>CM029928.1:24536053-25945053 GCA_017639245.1 Myiopsitta monachus
CAACTTCCCTGGGCAACCCATTTGTCGTGGTGCCTCACCACCCTCACAGTGAAGAACTTCCTCCTTATATGCAATCTCAACTTCCCCTGTTTAAGTTTGAACCCATTACTCCTTTTCCTATCACTACAGTCCCTAATGAAGAGTCCTTCCACAGCATCCCTATAGGCCCCCTTCAGATACTCAAAGGCTGCTATGAGGTCTCCACGCAGCCTTCTCTCCTCCAGGCTGAACAGCCCCAACTTTCTCAGCCTATCTTCATACGGGAGGTGCTCCAGTCCCCTGATCATCCTCGTGGCCCTCCTCCTGACTCGTTCCAACAGTTCTGTGTCCTTTTTATGTTGAGGACACCAGAACTGCACACAATACTCCAAGTGAGGTCTCACAAGAGCAGAGTAGAGGGGCAGGATCACCTCCCTCAACCTGCTGGTCACGCTCCTTTTGATGCAGCCCAGGATACGGTTGGCATTCTGGGCTACGAGCGCACACTGCAGCCGGCTCATGTTCAATTTCTCATCGACCAACACCCCCAAGTCCTTCTCCTCAGGACTGCTCTGAATCTCTTTTCTGCCCAACCTGGAGCTGTGCCTGGGATTGCTCCCACCCAGGTGTAGGACCTTGTACTTGTCATGGTTAAACTTCATCAGGTTGGCATCAGCCCACCTCACAAGCGTGTCAATGTCCCTCTGGATGGCATTCCTTCCCTCCAGCATATCAATTGAACCACACAGCTTGGTGTCATCGGCAGACTTGCTGAGGGAGCATGGAAAACAGAAAAATTGAAAATAGATTGAAAATAAACAGAAAAATTAAAAAAAAAGGAAAACATAAAAGTTTTTTGTTATCATGCTAGCCCTGCACACATTGCTAGATAGTGGAATATGGTGTTTTCAGCTCAGCTTTCATAAATGCAGACTGCTGGGGCAGACTCACTGATGAGCGAGAGAGAAGATGGTCTAGATGGCTCTTTAGTTGGACCCAGATGGTGGGCTATGTACTCCTCACTGCAGCAAAAGGAAAGAGAAGGCAAAGCACAAGTCCTGACTCATACTGCACAGAGCACATACCCACTAAAAACAATCATCCAACAGTTTCAGACGTTATTTGAGCAAGAAAAAAACAAAGAAAGACAGCAGGATTTCTCACCAGCTGTGAAAAATGAGACTGTAATTGCAAGGACACTGTATCCTCTGCTTTCCCCACTCTGGGTCTTGAGTTCCCAGCATGAAACACACCACATTATTATGAACAAAATCTGAAAGAGCCGCGTGGCCACACGGGCCAGCCATTGAAACCCAATGCTCCTAACGCTTGAGAAGGGAAAACACTAGGTGTCTCCCAGGTCAAATCTGGCATGGAGTGGGGCTCAATTTGACTCCATCAGGAGCCCTATCTGAGTGGGTTATACCCCCATGAGGCAACTGCAACAAGGAGCTGGGAATGGAGCCCAAGGCTGGTGCTTTTCCCCGGGCAAAGAGGGAGCTGGTCACAGGCAGCAGGAGGGCAGACAGGGAGGAATGGAAAGGAAGAATATCCCAACCAGAGGCCACAGCTGATGGCCGTGACTAGGGTGTGTGTCCCAGCTGCTCCTGGTCCGGAAACGCCAGTGGGAGGCACAGGGAAGGAGAGCCATGCGGGGAACAAAGCGGCCTCAGAGCATGTCTGAGGTCGTGACACTTGACCTCTTAATTTCTTTTCCTCTTTGAAACCTGATTATGTCTATATTTAGGCCCGTGCTTGGGGAAGAAGAGGAGGCAGGGGTGGCCTGACCCTGTCCGATAGCACTGCCTCCCCTCCCCTGTTTGCATGTAACGGCAATGGCCTCATGTGCCCATGCATGCTCTGTGTCGCCAGGCAAGCTGCATTTGGTACTGGGGTGCTTTTACCGTCCCAAATCCCCTGCAGATCAACATCCATCCCATCCATCCACCTAGTGTGTACAAGGAGAAGACCATGTTACAGCTAGTGTGGACAGGGAACAGTGCTTGGCCACGAGCAGCTTCCAAAGGGATCTACTTTCGGTGATGGAGGGAAAGACAAGGTTTGGTGCGAAGGAGCATGGCGGTTGCCAGATGTTCTGTATTAGGATAACCCTGTGTGCACAGGTAGTGACCAAGGGACTGCTGCAAAGGTGATGGACTGGAGGAGGAATTTGCCAGACTCCTCTGTGCCATGGGTTCAGCAGCAGCAGTCATTTTTCTCCTTCTTGGTAGCTGGTGCAGTGCTGTGATTTTGTCTTTCAGCCTGGGAACAGCGCTGATAACACCAGTGTTTTCAGTTACTGCTTGGTAACGTTTTGGTCTGACCAAGGACTTTCTGAGCCTCATGCTCTGCCAGGGAGGAGGGGAAGTCAGGAGGAAGCAGGGACAGGACACCTGACCCAAACTGACCAAAGAGGTTATTCCATACCACAGCACGTCATGTCCAGGATGTAAAAATGGAGGGCAGAGACCCGGAAGGGTGTGGGTGCACTGATTGGTCAGGCTGGGTGTAGGTGGTGAGCAATTGTATTCTTTTCCCTTGTATTTTTCTTGCCATTATTATTACTAAAAGTAGCAGCAGTGATTTGTGTTATACCTTAGTTACTAAACTGTTCTTATTTCAACCCATGGGAGTTACATTCTTTTGATTCTCCTTCTCATCCGTCCGGGAGTGGGGGGAAGAAAGAGGGAGGAGTGACTGAGCAAACTGGTTGAATTATAGTGGCTTAAACCATGACATACTGGAGGCATAACACAGAAATCATTGATTTAGAGACTGATTATTGCAAACCAGAGTGGGCCGTGGGGTTTTCCTCTTTCTGATGGGCAAAATCATGATTGCAGCAACAAGGGAAAGGCAGTGAAATAATCATGGGTTGTGATAGCAAAGCTGGCTTCCAGGACCCCCTTCATCAAGCATAATGTCTACTTTACCATCTTAACTTAGCTGAGCAGTAAGAAAATAACAACCCCCTCCCATAACCTTCTGTCAGACTGTTTTGCCAGGCTGACACTGGTTTTCTCCCACCAGCTATCTGACTATAAGGTGCACAAAGGGGGAAAGCTGGGACCTGAGCAAGACCTCTCAGCATGGGGATGTCCCCAGGTGGTACCAGGCTCTCCCTTCCCTCCCAGCACTTGGTCAGTGGATGCTACTTCAGCCAGCATGTTTTGCATCCTGCCTTTCCTACAGGAGCAGCACTGGTGGGAATGAGGGCTGGGGGCTCCCCTGTGCTCTGAGCTGGTTTATACATTGGTGAAGGACACTGTGATGGCTGGGGGAGGAGGGACTTGGATCCCCAGGAATTGGACCCCATGACCCATAAACATGCATGCAGCTTTTTAGGGAGGTGCAAGACCATGCCCTAAAGGGACCCTTTAAAGCCCAAGAAGGTGCTTCTTGGCCTTGCTGACATAGCACAACCTCTCTCCCTTTCTACTTTATACCTCAAAGCCAAAGTTATCCTGTCAACCCAAGGCAGGACTCGTTTCACATCACCCATGCAGCATCATCTCCAAACTGTTTGAACAAAAATAACATTGGATCTCTGTATGCTAATATGCTATTTACATGTTATTTCACACACTCGAGCACACACACAGCTTTCTGCTCTGTTTTGGCTTTTTTTTTTAAAGGCCCAGGGTGTATGGTCAACCAATTCTCTTGGCTGCTTAGCAACAGGCAATTGAGCCTGCCTATCCATGCTCAGTTTATAATAATGTGAGACAGACCTAGATTTTTGTTTTCTCTTGAGCTTTTGTCTTCCCTTCCCTCTATAATAAATACCAGAAACATAGGGGCAGCATGTGTCAGAAATTCCCCAGTGGAATATCTTTCATTGTGCGGGCAGGGCTGCTCTCCTGGCAGGAAAAAGCTCCAGGTCTCCTCCCCTTTGTTAACACATTTGAGAGATTCATTCTGCATTAGACCACCCCTTGCAACAGATTTACCTTTAAAAGAGACAAGCTAAAAATAGACATTTTCTATTTTGTATTAAAACCCAAAAAGTTCACCCGGACAGACAGACAGAATGCAACCTTCAAGATGCACAAACAACCTGGATATTTCTGTCTTTGAATGTGCTATACAAAAAGATAGAATGTAATTCATTTTACCAGCTAATGGAGCCCAAAACAGTGCGTCCTGAACTGCAGCTGGAGCAGAGAGAGCTGGCCATGCTCTCCAGGGGTGCGGCAGGGGCAGGGAATGAAGGTTTTGAGCACAGTGCACTGCAAGCATCAGGCAGCTGCTGCCCCATGTTTGAGGAGGGCAGCGCGTAGTGCTGATGGAGAGGTAGGGTATTTAGCCCA
This sequence comes from Myiopsitta monachus, assembly GCA_017639245.1. Taxonomy (NCBI): domain Eukaryota; kingdom Metazoa; phylum Chordata; class Aves; order Psittaciformes; family Psittacidae; genus Myiopsitta; species Myiopsitta monachus. The sequence goes on from CM029928.1 coordinate 24,540,343, forward strand.
TGCTGAGGGGTGCCTCACACAGTGAAGAAGTGTGGTGAGGTGTCTACAGCCAGCTGTGCTGCTACAGCATGCATTCATCCTCCCTGGTGGCATCTTAGGGATGCTGGTTGCTGACTATCACTGCCCTTACACAGGGAGAAAAAGCAGCCTGTAAAGCCTGGAGATAAGGCAAAGCTATGGAGATAATGTGAGCAAACAGGGGGAGATTGCTCACCCTGATCTGCCCCATGAGCAACCCCATCCCCAGAGCTTGGGGCAGCCTCAGGCTGGTGAGGACTATGTGGTCTTTTCAGGTGTGGCCTCTCCATACCAGGGTAGCAATTCTCACAGTTACCCCCTACCAAACCTAAGTATTTCTAGTATAGAAAGGATTTCCATGAGACTGACACTGCTTTCAGCTTCACCAGGGCTGCAGCTCTTCCTCTATGCAGTCCTTGCCTCATCTTCCAGCAGGCTCCAGCTCTCCTGGCTGGAGAGCCAAGAACAAGTTGTTTTCTCCCATGTGGGGAGCCTTGACTCTGGGCAAGAGGTTTTGCACCAGCCAGCCCCTCACACCACCAGGATATACCTGCTCACTGCAGGCCCCGGTGTTCCTGTGCTCCCCAGGCACTGCTGGCTCATCACCCTCAGCAACAGATGTAACATCCGATGTAGCATCCTAATTGCAGATGACTGATGTGACCAGCCTCACAGCCAGATTGTTTGAAGGGGACCTGAAAACAAACCACTGCAAGTATGACTGAAACTCTTTCCTTTCGCTGAGGTCTCCACAAGTCCTGCAGACAAACTCTGATCCTTACCTGGTCTCCACTGTATGTACATCACACGACCAAGTGCTGTTTCTCCCCAGAGCTCATGACCTGAATGATGATCAGAAACCATTGACAATGGCCTTGCTTTCTTGATCTTTCTGTGCAGATCCAGGTGCTCCAGGTGCTGGTTCATGCTGTTCCCAGAGATGGCGAAGATGATGGACACTGGTAAATTCAACAGGATGCATCAATCTCCCCTCACAAGAACCAGACTGAAGGATCATCTAAACCTTCCCATTGCAGCAAGAATGGAAGTGGTGCTAAGGAAGGAGAACTGGAGGTCCACATAAGTCCCAGCACAGCCAGAGTACTCAAGAGCCCCTCCCTCTGGCTTTGAACTGTTTGGAGCTACTGGATCACTTAATACCATCACTCATCTTCTGTCTGCTGGAAACTCATCAGAGAATCCAGCTATTTAAGAATCTGAAGGTCTGGAAACAAATCATAGGCAGGGCAAACATGGGGGCTGGCCTAGGTGTTCAATTAACCCAAGGGTCCTGCTGCCCACACAGAGACTGATCAGCAGCTTTCTTCACCTCAAGTGACAGGAGCACACTGCATGCAGGCAGTGGCCCAGATTTATAACTTTGTGAGGTGTGATTAGCAAATAAATACACACATATTCACATATGCCTGGAATATAAGGGCACATCTGAAAAAGTGTGTGTGGAAAAGCAGTACTTTGGATGCTCCACTTGGTCTAGAAAATGATGTTTTTATCTCAAAATGGGTTACTTGTGAATTAGTCACAGGTAAAGCAAGTACAGGAAGTATCATTAGGAGGTGATAGAAGATGGTAAAAGCATGACTTTCACCATGCCAGGAGGTGGTAAGTGTCCCTATACAATGTGCAGCAGCTTCTCTGAAGCTGGAAGGGACAGCGTCTGGTCAAGAAGACTAAAAACTCTTTCCCAATTTAAAAGCATGCGCATGGGAGGAGGTGGTGGTGGTTGCCTTGCATCGTACCAATGTCAAATATGAATCTAGATTACCAAAGAAAAGAAGGGTACAGAAATCCAGATAGCTTCTCCCAGCAAATCCACCTCAGCGTGTTAACTAGGAACCACACTGGCATTACCAGTATGGCTCAAGGTGCCCCCTGGCTGCTGGGGGAGGCTGCACCCTGCCACTGACATAACCCTCCTGCCTTGGCATCAACGAAGGATAACAGATGATCATCTCCCCTCACACCTCCAATCAGTGCAAACAGTGTCACCAGTTGCTCATACTCCAGCTCACACACATGCCACTGGGAAAGGAGCAGGTGCTGGCACATACCTGCAAGTCTGCAGCTAAGCTGGTTTTGGAGATATCAGTAAGCAAATACCCAGAACAGACACAAAGAGCTGGGTTCAGTATCTGGCTATGGCAAGCTCTTCTGCCACAGAAGCAGCACATCCCCGGGAGTGTGGGAGGCCAGGACCTTTCTCCAAGAGGAATCCCATGGGAAAAGCAAATCTCTGCACAACGCAAATGCAGAGTCAAGCGGATGCCACGGTTTCCAACAGCAGTGGCTACTTTTGCACAGGGAGTTTGTGGTACAGTGCTCTTCTGAACCTCCTTACAGTGGGAGGGAAAAGCCACGTTGCTTTTTCCAAAGTTCAGTTAGAGTTGTGTTGAAAGTTGTAAGAATCTACCTTCTTCCTCCATACTTCTCCCTGTGTTCTGCCTTCCTGATGGGGCAGTAAAACGACGTGAGAAAGCACGCTCTACCCTTCAAAATAAGGTATTACAGATTTTTATTTTTTTTTCCACAAAATCTGTGCATTTAACAAGTTCATAGCAGGAATTAAAAAATCTACAGAAAGAAATCCAGGGCACTTGGCACACTCTTATTTAAACAGCCATTTCTGGATGCAAAGCATCCAACAGAGATTACAGGAACACCAAACTCCAACACAGTCCTTTAGGAATGGCGAAGTATGTTAAAAGACGTCAGCTGAGGTATAAATTAGAAACAGCTTCACTGAAGCCATGCAAGAGCTTGTCATCACAAAAGTGATGGTATTATAAGTGCACATTCAACTTAGGGTAACTCTCGGGTAATTCTCTACTGGGAACTTTAACTTTTGGAAAAGTTATCATACTTTTTAAAGTTTACTTACTGCTAAGAGTGCATGCTTAAAGAAACACAACAATGCTGCAACACGTATCCACACAAGAGGTGACTCTATTTTAACCACCCTGAATTCAACTCTGGCTCTCAGGCTGGTGACATTTTCCCATCCTTGTCATAGACCTCTGTACATAAGTGCAACTGTAAAGCTGGTGGACAGAGACCCTTTTCCACAGTGAGGATGCAGCTCCATAGTTAAGCAGTTTCTTTCAGGAAGACAGGTTTGCTTTAGTAAAATAGAATCGGCAACAACTACAAAGTCCAAACCAGAATAACACAGAGGATAGAAGAAATGTAATCGGGAGTGCAAACTGCTGAGAGAACTGTTCTAGTATACAACAAAATTTGTCTCTTAAACTATTTACTATGCTCACAGACATGGTGATATATTAAAATTCTTGTTAGCAAAATGTCCATTCAAAATTAAATGATGCTTCAGCCTCACCACCAGGATTTTTCTCATACCAACTCATGTTTGTAATATACTTTATTAAATGCAATAAAATACAACACAGTCCAAACAGAAAAACCCATCAGGGAAATCATGTCCATTCCTGTTAAACTAAGTAGCAGAGCTTTGTTGCTGGCATTAGAACAACTTTGAGCTTCGCTAGAGATATGTTCTAGAAAATCCCCATAGTTCTTGATGGATAATTGAAGACAGTGTATAATCGAGACGCTTGTTTGCTGCCTCCAGAGTTGGATCCTAGAGGACCATTAATTTTTAATAATGGATGCTATGGTTAAAGTTATGGGACACAATTTCACTCTAAACATGCTCATTGAATAAAGAATAATCCCGAGCTTACAACGCAGGTAGCAGGAGGTTTACAGTAACTAATAAAGCAGGAAGGGAAATACTAGGAGAGCTTGCAGCTACTCCAATTTTGTTTTCACATGTCATTTGTTTATGCCTCTTACCTAAAGACATATTCCATGACTTTAACAGTGCACCATGACAGTGATGCTCAAATTCTCCTCACTTAAATGGTCACTTTTCCACCCCCTCCCAGAAGCTAGGAGCTGTGCAGGGCTTTCAAGTGTGCAGGGTGCGTGCAAGACCCTATGCATTTTAGTTATTTATCCTATGTGGTCATTGAAGAGGCAATTTCTGCTACTGCCTCAGGGTGATGCTGAAAACATTTCACAAATCCACTGTCCAAGAGAAATTCAGTGTAATAAGTTGTCTGCAAAACAGATTTGTACAGAACAAAGCAATCATTAGGAAATCCAGCCCATTTTAAGTAATTGCTAACTGCACCTAGGCTATCATTCATCACTACGTAATAGTGTTTCACTTGATATTAACTCTGTCCTCAAGAAAGGCTGGTTTATCTTTGGAATAAATGAACATAACAAAAGAAGGTAACAATGAAAGAATGACAAAACCAGCACAAACTTTAAACCAAAAAGGAACAGAGGGTTTACCAATTATCCCATGCCATGGATGACTTAGTATTTGTATGCAATCTCTACAGCCCACTGCTGAAATGAGTAGCATACTAGAACAGATTTGAATGCAGGTGGAGTACATGTTCTAATGCTATGAAGGAGCATGAGGGTTTAAGACACAGAGTGACAGCCTGTACCTAGCAAAGCTTTTATTTCATCAGAAGCAGAAAGCAGTTTTGGAAACTCTGGTTTGTAATTTCTTGACAAGCTGTGTAACTATTGCAGCCAAATGGTCCATGGTCACTCAAGGCGGAGAAGCCTTTGCTCAACAAATAGAGGAGAGGAATGAAGAAGACAGAGATGAACTCAACACCCAATTCCTTCATGCTCTCTTTCTCAGCCATTTTTGAACACAGACATTTAGAATAAAACAGTCTATCATTTGTACCTACCAAGAATAATTTGATGAAGGAGAAATTCAGACACATACCTAGCCAGAACAATAGTCCTTTTCTCTGACAGAAACTTCAAGTGCCAACCAGCTCTGCAGACAATAATACACTCAGTGTACAGCCTTGTACAGCTTTACTTGGATGAGAAAGTATCTTTTCACATCACAATTTATTTGAAAGCGTTTTTCAGATTAAGACATAGTGAAGTTTCAAGGCTTCTAAGAAAGACCTGTGATCTGAGAAGGTCTTTTAGGACTTGTTGAAGACAGCTGAAGATACCTACGAAGGCAGCGAGGTCTCCATGGCTTTCAAAGGGCTTCCACTTAGGCACTAATATACTACTAAATCATACCTACAAATCACAGCTGAAACCTGCTCTTAAGATCTGCCATTCAGTGCTAGCCATGACAAACTGCATTAGGAAGGGGGTGGGCAGATACTGGTAGGTGCCAAGCTGCAGTAATCCTAAACCTTGTTGGTACTTTTCTTCATTTTTAGACCAGAGCATGAATTCTAGAAGAAATGCAGTCCTTACCAGAAGATTACAGTTAATGGTTTTCATACCCAGAAAAGATGGAAAGAACCATACAGTAGTGAGAAAGACATACACACACATATATATATGTAATTTTTTTTCTTAGGTCCTGATCTTGGCCGGGAGAAGTTCAGACCAGCAGGGCCTTTTGTCCCACCCCCTTTTCAGTGTCTCAGAATCGAGATAGGGGATATTGGGGTTCAGCACAGATTTCTGGCTAAAACCAGAATACATATACATCCCCAGTTTACAGGACAGCTTGTTTTCCCTCCAAAGTTTGTCATATCAAGACAGCAAGGATCTGGTCAGTGAAAAAACATTTGCAACCACATAGGCTTTTAAATTCTGATTCATTAATTTGCTGGTTTGTTTTTGTTTTGGCTGGCAAAAGAGTGCAAGAGACCCAGATATTCCAGGCATCATACAAATACTGACAACGTTCCCTGTTGCTAAAACCTTTGTGAACTGGTTTGTAGCATTTAGATTAATGATTAGTGACCTTTGGAGAAAGGTTTCACTAGCTCAAACAGAGAGGAACGTGCATCTGCTCATGCAATATACCAACAGCCCCCTGTTTAAATATCACCTGGCTAGAGGGATTGTCCATTTTGAAGGCAGCAGCATCATCCTCCAGGAACATTTCCTTATTTGAAATGTGCAAAACTGCACCAGAGAATTGGCTCATAACACCATGAGCTGTTAACTTTCTCAACATTGCCGCAAAACCAGGCAGCAGTTTCAGAAAGACCACTCCCCACTTTGTTTTTGGGGTGTTTTATTTTAAGGGGGGTTGGTCTGGTTTTGGATTTTTATGTTATTTTGGTTTTTCAAATGAGCAGGGCTCCTGACGCCACCCCACCAGAGGCTGCAGTGATTGGATGACTCACTGGGGCTGCGCAGGCAGTCCTGATGAAGACAGCATTGACTCACTCTTGGTAGCTCTCCTTCTCCAAGCCAACATCACCTTTGCAGATCGCTGGTAGGAGCGTGAGCCCCAGATCATGCAGACTATGTACAACATTGCCCTGGCTGCAACCTGGTGGGAGAAATCAAATTTAAGCTAGATGTAGTGCTCCTTAGTAAGTACTTTCTACTAATTTTAATTAAGTGTGAAATTGAGGGATTTGCACTGACTCTTAATTGTTCTTTTTTTGAGTGTTTATTGTGTAGTAATACCAGTTCTATCCTGATGGACTGTCTGAAATCAACACAAGCTGAAAACAGTTACATGAAAACATGCCCTTGGACTGTAACACAAGCAGAATTCAAAAACTCACTTTACAACTATGACTCAATGAGCTTGAAACACCCCATTTGAAAAAACAACCCAGAACAAGAGGTTCCCAGGAGCATGACAAAGTGGTGGGTAAAATGACATGTGGGCTGGACAAAGCACTATCAAGGAAATGCCTTGATCTTGAACTGTGGCTGTGAGATCACAGAGCAGTCTTGAGGGAGGAGACCAGGTTCTCATCCTATTGCTGCTTTTAGTCAATGGTCCCAGAATATCCCATTACAGACAGCGGGTGCATGCAGCTACCACAGGTGTTATCTGACTACTTGGCTATGCCCCTGCAACATCTAAAAATCAAATGACAAAGCAGATGATTAAAGAGAAACAATCACAAAGAGATTAAGGATGACTGGTATCTTAAACTACATCAAATTGCCTCATGTTCTCCCAAGCAGCTAGGCACGGAAGTTGGAACTAAATCAAGAAAATTATAACCCTGCTCTTTTATCTAACCTTGCTGTTAAACACCATTTCATGTTGTTGCCGCAGCTGTTATATTTGGTAGGAATTTTGGCTACTCTCACCCACCTGAAATCTTATTCCCTGTCAAAATCCAAGAGATTTGTACAAGGAGGTTAAGCAGCTCAGTTTAAGGCATGTTTGGTGGGGTGTGTAGTTAGCACAGTCCATAGCATAAATGTGGCTAACTTAAACCTCTATTCTTTCAATAAACATGTTAGGAAAAGCAAAAAGGTTAAAAAACTTTCAAACTTACTAAAATATGGAGCCACACAATAGGCAAAAACTTATAGAAATAGAAGTATACAGAAAAGACACTAGCAGCCTATAAAAGCTGGCAACAAAATACTAAACTTCAACTCTACTAAATAAAATGTCTTCAAAAGCTTTTTTGTTTTAAAGACATCACTGAGATCATCATCAATCAGTCTGGCTACTTGGACACACAGCGCCCCACTGGAGGATTTAGCAAAAAAGAAGCACCAAATTATTCAGCATTTAAGCACTCATGTAAGGAATATGCAGCTGAAAAGGACAAACTGCAAACCAAGATTATTTTTCTGTTACTTCAGTATATGCTGTAGTTTTAACAGCGCCTAGCATGGAGACAGCTAAACAATTTTTCCATTCACAGAATCAAGATTCCAGCTTTTAGTCTCATATTTTTAAGTCAAATTATTCTAGTATTTATATGCAACAAAAAAGCATGATCTCCATCTCTGAACTTTCTTAAACCAACTGTTTTACTGTATTTACAGCTATGTTTTCACTTTCTCAGCTAGGCTCTGCTTTTACTAATCTGTATAATCTTAAGCTTATAAAGAAATATTTATGTACTATACATATATAATACACACCTGTTCAAGGAATCACAGAGATAACCCCATTCAGACAAATATGATATACTCTCAGAAAGACAAGTTTAAATTAATAAGCTTTAAAATTTCAGTTTCCTCAGAAAGTTTTGGGATTTTTTTAACTGTAATGTATGCGTGATGAGATTTATGTTCTCCATGAAAATTCTGGTGAATTTTGGATGTGCTTTGATACATCAGCTCTAGTCTTACATAATATTTTCCCTTTTAAGTCTTTTTCAAGATTCATCATCAGCATTTTGAATGTCTTACAAAACATGAAGACAAGCCTATCAGTCCCTGAGACTGCTATCACAGCAATTAATAGCCAAAAGAACAATGACAAAGGGCTTATTTCACTTTTTATACAATTTTCATATACAAATAAAAGTCACATATCGAGCTGTTCAAACACTGGCAGCAAGCCTGTAACACTGGAACTGATTCAGAACTGATATTGTAAAACATTACACTGGTACCTGACCAAATGCAAATTGTTCTTTGCCAATGTGTGCATGTCAAGGTCACAGCATTAAACAGTATAAAAATCACTTCAGGTGATAAATTTTGTCTTAAGACCCCATCTCTTATTCTAGTATTGAATCTAGCATTGAATTTCTTTCTGGCAGCTGCACTAAAATACTAAGCCACTCTCAGAGGCTCAATGGCACGATCTGGGCATCATGGATTATTAACTCATGATGGATGGACAACACAGGTTTCAAATCTTTGATCACTGGCAGAGATTCATACTTATCTTTGCAATATTTGTGGCAAATGTCTAAACAGAAGAAAACCTCAAATCTAAGCCAAACAACAGCCACCTAAGACATCAATTCCACCTAATTTAATATTAGGATCTGGTTTTAATTCGGAGGATGATTTTAAAACTGCATAGCATGTTTTCGGTTGTTGGCCACAGAGCAAGCAGGAATTCTGTACTGAATAAAACTACAGTGGATGTTAATACTTATTCATATGTTTCCACAATGAGCGGATAGCACAGTCTGGAACAGAAATGGAGATATTCTTCATAGTTTAAAAATATTAAAACCAAAGCATTGCCTGCTTCCACACTGCTGCTGTGACAAAAGGCTGTCAGGGTTCTAAATCTTTTTTTCTTCTTCACCTCATTAAAGCGTCAGAAGCAAAATAAAATTCTGGCATTTAACCCATATACATGTACCTAAATGGGACAATCCTCTGTGACTTTTGAGACCGTCTTAAAAATAAGTAAAACTTGTCAAAGTAAGTACCTACAACATGCACATGAATTTTATCCCTTTGGTTTTTTTTTTCCACTGCTTTTCTAAGTATGTTAAAAAGTGCTGGGAAGTCCACGTTTGTACAGTCGACTAGACCAATCTGCAGTAAAACTGATTTAGAGGAAGCGGACCACAAATGCTGACATGCAGACCTTACCTGCTGAATTACTGACCTATACACAACCTTAATTTGTGTATTGCTCAACTTCTGAGCAGTTTTACAGATTATGACATGCATCTTCTTCAGAACTCAGGAAAATAAAACCCCAAACCTAACAGAAAAGGGAAGGACCACTCCAATGGCACTGGAGCTGATCCCCTCTCTGGTGAGATGGCAGCAGGACTGAACTATTCAGCTTATTTCACAGACCCCTGGCTTGGAAGAAACCATCAGAAAAGCAGGCTGCCATGCTGCCCTTGGAGAACCAACACATTTACCAGAGGATTTTGGCTACTTCCTCTTAGAAGGAACTGTGAGAATATTCGGATCTACCCCAGACTGGTAATGTTTAACAGCAACAACTTTCACTGCTTCTACATTCAAACTCAGTCCCATTCCCTTTTGCCTGCTCTTGCTACTCTGACACCCATTCCAGGTCAGCATCTTCACCACCCCGTTTTACTCACAGAAACATCCCATGCTCCACTTCATAAAGGCTCTTTATGGCTTACATCTTCTCCAGCCAGTTCTAGTCTTCTCTACACCGCAAAGTAAAGGTTCCTAGGCGCAGGCACTGCTTTCTGTGGCATTAGTAACAGTTCTCACAGAATCACATCAGCCTCTTGATCAAGTCTACTCACCTTCCCTCTGGCTTTTTGTGATTCTTAATCTCCTGTACAAACTGAACAGCTGCTTCTTGCCTGAAGATCTGCAAAGGGTCATTCAATTCAAGCAAGCAAGAAAACCATTACTACACACAGCTGCCATGACAAAAGGCTTTCAGGGTTCTAAACCCTACTTTCAAAGGGCTATAAGAGGGAATCTTGTCAGGCTACAGCTGATGGGACTGGCTCACTTGCTTAGCACAAGTGGGACGTGGACCATATCATGGATGCTAGACGGAACAAGGGGAAGTAATGTGAAATGGAAGTTAACTACTTAGAAGAAACCATCACTGATCTTCAGAACCTATACAGGAATTACTAGTGATTTGGTTCAATTTAAGACCCAAGGGAATCACAGCTTCTGTCTCAATGTTTTAAAATTGACATGTTTGAGATCACAGGGGGTGGGGTAGGTTTTGTTTGAAGTTTGGCATCGTAAGAAGCAACTTGATGCTGAGCTTTTTAACAGGAGAACCACAACAATTTCCCTGCTCAATACAAATATAAATACAAGGCAATTAAGTACTTGAGTTCAGAAATGTTAAACAGTTGGTTCACCACAGAAAATATTTTGTAAAGTAGTAACCCAAATATGAAATGCATCTTGGTATGTATTACAATGAAAAAGTGTTGACATACATTCACACTTTGTTTTTTTCAAGGAATAAAGTACCAGTGAAGAACCATGTGTTTGTCTTACTGCAAACTCCTTGCTCTCACTGAGAGCTATTTACTCTTGCAGACAATCCCACACAAATCAATGCTTCCTTTCTTTAAGATGTCACATTGAACTACTCAGATTTTAAGTGTTGTGAATGAGGTTTGCAATGTGTTCTAGTGTAAATAAAGAGGATTGTCTGTATTTATGAAGCAAATGCTGGAAAACAAAGGGAATGGCATCTCCTATAAACTGCACTCAGTTACAGGCAACAATATTGGACCAGCATATGAAACTGGAGACCAAGTTAATGTATAGCTTTCTTCTGCAAAGTAGGTGTCTTTTCCCTTGTCTTTCCTTTTTTAATTCAAGAATAGGTAGCAATATGAAATGCCAATATCGCCACCAGATAACTCACGTACCCAACTTCTGCATTCAATGAAACCTTAAGGTAACATGTCATGTCTGGTTTGAGACATCTTTATCTAAGATTACCTATCTGGGATATTGAAAAACACATACACATGCACACTTTTGCAGACTTGCAATTTAATGTATTTTCATCATTCACTAAAAAAAACAACTTAGTTTCACAACTGCTACTATACACTGGGATTCCTACAGTAGTATGGAGAATGTACAAGTGTCTTTCCCACAACTATCAATACTAAGCATTGTGCAAATTGTCCAGGACTCCAATTCTTCTTGAGCAGCAATTCAAAGAAAATTGGTGAGTTGAATATTGATATCAAAATACAGATTTAAATAATTTACTCTTAAAAACATTCATATTTATAGCCTCTTATGGAAAATAAACAATTTCTCTGATTATCAGATATGTCCCTCAGTTTTTCCAGTTCCAAGGTATGCACAAGTCTCCATCCTGCAGCACAGTGTAGAAGTGAGAAATGCAAAGGTGCATGCCTTGCAGGTATGGCAGGGATTCTTCTAGCAACCGCTTACAGCAGTCTATCATCTGTGCACTGGAAACACTGGGCTCCTTATACAGGCGATCCAGAGAAAATCTTTTAGTGGAAGTATCAATTAGCTCTCTTTCTGTAACCGTCATCCTAGCAAATGAAGACAACATACAGTGACAAAATTAGAAGTTAATCTCTTAAAAATACACCACCTGGAAATAAGTATATTTGGAGGTTATATGCGTGTAAGCAAAGGTGTCACTTCATAGAAAGCTACATTACAGCTGAGATTTTTGTGCAGGTTGATACCCATGTCTACCTCAGAAGCTTGACTGAACATGCTTCCATGACTACGGGCAACAACATGCTGACAGAGTCACATCTGAAAGCCTGCAGCAAGACATTTCTTTGCTCACCAGGAAAAATACTGAGATAAAACCCCTATGAGAATCTGTTTTTAATGTAAAGGATGAAAGGACTTCAATAATCTTCAAAGTGTAAGCTTTAAGAATAAGATCATGTTAGTAACTACTCTGTCTTAACTCCAGTACTCTACATGTCACCAAAAGCAGATGACAGGTAAGGTCACCTGATGCATACTAAATGTGTTAATAACTTACTAATTGCAGAAGTGTATGGACTCAATTGGACACAATGACCTTAAACGTCTTTTCCAACCTAAACAATTCTATGAATATTGAATTCATAACTTGCAGATGATTTTTTCCATTCACCCCAGACAACGAGTGGTAAGACACCACACAGCAATTAGAAGCTACTCAGAAATGAAGTTAATGTGCAGAATCAAAGCAGACTCGCTGTAACTAATCTAATGCAGAGATGCTTCAGGTTGGTTAGCATATTCAGGTTAGTCAGCAAGCCTAACTAGCTCAGGCACTATCCCCCCATTCACACAGCTGTAATTCCAGAGCCAGCTTGGCTATAGAAACAGCACCATCGCTGCCCTACAACGCAGACCCTGTGCAGAACCGGAGGAGCAGCATGTCTGAGGGGCCACTGGGATGTGAATTAGCCCAAACTAAGCATAGATACAGCTACTGAGACTGTGACTCATGCGATAACATGACTGCAGGGGCTCAACACCACCCTTTCCAAAGCCTATGGATCTTGTGTACTTGCATGGCACTACACTGCTGAGGTCACAGTACAAGAGCCCAGTTCTGGCACTCAGGGATGAACTGAGCCAGTGAGTTAATCTGGAGCAAACCTGCCCTCTGTACTGACTGTATCTGTGCCACCCTGCTGAACACTTCTCTAATATCTAAGCATGAAGCTTTCTTGTTCTGCAAAACCTACGGCTCCCCTGAAGAATAAAGTTAGCTCCACGTAGTGAGAACCGAGGGTTTATTTTCAGTCTCCTCCACAAGGAGGCTTACACCTTTATCACAACATAAACCTTATACTTTACAAAAGCAAGGAAAGGAGAAGCAAATTCATACTAAACCCTGCATTACCAGAAGACTGACACTGTCCATACAGTTAACACCATTTCCTAGAGCAGCAGCATCTGAACTCCCCAGTGCATCAGGTCATATAGTAAACAGCATTGCATAGGTGGAATTCTGTATGTAAAACATTCATCTGCATGTGCAAATTAAACCCAGTATATTTTAAAATGTTTTCTTTTATCTCAGGGCCCCTTAAACAATCACAGGAGGCTAAGGAAAATCAGAAGCACAGAATGAGGTTAGTTCAAGGAAGCATTGAGTGAAAAAGGAGTTCAGCTTCAGAAAAATACAACTAAAGGGAAAGATGAAATACCCACCAAAGTAAAAAGGAGAGGTGATCAATACAGAATGACTGTTTCATATTTCCTACAGCACAAAGAACAAGATAATGACAAATTCATGGTTTAGTGGGAGGTGTCTCTGCCCGTGTCAGGGAGGTTGAAACTAGATGATCTTAAGGTCCTTTCCAACCCTAACTATTCTATGATTCTAAATCAGGCTGTGGGTCTGTAAAACCCAGAACACCTTTTCCCTCCTTCACATATGTGAGCTATATGTAATTCAACTGTACAATTGGTGCCACAGGGTATTATGAAGCCACAAAGCACAAATATGCTCAAAAAATAGATAATTAAAGATGGAGAAAAAGACGACAGCTGATTATTCTCTGAGAGGAGCCCCGCATTTGTCCTGGACTACTGTCTTTATAATGTGGGGTACTGTGAGACGTTCTGGAGAGTGAGTTACCCAGATGCAAATGTGTATGTTTGCTACAACATCTCTCCTAACCTCTAAAGACAATACTTTCCCAGCTGTCACATGTGTTCAGCTACATAGAGAGCTATTCAGAAGTTATATGGCAAAAATAGTCTAACTTGAAAGCTGGACTAGCATTATGGAAGAATTCCAACAAATCTCCATGTTCAATCAAAGTCCATCTCCAAAATATATCCTCCCAAGTAACAAGGTCTTAAAAGAGATAGAACCATAAAGCCTTCAGTAAGACTCATGCCTAAAATAATCTTCACAAAAAAAATTTGGATCTATACATCATGTATGCATTCATGACAATGTGATATTTCAACAATTCAGTTAAAGATTTCCAAAGAAGAAAAGCTTGCAGTAACAATCTCTAAAAGGGCAGTAACATCCAGTCACCTATTACAGTATTTTACTAAAAATAAACACAGTATCTCTACTTCATGATTTTAACCCTCAAAGGCACATACAACACTCAAGATCAAGAACAAAATTTACAGTTCTGACGGATATTCCAAGTCACAGAATCACATAATCATTTAGATTGGAAAAGACCTTTAAGATCATTGAGTACAACTGTAGTCTATGGACTTTATTTATAAGTACTTTAACTCAACTATTATCAACTCCCTCATCTCACTTCCATCTGCAAAAGAGTATCAAGGAGGTGTTTCTCTCATCATTCTATCACAGATTTTTTTCTTTCCCTTGCTAGGTGCTACCTGACCTTTTTCCTTACCTGACAAACAGCTAGGAAAAATAATTCCCTAGTTGGTCTCAGTTATGTTTTTTGGGGTTTTTTTTTTTTTTTAATTTTACTGCTTTCTCATCACAATATAAGTAGTATTAATAGAAGTTTGCTGCTTTCTGTGTCAATAAAAAACCCACCTCGCCTCTGGGGAGGTAACTGTAAACAGATTCTGTAATTGTCTTGTAAGCAAAGATCTTGTATTTCTGAATAAAGTCCAACTTTTCTACAAGGTGAACGATGAGGATTTTCCAACAACTGTGTTTGCTGAACACTGAGATTTTTACTTAATAAAGCTGCTGGGTAAAGTTCTATTTTATAAACAGAAGTTTTTTTTCCTACCAGAAGAACATGAATACATTCTTCAAAGTTCTTCCCCTCCTCCAAATAAAACATATGATATGCAAAGATTTTAATAAGCTAAATGTATCGAGTCACATGAACACTTACTCCTCCTTTCTCTTCAGATTCTCTCTTGCCTCCTGCGCTCTGGCAAAAATAAACCATTGAAGGGTTGCTGGATCACAGACTGTTGGGATCATAAAGTGTCCAAATTCATGCAAGCTTGGTGCATATCTGTCGCTAATGACACATGATGGAAAAAAAAAACAAGGTATAACTTTAAAAATGAAGTATTTACATTAATTACTTTCAGAATGAATTCTGAAGTTAAATTAATCACAATCAGAATAAGTGGTAAAAGTAATCAGTTTGGTTCATGAAAATACAGAAGCATCATACATAAAGCTTTTTTAAAATTACATTTCAAAAGCAGCTGTCAACAACTCTCCAAAAATACAAGCAGCAACACAATCAGAGCCAAGTGTTGACCTGACAGCACAAGCCCTTCAATTTAACCCAGCACAACACTGTAAAATGAAGCGTTACTTTGAAGAACTCTAACTTGTACAAAATTAGCAGGATTTTCTTCAGTCTGATTCCTTCTTAACCCATAAAAAGGCACTTAAAACCTTTAAAAACAAAGAAACATTGACATAATGGAAATCTGAGATTAGTTTTCTTCTTAGCAAGAGCAGTAATCAGTGTAACAAAACCAAAAAAAGAGTAAAAGCTCTAAAAGGAAGAAACCTTCCCTGCAAATACCTACCTTTCCAGAATCATCTGCAAGCCTCGCAGACTGCGAGGATGAAAAGGCAGTCTACTGTCACGTAATCTATCATAGAAAGAGTCCAGAGTCTCGTAGTACTCTTCTAGAGTCAATAGGGGTTGCAATTCTTCAATATATATTACTTGTATGCCTCCCAGAAGCTGGCTTATCCGATCTTCCAACAACAGCAGCCTTTTTTGAAGTTTATAATAATTTGGCAATCTCTCAAAAATCTGTGCACACACACACAAACACACACTTCCTATGTTACAAAGTATAACACTTAAAATTAAGAAATGAAAATTTTAAAACAAGAAACGATAAAGAGACACTTAACAATGTAAACAAGGAACCCAAGGGGAAGAGAAGAAATAAAATCAAAAGGATAAAAAAAAAGAAGAAATCAGAAATATAAAGTATATACATTTTGAGCCAGGTATAGTGGAATAATCTCCTAAGTAGTTTTGGTATTTATATTGTAAAGGCACCAAAAAGCCACAAGAAGATCGACGGGTGCGCTCTTTCTCTACTAAAAAAAACCCAAGAAATAACAATTTGAGGCCTACATAAAATGTTTATCACCACAGTTATAGTGGTACAGCTACTCCATATACAGTCAAAAGTGGTTTTGCCAGTCTAATTTATACAAATTCTCAAAATAAGAGAAGACTGTTGCTGCAACTAGTTCTTTCCAAGGGTCTGGATAACTTAGCTCATCTTGAGTCTGAAAGGAGAAGAGAAAGAAGGAAGGCACCAGATCTCTAATCTACAAAAGCTATACCAGAAAAAGTTAAGAAGTGATCAGACTTGTGAGTCAAGACATAGATGATGTGATAGGGAGAGGGCGGGAACAGTGAGAAAGGAAAGCGTAGTAGTAATCACTACTTACCATCTACCCAGTTGTTAGTATAACATAGTTTTCCACACAAAAAATTACTGCTGCTGGAACAAGTCAAGTGAATAATCTCTTTAGAAGCCCAAAAGAGTAGCATAATCAGGACAGCTTTTGGCACAGTAAAATCCACTGGCTCAGCATTAGCATTTATTATAGAGAAAACCTGCAAAATTATTCTGAATATTTTACCCCTGAAGAAGCATCCTACAGACTGACTTGGACATTATTCAACTGCTGCTTTTTTCTAATAATTAGTTACAACAGTAATAGCACTTAAGACTGCTGCCTAAAGCGGTTTAGAATTAGACAAAAGATTCTGCTCTGTAAAACCCAAGCAGCTAACAAAGCTCACAAAGATTTTCACTGATTTTTACTATGTATCATTTAACCTGATAGTCAGTGCATTTTAAAATAAAAAGCCTTTGGTTTTAGGCTGTCTTCTAAAGCAAACACCATCACCACAACTACACACATTGTCCCATCTGCGAAATACTTTGTGTGGAGAATTGACCCCTTCAGAAAACCTGTGGGCAAAGGTTAGAAAGGGGAAGAATTTCTTTTTTCGAGGAAGACAGCATTTCTGAATACAGAAATAGAATATTCTGATATTCTAACTGGGTGAAATTCCCAACTATGAGGTTCCAATTATGTCCTTTACAAAGAAATTTTTTTTTATAGAACTGTCAATATTTCAGCAACCAAGATTCAAGAAAATTTCCTTAAGTGATATGCTGATATCATATTTTATTTGTGCTCCTTTGCATACAATACTTTATCATTTTGAATGCCAGAAAGCCTGTCAACATCCACATTACCTGCCTAAAACAACGAAGTGGTTTGACAGGGTTGGTTAGCAGCTACTAACTGAAATGATCACTTCACAAATATGAATAAAATTCCTAAATTCTTCATAGGAATGAGCTCTTTACAGATCAGGAAATATTCTGCCAGTGCTCACTGCACAGACTGGAACACTGTAACAAATTAGTTTTTTTTATATCTAATCAGGGTTATGACTGTTTTGTTAGTGAAAGCAGCAGTGAAGACCTGATGAAGATTGTTGTTAGCATATCACAGGATTAAATTTAGAACATAATGTAGACAGTTATGCTAAACACAGTAGCTATGTGTTTGCTTTATATTACCTGTACCATTTAATATTTTGGTTACAGTTTAAAAAAGGATGTCATAAAAAGAGGCACTGTCATTTACTATAAAATCTTCTTACTTTGGTCCAGTGATGGTGAACATCCATGGTCCCCAGCATTATGTGGCCTGCTGCACTCATACCTGAACGGTCTGTAAATACCACCGTGCGCCCTATGGATTGAACAAAGCTCTTTACTAATCTGGCTACTGTAATTATTCCCACAATTATTTAAAACTTAACTATGCTACTAACATGTCACAAGCAACACATTTCTGCTGCACAGACATGTACAAGTAGGTGTTTTCCTTATTCTCAAAATTTGACAGAACGATTCTAGAAAACTCCAGATCAAGATTTTTTTTTTCATACAAACCTTACCTAGCATTTGCCTTCTTCCTCTTAAACTTGACAGATTTTTAGTTAACTCAACCTTTCTTCTTACAAAGACTCTTTATAAAACAAAATCTCAGCAGACAGCATATTCAAAGAATATGTACAAATCATGTACACAAGTAGGAAATACATGCAATAAAGAATACGCAAGGTAAAAGCTGGTCAAAGCAGTATTAGCAGAGCCATTCAACACTACTTTCACAGAACAATCTGCAATATGCAAGCTGTAAGAAACATTTTCACATTAGGTTTTTGCTCTTTTTTTAGAAAGAAAGAATGGAAGCAACATAAAAGGATAACACTAGGTTGACTCTTGGGGTGATAAATCAATTTTGAATCTGAGTATGTTTTTTTTAAGTGAAGTACACAGATCCTCAAGAATTCTTTAGGATAAAAGCACAGGCGACTATTTATCAAAATAAGCTTCCACAAAAGTCTTCAGTATGATGCATTAATCTACAAGACTTAAACAGGAAGTCCTGCCCTCAGAAATCAGTTTTCAAAAATCCTTAAGAAAGAGCAACACTGACTTTAAGGAATCAAGTCCACACTTGCAGCACAAGGCAACATCAACTGTACCTGTTTAATTACTGACAGGTATTTGACCAGTATCTTATTAAAGATCTTCAAAGATGGAAACTACAACAGCTTCACAAGATAAGACTTCTTTACCTAAGCAAAGCTAGAGAAACTAAGTTGAAACCTGATACAATTTAGAACTACTATTTAATGTCACCCTGTCTTTTGACAAAGGATTATGTGAACCCTCAGATGAAAGCCACTCAAAACTTACTACCTGCAGATAGGCATAAAACATGGAGTTATAATTACATGAAATAGCTACAGCCACAGGTCAAACAGCTGTACAAGAAGAATGGTACATCAGGTTTAGAGAGTACCTATATAATGTATTATATGTGTATATATGTATTTTAGATATACACAAAGTACAGGTATTTTATCGAAAATGCATGGTAAGACAGTATGATTCTAAAGGTATTCTAGTAAGTCCTCCTTATATTGACTCTTTAGAGAGATACTCATGTTTTTGTCCTGAATCTACCATGGCTAATAACCTCTTGCTGCCTCCATCCTTTCAAAAGGTTCAGTCTAGATTTATTTATTTTCATTTTTAGTACTAAGTCTAGTGCCTTCAATTCACTCAGTTTGCATTTAAGTAGTAAAAGAGAAGCTGAGTGTAGCAAATACACTACAAGATGTCATGGTGTAAACTGAGTCACTTGAAAAAATACCCAGTAGCTTAAAATGAAAGCTCTCACCAGCTTTTCAGTAAGCCGGTCAGATTTGTTTTTACAGTTACCAAAAGCATTTGTGAATAGAACTACAGCTCCCTTGTCACAGAAGACTCATGAGCATCTTTGAGTCAACAGTATATTAGGATATATGAAACAAACAACAGAAAATACCTTTAACATTCTTTAATACTTCAGGTCTCTGCTGGACTAAGCGACCAAGACTGTGTAGTTGGCTACAGCGGTGAGCAACACCCCAGCTCCTCTGCCACCTGAATAAAAATATAATTGCGAGCATTTAATTTTCAATATTATTAAAATAAAATTCTTATGTTGAGATGCAGCTGAAAGCCTTATAACACAAACAGCTCAAAATAGCACTCCAATAGTAATAAAAGCAAGGGCAAAAAAAAGGGAAAAACTCTGTGTCGTATGCTATTTGAACAGACAAAAGCTAAACAAAACTTCAGTCTTTCTTAAAGTAACAAAAAAAAAACCAAACAAACAAACCAACCAAAAAAATCCCACTTGGTAGACAGAACATAACTTGCAAATTTCTCCCCCAGTAAGAAGTGGGTCAGTAAGTAAATAGCTTACTGACAACCCAGTATTTGGTTCAGTCACGTGGCATGCAGTTTCTGTTTGCACACTGTGTAATGTTTACCTGGAAGAACAAGTACTTTATATGAGGATATTTTCCTTTTAGCTCCTAGCACAAAACATTGCTATGATTTCAGGGGTAAGTTGCTACATATATATATTTTCATGTTTTACAAGGGAGTAATTTTTGTTAAACTATACAGGAGCCAGGTGTTAACACTGGCAACTTCAATACACATAGCTTTGACATCTCATCCATCACAGACAGATTAAACTTCTAACTTTCAAAAAGCGTTTAAATCATAAAATTGTCCCAGTTTATTGAAAAAATTGCATCCTTTTACAAACTTCCAGTTCATACAAAACTCTCAAAAAGGGAAATTACCATTCCCTTATTGTACTGTGTATGATTGGCTAGAGTTAATTTTTTTTACAGCACCCCCGTGTTTTGTGTTTTTCACAAAACCAGCGTTGACAACATACCACTGTTCTGGCTACTGTGCGGTGTTGGCACAGTGACCAGATTTTTCTTTTTCTTCCCACTCTGCCCCCTCTCCATCAGCAAGTAAGCTGAGGTGAGTGAGAAGCTGGGAGGGAACACAGCCAGGACAGGTGACTTCAACTGACCAGAGATATTTCATACGTCATGTTCAGCAATAAATGCTCAAAGAAAGGAGAAAGGGGAGACCCTTGAGGTTACAGCATTCATCTTCCCAAGCAAGCATTACAAATGCCAAGGCCCTGCTTTCCAGAACGGGCTGAACATCTGCCTGCTGATGGGGAGTAGCGAATGAATTCCTCCTTTTGCTTTGCTTGACTGTACAGCTTTGCTTCACTTCACCTAAACTTCTATCTTGATCCATGAGTTTTCTTGCTTTTGCTCTTCCTATTCTCTTCCTCCCATCCACAGCAATAGGCTGCATGGGTGCTTAGCTGCTGACTGGGGTCAACCCACATCATCTAATTTAGGAAAATCTAACAAATACTGCTCAGGATACAGAGAACGGTGCTATGCCAAAGGACTTCTGAGGCAATTTAATGTATTACAATGAAAGCCATTCCAGTAACTATTTACCGTTACGTAACACTATTACTCTGCCTTCAGTAGCACCAAACACCAATGTGATCCTGCAGGACCATAAGTAGTAGTTTCCTATTAAGATACTTGTTTGTCAAGTTTCTAACACTCACATTCTTTTTTGAATTGCGACAATATAACTGTTGGAAGGTTAATAACTCTTCATGGAACAATAGTTTCAGTGTATTTTAAGAGCACAAATTATAAGAAAATCAAATACAAGCCATGAACAAACCCAAACCTACACATTTAATAAAGACTATTTCAGAAACTCAAAAACCCTGATGATAACACAATTACAGAGGATCAGAAATTATGATTAAAAAAAAAAAACAAAACAGCTTCAACTTAAAGGAAACCATGATCTTTTCCTGGGTAAAAGAACAAAAGCATGATTTCAGAAGCACCAACTCTCTCTTTCCTTAGTTAAAAGAAAAACAGACTAGCCCCTGAAATAATCCCCTCATGTTTATTTTTCCACTGTTAAATACTCTTATTGCCATTTTCCCATCCGGAATACCTGACTTCGGAACATCCTTATTTGAAGGCACAAAATTAACAAAAGGCATCAAACTGTCTTCTGAGAAATATTCTAAAGAATTAAGATCATTACTACAACTTTCAGCCCTTTAAAGCAAACAAATCTCCTCCTCCTCTAGAGCATGGGAAACAAGACACTAGAAAGAACATTTGTAATAAGTCTTCATAGGATGTCAGGATGTACCATTCCAATCACGTTCTTATTGCCAATCTAGTTACCTTTGTAGATACTGAAATCAGCAAAAGCAATTGTATCCAGCAAAACACCCAGACTAACGCATATGCACAGGTCCTGTTTCACGTGCTTCTGTGTTTGCTGCAACTACAGCTTATGGTATTAGTTACAAATAATAGGTCTTTTTGAGCAGATTGTAATGGGAAACTTTCATCCCAACAGAATTCTTCTAGAAGAATACTATTCAGTACAATAGCACTTTTCCATATATGAAATATAGCTGTTTTGCTGAAATAAGCCTTTAAAGCTCATGGTGTATTATTGCACAACACTTCCTTGCTCTGACTGTATTAATATAAGTCCAACTGATCTAATTTATTACCTGATATCTGAGAGCTGGAGTTGACGAGAGAGTTCAAATTTTAAACGCTCTAGTTCTTTTCTAAGCGGCAAACTGTTTTTCAGCTTATTTACTGCACTTGCCTCGTTATCATCTAGCCAGGATCTGAAACAAAAGGAGGAAAAAAACCCAAACAGTAGAGGCATGCTCTATTAGCTTTCTTGTGAATAGTACAACTAACTGAATTCTTACTGTTAACATTAATGTTTTATTTCAAGTCACTAGGTAACAGGATTGTTTAGAAGTAGACAACAGAATCTGAAACTGCTAAATGCTTCATTCTTAAGATACCTACAAACAAAAATCCAGTGCTTATTGTCTTCAGGAGGGGGATTAGAGAACCAAACTGAACAAAGAGACACTGACAGCGTTACAACTGTCTGTAAAACTTAAAGGTGTGAAGGGCGCAGAGCAGAAGATTAGTGTGATTTAGGGGGGCAGCTTCAGAGCTTAGTGCTTTAATAACAGAAGTTCTCACACATCTGTCTTTTTAAAAGAAAACAACAAAATGAAGTGATTAAATAGACTATCACATAAGGGAGATGGTACTAAAGGGCCAAGTTAGGTAACTCTTACAGAGCTGGGATGAACAGAGATTAAGCAGGTCAAAATTTTACAGATTTTTTGTCAATAATCACAACCAGGCAAACATGACTCATGGAGTACATCTAACACTTTCAGTAAATAAATCATCCTATTTCTAGGAAAAAAGCTACTATTTTAAGAGATTCGTGCCTTTCTTCACAGCCTAAGCTTATTTTCATACTCTGATTTTTACAAATACTTCCATTCTCATACTACAGTTCTAAGCAAAATGAAAAATTAAATCAAACTCAGAAGCAAACAGAGAAAGCCCAGTGCCAAATGGTTAGGTATTAAAATCAGACAGTAAATATATAACTGCTCATGGAATTTCTTATAAATGTATTAAAGTAAGTAAAAATATTATCTAGTACATTAAATCTCATAATCTGACAAAGCAAAACGAAGTTAATAGCTGTACAGTTTTGTGTTACAGGAGTCCTTGTAAGACGTAAGGAACTATCTGGAGCAAATGGAACCTCTGCCTCCTTCCGAACTGCCACCAATATTCCACAAAACTGGAAAACTAGATTAACCGAACATGAATGTTGGGCAAAGAGACAAGAATGCCTCAGCTTTGCTGGCACTGTAGTTATCACAGGATCTCATTTGAACTCCCTTTAATTCAAATTAAATTGTAAAAAGCATGACACAATTATACATTAGACAAGGTTCTGTATTGTTCAGAATGTTTACTGACTGCCTTTAAAAAACTCAGCATTACAGTAAGACCAATTTGGTTATAGATTATCAGTTAAATAAAAGTCTTACATACATTAAAGTTGTTTCCACTCTCTGGGCTTGTTCTAGTTCCTCCTCAGGGTCCTTGAATCCAGTAAATGAATAGTAAGTCTTATCCCATTTGATAGGTCTGTTCACTGTGTTTTCTGCTTTCTTGTGGGGCTGAGAGTTCACATTCAAACTCTGAATATGCTCTGTAGATAAACTGCAGGAGTTGAGAATATCTAATACAGTGCTCAGGAGATCCCTAGTATGTAAGGTGAAACTCACCGCTCGAAACCCTATAAAACACAAGTCCCACAAAATTAGTATTATTTAATTAAAGTTACTTAAAATGCATTCACATTTCTCTCATCTTACAATAACCCAAACAAGGTTTGCACAGTTGGAAATTATTACAGTTATTTCAATACTTAGTGCAAAATTCATATGCAGTTTCACCTTTAAAACTGTTACACGTCCAAAACCATAGAACTGTTGTAACTATCTGAATCATTGGACAAATTGGAAACCTAGCTACAGATGCAGCATAACCCAAAAAAGGATTCTTTTGCTTTAGGAGTGGCAGTTTTGTCCAACAGCTCTACATAATTCATGTTATTATTGATAAACGCTTTTGATATAATTTACTGTAGAAATGCAGCATTACATCAGCTCTTCACAGGCTATGAACAGGAGCCTCAGAACAAAACACACTTGCACACTGGCTTAAAACTAAGTCACACCACTTAACTATTAGGCCTAACTGCCCCACTAGAATGAAAGCAAGTATTAAGACTCAAAAGCAGAACACAGCTGCCAGTCTGACTGTCACTTTAAGTAGACTGGATATAACGCTACTATTTTCCTGAAAAACAGTATGATTTTGTTTTCTAGCACTAAGGTCCTTCACAATTTGCTAAAGTGTTTTGACTAACAGGGTGTTAAGGATAAAGTTCATCTGTTAGATAAGGCATATTGGTACAACAGACACAAATACTCAGAATAAAATTAATCAAAACCAGTATTCCAAACTTTGCAATACTTTCTGTAGTCTCAAAGCTAAGAGGCTGTGGTAAATTGAAGCTTTAGATATTTATACAACCTCTGCTTACAAAATAAGCTCCTACTGATCCTACAAGCACCCTGACATTAGGTACTACACATCATCTGCAATTAAAACAAGGACCCAACTGTTAAACATGATAATGGTATTAAAAAGCAGAAAAATTATCATTTATATCAACCTGTGTTTTTACATCCTCATATTGTAACGAGATCAACTTTGTAATTTCTCATTCTGTCAATGCCTCTTAAAGCTTGAGATGTTTAACTACTTGGGATAGTGCTATCTGTAAGACATTTTTATGGTCTGACAGGATTTTATTCCCTTGAAAAGTGAAAAGACTGCACAACGCTTAGTAATGGTCTGAAAGAATTCAAATACAGGAAGATATATTCTACACAATAAAAAGCACCTGAAGCACTGAAGGATTCTTGAACATTAGAAGAGTTTGGTTCTCTTTCTCTTACATAAAAAGTAAGTGGAGTTGGCTTAAAGGAGCGAAATCCTGGTTTCTGTAGGTTCTCCAAGTAACCATTTAATCTCTTCAGAGAGTTTTCATTTACTTCCTGTTTAAAAAAACCAAAAAGCCAAGGAAAAACAAATTACAGATTAAGAATCCATCCATTTTTCATCTAAACCTTTTTAATCTTATATGCAGAACTTTTACAAACTGCCAGCTGCTCTTAACAAGTAGTGATATGGTTCATTTTCTCAGCATGAGTAAGTATCTTCCATGAATAAATTGTATGATGTATATATTTGCATTCTTGTACATCCCAAAACACAACTTCTAAGGCTTTCAAGCTTAAAGAAATACATTGATTCAAGTATAATGCACAGCATTTTGAAGTTATAAAGCAAGTAATAAGTATTAGAGATTCGTCAGGGAAGATGCGGTACTTTCTTTATAACAGTTAAGCAGAAAATATGACAAATAATGGATATTTAAGGGAGCTATTCTTGTTAAAAATAAAGAAAGTGTGTCTTTTTGTTCTCTGGTAACAACCATATTCCATTCTAATACTACTTTTGTTTCTCTGATAGCAGAAAAACTAGAAAACCTCCATCCTTGACACATGACACATTTGCGAAGAAAGAATATTGAGAGATGTTTACCCTCTCTTTGGGATGCTGGCCAAAGAAATCTGGATGTACAGCAAAATAGAAAGGTCTGAGAGCATTGATGGCATCAGCTCCTGACAAACTTCTTGACTGAACGCCCTGTAGCAATATATTCTCCAGACATAACCTAATAAAGTAATAAAATGTTTATGTCTGATGCAACCAACCAAGTGACGAACTGACATAAATTATGTTAGAATGTGACAAATGGAGCAAGCATTCACAGTTGCAAGTACAATAATTTAAAACAGGTATCAGAAGTCTGAGTTCTGGATTTTTCCCCTTGGGACTCAAAGCTGTATTTATATAGAGCAAACCCAACAGGTCTGAGGGATGGTGGATGCTAATGGCTGATTAAAGACCTGTAAATAAGTACAATAACTTTTCCTTCTACTTTCTCAAAGCAGGCTCAAGTTAAAATTCCTCAGTCAAGTAGTTCAAATGATGGAGACTGGCTTTAGTGGTATTTTTGTGTAGCTACTGCTGAAGTTAAAAAAAAAAAAAAAAAAAAAAAGTAAAAGCCAACCCTTACTTACTTTTGAACTTTCAAATTAAAAAGCCAAACCCAGTATTTTTCAAGCAGTGCCACAAGAATATTAAATTTTACCCAGGAATAATAATCACAATTCAACCAAAATGAGTTCTGCATTAGTCTGAGGTCTACATACTTGTGCCCATTTGAAAAAAGTCTGCTTTCCCAAACATCCTCTTTTATAGAAGACATCAAATAAAAAAAAGACAGTGCTCTTTTTGCCCTTTGATCTTCACCGAAATAGAAAAAACCCAAGAAATTTCAGGTGAAACAATATTCTTTTCTTACCACTAAGAGCAGAAGGAAAAGTTAAGCTGAAGTCACAGAAGTTGAGAAAGCAAAAAAGACCGAATACCTCCAATGATAAATAAGAGTTCTGCAATGAACATGCTTGTGTAACAGAAGACTGAAATGGAGGGAAAACCAAGTTCTGAATCAAAGCAATACAATGCTGTTTCACTCCTTGCAGTATCATTCAAACTGCAAGCCCCAAACAATATATGGCAGATTGGAGGTAAAGCTGCTTCCAATTCACATAAAACTAACAACTTCGTTAATAACAGTAAACAAAATTGTTCAACAAAGAGTTATTTGTTCAGCATTCTAGATCTAATAATCATTGTGGACACACAAAAATTGGAAACAGCCTCTTGACTGCTTTCATTAATTCAAAAAACCCAGACAACTAATCCAGAAAGTCCCCAAATATGTGCTGAGACAATAAGCAGTATTTTTCATGTTGGCAAATAGTAGAGTAAATGACAACAGCTGAGCTGTCAAGCAGATGCAGTGACCCTTACTTTAACCTTTTTTCTGTCAACCTTTCCAGCTCTTCAATTAAAAAACATGAAAGCAGTTAAAGCTACTGTTTTCAGCCTAAGAGGTGGGCAAATATTGAATCAGCAGGTCTTAAAAGTCAGCTTGCTGAAAACAGATGTTTTAATAGAAAAGTGGGATGGAAAACCTGTAATGTAAGATGACTAATGGAATTTGAAACCATTATGACTAAAACTGATTTTCATGTGTGTGAATTAAACAAAAGATTAAAAAAAAGACAGACTGTACTACTGGCAAGCATTTCTACCTTATGCTGGCTGCATCTCAAAGAGTAAGACTAATCACCACTACAGCGCTTGGTCCTACTTCAAATAGCAGGAGATGATTAAGTATACCACAGTAATATCAGGTTTTTATGGAGAGCAAAAGCTCTTGGTGGCAAGAACGTGCCAGAGTTGCTCAGTGACGCAGGAAAAGATCCGCTATCTGATCTGGCAAGAATGGAAGCACAGCACATTTTGGTCATATGCTTTACCATTTTGCATCCAGAAACACCAAAATAAATTGTCTTGCTGAGAAAGAAATAGCAGATTTTTTTTTTCATGTGCGTGAACACAAAATGGTAAAAATGAAAAAAATTAATCTTTCCAACAAAGGGGAAAAAAAGTAAACCAACCTGCTATCCCTCTGATAGCAGTTTTGACTAAGTTGCCATGCCCATGCAAGAAACCCCCATTTACCTAGACTCAGCCGCTAGGAAGAAGTAAGGAACTCAGTTCTCCTTTCATCTTATTTGTCCACTATTTCCCACACCCACTCTCAAGCTATGCTGCGTGCCATTGCCAGTGATCAGGAAAAATGTTCCAACATACCTGGAAACTATTAATCATACTTCCAAATTTACTAAGCAAAAACTCCCATCTGGTATTCTACAAGGAAAATGACCAAGTATGGTTAACTTTAGCTGCTGTGTTTTGTATCTAAACAACACTGTCATGCTAGTAGGAAGGCTCAGGATTCCAGCCAGTCTATTTTGAACTTGCTTAAAAGAGAAACACTCAAAGGCCAAAATTAGTCCGTGTGACAGAAGGAAGAATCCATTCTCTGAAGGTGAAAGACAGAACTTGGAGGCATCCTTCAAGTGATGTGACAAAATAAGTGAATTAAAAGGAACTTAGAGTGAGAAAATGCAAGAAAGATGCTTATGACTTCACTCACAAGGAACAAGGATTTTTTCAAGAGCTTCATTTAGATCTGAAGAGCAGAGAAAGTATTTGTATTAAAATAAAGGTCATAACCACTTTGAGGATAGCTGTCCCCACTTCCCAAAAGATAAGAAACACAACCTCCACTAGAACACACTATGCAATCATACTCTAGGACTGATTTAATTTATTGATTAAATAATTCCTTTCAGATTTCATTCTACTTTTTTTTCAGATCTCTGAAGTTTAACTTTTTTGGCTTATAGCTTTGGCACTGAAAACTTTGTTAAATTAAGCTCAATATTACAGATACATTAATTCATTTTGAAAACACTAAGCTTTAATAATTCAATAATGCAGTAATACATTGAGTATCATAGTCCTATTTAGACTACCACTTTCTCATAATTAAGCTATTTTAAACCCTTGTTTTTTGAGAGCCTTTCTAATGTCTCACTTGAGGACAGGCATATGGCTTTTGGGGATTTTCAACTTTGTTGAAAGCTTCAAGCTGTAAAGATGAGAAAGCCAAAGAAATAAGCCAAATTGAACATAGGTACCAAACCAGTTTTACGTACATGCAAGCCATAAGCAAACACTTAAACATATGGTAAAGGTAAATTAGGTCAGTAACATCCCATACCTTCTCCTTACGGCTCTCAAGCAGCAAAACATTGCAGCAACTCAATGGTCAAGCCAACTTTCAGCCATCCACTAACTCATGTGGAAAAAAAAAAAGAAAAAAAACCCAGCTGTTTAGTAATGGACATGAGTATTTCCCCGTTACTGATCAGTGCATTCTCTAAATCCTAGGTGGTAACTTAAAAGTCACAATGCAAATATTTTGTCTTGAAGTATAGAAACAAAAAAAATAGAAGCGTCCTTTAATCACTAACACATACCAGCCTGTGGAATTCAATGTACTTTTTTACTGTGCTAAGTTCAAAATTTTCAAACAAATTACAATAATTTGAAATTTATATACCATATTTATATGATTTTATGAGGGCACAATAGAAAACCAATGGGAAATGCACTGTCATGCAATAATGCCTGGAAATCTTTATTAGAAGTTTGCTAGCTTTCATAAATATGAATTAGCAATTTTTACCAGCAACTTCTGTAAATTCAACTGTAATTGAGAGCTTTCCAATAGGAGATAAACCACTTTGTGTATCAGAGCGTCAATACATACCTGGTTATTAGGTATTATGAAGGCAGCTCCCTATTGCCAATGTTTTCTCATGTATCTTTGTGCACTTTTAATGTGTTCCCACTGATTGTGCCATTTTAAAGTACCTGGGATGAGTAGTTATCAGAGAAATACCCTCCTTCTTCCAATTCTACATGGTAGTTCCTATGACTATTTTGCAAAGCACTTCAAGTTTTGGAAGTGCATCTTCCTAACACAAATATACTTAACAAATAGCATAAATTGTTTACCAAATATTTTACTAGAGGTGAGTAGGGTGAGATATGCTGAGTTAAAACATCCCCAAAATACTTTATAATTGCTGTATTCTGATTTTCAGCTAGGTGGGAGGACAGTAATAATTTCATATTTAGTGGCCTTAAGAAGAGTCCTAATCATAAACTTAAACACATTAAGAAGCTGGTAATAAACTCTGGTAATAAACCAGATCTCTCTATAATTGTAGCTTCAGGGATTTGGGCAGAAGATGGAAAAAACCCAACAATCTCACTAACCTGTGATGACACTGTATAACCACACAAAAGTATCGTTCTTTCTTGTTTTAAATACTCTATTAAGCGCTCAGAAATTGTTACATCCCTTAGTTAACAAACAGACACTCCTGGTTTATGAGCCGGCTTCACCTGCACCCCACCTCATACGAAGCACGACATTAATTATGCTGCACTCATTTTGCAAAAGCCTTTGAAAACACGACACTGCGCGCTACTACCTCATTACTCCAATCGCGATTACCTAGTTCAGGTGTTTGCCTACGCCTGACCTTTAAAGGCAGCACGAAGAAAACAGTATGAAGTTAATACCAAAAAATAACAGCGTTCAGAAAACAAGCTCGGGTGAAACGAATTCACCCGCTGCTTGAAGGAAAGCAAGCTGAAGCGACCCAAACCCCGCCGGTTTTTACTATTTAAACAGCATTGGCTTTAAAACGCGCTGAAGGAGGGGGTTTCCTTCGGACGCTTAACGGCACACCAGTCAGCGACGTCTGCCGCGCTGCGCCCCCCGCCCCCCGGCTATATTTAAAGGCTCGGAAGGAGCAGCCTCATCCGCTCGCCGCAGCTCTCGGCCCGGGCCCGACGCCAAGCACCGCAGGCTGTACGCGGCGCCCCGGCAGGCGCCTCGGGACCGGGCTACCCGACAAGAACGCGCGGCCGCAGAGAGGCCCCGACACCGGAGCAGCCGCGCCAGGCCCTGGCCGACCACCTGCAGGGCTCGCGCCGACAGCGGCCGCCCCTGCGTGCCGCCGCGCACGTACCGCCAAGCGCGCTGCGCGGCAGGCAGGCTCCGCCAAGGCGGCGGCGGCAGCCTCTCGCCGGGCGCCCCACACCCGCCCCTCCGGAGAGGCAGGGGGAAGCGACAGAGCCCGGCCTGGTTTTAGCGCAGCCCCTGCGGCCCTCTCCACCCGCCCGGCTTGGCCTCGCATTGTGCTCCGGCCACCGGCGCTGGCAATGGACGAGACAGCCCCCAGAAGAAGAGCAGTGGGTCGCGTTGCCTCCCCTCACGGCTGAGCCCAAGCACCCCCAGCCCCTCTTACCGCCGCGGCCGGACAGCACCCGCCGGCACCCGACCCCCATCGCCTGACGCAGCCAGCCCTACCGACGGTGGGAGGGGCGGGGCGGGAGCAGCAATTCCCGCCAGGGGGCGGCTCTTCCGCCGCTGTCCACCCCTGCCCCCGGCGTTCCAGTGGCCTCCGCGCCCAGGTCTCACCCCGCCCCGCGCAGGCGGCGCCCCGGTGCCGCTGGGGGTCCCTTGGGGTCCGCGGAGGAGCTGGCGGCCGCGCGGGCCGTGTTAGCCGTGGGGGTGCCTCTGGTAGTGGAGTGTGTCCGCAGGGATTATGGAGGGGGAATCCAAGCACAATAAATCGCCGCGCCGTTTTTGTGCGGGTTCTCCGAATAGTTGCGTGCGCTTTGCATTCCCTTTGTTCCGCTGAAGGAAAACACCAGAGGGGCTAAGAACCAACCGTGAGCAGCTCCGAGGGGAAAAACAAGAGTGATTGCTCTGCGATTAGTAATGCTCAATGCACAAATCTGGCTTTTTTTCCAAGGTAGCTGGTATCACTATGCAGCCTCAGAGTAAAAACGTCTACTGTTCTGGTGAGTTTCAGAACAAAGGGAGTTTAACTCCAAGGGATTGGAGTTATCTGCATACAATCCATTGCACTTCCACACAGAAAAGGTTGAAAAGCAAACTGACAAGGTTTAGGAGCTACCTGTAGCTCAGTGAAACTTCAAGTTGACGCTTTCACAACCCATAGGGTATTTGTGTGATTTCCATGATGTGAAGCATGGGGTTTGCTTTGATAGAAGCCATTGGTTATGCAAGTACACTGGTTACATAATTATAAAGATGGAAAAATAAATTTGATTCAACAGAAAGGATGATGTTCATTTCACCTGGGATTTAACTCTGTGAGAAATAAATTGTGAGAGCTCAGCAGTAGACACCACCACCAAACAGAGCCAGAGCACCACTCCTGGCCCCCAGTTCAATGTATTTTGAATATCTCATGTCCCCTAGCAGAAGAATTTTAAGCATCACAAGTTGCTGCAAGTGGGCAACAGCCATTTCCTCTTTGCTCCTTTGTTTGTGTTCTGCACTGTGGTCTGCAGATGGGCAGTTTCTCCGGTCCCATCACGCGCAATAGCACAGGCTCTGAAGCCAACAATGTCAGCACTAATTTTTGGTACTACTCATCATACTAGTAATTTTAGAAAACGGTTCTGCAGAAAGGGTTAAGGCTGAAAAATGCAGACCTGGGATTTGCAAAAATAAAAACCCTGTGAAGATGCATCTGAAGACTGTGAAAGGTCAAAAATAGTTGTTCTTAATGTGCCTGCATTTCACTAAGCTGAGGAGTATGGCATTAAGATTTTGGTAATTAAAAGTTTGATTACTATACCAGGGAGATAAAATTTTACTATTCTCCTCCTGTGAGACTCTCACTGACATCCATTAGAATTCTCCCATGAATGGCCCACAGGCCTTGCTGTCACCTCGGCCCGGGTCTGTAGTTCAAACTGGAAGCTGGCCATGTCCATAGCTGGGAACTTCTGCCCAATTTATTCATGAGCACTTACCAAATTACGTGCTATGGCATGGTGAAAAACTGCATAGTCTGACTGATTTCACACGCTCTTAACCTCCTCATGCAGCATATCATAGTCTAGATTCCTGCAGGAGTTACAAGATATTAAAGTCTCCATGTCTGCTTTGCCATTTGCCTGTCCTCCTGCATACCCAAGCATATTAATTACAGGGATCTGAACGGAATTAAATAATTGAATGACAATACACACAGATATTGTGGATACTTCATAGGAAGAATAAAAAATATTTATTAACATCTTAACAACAACTCAAAAATGACCCCCACAATTGCTCTTTATAAAAGTGTGAAACTATCAAGCTCCTATTTCCAGCTTCTTACTTCTGTCCCTGATGAGGGTTAAGAAACGCTCAAAACTATCAATGCTTTGAAAAAAAACTGTGGTAAGTCTTTCAAACAACATTATTCTGTTTTAGTTACAAGAACCTGTCCATTCCTAACAGAAGTTAATCTTTCCAAGAGCATATCTTGTAATCAGGGAAAACTGAAGAAAGATTTTCACAAAGGGAACTTTTTATGCATCTAACAACATACTGAAGGAGCACAGTGTTGTCTACACCTAGCTACTGAGAGCAGTACAGGAAAGTTTTCTGAACATTCTTCTCTCTCTCTACAAACAGGTAAACATTTTATTTCCTACATGAAAAACTAAACATATCATATCTTCTGAATGACAGGGTCTGCAAAACTGCATTGTCTCTGTTGTACTTTATTCTTCAGAACATATTTTTTCATCTTTCCAGGCTTATTTCCATTCCACACTGGAGTTTTGTCCTATTTATCACATGCAATTTCTGTCACCAAAATAGTACTGAGGAGGTTGCTTTCTGGCATTTTGATACACATCAACACGACGAGATTTGTATGGTATTTCAAATGGACTCAGCACAAAAACGCAAAATATGGGACTTAACAGTACAGTTGTGTAAATTGCCTGCTGTTTTATCATGGTGAAAGGGAGAACCACTATGTTGACAGAAACACCAGATGCACC
Organism: Myiopsitta monachus; assembly: GCA_017639245.1. Lineage (NCBI taxonomy): Eukaryota > Metazoa > Chordata > Aves > Psittaciformes > Psittacidae > Myiopsitta > Myiopsitta monachus. The sequence continues at coordinate 24,573,810 of CM029928.1, forward strand.
AGTTGTAACAAGACATCTCGGCAACATCGTGGGGAGCTTGCTTTCTCTGTTAATATAACACAGGGCTGAGACTGTATCCTACCAGCTGAAGATGATATTTGTGAGATGGAGCCAAACCAGTGGAAATTCAAGGTGGCTTATAACGGAGAAAATAAAGCTGTTTCTAGGACATCGCAAACTTTGAAGCCATATAGATGACTAAGAGAATTTTGCCTTTTCTGCATTTCTCAAACAGTGTTAGCCACATCTGGTACTGCTTACAGAAGTGTGGGATTTAGCTGAAGTTTAGAAAGCCTCAGTCTAATTCCAAGGGAGATTAAGCTACAAAGGATTTTACAAAAAGTAATTAGCAAAAATGACTTAGTTTCTCACTGCCAGTTTTATTTTGTCAAAATCTTCCAAGATTGCGCTTGCCACTAATACTGGAGTGGCTGGAGGAACACTGGCTTAGATCCCTCCTCTGAAGCCTCATCACTTCTTATCCAGTATTTCAGCTATTGGGAAACAAAAGCAGCAAAATGCTGCTGAATTTGACCAGGTGGATAGCCTTGCAAATGGCAGAGCCATCCTGGCGAATACCATGTGGTCGAACCCAATGTCTGCTTGGACTAGTGCCAACTGTTCTTCAAGAGAAATGTTGAAGTAAGGAGCTTTTAGTAGGTGAATGCCATGCAATTTTTAGTATTGAATCTTCCATTCTTTTTAGAAGGAAAGCAGGTGAGATCCCTGCAGAAGAATGATAGCCTGTGAAAACATGAGCATTTTTCTGTACAGGTGGCACAGCAGGAAGGCAGTGATCATAGCAGTCATCATATTCAGTCCTCTCTTCCAGTAGTGACTTCCAGACAGGATGAGCAGTGGTATCAAAAAGTGTCTGGACCTGACCATGAAGCCAACTGCTGGTCAGATTAATCAGATTAAGGGTATGAACGTCAAGACTAGAGTGGCAACCTCCCCAAACAAAAAAACCCCAAAACACTAACCCCATCCATGAAAACCCTCCACAAACATCCCAGTGCTAAGATCGTAATGGCTTTCATGATTCAGAGGCGCAAAGGACACTTGCAATAAATAATGCTGCTGGAACTGGGAAGAGACTCAGGCTGCCCCAAAAAAGCAAAAGATTTTTCACAGACTGTGAGCTTACGCCACCATCTTGATCTCTCTTATGATGGAACAGTTGTAAAAACCCCAAGAACTTCTATATCCAAGAGAGCAGAAATTTTTAGCACAAAAAGCTCCAAAGAAGATGCAGAGCAGGACCAAAAGAGCTGTGTTATTGGCATGCATGTGAAGGTTGGCACAGGAGATCTAAACTAACACTACAGAAGTGGGGAGCTCAGACAAGGATGAATGTTGACAGAGGTCCCACTGACTTGCCACAAAGGTTTTCTGATACAAACCATTTGCTTCTTTTTACACAGGCTATAGATCAGTAGCTGAAGTGTGACTTACACAATTAATGCTCCAAATCTCATTCAGGGTTTGCAGGTGGAAAAAAAAAAAAAAGAATCCCTTAAAACCAACCTTGATTGAAGCCTCCACCTCATCATGCAGTTGTCAGAAACTAAAAAAGTGGCCAAAAGCACTTCCCTCTAAGAGAACAATCAAAAGAGAAAGCAGGTTTTCCTTTTCAGTGGAAGAATGCATATATACAAATGGGAAGCCATACACAAGTTATTGTAAAGACACAACTAAATCTTCAGGCTGTGAGCAACTTATGTAGACTCTCAGTTCTGTGAAGGAAGTATCCCAAGTCAGGCATGTCTCAAGTGATTTTGAAGTTACTTCATTCTCAAGTGCTTTTTACTGGGTTTTTTGGAGTAAGGAAAATAACCTCTAAGGGACATAGAGATGGGACAGTATACTGTGAAGAAGGCAAAAGAAACTCATACTGCTTTTACAGAACATGAAGCAATGTGGAAAATGTCTCAATCAAGAACAGTAGATACACTCAATCAATGCACTTACATATGCTATCATCTGATGGGAGAAGTGGATTCTCTGTAAAAGGATGGAGTGTAGGTTTTGAGGCTGCAGTTTCCTCATTATCTAATGATGCCATTACAAAACATCTATGTAAGTCAGTGTGACAATCTACATAGGGGAAAAAAATACTGTTTCTGTGATACTATCTGCATTATCATCAATGCAAGTATTAAAAACATGACTTGGTTTCAAGCCTTGCTGTGAATCAGTAAGGCACAGTCTGAACACAGGGGAAACTGCCTTTATTAATTTGTTATTTTCAACAGTGATTGATTTAACCATTAAAACCCAAAAATCTCGACTATTTAATAACTACTGAAACAGCCAGACCTTCCCAGCCCATTTCATATTCTCCTGAAGCCACTTTAGAGCAGATGTAAGCTCCAAGCTGTAAACTTCTTCCATATTAACATTCATTGTCATATGCTTAAGAAAAAGCTTTGGATCAGATACACGAGCAGCCTGGATCAGCCTCTCCACTGCTGCCTGGTAGTCACTGCTATTCTGAACTATCTGATGTGCACATCTGTAAGTGAATTTTCACAAACACAAGTTAGGTACCATACAGGCCTTATGTCACTTGCCTGATGCTTTATACTGGCAACAAGATTACAAAAACGTTAAAATAATGTCTAAGGTTCACTTCACTTAGAACAGACTATGTCCATTTCTAGACAAATATTAGCTGATTATTCTAAAGAATTAAAAAGTTAGGAAAAGTGTATTTTAAACATATTCTGCAATAATGAAAAGTAATGGGATTTAATGCTACTGCGAAGTAGGTCTACAATAGTCACAGCATGTTTCATGAAGAAATATTTGACTCTGGGCTGGAAAATTCAGTAAAGGAATGTGAACCATTTTATAAACTGGATATAGCAAGAATTCATGCACATGCTTGAATCCAAAAGGATTACTAATTTTTGGTGTGTAATCATGTTTGGAATAAGGATGTGCCCAACTCACATGTCTACATTTTTGCAAAAGCAGAACTTACCCTTTAAACAAACAAGCAGAGATACAATAGCATACACATGAAACTGAGGTAAAAAAGTTCTTGTTTATCAAAAGAACAAAATAAAAGAGATGTGCTCCCTGGGAAGGAGGACAGGGCTCTCAGGTTTGAGATGCCCTTGCTCATATTTCTTAACAAATGTAGCTTTTCTATACAGTATCACATTTTGATAATGAGCCAGTCAATCTCAGAGAAAATGGTATCTTGAAAAACAAAGTCTGGGTATAATCTAGTGACATTGGTTGGTGGTTTATGGACAAAAGGAAAAATCAACAAAACTTATTTTTATCTGAAGGTATGAAGTCTCACAGAAAGGGAGAAAAACTAAAAAAAAAAAAAAAAATCAACATATCCACTATAAAGAGAAACAAGTAAAATGGCTTCACACACTTTCTAAAAAACAGCCAAGAAATTTCAAGAGTTTCTATTTGAAAGGAGTAATATTTTAACAGTGCCCCCCTGCTGCACTGCTTAACCACAACACAAGGATCTATATACCAAGATATCAAGCTATCCTGGTTTTGAAAATGCAGTACACTCTTAGTGGGAGAGACATGCTCAGGGAACACAGGCCACTATCAGCCTGGAACAATTACTTTTCTGCTATACATATGTAAAAACTAATAACAATAATAACAACACCTCCCCATCCCATTTACTGTTCTATAACCAATTTAGAAACAAGGATTAAAACCAAGTTTAAACCCATTTTCTTTCCCAGACAATGGAAAATAATCTCTCTCATTAATTACATGATCATATGGATAAATACCATCAAAATGACATATATCTGACAACAAACCTTTTCAGTATTATTTGAAGAGTCTGACTAGTAGCCATTGGACTTTGAATATCACTGGCATTTGAAACAAGAAATATTTCAATGGCCAACAGCATCTCAACCTCTGATAGGTAAGACGGAATCGTCAGAAGTTTGTGATACAAATTTCCCTGCAGTGGTGGTGGGTAGCAACCCAATGATAAAGCACCTGAGAGTAAATGCAAAAATACATGGAATTAGGATTACCTACACTGAACATAGATCGGTTTTCTTCAGTACATGGCTAAGAATGTGGACACCCCCACCCCCAACCTCATAATTGATTTTACTGTTTCACCTGTAAAACAGCCTGATTGAGAAGACAGCAAGTAGTATTCACTTATAATATTCACTGTGATAAAATGTTATTTTTAATCAATTAATATTATCAGTGATGATTAAAAACCTCTGTCAGAAATCTGGAGACTCCAAGTGCGTAATAATGCAAGTACAATTTAGGACAGGTCAGACAGAAGCTTTATTAACTATGATCATAGTGAGAAAACGTTTGAACGGCATCTCCCCCTGCCTGCCAAGTGGCTCGAGAGACCTAACCTATGCAGCACTTCAGGAAAAAAACCAAACCCCAATCAACTGCTATCCCCAAAACCCCCAAAGAAAAGGAAAACCAATAATTTCAATGTTAACAAAGTGAAGTATCCCAGGAGGGCTGGACTCCTTGAGCAGCCTGCTAACCATGACAATTCCAAGGCAGGATGAAACTAAATAATGTGACAATACAGAGGGATGGCTCTTGGTGGACCCTATCAGAGTGGCACACCCAGTATAATCTTAGCACAGAAATGGGGAGTTGAAAACAATCACAGACTTTTAGTGGAAAGGGATTTTCTTTTAGTTAGGATAAATTTCTTTGCCAGACCTCTCAAATCATAAATAAGTTTACCACCACAGCTCTAAAGAGAAGTATAAAGCAATCTGATTTGCCTAGATGACAAAGTGAAGATGATGCACTTTCTAACCGTTTCAAGGTTCACTTTTTTTATTTTTTAAATTCTGAAATGAAATGCAAAAATTTAATTTTATCAGAATTACATCTATTTCATGCCAGGTAGTATGCACTGATTTGTATTTTCAACAGTCAGTTATTACCCAATAAACATTTTTGTTACAAATAAATTCCTGATCGTAACACAGAAACTACCATTTTCTTATGAAGTATACTCTTGCCCGTTTCCCCCCAACATACTGAGCTGTTACAAGCTTATGTTATCGAAAGTACATAAGCAAAGGATATTAAGAAGCAACTTACTTTTGTAATAGGTCCTAGCTTTAGACCACAAAGAACTTCTTCCCAAAGCTGTAATTAATTGTCTAAGTAAAAAAAAATCAATAGCTATGTTTTTTGAAAGCATGAAGTCTACTGCAGAAGATGAAACCCCAAGGTTCTTGCTCTCAAAACAGGCACTTATCAGCTTGTTAAAAAGGCAGCTGTACTGAGAAACATCTGCAGTATCTGAAATGAAATGGAGATTATTAACTAATGAATTATGTCAAATGCAAATCTAATTGAAGAAACATTTCTCATCAGTACCTAAATCAAGACTCTTGCTTCTATCTGTAAAATGGAACAAGGTTGAGGTAACTTATGATAATGCTTTACTCATCAACAGGCTTTTCATAAAGTCCATTCACATTGTGAAAGAGAAGTGCTAAGGTCCAAGTAAAAAATTGCTGCCAAAACCAACAAGATCAGATAAAAATATATTCACTTGCCAAGCCTATAAATACAATCTTCACCTTATCTTCTCAGACTTAAAATCTGCACAGAAACAGCTTTGGTGCTTCAAATTCTGCTCCTCTTACTCTGAATTGTTCACTTCCCCTCATCTGTCCCCTTCTTAGCAGGACTGAGGAGCCTTGCATCCACCTCATGCCTCAAATGCCTAGGTCCTTTTAGGATTCTCTGAGTAGATGGCCTTCCAACTAAGCTCTCCTAACACACCTAAAAGCACACACTGGCAATAACACTGAGACCTGCTCATAGGAATCAGCTCAGGTTTCCTTAGTGGAGCCTTAAGTTACTACACATCTCACGTTGACGTGATCATCAAAAACTTCTTAGATAAATTGAGCCCAGAACAGTACTCAGTCCTTAACATGGTATGTAAAAGCAGCTTAGGCTAGCTAGCTAAGTTATAGAAAAAACAATGCATTCATCTGAAGTTAAGGTAAAATGAACCGCCCCAATGATATCCCTGTTTTATCTGATTGTATAGACTGAGTATAATCCTTAAAAATTTAGTGGGTCTTTCCTTTTACCTTGTGTAACTAAGCCAGTTGGAAAAAGTGTTCAGGTGTATAAACTTGGTGTGTGTGCATGTACATGCGTGTGTGTGCATCAAGAGGTGCAAAGTACTATACATATTTTAACTGACACTACACGCTTTGGGAGGAGGGAAAAAGGGGGTCTTCATCTAAAACTATCTAAAACTGTCTCATTTGTCCAACAAATCTTAGCCTGAAAACAAACAAAAAAAACAGTACAGAATCATCTGTTGAATTTTTAGCTCTTAACACAGTACCCTTTTCTTTACTTACCAGAATGATTTTGAAAACCTGGTAAATTCTGCAGAACTTCCAATGCCTGCCTGTATAAACTCTTCCTCAAGTATTTGTGCACTAGTGTACATAACAGATTATGTCGACTGAGGATGTCCATTTTATCACAGGGCCACAACGGTGTATTTGTGATCCACTCTGACTCTGGCAAACAATAGTGCAGTGTTAATCCTATGAACTGAAACTGTTGGATGGTGAGACTTTCGGCCATTAAGAATATACTGTAAACTGCAGCAGAAAACAAGTTGCAGAATTTCACAGAAAACACAGTTCTAGTTATGAATAATGTTCCCGATCACTAGTACTTCTCAGATGGATTCTCTGAACCTTTACATTATATATAACCCCTTTTATTAAATATCACAAAATTAAAATGGACTGCCAGTGGCATATATATGTGTACATAAGTATATATCTGTGTATGTATATAAAACTGAACAGCAAATTTAGATCATCAATATTACTTTACAGAACACATTTTACTCGTTTGTATTTCCTATTGTTTATATTTCATCTTTCATCCCTTATTATTAACTTTATTTAAAAAAAACCCACAGAACAGCTTATAATTTTCATCTGAAATCTGTCCTAGGAGACTGTTCAAATTTAAGTAAAATTCAGTTTGTTTTAAGACAAACTTACCTCTCAATAACCGTGTTGCTCCATCCAAACTTCCCGTTTTAAGATAAATTTCTGCAGCTTTATTAACAATTTGGCATCTTGATGCTAACTTCTCTGCACCTATGAGTCCTTTCAAGACTGTAAAATGTATCTGTAGCTCATGCAACTTATCCAAAACCTTCCTTCCCTAGCATAAGAGGGAGAAGGGAAAGGGGGAGGTCAGAGAAAGCAATGATATCAGTGGATGCAGAGTATACTTACATGAAATACAGCAGATTTAATTTGGTGATACAGATTTACAGGTATCAGTTTAGTTATCCAAACAAAAGTCAAAACCTGAACCCGAACAATCAAGGTTCTAGGTTGCAAGACAAAGTTCTGATGGGCTCCACAAAGACTAATGCTCAGAAAGACACAATGAAACACTTCGATCCAGCTGGACAATTAAGAAGTATTAAGATGGTGGAGAGGCAGGTAGAACATCCAACCATTCAACTAAAGAAATACAGTTTAACATATAGAAAGACTCATGACTTTCTAGATGAAAATCTAGAAATGACTCATCCTTTTTCTTCCAGTCAGGTTCCTATAATCCAGTATACCTTTATCCACTGGAGTACTTTGTGATAAGAATACATTATGCTTATCCCAATCCTTCCAGTGAAAATTCTGTCTGCTTCATTATGTTGTGAATTTTTTGCTACTGAAAAGAAAAACACCACCACATTAAAAAAAGGTACATGCAAATGCAGTTTTAAAGAGATTGCACACTTGAGAAACTGTAATTGTGAAAATATTAAACATGCTTTCAGAAATATTTGCCATTAAAGTAGTAACTTCCTAAGTCTCAACACAAAAAGTAGGGTGAATAATTACAGTTTATTCAGACACTATTTCATAGTAGTTCATCCATGAGATGCTTAAACATGTAATGGCATAATTTAGTAATATCATTATTTGTATAGTAAGCTTTGCATTTTCTGGGACCATGAAGAAATGCTGGCAATTACAGAACTGACTACAAGCTTTTCCAACCATATTACACAACCACTTTGGAAGCACTGTTGGCATTCTAGAGCAGTGGTCTCCAAAGTAGGTGTGAGCACAACAATCCATCTGGGTGTGGGAAGAAAAAATATTTTTGTACCATTAAAAATAAAACAAAAATATTTTAAAAAGTACTGTTTATTTCATATTATCTCTTATTTTTAATTTCTATTTTTGTGTATATTTTATAATGTACTTAATACACTGTGTCACAACTGAAAGCTCTGATAGCCATTTTATAATATCAAAGTCTGTGGTCAGAAAGGTCATGTTACATATCTGGAATAAATATTCATCTTGTTTTAGTAGTTAATACAGATTGAAAAAGATCCTAGACATTAATTATAAAATGCTTTAATATCCCAGTGATGCTTTGCTGAGCCTAATTTTTCTGGAAACTCCTTAGGAAGAAAGATACAGTTATGTAAATGAAGGGGCATAGGGTGGAAAGGGGTGAGAAAACTTGCAAGTACGCTAAGAAAACTAGGTGTTGTGTTCCCAGCCCTCACATAAAAGCTTGGTTCTTTAGAAAATGAAATAATTCTGAAAATCCATAGTAAAAAAAAATTAAAAAAGTACAAATGATATACCTGATGTAACCCTCTTCAGTGTGTTTTGAAATACACTAATACAACCTTATTCACAGATCTAAAGTTTATTTATGCTATTAAGAGTGTGACACTTCATATGACAATACTAAAATACATTTGCCTTTGTCCTCAGAAAAGGACGTTATTAAAAGACCACCAATTTTGGTCCAATTAAAAGACCACTAATACTGGTTTCTCTTCTTGATTTCACAAAGCTCAAATGCTCGTCATTCAGAACTTCCTTTAAGTGTAAGCACTGTGGATTTTGCTTCTACTAGAAAATGGCTTCTGTTGAGCATTCTGGCTGGTTGTATTTGCTCCTCAAGAAATTCTTAATATTGTAACACATAAAATTAACTAATAACCAGAAAAGAGTTTATGAATTTGGTTCTTTATCACTTTAAAAACTCTACAAAGAATAGGGATGAACAAAATGCATTTCTTGCATCTTAATTTTACCTGCATCAGCAAAGTCACAAAAAGGAACTTCTGGTCGGTCTGTCTCAGAGTCTTTGGTTAGTATTTCAGCAATACATAAAGACAATTTCTGAAGATCATCAAAATGTTCACAGCCAGTTCGCGCATTAACAAACAAAGCTCCCAGCTTGGCCCAATCTTTTTTTTCCTTGCAATGCTGCAAATGCGGCAAGGGGTAAATGTAAGTCAACCTGCTTCCAGAACACTGAACAGAGAGCATACTGAAATATGAGAGACACACCTGGGATAGACTTAAAGCAGAAAAAAAATGCTGACGAAATGCTACTGCCAAGAAACTCCATGTTCAATATGGCACAATCACATTTCCTATCTAGCATGGAATGTTAATCACGTTTGTCCCTCTGAAAATTAAAATTCTTTTTCAATTTATGTCACAACCCCAATTGGGGAAGCTCGTAACTTATTCATCCATTTACAAAATGTCGTTCATCTGGTATTTTACTGTTTGGTTTTTTTTTTCACAATCCATGGCAAGTTGACGGTTATTTTCTGTATGAATTAGTCTTGCTTGTCAGATCACTTGATGATTTTGGTGTTAAAGGAGTAAAAAAAGTCAGTCCTCATTCTTCCCTTCTTAAATTTTCATCTCAGGATCTGTGTAGTAAGTATGGTAATGTGTAAACTTGTAATATGCAAAATATTTTAATTGTGCAGTATAAGTAATCTGCCCTTGAACATGAAAGATACAAGCCTCCAAGAATTTTTAATGATACTGTCTAATTCTTTTAAATACCTGCTTAGTATTTCCAATTACAGCCTTTTACAATTGTGCCTTTTTAAACTACATATGAATTCTGTCTAGTAAATAATATATTCGGTATTTGTTTGGTGAGGAATGATGTACTACTTCCAATTACAAACACAAATGTAAGGCATAGAAAATAATCGTTTAAAGTTATAAAATCTTTGAATTAGATACAAAACCAAGATAAAAACTTCAAGTTATCACAAAAAAACCACAGTTTTCCCCTGCATGTTAATCTTTCCCAAACATGACTTTGCATAAGAATATTTTATTGAAATATCAATATACATAATAATAAAGCCCACTCATTTAAAATTATGTAGAAATTTCTATTTTTGTAGGTTTTAACGAAGTCATGGTTTAAGCATTCCAACAGGCTTGAAGAATGCACGCACTGTACCTGAATTTCAGCCACTGCCAAACTGAAGTCAAAAACCCAGTTCTTTTCAAAATGCCTTTCCTGAAATCTTCTGTTAGAAAAAAATATTAATACTTAATTTTAATACATCCTATTGAACAGAACTATGCACTAACAGGAGGCCTATCAGCAAATTATCATAAATGAACTAAAAACTGATGTGAATTTCGATCCTATTTACCACACACTATGCAAACTGGACACTGAAAACAGACATTTGCAATCATGGAAAGGAAGCCAGTACATGTGTTAAGTGGAGCTACTTTAATATAAAATATTCCCTTGTCTCAGTAGAAAGGTAACTGAGAAGGTGTGAATAAGACTTTCACTCCACTAAGTAAATGCAGAATTGGACTGTATGTATTTCTGACATAAAGGTAAAAAAAATTAATTACATGAAAGAAAATGCTATTCATCTTCAAATACCTGGGAGCATGATACTTTATTCTGCTGCCACCACTGAATAAATACATCTACCTGGTGCAACGCTGTCATGTAGAGATATGTAACCTACATACGAATGAGCAGCACAGCTGCTCAGTCTTCATAGATACAGGCTGTTTCTCAGTTTGTGCTGAAAACACGCACATACAGAGGCAACCTGGAAGGGGGTCATTCCTCTGTGAATGAGATTCTTGATCCAAAAAGTGATAAAAATTACCTCCAACTTGCGTGGTAAGTTGCATGGTGAGATCCGTGTCTGAAACTATGGGAAAAGTATGAAAAGCACCGAATAATTTTTACAATGCTTTCACATGAAACAGTCATGGCTTGTTTTCACACAATAGATGCTGCATATTTTGTTTCCTCTAAGAATCAAAGGTTGCTTTATGAATCTCAAATTTAGTTTCTTGACTTGTGTGTGAGTATATGATGCAGATCATGAGAAAAAGACAATCTTGTGCAGGTGATGGGGAGACATCAACATCAACAGTTTTGGAAGAGGTTTAGGCTGTGATTTCAGATTTTGCCCAGCATCATCCAGCAGTACTTAAAAAATGACCCTCCTCCTTAGGAATGTTGGCACAAGTATTTATTTAGCTGCAGAGAAAATGAAACTAGAAAGCTACTTCAGATCATAACTAACCCTCTTATTGCCTAAAAGGGTTGTATATTGTAGAAGTAGTGCTTGCTTATGTAGGCCTAAATGATATATTAAACCATGATGTCTCTAATTTGACTGCAGTTATATAAACCTACAGCACAGCTCAGAATAAATTATATGATGATTAGCAGTATGGAGAAAACTAATCATAACTGTGGTCAGAATCTAAGTTTTGACTTAATAATCCTTGATCTTTGAAGCACAGTAAATTGACAACACTTTAAAATACAATTACACGATATGACAGTATTTTCATCCAAAACACTCAATTTGCATTTTCTAATTGCCTTTTAAAGGCATACATGACTTTATAAAAATAGAACCTAAAGAAGGAACTAGACAGATATAAAGTAGCTCCTTAAAGACATACCTGGATTTTATGTTCAAAACAGTATTTAGTTCCTGCCTGGAAACTTTCAGTTGGTGAAGGAACTTAATAATACAGTCAAAATGTGCAGACTCAAGGAACATACCAGCACCAATGAGCTGTAATAGCAAACAGGGGGAAGAAAAGTAGGCATACAAAGAACTGTGATCACTTACATATTTCCAGAGGCAAGTGGCAAATAACAGGGGGAAAAACGTGTGACTGAATCTCAGGCAAAAAATAAGGGAGAAATAGAAGCACGCACCATACATTCAGCTAGTCATAAGGTAACTTAAAAAAAAATACTGAAATAATATTGAAGTGATATGGTTGAATTTTAAAACAGGCAAAGTTATTTCAGAAATTCCAACAAGTAGCAGCAGTACAATCAAACTCATACCTTACAAAAGGTACTGATTAACGTAGGCACTGCGTCTCTTATATTCAAAGAAGCCACATGCTCAAAAACTTTCAGAAGAACATCTACAGCTGGCTAATTTGGACAGAAAAGCACAATCAGTTTTGCAACTCTGTTCAATTAGAAAGCTTAGAGTTCTTATATTTTTTTTAAATTGCTCTTTTTACCCTCCCCAAGATTCGAGTATCTGAGTACAATCAAATTTATTACTACAAGTGGCACAGTACTCAAAAAAATAAGAAACGATGGATCAGGGGTTTAAAAAAAATGTAATTTTTTTATATTACATATATATACAATACAAATATTTTTACATATTTGTGTAAGGTCACCTACCAATGTACTGATTTGTACAGTTACATTCAATATCTGAAATACTTCATGCAATAAACACTTCTTGAGCAGAGAAACCAGAAGATCGTTCAGCACTTGAGAAGCAAAATATACACCAGGAGTAACTTCTCTGTAATATTTCACGAATATTTGGACTGAAAAGGCAATTAAATTAATTTCATTTTGGGGTAAACTGATGATAACTATTCAAACAAGTTATTTCCTTAAATTTTAAATGCAGTGCAACAACCCTTTATTATACAGGATATTATGGGACAGGGAGAAAAATGGGTGAAAGAATACAGTTTGAATACAGTGTTAACCTTGCTAGACCCAGACTGACTATTCTGAAACATCTCATGTCACTGAGTTGAACACCATAAGCCCTTTAAGTTTCAAGCTCAGCTAATTTGGTTCAGCACCAGAAAAATGCACAAAACCAGGTTAGATTTGGTAAGTGCATCAAGGTAGTAAGGCCTTTACAGACATGAAGTTTTAGAAAGTGAAGTACAGTGTTATCACAGTGGATGGTCTTACAATCTGTTCCAGTCCTAGCCTCGGTAGAGACATAATGTGTAGCCTGCTGGTACCCAGTCTTATTTGTTATATTGTTACAATGCTCAGTATTTCAGCATGGGAACATACTATACAGGGTGAGACAGGATCCCACGTTCACATTGTGCTATGTTCTAATAATCTTTCATAAACTTAAGACTGCTCAGGACCGGGACAAAAGGAATGACAGACCAGACTGAAATTCTGTATTTTGTGACTGAAATCAAAAGCTCAAATGGATGTGGATCAGCTACAGTCTCTAAAATGTGTTAATCATAGTTGTTTGCATGTAAGGTAGTGTGAAAAGGACTAAACTAAAGCTGTTTGGGTGCACTCCATTTCAAGAGCTTGATTCCAAAGTTTTTGGATTTGTAATGTTTTGCCAGGGTGTTCAAAGGCACCTTAACAAAACTTTGTTCTGTTAAACCTCCCCCCTTCCCCAGTTACTCATTTCTGCTCTCAAGTCTAGTTCCATTCAGACTAAATTCATTTTCTGTGGATGTAAGATTTATAACGACCTCACAAGGTAACTGTGTATCTAAATCCCTACCTTCAATGAGCAACTGGAACAAGAGAACATGTGGATTGAATATATTCCTTCAAAATCTGCTTTTCTACTCTCTGTTGAGAGCCTATTTAATTCGCTTTAAATAAGCTAATTATTAAAGATACATCAAAAGCTACTACATCATACCTGCACGTTTTAGAAGGCCCGATTCTTTGATAGTAATGTATGTTCTAAGTATTGTCATGCAAACCTAGAAAAAGGGGGAAAAATCCATAGTAAAATGTTACTTCAGTTTATGCCAAACAAAGAACTACCCACAAACATGAGATCTATAAGGAAACAAACTTTACATTGTTTGTGTTTAACCCACACATGCTGACATTGTAAGAAAGTAACTGAGTCTGTAGGCAAAGGCACTGTTAAAAGGACAAAATGTAGATGAAAAGTTTGAAAAAGGAGCTGCTGAGACAAATGCGTGTGTGTGTGTTTGCAATATACTCACAGCAAACAAAAAAATGAATTAGAAAACAGTTACTTGGGAATCAGCAGAGATGTGGCATACTGTAAACAGTGAGAGAAAGGGAAGCAAAAAGGTGAAAATGGGATAAACAAAAATTACATTAATGCACCAACTAAGAAGTCAAAGAAATCATCTAGAAGTGAAGCTGGTAACACTGATAGTCACAAAGAATTACTCATAAGGACATAAAAGAAAAAACTCAGAACTATGTTTCTTACATAGCAAATGATTATTATCAAAGCAGAAGATTCTGGCTTGTAGCCAAGACATCTTTCCTTTTTTAAAATCATTAACCTACTCAGATCAAGTCAAAGAACACAAAGACCATATACGTAAGTATGTTGAATATAAATAAAGCTGACTGTTTTCATTTTGAAACATCATGTTGTTGAACTATCGTCTAAGATACACCTTTCAGGAAATCATCATTAATATATATGAAGTGTCACTTGGCAGTGAGTTAACGCATTTAATCCAAACCTACAATCCCAGGTGGCTGAGGGCATTTCCAAAACAAGCTTTAGCACATGCTTACAGTATGTAAATTAGTTTGCTTTCTTTTGCAATGTGTTTTCCTCCTTCTTTGGACTGATTCCCAAAAAAAGCTAAGATTGCATCTGGAGCTCTGACTGTTCCAAGTTGTAGTGAAATTGCTTGGAAAATCCAGTTGTAGTAATATTTAATCATGGGACATGTTACATTACATTTATAAAAGAAAGTAAATGTGCTATTCATTTACAGCTTCTCTAGGAGGCTTCAGTTGATTTAGTTGTTTCAATTTTAAAAGGTGTAACAAACCTACAGACCATGTAAAAATGTGAGAATCTCTAACAGATTTCAAATTAAAGTACATGAAAGAGACAATTCCTATTTTCAAAAGGTGGTATAGATGACACTATTCTGTCACCAATCAGTTGATTCCACAACTCATTTACATGACAATTTAATAAAAAGCATAATAAAGGGCTGTTTATCATATACAAGCAGCTGACTACCCAGTAAAACACAGTTCTACTGCAGTAACACAGAGGTGCTTAAATCAGAAAGACAAGCACCAGAATTTATGAAGTCCTTCAGCACCCCCCAGTTTGCATTCTTAATGTTTAATAAGGGGCAAAACCCCCATGCTGCAGCCTTTTGCTCAGTGAGATCAAAACCAGAATCCTTTTTACAAGAGATTCTGTTTAAAAAACATCTTGCATCTGTGGCATCTTTGAGACACACACTCCATGTTAAATGTGGCTGAAACTAACCAACAGGTTAAAAAACTATTTAAAGGCGGTTAGAGACAGTAGTAACAGGACAGTGCAACTTTTAGATATCATTTCTTTAGGAAGACAGATTAAAAAATCAAAACAAAACCAAATCAAACAAACAAAAAATCCCCCAAAACAAAGCCTCCCACAACACCCAAAACCCAAACAAAAAAACCCCAAACCACAACAGAAGCATACCCCCAAGGCCCTGAAGTTGCAAGCTGACATTAATGAAGATAGATATCTTCTTATTTTATATCCTGTTTCCACTTAGAGGTTCAAGAAGTCACAAAAAGTAAACATTTCTTTTGTGCTGAGTCCAAAAAGGTTAATGAGCAAGGTGCACAAAGCTAAAATAAAATCCAAGAAATACAGTTTGCATAAAGATGTGTTTTCAAACCACTTATGCAACTGCACAATTATCTACTACACTCTGAAGTGTCATTCAAGCCAAACTGCATTTCCTGTCTTTTCAGTTTATGCCCACTGTCTCTTATGCTTTGACGGGGCTCCACTGACAAGAGTCTGGTTTCATCTTACTTACCTCCCCCGCTCCTATCTGACACTGATACACATTGTTAAGATCCTCCCGTTTAAATAATTTGTGGAGTACTTAAAACACAGCTTTACTAGTTTGGTTTACTTTGCCTAAAACAAAAGAGATTTCACTGTTTGAAACTAAAGACCCAAAAAAAACCCAAAAAAAAGGTAACTTGTAGAACTTGCTAAGCCCAAGAGTGTGCTGACTTTCAAAACATACGTTTTTATAAATGAAATCACTGCTGTGTTGTGTGATCAGCCACAGCTGTGAAGAGTGAAATTCTAGTAAGTTATGCCTTAAAACATCAAACAGTTACTTAATGAAAAGAAAGGGGGTATCCATTATGAGGAAAGGTACTTCTCTCTGAAAACTCCTGTAACAATCATCACTGAAAACGCTGTACTAAGGAAGTGGTTTGCATAACAGTTCCTGAAGAGATTTATTTCCCCTGCATTTGATAAAGATGTTGTTGCTGCTTTACCTGTCTTTTATGTACTTTGGTGCCACCATGAGGTGCTTCGCCTACTATAGTTTTTAAATGGACAATTCTAAAACAAACAAACAAAATAAACCCACCCTGAAGTAGACTTCGAGACTACCAGGAAAGTCAGGCTAGGTTTGGTGGGCAGAACAGTAAGTGTGCTGGAGTGCTGCACCACAAGTAAAATAAAATGGAAGAGATTTTTAATAGTTTTAGGCATATAATTCCTTAATGTGCCTGTACATAATGAATCACCATAATTCATACAAACTAGCTGAAAATTAATTATATTCTCTATAGCCTTCACAACTGAGTAAAAGGGAAAATGTCCCATACAGAATTACTGTTAAATGATCTTAGTATTTTTAACCAATCATACAAATTTTCAAAGGGGTTACGCAGCACTAGAGAAACATCTCTTTTTGGGGATTTAAAAAGGAAAAAGGAAAACACTCAGAAAAATAAAACCAAATTACAATGATGTATTTTAAAAATTGACACAGTATATTTAAGATATCAAGGACATGGGTAAGCTCTGTTAGATGCTACTTTTTAAAAAGTATTTATGTCTAACAGCTTCATGACAAGTTATTTTTTTCCATATTGGTTGTGTAATTTTTATTTACTGACACCAATGATAAAACTGTCCTTATATCAATAAGATGGTAGATGAGAAATAAATCTTGGAAGACCTGATCAGGACAAGTTTAGGCATTTGTTTTTGTTTTATTACTTCTGAGTGATTTACAGAACCACCTAAGTCTTGGTTTCATACAGCCAAAATCTTACATGACAGCACAATTAGCTTGTCTTACACAGTTCTAAGTATTAGAGAGTCATAATTTCTTTGTTAAATGGTTTGAAAACACACCTACTTTGACCATCTCTGGAAAAATATTTTTGCTTGTAAATATAATGAGAATTATTGCTACATTTAAGGAGATTACAGCATCTTTAAACAAACATGCTGCTGTTTATTTACTTGCAGAAAGTAATATACCATAGATGGTCTTTGACTTTAAGAATACATACAAAGTCTGGGTTTCCTTACAGGTGTCCAATGCTTCGAACAGAAGTGCAGAAATGTCTCAGAATCTCCCCATTCTATTACTCTGTATTGTACAGCCTAATACTTACTCTTTCACTGTTTTCTTAAAAAGACTACAAGTTCAAAATTCTACCTTAAAAAAAACCAAACAAAAAAACCCCCACAAGATCAAAAACCAAAACTTCGAAAGACTTGAGAGGAAGAATTTCTGAATTTTTGGTACATCAATCTCTGAAATTTGTTCCCTTTCCACATATAAATGAACAAAGGAGATGTTGATTTGCATTTCAAAAAGTGTCCATGCTTACAATCTGTCTTTTTTTCTATGAAGCTCTTTACCTTTTCATCTCCTTGTTCAGGAATGTGCCAAAACCAACATTTTGCTCTTTCACACCCCCGCAAAGTCATGAAATAAAATCTGCAATATTTACGGGGCAATTCAATCATCTCAAGGATCTGCTGGACTGAATGAGAAGCCTAAAATAAAGTGAAATTAAAACAAGCAGAATAAAAGCCACAGACAATATCTTTTTTTAAAGCAATCACGCAGGTTTTCTTGAGAATTTCAAAATAGCTACATATTACAAACAAAAGCAAAAAATGTGTGATCTACAATTAAACCTTTGAAACAACCCTCATCTGTATACCGTATTTAGAGCATTTTAAAGCAGACCAAGATCAATTCTTTGTCACGTTAGTGTCTAATACAACAAAAATCTGTCTTGAAGACCACAGACAGGGAGAATGCAAGAACTGCCAAATGAGACAGAGTTAGAGAGGATGAAGAAACATGACAAACTCCTGCATGGCTCTGGATACGAGTCTGAGGATTCTGGGGTATCAACTTCCTTCACCATTTTTCAGTGCCCAGCATAATGGATAATGCAGTCTGTCTGAAACGTGATAAACCTTGTCTGCTTTTCAGTTCTACAAAAACAAGTCAAAAAAGCATTTATCTGATTTTGCTTAAGCTGGAAGTATAAATCTACAAAGCTTGATTGTGAATAGCTGTCCCCTCATCATTGATTTTGTTCTCAGAAATTGTACTTACTCAGTGTTAACATCTTTAGAGTAGAAACATTAACTTACATAGATTCATAATTTCTGACTAGATACATGGAGAGTTGTCTGAATATCCATAATAAAATTAGTGCCAGAGGATCAGAGATCATTAAGGAAATAACAACTCACAACTGCATTTTTTTCCATCTTCCATGTCTCAAAATCTCCAGAATTTTGCAATGGCAGTAAAAGACCTTTTCCTGAAAATCTGTAATCTAAAAATTAGGATGAGGGCAATAAATGGATCATGTAATAAAATAAATCATACTGAAACCACTCTCATTTATCTTTATTTCCCTTATATTTATAGTTTGTTCAAGTCACAGCAATGATTAATGAAAATTTTATTAATACAATCTTAAGCCAGTAATTTGTTACAGTTCTCTTAATTATCCTAAAATCAAGACTTTACACAAACTTCATTTAAATTAAAAACTTTGCATCTTTATGCAGGGTTTTAATCTAATTTACAGAGAGAAGGAAATTAATTAAAATATCCAGAAGCTTTAATTTGAAAAGGAGAAAAAACACAACCAAACCCACTTTATCGGTCATCTTTGCATTCCCACATCACTAGCCATAAAGTTAAACTACTTTTCCAAAACTGAAACAAAGTCTTTCATGCTCTGTTTTAAGCAGCACAGTATCAAGCTTAAGACAATGAAAGTTACTGGTTTCTTAACTGTAAAACTTGTTTGTAGAACTATTATTGATAACAGATCTCTTTCTCTGAAAAATAAATAATGTTTATGGAAGATAAAAGTTCATATTTTCAACTCCACATCTAAAGAGAAACAAGAGCTTCTGAATGCCTTGCTTTCTAGGGTTTCCATCTGGCTCCTTCAAAGAAGAGGGTGTGCTTAGCCATTTCTGACAAACTATAGTTACTAAAGAGCATCCAATGACGGTGTATGTTGTACTATGGACTTGCATGAGGTACATGGTTCTTAATCTGCACGTCTTTCTACAGAAGGAGGCTATCACAGTATAGGAAGGAGAAATATAATGTAAACCAATTAAATATCTGAATGTCATGTACTGTCACAGATGTGTAACTTTGTGCAGTGATGGTGGGCAACTTGGTAAATTCAGGATTGGATGAATTTAGTGACAGGAAAAGACCAAGCATAGAGTCAGCCACTAGCTCCAGAACAAAGACACTGCAAACTTGATCTTAGAGGTCTTTCCTCCAGATTCTTGCCATCCCCACAGCACAGAGTGTACAACCAGGTCTTTTCAAGTTTGTACTCTCCCTGTCAACTGCACGTCAAATTTGTAGGGAAGCAGGTACTAAAGTGAACTAGCCAATCCTGCCTGCACAGTTCTAAGGGGAAAAAGGTTGTTTTACCCGTTCCTAGCATAGAAACTCTTGCTTTGGCAATAGTTTAAATGATTTTAAGAAGTAAGATTTAGAAGAACTCTTCATAAGGTGTATACACTGTGGGGATCTGTTACAGACCGCCTGACCAAGAGGGCTCTGTCGATGAAGCACTCTATAGACAGATAGGAATAGCCTCACGCTCACAGGCCCTTGTTCTCATGGGGGGCTTCAACCACCCTGATATCTGTTGGAGGGATAGTACGGCCTGGCACAAGCAATCCAGAAGTTCCTTAATTGTGTGGAAGACAATGTCCTTCTGCAAGTAATAGAGGAGCCGACAAGGAGAGGTGCCATGCTTGACCTTGTGCCCACCAACAGGGAAGGGAAGGTTGGAAATGTGATGCTCCAGGGCAGCCTTCATTGCAGCGATCATGAGATGGTCGAATTCGAGATCCTCAGGACAGTGAGAAGAGCGTGCAGCAAGTTCACTGCCCTGGACTTCAAGAGAGCAGACTTTGGCCTCTTCAGGAACTTGCTCAGTAAGGTTCCATGGGATATAGCCCCAGAGGGCAGGGGAGTCCAAGGCTGTTGGTTGGTATTCAAGGATCACCTGCTGCAAGCTCAGGAGCGATGCATCCCAACTAGAAGGAAGTGTTGCAGGAGGGCCAGGAGACCTCCTTGGATGGATAAGGAGCTGCTGAGGAAAATTCAAGGGAAAAAAGCAGCTTATAAAAGGTGGAAGCAAGGACAGGCGGCCTGGGAAGAATACAGGGATGTTGTTTGGGAAGCTAGGGACCAGGTTAGGAAAGCTAAGGCCCACTTAGAATTAAACTTGGCTAGGGATGTGAAAGATAACAGGAAGGGATTCTATAGGTACATTGCAAATAAAAGGCAGGGTAGGGACAACGTGGGCCTTCTCCGAAAGCTATAGGGAGAACTGGCTACCCTGGATTTGGAGAAGGCTGAGGTTCTTAATGACTTCTTTGCCTCGGTCTTCAACGGCAAATGCTCTGACCACACCACCCAAGTCTTAGAAGGCAGACGGAGGGACTGTGAGAATGAAGACCCTGGGCCCACTGTAGGAGAGGATCTGATTTGAGACTATCTTAGGAATGTGAAGGTATGCAACTCCATAGGACCCGATGAAATCCATCCGTGGGTCCTGAAGGAGCTGGCAAATGAAGTTGCTAAGCCACTGTTCAACCTATTTGAAAAATCATGGCAGTCAGGTAAAGTCCCCGATGACTGAAAAAAAGGAAATATAACCCCCATTTTAAAGAAGGGGAAAGTGGATGAGCCGGGGAACAACAGAGCTCTGTCTCTCACCTCTGTGAGAGGTGAGAGCTCTGTCTCCTCACCTCTGTGCCTAGCAAAATCTTGGAGCAGATTCTCCTGGAAGGCATGTTACGGCACATGAAAAACAACAAGGTGGTTGGTGACAGCCAGCATGGCTTCACTAAGGGGAAATCCTGCCTGACCAATCTGGTGGCCTTCTATGATGGAGCTACGGAACTGATGGACAGGGGTAGAGCAGCTGACATCATCTACCTGGACTTGTGCAAAGCGTTTGACACTGTCCCACATGACATCCTTGTCTCTAAGTTGGAGAGACATCAATTTGATAGGTGGACCACTTGGTGGATAAAGAACTGGCTGGATGGCTGCACACAAAAGAGTAGTGGTCAGTGGCTCATTGTCCAGTTGGAGACCAGTAACGAGCGGTGTCAATCAGGGATCGGTGTTGGGACCGGTCTTGTTCAACATCTTTGTCGGTGACATGGACAGTGGGATTGAGTGTGCCCTCAGCAAGTTTGCCAATTACAACAAGCTGTGTGGTTCGACTGAAACGCTGGAGGGAAGGAATGCCATCCAGAGGGACCTTGACAAGCTTGTGAGGTGGGCTGATGCCAACCTGATGAAGTTTAACCATGACAAGTGCAAGGTCCTACACCTGGGTGGGAGCAATCCCAGGCACAGCTACAGGTTGGGCAGGGAAGAGATTCAGAGCAGCCCTGTGGAGGACTTGGGGGTGTTGGTCGATGAGAAAATGAACATGAGCCGCCTGCAGTGTGTGCCTGCAGCCCAGAAAGCCAATGGTATCCTGGGCTGCATCAAAAGGAGCATGACCAGCTGGTCGAAGGAGGTGATCCTGCCCCTCTACTCTGCTCTTGTGAGACCTCACTTGGAGTACCGTGTGCAGTTCTGGTGTCCTCAGCATAAAAAGGACATGGAACTGTTGGAACAAGTCCAGAGGAGGGCCACGAGGGGCCCTGGAGGGCCTCTCAGGAGGGGACTGGAGCACCTCCCGTATGAAGATAGGCTGAGCAAGTTGGGGCTGTTCATCCTGGAGAAGAGAAGGCTGTATGGAGACCTCATAGCAGCCTTCCAGTATCTGAAGGGGGGACCTACAGGGATGCTGGGGAGGAACACTTCATTAGGGACTGTAGTGAGAGGACAAGGGGTAACGGGTTCAAACTTAAACAGGAAAAGTTTAGACTGGATATCTGGAAGAAATTCTTTACTGTAAGGGTGGTGAGGCACTGGAATGGGTTGCCCAGGGAAGTTGTGAATGCTCCATCACTGGTGGTGTTCAAGGCCAGGTTGCACAGAGCTTTGGGTAGCATGGTTTAGTGGGAGGTGTCCCTGCCCATGGCAGGGGGGCTGGAACTGGATGATCTTAAGGTCCTTTCCAACCCTAACTATTTTATGATTCTATGACATGAGCAATTTCAAACTACTGCAGTCTAGAGACATATTTCACAGTTGCTTTTTATAGGATCTATGTTTCTTGCACTTCCTGAAAATATTGTTAGACATAGTGATAAAGTCGTTCTACAAGCTCAGACTGGCAGTATAATTTGAAACTAAGCAAGAGCCACTGCCAGTGAGCTCAGTTCTGTAAATCCATGTTTACAAACATTCACATTTACCAGTAATTCTAAAAACGTTAATTCCCAAAACAGCTCTTGCAAAGAAACAGAATGTAGTATCTATCCATAAGCAATCAATTGAAAAAAATTCAATTGTACACCAAATAAAACTACACTTTTATGTAAGGCTTAATGATAAGAGTTATTCTGTGCAGAGAAAAAGAGAAGGAAACTTTGACTACAGTTCCATTAAATTATTATTTCTCTGGTGGCAGGCACACTTTTAAGAAGTACCTGTCCCAGGTGTGAAATATTCCAGGTCAAAATTAAGTATTGCTTTTTTAATCTAGGATAATTTCCTTGATCCAGACTAATGAATGTCCTACAAACATTTGAATTGGCATAAACAGCAAAGTTCTGACCTTTGGCAAGCTGGACAAATCCCTTAACCAAGGTTTGCCTACAGATAACAACCAATCAAGAAAATCTGCAGTCATGTTCCCTGTACCATTTAAGTATCAGAGAACCATAAATACCAAGAGAATGACTGCTATTTGACCCTACCAAATAGGATCCTGCTAAAAATCTCAACCCAATCCAACAACCTGACTAACCTATCATGTGAGAGCTTGCATTTCTGCTTCTATGTATGCAAACTAAAATAAACTCCAGCCAGTGCCTTCAGGAATTGAAGAAATTTCTGAAGATTTTATAGGTAAATAAAACACACATAAAAATAAATTTTGGAAGGTTCACCAAAGCAGCATACTGTACCATTTGTCTGGGCTTCCATCTCTGTAGTTTCACTGAGAACATTTATTTTCGGGGCAGGCAGTGGCAATCCTGATAGCAATCCACAGTTCACAAGGTCTTTGTATTTACAGTCACTGCTGAGTATTGAAAAACAAGAATTTGTTTAGCCAAATTAAACAGGTGCTTTTCCCATATACTAAAAAACTAAAAAGGAGGAATAAACACATAAAAGTTGAGAATTTCTTCAACAATTGACACAACACTTCAAAACTTGATGTAAATTTAAATAGCACTACCAACAACTTCCCTTTGATTACTCTCATTGCCTGGTCCAATCCAATTATGATCTTGGCTGAGATTATTCTGTCTTCAAGTGGAACTGTATGAAATTCAATACATAAGTAGAAAAGACACCTGTGAACAACTTCTAATTTTTTTTCCACTGTGCTGACAGGAAGACTAAGATGATTTCTGTCACCTCTGAAGAAGCATCTACTTTTCAGCAGCCTGTTATGTAATACCTGTCAAAGTAATCCACAAAGCTTTTGAAATTACATTTGAAGAGCCAACTGTTTTCTTTCCTAATAACTGGCTCTACTTGGCAGAAGACTTAGGTGATTTCAAAGGCCTGTTCTGCCTTCAACTATTCCCACGTATGTACATTTCATATAATTAAACAAGTAAAATGTGATGTTTTCCGAAAAAAAGCTGAAAATACTGCTAGCTAAATGCTTTGTGATCTCTTTCTTATTTATAAATAAAGCTACAGAAAAAAATAATCCCTTTTCATGAGATCCTCCTCCCCTTCCTCCTTCAGTCAAGAATCTAGGTTCAGTACAAAGGACATTTCAGTCTGCTTGCTGTTTGGAGACAGAAACTGACTTGTTATCCCATTAGGGCTACCTATTTAATACCTCCCAAAGCCAGGATAAGCAAAATCTTTCCTAAATTGCAGGCAGGTTTAAAGAGAGTTTCAAATAAAAATGCTACAGCAGAGAAGAATAAATTCTACCTAATAAACCAGAATTCTTTATTTTTAGTCTAGTTACTACACTGGACAAGTCTCCAGAGGAAGAAAAATAGAAAACTAGATCTGCAGATTTAGTTAATCAGAATTTTCAAGTCACCATGACATATTTTTCTGCTTCCTTGTGATGCCAGCCTCAGATTTGACACAACAGGATTTTCACAGCAGCTTACCTTCAGGACAACAATCTCAGCTCTCTTTTTAATCTAGACAAGAAACTACACACAATTTTGTGAGGAACTGTAAACTACGTAGCTTTACAATCAACTTCCCTTTTTTAAGCAACAGCATCATTAGAAGTGGAGTTTGCTAAATAAGAACAGTAACTATATTTTCTTCTAGATGAAACTTTGCAATGGTAACATTTTTTGAATCAAACTAGAGAAAATAGTTTGACTCCAAATGAAAGAATAAATAATTGCCTCTTCTCTAGCTGCACTGCATTTCAACTAAGGAAGTGATGCAGCATCACTTGCACAGATTTTATCCAGCATAGTCTACTTTCCTATAGTATAAAGAACTATTTATGCTACTAAGGTAAATTTAAATAGGTATTTTACCAAAAGGAGGAGCCTGGAGCTCTCTAGTGGATTAATGAAAAGATGCAATATTCTCTATTTAACCAAATTTTGGTACACTTCAAGTCTGTCACTGAAATGTAACTGGTGCTGGAAAAAAGCAATACCCTCTTCTATACCAGCTGAGGTTTCTCAATTATTGTGAAAATGACTCTGAAATACCTGTTATTTCTCTTCTCATTACTTAAGAATTACATCACTTAAGTATACTTTTTCTACAAAGTCTTCATTTTTAGGCTGATGTTGAATGAAGTTTCTTAGCCTGACACTTCAAGTTGTATGTACAACAAACACTGTAAGCACAGCTTGAAGCTAACAGAACAGTAGAGCACATGCTTGACTCCACATGCCATGTTTTTAAGTGACTTTTTCTACTGCTGTTCAAATATCTGTCAGCCTGAATTTGAATGAGATCTTTCAATTCTTCCACCAGTTTAGGGAGTCCCAAGAGGCAGAAAAGAAAGCTGAATGTTTCAACTGATTTGATTTTTTTTTTAAAGTTCTGATGAGTGCTATTGTGGCTGGAGGTGCATCTTATGTTACACTCACATTGAGATGACAGCGAGACAATGGCATAAAGTGGATATATATCATCACTATTGTCCTGTCAGGCTACAACTATACTTGTCTTGTACTTTGCACAGTGAAATTGTATTATTTCACATATGTATTTTCTTCATCACATAGTCACAGTAATACAGAAAACCTGAATTAAAATGCTGATGGTGTTTCAGGAAAAACATCACATTTCGTTTGTACTGTAACTAGGGAGTATCACAGGTTACATGAAGAACACAGTACATATACCTTTTTTCAGCTTCACCCTTTTTTTCTTCTTTAACATCAGGCACTCCATCTGTGAACCTGAACTATGAAGATATTTAAAATGTACTTTCAGATACAGTAAAGCATTACAAAGCCTCTTATACTTTACAGTACAGACTTCAAGCTGTTAGTGATCATTGGAAAGTATGGTAAGAATCTTGACTATAAAAACTGTAATTTGGATGGCAGAGTTACTCTTACATCATCTTTTTAAATGATGTAAAACTGCCATTATATGTTGTAAATGGTGTAAAAACACTGCCATTATACCTTGTAATCTTTAAAAGAGTGATTTTTAATTGGAAAAAAAGGTGACACAAATGTCGTCTCTTTGTTCCCACCAGTAGACCCAGCAATTTTAGGCCAACTGCCCAATTTTAACTGTGCCTGACAGATCTGTAGAAACCCACAAAAAACATTCCACCAAGTTTAGTGAAAATGTAAAGCTGTATTGAGGACAAATCTAAGGCTTTTTCTCAGCTGTGTACCATGGCATATAGGAAAAAATCCCCAAGTATATGGAGAAAAAAGACAGAACCTAACATATTTGGTTGTGAGAATCTGAAAGGACTAATACAGAACAAAGTCATGGAAACCTGGCTTTGTTTTGTCTGTTATTCATGAAGTAACTTGAACTTCACAAATTTATGATAGCCAAATAATTACAGATGAAATTGCTCTCAACAGATTTCCAAAATTCAGTTTACCAGTTCCCCATATATTTTTAGGGTTTTCTCCATGGTAAAGTTTTTGTCCTTCTGACAGTATTGCTAGCTGGAAAAAAAAAAATCACCTGCCCCATGAATCAACCCGAACAGCAGAACAGTTGCAACAAGTGTTCTGCCACTGCACTTCCTCCCCATATCTGCAAAGCTAGTTTTCTGTCCACATACAGGTTTAGATTCAGGGCTGTATTAATATTTCGTGGGTTAAGTTTGGTAAAGTCTGGGGTTTGGGTAAAAAAACTTGTTGTACCTTATTTACCTTTGCCCAACACAGCACAGAAAAGAAAGCATTACAAGACTGATTTTACAAAGCCACAACTCTATGAAGTAGCCTCAGCGGCTGACCTGGCGGTCCTGCAATAAGTACTACACCTCCAGTAACCTATTCTATTTGAGAGACTTTCACTCTCCCTGAGAGGTCAGGAAACAAAATTCACTTTGTGAACAAGATGTCAGCAACCCAGTTCCATTCGCTGCAGGAAATGTTTCTATTCTGCTTCTAAATAACGATTTTGCCAGGGAAACCTGCTGTTCCATCACCTTATCCATTATTTACCAGTTTTTAGCCATGTGACTTTTACAGTTTAACTTATCCAGTTAAAACCATTATCCACTACTGAAGTAGTGGAAAACAGTAAATGTTATCAGCAGCTATGTCTGAGTAGCAGCAAGCTGTAAATTCCAATCCATTATAGAAGTAGTAAATAGCATAAAACTTCAAGTCTTAAAAGACCTAGACTTACCATCTACAGGAAGGAAGATGGAGAGAGTAGAAAGGTCAGATAAAGTCACTGAGCATGAAAATGGTTTAATGTTCCCTCTGAACTACCAGGGAGTCAATATGATAATGTAATGGCCTTTCTGCCCAAGTAATGAACCACAGAATGATCCTCCTCAGATGTATGATGGCTGTGCAGCTCCCCAGTTTTCCAATAACATGCCATCCTTCTGAGGCAGTGTGGTGAGAAGCATTTAACACCAACTTTTAAAACTAGTTATGTAAAAATGTCACATATGCACAGTAGTACTCTTAGGTGTTCTCTGAAACAGTAATTTTCATACAACTGGTA
Organism: Myiopsitta monachus; assembly: GCA_017639245.1. Lineage (NCBI taxonomy): Eukaryota > Metazoa > Chordata > Aves > Psittaciformes > Psittacidae > Myiopsitta > Myiopsitta monachus. The sequence continues at coordinate 24,601,496 of CM029928.1, forward strand.
ATACAGAGTTGCTGTAATAACTGATAACTATCTTGCGATTCAAATTTGAAAATGGGTTATTAGTGACAATGTAAAAACACCCAAGTTATGTCAAGCAAAACTTACATTGTCAATAGCACAGTAACCTGTGAAACACTATATTCTTTTTTTACAGGAAATGAAATATTTTGTTGATAAACCAGCATCAGTAATTAAAATTATCCAACTACATGGACCATCATTTCCTAAACTGCTTAGCAACAGAAAACATGATTTCTCAGTACCTTTTCATCCACGTCAAAACTCTTCAGAAGTTCATCTACTTCTCTTGATTGCCCATCTTCAAGAAAGCTTTCAGTAACACCTGTAACACTCCCAAGAGGACTGCTTCCTCTGGATGAGTTGTGGGGTTTAGTGTCTTTAGCTGAAAATGTATAAACGCATTTTGTGTTTCGCAAGCTACAAGACAACAAAGCTTTTACTTCCTAAATATGAAAAAGCCTTAACACTAATGAGATTTAAGAAATCCTAGGACTTCCTGAACATGAGATTTATATGTAAAATTATTTCACCCTTAAAGCACAAACGCTTTCAGATATATTAAATTGAATCTGTAATTAAAATCCTATCCAAGCTGTAGAACAGGCTTATTTATGTAATATTTATTTCAATATTTTAGAAATAAATTCAGTTAAGTTGTGTTTTAAAACACAGCCAAAGATACATATGGTAATTTCCTAAGCAAATAGTTAGCCTTTGCTGCAGAAGGGTGTAAGTTTATTGTAATGACATGATGAAGCCCTATGGCCAGCAGGTCAAGGGAGGGGATTCTCCCCCTCTGCTCTTGTGAGACCCCACCTGGAGTACTGTGTTTAGTTCTGGGGCACCCAACACAAAAGGGACGTGGAGCTGTTGGAGCAAACCCAGAGGAGGCCACGAAGATGATCAGAGGGGTGGAGCACCTTTGCTATGGAGACAGGCTGAGAGAGATGGGCTTGTTCAGCCTGGAGATGAAAAGTCTCATATATCTCATCTGACACCTCAGTCTTCCAATACCTAAAGGGGGCCTACAAGAAATCTGGAGAGGGACTTTTTACAGGGACATGTAGTGGCCGGACAAGGGGGAATGGCTTTAAACTGAAAGAGGAGAGATTTACATTAGATATTAGGAAGAAATTTTTACTGTGATGGTGGTGAGGCACTGGCATAGGTTGCCCAAAGAGGCTGTGGATGCCCCATCCCTAGCAGTGTTCAAGGCCAGGCTGGGCAGGGCTTGGAGCAATCTGGCCTAGTGGAAGGTGTCCCTGCCTGCAGCAGGGAGTTGGAACTGGATGATCCTGAAGGTCCCTCCCAACCCAAATGTCGTGGTTTAAGCCTCACCCAGGCTAATAACTCACGAAGTTTTAGTCACTCACTCACTCCCCTCTTTTTCTTCCCTCAGTCCCAGGGGGATGGGGAGGAGAATCGAAAGAATGCAACTCGCACGGGTTGAGATAAGAACAGTTTAGTAACTAAGGTATAACACAAATCACTACTGCTACCACTAGTAATAATACAAGAGAAATACAAGGAAAAAGAATACAACTGCTCACCAAGCCCGACCCAGCCAATGCACACCCCCCAGCAGCGAATCCCCCTAGTACCAAAAACCTGGCCATGTCATGCACCCCCAGTCCACCACCACACCCTTCCAGGTCTCTGGCTCTCCGTTTTCACATCCTGGACATGACGTACTCTGGTACAGAATAACCTCTTTGGTCAGTTTGGGTCAGGTGTCCTGCCTCTGCTTCCTCCCGGCTTCCCCTCCTCCCTGGCATAGCATGAGACTCAGAAAGTCCTTGGCCAGACCAAAACATTACCAAGCAGTAACTGAAAACACTGGTGTTATCAGCACTGTTCCAAGGCCCAAAATCAAAAACACAGCGCTGCACCAGCTACCAAGAAGGAGAAAAAACGACTGCTGCTGCTGAACCCATGACACCAAACCATTCTGTGATTCTATGAACTAAATACAGAAACTCCAAATTCCTGTAATATAGTAAACACAATGAGAATTCGGTGTCACGAAATTTCAGCATCTTTTGCAGGGACCTCAGGAAATGAACAGAAAGTAAGTGCAGCTTTCTGAAGCAACTGTTTACATATAATGGAAGAGCTCTGCATAGAGAAATTGTATCGCATGAATAAATTTCAACTGCACCACACTGTCCAGATACAGGAAGAATCAGATTATTATTGGAAGGGCTTTTATCTTAATAGTCACTGGTCTCTATAACCAGCAATACAACGCACATCTGCTTGAAGATAATATAAGATTTCCACTTGACAGATGAAGAGTACTGATGTCATCCAGAATACCTTAACTGTAGTAATTGTTGCTCTTCTTAGACTGTGAATCCCCTGAGACAAGAAGCCATGGCCTCACTACATAACACAAGACATGAAAGCAGTAATACCTATACATTCCTATGTATTTACATATTTCTAAATAAATATATAAATTGTGGGTAACTACCAAAACCAAGCACCTTTATTTTATTCTGTGCAGGTCTTCTAAAAAAGTCATATATCAAACATAAGCTACTACGTGCACTATTAATCTAAGAGTATGATGTGATCATTAACTTCTCAGATCTGCAAAGAAGGACATACTTAGATCTTTTTCTTTATTTTAAGCACCACAAAAAGACCCAAAGGCTTCATTTAGAACATGAAGCAAAACAACAGTCCGAGAAAATGCAGAAGCTACTTAATAGTACAGGACTTGTTGCCAGGTCTGGTTTCGGTCACCTCAGTACTGCAGATACCATGACACAGGTCCCTGTGGCTCTTTACATGGCCAGAGGCCTAACTCTATACTTCCTCCCTACTCATCCTCAGGGAACTTAAGTCTATTTCTTGGTATCTGAACTCTTACACTCTCATTACCTTTTATTTTGCCTTCTTATCACTGAAGCCTGAAACTTTCTCTCCCCCAGATAGTTACTATTCACTCCTTTTTCTCTGGGAGGCTACGTCTCCCCTAACCATTCACTCTTTCTATATGAAAAAGTATTTCTTTCTACATGAACACCTTAATATAAAAACCACTACAAGACATACTGTCGCAGATACTTTTCAAGCCTGCAACAAAAACAATACATAATGGCCAAGTGTTGAACTAACAGCAAGCTGACAGACACCAGAAAGGGGAACACCAAGAACCTTCAAAACCAGCATCAGCACACTGTGCCTTCTCCAGTGTGTTAGTTCTATCCTCCCGTTCCTTCAACCCACTTATGGGAAACTTCCACATCAGACATACTTTGCATAGCAGGCCTGTATGCAAGCTGTAGAAAACAAAACAAATCACACTCAGATGCTGCCTACTGTTGGGACTGTTCTGCTTAAAATAGGAAGAAAAAAAAACAACTCAGAAGTACCCTTCTCTAAAAGAAAGCATCCTTAAAAAACTAGACACTGTCAGAAGAATGGCATAGCATCTGCAAAAAACAAAAGCATAACCTGGAAAAAATCCCCTATTTTAAAATTCTGTCTGCTGATTAAGAGAAGAACTAAGTGAGATTGTGAGTCAGCCTCCAAAGCAGTATCACAGTACTCAGTGTCTTACTATCAAAAAACAACCAGAACCCAGTACTCTCAACACACAAGTACTAAAAAGAAGCGCATGTTCCCTGTAAGACTCAGGTTTGCACCATTTCAAGATATCCACTTTATATGCATTAGGATATGCTGTTACAATAAAAACACTGCTACAATAAAAAGGTATTACTGAAATGACAAATTCTCATTTTATGTGGGAAGCAGAAAGCCCTGGTTTTGCTACTGAACACCTTTGTGGTTACTATCTTTTCTTGACTATGCATTCAGAAATCTCCAAAGACTCTTACCTTTTAGCACCGTATCACAGGAAATTTCAGTACCATCTGACATTCCAGATTCCTGTACGGTAACGTGTCTGTTTTGGAAAAAAAGTGTAGGCACAAAGGCAATATTAATCTTACAAGTTACATAAAATTAAAATTCTCAGTAATACTTTTAGCTCTGGACAGAATCCTTACATTCAGCACACTGTCATAAGACTGTTCTTCACACTCTCTTTTGGCTTTCTTATGGCCATACCTACAAATACACACCTAAACGAGTTAACTAAAACCAAGGCATTTCAAATCTCAAAAGTTGTCAGTAAAAGCTCACTACTGCATTTCATCTTTGTCTAAAATACCAAGAAGGGAAATCTCTGTAGAGCAAATTATGGAAATACTGTGCTAATGAGCCAATTCATCAGCTTCTACAAAATGTGATTTATGTTAATATTATATACAAGACAATTTGCATAACAATGAATCTCAAATAGAATAACAAACACATTTGTTCATAGAAATATACTTCACATATTTTAAAGATATTTCTCCTCAGAAAAGCTCTAAAGATAAAAATACATAATAAAATATTATATATATGATATATAAAACATCATCACTACAGATCTTGGAAGCTCGCCCCTGGTAAGTGACAAGTGTAATGACAGCAAGCTGCCCAGTAAAATGGAACAATGAAAATTTGCAACAACCTAGTGGAAATGAAGAAGTTCCCCAGTATGAGTAACTTGGAACTATGCAAACATTCAGGCACAAATATTATGAGATGCATTATGAAGCAGAGTTGAGTAAGTTACAGCAAGTTTGCAGAGACAAGAAGGTTATTTATTACAGGCAAGCTCTCTGTAGGCTTACTTTCCCTCTCCCCCACATTGTACGTGAAATGCAAAGTTTGAGTGATTTTGCCTGTAACAATTTACTTTCTTTCTGTAAAACTGTAGTGCAGACAGTTCCAGAAAGCTGTCATCTTCATAAACACTGCTTAAAACTGAAAATATTTATCAGCATCAAGAAACTGAAATCTCCATATTCACGTCAAAAGCTACTTTCAAATCTTTACCAGATTCTCCTACTTGTGTAGTGTGAAACAGAAGTTATTTGAATTTTGGAGCTCAATCACTGTTGTGACCAGTATGTTCTCCTTTTGAAGGACATACGATCTCATTATATGAAATTTGGGAGCTAAAAATTATTATCCTTAAATTTTCATAACTAAAAGTACTCTTCCATCTCTTAAGGTCACAAACACTTAAAGATGAAAAGCGTCATCAGCTAAATATGTCTTGGTGTTTAAATTCAAAACTCAAACAAAATGGACCCACACTAACAGTTACATATCTCCAGTGGCTAATAATTGCCACCAAACACTTGTCAGTGACTGAATCAACCAGGTACAACCTTCACACAGTTTCAATGCTTTGGTTTCTCAATGAAACTTGAAAAAAAAATATTACTTCATTATAGGAACTGTCATTCTGACAAGCTGCTTGATCTCAGATTTTTGTAGTGGGAAGAACACTACAAATTAAGGCACCAGTCATTTCCTTTGCAGTTACAATTTAAATGCTATTAAACTCATCAGTAACACTCAACACATGCTAAAAACCTTTTTAAGAACCCAGCTATACTTTCAGAATAACTTGCTAGCAGAACTACAGTTCTTACTGCTCTGTACCAATGCCAGATAAAAGTATCAGTACACAAGATGCACCGAAGTCCATCCTCATGCATTTACACACTAAAACAGTTTTAACAAAGATCCAGATTCCTTCTATCATCATCTGCCTGTTCTCATTAGTCTGAAGGGAAACCATAACAAAAGCTATGTATTGATAGAGCTAAAGAAAACATTCATCAACAGCCATCACAGTGCTTGTATTGCTCTTCTACCTAAAATCACCAAATTACATTAATCTATATTGTAATGGCTAACATTTACCAAATGTTAAACAAAACATGCATATAAACTAATATTTATACAAGTTAGACATAGTTTACAATAGGGCAGTTCTGACTTGCTGTTCTACGCGGGCAGACTGAAGTATCATTACAAGCTAATATTAAGCTAATGTTGCAACAAAGCAAAACCGAGTATGCATAAAATAAGAAATCAAACAAGAAAACGTATAAAAAAGCCTAGAATATCTCTAAAGAAAAAAAATTTAAAAAGATATTAACAGAAACAGTATTTTATTTTAAAATATGTAGTATGATGCCAGCGAAACTCTGCCAGCATAATCACTTTGCGAAAGACAGCTGAAGTCCCAGTTGTATCTGGTGAATACTAACAAAACAAAACATATCAGTATGAACTGGTCATTATCTGGTATTATTGAGTGATATAAGCTACGTGATAAAACAGTAGTAAGGTTTATTGCCTCATTTTAATATTGTCATATTCGGTTCATCAGTATGTTCCTGACTGTTACCAACTTTGATTAGTCACTGTCTAATGATCTTTGCATTAAGTTATGGAATTTAAAAAGCAAAACCAAAAAATTTTTCCTACTTCTTTAGCAAATTAAGGGGAAATTCTAAGAAATAAGAGGTCTGCATTTTTATTTTCCTTGGGTGGTGGCAAGCAAATTCAGCAGATCCAGGAAGAAAGCTGAAATTTGACTTCAAACAAGTTCAGTTTTCATCTCTCTAAAGGTTGTGATAATGTTACTCTAACTCCGTGTCATTACTACTTAAACGAAATATTTATCTTCCCTACAAAGTACTTACAAGATCCAATAAAATTTTCAGTTAGCATCTATACAAATACCAAACTTTACTACCATAACCAAGATGAGAGTGGAAAGGGCTTGGAAGTTCTGATCTTTCATTCTGTGCAGTGTCTAGACAGCCAGCTGGAAACCATCTCAGAACAGCCATTATTACCCTGGGGTAATATACAGCAAACACTCATTCTGTTATGCAGTGTATATAGGATATAATATATACACTGTACACAAAATTAACAGTATTTCTAGCAAATTTATTATGATAGAGCCTAGCTGCTTCTTGAGAAGTTTGATGCTCCTACTGAAGATTTGCCCTGTTCTTCAGAGACTTGTTTTTGCATAAACTTGATTCTGCAAAAAAATTTTATTAACAACTAAAAGTTTTACATTCTCATGCTTAAAAAACTGTCCAGTACCTCAGAGAAGATTTTCTTCTTTTTCTTCTTTTTGCATATGGTTTAATGAAGGGGAAAGGATAAGGAGAGCAAAGAGGAAAATAAATTAATTCAGTGGCATAAGGTTGAAAATAATTAAAACATTATTTAAAATAAGGATAAAGCCACCCAGAAAGTGCACAGGAAGAAAATTAAAACATCCCTCCCAATAAAAAAAAACCCTAATCATTAGAGGAAAATCTTGTATTATTTGTATCTAAGCTCTGTTTTCCTTTGTATGATGAAAAATGTGATCTAATACTCACTTATCAAACACAAGTATCAAAAGTTCACAGAGAAAACTAGTCTAGACAGTCGATGAGTTCCTCTGTCCCAGGAAGGACTACTACCTCTTCTACAAAAGTTTTTCTACTTTAAATTTCTCTTCCCCCTTCAGTGACTTTGATGATCATCTCAACCCCCCAAAAAGCTTATTACCTAGTCATTAACATCAGGATCATAAACATTTATAACATGTAAGCCACATTACAGATTTGAAAAATACTCACATGTCTGGGGGTAGGAGAAAAGCAGAGGAGGAGAATGGCAGAATGGAATACTACTGTAGAGACAATCATTTACTCGTACAGATCCAGCAAAAGAATAAGCTACACCTAGAAAGCATGCTAATATTCTACTACCTCACAACTAAAAAAATTTTCTCAAAGGGGTATCTGCTATCTCAGATCAAGTCAAATACTTAAAAATATTGAGTTATTAAGAATATTAGTCTTCCTAAGTTTTGTTTACACTTCCATATTTCACTTCACTTGGTCTAAACCAGTTCTTTAGGACTATGTTTTCCTTCAATTCAGAGATAATCCTAGTTCTTATGAAGAACAAATTATCTGCGTTCAGAATACTGTCATACCTCAATCAAATTTTGACATTTAAATTCAACTAAGAAATTGAAAAAATTCTGTAAGGAAGCCTGGCCACTACAACCAAAGTATACTGAGAACAAAGTACTTAGGATTATTGTAATAAAGAAAAATGATATGCATACCTAAAATTATCATCTACTGAATCTTTATTTTCTGAGGTAATAGGACACTCAGGCTTAAGATCCTGCTTTTCATCTTTAATGGAGATGCTACCGTAGGACTCCTTCACAGAACAATTTTCACAGTCTACAAGTTCAAGCTTCTCTTCATTATTGTATCCAAAAAGGTCAGGGTCATCCTGAATCACATCAATGACAAGAATATCTTCCTTGTAAGCGTCAAGAATATCTGGAATATTTTGACTTTGGTGTTCTGAAAGAGTTCCACTTGATTTGCTACCATCATTTGTTTCTAATGCAACAGGGTGGTCAACTGCATTCCATGAATGCTCAGGAAAACTAGATTTTAGTACACATTCAGTACCATGGAAATCAGGCATAGGTGACTCGGGCTGTCCGTCAGGAAAAGGATGTGGATATAAAGAAGAATGTTCAGAGAGAGTAGACAAGGTTGAAAGGTTTTTAGGGCCATCATGCTGGAAGTCCTTACTGCTGATCTCATCTGCTTTTTCCTTTGTCGAAGCTGTAGATGTAGCATCACTTGCAATAGGATGAGGCTGCTGCTCAGAATTTACCAAGGAAGTCTCTTCACCCACCTTCTGCCTCCTTGAAACACTACTGCTGTCAAAAAGCTCTAGTGAACTAAAGGTTTTTCTTTCAAATGAATGGACAGATTCCAATTTCCTGGATTCAGGTTTGTTTCTGCATAAAGGAAATCTGAATTTTGTCAGGTTTTCAGTGTTTAATACTTTCCTTAGCTTTAAATCAGAAAATGTCTCTTTCACTACTGATGTCTTACTGCTCAAGTTCTTTCTGTGTGTGTCATGTGTAGATGTACCTTTCCGGACTGTCACAGACAGGTTTCTTTTTGTTACAGTTCCTTTTTTTTTATTTTTTTGCTTTGTTGTAGAATTCAAGGTTGCTTTAACATCTTGCACATCACCATGGCTAAAAGCCACAGCACTTCTATTTGTATCAACTAGGGACTCCACATTTTCACTACTCATTCTCAAAGTCTCATCAACACGCATGGGAGACGATCCTGGTGTTTCAAGTGAAGTCAGACATTCAGTATTTGAATCTATTATTTTGCAAGTAGATTCATTGTTAATTTCTTCCAATGACATAGGCAAATCCAACTGTCTCAAATTCCCAGTCACAGCATTGATTCCTACAGTTTCAACACTGCTTTGATCAGAGCATTCCTTGAAGGCAGCCCTTACAAGTCTTTTTTCTTCTGAGCTAGACCCAAGATTTTTATGAACCCATTCAGAAGTCCTGGCACAAGATTCAAAAGGCCAAACATTTTTACCAGTCATAGGTACTGTTCTTTGACAGGTAATCTGATGCAACTTCTTACTAACTTTGTTCAATTTTTTAACTGTCTTGCTTTTGTGACTGTTAAAAACACCATGGACCTCATCAGCTAGCACTTTCAGGCTATCTGAGGCAGCAGAATGATGAGCCACGCTGATTGAATTTTCTTCTTTTGCTGTTACTGAGAACTCAGATCTCTTCTTAAAGCCATCTTCAAATGCAAGTGATTTGGTACTGTTCTTTCTCCAGACTGATGTATTTTGTGCTTCATGAGTATTTCTTCCTACATGAAGAGTTGGCGTACAATCGCATGAAGCTGACAGAATAATTTCTTCATTATTTAGTCCCAAGACTTCAAAGGAACCTGACCTGGCAAGTGCCGCTTCTGCTTGTAACTCATACCCACTGCCATTAGCCATGTCTGTGAATATATTCTGCATTACTGATTTTTCAGTAATTTTCTTCTTTTTCCTAGGCTTTCTACCAATATTCAATTTCTTTCCCCTTAAAGACTTACTGTTTTCACTCCGACAGCATGAAAAACACTCTTCTCTGCTTTGAGTTTTTTCTTTATTGAACAATAAACTGTGTTTTATGGGTGAGCCTTTGTTTTGCATTCTACTAGTGCTGCAATTCATATCACTCTGTTCTACAGTACCATCAGGAAAAACATGCTTTCTTTTATCCTGGGCTATATGGATGAATCCATTCAATTTGTAACTGCTGGTAGTTCCACTAGCTGAAGACTTCACAAATGTATTGATGTAACTACAGGCCTCTAATCTCACAAATGGATTCTTTTCTGTTGCACAAAACAAGCCATTGCAATGGTTTAGGGCTTTTCTGCAATGTTCAGCATCACATTTTGCAGATACACTTCTCACTTCTTCACCTGTAGTCACGCTAGAACTTTGCAAGCATTTGATTTGATCAGTTCTAGGTTTCCTTTTTTTATGCTGCACACCAGACTGTTTTGTTATAGAATGGCATAGAAAGTTCTTGCTTTGGGTCCCACCTAAAGCAGCAACTGTAGAAGATTTATAGTAGTGAGGTTCCTTTTCCTTAGAATCTTCTGATGGGTTTAGATTTGTCTTAAGCTTCTTCACAGCCTGTGTACCAGAATCTTGCTCAACTGCTTTCCATTCTTCCTTCACTAATTAAAAAACAAAGAAGTGTCATGAAAGAGTGTGCTAAGGGAAAAAAAATACCCTACTGCAATACTTTTTTTTTTATAGAGAACAAAAAACATTCAAGGCTACGAATGAACACAATGCTGTATAAAGCTAGAACACTTCTGCAAAGTTTTATTAATTTATTTTAAATTAGCACTATTAGCAGATTTACAGTAACAAATTATATTTTGTCTTCAGAAACAAATGCAAGCAGGACCTTAAGGTGTCATAAAGACATTGGAAATAGTATATTTAAAACACAGGTGGAAACCAAATTAGAGCAAGTCTGGCAAGAAAATGCAGATGCTGTTGGCACACTTGTCTGTACAATCTTTTGTTTACACAGTAGATTCCCTGTATTAGAAAAGCTTGTTCCTAAGAATATAGTAATTTATTTTAGATATACAGTCCAACCAAATGCATCAGTCTGTTCAAGAAGATTCAGGAAAACTGCAGAACTTGCATTTTTATGAAGTACTACTTTTTATTTAATAATAAAGATGATGTAAAAAACTGTACATCCAAAAGTTTCACCTGGAGAATGGACTCAAGAATGTACCAGTAGAATGTTGAGGGGTTTAGATCTTACTTTTCAAAGTAGAGAAAGATACAATTGTAATATGTCTCTTTTTTTTTTTTTAGAATATGGTTTACAGATAAAATATTAATAATAACCTATAGCAAACATTTTTCTTTTGAATGCACCCGCTTTGAAAGTAAAAAGAATGTCTTTCAGACAACTATCCTGAAAAAAATGAGACTTTTAAAATTTCTTCAAAAATTGTTTCAGTTTGATACAACACTCTTAAAACACCAAAACACAATCTTTTTTTCTACATCTTTCAGGGTTTTGCAGAGAATAGCTACTAAAAACCAGAAAGTTCTGAAAACAGAAGCAAGCATCCTATAAAGGCAAGTGCGAAAACAATACAGCATGATGCATATTCAAAACCAATCAGATAATACACAGATGAATGAAGAATTGATTATTTTCTATTTCAGCTTTGCTGAAACTACTGCTCCTTTCCTGCTTGTGCCTGATCTTCTATGTGCAAATGAACTGACCACTTCTGAGGGGAAAAAAGAATAAAAATTCTTACTGGGGGCTTGTAGCTGCCAATGTGCCTTTCACCCCCTACACCCAGAAAGAGTATCTGGCCACCTCTCCTTTGTGCTAAAGAACTGCTTTTCTTCTTCAATAAAAACCTGTCCTCTTCCTAAAATTCTGTTTTCTCCTAAGACTGGTATTCACAGTACTGTAAAGCAGACCCTAGCTCATATCTCTACATTCTTGAGCTAAGTTAGTAGTCATCCATTAAGAGTTGCTTTTAACTAACAGTTAAGAGAGAGAGTACAGGCCACTCCTTCTTATGCTCACGTCTTTGTCCCACAGAGATACATCTATAAAAGAAATACTGTCTCCTGTTTTTTCACTTTTTAATGGGGTCTTACTGCAGCACCAGTCCCTTGTCCCAAGAACCCAAACTGCATGTGTACTTCTGCAACACCGTACAAGGTACAAGTGCTTACCACTTTCCCCCAGGCTGTCCGCTCCCTCCTGAGGGTTTGAGCCCTGCTGCTCTTTTTTTTATGCAACACTTGTGCATCTTTCCTCTAGTTATTAGTTGTTCTTGGCCACCTGAACCCTGTAGCCACTGTGACACCAATGCATTTCTGTTCATCTTCCCCAGACTCACTGCTCCTCTCTTGCACTCTGGATATTGCATATGCAGTTCCAGCAAGGCACATCTACCCTTCTCTCTGCGCCCTTCTAGTTTTGGTTTCATCAAGGAGGCCCTGCTTTATTTGCTCAAGCATCTCTTTCCTTTCTCCTGCACCCCCTTCTTGATCCAATTAAAGAATCTGGGGCCTACAAGGATGCTGGGGAGGGACTCTTCATTAGGGACTGTAATGACAGAACAAGGGGTAATGGGTTCAAACTTAAACAGGGGAGTTTTGGTTAGATATAAGGAAGAAGTTCTTTACTGAGAGGGTGGTGAGGTGCTGGTACAAGCTGCCCAAGGAAGCTGTGAATGCTCCATTCCTGGCAGTGTTCAAGGCTAGGCTGGAAGGAGTCTTGGGTGATATGGTTTAGCGTGAGGTGTACCTGCCCATGGCAGGGGGGTTGGAACATGATGATCTTAAGGTCCTTTCCAACCCCAACTATTCTATGGTTCTTTATTACCCATCTGACTTTTTGGGCCTATCTACCTCTTCCTGAACTGCTGGTTCAGACAAGGATTCCTGAGCCTTCTTAAGATATGGGACTTGCATCTTCAGTGCTTTTCACTTCAGAACTACATGTACTGTTTCTGGGTTGCAGCACCTCTGGTTCTGGCAAACAGGAAATTCCATGTCTCTCTATGCTCTTGATTTCCTCCTCTGAGGATGGGATTTGTAATTTTATTTCCATAAAGGAATACTTGCCTTTTTCTCCCGAAATCCCTGAACTCTCCTGGAATGCCGAGTGGTTTATTTCTTCTGAGTTCTGTTCTTTCCTTTCAATCACTGCCAAGAATTTATTTTGCAAAGCGGTTTCTGAGAAAAATTGCTGCTGATTTTGTTCTGTCCTTCTCCTTCCAGTCTTTTCCCAGCATGTGACTGCAGTCATAGTTGATGCCTGCCAATCTTCACTTATAGCAGTGTCTGAAATTGGCAGACACTTGTTGATTCTGGGAATCCTCCTGCATTGTATCCTCTTGCTTTTTTTACCTGGGAGTCTCTGGCTACTCTCACCTTGCTCCTTCTGCATGGGTGCAGGAGGAGCAAACTGCTCGCACAGAATGCTGGAGAGCATAGCAGATTGCAGACAGCAAGATAAGGGCTGCTCAGGTTTTCTCTCAGGTGCCAGGTGATGACTCTGCTTGATCACCACCATGTTCCCTGTGTAGGCCTCACATCCTAGCCCTGCAGCCAGAGAGCTTGGTCTGGTGACCATCTCATCAACCGACTTCACATCACTGCCAGTTACCACCTTCCCTGACCTTAACTGCGGCATGCTCTATGCCTAGAGTCAGCAACAAAATCCACTCACCAGCGCACCTTTACCAGCAGCGTCCCAGCTAGCCCGGCACCTAAGGCAGGCAGAGGCCCAATCAGGAGGGGAGCACAACCTCGGTAAGGCCTCAGAGATCACGGCCTGACAGTAAACAAGCCCAGGCCTCCTGAGGAAACCAAGCCCACGACCACCAGCGAGCAAGCGCCCACCACCGCCCCAGAGCCGGGAGCAGCCCCTGACCGCGCGGAAGGGACTAGGAAGCAGCCTTACACCTTCCCCCCCCCCCAAGAGCCGGGCCGCGGCCGCCCATGCCACTCAGCCCGCCGCCTCCCGCGCCGCCCCTCCGGCCGCAGCAGCCGCCTGAATAACCCCCGCGCCACCCCGCCGCTCCCTTCGCCCCGGCCCTCGTCCACCGATCCGTCCCTCGACGCTTCGTCTCAGCGCCGCCTGCCCGCACGCGCCACTCGAAGAGAAAGGAGGGTGCCCGCTGCACCGCTAATGGCGGTGCGGTCGGAGGGGGCGCGGAGCGAAAGGCGGCGGAGGGCGCCGGCGCGAGGGAGGGCTCGAGGGGGAGTTGCTGAGGTGACCATGGACGGCTGACCCGCCGGGGTGAAGCAGGACTATGCGCGGTCCGGTGTGCTAACACTTACAGGCATGAGGACAGCAGGAGCTGTGGCCGTCTCGCTGGCCGCGTACTGTTGCGGGGTCAAGGGCACTGCTTTTACGGGGAAACCTCCTCTCCCGAGTCGGCCGCATGGGGTTGGCAGACGCTGCTCCTCTGGCCACAGAGCTAGGCCGGGCGGTGGTTTCCGAGCTGCCGCTGGGGAGCTGTCATGCTGCTCCCTTGGTGCCCGAAGCCCTGTGCTGTGGCTGCCACGGGGCGAGAGGCCACCAGGCCTGGGCACATCCGCGGGCCCAGGGGATGGCCCGAGGTGCCGGGGGCCTGTGTGGAACTGCCAAACCCTGTGAAGTGCCAAACGGTGGCAACCGGACAACTCACGCAGAGCTGGAGTCGGGTAGAACACCGCCCCCCCCCTCCACCGTCTGCCTGGCTGCCCGGTTTCTTCACGTGTTTCCTCCACCTCAGGTAAGCAGTATCACCTCGTTTGCCCTGAGCACTAAAGGGGCTAAAGGGGCTCTCTGATACTGAGGGGTGATATACTTGTTTCCATAACTGTGGCCTATGTAAACTTCGTATTTCAAACAAGGCAGTTTCTGAGGACTGCAGTTAGGAAAAAAGTAGCTCAGCTACTCAGACTGTAGTCAGAAAACAACCGAAGTTGGTGTTTGGGCTTCAAATGTGGTGATAGTTTCAACACAAAGGTAGGGCACCAAAGTTTCCAAATCATCCCGAGTGATAATGTGAACACATACAAGTAAGCTTACAAAACCAATGTTGTACAAAGATTGAATCTAAATGATGAGTGCTATGAAAATCATAAATAATTAAGCTTAATAAGGTGATACTTTAATGCCAGCAGTGCAGTCAGCAGAATCACTGGTTGTTGGGAAATGACTGTGTCCTATAATGACTGTGTCCCTTTCCGTTCACAGGTGGTCCTTGAGGGAATGAAGTGCCTTACTCGAATTCATGTCACCCTGACTTACTGCTTGGAGGTGTTCACATTTCATACACCCTAGTTTGAGACCCATGCACAGAAATAAAACTTTTTTTGTCACTACTTTCTAGAAGTGCAGTATTGGCGATGTAAAAGAGTAGCTGAAGAATAAAATAATAAGCATTGGCTTATTATGTGACTTCAGTTCATGTTACTCACTTCACCTCTGTTTCTCCACCTACAGGTAGAGCTAATACATCGCTGTCCAAAAAACAGAAAGCAGTGGACTTTTGGAAAAAGATGCCCATAGATGAGGGAACAACAGGCTGGGAAGCCTGTAACCTCCTTTTGGTTATCATCTTGGGTTGAACATACATGCTTAAGTACAACAAAAAAGTCACTGATTGGCTAACTAAAGCTAAGCAAAGCAGAAAATACAGATTTCTTTGGTAGTTTCTACCCCAGCTCAGTAGTGTGCTTTAGGTCCTTCAGGCAGAAAGGGCTGAATAAAAGGGAGTTAACTGCACAGCATGTATCATTGTCAGTGTTCTGAAAGCTGTGTTTAACAGAAAACATACAGCTCTGGCAAAATTTAACCTTCTCCAGTTCAAATATAATGTTCTCCAGTGTGTAACATGGTCCTTTGGTACCAAGACAGGAAAGAAAATGATAGGCTGAAAAGCAGTAGTAGAGGAAATGTGGAGTAATGGTGTATGAATTCTCTTACTGCCCTCCATTATGATTTTGAAGATTTGAGTAGTTGTTTACAGTGATGAGAACTCAGACCAAATTTTTATAAAATGTATAAAAGCTGGACCTGAAATGAATGCTAATTAAAGACATTCTGCATTAAAGTCCTTGGAAAAAAAGTCCTCAGGATATTTTGAAGCACCTGTGGATTATGTTAAAAACATTGCAATACTGCTAAAAAGAGGTAGTATGAACATTGTCTTTTAAAGTGGCTCAATTTAACCGTCTTAGAATCATAGAAGAGTTAGTGTTGGAAAGGACATTAAGATCATCCAGTTCCAACCCCCCTGCCATGGGCAGGGACACCTCCCACTAAACCATGCCACCCAAGGCTATGTCCAACCCGGCCTTGAACACCGCCAGCGATGGAGCATTCACAACTTCCCTGGGCAACCCATTCCAGTGCCTCACCACCCTCACAGTAAAGAATTTCTTCCCGATATCCAATCTAAACTTCCCCTGTTTAAGTTTGAACCCGTTACCCCTTGTCCTCTCACTACAGTCCCTAATGAAGTGTTCCTCCCCAGCATCCCTGTAGGCCCCCTTCAGATACTGGAAGGCTGCTATGAGGTCTCCATACAGCCTTCTCCAGGCTGAACAGCCCCAACTTTCTCATCCTATCTTCATACAGGAGGTGCTCCAGTCCCCTGATCATCCTTGTGGCCCTCCTTTGCACTTGTTCCAACAGTTCCATGTCCTTTTTATGTTGAGGACACCAGAACTGCACACAATACTCCAAGTGAGGTCTCAGGAGAGCAGAGTAGAGGGGCAGGATCACTTCCCTCGACCTGCTGGTCATGCTCCTTTGGATGCAGCCCAGGGTACGGCTGGCTTTCTGGGCTGCAAGCGCACACTGCAGGCGGCTCATGTTCATTTTCTCATCGACCAACCCCCCCAAGTCCTTCTCATCTTTTAAAAATACTTGAAAGAAGAGATGTTTTTTAAAGAAATTCTGTGTCAAGTGTTTATTAAAACTGTAGTCTATTAAGGTGGAAAGAGCTTTAAAAATCATATAAACAGCTTCAGGGAGAAAAAGTTATTTTCACATTCCAACAACATTTCAATTAGTAATGCTACATGGAAATTTTTAAAATTTATTTTGAAATTGTTTGGAAATACAGATAAATGCTTGTTTCTCTTGAGTTTTGTAAGTCCTGTATTTCAATGCCATATCTAAACTTTATATTTCATTCATCTTTTGCTTATCTGTTGCTTTGTTTCACTGGTTTCTTCCTTCTTGTTCATCCTAGACATGTAACACAGTAATAGAAAGATGAGGTACGAAGTGTCTGAAGGTAAAAAAAGATCCTAGTGCCTAAACCCATTTTTTTTTTTCCTGAGTAACCAGTACATGCAGAGATGACTGGCATTTTCCAAGAGGGTAAAAGGAACTCATAGGAATGCAGTCCATGAAATTATTTCTTTCTTGTCTCAAAGAAGTATGTACAGTTAATCCCCAGCTAATGTAGTTTACATTACCAGTGTTGAGAAATTGTGGCTTCAGATCTAACAATGATACATTTGGGTAACCTTCCAAAAGTTTTTGAAGGATTGAAATTGAGAAAAACGTAAGCCAGCTACATATGTGGGCGAAGCATACAAATTTTTTTCTGGAGTATATTTTAGACTTTGCTCGTACACTTGCATAGGAATTAAGTCGTCTTTTTTTTAGCTAGGAAACTGAAAAGAATTAACTTGAATTTTTTTTGTTTTGTTTTGTTTTGTTTTGTTTTTTTGAGGCAATGTGAAAAATGTCCCCCTGGACCACTTCTTTTTGCTCTGCTTTCATCTTCATGCTTGGCTAAGGGATAGATTTGTTATCTAACAAACCTTAGTGGAAAGAGTTTGGCTGTGCTGTAATATCTGAAGCTGAGCTCTGAAAAATACACAGTCTGTTATATTCTTAAAGCACACCAAATTAATCCCTTAAGTAATAAAACTGAAATGAAACAGGGAGAGTTTTAGTCCAGTACGTCTAAGAAATCATATTTTTATAAACCCAAGGCTTTATTTATTAACTGTTGTGAACTATTGGTTTTGCAAAGGTAGCACCTAAAGATAGAACACATAATGAATTTTAAGTAACTTATTTACCCCCTGCCTTCCATTCAAATACACAGGTGTTTTGGAAATAGGTGTGTTGCTAATCTGTTGAACTAAGGAGTTTTGTCTCAAGCCATTCATATATATATATCTCTAAAACTGCTTTTGCTTTCCATTCCCAGGCATTTAATGAGGGAGCCACCTTTGAAATGGTGTCTGATGAGAATCATGCTGTCTGCCCTTGTTAGGCTTGATGTACAATGTACATATTCAAGTCATGTCCTTGGTTGCTGAACTGCATGGGTGTTGATCCAGTTTATGTGAACTGGCTATTTTGTCTGCTTGTCTACCTTGACACAATGAACTCTGTTAGCAAGAGCCAGTGTGGTGGTGAGAGCAGAGGTACCTCAGTGGAAATAAGTGATCTGTTTTGTGAAATAGCTGAATGATTAGATGACATTTCATCATGATGGTAGAGTAGCTGAATCCAGTGAGTAGCTAGATATTTTCAGTCTTAATTTTGGTGTCTGTTTTTATTATAGAGCTGTACAGGGTATATTAAAGTAACTTCATTTTCCACCAGTTTAAAATGAGATGTTGGAGGAAAAAGGACAGCTGGTGTATTTCATAATGAACCATCTGGCATTTCTTAGTAGATCCTCTGATTCTTAATTTACTACTGAATTGTGACATCATGAAAATAAAAATTACTGGTTGCATGGAATCAGTGTTTCCCTCTGGCACATTTTGTGCTCTTTTTTTTTTTTGATTTTCTGTCAGAGGCTAGGAGGGATCAGGACCTCTCACACTGAGCTCAAAAGCTTGAAAGTCATCTGTACCATTTGCCTTTTTTTTGGTAATCAGTCCACTTGACAGTTATTCTGGAAGATCGGCTTGCCAGACAATCATGTCTGATCTGAACGTTACAGAAAGTGGCACTAATCAGTTTTAAGGTTCCACAAGGGAACTCCTGTGTTCAGTTCTTTTTCTGTTTTAATTCCTTTCATTTATGTCTCTTTTTTAAACTTCTACTGCTAGTAGTTTAAGAAATAAACTAACTAGCTGGAATGTGAGGTTCAAAAAATGCAGATAAGTAGAGAATTAACAAGTCAATTTGGAGACTACACACTCAGTCTCAATTTGCTTTAAAATTCCCTAAATAAAGCATATCTTTGCTTTAACTAGATAGTACTTAACCATGTATCTACCACTAAGTCTGTCTTTAGAATTAACTTCTTTTAGTGGCTGGATGAAAAGGATGTTGAACTTGGGAGGAAAGCATCTGCACAGCAGCAAGTACATGACATCTCCATCTTACTGCCAAAAAGGATTATGACATGTGATTTCTAAATCAGAAACTTAGGGAAAGAGGAAATGGAAATTGAGTAAATCAGAGCTAGAAAAGGCATAGGATTAGAAACAGTTGTGGTGGGGTAAGGTATAGACAGAATGTAATAAAACAGGGAAAACAGTGCTAAACAGAAATCAGAAAGAAAAAAAATTGGCAAATTGCTTCAAAAATTGCCCTTAAAAAAGGAAGGAGAAGTGAAGCAAAATGCAGTAATGGGAAACTTCTCTGTGGTTCAGACTGTCTGAAGAAAACAGTGGAAGATTGTCTTCAGCAGTGCTCCTAGGAAGAGTAAAGAGAGCCTTAGACTTTGAATGGCGGCAGTGATCAATTGCAAACTGGAATCCCAGTCTGAATCCTAATGAATCTTGCTATTGGTTATTGAACAGTGACTGCTTCTAGGTTTGGTTTCTTGAGCTATGGTCATCCATTAAGGCATTACGTTTCTGTCTGCTTAGTAGTGTCAAGGTGGCTGACATACGAAGTGTGGAGTCTCAGAATAATTTGGTCATGTGGCTTTTCTTTTGGGTGATTCACACATAAGCATCAGATCACTCCACATCCCCCCATATATTGTATAGTTTACACACATAGTTTTGAGTGTAAGGAGTATATTTGCAGTTACTGTATGTTCTCAAAACTTAAATGTGAGATTTTTTGAGTTTCGTATCTAGGAAATGGCTTCTGCTCACAGAGTTGCATCCAGCATAAATGCTTCAGTTAATGTAAATATCACTTGCATATCTTCATACTTTGATAAGCTGAGTGGCTGGGTCATAACCTCAGAGTGTTATCTCAGCTATTTGTATTCTGTGTATGAGAAGATAGGTTCATTTAAAATCTACATACTCCCTACCTGTATGCTCTGTTTCTTAACCTAGATAAATATTTATCTAACCAGCAAGAGGATTGTTGATATGTTTGTAATGTCTCAGGTTCCATACTGTGTTAACTGCAAGTGTCCACTCTTCGGCTTGGCTGTCATCTGGTGGGTCAGACTGAGCACCTAAGTGATTATGGAAAGTGTTATTTCTGGAGTCATTGTCCCATGAACAGCAACTTTGTGACTGCAGAGAGCTGATCAGAATGTCCTGTACCTGTCAGGTGTAGGCAAATCGTAATTACTGAAGAAATTAGATGTTTCACTGTTAAAGGAATTATTTGCTGGACTGCCCTTCAGCCTTGCCGCTTTCTAGAGCAATTCCTTTGAGTAAATAAACAAAAACTGCTTTACTGATGTAATAGTTACAACAGCTCTGAACCCCTATTATGAGTCATAACTTCAGTGTAGGTTTTCTGCATAATATTACTATTACTATTACTACTACTACTATTACTTCTATATTGGTAGAATCCTAAAGTGAGTAATCATACTCCTGGGGCCCAGGCCATTCAACTGAGGACAGTTGAAGGAGTCATATCAAGTGCTAGTTTCATGAAGGCTTTCTGAGCAGAGACTGTACCTGGATGGTTTAAAGACTTTTATTCATTATGACAATTAAAACAGTAGTTTCACTGCTTATTTGGCATGTTGCTCTACATACGAATCGGTGTGCTTTGTATTAGTCACGTGATGGTTAGATGAGAAGAGAGGTTAGACATTTATTTGCACAGCATGGGGTGCAGAAATCAGAAAGAGTAAGTCTTCTCTGATGTTGTTGTATCTATGCAGAAGTACCTTCCTTACCTGTCTTTCAAAGGCTTATCCACCTGTAATAGGGCTGGCAGTAAGTGATACTTGTCAATTAATAACATTGTTGTTGTCACTGTTCAACAGACAAGTCAGCGCAGCAAGGCAGTCTATTTCCTTCTTGGCTACAGTGATGGTGTTGCACTCACAGCATGCCTGCTTATGTCAGTCATTCCTTCCTGGCCTCTGAGTAAGTATTGAATATTAGGCTATTTTGTCTAAGTTTGACAGTGATGGGATAGCAGTCACAGAGCTGTGAAGTTCCTGCATTTTTCATGAACATGAACATCCATGTAGATGAGAAGTCTTCCTTGGAAAGAAAGGCTAACCCTTTATTAAACATCAGAGAAGCCACAGGAAAGAGAAATGTCAGATACCATGTCTTGTCCTACTGCTTACAGAGCTGCTGATTATAAGCTCTTGAACAGGGTTTCAGGCAGGACTTGCTGTCAGGGGACACGTTGCTTCCGAGAAGACTTGCTGGGAGGGAGAGAGCTTCCATGAGAAGTACATTTGCTGGCAGAGGTTTCAGTTCTGTTTTGAACCTTGAAAAGAGTCAGGTAATAATTTGTATTCATTTTGCATGCTCAACAGTCTGAAAAGAGACAAGTGAAATCAGTCAGTTGCCTCAAGTGGGCTAAGAATAATGCCTTCAGGGATTCAGGTGATCGGGGCTATGCAAATGCTGAACTGAAACCTCTGCCTGTGGCGCAGGATATACTTGGTACCTTGTCTTTTCCCCATCATCCCGTAACATTTACATTTCATCTTCAGGTAGTGGTTTGTCACAGAAGTCTACACTGTGGCCTTCCTGGGGGGTGTTATTTTGTTGTTCCTAGCCATTGAGGGCATTTAAAGATGTAACCAAAGACAAATAAGTATTTCTAATTGGCTTGGATGTTTTTAAGTAACATCTTTCCTTTGGTGTCGTTACAGATTTCTGTGAATACAGTATGTTCTCTTACTTTATAGTCTGCATTTATTAAAACAGAAAGATGAATTAACAAATCGCTGCCTCATTAAAAAAGTCAGGCACTGCATACAGCATTTATTTTTGATGCTGCTTTTCCTGAGACCTGTTTTCTGATGCCCTCATCCTCCTCTTCTTTTTGCCTAAATAATTGTTTTCTGTGAAGTGAGATGGGAAGGAGGTTATTGTAAATAGTTCAGGGCTGTGCCAAGTCCTTATGTTCACTTTGGGATTTGTTGGTGCAGCAGGATGTACCACACTGCTGAGAGGCTGCCCATGGGGTGATGTAGAGCTCTGTGATGGGCTTTTTGGTATTGCTTCACTCCAGGGAAATGGCAATGAATTGCCTGATCTCTTAGTATAAAACCCATGCCCTTTTGCCCCCAGCAGTCCTGAGCAGTGGATGCTAGGCAGAGACTGTAATTCTGCTTGGATTCAAGTAGACATTATTATTAGGACAAAAGCCAACACAAGTGTAGCTAAAATGTAAAAATGAGGTAGGACCCTCCCGCACCAGTCTCTGGCAGGCACAGCCCTCTGCTGCTAGCCTAGGGGCTCCACTTTTGCTCCTGTGGAGCACTAGCCTGGGGCTTTGATGCCTTAGCTGATGATTTAGCTGTCCCTTCATTTTGTATTATTACATGCGTTCCTGACATTTGACCACATTTTTCTCTCAATAAAGTGATGTAAGGATTTAAAGATGGCCTGAAAGCTGTTTGAAATCAATGGCCAGCCAACAATTCCCCTGACACCTATGTCTTCCTCTTTTATATGGGAGTAGATGCTAAGGGCATACCTCAGTGTGAATGAAAACTTGTATTCATACAACAGATCCTTCCATGTCAGAACCGTTATGTTTGAACCCTCACCTGGGTTTTGGGTCTGTTGCTGTCTTTCAGAGAACAACATTCTCTTTCAGAGAACAACATCTGACTTCAACCAGCACATTCTGGCCCTATGAACTGGAGTTTGTGCTCTGCCAGCATGGCCAGACTTCATGACCATAGAAACCTTTGTTTTGGGAGAAGAAGTAGGAGAACCAGGAGGCTTTGAAGAGAGAAATACTGGCATGCTCTGTGAAGAGACTGCCATTTCTTTTTCCTCCCCTGCTTGCTGCTCCACCAGGCATGAAGGCTTCAAGCTATATAATATGAGTTAGTACATAGCCTATGTGAAATAAACGCAAAGTAAAACAGCATGCCTCATTAGTCAGGTTGAGATTCAGAGATACTGTACTGAAAAGGAATTACATGCACTGGAGTAGCATTCACTAGAGTGCACAATCTGTACCTTTTTATTATCTGCTCTCATACCTCATTGATATCATGCTTTTGGGGAGACTTGCCATTTAAACTGCAGGCTTTTGGGTGAGGGACAGTTATTCTGTGTGTCTTTGCCTCGTAGAGTGAGGCACCAGCTGGTGGAGCCTGCAAGTTGCTGCTATGCCCTGTATATATGAGATAACACAGTAACATTTGCAGGGGAAACTGAACAAAGAATTTTATTATATATGGCCTTTAAATATTGACTAATTGATTTAGCACTTGAAAAATATTTGGGGCTTGTGGATTTATCTAGTAAAACTGCAAATAGCTACTGCTAGCAGTCTCCAGCTGGATTTGGAGAACACTGTTTGTCACAGTGACCTTCCCTCCTGTTCATTTTATGCTATTAAAAGTAGTTGGAAAAACAAATTAATCAGGAATGTCATTCAGATTATTCAAACTATAGGCAATCTTTATGTTAAAATTTACCTTTTGTGAAATGAAACCATTTTTATTGGAGGAAACTAAACTGTGTTGAATTAAAGTGCCAGAGGTTGTTACAGTGAGGTATTTATATAGATTTATACACTCAATTTTCCCTGGTTTTTATAAAATTCTCATGATAAAAATTGTTTTCCAGAATCATATAATGCTTTATGAGAAATATAGGTAGTAGATTGGTTTGTTCAGAAATGAATGGCTGCTGTCCTTGCAAATACCATCATGGGGCAAATGACAGCGGTGCAGTGAATTTGCAAAGCTGTAGACAGATAATGGTGAAAACCTAGTAATATTTTTATACATTAATAACTGTAAACAGGAAGTGTTTATTTGAGAAAAAAACATAATGAATGGCCCTTTCTTCATTGTAATTTATGATGCTATTCCCAGTGAATAAAAACTTAGTTCTCACTGGAAGTCTGAACACAGAAGTGGATTTACCTGTGCTAATTTAGTCCACCAGGATTACCAAAAAGAGTGAAAAAGAGTTTATTTAACAAACTAGATGAATTTGCTCTCCAGAGTGCATCTGATCTCTAGATTTCTGATACATTTTTTCACAGTGAACTACTTTATGGCATGCACAACTGGTTAACTGATACCGAATAGTGTCTACAACTCCATCAGGGGTTCCTAGGCATCTTCTCCATATCTTTTACTCAATGTGAAGTTTGTACCTTAAGATACTATCATTTAGTTCAACTCACTCTCACCTACATCTTAATGTGGGATACTTAGCTCTTGGAGGTTTTGTTTTGCTTTTAAAGGAGATCTAAGAATTAAGGTTTTGCTAAAAAAGCACACCCCTAAACCTCAGGAGTAGCACTGATTGACAGAGTAGTTCCTTCTGCAGGCAAAAAGTTTGGACATTTTTCAGTAATACCTCTGTGCCTGTCAAAATCTTGGAGCAGATTCTCCTGGAAGGCATGTTACGGCACATGAAAAACAAGGTGGTTGGTGACAGCCAGCATGGCTTCACTAAGGGGAAATCCTGCCTGACCAATCTGGTGGCCTTCTATGATGGGGCTACAGAACTGATGGACAGGGGTAGAGCAGCTGACATCATCTACCTGGACTTGTGCAAAGCGTTTGACACTGTCCCACATGACATCCTTGTCTCTAAATTGGAGAGACATCAGTTTGACAGGTGGACCACTTGGTGGATAAAGAGCTGGCTGGATGGCCGCATGCAAAGAGTAGTGCTCAATGGCTCATTGTCCAGCTGGAGACCAGTAACGAGTGGTGTCCCTCAGGGATCGGTGTTAGGACCGGCCTTATTCAACATCTTTTGTTGGTGATGTGGACAGTGGGATTGAGTGTGCCCTCAGCAAGTTTGCCGATTACAACAAGCTGTGTGGTTTGGTTGATATGCTGGAGGGAAGGAATGCCATCCAGAGGGACCCTGACAAGCTTGTGAGGTGGGCTGATGCCAACCTGATGAAGTTTAACCATGACAAGTGCAAGGTCCTACACCTGGGTGGGAGCAATCCCAGGCACAGCTACAGGTTGGGCAGGGAAGAGATTCAGAGCAGCCCTGTGGAGAAGGACTTGGGGGTGTTGGTCGATGAGAAAATGAACATGAGCCGCCTGCAGTGTGTGCCTGCAGCCCAGAAAGCCAATGGTATCCTGGGCTGCATCAAAAGGAGCATGACCAGCTGGTCGAAGGAGGTGATCCTGCCCCTCTACTCTGCTCTTGTGAGACCTCACTTGGAGTATTGTGTGCAGTTCTTGTGTCCTCAACGTAAAAAGGACATGGAACTGTTGGAACAAGTCCAGAGGAGGGCCATGAGGATGATCAGGAGGGGACTGGAGCACCTCCTGTATGAAGATAGGCTGAGCAAGTTGGGGCTGTTCATCCTGGAGAAGAGAAGGCTGCGTGGAGACCTCATAGCAGCCTTCCAGTATCTGAAGGGGGGCTATAAGGTTGCTGGGGAGAGACCCTTCATTAGGGTCTGTAGTGAGAGGACAAGGGGTAACAGGTTCAAACTTAAACAGGGGAAGTTTAGATTGGATATGAGGAAGAAATTCTTTGCTGTAAGGTTGGTGAGGCACTGGAATGGGTTGCCCAGGGAAGTTGTGAATGCTCCATCGCTGGTGGTGGTCAAGTGCGAGTTGGACAGAGTCTTGAGTGACATGGCTTACTGTGAGGTGTCCCTGCCCATGGCAGGGGGGTTGGAACTGGATGATCTTGAGGTCCTTTCCAACCCCAACTATTCTATGATTCTGTCTTTCTGGCCCTGCCTGTGCCACACAATGCAGTGGGGTGAGGAAGGACCAATCGAGTTATTCCCCCCAGCAGCAGTATGTCTGTTGCAGCATGTTGCCCCTACCACTAACCAGAAATTCTGGAATGCCTTCTGAGGCTGAAATCTTCCTGATTTCCATCAAAGGTTCAGAGAAATTTTTCTGAGCAGAAAAAAATTTTGAGAGGAAAAAGAAATGTTGTCAGAATTTTCCAGCTGGTTCTTGCTCTTAGCATGGGGAGGATGCTTGGTGTTTTTCATAGCTAATAAAGGTATTGATGTCCTGCTTTATAATGAAGCTTAGTTTTGACTGTGGAAATGTGACTAATTCTGCCACAGACTTAACGCTGGCAAAATAACAGTCAGCGCTGTGCTCACTAGCTTACATCTCTCACCTAGAAGCACCTTCTTCTGATTTAACCCTTGCCTTTTCTGTGTCACTTTTGAATGCCCAAAATCAGTCTCCTCAGAAGGTTGAACACCTAAAACCATTGCTCAGTCCAAGAGGCCCTGCCTCAGGTACATGGGTTCATCTTGGCATCCCTAGCCTTTACCAGTCCCTTGAAAATCTCTGCCCATAAAGTTAGCTTGCGGAGGTTGAAAGCTAACTATCAAAATGACTTCTTGGATAAAACCTTAAAATGCAGACTTTCTGCAGGGAGTTCCATGATTTTTGCCACGTTGTCCAAGCTGTAGTTTCTCAAGTAAAAATCTGATTAATTTGCAGTGATTAATCACTTCCTCTTTGCTGTAAAGACTGGTGAAGAACCAGAGAGGTGGAAATTTTCAGGGCATCTTCATGTTTAGGAAGATGAGTGATGACAGATGCTGGTGCTGTAGAGATTTGTCCAAAGCGTGTGTGTTTCCAGCAGATGGTGCTGCACTGGTGCCCAGGAGCGAGGGATGCACCTAGGATTGCTCCTCATCCTGGTACCAGCTCTTGTCCAGCACCTTCTGATGTACAACTTGGGGTGCAGCTTTTATTGAGGGTTCCTGAAGGCACTGCAGATTGCCATTATGAAATGTGGAAGTGGTCTGTTTACCCATATGCATCAGTGTTGCACAGTCTGAATCTCTCCTTGCCATGTTTCATTATGTTGTGTTAATCTTTAGTTCATTTGCAGTATTGGTTTTGTATTGTTTTGCCTCAAAGTTTGCATAATTTGCATAAATATGTGGCACACTTCTGGGGCTAGAGATAATGTTCACCCTTATTGTTAGTCCTCTTAGATGGCCAGGGCAATGCTCCTCCTCCAGTCTTAATTAAGGAATTATTGGGCCTTTTGGCTCTACTTTTATGGAGCAATTTGTAAATCTGAAAAGCACTTAGCAGTTAGGTAAGAAAACCTGCAAATCTTATGTTTCTAAAATCACATTTTTTGCTATTGTATTTGCAAGCTCTGTACTCTGGAATTGACACTAAAAAATGTGAGTTTCTCAAACAGAAAGACATTGGTAGCAGTCAGAAATGGACATGGAGAATCAGTTGCCAGTGGCCCATGGAGTGACTTATAAGGGATCAAGGTTCCTGAGCAATGGGGAGGGGACCCCATAAGTGACCTCATGGCCAATAAGGCCGTCCTTAACAATAATAACTTCCTATAGAATTTGTCTAATCATTTGAGCAGACAAACTTTTTAGGGCAGCCTTTGTATCATTGGTATATTTTGTACCTCATCTAAACACATTTCATTGTGCTTAAATTCTGTATTTTAAGTATGTGGGAGGAATACAAAGTATATGCAAAATGCTATGAATTACCCTGTACTTTGAAATACCTCCTACTTTTTAAAGACCTTATTACAAAGGTCATAGCAACAATATATTAGAACCCTTAGCATTATTTATTAGGAAATTTTTGGCACTGCAGTCAAAAGACCTGATTATCAATGTTGTGTGTAATAAGTAGAAAGTGTATAAGGAATCTTCACAAGCAGCAAAACAAAGCAGCTCAATCTTGTTTCCCTTGCAAGGCCACAGTCTTTTCATCAGATTGACTGTGCAGATATAGCAGGGCTTGCAGTATATTCCTCATTGCCTTTGTGATTATCACTAAGCAACTGGCCCCTCACTGTTTCTCTGCTCAGAACTGGTTTAAAGAGATTTACATGATTTCAAACTTCGTCTTTTTTAGAACGGTATCACAAATTAATGGACTAAAAGGAAGGTCCCTTGAATGAATGACATTTTTTTGTTGAAGAATTGTGGATTACATTATATTCTCCAGCCCTATATGGAGAGAATAAAAAAACATCTTTGCAGCCCCCACAGCATCCTGCTGCTGGTGAAATCTTGCAGTTTTGGAAAGGGTGAATTTTGGAGGTGCCTACACAAAATATATCGAGCGTATGAGCTTGCATTAAATGTTTTAATAAAGCAGTTGAGTAAATCATACACTGTAAGAGCAATTCAGATATTTTGCTACATCGCAGTACAAGACAGAAGATATATCTGTACAGAGATCTGATTTCTATAATCTGTTTCCCCTCTGAAGATGAAATCTACTGCAAAAGGTCTTTCTCTACTGCTTCTTGTAGGTAATGTCCTGGGAGAGGGGAGGTCTCTGTCATCACAGAGGTTGAACTGGGCTACTCCCTAAGTGGAGCATTGGCCCACTCCCAACATGTGTTGCAGATTCTGGAATATTCCACATTAGGTACAGGAGAAATAATTTTTAGAGATATGTCTAGATTTTCATTCTAAACACTGGGCATAAAAAGGAGTGTAACAAGAAGTATATGTCTGTACTGTAGCTCTATCCCATGCTTACTGAATCTGCTTAGAAAGAGTGGTGTTTTTTTCCAGAGATGTCAAGCTCTTATAAACTGCATCACAGATTGTATAGGTAGGATATTATCTGAGTAAAGCCTTTTGTTAGCCTCAATTTAGTATCAACAAAGAAAGACAAGAGAAAAGGATGCCCTGGAGATTTTCTGGTACAGTCTTCATCCCTTTTTTTTCCACCATGAAATGAAGAGACATACCTGAAGGTACCACACATTTCTGATACAGGAAGCACTGAGATGCTTTGTAGTAAAGCAGCAAGATGCAAAAAATTATGTGCGACCCTGTCATTAGGAAATGACATACACACAGTGTTTGTAAAGTGCCTGTTGCTGACATGAGTTACTTGGTTAGTTCCTGGGTGAAGCTGACTGTGTCAAGTATCTTTGGGGAGCAAAGGAAAATCAAATGACTTCTGAATGTCACGGAAATACCAGTTGGTATTTTCATTATATTCACCAGTGTTGTGAAAGTCTGTATTTTTAATTCAGGTTTTAATTCCATTAATGATCAGGATTTTTGGCTCATCCTTATAGCGAACTTTCATAATAAGTAGTAGGAAATTATCTGAGGAACTCCATTGCTTGATACAGTTGATTATGGCAAGTTTATTGATGTTTCAAAATTCAACCCTTATGATTAAAGTTACAGAGAGCCTGATGACACAGTTATGCTTTTATTCTAAATTATCTTTCATTAATGGCTAGTATTACAACTTCTGGTATTAGATGTTTCATTTGAAAAAAACCTCATTTTCCCATGTGGGTAAGAGCCATTCTGCTATCTTCATTGAGACTGTATGGAAGGAGGGCAGACTGTCTTATGAAGATGATATGAAAACTCCCATTTCTGGACTACAGACATAATAGGAAATGCTTTTCCCACACTCCGCAGAAACATCAGGAATAGTGTGCTCCTGCCCCAGACAATCAAACTTTTAATTGTAAGGCTAACGATTTACTGCAGCCTATAATGTGATTTTTTCCCCTTGGCACTTGCTCAGAATAGCCAGGTCTCTCCCTTTTCCCTCTTGCCATTCCCTGTGCCTGGCATATGCAGTAGACTAAGGTAGCTGCTCTCATGCCAGGAATCATTGAACTTCCCCTTACAGCAGCGCAGCAAGCTACTTTTTATTTTTAATTGCTCCCCACCCTGTAGGCCAATTAAAGATGAAGCCAGCAGGGCAAGGATCACTGGCAAAGCCTTTGAAGGGAGCAGACCCAGCATTTGCTTCGCCAAAAGGCTGCCATTCACACATTTGTGAAAGAATGCAAACAATTGGGCTCGATCAGTGGGATCAAGTGCTATCTAGTTCAGTCTGAACCACCTTCTAGTGCAGATGGCAGTGAGAATGGCAGCGCCACTGAATGTTATACCTGGGGTTAGAAACTTTCCAAATGAGATTTACATTCCTAACCCTACCTGTTTCATCAGGAAACACCTGCTAAAGCAGCTTTAGGAAATGCCTCTCATTAGCAGCTTCCGTTTGAGCTTAGGTTTTCATAGCCATTGGAGTTCAGCAGGCTTAAGAACTTGATATTTTGATCATGTGAAAGGAAAAATGTTAGAGGATGGTAGGTATAGGCTCAATTTTTGGCTCATTTTTCCTGCTACCTTAATTATTTCTTTAAAAACCTTGTTTGACACTTTTCTTTCCCTATCTTTTGAACCTTCTGGAAAAGAGGGTGCCTGGGTTTCCGAAATAGCTTGGTCATTTCCAGGAAATCCTGGATGGAGGGTTTGCTGGGTAGGTGGTGATTTGGAGAAAACTCCAGGAACTCGCCAACAAAGTTTTAAATTGACAAGCAGGTATTCTTTATTGCGGCGCTGGGAGACACAGGGGATAGCTCCTCCAAGAGTGTCCCTCCCAAGCATCAACCAGGCTGTGATTATATTGTTGTTAAACATACATATTCATTAGATTGCATACATTACATCATACTTTTAGAGAATGCCTCCTGTATGCACGCAAAAATGTGGTAGTGGGCTTTTGGACCCCTGGTGGTTATTTCTTCATCACTTTGTTTTAGGATCGTTGTCATATCAATAACCACGAGGCAGTTTTGGCAAAGCTTACCTTAGTAATTTCCTTTTCTCTATAGCTGCTAACAAAGCCTAGCATCCTAGAAGTTACTCATTTACAACCCTATTCTCCAGTCAACCCCATTCTTCAGTGGGAAGTAGCAATCAAATATTTTAGGTGCTTTGGGAAAGGAGTGAGTCTGCAGATTTGGTCTTGAATATTGTGAGCAGTCTGTGCTTTCCTGCTTCTGTGTGAGAGAGCTGGTATTTATGTCCTCTTGCACTCAGAAATGGGAAATGTCAGGGTACATGCAATCAAAAAGGACTGAGGGAAGTAGGAAACAAAAATAGAGGAAAAACAGTTTTATCCTGTGAAAGGTTTTGCACTGAGTCACTTCAGGGTGGCTTGCTGTTCCTAGAATGGCCTTGTACAAACCGTGGCCATGGCTCACATATCGGCATCGTGTCTGCTCAGTGTTAGGGCCACACAGGCACTGGGCTCAGGAGAGGTTTGTGTGATTTGACTCCTGATGTATGAACACGCATCCTGCAGGTAAATTTTAGTCAAAATGAGTACAAATTCTGGCTTTGTTTTTCTTCTGTGAACTGCAGGAGGAACCTGCTGGTGTTTCCATGAGCTAGTCCCCCAGGAGAGCCTCCAGTTACATACTGGTGGGGATGGTGAAAGCATCTGATAGAGCCAGTCTTTCTGGTTAATGATGCTGTCCTTTCCTGCTATTTACCTGCACATCTCCTTGATGCCAGTTCCACAGTTTTCAACCTTTTTGTTTTAAATATTTAATTTATAAATCTCTCCAGGTTTTTTCAGTGGAGAGGACAACCCTAGATGAGAAATATTAGCATTTTGTGAATCACTTAAAAATTCTGGCCACAGCTCACACCTGTACAGAGGGACCTTTTCCAGACAAAGATAGTCTCAAAAATACTTATTACACCTCTTAACTGGTCATTTATTCAGTCATCTGTCTGGGGAAGCCCTGTGTGTCTAAAAGAACTGATGTCAGGTCTTAAATGCTATTCTTTATACATCAGCAGTGGAAAATGGTGCAGCTGAATCAAGACTGCAATTCCATCACGTGTAGGCAGGTTTAATTTCATACGTATGCCATGTAGCCTGATTTCACATATATAGAAAAAGGATGCTCTCTAGCTCTAAATCAGATTTCCCCAGCAGAAGCTCTTCCAAACAACTGTGATGTAGAAGGCCAGCGTGGCTTGGGTTATTCCCAGTGGTTCCTCACCTCCCCAGGCCCCTGCAGTGCATCATTCGCCTCTGGGCGCAGTGACTGCAGCCCAGTGGGAAAGAGGAGGATTGTCCTGAGACACACTAAGCCCTAGGAGTGCCTGCTCCCTGCACTGCTGAGCACTCACTGATGCAGCTCCGCAAAGAAACAGTGATGCTGCAGATGACAGGAGGACTGGCACGCCTCTAGGGCTAGGGATAGAATGGAGCTTCGGGGGTTACTTTTGTTCTGATCCTGGTTTATCTCTTGCTGTGTGACTGCTTTTTAACGTTTCCCTGCATGTAGGCTTCTGGGGATGCTGCGGCTTTCTGTGCCATATGAAGTCATTGTGAGGATCAGTTACTGACGGCTGTTAATGCAAGCTAGCTATCAATGTTACTAAGGGTTTTGTGAGTGGTTTTTGTTACATTAAATGTATTCCAGCAGTAATGTCAAATTTTAATTAAATTTCATCATTTATGATACTGTCATGGTTTAAGCCACTATAACTTACCCAGTTCACTCACTCACTCCCCCCTCTTTCTTCCCCCCAGCTCCCAGGGGGATGGGGAGGAGAATCAAAAGAATGCAACTCCCACAGGTTGAAATAAGAACAGTTCAGTAACTAAGGTATAACACAAACCACTACTGCTACCACCAATAATAATAATGACAAGGGAAATACAAGGAAATATAAGGAAAGAGAATACAATTGCTCACCACCGATACCCAGCCCAACCAAGCAGTGAAACCCCCACCCTTCCGGGTCTCGGCCCTCCATTTTTACATCCTGGGCATGACATGCTGTGGCATGGAATACCTCTTTGGTCAGTTTGGGTCAGGTGTCCTGTCTCTGCTTCTTCCCGGCTTCCCCTCCTCCCTGGCCGAGCATGAGACTCAGAAAGTCCTTGGTCAGACCAAAACATTCTAAGCTGTAACTGAAAACATCAGTGTTATCAGCACTGTTCCCAGGCTGAAAGACAAAATCACAGCACTGCACCAGCTACTAAGAAGGAGAAAAATGGCTGCTGCTGCTGAACCCAGGACAGACACCAAGAAAAGCACTGTCATTTTACAAGATGTTCGCATCTCTGACAGGTGTAATTTTGTCCTCATTTTTAAGATGCTAATCCTAATCATTCCATACAGAATATGTATAAAATGAATTGCTGCATTTGTGTTTTGGTTCTTGGTTTTGGTTGGGTTTTGGTTTTGGTTTTGGTTTTTTCCTTTAGATACCTGTATCATTACTATTATAGAGAGGGAAATTCTCAGTCTTTTGGGGAAAGAAATAAAGCTTCTTAAAACCATGTAAATAATTACTGAAAGAAGACATATTTGCTGTTTCCTGATAATGGAATAAAGTGGTATCTGTGTATATTTTAATCTGGCTTTCAGTGATAGCAGAGCACAGTGATATAACAGTCTTTAGATTTCAGAGCCTGGATTCAGCAGTAGATGCAAATTGTTTTCAATATGGTAGAGAATTGTAGTGAGGGAAGAGCCAAAGCTGTTCAGTGTTAGACAAGGGTTTATCTCTCTGGTTGCCACTAGTGTATGTTTTGTAAGTTAGGATATGTATTTATATGGCTGTTACAGAAATATATGTGTGTGTGTTTGGAATTCAGCTTTCCAAAAGCAAGCCAGATGTGCACTCCTGTGTGTAGTTAATCATCTTCCTCTGATGCTTATATCACAAAAGCTCAACAATTGCATTACAGCCCCCCAATATTATGATTGTTTGCCTTGTTTTCCCCGTGATTGATAAGTTCCTAGTGCATCAATACATCAAAAGCAAGTTTATATACTAAAATAGGAGCCTCTCATATCAGAGGAAAACAAAAACATTAGATAAAAGGAAACTGCTTGTATTCATGAGCATCTATCAGCATTTAATAAGACAGCATCCAATTCAGACCAAAAGCCATATCCTGCCTTGTATCAATTGTGTTATCTGGGGCTGGTGATTTCACTTGTTATATTTGCTTCCCATGTTTTGCAGTCAGAAAGTCTTTGAAAGAAAACTTTTGTTCTGATTTCTTACTGAGATGAGAATCACATTTCAGTCATCAGAAAGTGGCTGGATCTGCAGTTACTGCAGTAGTTTGGGTATATTTAGTAGGAGAAATAAAGCTTGTGCCTGCAGTCTAGAAAGCGCTCTGCTGCTTCTCCATAGGGTGAATATGTCTTACGGATGCTGCAATGTGGAAACAGAGAGTCAGCCTACCATAACTATTCATGCCGCTACAACAGTGTGCAGAAAACACACCAGGCATTGGAGGCGTTAGGTATTGCACCTACAGCGACTGAGACACTGCTGGCTGGGGAGTGAGATGGTCACAGGAGTACAGGCAGGGGTCTGCGGGGAGAGAGAATGACCAAGCTGCAGGAAAGTAGCAATCTGACTTTGGGAACAAGTGATGGGAAGAAAAGATGGCTTTATCTGGAATTGTGAGGTGAGACCCGAGGACCTGGATTCAGTATTTGCTTTGGCTTAGGCCCCTTTGTCATAGTGGGTAAAACATCTTCAGCATTTCTGTCTTTCAGTTGCCCACAGACACCTGAGAGGTAGCAGTGTATCTGCATGCAATACCAAATGGATGAGGAGTCGTGTAGTTGCAAACACAAGACAAGGTGCCTCTCAAGACCATCTCTCCTTAAGATGATCATAATGCAGAAAGACTTCTGGTCAACAAGCTCCAAATGCCTTACTGTAGTTCCTTATTTAGGGGTATTTCCCTGGGAATTTCCCTGGCATGGTTCTGTTTCATTCAAGCCTCTACCACCTTTCTCAGAAGCTGTCTGCTGTTTTCAAAAGAGAGGTTTGCCCTGCCCGAGCACAAATATTTGTCTTTCAGTTCTCATCTGATTTCAGTATATGGGCAACACCCACTATTCAAGAAATGTATGTTTTCTGTTGCTAGGGGGGATTGCTTTTTCTTTCCCCTGTTGGCATCAATCACAGGAGCAAACACCTTCCTGACCCCGTGCTTGGGTTGTGAAGCTACAAAACCAGCACTGCAAAGGAGCTAGCACTAACCTAAAATTATAAATGTGCTCTCAAAGATCAGCATGCCCCAAATGTTAGCAAAAATTACTTTTTTATGAAGATGATGGTGCATTTTATTCTCCTCGTGCAGCCTGCTGTCTATCTTATTAGCCCAAATTTGCATTTGATGGAACTGCATGCCACAGATTTTGTCACCAATTAGCATTCTTTTTGAGGGAGGATGTTTGTGATTTGAGCTGAAATATGCTAATTACTGAAAACCACCGACACATGAAGAACTCAGTATTTCAGCCTACTCCCCACACCACCCAGAGCAGTGAATGTGAAATACCACCTGTCAGGCACTCACAGCAGACATGCTATATGTTCTGTGGTGTCTTATGGAGTAAGAGAGATGTGGAAGATATACACACTGGAGGATGCGATGCTATTGCTTGCCTCTGTGATGTGAGCATGGAGCAGCCTGGCATTGCAGCACGGCAAGAATTCCTCAGCTGAGCATGAAAGGTAGCATCGCATGCCTTTCAGCATGAGCTTGGCAATGCTTCCCATACCTGAAGGGAGAGAGGTTGCACAGGGATTTCTTTGTTTCTTTAAAAACCCATACTTGCAAACCAGCAACTTATACACAAGGACAATACCAAGGATTATTCTGAAAGTGCTTTAAAAAGATTGCAGGAGAAGAGGACTGCTGATTGTTCAGAGCAGTGCAAAGCTGTTGCTACCTATTCATTTCATTCATCCTAAACGCCCAGTCACAGTTTAATTCCTGGATGTACTATATGTCCTTTTGTATATAATCAGCCTAATTTGTCTTCAGCTGCGGGCAAGTGAACCAAGATTCATTTAGTTGAGCAAGATAAGCAAAAACATTATTTGCTCACTGATGGGTAAGCCAGCCGATATCTTAAGATAAATGAAGGGAATTTTGTTTTCTTCTCTTAGCTACTGTAAGGAGTCCTGCGGACAGAGGAATGACAAAACAAACTCTGTCCCTGCATGTTTTTAATTAGTTAAACAGGAAAAGACTAATAGGTCTCATCTTGGAATCTGGAATCCTAATTTGCAATGTTGGATGTTGTTTTGACTTCAACTGGCACTTCTAACAAATAGACTTTTCACTAGAGGTTTTCAGAAAGACCGCGTGTAATATTAGATGAGAGGTACTTAATTAATGTAGGAAAGTGCCAACAAACTATCAGCCAGCACTGACTTGTCTTGGATTTGAAATAAAAGGTATTTGCTCTGTGCTGCCTGCCTAGCAATTACCATTAAATGTGTGTGGATTTGAGCCAATTCTTAATGAAAAAGGGGCCAGCTCACAACAAATGTCACCCATGTGGTCTTGGGCTGCACTGATAGTGTGGTGAATGAATCAAACAAAATCAAACATTAAATCTGGCTGACCCCAGCGCATCTGGGGGGAGGCAGAGATCAGCTATGACTGCCTTCATCCTTGTGCTCTGTGATTTGGAGAAAACTCCAGGAACTCTCCAACAAAGTTTTAAGTTGACAAGTAGGTATTCTTTATTGCGGCGCCGGGAGACGCGGGGGATAGCTTCACCTAACGTGTGTCCCCGTATTGCCACACACACCGTCCTTATACAGTCACTTGGGCACACATACATATTCATGAGGCTACACATGAATTACATCATTTTCTAGGAAGTTTCCCACATACATACAAAAATGTGATGGTGGTCTTTGAAGCACCAGATTAATTAACATTACAGACATAGCAATCATCCTGTCCTTCTACTTATCAGTTAGTCTAACTGCTGCCATCCTGGACATCTGCTAGTCCGGGATACTCCCCAGTAGTTGTCTACACCAGCTTAATGGGTTCATTAACACCACAAACATAGCAATAATCCTGTCTCTCCACCCATCAGCCAGTTTAACTGTGCCCATCCTGGACATCTGCTAGTCCCAGACACTCCCAATCCCCAGGTCCTGTTTTTCTATTGTTTTTCCCACATTTTTTTTGCACTAAGGTCCTAAGGACCCCAAACTATGTCAGCTACCTTCAAACACCAGTTATTTTCCATTACAAAGCCACCAAACCCAACCTTACCCAGAACTGATTACATTTGATGCCTCCTTGTCTCATCTGTCTGAGGGCACAAGGCTATAGCTAAATCTGTCCGTCACACCTCTCTCCCAGATAGCTAAAAGAGTTGCGAAATAGCTGCAATAGAACATCACCTTATCAAAAGAGAGTGTACACAGACAAAAGTGATGAAAATTGAAACCCTTTTGATCCCAGGGACCATACTGAGTAGTAGCAGGACTCGCTACTAAGAGAACTGTACAACAGCTTTTGAGATATATTCTTCCTCCTGACTACATGAAGGCAAAAGCAGACAGGGAGTGGAGAAAAGTACACTTTCCAGGCTCTGGCATTTTCTTGGTAGGGGAGCAGAGTTCAGGAAAAGTTGCAAGTGTCTCAGCCCTGTATCTCAGTGTTGCATCCTCACATGGTCAGAATAAAAATGGGTGCGAACAACTCTTGCTGCTTATCTCTGTCTCCCTGGAAGAAATGTAGGAAGATAGAGGAGCAAGGGAGGCCATGTTCCATTCTTCCCTCTGCCACCATGGGGGTAGTGACCCCCTCTAACTTGGGCTGTGGGAGAATGTGGCACAGTTTGCTTGACAGCCAGTGGAGAAGGAAACTTTTCAGTGAGGAGTTTACTTTAGGGAAGAGGAGACTAGATTTCCCCAAGACTATATATGGAACTCAAAGATTGTAAAATCTGCAGAAATCCTGCTAGCCCTTGGTGAAAGGATTTTGATCGATGGAGGGCAGGGTGATTGCCTTGAGACTGGTTGGAAACCATGGAGCTGGATCCCTCTTTTCTGTCTCCCACTCCCGATTGCCATGAATGGCCATTATGAAGGTCCACTCCCTGATTTCTCACTTACGTGAGCCAAACGGGCAGCAGGGTGCAGGTTGGCAGCTCCTATGAGCTTCAACATACAGCAGAGGTAAAATATCTACTAATTCCCTGGCCTAAGGTTTCACATCATCATCCTCACCTTCCTCCTGTTTGAACAGTTTCTGCATGGCAACTTAGGGTAAGGATTTTCTCTGCCACGGTCCTACTGTATTTCCCAGTCTCCACCTGCCTTGGCCAATCTCTAGGAGAGACACTTTGTGAATATGTATTTTTCTAACTACAGCACCCTGCACAATGAATTTTAACCCTGCCTGGGGCCAGGTGTCTGCATCCCCTGCTGGCAGATAAAGCCTCTTCCCCGGCAGCAATCCCTGCGATGGTTTTGGTCTGGCCGTTCTGAGGCATCGCTGCCTCTTTTTTATGCTTTCTTTTGTCTGAGTCTGTTTCTGTGATAACCATTGAAGTTTTCTGGTGAGTCACATCAGTGGCTCCAAAAAAGAGCAAAGTAAACTGAGTTTCTCTTTTGGGGTTCAAAAGGGGTCTCCTAGCTCCTTGCAAGTCATTCATACTGCTCTTGTGTAGGCACCCTCTGAAATCCTGAGGTCTTGTCAGAAGAAAGTGTCCCAGGAAGAACAGCGGGTGTGTAGCACTTCACTTTCTCCCATCTGTTTCTTTTGGTGATGTCAGGTTGCTCTGAGGTGGCTGAACTCATGGAGGAAATGGTGACTGAGTCCACCTTGTATGCAGTCCATGGGAATTGTCTGGGCTCATCCAGGGAGGATGAGCAGGTCACAGTATCTGCTTGGAAAATAAA
The DNA here is from genome assembly GCA_017639245.1 of Myiopsitta monachus. Classification (NCBI taxonomy): domain Eukaryota; kingdom Metazoa; phylum Chordata; class Aves; order Psittaciformes; family Psittacidae; genus Myiopsitta; species Myiopsitta monachus. The sequence goes on from CM029928.1 coordinate 24,640,146, forward strand.
TTCTGTTTAGAGGACTTGTTATTTCTTTAGGTTAGCCAGGCGCAGCAGCCAAAGGAAGGTTTTTCTCATACTCTGGAGAGCAGAAGTGAGGAATAAGGGATGATCGTATTTTGCACTGGCTGCTCATTGGACACCTTCAGTCTCATACCTCTCAGCTTTTCTGGGGTAGTGGTGCTCAGCAAGCCTTTCTCTTCTCAACCAATTTCAAATGCACTGAGGGAGCAATCTTTGGTACCCACTTGCAGCACTGGTTGCCTCCCATTACCCTCCTCTGTCTCCTGGCCATTTGGATGGCCAAACTGCTGTTCCTGCTGTTATAACCTTTTGGGTTTTTTTCTAAAAAGCAACCAAACTTGTAATATACTGAATGAATTTTTCAGCTACCCGGTTGTGTGTGTAATTGAAGGAAGTGTTTAATTTTTGAGCACAGTGGGCTATTCACAGCACTAAAATTAGTTTTGCTTTTGTTAGACCAGAGATCCATTTGCTGTTAACACAGTCAAGGCATAAATCAGTGTTTATATGAAAGATCAAAAATGCATTGATTGACCAAAACCTTCTGTGCCACTGAACACTGGGCAGTGATCTAACCGGTGGTGAAACAAATAACCTATCACAGCACTGGAATTACATGCATGCAGTGGGACATTCTTTTCTTTTTGCTGTTCACAAAAGGACTTGATCACATGCCATTATTCAGGGAGTAGCTGAAATGTCTGCAGGCCTTTGCTCTGTAATCTAAAGAGCCCTTTGCTTTTTACTGTTGTAAGCTTTGGCAGCTACAAGAAAATGCAAAATGATGGCTGTGCTTGTATCAATTATCATCCTAATTCTGCTTCCAGTGAAGTCCGTCAGAAACCTTCCACAGCATCTGGTGGGAGTGAGTGCAGGCTCTGTATAATTGCAGTTACTTTAATACAAATTTACTTACTTGACACTTAAAAATATGCATTCTTGCTGCAGTTATGCTGTGAGCAGCATTCAATTAACTGACTGCAGGAAAAGGCTGAGACTGCTCATGCTTACCTATACTCCTATTTTTCTCTGGAGGAGTTACAGACCCCAGCCTGAAGTGGGTCTTGTAGCAATTAAGAGCTTTTTTCTGCTTCCTCTGGTTACCTGTGAGACTCCTCCAACATACTCTGTCTTTGTGATGGATGTGCTGCCCATGGCCACTTGCTCATTTTGATGCTCTGCGTGATGTCTCTGCTTCCCGTCTGGCTCCTTATCTCATTATTTATTTCATGACCTCTCTGCCTGTTCTGATCTTCAGTCACCCCAAATTCTCTTTGCTGCCTACTTCTCCTGCTCTGTTTGCTCAGTTAAAGGCCCTGCATCTGGTTTTATGGGTCAGAGGGAATGAACAGCCACTGGTTGAATGCCGTCTTCTTCAGGTGAAGAAGGTGATATCTTCTAATAGTTCTAAAGCTGTTCAGTGCCTTTTATCAGTTCTTTGAATTGTCCAAACACAGTATGTATAGACGGTTTTCTTTGCCAATAGGCACCTTCAGCCATAGCTTTAATTCAGTATGCACAAGAGGTGTCACAAGGCCATGGCTCTATCCAGTCTGTATTCTAGGTTTGTAGGTTCGGTGGAGAAACAGAAATTGAGCAGTTTCTGCCATCTCTTCAAGAGGAGCAGTGTACACCTGGACAACCCTGATGCTGTGTTATAAAGAGGAGCCAGCACCAGGGAAGATAAACCCCTTCCCAACTGGGACTGTGTGCCCAGAGCAAAGCCTTTTGGCAATAATCTTAAATTACCTGCTTCCACTGTGAGCCTGAGCAAAGTTAGGACTCCAGTTTAACCTCATATTATATCCTACATGCCTCCATGCATCCAGTTTTGCATATGCAAATCAGCAACCTATGCTACTTAAAAACTGGCTGCAGTTCACCAGCTGCCTGTCAGTGCAACATCCAGGTTCTGCAGATTGCTGCTAAGGGAAGAGGCAGAAATATAGCATAATTGATTTGGTTTTCCTTTCAGAGAAATCTCTCTGCCCTAAAAAAGCTGGAAGGTTTAAAAGCATTATTTGCAAATGTTAATATGGAGAATGCTGAGTACCAAGTGGGTGCAGGCATCCAGGTAACTCTTTAGAAAATGTCTGTCCCAAAAGTAGAGAAGTCTTAAGTTTGTATTTTAGAACCTATCTGCCCTATTTCACTTCTAACCAGTTGCACCCTGGGCTGATCCTGCCATGGGTTATACTAGTGCACACTGACACGCACTTCATGGTAGTCTATGGCAACTAATCTAGAGGTACCTTTTCCTTCCTATCTTCTTATTCTCCCCTTGCAGGTGATCAAGTGTGTCTCTGCCCATGGCAGGGGGATTGGAACTATATGACCTTTAAGGTCCCTTGCAAACCATTCCATTCTATTACACATATTCATGTGACAAGATGCTGCTTAAATCTGACTGGAGAAAAGAGTTCGAGTGGGTACCAGGGTTACTGGGACAAGTTACAGGCAGTTCCTGATTGCTAGCTGATGATGGAGGAGGGTTGTTATGATGTTATGATGACACTCTGTAGGGCTCTGTCCCTGCAGACAACCAGGAAAAGAGAGATATTCACATGAATGTATGAAACTGTGCCTCCATGATCAGGCTTTCTCATGTGTGGCTAGGAAGTTGTACTGAATCCATCCATGCTTAGATCTATGGCAAATATGATTGTGCAAAATACTCAGTGAAATATAAGCCATGAAATAAAATTAAGGAAGTGCCAAAAGACACCAGCTGAAATACTGCGGGAAGGACCTGGCCGCTGGCTGCCTGCACAAAGGAGCAAGCCTATGGGCTTACATGAGCGCTGGTCCCTGGTTCCTGCTCAGATGTCTACATGCTTGCAGTTGAGCTCTGTAGAAACTACAGATGCTTCTGTGGTGTTTCAAGAGGAAGTACGTTTTATTCCTCTTTTAAAATTATAGGATCACAGAATGGTTTGGGTTAGAAAGGACCTTAAAGATCACTCAGTTCCAAAGCCCTGCCATGGGCAAGGACACCTTCCACTAGACCAGGTTGCTCCAAGCCCTGTCCAACATGGCCTTGAACGCTTACAGGGATGGGGCATCCACAACTTCTCTGGGCAAAAATGGGCTACACAATTCATTTAACCTGGCAACTGCATGTAGGCAGGGAATTTAATTTGGGAGAACAAACTCCTGGTCACAGTCTTTCCCCCCCCCAAAGCAGTGTGCTTGAGGACCAGCGTCCCAGCCCTCTCTCTTCCCCAAAGCTCAGGCACCAAGTCGTCTGCAGAGGCTGAAGCTGGAAGCACAGCTGATCATCTTGAGTCTGGAGAAACTTTTCTGGTTGAGACTTTTGTGTTACGTGCAGCTGAAAAGCAGGAGTTATTGGAAACTCATTTGCATTGCAAGTGTGCATTAAAATGCATGAGGCGTGTAAGGCTGGGGCTAGTAGAAGAGAAATGCATGCAATTTGTGGAAACTGTGGATTGTTATGACTCCTGAATTGGCATATTTATATGCTTCGTTGTTCTTAGATTTGGGATTTTGCTTGTCAAATCTTGCATGTGTGACATACATACCATGACAGACTTTTCTGCCCTTTTCTTTCACTGAAGGTCATTCAGTGCAACCAATGTCATAGCATAGCCATGACGACTAGGTGATAAGCTAGATGAGCCAAGAGAGATCCCATCCAGCCTGAATCATACTTTTCCAGGAATACATTTGCTAAGATATTTCTTAAGAATTCATCATGCTACATATCACACTTGGGGAAAGAATACAAATCCTGTGTGATATCTCTCACTGAGACAGTATTTTTAATCCTCCTTTCTCAGTTGTCTAAATGCAGTAAAGTTGAAGGCAAGATTAAGACATGTCATGTGAAGGATCAAAAAATGTTTCTTGACACATAACATTAAGCGGTGGTTTTGGATTTGGGGGTGCCAAATGATTTCCAGCAGAGGTGTAGAACCCTTTGGAAATGTAATACATGCAGACGTACTGAAAACCAGACAAGCTTGTTCATCATAGTCCTGTTTTGCAGGACACTTGGAGGAATTATAGATCCTGCAAAAGCTTCAGAATCTTCAGGTGGAAAAATTACTGCTACGAAGATTTTAACCACCTTTCATATGCTGCTGTATGGGACCAAGGAGTCATAACGTGTCACAGCATGTAAAACATTATGTCACTGGTTATATAAATTGTATTTCTTTCAGTCTAATAAATATGTAAGTGAAAGTGTATTTCAAATGAAAGATTATATCACAAGTTGGATATTCCCACATAAACGTGATAGATAATACTTTTCTATTAGATGTGTTCAGCATTCCTGTCAGGGTATATCTAGTAGACAACCTCCTTTTGAACAAGGCAGAGCAGCCTCACCATTAACTCCAGAAGCTCTGCAAACCACCACTGTTCAACCATGCCTCTTGCCAAATCACCTGGGTCATTGTCAGAACTGAAACTAGGGTGCCATTAGGTGGGCTACATGCCTCTGGTCCTGTAGGGAGAATGAGCTTATAGGCAGCATGAGGGAACCATCAGCAGGGAAGAAGAAAGAAATTTAACATCTTGTAGTTTTTAATCTACAGGCAATGGGAAAAGCTGCCAAAGGAAGGATTGATTGACCACTGCTGGTGCTGGACTTGGAATTCAGTAGCCGGGAATATGGTAGATGTGCGGGAGCTGTGGATGGATGGGGAAAGGGGGAGCCAAGGAAGTCCTTTTTGTCAGAGCTGCTCTGAATGAGAGGCCAGAAAACTGGCATCCTCTGGCATGACAGAGGTGGTGACAGAAAGGCCCCATTTCTCATAAGGGGTAATACGAAGCGAAGTTGTGCAGCTTCAGACTAACCTGAAACACAAACCAGGGAAAAAATATGGTGTATTTTTAATGTTTGTGTGGCACTTTTGAAGCTAGAAATTGTTATGAGTGCTAAATATTATGTTCCCTAATGAGTAAAATGGTGACTAATACTATTACCTTCTGTCATACAGAAGCTCTTGGGAAGCAAATTCAATGAGGCACAATAAATAACTGTAAAATAAAGAAAAGGAAGAAGGAGAACAAAACTTTTTTTCCCATTTCAGTGACAATGTGGTGATTGACAGCCAAGTTGCAGAGACATATCTCTTCCTGGCTTGGGCTGCAGAGCCCAGAGCCAGCTCAGGGAGAAGAGGGATGTGAGGGTAAAGGGGTAGTGAGGAAATGGGTCCAGCTGTGGATGGGAACTGCCTGACAGCAGGTACCCTCAATCTGTGCAGAACTGATGGGTACACATCTGACTTTGTTCAGCTCATCCCTTTCAAACCAGTGAATACAAGCTGCATGCTGCCGAACAGTTAACGCAAAGCTCTCAGTGGCTTTTTGAGAGCCAATCAGCAGCTTTTCCTACAATAGCTCTGCTTCAAGACTGCTGCTTGGGGAAAGTGGCATCTCTCTGTCACCACTCTCCCAACTCCTGTGGGACACTGCTGGTGCTCTGCAGGCAAGGACACGACCCTCCTTCTCCACTGTGCCAGCATTCATTCTTTCCCTGAGTTTTTGCATCATGCATGTGTGCCACTGTCAAATGAAGTTACTGACCTGCAATCAATAAGGGAGGTGGGGGGCAGGATCTTGCCTGACCAGATTGCTTGCTGCGGTGAGATGACCACATTGGTGGCCGTGGGAGTGGTCATGGATGCCATTTGTCCCTATGTTAGCAGGTTTTTGCCACAACATACCCCTGTAGCCAAACTGGTGAGGTGTGGCTTGGTTGTTAAGGGTCAGTTCTGTGGCTGGTACATTTTAATGTTTTTACCAGTGAGCTGGGCAGGGGGACACAAGTTCCCAATGGCACTCTGAAGCTGTCAATCTTTGCAGGTCCCAGCTCAGCCACTTCCAATGCCCTGCACTTGGGGTGAAGCCCCAGACAGGTCACAGCCAGGAATATCCCTGCAGGTCCCACTGGTCACTGCTGCGGCTACACAGAGGGGCTGGAGGGTGGGAAAACCCCACCCAGTACGAGAGGAAGAAAGCCATGGGAGTTTCCCTAAACCCAGCTATAACAAGCAGAGCTGAATGCAATGTGCCAGGTGAGTGTGTCTTTTGTGCGGCTGTTTCTAGGGGAGTGATTTTTTACTTTTCACTTTAATTAGACAGGCTTAAATTAGCAGTATCTACTGTTGATATTCTTCTGTGAACAGCTAAAACACTTTTAATCAGTGGCCTTATTAACATGCAAAAGAGTGATATGTTTTGATTTCAATCTGGAAGGGTTCCCCCCACCCTCGAGTTTCCATTTCGGTATCTTCTGCTATATATTAAGGTGAAATTGCCATGTTGTGGCCATATAAGAGAGCCCAGCTTATCTGGGGAAGAGGGAAGACTTGATGGAGAGGTTCAGAAACTCCCACCTGGGCTGGTATTTGTTCTGCTGTATGCAACACCCTCCTGTGGGACAGCAGGAGGCTTACCCGTGCTGCTGTGCTTCCTCACAGGGTAATTAAAATAAACACAATCTAACTCTTCTGCTTCCCAAAGGCACTGGGATTTTTATCATCTACCTTCTCCCTTCCCAACCTACAGTACTGGACAGGAGGTACAAAGTTTTTTATTCCTTAGTTGCTGAATCACTTCACCACTATATTTGCATTACTGTATTCATACTGCAGATGACTGTTGCTGGTCTGCGCATAGAAATATGTCCACAAAGAGCCTCATGCATTGTGTAGGATTTCACTGGGTCTTGCTAGGAATGTCAGGTCCAAGGTCTGTTTCTTTCCTGTGAAGGTTTTGAGCTGATGTGGCAGCAAGCTCACTTTGTTCATGTCTTTGAACTGTTAGCTTTTAGAGGGACAAGCATCAAGATGGAAACTGGGCCGAAACAGCAAAGTGGGTGGCTGAGGACTAGTTTTGGGCTATACAGCATCAGGGGTCTTCTCCCCACCTTGGTACAGCAGGAGGAGGGAGTCATGCCTGCCCACTTTGCACCCTTGCAGAGGAGACTCAGGCACCCAGCCCCTTCCCACACTTAATGCCTATTTTTGTAGGAAAAAGTTCAATTTTTTTTTTTTTCCCTCTGAGAAAAATCCCAGAGTTTGTCACTGTTACCCTGGGATATGTTCAATAACAGAGTGTCTGACTTTTTAAATTAAACTATTTCCAAATACAGGTCTTTCCTTCTATGAACATGTGGGGAAAAGTGAAATTCTTTCCTGACCAGATCCAACTATGAGGTTTGGTGGACACCAGTCATGCTTAAACCAGAAGAGACTTGATTCTTCAGATGTAGTTTAAACTGATTCATGTTGGGTCTGAACTGAACAGATTGTGAAAAGCAGTGATTTACGCAGTGTACATCAGCCGGTTTGGTACTGTTTGCCTTAGGCCAGTTGCATAATTACAAGTGTTGAGTAACAGGATGTTATCTGATGTTCATACTGCCTCCACAGCCAGGTACACCTCCCAGGCAGAGACATGGGGATATAAACTCAAGAAAATAAAGGATGTTTTCTCATAATAGAATCAGAAGAGGACCTTAGTGGGGGGCAAAGTCCCCATGCGCCCCAAGCAAGGGGTGATGCCTTCCACAAAGGGAGCTGCCTGTGAGGCCACGAGGCAGGCAGAAAGTCAATCACTGAAGTGAGGTTTTGAATAATCCAGAGACAAGACTGACAGGGAGACAGATGGAATGATGGACAGATGGACAGGTGCTGTGGGACTGGCATGGGGTGCTACAGCCCTGGCTGTGGTCTGTGCTCAGAGACCACTTAATCTTCAAAAAGCCTTTGAAGAAAGGGACTTTGATTCCTCAACTACTGCCTTAAGGAGAAAGAGTCTTATGATTGAGAGGGGATAACCACAATGCCTCTGAATGTCATTTGCTTCAGAGGGTTGGAAGGGCAGACTTTTGACGTGTGTTTTCAGCGTGCCTTTTTTCAACTGCAATTCCTCCTGTCTCCGGGGAATTGGAGACCTGTGTGTCCCCGGAAATTAAAACACAAACTGGCTTCAGTGGTATTTCATTTGATGCATTTTCATCTCTTTAGATCTGTCCTAATAGCAGCCCCGAAGTGTCCAAGATTTCATTTTCATCTAGTAGTGATCAAAAGCAACATCAGCAAGGAATAAATACACAAAGCCCTACTGCAGGGATATTAATTCACATGACAAGGCAGTGTGGTTTGCTTTATTAAAAAAGAAAGCTCATGTGAGAGTTTTCTTGGTCACAGAGTGTTTCAGTCACTATGAACATCTGTATTTTGCAATCTGGTATTTTTCAGGGTCTTGACTTTATGCATTAGAGTCTTCAGCACCTGTGAATGAAGCTGCAGCCCTGGTGAAGGTGCCTGAATCTGTGACGTGCCTGGGACACAGGCAGCCAAGGACAGGGTCTTAGTGGTGAGCTTGGCTGCACTGTGCCAGAGGCACTTGTGTTGATGGTGTTCGGCTATTGGAAATCTGCTCACTCATCCTGGCAGGGACAGGGGCCTTTTTGGTGAATGCTTTCCCTTTTCCCCAGTACAAATACAAATTTTGCAAAGGCAAAAAAACCCAACCCCAACTAGGTGGGCTGTCTGTCACATGGGTTAAAACAAGCCAACTCCACCCAAAGCTGCCCAAGACAGACACCTGTTGCAAACCAGAGCAGGGAGAGCTCATTTTGCCAACCTTGGCCCTGGATTATTCTCACTTCAGCACCAGGACATGCACCACCTCTCACTGCACACTCACTGCTGCGTTGCAGGGCAGGGGCATTTCTAGGTTTCTTTTCCTTACAGCAGACACTTCTCCCTCCATGACAGGATGAGTGATACTGTTCCCTTGGCTGTTGGGAGCAGTCACCAGCTCTGCTTTCCTTCCCTTGACACTGAGCAGCAAAGGCATTGCCATTTTGAATTCAAGGCTTGAAGACAGCATGCTTTTAATTCAAGCAATAACACGAGAAGGGCTTTTTCAGCAAAGCAGCCACCAGAATGTTATTCACTACTTTTGGGTTTAGACTAGCTGAAAGTGGGAAGAAATGAAAAACCACTCCTGGAGGAAAAGAGCTGCTGCTTCGCACTAGAGAGTTATCACACACTTGTGGCTGATGTGGGAGATGCTGCCATTATGTGATGGGTCTCCCTGGAGGTCCCTATGGTAGAACAACAACAGAAGTTTATTTAGAGCAATAAAATAATAAAGTAGGCATGTTGAAATCTAGTGAAGGGAAAGGTTATGGAGCACAGATCTACTCCCTGGAAACAGCCTGCAGATGTGTAGCAGTTCCTGGTGCCTGTGTGGATTTTTGTTCTCCAGGAGGCTTCTGCAATGCATCTCCAGAGTTGGAGTAAGTGCTAGATGTTACTATGGAAAACAGTATTTTTACATCATAAGAAAATAGTCACATAAAACCACTATGTTGTCTATAAAGCCTTTTGCCATTCACAAGCAACAGGGCTGTCAGGTGTACAGGGGGAACAGTGCCTTTTCCTGCTTTATCAACTTTATCCTTTATTATTTATTATTCTTTATCACCTGATGATGGTGGGGCCCTGCTTCTGTTTCAGACATCAGCGAAGGCTTTGGGGAGGGGAGCAGCCGGGTGGGTGCCCATCACTACCCCCCTCCCACAGATGTGCCTCAGCAAGGTGAGGCAAAACCAGCCCGAAGTGCTGCCTCCTCAGACCTCCACCAGATCTGGCATCACTGTGGCAAGGAAATTCAGCCAGAGCTTTGGAAATGAAATGCAGTTTGTAGTGTTAGCAGCCACTTCAGTCCGTGGCTGCTATTCATATGCAGGAGCTGCCAGCTCTCCTTAAGAGCCCAAGGAGGGACATGAGCTACACATCCCAAACAGCAGGGAGACCACAGTGGAAAGAGTTCAGGGTGAGAGACCTCTCTGCAAAGGAAAGAATTAAAACACAGGTTTAGTCATCTTAGTACCCATGCCACTGAAAGCATATGGGGCACAATGTATTTGGATATTGAGGTTTTGACATATGCCAAAGAGTTCTCCTCTAGAACTGGGGCTTTCTTCCTAAACTGCCAGAATTTTTAGCTGAATCATAGAGATGCCATGCACTCAAAATATTAATACAGACCTCAGGTCTCTTCCCAGTTCTGCTTTTCTGTGCTCTTTCCACCCAGAAATGAAACATCCTGAGCCCCTGCCTTAGACTCTGTGGACAGAGCAGTGAGGGGCACAAAGCTGCAGATCCACGGGGTGGGCTTCTAGCCTTTCTCCCAGCACCTGTGTTCCCCTGGGAGCAGCATTTGACTGGCATGAAGCAGGCATTGGAGAGCAGCAGGCTAGGTTGTTCTACTGGTCTCTGTAGCAGTGAGAGCTGCATACAATAAGCCTACATGTGTAGGCAGCATCTTTCTGCTAATGAATGCCTGGAGGACCAGATCTAATAAAATGCAATGAAAAAAGTCATTTATTGAGGCACATGTGGTCAGTCTTGTTAAAGAAGCAACTGTTTGTCAAAGCATCATTATAATTTTTATGATGTCCTATATACATAAAGATAAGGAGTATGACACAGTGAACTCTCCGTTGCTTTGGCTTTTAAGCAGAGAGAATCTCCTTTCAGGATGGGTTATAAAACTTCTCTGAGTAGTTTATATGCTCTTGAGACACTGTTTATTTACTATCTTCTGTTATTTCTATCAAACTTTGAGTGGAATGGTTCTTTCGCCTTGCTTTGTGACTTTTATGCCATTTGTGGTGCCACTTCATTGCACAATAGGGATGTTTTGGCTCCTTTTACATGCATGTTTGAGGCCTGACTGTATACGGGGAGGACTCCAATTTTTCTAAAAATACATGTCTAGTATATACACTTGCTTTTGTGAACTGTAAAAATCACTGTCAATCATTTACTACAGGGCGACAAAGCTGGGCATCACCAGGCATGCCACGCTGCAACTGCCCTGCGGCAATGCACACAGGCCTACAGAAATCAAGTGCTGAGGGACCTGTGGTGTCTCTGCTGCTCAAGACCAACTGCTTCACCCACAGCGAGATCATGTCCACTCAGTGCCATCAGCTGAGTGGTGCTGGCTCTCCAGCTCTTGGCTTTGCTGTGTCTTCGCTTGCTGGTGCTGCTGGTGGGATGGGTGGCTGTGGTGAGGCAAACCAGCTTCACAGCCTTAATGCTGACTTCAGTGATGCAATCTCCTTCCTTCCCAACTCCTTTTTGTCTTTATTTTCCTTTTTTTTTTCTGCTTTCCTGCTTTCTTTGCCACTGGCCATCTTTTTGCCATGTGCTGGATAAAGTTCAAGTCCCACAGATAGATACAATTTCAAAGTACCAAGCACAGAATAACAAGAGCTTCATAGATTATTTAATCTGATCAGCCTTCCTATCCAAATCCTACATTGGTTTTTAAAGCAGAGGCTGTGAACAAGCCCCTTTTCTTCCTCCTCAGTGTCACCTCTTGCTCACTGTGCTGTGATGCCTGAAGACTATTTCTGTATTTTCTCCCTCGTGTTGAGATGCTTTTATAACACTGAAATAAAACCTGACTCAGGTTTGTGGGTACCAAAATTCAGCCCCACCTACTGTTTGCCTTGCAATGCTGCCTTAAATATAATTTTAATTTCATATTAGTTGTTTGCCAAAGAGGAAGCCCAATTAAAGAGACGAGAAAGAAACCGATTAATGGCCCGTTTCATGAGGAACACCACAATAACAAGCAGTGTGCGTGCAAACACAGAAAGTGAGAGATGCTGAGCCCTGCTGTGCCTGTCAGCTTGGCTTCTGCATGCAGGGGAAAATAGAGCAAAATTTGCAAGGATGCTACTCTCTGAAGTGCTGTGTGCACTGCTGGTGAGCCTGGGAAGGAAACAAAGACAGCCATTCAAAGTCATTGAAGAACAGTCATAGTACTAAGTGTCTGCACTGAGAAAATAAACCCATCAGATTTAGATTTTAAAGGGTTCAAGGGTGAAATGAAATATTTGCTTAAATACAGAAAGCACATTCAGAATAACAACCCTTTAAACATTAAAAAAAAAAGTCTCACAGGAGATCACCGCCCAGCAATGCAGCTTTGACACACTTTGCTCTTTTTTTCCACACCACTGAGCAGTGTTTTATTAAGATCATAAAATTAGTCCTTTCAGCAATTCTAATGGGGTATTTTTGGAAATAAAATATCATTTTTTATAATAGTACGGATGTAGGAGAAAGGATCTGGGAAGCACTGGAAAGCTCTCCTAGTGTACCCACAGACTGCATGGGCATCCCATTTTAGGGGCTACCCAGAAACCCAGTGAGCCCCTGTTCAACATGAGCTCAGCAACCAGAACTGGGGCTGACATGAACATGAGCTGTAGGAGCTTACTAAAGAATAACACTCAGACAAATTTAAAACCCATACTGAATTACTTATTTTGTGTATTCAGCTTTCACTGCACTGCATCCTAACATCAAGTACTTCTAACTGCTGAAAGGAACAAACAGAAATTGCTGCCATCACCTGAGCTGTTCAGCCTGTGATCCACCTCGTGAGATGACACCGTCAGATTCCTTAATGACAAGCCGTGGTGCTTGATTTTCAGTAGCAGTGCTACATCATGGCATGGAAAATAGCTTGGAAATTGCTTTAGAAGGGCATAAATTGGGATGCCCCATCCCTGAAAGTGCTCAAGGCCAGGTTGGACAGGATCTTGAGCAATCTGGTCTAGTGGCAGGGGTTTGGAACTAGATGAGCTTTAAGGTCTCTTCCAACCCAAACCACTCTATGGTTCTATGAGTCTATGATAAACTGTGACGGGTCCAAGTTAGAAACAGGGAATACAATAAATGCCCCAAAAGGTACCTCTGAAGTGTGATGTTCCTGAGAAATTCACTCACAAAGGGAACTGAGGATGATCTGCCTCCACATATCATACTTGGAGAAGCATGGGGATAGTTTATTAGGTTACCCTGCAGTGGATATTAAGCATTAACATATTTCAAATGTTATGAATATTTACTCACAGAAACTGAATAGGTCAACCAGATTTCTGGCTTACCACAGAAGACGAAACAGTGTCTTGTTCTATATGTGAATAGCTGCTCATATAAATCAGGAGGTATGTGTGTACAAGGATTACTGGGACTATTTTGTTGTTGCCCCCTGTTTCTAAAGAATATGTTACCCCATGAAACAAACTCTGGAGTGAAAGGTACCAAGCTTTAAAATAAGGTTATAATGAACCATGAGTATTACACACAGTACACAGTTTGTGTTAGCAGAGAACAAGTTTAATAAAACAGACTTGCATGTTGGGTTGACAAATTCATGCTCCTCCTTGCCTTAGTGCCCAAAATAGAAACATGGTCTTGCTTTTCCTCTAGTCAATGAAAAAAAGCCAATGCTAGCCTGCATCAACAGGTTGTCCTCTCCTAATGTACGTATGGGCTTCTTAACATTGTTCATAGTGTTGGTTGTGGGCTTTTTTTGCTACGAAAGGAATTTAGGGTTACTTCTGTAGGAAGCCCACATGAACAGAAATATTAGGATGTGTCCAATAAACCACCTTTGTCTCCTTTCATTTGCATTCCCATGCTATTTCTGATCTTGTGTATGCCCTGACTCTCCCTTATGTTTATCTCCCTGCCAGTAATCATACATGCAGGATGGGATGTAAGTAATTTCTACTTCTAGCTTCAATCAATCAGATGAGTTAGGATGATGAAGAAAACCTTTAAAACCCCTCATCAGGTCAATGTTACCTTGATTGTTTGCTCTCTGCATTTCTCCTCTTTGCTTTGCACATCCAGTGTTCTATGTCAAACAAGGGAACAGCCAAGCCCCAAGAGCTTAGCCAGTCTATCTTGGGGGGTGGGAGGAAGGGAAAATCCACCATAGAAAAGCCCATCCTGAGTCCAAGAGCAGATGGCTGCTTTCAGAAATCAAAACTCAACAGCATTTAAGTTTGACTTAAGGGACTGTACACGGCCACCAGGTTTGTGCTGACCTCCATGAACACAACATGGGTTTTGGGTGGAAAGCACTTCACTCCCCTCAAACTAACATCTCATGCTGCTGTTATTGTACATGGGAGGAGCCAGGGAATAGCCTGCACTTCAGACCTGAAACACATGACACAGTACAGGGCCACTCTAGACAGGGTCATTCTGAGTATGCTTTGCTGTCTCTCTACACCTGATAATTTCTGATGGGTTCCTTAAGCAATGCAAAATCAAATGTTTTCTCTATTTTAAGGACAGCAGCTACTGTACCAGTTCTGAGTAACCCCACTGTTTAGTTTTGATGCTTTTTCATTCATCACAATACACCCTAGGTTGCTTTGGTGTCATTTCCAAGGAGTCTGGCTTCTTTCTTGGTATGTACTGCATCTTCTACAGAGAACATGCTGTTATGTGTCTAGGTAGAGAAGGATCAGAACTAGTCACAGGCAACAACCAGAAACACAACTGTCAGGGAGAACTACACATGGAGCATGCAGAAGCTTTTTTTAACTATTTGCCATGGCTTAATAAAAGTTACCTGTTCCTTAATATCCACATGGCATGCAAATAGGCAGTGACCATTTTGCTGACTGTACTGCTCTATGCTTTGCATTGCACAGCAAGGTAGGGTCTTGGAGCCAGACCCACAGAGATATTTAGGGGCCTAACTTCTATTTCAGACTTCAGAGGGAGGCCGGTGCCTAAATAGGAGTTGAGCACCTGATTACCTTTGCAGGTCTGGGCTTGGGCAGAGGCACGCCGGCATGCTGCATCACCGGTGGGAAGCTCCGCTGCTCTCCGGCTGGCAGTCGAACTGTGGTGCGGTGCGACCCTGGTGTTGCGAAGTAGCCGTTCTCTGACTGGTGACGGCCTGATTCACAACACCAGCTGCTGCATGGCACCCGAGGGGGGGCCCCCTGCCAGACTTTTCAGTGCTCAGCCCTCCGCCGGGATCCATCTTCCATAGTGCTGTGTGCTGGAGAGCAAAGTGACAGGGCTAGGTTCATCAGGCTATATATATCCCTGCCTGTTTAAAATACAGAAGTGTGAAGGATGTATGTCTCCAAAGGGAAGAAAAAACATGAAGAAATGAAAGTGGCAAACTGGCTCTGCACTCAAGATGTACTACTTTGCAGAGGTGACCCTGGCAGCACCATGCTGGTAACGGGTACAGCTGTGCTCCTGCTGTTCATTTCCTGTGCTCATCTCAGGAGGGTTAGAGGCTGGCGGGCAGCGGAAGCAACCTAGAAACTCAGCCAAGCCGTCAGAGACACAGGAGAAACAGACTGCTTTCTCACAGACCCCAGCACGTTGTAAGAAGGAGAGCAGTGCCCCGCGTGGCTTCCCAAGCGCGACACCGCCATTGTCTCTCCTGCCTGTGTCATGTCCTCTCCTCTGAGGTAGGTGAGACACCAGAGCATGTGTGGTCTGTTCCCAGAAGCTGCACCATGTGTTGACATTCAGAAAGGTGCCTCCACCCCACAGAAATGCTGCTGGGACACATGAATGTCCCAGTCTGCAGAGAGCCCTTCATTCCTCTGTGATGTGCCCATCCCTCAAGGAGCTCACAGAACCTGAGGGGGACAGCTCTGATGCTGACTGGGAAAGCTGATCTTTTAAAACCACACAGGGAGTTACAGATTCTGGGACTTTGAGGGAAAAAGAAGCCTCCCTCTCCTGGGCAGGGATGATGCTTGGGCAGCACAAGAGTTCAGTGTTGCAGTGCTGCAGCACTACAGGAATGGTCTGGGAGAGAACATGGGTCCAGCAGACATAAAATGTTGGAAACAGCCATTGCTTCTCCCCAGTTCTGCTCAAAATGCTGCACTGGTGGTACAATGACTCGCTTGGTTGGGTTGTTCTTAGGGTTTTTCCAACAACTCCTTATTGGGCTAATTTATCTAGGCACATGCAAAAAAAAAAAAAAGGCAAATAATAATCTTCATCCCATGTATTACAGACTTACCTCCGCAACCAAAACTCAAAAGGAAGCAGATTTCTGTGAATCAGCTCAGGAGTCTCCCTAGAATGAGGACCCACTGCAGGAGTCCTTATGCAAACCGGAGAGAAAGCAATGTGAGCCTAGGAAAGCTCCAGGGAGAAACTGCTGTTTCTTAACAGTTCTCCTGAAATGGGTTAGATGTAGAGGCAAAAATCCTCACCCTGCTGACGAAGGAAGTGTCCCCTGGCCCCATCCACATGCCCACTGCCCAATTCAATCCAAAGGAAACTTCATACATTGTTTTTCCCCTACAGGGAAGGAAGATGTGGTCACGTTTAGATCCTGGGCAGAAGAGCAATTAACATATGCACTAACAGATGATATCCCAGAGAGACAGGTTATGCAATTGAGTTGCTGTAGGAAATGGAGCTAAGTTTCTTGACACCTGCACATGTGTCCACATTTGTAAAGCCTCAGTCATGTTGTACTAACAAAGCTTTTATTTAAAGAGCAGTTTCCAGAATTTTAACACATTGAAAAAAAGCCAATGCTATTTATATTTTATGTGTATCTATTATTCAGCCTTCAACCCTGAAAGGAAGAGCCTGAAAGCTGAACTTGCGTTGTGGCTGGTGTTGATCAATGGTGACATGATAATGCAGGATGAAGGTGAAACCTCTCCCCTGAGCGGATCTTTCACATGTGTGGTAGCACTGAGAGCACCTGACAAAGCACATTGTGTCACACACAGACTAATGCCAAACACTTTTTGTACATTCTCCGCTCCCTGTGAACACTGAAGTCTGTGCTGGTACTGCTGGTGGGAGAAGAAAACCAAATGACACCAGCCTTTTTCAAGGTTGTTTAAATTCTTCTGAAGCCTTTCATGCAATCTGCACTGAAGTGTATCGGGCTACTTAAAATAAGCAGGCTACTCTATATGTACTGCTTGCTTCCTGGAAGAAGCCAATTTAAAAGCCTCTTCAAGTAAAAACCAGTATTATATGTTGTACAAGCGAGAAATGAACCCTTAATCTACTTTCTATCCCCTTAATATACCAGAGATGGAGGTTGGTTTTCTGCTTCTTTACCCCTCTGGTCAAATAGTCCAACATAGTCTTACAGTATGTCTCAGCTGAAATTTTAATATTCGACCATTTTTACTTAGTGTGATTTTATTCAGTCATCTACTGGCAACAGCTTTCATGTTCTGTAACACTACATGATTTGAAGGCTTTCTTACGATTTCAGCTAGGTTACACATATGGAAGTGTACAGTCATCTCCTCAACAGCTGAATAACCAGCAGCTAGGGAACTGCATTCCCCCATGCCATCCGGCTGGCTGGGTCTAGAAGCCCTGAGGAAAACCACCAAAACAAATATTTACTTTAGGATGACACTAGTGCATTACAGGAAGACTCTCATCTCCTAAAAATAGGAAAATAAACTTCTCATTTTGGGGACAGAGGGGGTAAATACCAACACAACCCCCACCCAGTAATGCAGATAATCCTGCCTAGGAATTAGCTTATACATAGATATGATTGATATGTAGAAACAGCAAAGTGTAATGAGAAACTGTGCCAACAAGCTGGGTTCTGTATGTTGCGTTTCCAGGCAGTGATCAGGACTCAGTCATGGGGTCAGCACAGGACTTGGGACATCAACTTCAACCCCACCCTGCAAAGTTATTACCAACACTTAATATCCCATGCAAATAGATTTCCTTGCTTTGGTCACAGCAGTCTATTAATTCAGCCCTCTTGTCTGGTACATCTTTATCCTCTTCAGGTTAATCCTGCCAAATTCCTTTGCCGTAGTACATGTCACACAGCATATAATATCCAACAGTGTAATTTTGCTAATCCTGTTTTATCAGCTTTGTTGCCCTGTCTGGTCAATCCAATAGCAAAAAACTGCACATAAGGTTTTTGCTAAGATCTCCCTCTCTTTTGCCCCCTCTTTTGTATGGTTTCAATTAAATGGTTTGAGAGCAGAACATAGCATTTGGATATCTGCCAATGTCCTTCAGAAGAAGAATGTCAAGGCACTTAAGTATATAGGTCTCCCAATTCTTTCAGGCACCCTACCTACCCAGTCAGCTGAATTTACTAAATGCAAGTGTAAAAAAATCAGCTCAAACCTCTTTTTAAAATGCTCTCTACGCATTAAGGATTTGAAGATGGCTGAACAGTGATGTAGTTATTGCCCATTATCTTACTAAAAGATTAAACAGATGAGTAAAGGCTGTCTCATTAACAGTTCTTTGTTGTCTTGTTTACTGTTTAGTGGACTTACTAACATTAATTATTAGAAGAGGTACATCAATTGTTGCAATAACCTTTGTCAAGCCTAGCAAACTGACTGCTAAACAGAAAAGGGTTCCACATTTATCAGGAAGGATTTGCATGGATGGAATGAAGAAAAAGACCACTGAAATCTTGGATGTTGCTCTAAGACAGCAAAGACCCAGAGCTGCTTGTTAATTCTGGCATCAACAGAGCATCCTGCTCAAGACCTTTAGGCTGCAAATAAAAGGGTAAGCAAATTCTGAGCTTAACTCAATAAGGCTTGCTTACCCAGCTTTAAGTGGCAAGATGTGAACAAAGGGATCCCTACTTCCTCTGGTGCTCACCTGGCTGTATTTATTACACTAATTACTTGAACGCAGGTTAACAGCTCTTTCTCTCCCTCATCATCAGCACAGTACATAGACTTGTATAAATAAATGCAGACTGCAGCACTGATTTCAGGCTCCTCTGTCAGTGCACTGCTAGAGCTGACTACTGCCTCAGGTGAAGGGCATTTTTACACTGCAACAAGATATTACAGCTTGGGCTCCCCCTCTTCCTTCCTCTGATTCCGTTTTCTTTTTGAGAAGCTCAGTCCCAGGTGGGGATCCCCTCTGCCTGAACAGAGATTGTGTTCTATCAGCATTTTAAACACACCCTACATTTCAGCAGCTCTGGCAGGAGTTGAAAGATCAGTAGTAGCACATCCATTATTTAAAATAACAAGAGGAAGAAGGCTGAGTCACTAAACTGGATCTGTCACCCTTGACACTGTTTCTCAGCCTGAATACAAGTGCCAGACTGTGCCCAAGAATGAAACGAACCTTTTCAAAAGGACCCGGAGCCAAATCCAGGTCTTGTAAGATTATAAACAAATAGAAACAAGGGCAGCTAAGCGCTGCAGTTTCTGCAGGTGCTTCCACAGCTACACACTGTGAGAGTGAATGTGCAGATCCTTCCTTATGCCAGCCAGGTTTTAAAGAGCCCTGTCAGTTTCTGAATGCTGCCCTGAGATGGCCAATGCCATGCTCAATATCTCCAGGAGCCTTCCTCCTTGCCCCACCACCCAGTGTAGCTCACCAACACCTTCCCCTTGCTGCCCCTTGCAGTGCATTAACTCTGCCTGTATCTCCCTGCTAATTAAAATCTGAAACAACTAAGCTATTTGCTAAAATAGCAATTCTGGCCCCACAGCCTCCTGGCCTGAGAGAGGTCCGCAGGGACGGTGTAGCCTGTTACCTCAGCATGAATTTGTGCTGACAGGACAGTCCATTTGTGTTCATGTCTTTAGACAGCTGTGCTTACCTAGAAGAACATAAACATCTCTGAACTTTGCTTACTGGATAAAAGGAAGCATCAGTTCCTATTGCATTTCCTCCTACAAGATCAATCATACACACAGGCTAGACACAGCATCCCTATGTTTGCAATTAATCTCATAAAGGAGTGACATCTCACAATCAGCTGCTACATTTGTATGCAGCCCTCCTGCAAGAGAGGGAGTAGAAGAAAAAAATAAAAGCCAGTAGCAGAATAATTATCAGCTGATCCCTTAATAAAGGCTCGTCTGTTGCTATATATGCACAGCAAGATGCTTTTTTAGTGAGCTGATTCTCTGTTGGGAAAATCACCTTGTAATCACTGTTGATCATTATCACTGGGGACATCAGGATTGCTTTTAGATGTCCTGAGGAACTTTGTTTCATCATGGGTGTCATGGTTTAAGCTCAGTCAGCCGTGCAGCCTCTCTCTCACTTCCCCCCTTTCCTCCCCCCTGCTCCCAGAGGGATGGGGAGGAGAATCAAAAGAATGTAACTCACTCCCATGGGCTGAGATAAGAACAGTCCAGTAACTAAGGTATAACACAAACCACTGCTGCTACCACCAATAATAATAAGGGAAAAAACAAGGGAAGAGAATACAACTGCTCACCACCCACCGACCGATACCCAGCCTGACCCGAGCAGTGATGTAGCCCTTCTGGGTAACTTCCCCCAGTTTATATAGTGGACATGATGCACCGGGGTATGGAATACCTCTTTGGTCAGTTTGGGTCAGGTGTCCTGTCTCTGCTTCCTCGCAGCTTCCCCTCCTCCCTGGCAGAACATGAGACTCAGAAAGTCCTTGGTCAGAGTAAACATTACTGAGCAGTAACTAAAAACATCGGTGTTATCAGTGCCGTTCCCAGGCTGAAAGTCAAAAAGACAGCACTGCTCCAGCTACTAAGAAGGAGAAAAATGACTGCTGCTGTTGAACCCAGGACAACGGGGAAATACAAAAGAATTTTTCAGTCTTTTTTTCTGGTGTTTTCACCTGAACAATACATATGTACTTCAAATTAATCTTCCAGATGCTTGACCCTCTCTTGCCAAGTGTTACCAATTGCAGACAACAAAACTGAATACCACAGTTTGTAGGCTTCCCTGTCTGTGCACAGGAGACTGCTTTCCACCAATGCATCTGTTGATGAAGGATGTCTCGTTCACGTTTTCCTGACTGTGCATGGGAATGTTTAAAATCTAGACTAAGGAAATATTTGTTAATAATCAAATCTCCACAGCACAACCCACTAGATCATCTACTTCATGAAGAATTATTTCTTGTTCTGTGAAGGAAAAAGATGTGTGCAAAGTTACTGCCCTTCTGAGGTTGATCAAGACTCAAACTAGTGGGTAGAGGGACTCAAAAGCAAAGTGCTTAAAAATGGAAAGCAAGCACTCACTCTTCAGCATTTCCTAGGACCCAGGCCCAACTCTTGCTACTGGTTTAGATCTGTCCACTTCATTGCACAAAACACACTGAGCTCACTGACATTTATACTGGGCCAGCATATTCTTTATAATGAGAAAATAGTCTCTGAGACATATTTAGAGGAAACTTACACTTCTGATGGGCACTGTACTAGTCTAGGATGTCGCTGTCCATCTTGTTTTAAAGGAATAACACAAAGGTTTGCTTGCTGAATGCAATATTGAGACAAGCCAGGGCCTTTTCCCAATTATTCAAGTAGCAGCAGGACAGGGCTGCTGCCATTCATGACAGAGCTCAATTGGTGGTACTTCACACAAGCAGCTTTACAAGTTTGGAGATTAGAGTCTAATGCTTAAGTGATCAAATATTCAGCAGCATTCAAGTGTACATGTCTCAGAAGAGGACCCCCCACCCCATTTTAGGAACCTAATTTACAACAATAGATAACAGTGCAAGTAAAAGAGCACTTTAAAATAAAATGCAGGCGTGGTATTATCTACCTGACTGCTACCACTACAGCCACTTCAGCAGGGCCTGTGAAGACTTGGAGGTGTCCGTCTGTCCACCAGCATCCCACTGTTGGAGCAGAAAACAACATGATCCTTGCTAAATCCTCTACTTCACTACAGGCTCTTTTTGGACAGAGTCTGGTCGGTTTTATTTTGTACTACTCCTTTCTATTTTAAACATCTTTTAGCTCTAGAAAATTCAAAGTTTTGCGTCAAATGAAAAAGGATCTCAAATACACACAAAAAACTTCAGTGTACCATTTTCTTTCAGTGTACTTCCATACTACAGCCTTCATGTAGATACCTATATATGATTTTCATAAAGCATAAAGAACTGGATGCCAACACATCCGTTTTAGGAACACTTCATGGGGAAATTACTCATATCTATGTGATAATGAGCTGGCTTTCACCTGGGAAATCTACGGCCCATTACCAGATTGCCTGTTCATTGTTTAGAGGATGCCTGCATCACCCTGGATGCCTCTTCTCTGCCCCTCCTTTATCCTGGATGAAAAACGTAAAGGTGCAGCAATTCGGTAAGAAGCATCCCACCTAACCCATCTTCTGCATCCCAGCACAACTGAGCATCAGACTCACTGATGGAGGAGGCGACTATTCCTCACTTTTCCTGCTTTGCTCTGTCTCTCAATTTTGATAGTCCTGGGTGAAAAAAATAGTATGAGTTGCTCTCTCTCTTAAAAGATGCTGTTCTTAAGCATTGATCACTAAAATTAAGGCACTGTTTAAATGTTTGGTGTTAATAAGGTGCAGAGAAGACATAGGCTGGCCATAAGCCACTGAATATTGAATACAAGCATGGCAAGTATTCAAGTAAAAGACAAATTGTAAGCCCAAGGTTGGGTATTGAGTGCTAACCTATGCCTTCTCTCTGTACCTGTTTAACAGGGGACTTCCAAGACACTTGGCTGACTTGATGCCTTGCCAATTGCTTTCAGGCTGCAAATCTTAGAAGATGAGATTTTCCTCAGCATTTGACCTTTCTGAAACCCAGAGAGCTCAGAGGAGCAGACGGAATGGAGGTGAAGTAACCCATTCAAAATGATAATACACTCACTGCATGTTCAGAGTAAAACTTGCATAGAGTGCAAAAGGAAGGGAATTTTCCTATTCCTATGTCCTCCATATCCATGTAACCATCACTGTCCTTTGTTCCTATGTTTACTGCTCTCAACTGAGGAAGACCAATAAATGCAAACCATTCTCCAGGCTGCAATTACTTGCCCAATCTTGATCATGGAACTGAGGGTCCTTCTCTTCATCTCTCTTCCTTAACAAAATTGAAAACTAATATTAATGCTAGTTCCTCCCTCCTGCCCTCAGCCAAATGCCTTCAACTCTTGTCCAGCATACCTTTAACACCCAAGTCATAGTCTGGGGATAGGGAAAGCCAACTTAACATGATGGCAGTGCTAACAAATTGCTCTAATAAAGCTGTAGGAAATGGAGATTTTCTTCAGTGCCTCTCCTATGGGAACACTGCTACAGTCTTCAGTGGATGGGAAGGATATTCAGCATTTAGGACAGGATCTCAGAGACGCAAAGAGTTGTGGTCAGTGGCTCAATGTCCAGCTGGAGACCAGTAATGAGTGGTGCCCCTCAGGGATCGGTGTTGGGACCGGCCTTATTCAACATCTTTGTTGGTGACATGGACAGTGGGATTGAGTGCGCCCTCAGCAAGTTTGCTGATGACACCAAGCTGTGTGGTTTGGTTGATACGTTGGAGGGAAGGAATGCCATCCAGAGGGACCTTGACACACTTGTGAGGTGGGCTGATGCCAACCTGATGAAGTTTAACCATGACAAGTACAAGGTCCTACACCTGGGTGGGAGCAATCCCAGGCACAGCTACAGGTTGGGCAGAGAAGAGATTCAGAGCAGCCCTGCGCAGAAGGACTTGGGGGTGTTGGTCAATGAAAAAATGAACATGAGCCGCCTGCAGTGTGTGCTTGCAGCCCAGAAAGCCAACGGTATCCTGGGCTGCATCAAAAGGAGCGTGACCAGCAGGTCGAGGGAGGTGATCCTGCCCCTCTGCTCTGCTCTTGTGAGACCTCACTTGGAGTATTGTGTGCAGTTCTGGTGTCCTCAACGTAAAAAGGACATGCAACTGTTGGAACAAGTCCAAAGGAGTGCCATGAGGATGATCAGGGGACTGCAACACCTCTCGTATGAAGACAGGATGAACAAGTTGGGGCTGTTGAGCCTGGAGAAGAGAAGGCTGCATGGAGACCTCATAGCAGCCTTCCAATATCTGAAGGGGGCCTATAGGGATTCTGGGGAGGGACTCTTCATTAGGGACTGTAGTGAGAGAACAAGGGGTAACAGGTTCAAACTTAAACAGGGGAAGTTTAGATTGGGTATGAGGAAGAAACTCTT
Organism: Myiopsitta monachus; assembly: GCA_017639245.1. Taxonomy (NCBI): domain Eukaryota; kingdom Metazoa; phylum Chordata; class Aves; order Psittaciformes; family Psittacidae; genus Myiopsitta; species Myiopsitta monachus. The sequence continues at coordinate 24,663,953 of CM029928.1, forward strand.
TACTGTGAGGGTGGTGAGGCACTGGAATGGGTTGCCCAGGGAAGTTGTGAATGCTCCACCACTGGCGGTGTTCAAGGCTGGGTTGGACAGAGCCTTGGGTGGCATGGTTTAGTGGGAGGTGTCCCTGCCCATGGCAGGGGGGTTGGAACTGGATGATCTTAAGGTCCTTTCCAACCCTAACTATTCTATGATTCTATGTTGTAGGTCAGGACAGATACGCACCAGCACAGTTTAGTGGGTGAGGTTTCCACGATATACCATTTCTTCCTCCAGCCAGAGATATCAGCTGTTCATTGCCATATGAGCAAGAAAACAACATATATGCATCAAAAGACATCAATGAGAAATTCAGGTCTATGAACTTATACAAATACAATCTTTTTAGCAAAGGAGATTAGACATGTTTGAGCCTTACATGGTTAAAATTATGGAAAACACATCCTTTACACACTTTCAAATTACACTGAGTTCAGAAATACCAGAAAAGTTTGCTGGGGTCTGATAGTGCTCCTTCTTAGGAAAAAAACAGACTTCAAATCCTCCAGATTCTATCTGCTGTTTGTTGTGTTTCTTTCACAGGTATTTTTCCCTCTGTTCCCAGACTTACAGAGACACCCATTTCCCAAAGCAGGCAGGAAGACAATAATAAGTAACAGAATTATTAAGTTCTGTTAAAGCCAGATAAAAACCATGATCAGCATAAGAATTCAAAATTATATCCCTAATTAAATGTAGTTTCTGGTCCCAGCTATTTTTTCCTAAAACAAACAAATGAACCCAAACCACCCTAAAACCCCAAAAGCAAGCTCACAGCAACTCTTAGGGGTAAGTATACAAGAGCTTCCCTTTCCTCTGCAGAGACCACACTGCAACCTATGTCAGTGCAAGCCAGCTGCACAAAGCCATCCCCTCTTTTGTTACCAAACCAATGAAAAAGCTGAATCAAAGTGCAAGTACTTCAGAGATTTCCCATTAAAGCTACAAACTTGACAGAGAATCACATATGGTCAGTCATACCACAAATGTAAAAACACAGTCCTAAATCCAGCTGGTATCCTTTATCACAACAGGATGTGTTTGTCTAGCAGTAGTCACTGAAAGAAGGAAGTAATCTAGGATCTGGAAGACAACAAGTTGGAAGGGTGCATGTTTGAGGATTTCAGCTTAATTAATAGCGATGGATTTTACTATCCTCTGCCCCAAGTTTTGCTCTTAGTTCTTTTTCAGACTTGTCCTTCATTAATGAATAGAATATAATCAGGAAATCTAAGCATAAGACAGTTTAATTAAGCAATTTTTTTTTTGGGGGGGAAAAACTAACCAACCAACCAGCAAATCCATAACAAAAAAACAAGACCACCATGTATTTGGGATTCTTACTATACAATATTCATGTCTCTGTGGAGGTGTTTATTATTATGGCACTAATCTGCTTAACACAAACAAGAACCAGTACCTGAAGATGAGGATGTGTACCTAAAGACAGAGCTGACAGAACATACTCGCATGTGCAAACAGGAATCTCATGAATGAAGCTAAGCTGAGGTTATTTGCACAGATAAGGTTTTATTTTTTTCTTCCCCAGCAGAGTTGACAATGAAAGTACTCCTGTCATCATCACAGCCCCCTGCAATGTTAACATTGAATTTTTCTGTGTGTGCACGCGTGCAGGCAGCTTTTGTTAGCGTTTATCTACAAAATTATAATAGGTGTCTTTCCTTGTGCACTGGCTTGCGTGATGGCAGTTCAAAAGACAAAACCAAGCCCTGTCTTTAATATAGTGTTATCAGAAGCATCTCCCTTGGGGAGGTCTTGTGGCCATCTAGCAGACACCTAGATGAGATATGCGCTTCTTTGGAGACATATTGCCACAAAGCTTTGAGAGAAAGAATGGATGCTTAGCTAATAGATGCGCATACTTACTAATCCACCATGCTCCTTAATGGGAGATTCTGACAGGCAGTTTTGAGAGGTATCATAAAGACATGCGGTAGTGCTGCTGAGTTTGTGACTCATTCCCCTGGAATCCTCCAAGCTTAACTTTAATTAGCTATGATTTTTCCCCACCTCCAGTAAATACTTGGAGATCCCAGCCCATCGCTGTCCTCCCCTCTGGAAGAAGCGTGTCAGAACAGAAAGGTGCATTCCCTTGTCTGCATATGCTGGGCACAAGCACTGCATCACAACCAAGCAGAGATGCTTAAGCAGAGGGGAGTACCATTCCTGCTGTGAGAAAGGCTCATGTGAAGAGGGCACTACATAAATGGAATGGAGTTGCCTGTATGAAAAAACAATTCCTACCTAAGGTGGAAAATTAAAGGGTGTGTTTAAGAAGAATTTAACAGTGTTGCCATAGAAAGACACCTTGGAGGCCAATCACCCTCAGACTGAAAGTATGGGGAACTGTGTTTTGCTTTCACTACTGGAACTGCAAAACCACTCAAACCAGTTGGGTATAATGGAGAAGACCCAAAACTCTGAGGTAACTGGCCATATGTCCCTGCACCTTTCCTCTGCATCCCTGCCCACCAGCACAGCTGAGGGCTAGATTTCTGATTCTTGCTATTCCTATCCTGGAGAGGCAGGGTGGCCTGATTCACCACTCAGCTGGTTTTGCTCCTCTGATTTCAGGGAATGACCTAGATGTGCTGCCAGGAATTAACCCCTCACCATCCTTCCCACACTCATGGTTTTGCTGTGAATTGTAGCATCGTAAGAAACCACTATGACAATATATCTTGCTGCGAGCAAGAACAACCAGCACAAAGCACAAAATGTCCAAGCCCTGCTTGCAGACCGGTTTGAGTGTTTTAAAGCAGTGTAGCTTTGACTTTTGTCCCTGTCTTTCTTTGCATTTCCACTATACCTGGTAATTGTTCTTGCTAAAATCCCTTATTTGCCTCACTGTCCATCAAAGCATCCTGATGCTTTGAAAAAGCAACCCAAAAGCTCCTGTCTTAACAGAGTAAAACACGACTTTGAAAAAGCTCAGGAAACCAAGTGTGCGACAGGTTGATGTGGGCTATTTTTGAAGGTGAAATGGAAACACTGAGATCTGAAGGCAGCAAGTGTCACTCTCCCAACCACACAGTTCATGATGAAAAAGGCCACTGAGTGCCTGCAGTGTATCAGGAGCCCTGTCATGCACTGCAAATGCATTTTGAAGGTTCTATAAACAAATCCAAAGGAAGTTATTAAATTCACCATTCAGTGTACAGAAGGCATAAAAAAGATGTTGTAAATCGGGTAAGTAAACAGAAGGCTAACTGCAAATAATAAAACTGCATAAAAATACAAGAATGATTACTAGATTGCAGTATTTTGAGCAGATTTGTGGCAGATGTGAAACAGGTGGTAATTTGCTATAGAGTAACTGCAATTTACTTGAATTAACTGCATAATACATTTTGTCCACAAATCCTTGCATAAATGCAATGTTTTCTGAACTTCTTTAGGGGAAAAGAAAAATCAGCAGCGAATCAAGTTGCATTTTACCACAGCAGTTGCATTTTTTAATCCTCAACAAAATACAAACATTCAGGCAGACCACTGAGGTTGGGCAAAGACCAGGAGTTCCAGGCAGAAAATGTGCACTGGCTCCATGCAAGAGCTCCCCTCCTGCTTGTTTCAGCCCAAATGTCAAAACGGAGGACAACAACACATCTCCTGCTGTTGCACCCTGAAATTCCACTGTGGGCATCTCTGTGGGCCATGTGATGGCTTGCATCCCTCCAGCTCTATTTCTCAGTCATGGATGTACCTACATCTCTCCTGGTTTCAGGCACATAAACTAATTACGGCAATGTTCAGTGGAAGCTTCCTCTTCGATTTAGCATGCTGCTCTTTCAGCACAGAATGATGAAATGTCTTAATTTGCTGTAGAAGAGCTTGTTAGGTTTATTAATATATTAAAATGCTGAAAATAAGAATAGCAGTGCCTGAAACTCCACCGGCAAAAGAAGCATTAAGCAAAAAGAATTAAAACTACCATGCAAGGCATGTATTTGTTATATTTAGCTTCCTGCCCTACAGGATGATAATCCTAAAGTGGAATGAAAAATGTGCTGAATCACTGCATCTAAAAAAATATATTCTTCTTCAAGCAAAATGTTCGAGCCTCTTAAAACTGAATCTGAGTGCTTTTTGCCCTGCATTAAAATACTTACTGAACTGGAAGAGATTAAGGAATACCTGAGACCTTTCCAAATGCACGGCTCAGAGTAGCAGGGAATTAAATCAGAATTCATGTACTCAGAAGTTGGTATTCAAATTGTTTTGTGAAAGGAGTGCCCTATCTGTTTTGACAACCCAATGTCCTGTGTCCGCTTCAGAATACATGCATTACATGAATATTGAATCCCATACCACCTACCTTATCCAGGAATAAGGGCCAGAGAGCTGACTTTGGTGATGCTATTCACACGCGGTAGGATTTAGTCCCAAAAATTCTTCATCCAGTGGCAATGCTGATAAAATAGTGGAGGAAAAATTGAGATCCTAGCTGTAATTTGCAGAAGTCTTGTGTGTGAAACTTGTCAAATACATGGGCAACGCGCGTAAACAGAGCAAGCCTCTAGGAACGCAGAAAAATGCTATGTTTTGGAAGATGCATTTTAAAAGAGGAGGCATAGTTTGTCAGTGAAAGAATTATTTTTAGAGAAACTAAACATATCAGGTCCCTATCTTCCTTGTATAAAGCAGTGTGATAGTACCACATGGCAATTTCCACCAATGGTGGCAATAATATCTTTTTTTAAGTAATACCCTTTTCATCTCAACAAGCTTTGCAGATAAGTATAGGGGGAAAAGCACACTTGAATTAAGCAGATGCTTTTACATTCCTCCTGGTAATAAAATGTGATTTACTGAGTTATACTGCAGTCTTCAGCTTTTAAACCAGATTAAGACTGAAAAGAAGCCGGCAACTAAAACATTTTTCTTTTTTTATTTATCTCATATTTAGTTACATTATATTTTTAGTTAAATAAACTTGTGGAAGAGTACAGAAGCTACAAGAAATAATGGGCCAGATACGTCATTAATCAGATTTGAAAAGCAAGGAACATTTATCTACATAAAACAAATAGAATCTATTCTATTAAGCTAACCTGTTCAAATCGCAAACCTGACTGCTGCTAGTGAGAATATTTTGCTTGGCAAAGGTCCTAAAGGTTCTAAAATTATGTATGCTATTTTTATTTCCTCCCTGGATTGGATTAGTTACTAAGCAACTGAAAAGTTCAGTTCTGTTGGTTAACAGACATACTGTATTTCATAAAATTGGTTACTATATAGGACCTAAGTGTCCGTGAAGACAGGGTGGTACACTGGTCTTCTGAAGGCTATTTGCTTGTGCATGGATTTGTACAACCATCTGTCCCAGCTTGCATTTTAGATGCACATAATTACTACCTGGGTTGCAAGGTTATTTTTAAATTTAGGTTATATTTTGAAGAAAAGAGTGATCTCCAAGTCAGTGTCCTCCTTGACAAGGGAATTTGATCACTTTGAATTCCCTAAAGATGCTACTAAGGAATTGGAGCTATACCATCAGTGTAATGCTTGCTCTTCGGTACATTAAACAGAAGTATGACACAGTTTAATAATGAAAAAAAAGGTAAAAAGCGGCAGGAAAGATAAGAAAGGTGCTGAAATAGCTCTCACTGCTGAAAATGGACAAGAATCCTGGCATAAAGGCAGAATACCAGTTACATCCTCTAAGGCACACCCAAAGGTCCTATCTTTAGCTGATCCATTGCTATACTTGTTAAGTAAGTATGTTCTTAGTATGTGCATACCAGGGAGGAAAAAAATACTTCAAGCCTCTTGGAACTGGGAAGCATGCTGCTTAGTGATGCTGAAGCTCTATGAAAGCTCCAAGGAATATCAGTCTGTTCAACTGCACAAACTACCTGCCAAGCCCCACTTCAATAGCATAGAATGTGGAGCTCACTGGAGGTTTGATGGTTGATTCCTTTAGCTTGGGTGTTTCTTTGTAACTTCAAACTCTGTCAGCTCAACTTAACCTTCTCTTTTTATAAACTCACTCCTGTCTGAAGTTGTTATTTCTAATCCATGTTTGTTCATTTATTTTAACCCCACATGAAACCTGTGGCACCTACGAGGAATGAAATATTCACTTTTACATAAAGTTACTCTAAAACAGTCTTCTGCCTAGATAATTTCCCTCCTCTCTCTCTGAGCCAGCTGACTGCCACTGTTCCACACCAATGAGGTGGTGTGGCTGTGGTTCACAAAGGTGCTCAGACACTCCTCAGCTAGACAAGGAATGCTTTTTGTCTGGACATGAAGAGCACACACTTGTGTAACCAGCCAGACAGAATCACAGAATAGTTAGGGTTGGAAAGGACCTCAAGATCATCTAGTTCCAAACCCCCTGCCAACAGCAAAGACATCAAACATCTTCCCTGATTGTGTGCAACTAGCCAGGACGAGTGAGCTGCTTTCCTTTCCAGCCCACAAATAAAATCCCCTATAAATCTGGCAAGGTGTTTCTGAGATCAGGATGCACTAAGTACCTAACTTCGCTTCCTTAGTTGTGGTGCAGTGCACCTGAAGTGAAAGGGTTGCCTGGTAGGGCTTGTCTTCCTTGTGAAAATCACTAGGAAATACCTGGTGAGCAGAGGCACAAAGAGATGCTTGAGTGTGTAACAGTCCCAAAGCTGCCAAAATGCCACTCATGTCTGCTAGACAATGTATTAAAGCTCATACCCGTAAATAGACAGTACTGGATGATGATGGAAGTAATTGGAAATGATTACAGCAGTTACTCCATATATCATTTGCATTCATTGGGTTATACCTGGGCCCTTGCTTGTACTCCCCTTCCTCTGCTCTCTTTGACAGGCAGTGCACAAAATGGGTCACTTTCTGCTCCTTTGAATATTTTATCACTAAAAAGGGAAAAGCAAAAGGTCAGTGTTCAAAGGGATTCCTTGTCTGCATCTCTGTGCAACTTCAGCAATCTGAGTAATCTCAGGAGCAGACCTTTCAAGGTGCACACAAGACCTCTGACAAAATCGCTGCCCAAGTATCACTGTGCTTCCTCCTGCGTGGGTCTTTGCTGTCTCAAGGCTAACATGCACACAGAATAAATCTGCTTGCAGATAGTAAAACTGACTCACAGTGTGGAGTGCACTGTTCTGGAAACTGGTTCAGGCAATTCAGCTCCTTCTTTCAGTACAGTCTATTCTTTAAGCATCACTCTTCTGCAAGTTGTAAATAAAACAGCACTGAAAGAACATTACTGATGCTTAAAGAATGCCTACATAGGTACTGGGCCATGACTGCAAGATGTAAGAGTCTACCTTCCTGCAAACGAGGCAGCAGCACATTTGCACTCAAACCTGCTCACAGAAGGACCCACAATCTGCACAAGAAAAGACCACACTATCTGAAACCTAAAAAATGAGGTGTTTAAAAATCAAAGGGAAGGAAACAAATCTGTAGTTGTGCCTCCCACCTCTGCTCTCCAGCCAGCTGCAGAGAGAGTGAGATTTCGATCACTTCTGAGGTCCCACATAAGCCTAAAGCGGGCAGGGCTTTGTCAGTGAGAGTCAATGCTACAAATGCCATCAGAAGCACTGATGTCTTTTTTCAACAAGCTACTATACCACAAGACAGACTGCTGCATGACCCAAAATAATGGCACTTCGTTTACATTTGGGTACAAAGCACATTTAATTTAAATTCTAGGAGCATCTCAGCTTTTCCACCAGGAATTCCTGAGGGATCATCCTCAGTCAGCTGGGAGGGGGACAGCAGACACAGAAGATGCTACAGGGTTGATGCTGGGGCAGATGGGGAAGGAGGGTGAGCAGCACCTCAGCACCTGCTGAACCAGTATAGTAATTTTAAGTGCTGCTTAATAGTGACATGAATGAATGCACTGGAAAATGTGATGCATTTAAAAATCAATGGGGAAAGCATGAGATGCTGATCTGCAGTTCCAGTAAAGAAAAGTCAGCATTGCTACTAGATGTGCTACGCTGTGAAACCTCAGAAGCAAGGCAGTACCCTAACACAAATCAAAGCACAAAGCCAGTCCTTAGGTAGTTTTTCTAGTCAGCTTTTCTTGATTCACCAAACCCTTGCCTCAATGTGCAGCAATACAGCAGCTGCAGTGAGAGCACAATGGCCAAACAAAGTTAATGCAATTGGAGGTATAGGCACTGTTAGAGCCAAGAAACAATGTCAGAACTAATGCTTCAACACCACAGTTACCACTTCGCAGACTAACTGCTGTACCATCTCTTACAATCCCACAAGCACAGCACAGGAAAACCCTTCAGAGATCCCTCTTACCACATGCAATCCTGCAAAATCTCTGAGCAGTGCTGACTAGGAGGTCTTCATTTCTGGCATGCGCACAGTTCTCCTGCCTTTAGCAGGACTGCTCACTTCCAAGTCTATTTGATCCACAGCTGAGCTTTCAGAAACTTCTTATTTTGAAGAAAAGTAATGAAGCAAGGAGGTTGAACCTTAGAAGGAATTCTAATAGAAATGCCTCGCCAAGCATGAACTCTTCTAGACCTTTAATTTCTTTTCCAATACAAGCCTATAGCTATGCAGCCTGCTCCCATGGGATGCTATTCATCAGTGACTCCCAGGACTTCCCTGCAGTGGGGTATCATCATCTTCAGTGTAACAGCAGCTTCACCCTTGCAGCTCTAGCTCTAATTGCCCACATGCTAAAATACTCATACCACACTACACAGGAACTCAAATTGCATGTTTTGATTTTCAAATGAATCCATTCTGCAAACCATACCCATGTGACCCAGGCTGCTGATTCAAGCAGGAGTACTTGCAGGTTTGCAAAATCAGGTCACAGGGAAGAGCAAAAACAAATGCTGTTTTGTAATGCCTGCCGAAGGCATGTGTAGGAGAAATGGGGTTTCTTTTTCAGGAAAAGAAATACCCAGTGAAACTCAAGGAAAGGAAAATGAAGCCTTGCTTCTGAATTGAGACAAATGGCTGTCTTATTGGCATGAGTAAATTAAAGGTGAAAGCTTTATCAGGAGTTGTGCTCTGTGGAAGACAGCTGGAGAAGAAGAGTGTAAGATTTCTGGGACAGGAAAAGTCACAAGAGATGAACATTGTATGATTTAATTATCCAACTGGAGGATAATTATCCAACTTTCGACTTGGAGCTGAATACAAAGAGAGCAATTAGACTTCTCTTTAAGAAAATTAGCATACTGTTTAAGAAGGGAGTGATAGTTAAAAATGCTAGCATAAAATTGTTACTTATATGCAATGACAATAGATCTGTATGCTGTATGGATTGAACTAGATGCTCCATTGTTTTATATCAATATTCCTTTTCCAAAGCCAAAAGACATTATGCTGGATGGCAATCCTAAAAGATCTGCTCCAATTAGTCCCTTTTCAGTGTGAACACAGCCTCCACCTTTCGCTGAAGTTTCCTCCATTGCCAAAACCCACGCTGCTGCTATATATCTTGGATATGTATTATTCATACTATTAATTCCCTTAAAATTGGTCTGTGCTATGAACCTGCTCTTGAAATGGGCTCTGCATATAAGCATGTACATGCTTAGCTTGGGCTCTAATGTCTATGATAGACTTTTGTATAATTGTACACTGCATGAATAATACACTCTTTGTAAGAGTGTACACATATGTACACACACATATATACATGTATGTGTGCGTATATATATATGTATGTGTGCACCTTTACTCTCCAGGCTCTGCATTAAACAATTACAATGAGATTAAATGCTAAACTTTCAAAAAATCCCCCAAATGAGCTCCATCAAGCTTCACATTTTCCAAAAGTGTAAATCAGTAAGAGTCCTTTGACCAAAATAAACCCCTACCAATTTATTCTAGCCAGGGAACAAGCCCTAAATAATTAGGAAATAATTAGTAATAGATTGAAGGTTTAAATTAAGTGATTTTTCAGATCAGGAGTATATATAAGCTCACTCTCTACACTGTGCACCAACTTTCAATAAACTGCCCTCTGTTTGGATACCTACCAAAAATTATCATGTGAGAACTCATCAGTACAGAGGTGAGCACTCTTGACCCCGTGTAAGATTCTGTTACGGTATCCTTATTTGAACAAATAACAATGCTGAGAAAGTCAATGTTTGCTCAACTATTGTATTTCTATCTAGTAGCACTTTCCAGAGTGATGAAATTGCTCTATCATGCATGCAGAAGCACTTTGCTTGTGCATAAAAAGTCCCTGGAGGGTTAAAAAAACCTCAAACCCACAACACTTTTGGAAACCCTATCAGCATGCACACAAATTGCACCAAAGAACTGGCTAGTAAAAATTTGAATGCATTGAATACCCAAGTGTAGCAAGACAGTAACTCTGAAGCAACAATCTCTCATTTTGTGTAACAAACTGTCCAACAAAATGTTTAAAAGAGTAATCATTTTCCATTCATGCTTTTTTACCATGCACTTTTACACTCAGGTAACTGATTTCTTTAAACTAACGGGGGGAAGGGGGAAAGGAGTGTGTGTGTGAAATTACTGCAGATTTTAGTGCGTTAGCATAAGCATGTATCAGTTTAATTTTCTATTGAACAGATTCACGTGGCTCTGTTGGAAGCCCTGGTATCTCAATGGTAAAAACCTAATGTGATTTGACCTCTTTTATACGTACAGAAAGTGGGCTGATGGAAAGAAGATATAACGTCTTCAGCCTTACACGTTTCTTATATTCACAAAGTTCTTATTACTAGTAGTTCTGGAAGGGAAAACATTAACAGTAACCACATACAAAAGGTATCACTGTGTTAGCCATTAGTTAGGAATTCAATCTTCGGAATAACTTCTTACTGTAATATGTCATCGAAAATGACTAGGATGTATGTTTACAGTGGTAAATAGCATCTCTCCCTTTTACAAATCATATGGCCTTACTCATTCCAAGCTAAATTTTAGTTATGAGCATTGGTGAAATTGTAACTGCAGTGAGCACCACAATGACTAAGGCTTCCTCAGTGGATGTCAAATGCTGGTGTGCCACTGGCATCAACTGAACCACTGATGTGGTCCTCACCTGCTCCTGGGAACAGCCCAGGCAGAAGCTAATGAGTGCTCAGGCTGCAGCACTCAGGGATACACCACAAATGCTTGTGCTGGCGAGAACAGACCTGTTTCATGCAGATGCTGCACTGGTGCTCTGATCAGAAGAGACCAACCATCAGTGGGCAGGAGCAGGTCTTTAGGACTATTTGTGCTTTTTCTATGCTGACACTTGCTGCATGGATGTCTTGAATTAAACACTCACGGGGTTTTAGTCCTTTATCTGTGCAAAAACTTGAAAATGCTACTTTGCACCTATTCACAGCTGCTCTTTGGGAGCAGGCTTTTGGCTCCCCATGATGACAGGTGAATATTTATCTCTCTGTGTGGTTTAGCAGTGAAACTGCCCTTGTCTCCTCCCCTGCAGGTCCAGTTCATATGGTTCAGGCAGTACTTCCAAGTAAGCAGTGAGAGGAATGCAGGGAGCAGGCTGTGGCTGCCAGATGGCTCTGTATCTATCTACCCATCTATCTCCCACTCCCTGGTGCTACCTCATCATGCAGCATAAACTGTGAGCTCCAGTGGGAAATTAATTCTCTCCCCTGCTTCTACTCAGGAAAGTTTCCACTCCACATTGTAAGTTTACAGCCGTGTATCATCAATAGGGCCCAAGAAGGGGGAAGATAGCCATGCTGACATGGAGTGACTTGCTCAATATCATATAGCAGCCAGTAGTAGAGACAGGAATATGACCCCAGGTCCTACATTTATTAGTTTAATATTTTGCATGTACTACTGGAAATGAGTACATGGTGAGGAATACACTTTAGTATTTGATGCCTTGTCTTTTTGCAAACACCACCCAAACACCACCAATGGTAGCCCATACAGAAATCTACACAAACGTAACTATTTGGAAAAGACAAAAGATCACGTTATTCCCAGGAGAGAAAAAAATGGCTTCCCCACCCCTTTCTAGGCTCAGGAGAGTATCACGGATTCACAAAGTATCGCAGATCAAATTTAGCAAATCCAAGTTGTAAATACTTATTTAACACAATATTTTTATAATACACAGGCCAAAGCCTTTCTTTTAGTATAGCATTGTTGGATATGAAGGCCTTACAGGGACATGTCCCAGGGGCAATAATCTGCCTTCCTGTACATACAGGTCATGAAGGAGGAACAGTATGCCTGAATTACTCCTAGCATGGCTGTGATATACGCAGACCAAATAAAGGCTAGTTTCGAAGACTTATAAAACCTTATATATTCTTTGAAAAAATCAGTTCTAGCAGCAAGCCTTTCAATCTAATAAAGCCTCAATATGTCAATAAACCTCATGCAACATGCAAATCACATAGGTCCTGTAGAACAGCCTGCATGAGGATGAATTAGCTGTGAAGAACGCAGGTCTGGGCAGAAATTATCCCCAGTGCAAAAAGCAAGGTATTCACACTGGGTCAGACTGCTCTCCTACAACATCCATGGCCTCGTAGCTCACTGCAAAAAACAGGACATGCTCTACAGACTGCAACAGGCCTCCTGAAAAGCACCCTAAGTGGGGCTTCTTTCCAGTCTCATTCCACCTAGCCAAAGTTAGTCACTGTATCCTATTAATGGGAAAGGAAGAGCCTGTGCTGTTGCAAGAACAGAAATGAATACAGTGTGCAAGAATGATGACCTCGGAGTGAGCTTCCAACAAAAACATCCTTAGGTGAGTAATCTCCTTCTATGTTACAGGGTCTACACCCTGCAAGTGATGAGAGTTGGGCAGCCCTGACTTTTTCATCAGACCTCTGGCCAGAGGAAAGAGAAAAACGGAGGCTATGAGAACACAAAAACAGTGAGCTCCCAAATCCTACATTTCATCAGGATGTAAGGGGACACACTGTCCCCATGAAAAACAGCCCTGTGGGCAGAAATGAACCTAAGCCAATGCCCTGCCATCTCCCCAAACAAATCAACTGCCACAAACATGCAGAGAAATGTTTTGTGGGTTTTTATTATTATTATAAAAAAGCTACTGCTATTGTTCTTTGAAATTTTATGATCAGCTCCCTGCCTGGTCAACATAAGGAGAAGGGCTGAGGATGTATTTCCAGGGGTTCAGGGATTGCTTTGCTTCAAATGCTTTTGTTTGTTTTGTTTTTTTTTGGTAGCAGCTCCTAAAAGCCAAAGCACCCCATAGCATCTCTAAAGCCCATTGGGACCATTTGTGTGTGACTTCTACTCTGAAGAGTTCAGAGCTAAGACCAGTACAGTGGCCACTGCTTCTGGTCACCCTCTTGACTCCTAACACATCCAAAGCATAATGAACACCATCCTTTTTGCTTTCCAGCACATTCCCTCTTGCCTCATGAGCTTCTCCTCTGACTGCATCAGATTCCACTGCAAAGAGATAAAGACTCTGACACGATTTGCAGAAGCTAAAGTGAGAGGAGGGGGGAAAAAAGAAAAAGGAAAAAAAAGGCACAAAAGCAGCAGTTATAGATGAATTCAGTGTTTTCACCACTACCCCTCCACTCCAGGCATCAGCTCCAGTCAATTCCACACAGACAATAAAGTCATTTATCACTTGAGGACCCATGCAGGTTTGATACCTGATGTAAAGCAGATGATTGCCTCCATTGATTCAGATGAAATAACCAAGCAGAGCTGCAGCCAGCTGTGGCACATGCACCATTTATGATGGTTTAATAAATAAACCATTGATTACAAAATGGAGCTTGATAAATCCTAACAGAGCAGATCTGCAGCTGTATCTCTCCTCTGACTCCTATAATTAATGGCTTAGTACTGTGCTACTGTTAAGTGAGGACTGGCTCTTCTCTAAAAGCAATAGCACATGTTAGTGACACTGATGCAAATGTACATAATTACCGCACCCAGCATAACTGACAAAGTCCCTTTGTGTTTTGGCCGACATTTTCTCGGTGGAGACCATGAGTGTTGGCTGTAGATGCCTTGCCACAAGATAGACTGTTTCTAATGCCAGGACTTCAGCTACATGAGAGTGTGATACCATGGCAGGGAGGCAGGAGATGAATACCCCAGCAAACAGGGAGATCAGCCCTCAAGTCAAGCAACCACCAGGAGATGCTGAATGAGAGATGTGGAGACTGCCTGGGCTCTGGATGGTCTGAAGGCTAGGAGAAGGACAATCCTACTTCTGGCCACAGATTTTAAGAAAAACTTCATATAAGACACCCCTTTACAAATAGCATCTCACAAGCCCAAAAGAGATCTGGACAACTGCAACCTCATACAGTGCCTTTCTTCTAAGCAATGAAACCACAGACTTGCTGTGAATAGTTGCTTAAATGACCTATTTTTTTCCTTGAAGAAGTGCAGGATTGAGAAGATCACAATGAACCCATGAGCCTTGCTGATACGTGAGAGAGGAAACATGAACTGAATTAAACAGTGTTCAACTGTCCATGCAAATACTCCTCTGTAGCTGTGATGGACAGCCCCAGAGCCCAGCCATGACTCAGAGGTCTTCAGCCACAGTCTCCAGCATTGCCAGCTTTTACCTCTATCTGCATGGGTGATATCAGGAGAGAAGCATTACATCTTTCTGTAACTGACAGATATGCTTTTCCAAGAATGTATTTCGATGTCAAGCCAGGCTAATACATGTCCAGTTACCAGTGGAATTGCTTTACTATTTGCCAACCTGTTAGACTTTCCAAAAAAAGGTGGCAAGTTTCAGAGAAATCTAATTTACATGAGATTCATTTGACTTCATAGTATCTTAACAAAGTTGCAGCTTCCGGAATACATTCTACAGTTTCAAGGCAAAATCCTTAAAACATAAATATATTGCAGAGGAGACTGCCACAGAGAAGAGAAAGAAGGGATTTGTCTTACATTTTTATTTGGCTCCCTCCAGCTTGACTGGAGACAGAAATAGACATGATTTAAAAAAGACATTAGATTATCATGGTAAATTCTTGCAATTTAAGGAGGTGACTTTGCCCATCTCAATTTGAACGGAAAACGAGCTTTCTCTGGAAATATAATGGGTAGAGCTACAAAATACGTTAAATAATATAGGCAGTATTACTGAGTAATGACCATCAGAAAGTATTCATCTGAGTTAATTCTGTTTCCCAAATGAAATAAAGTGCAACAATAAAAAATGGCTAATGTGTAATTCTACGTAAAGTCAGGACCAATCTTTTCTTTCATTAAAACTTGGTACAGTGTATGTGCTATGCATTTTTAATACCTTTAAATAATTTAGGAGGAATAGTGCAGACTAAGACTGACAGGAAATAGTCTAAACTGCTAATTTTAGGAAACAGCCTATAAATGAAATTTCAGGAGAATATAACTTCTTGATTAAAGGCACGTTGTTGTCACACCCAGGAAAAAATTGTATCTTATTACCCTGATTCATTACATTTATTACTGTGATTTAGGAGAGTGCCACAAAGGCAACAACCAAAGAATCACAGCCTGGGACCCCACTTTCCCATTCTGCCTAACTGCTGCAGAATAAACAGCAGCAATCTAGAATTGGAGATATTAAAGCAAAAAATGGCCCCTCTTATAAGTATGCATCAACTTCTGATTTTTGAGAGGCTGCAACAGCAAATACAGTTCCAACTCTTTGCATTTTCTTGCTGGCTTGTTCTTAAACGTATCTCTCCCTCCTCCCCACCCGTCACTCCTGACCCTTATTTCCCACACATTATTTCTGTCCTTCACATGAATCTGATGTGCCTGATAGACTGGGCATGTAGGATGCTGATTAGCGCCATTGGCTTTAAAGTTTCCCTAAAACCATTTCTCAGGTAATCTTGTGCAAACTCCTATCTATAGACAGCACATGTCGCAGAGCTGCAGTAGCTCACCTCTTACTCCAGGAATACCTGCAATAAATCAGTGAAAAGCTTTTAGCCCAGACATTGGAAGGCAGGGGCATAACAGCCTGGCTGAAGCTGGAATTTGAACCCACATCCCACTGCGTGCTTGTACTCTTCCCTGCAAGCTCATCATGGTGAACGATGGTAGTGATCCATGGAGGGAAAACAAAAGGCAAAGCATAATGCATGAGCTTACGCTGGCAAATAGCAATGCAAATAAATAACTACTCACATGAGCAGTCTCCGTAAATCCCAAATCATGTTTGCATTCAAATACTTCCTCCCACGTCTGCAAAACATGAGGAGGCTGAGAAAGAGTCATCCACAAGTACAAGGATTCACACCACTTAAAGTCATCCCTATTAAAAGCAAACTGTATGCATTTATCAAAGGAGTGTACAAGTAACCTCAGATGCCTCCCTCAAGTCAATGCATAAAGAGACCAGGCTGTGACAGAACAGACCAAGAAGGACACATTTACTCTGCCAAGGGGGCTGAAGCAACTTCCACTTCCACTTGGGGGATTCACTGCAGAAAATACCCAATTTAAATTGCATTTTATAGTTTGTGTCATGGCAACTAAGTAATTTAATAGTCCCTTTTGGCTTTAAAATCTCTTAGGGAAACCTACCTGTTGCACCACATATGGTAAATCCTTCTACCAAGAGAAGAGTAAACTTGGCCTTGGAAAAACTGGGCGTTCTAAAAAGAGTCAACCTAAGCCCCATGTAAGCCAGTGGGTGAGTTTATGTCATTATGACAGAGATCAGATGAGTTACGGTAAAATCTTAAAGTGCCTGGAACTTCCAATCAGTTCTGAAAGCCCAGTTTGAGGTACTAAACTCTAACAGTCTACATAAAACAACGTCTCTTGCCATAAAATATCAGTGTATTTGAATTGGAAATAATATATAAGGAGAAACAGGTTTTTGTATGGGACCAGTTAAACTCTACTAAGACCTATAAATATCTAATTCACTACGGTGTTTCAGAAACTGAAACCTAAACATGAAAAATCCAGCCATTATGCAGCATCCTGGGCTGGAGAGACAATATCACATTCAGCAGGGGATATGACCCCTAGTCCCAAGGGGACGAGGATCTTTAAAAAGGCATAACTGCACTTGCACGTCTGCTTAGTAGACTTATACAGCAACCAGGTATCAATCAAGTAATGGATCTTATAGATTCCAACTCCACAATACACTTAAGTAGGATGACTGAGCACAGAACAAACCTTCCCCCAATTTTTGAAAAAGGGAACACACTTCTGTTTTATCTCTGCACACGCAACACCTCCCCACCAGATCTTGCTCTAATAGTCTGAGCTGCTCAGCAGTTTCAAGCCTAATAAAAAATTTAAAAATTCTACATAGCAGAAAGATGTTTTTTTCTTTTAACTGGCAAATCTCTCCACCTCATTGCTGGTTTCAGATGCAAAGTGTTTTTAACACCCCGGGAACCAGTGACAGATTTAAGGGCTAGCCCCTGATGCCAATGCAGTGTTTCAGACTAGCACTCTGGGACCAATATAACTAACTGGGAGGTTCACAGTTTTCCAAATGAACACAGAATAATGGCTTCTCCTTTTTCATCTGGACCCAGCAGCAGAAGGCATCCAGCTTCTGGGGAAAGGTAATCTAAGTGCTCCCAACCAGCAATAGCTGAGCTTTCTGCACAGCCTTTTTATAAAGCCATACACAGCACAGAGCTAAATAAATACTTTTTTTTTTTTGTCCTCACATGAAGTGACCTGCATAACTTAAAATGCAGCTTTATTATATAATAAAATCTTCCATCGCACTGAGTCTCCCTGTGCGTTCAGAGATAAAATGTGTGAGTGCACATGGGCGCGCACACATGCAGCTCTATCACATATCCTTGTGTTTCACCATCTGGCATTGTTCTAGGGATTAATAAAAACAAAGTTAGGTTTAAAACACCACATACGCACCCACGGAAGGCAAATTCTTACAGCAGGTTTTAACAACCTACATAGAGGTGCTAAGAGAAAAACAAGGCAAGACTGTGAGTGCACATTAGGAATAGAAAATGCACATTTATCAAATTGGTGGATGCAAAAAGTTGTAACTATATGCGTTTTATGTAGCATAAGTAAGTTGCAAACCACTACAACTGATTAAAGCTCATACAAGTCTAGTGGAACTGAAGTATGACAAATGCTAATGCAACAGAGAAATGTCAAAATAGATGAGGAATTACACATGCCAGAGACTGAACAAAAACTAGCTGAGATTAAGTCAGAGACAAAGATGAAATGCCAGACTGCCTAAAGCTAATTATCTGGACAATTAATGGAATGCCTGCAACTCGTTTTGATTATTAAGAGCACAGCCTATTGAAGAAAGGACAAAGCAAGAGCCTGCACTGATTTTCTCAGAAGAGAATGCTGACAATGAAGTAGAAGAAATTCTTACCCTTGAGATTACTAAACCAGCTGCTAAACTATGGTACAGCCGTGTCACCTGGTACCAAAAACATACCAATCCCCTCCTTCAGCTGTCACTGGTGTCAAAATTCAATGCACATCTCATTTCCCAAGCCCATAATTTGACAAGGATCCTAGACAAGGAAAAATATTTGTGTGCTTGCTGCAAATACAAGCAAGTATTTCTATACCCTGGCCTGCCAGAAATTAAAATGAACTTCTTCCTGTTCTTCCTGAATTTTATCATGCACCAGTTTTCAGGAAATTCATACATTCTTCTACATTTATACACTCAAGAGCTAAATGTGGTTCCCAGATAAATTCTTCATGTGATGATACTTCTTAAACTGGCCACAGACCAGCTGGATGCGAATACCTACTCACCCAGTTAATATGAGGAAATATAAAGATGTTTAATAAAAATATTTCACTTGCTAAGAAAAAAAGAGAGAAAGAGAAAAAAAAGAGAAAAAGAGAAAGAGAAAAAAAAAAAAAAGGCTAATCCCAAATAAATAGACACTATCTATGGAAAGTTATCTGAGCCTTTGTCTATAACACAACTACGTTAGTATCTGGAATGAGAAATACCTGGCAAATTTCCCTTCTAAGCACACATTTGCGAGAGCAAAAAGCATGGGGGCCACATTCTTTTGAAGATGCAGTACTATGTTTTAGCTCCCCCCCACCTAAGTAACATCCTGAGCTAAGAAAATTGGGTGACAGGCTGAGAAAATTTGGGCTGCTCAGCCTGGGGCAGAGAAGCTGCATGGAGACTTCATAGCAGCCTTCCATTATCTGAAAGGGGCCTACAGGGATGCTGGGGAGGGACTCTTCATTAGGGACTGTAGTGAGAGGACAAGGAGTAATGAGTTCAATCTTAAACACGAGAAGTTTAGATTGGATATGAGGAAGAAACTCTTTAAGGGTGATGAGACACTGGAATGGGTTGCCCAAAGAAATGGTAAATGCTCCGGCTCTGGCAGTGTTCAAGGCCAAGTTGGACAGAACTTTGGGTTACATGGTCTAGTGGAAGGCGTCCCTGCCTATGGCAGGGGGTTGGAACTACATGATCTTAAGGTCCTTCCCAACCCAAACAATTCTATGATTCTAAAAATATGTATGCATTCATCACTGCCATTCAGCATTGCATCCATCAGCTGCAAGCCACTTTACCCAAGACAGCAGAGAGTGGAAATAGATCTGACCCAATCCCGGTGTGTCGTGGTTTAAGCCCAGCTGGTAACTCAGAACCATGCAGCTGCTCACTCACTCCTCCGCCTCTTCCTCCCCCCACTCCCGGAGGGATGGGGAGGATAATCAAAAGAATGCAACTCCTACAGGTTGAGATAAGAACAGTCCAGTAACTAAGGTATAACACAAATCACTACTGCTACCACCAATAATAATAATGACCAGGGAAATAACAAGGGAAGAGAATACAACTGCTCACCACCCGCCAATCGATACTCAGCCCAATCTGAGCACTGATCTAGCCCTTCCGGATGACTGCCCCCAGTTTCTACATCCTGGGCATGACGTGCTGTGGTATGGAATACCTCTTCGGCTAGTTCGGGTCAGGTGTCCTGTCTCTGCTTCCTCCTGGCTTCCCTTCCTCCCTGGCAGAGCATGAGACTCAGAAAGTCCTTGGTCAGAGTAAACATTACTGAGCAGTAACTAAAAACATCGGTGTTATCAGCACTGCTCCCAGGCTGAAACTCAAAACCACAGCACTGCCCCAGCTACTAAGAAGGAGAAAAATGACTGCTACTGCTGAACTCAGGACACAGTGTTTCTTCAAAGGGATTCCCCTTCAAATATCAGATGTAAACTAGAGCACCTATCTCCACTGAGCAAAGCCCTACAGTGTGAATGCCCAATACAGGCTCTGCTAGACCTAGGAGGGTGAGCAGCATGATCACAGCTAGCTCTGCTCATCAGCCAGCTCAGACCTGCCAGGATTTATTAATTTGGGCTCTGGCATGGACTGATGTAGTTCTGCTGCTTTCAGCACTTAACTAACATCTTTGTACTGCATGTATATTCATTCTGGAGGTTTTTATATCATTTAATAGCTCAAGATGTAGGAATTTCCAGAGTTGCCTTGATCCTCAAGTGAGAACATATTTCAGCACAGGGATGAAAAAGCCAAGCTGCTCCTGCTTTGTGCTTAAATTCAGCATTGTTGCGTTAAAAAATGAGAGTTTGTAAGACAGCACTCGCTACAGAATGTATTGCAATCTGCTGCGCTTCTTGGGACATACCTTTTGGAGGTTAACATCAGTTTAACATGCCATGCAGAGATTAAAACTGGTTTTACATACACCTGAACAGGCACCAGATTTTAGATGAGGGGAAAGCAGACATCTTTGCAGCAGGGAAACCAACTTCAAACAGGCATAGTAGGAGGAAGCCCATGCCTTTGAAACATATTTTATCTATCCTTGGATGACAGAAACAAGACAAACACATTGGGGAAGCTGCACTTCCTATTTTAATCTCTGCACATGAAGGGAGAACACTTCTAAACAGGGTCTAACATTGGCTCTAAGCTCATGTACCACCTCAGCAAAAACCTGTTTGGTGAGCAAACACAGTTTTGCTGACTGGTTGGTGAAATGGCACTGGGCAGCAGTCTAAATCCAGGAGTAAAGCAATTTTAGTAAAATCCCAACGAGCTTTACAAACACAGAATATGTTGCATATTATTTGAGAGCTACAGCATTTGCCTTCATTCCCCATGAAACCCCCTACTGCAAATGCAGCAGTCAGGGCAGTTTGGAGAGGGACCACAAGCAGGACATACGTTCACTTCCTACATCTCATTCTGTTGCTAGAACTCAGGCCACACTCAATTACCACCTCCAGGAAGGGTTACAAGAAAAAAGAATATTTTGGATCCTCAGGCTTAAAAAGTTTTGGGTTTTTTCACCAAGGGAAAAGTACCCTGAACGCTTTTGGTCATTTATTAAATATTAATTTGTTTTAAAACAATTTTTAATTAATTTGTTTTAAAACAATTTTAAAACAGTCTTGCTAACAGTTAATGGCTTTCTCTCATGTTTCAGACAGGCCAAATCTCCCTTTTTTTTGCCATTTTAAATAACTTTCAGCTCTGAGGTGGCGATTAGCATCTTGGTCAGAGACATAAGCACAAACAAAACATGGTCACACTGGTCATACAGCATATCAGGTCATACTGGTATGCGAAAAATGTGCTTAATCTGTTTTCAGCTTTTATTTTGGTTTGCCAAAACAAATAAATCATCTGTTTCCCAGGGGAGGGTTGACAGACACACTGATTTTCAAAACCCAAATATGATGGAGGCTGGTGCAAAACCAGACATACACAATGAAGCCACAGCATGCTGTCCTGCAGCCTGACGTCCAGGCAAGGAAATGCGGAACAAAGCGCACTGCAGTGTTTTAAGGGGGGAAAAAAGAGCTGGTAAGTCTAGCTCAGCTGCTGGAGTAAAGTTTTCTGATCTTTGCTCACAAAAGATCATAGAATCATAGAATAGTTAGGGTTGGAAAGGACCTCAAGATCATCTAGTTCCAACCCCCCTGCCATGGGCAGGGACATCTCACACTAAACCATGCCACCCAAGGCTCTGTCCAACCTGGCCTCGAACACCACCAGCGATGGAGCATTCACAGCTTCCCTGGGCAACCCATTTGTCGTGGTGCCTCACCACCCTTACTGTAAAGAATTTCTTCCTCATATCCAATCTAAACTTCCCCTGTTTAAGTTTGAACCTGTTACCCCTTGTCCTATCACTACAGTCCCTAACGAAGAGTCCCTCCCCAGCATCCCTATAGCCCCCCTTCAGATACTGGAAGGCTGCTATGAGGTCTCCACACAGCCTACTCTTCTCCAGGCTGAACAGCCCCAACTTTCTCATCCTAGAAGGATCTGAAAGATTTATCCCCCCAACACAGCATGTCAGAATAATGCACGCTTCTGCTGACCCCACGGGAGGTATAGTAATAGTGCCAATCCATCATGCTGATGTCACTGTCCACTCAGGGTCTACCACACCTGTCCTTTTAAAAGGCGAAAAAACCCTTTTGGTTTTGTGAAAGGTATATTTTCCTTTATCTCAGACTTAAAAATAGTGGGAAATTTATACAATCTGTATCCATCTTGGAGAGGCAATGCAGGGGGAAGCATCACTGCTGGACTCCAAACTTCCTTACAGGTTTGACAAAAACCCGAGCCATTATGAAACACAAGTGAGCACAAGCTGAGTGCTGCCCTATGCTTTGATTCCCCTTGTACCAAACAGAGGTTAAAAGACTACTGAAAGATGTACTGTGGGCTTCTGCACTACAATATATATACATCTCAAGCACAGACATCAAAGGTCTTGCAAGAATGAGGCTTCGGTAAAGCAACAATTCTGTATTTAAATGATGATTTGTTTGGATAAGACTTTCAGGGGGCATCCTGCACAGCAGCTGGTTCCCAGCAAGCTCAGCACAAGCCAGAGCACTCATTTCATCCTACCTTTTCATAGCCTTAAAAACATGGCAGCTCTGACTTCTCTTTTTACATCTCAAGAGATTTTCTGCTTTTCCAAAAATTCTGAAAGTGTGGACTTCAAAAAACGTGAACATTTTTAGACATTTTAAACCTCCAAAATAGAGGAAAGTAAGACAGGTAAAAAAAAAAAGGCAAAAAAAAAAAACCCACATATGCACATATTTGATTTAAACGATGAAATCCTACCCATAAAAATAAATAAGGTATATACACAAGAGGTGGCTGAAATGATAGCCCTGTTGTCCCATTAATTATATTTATTCCAAAAGCCTAATAAAGTTATCTTTGGTCCCAGCTTCAGCAGCCTATAATTTAACACAAGCACCTCTTTTTTCGGCATGCGAATCAGGTACTAGCACTGTCTCTTTCAACCTCTTTTGTGCCTCTAAATTAGAAAACCCAAATGTCGCTTTGCTTCAGATATGAAAACACAGTCAAGGTCCCTGTAAAACAAAAAGAGCAATTAACTTGGCAAGAAAACCACTGTACAGGAGTCAAATACAGTACTTGAAAAAGGGTCTAAAACCTGAAACTGTTCCTACAAGTGACATCCCTTGTTTAGACTAAAATGACAGTACACAGCCCCAGAGATCCCTGACAAATAAAAAATAAGAAAAAGTCATGTGAGATATTCCCCACCCACCAATTTGTTAACTGGACTTTTATTGCTGCAAGGTAGGAAGGCTTGCTGTTCTGATAACTCTGATACTGGAAAGCTGGCTCTGTCTCTCTGCCATCTTCTCTCTCCCCAAAAAGTCAATGAACATCAGCACAGATTTTCTTGTTCTATTTCCCCCAACACTCAAATGACAGAAGTTTTACGAATTCTCCAAATAAAATTCAACATGGAGCTGCCCTAGCTGAAAAGACAGAGAGAAAGCTAACATTAGGGGTATGGAGTTGATAAGTATTTTAAAATACAGAAGTATCTTGGCTCTGACCCTTCTCTAAAATCAGCTAAGATTTTGTAACTTGGTAAAATTAAACTTGTTATCAACACACAACTGACTGTGCAACCCAGCAAAGATAAATGATCTCATTAGTACCACAGAAATCAGATGAGGTGTGCATACTAAGTGACATAGTAAATGCAATTATAAAACCCTACTGAAGTGATGTTAGTGACCTGACACATGACAAAAAAAACCTCTATGAGGCAGTGCAGAATCCTGGTTGGAAGATGTGCTGATATTATTTCTACGTTGCATAAATCAGATACAAAAGTACTTCTAAGACATCAGTACAAATCCTATAATTGAAAGAAAGTGTTGGAAACATTCAAGAAATTATTAACATGCAAAGAAGAGAATATCTTCCAAGAGAAGCAGAGCTACCCACTGATGCGGTGATCCCCAATTGCTAGGATGGGATGAACAGGTTAGGAGATCTACTTTCCCGCATTGCCCACCTCCATCCTGGCACACACACAGTGCGACCAGTTGCCAGACATAGGCATGTTCCCATTTTTCACATCTGCAGTAATAATTTTCCAGTATTAACTATGATAAAAATAAAGAATGAGGGAACCACATGGCTCAAAGATACTGTGGGGAGCCCCCCCCCCCATCTCCTGTTGGCAGTACCAGCGACCTACATCAGTGTTTATCTAGCTCTTCTCAAGTGTCCCCTGGTGCTGGGGTCTCCAGCACCATCACACACAGACTCTCTCACGCTTGTCTCTCTTCTCTGTTGCAAAGTTGTTTCTCAAAATCTAATCTACATTTTCCTTACTGCAACTTACTGCTCTTTACCTGACTCACAGCAGACAGATCCCAGGCTATTCCCTTCTCTACTGCGGCCTTTTACACCTTCCAGGGTCACAAAGGCTAGCCAAGAGACACAATGACAGCTTCTATGATTTCAACTTGCTGTCCTACATCTTATTTTCTAAATTCCTCGTTGTTTTTATTGCTAAACTTTGCCCTTCCTTACATTACTTTTGAACAGTTGTGCCCCAAAGCAGACACAAATACTCCTGCTGAGTCTTTACTAGTACCAGATATCTCAGAAGGATTAATTCATGCATTGTATGTGCAACACTATTAACATCCAGCAAGTCATCGCCTTGCAAAAGGATAACACTGTCAGCTTGCATCTCGATTCTGACACTCTCTAACTTTCAGACTGCAGAAGAGGCATTCCTCAGGAGTTATCCCTCCTTGGGCAGTGAACTGGGAAACCTAAATTCTACCCTTTTAACTTTCCCTGTGGAGCTGCAACCTGCATAACAGTATGGTCCCCAGTGAAAGCCAAGTAAGAAACACTGTGGTAGGGCCACCTCATCCACAGGAACTGCTCTAAAGGAATGCTTAATTCCACCTTTCCCCGTCAGCCTCTCACTTCACCCTTGATGGCTAAGGCAAGCACAGCTGGGAGACAAATGAATATCCCAGCCCCGCAACTTGACCCCCAGCTCTTGACTTGAAATAAGCTAGCAAATGTTCAAAACTAACCTACTGGTCCACACCAAAGAGCTCAGCATCTCCCCAGGAACCAGAAAATGTCAGACCTATCTGATTTGGTCTCTGCTTGTGGCAGAAGCTCTGCAGAGAACAGGTTAGGGATGGCTATTCCTGAAAGACAACCTTCACGGATGGCAAAAAGGATTATTTTTTCTCTTCTTTTCCCTCTGACTTGCATCTGACTGCTACAGTGAATCTGAAAAGGAAATTCTTCTTCAGGCCAAAGTGCTGAGGAACAATCCTCTGGTCTGAGCCTGTAGCAAAATAGCTCTTTGAAACAGCAATAACTGAAATAGCACTGCTGAATAGGTGTTGTGGTTTAAGCCCAGCTGGTTTCCCTACAAGTCCTTGATCAGAGTAAGCATTACTTAGCAACAACTAAAACCATCGGTGTTATCAGCATTGTTCCCAGACTCAAGTCAAAAACATAGCACTACACCAGCTACTAAGAAGGAGAAAAATGCTGCAGCTGAACCCAGGACAATGGGACTTGAGTAAAATGAAATACTTGAAAAAGTAATCAAAACCTCTGGTTAGTTTGATGAAATAATTTTCACACCATTTTCATAACCATTTTCACACTTTTGGGGGATACTTTATTACTGATTGAGAGCCTCTGTTTATAGAGAAGACGACAAGCAGTAGGCAGTGGTCTGAATGAAACAGGGCATAGCTGTGGAGCTCCCTGCCGTCTTTCTCTACTCAGCAATGCCATCACATAAGAGGGGGAAAAAAGGCATGAAAAAACACTTGTACTCCTACTTCACATTGTTAGCAAAGGAGAAACACAAACACAGGCTTTTTATATGCCATTGTCAGAGGATCCAGGGATTTTGTTCACTTATTGAGTAAGTCAGCTTGAAAAGCTTTCTTTCTGCTTAATGCCACTTTCAGCTGCCATCAGTACTCTTGTGAGTAGCACAGATAGGTGTCAGATATGGAATCAACCATGCCAGAGAGACAGAAAGCAACCATTTTCTGAGCATGCCATTTCATTCTACAATAAAATAAGTTACACTGTTCACAGAATTATTCTTTACCCATCACTTCTCAGCAAGACAGGCAAATACTATTTCTGTTCTTTCTCTTTCTCTGTACAGTTCAATTTAATTGCTCCTGGGGATTAGGAAACAAATTACAAATTGACTGGCTTGAACCCTCAACACATAGAGGGGTAATATTGCTTAACTGCAGGTAAGTTGCTGGGATGCAGTTCTCCATTTTAATACATTCACTTTCATCGTAAAATTAATTACTTGGTGACACTAGTAAACAGAAATAACCAATAAAGATAACTGCACTTTCATTTAAGTGCATGTTAACATGCAAAAATGACATACAGTAAAAATATCTGAACGTTTAGTTCTGGTTGTGGGCAGTGCTCAGATTCTTGAGTTTTAACTTTAAAAGGTTAAAAAGTTAAATTGCATTAATTTGGTGGTCTACTTACATTATCCAGTAGGGATATTTTGAACCATTACAGAATGTCTCTTGGGCTGTCCGAGATACAAGCCAATGAAATCAAGATGAGGATTTTTAAGGCCAGAACCAATTATTTCTGCTGGGAAAAAAAGATCAGTTTGTGATAAGAATTAGAAAGAAATAACAGGGATAAGAATTTGAGAAATTTTCACCTTGTAGTAGCATAATAGTAGCATAATATTTTCTTTGGAAAAGTTTAAATACAGCCTTTATTTCATATGGGAAACAAATATAAAAACACCCACTGCAATTTTCAGTGTCCAAGTTGTTTACCCTTTCTCACAGAATGGAAAACACCAATAAATTAATTCTCCTTATTCTGCATGCCACATGTTTAATCTCTCAAGCCTGAGTATCAGCTACCAGAGTACTTTACGCTAGCAGGGACTACTCACAGCCTGCTCATTGACAGAAAAAGAATCTACCCAAAAAAATTAA
Organism: Myiopsitta monachus; assembly: GCA_017639245.1. Lineage (NCBI taxonomy): Eukaryota > Metazoa > Chordata > Aves > Psittaciformes > Psittacidae > Myiopsitta > Myiopsitta monachus. The sequence goes on from CM029928.1 coordinate 24,691,232, forward strand.
TAAAGACTTGAAACAGCAAGGGTTGAACTCATCTGCCTTTGTGCCCGTAATAATGCCAAATACCTCTTCCCTCAGCCTTTACATGGAGTCTCACATTTCATGGACCCCACTGGAAGCAAGGGTGATACTTCTGCTCCTCTACTCCCAGGTTCTCCCATAACCTTACAGCTGCCACCTTTAATTGCCCTAAAGAAGTGATCAGCCAAAGGCCAATATTAAAACTGCATCAATTTTACCACAGCTTCTGTTTTTTCTCTGTTTTGTTCCACATAATGAGAACATCATCTTCCTTTAAATCATAACATCTAGGTGCTGGTTAAGTGACCCCTGGAGCTGCTTTTAGCAAAGACTGATAACTTCTCAGGTTCACAACCTCCCGCACTGTGTGACTCCTGCATGCAAAGGCAGAAAACGATGTTCAGTTTCACACATACCACACATGGATCCAGCCCGCAAACACAAAGACAGTTTCTGTTACTTCCCGTGAGACTCCCCCCAGATCCAGCACACATAGCATCTCCTCAGCTCAATCACCCACAAGTTTCTAATGGGATTTTAGCTTTTTATGTCCTTTCGTCTGCAAGAAGTTAATATTTTCTTTCATGTCCATTTTGCAGTGATTCTGCTGTTTTCCAGGCTCTGTTTTGTTTCTTTATGCTCTTGAGCATGGACAAATGGCAGAACTCCTCTATCAAGGACCAGGACACACCCTGCACTCGCACTACCTTGCCCTGTGCTAAACTGGGGGACAGATAACAGTTTATGGGGGTCACAGGGTTGGGTCAAGCCCTCATTGCTGCAGCTATAGAAACTTTAATACTAATATATGTATATATGTCTTCTGACAGCGTGCTAAGATAACAGACAATGAGAACGGGATGCAAAGGGGCACTTCCTTTCCAGCTGCATTTCAGTTGTGGAGAGTAATGGCAGAGTGGGATACTCTCTGCAATATCCTGGTTGGATTTAAGATACCGACTTTATTATAATTTTAAACATCTTTTAATTAACAAATTCTTTGCAAGTCACTGTCAGCAGTGGTTTCCATGGATGCTACTATTGGATATTGCAGAGCACAAAGCAGAGCTGCAGCAGCAGAGGCGGAGGCCACAGAATCACAGAACGGTTAGTGTTGGAAAAGACCTTAAAATCATCCAGTTCCAACCCCCCTGCCATGGGCAGGGACACCTCACTCTAGACCATGTTGTTGAAGGCTCTGTCCAACCTGGCCTTGAACACTGCCAGGGATGAAGCATTTACCATTTCTATTTACCATGAAGTGTGCTGATGGGGAGAGGGACCACCGCTGCCCACCAGGACCCCTGGCCAATGGGGTGCAATTAAGGCTGGTTTCACAGCCCTCTCACCTCAGCAGGGATCACCTCTCAGGAAGGCATCAGGAGAGCGGTGCTGAATAGAAACATGCCTCCCCCATCCACCCACTGCTAGTCCCACTGGGTGCTCCTATAACCCCACTGTCATGGGATCAGGCTGCACTTTCCGTGGGAAGGACAGCCACATTCAGCCCTGCTCTGTATCCAAGAAACATCCGCATAGCTCTTTCAAACATTCAGCCTACAGCAGGTCTACTTTCTGATAGGAACAAAAGGCAATTTTTTAATTAGATTTCACAATTGCAACACCTGAGGTTAAATCATGCTTAGGAAGATGAAACTTGAAAAATAATAATGGGATTTAAAGATAATTCCCTTTGAAAGTAAAACATTATTATTACACACATGCAATTTTAAACTAGAAGTGTTGGGGAAGGGGGGCATCATTTCATCCCAACACACCCAGTCAGTTGCCAGCACCTATAATAAATGACTGACGTAGAGATATTTCAGCCACTCCAGCCAATGAGCCAGCTTCACTGGGAGCTCGGCTCAGATGCCTCTATACAAACACCCGTAGCATGGGGAACAAACAAGAGGAATTAGAGATGTGCGCACGTCTATGGGGGTATGACATAATAGGCATCACAGAAACATGGTGGGATGGCTCCTATGACTGGTGTGTTGGAATGGAAGGTTACAGGCTCTTTAGGAAAGGCAGGCCCGGTAGGTGGGAAGGAGGAGTTGCTATTTATGTTAGGGATAGGCTGGAGAGTATGGAACTCTGTCTGGGGACAGGCGAGCAGTCAACAGAGAGTTTGTGGGTCAGGGTTAAAGGGAGAACTGTGATGGGTGACGACATTGGGGGGATCTGTTACAGACCGCCTGACCAAGAGGGCTCTGTCGATGAAGCACTCTATAGACAGATAGAAACAGCCTCATGATCCCAGGCCCTTGTTCTCATAGGGGACTTCAACCACCCTGATATCTGTTGGAGGGATGGTACGGCCTGGCACAAGCAATCCAGGAAGTTCCTTGATTGTGTGGAAGAAAATTTCCCCCTGCAAGTAATAGAGGAGCCGACAAGGAGAGGTGCCATGCTTGACCTTGTGCCCACCAACAGGGAAGGGCTGGTTGGAAATGTGACTGCTCCAGGGCAGCCTTCATTGCAGCGATCATGAGACTGTTGAATTCGAGATCCTCAGGACAGTGAGAAGAGCGTGCAGCAAGCTCGCTGCCCGGGACTTCAAGAGAGCAGACTTTGGCCTCTTCAGGAACCTGCTCAGTAAGGTTCCATGGGATATAGCCCTAGAGGGCAGGGGGGCCCAAGGCTGTTGGTTGGTATTCAAGGATCACCTGCTGCAAGCTCAGAAGCGATGCAACCAAACTAGAAGGAAGTGCTGCAGGAGAGCCAGGAGACCTCCTTGGATGGATAAGGAGCTGCTGAGGAAAATTCAAAGGAAAAAAGCAGCTTATAAAAGGTGGAAGCAAGGACAGGCAGCCTGGGAAGAATACAGGGATGTTGTCTGGGAAGCTAGGGACCAGGTTAGGAAAGCTAAGGCCCAGTTAGAATTAAACTTGGCTAGGGATGTGAAAGATAACAGGAAGGGATTCTATAGGTACATTGCAAAAAAAAAAAAAAAAAGGCAGGCTATGGACAATGTGGACCCCCTCCAGAAGCTATAGGGAGAACTGGCTACCCTGGATTTGGAGAAGGCTGAGGTTCTTAATGACTTCTTTGCCTCGGTCTTCACCGGCAAATGCTCTGATCACACCACCCAAGTCTTGCAAGGCAGACAGAGGGACTGTGAGAATGAAGACCCTGGGCCCACTGTAGGAGAGGATCTGATTTGAGACCATCTTAGGAACCTGAAGGTATGCAAGTCCATAGGACCTGATGAAATCCATCCGTGGGTCCTGAAGGAGCTGGCAAATGAATTTGCTAAGCCACTGTCCATCCTATTTGAAAAATCATGGCAGTCAGGTAAAGTCCCCGATGACTGAAAAAAAGGAAATATAACCCCCATTTTAAAGAAGGGGAAAGTGGATGAGCCGGGGAACGACAGAGCAGTCAGCCTCACCTCTGTGCCTGGCAAAATCTTGGAGCAGATTCTCCTGGAAGGCATGTTACGGCACATGAAAAACAACAAGGTGGTTGGTGACAGCCAGCATGGCTTCACTAAGGGTTCACAGAAGGCTTCACTTCCTGCCTGACCAGTCTGGTGGCCTTCTATGAGGGGGCTACAGAACTGATGGACAGGGGTAGAGCAGCTGACATCATCTACCTGGACTTGTGCAAAGCATTTGACACTGTCCCACACGACATCTTTGTCTCTAAGTTGGAGAGACATCAATTTGATAGGTCGACCACTCAGTGTATAAAGAGCTGGCTGGATGGCCGTACGCAAAGAGTAGTGCTCAATGGGTCAATGTCCAGCTGGAGACCAGTAACAAGTGGTGTCCCTCAGGGATCGGTGTTGGGACCGGCCTTGTTCAACATCTTTGTCAGTGACATGGACAGTGGGATTGAGTGCGCCCTCAGCAAGTTTGCCAATGACACCAAGCTGTGTGGTTTGGTTGATACGTTGGAGGGAAGGAATGCCATCCAGAGGGACCCTGACATGCTTGTGAGGTGGGCTGATACCAACCTGATGAAGTTTAACCCTGACAAGTGCAAGGTCCTACACCTGGGTGGGAGCAATCCCAGGCACAGCTCCAGGTTGGGCAGAGAAGAGATTCAGAGCAGCCCTGTGGAGAAGGACTTGGGGGTGTTGGTCGATGAAAAAATGAACATGAGCCGCCTGCAGTGTGTGCCTGCAGCCCAGAGCTGTAACCTGGGCTGCATCAACAGGAGCATGACCAGCAGGTCGAGGGAGGTAATCCTGCCCCTCTACTCTGCTCTTGTGAGACCTCACTTGGAGTATTGTGTGCAGTTCTGGTGTCCTCAACATAAAAAGGACATGCAACTGTTGGAACAAGTCCAGAGGAGGGCCACGAGGATGATCAGGGGACTGGAGCACCTCCCGCATGAAGATAGGCTGAGCAAGTTGGGGCTGCTCAGCCTGGAGAAGAGAAGGCTGCATGGAGACCTCATAGCAGCCTTCCAATATCTGAAGGGGGCTTATAAGGATGCTGAGGAGGGACTCTTCATTAGGGACTGTAGTGAGAGGACAAGGGGTAACGGGTTCAAACTGAAACAGGGGAAGTTTAGACTGGATATGAGGAAGAAACTCTTTACTGTGAGGGTAGTGAGGTACTGGAATGGGTTGCCAAGGGAAGTTGTGAATGCTCCATCACTGGCGGTGTTCAAGGTTGGGTTGGACAGAGCCTTGGGTGGCATGGTTTAGTGTGAGGTTTCCCTGCCCATGGCAGGGGGGTTGGAACTAGATGATCTTAAGGTCCTTTCCAACCCTAACTATTCTATGATACTATGTACCCCAAGGACCTTTCCATTGCTGTTAAAAATATTCCTTTTAACAGCAGACAATAAAAATATATCCACTTACTTAGAAAGATGAATGAAAAAGCTTGTAAGCCATTTTTTAAATGGAAAGAAAAATTCCCAATTATAAGTAGAGCCTGCAGTCCCTTCCACCTCCTCCTCCATTTCAGATTTGGCATTTCTTTTGCAAGTGAAAAATAACGTCACAACTAGGTAACATGGGGCCACATGCCTGGGTTCTGCTCTAAGCAACAACACTGCTGAATCCCAGCTCAGCAGCATGTAAGTAAAGTGAAACACATTTCAAATATCTGTCCTATTTCCGAGTAGTATTTCAACTCAAATTTAATTCTGTTTAGAAAACTTAGAACCCTAATGTATATTACAAAAAAGACAGGTAGCATGCTTGTAGCTAACTTTTGCATAGTCATGGGTTTTCTTCAATAGTTCTAACAATTCCAAGAAATTGTTGCTTGTGTTTTAACATTACACCAACAGGGATAATTATAATTTCAGGGAGTTTAATTCCTGTAAATCCAAGTACTCTCTTTTGCATCACATTCATCTCTTCTGACACAGCCCCACAGCCAACTGAAAAATCCCTACCGACTTTAACAGAAGCAGACATAGATTCCAAATCTGCACCATGAAAAAGATCTGTTTCCTTAATTAGTATAAAGATTGAACCCATGACGTTATTCTGGCTGTAATGCAAACACTGCCCAGTACACAAGCCTTTTTGCACTTGTGAGTCTTTACTTGCTCAGTTAAGTTCATCACTATGAGATCCTGTTCATTTCTCACCTCTGGTTTGTGGGAGGAAGTCCACAGCCACTGCAAGCGCTAAACTACATGGTCAAACAAAGACATCAAGTACAAGCATCTGTACCGTTGACAAAACTTGCAAACACTTCCCTGTATACATGTCATTTAACTTCAGGGCTTCTCCTTTTGCAAGTGACGTGGAAACTGCTGTGGATATGATGAAATCAGATGGACATTCTTCACTTAAGTACTTATCACATGTCATAATTTGAATAACTTTTTTGTACCTGTGAACAAATTACCATGTGTCTTACAAGTGTCACAAAAGTCTTCTGAAGGCAAGTATTTTAAGTTTCGCTCCAAATGATCATCAATAACATCTACCATGAATTTCATGATCTTACTTGCTTACCGAAGGAACTAGCAACAAATCTAAAAGGAGACAGAATTCTGTTCTGAATCCACAGAATTGGATTGGAGAGGTGTGTTTGATATAAATACAGCATGGTACACAATAATAAATAACATGGAACGAGACAAATAGCTATTGCTTTTCACACAGATTGCCTTAAGATGTGTCCCACAGAACTGGCAAAGGGGAAAAAAAAAAAATCAAAACCATGATGACAACACCTTTTACCTAGAAAGACACAACCCAAAATCCAAGTCACCAGTGCACGGCAACTGTGACCCCTCATATACAGCAGGATGATTACTGCACTTGCAGGGGATGGGTACCCTGCCCCTAAAACCACTGGCAACCTTGGCAGAAAAGACAGGCTGTTTTGAGATTAAATCCTTGTCCCATCATTCTCTTTAGAACATGACAGACTAGAAGCAGTTGGTATGGCTTCCCCGTCCCCTCGGCAGAGGAAGATACCAAAATCCTGCCATTGCTCTCTGGCAGGCATCTTTTTCCAGGGCTATATTTATTTCCAGAAAGAAATTATTTCCCCAAAAACTTGACATTGCTGCACCAGAACAAATACAGCGAGGTTTGCCAGGCAGGAAACTTTAAGAATTTCACCAGCTCTATGTTCCTGCTTTGATGGTGAACTGGTAAAACGAAAAAACTACCTTCTCAGGAGCCACAAAACCCTGTTGCAGCTTTCCTTTTACATATGTGAATGAGCTGAGTCATTAAAAAAAGGTCTTGCTCAACTAGGTGAGGCAGTATTTGAATGCATTAGAGCAGAGATTATTTGGAAGTTAGAATAAATATAATAACTAGAGGTAACATTGTGATTTTCAATGTGATTTACAAACTGATTTTGTGCCAGTGCCACTCCAGCCCCAGAAAGAATGCATTTCTGACTGTGTGCCTATGAGGAAAACTTACCTGTTTACTCTCCTGAAAACTTAATAATCTGATGTGTAGCAGGGACTCTCTTGGGGTGCATCCTCTGCATTTACAGACTCTGATAGGGATGGTCTAAAAGTATGTTTATGTTTATCCCAAATCATGAATGTTTTCAAATCACAAACAGTGTTAAAAAGCTTTCTTGCTTCTTCTGGCAGCCTGCAAAAATGTTAACTCAGGAGTTAATTCTACAGCGGATTATAAATGACATTTAGTGACATGATGGATGTATCCTGGCTTTGCAGCATAAAGATGACCTCAGAAAACAAGCCTTATTCCTTGTTTCACTGCTATGCTGCACACAGAGAAGTGTTGTCAGTAGTCTGTCTTCAGTATTTTGATTAATAATGTTAATGTAGTCTTCTAAATTGAGTTATTGCTCCTATTTCTGATCATGTTTGCGCTAATAATGTTTTATTTTTATTTAAACATTTAAAAAAGCATTAGTTTGTGGCCAACAGGTTTACTTTTACAGGCTATGTTGTTTCATAATGAAGGCAGGATTATGTGGATCAAAAACTACAACTTGCTTTCTTTTGTTTTTAACTGAGGAAAATATCTTCTGGAGATTATTTTAAAATTCAACTTGATCTCCAGTTTTTCTTCAAACATACAAATATGAAGTCATTGAACTCTCTTGCTGTCATAAGGCCACAGAGAGTATTAATTTCCCAACCAAGAACTGGTATAGTTTTGGGGATTTTTTGCAATATGCTTCAAATGAAGCACTTCCAGACCAATGACATCTCATGGCCCATTAGCATGCCTTGTAGCTAATGTTTTTCTATTCAACACCTAAGATGTGTGATATGCAGACAGATGCAGTGGTAACTCTCAGCCTCCACGAACAAATAGGGTTGAAGACACAAGTCAAGACAGGATTTGTAGGAACTCAATATAGAGCACAAGAAAACACTGTAAATGTGTTTGAGATAGGTCTACCTCACATTAACTGTCAAAGAAGGCCTAACAAAACACAGCTGGTGATATCTACACTCCCCATTAAACAAAGATCTGATTCACTTCCAATCCAAAAAACCAATCTGCTCCCTGGCTCATGACTGCAGTCTTCATGTGGCCACAGTAAGGGCAATATTACTTTCTATACTCAGTAACTGCAGCAATTGCTCTCCAGCTTCAGGCAACCCAAGGGCATGATTCACAGTGTCAGCAGGAAATGATAGGGCTGTGCAGCAGGAGGAAGGGTGACGTGAAGTAAAGTGACTGAGGGCCCTGGGAAAGGCTCCGATCATGATGTTCTGGCACATCAAAGACAAGCCATGCCTTTATACATACATACAGGAAAAGGAAGTCCCACCCCTCAACAACCAACACCTAAAATTGTCAATTATCTCAATTGTCTCACTAAGAAAGAACAATGTATTATGGAGCTGATTTTAATTAATGTTTTTTCAAATCTATATTTCTATAAAGAACAAAAAGAACAACTTCTCCGGAGGGCTGCAGACCCAGGATGAACCATGTGTGAAAAACCTGACACTTTTGCTCAAACAAAAAAACCCAAAGGAATGTAGAAATCATTTGAAACACAGTCCTACTTACTTCTGCCACTGAGCAGCAAGCAACCACTGAAATCATTAAAGAAAACAATCTGCAATTTTCCTCTAGATGTGGAGCATAGTGGCTTTTGATACATATGCACCTAACTGTGGCTTTCCATGAGCACAGTTAATACCTCTAATGCACTTAAAAAAAAGAAAAACGTTTTTTAAAAAAAACAAAGCTGAAAAAAGGGATCTAAAGCTGAGCAAGTAGAGAGAGGAACAAAACAAAAGCAGTTGCAATGCTTAAGGCAACCTATGCGCACACCATCTATAGAAGACTCTTTCTACAAAATGCATTTACATGGGTCATTATCTTCACACGATACCTAGGCATTCTAGAATCATTCAAGTGACCACATTATGCACGGCTCAGCAAACCATTTACGCACATGGGTGGCTTTAAAGAATCCTGAAATTGTGTCAACAAGATGGGGAAATAAGGGATTCCCATCCAGGGAGAGAAAGAATAGCAGAGAGCGCATACAGAGGGCTGGGCCTAGCTCATGCATTGTGTCGGACATAAAAAGCAAGACTTGCAGCTGAAGTTAAAAATATCATTTTGAGTCAATAGAGGACAGATGTAGAAAACATCAGCCCTGCCCACATACAAAAGATTTCATAACCGCCTTCGCTGTGTGGCTCACTTCATATAGGGACAAGCTGGGAGAAGGCAGCAAGGGGAAAACAATAAAAGACTTGTGCATAGGTGTGGGAAGGGGGAGACGGCTGTATGAGCAAATCGCTTTGGAAAATTGGCTGGTGACAGTTTGGGGCTGAAACACAAATTTGTGTGTGTGAGCTCTGTAGCACAGCAAAGTTTGGGAACCACAGCAGATTCCTGAAGGCAAAAAGACAGATGGACTTCACTAGAAGTTGCCTGGTCATGCCCCTGTACAGCTCCCTGATGTTTAACATAAGCACTGCAGTGTGCCCAACTGGCCCAACAGCTGGCTGGATCACCTTGCTACTGCCACCCCTCATCACTGATTCACAGCCTGGAGAACACGGCTACCACCAGCAGCCCTGGGGTCTTCTCTGAAGGGGTGCCAAGGTACTTCCAGAAAGCCCCGCTGAAGTACCGAGGCACTGCGTCATGGTCAATCAGACAGCACTTTGTCACTTCAGCAAATCAGGAAATCCTGGAATTAAAGATCAAAAAGCACTCCTGACTCATACATTACCAACCTCTGACCCTTCAATAATCTAAAACTCTCTTTAATGGAGACCCTTTAGATGGGCTTCTCAAGCCCATGCCTGCACAGCACATGTCTGGGGACAGAGGCTGGCACCATGCTGTCACAGGCAACTGGTTCCTGCTTCCCACTGATTAGGAAATACACTATACATTAATCTCCTTTTACAGTATCATATAAAACCCTAATTACAACCTCATGCCTTCACAACAAACACATCACGCATTTAATTCATGCACAAATGCTGGCCCTCAAAGATTTTTTTTAATGTGGCTGAGTTTGTGATTAAGGGTTTGCTTTATTCAGCAAGAGAAGTATTAGGGCATGACCAGAGCCCAGCTCTACCACTGTTTCCTACAGGATTTTCTCAGATACAAGCAAAACCAGGACAACTGACCAGATACATTAACGAGATCATCTGCAAGGTCAGGTTTTACAGACCTACAGCTAGAACAGAAAAACTTTTGTGAGCCTGCATCAATGGAAATAACCAGAAAAGCACTTCATTTAAACACCTAGCAGATGCTCCAGTCCAGGTGACTGCTATTCCACATGCTTTCCCCTCTCTTTTTCATGTCAGCTTAAAGACAGACAGACCTATCTTTCTTTGTTTCACAGATATTTAACAAAAACCCACACAAGCAATTAAGCAGAATCCTTGGTAGTAGTGCTGAAAATAGATTTCTCAATTGGGTAATAGAGGCATGCAGTACAGGGTTTACACCTCTCAGTCACTCAGCCAACAGCAGCCTTCCATTATCCAAACAAGTCAGACCTGAAAACAGGAACATAAAAAACTTCTTCAAAATTCTTAAGTGCTTTCTTCTGGGTTGGTGGTCACTGATAGGTGCTCTGATCTCTCAGACGATTTCACACATGAACTTTGCTGTTACCTAATGAGCTTTGCTAGGAACACATAGAAACAGAGCTGCATGCTCAAGTGATGAACATACCATGTCTACCTAACAACACACAACTAAAATAAAGGTTGCTGATCCACTACAATGTTAAACCATGCTAAAAACTTGCTATCTTTTGTTCTTCTTGCATTGAACTACATTCCCTTGATTTCAGGATAGCAAACAATTTTCCAGGCGTTATCAGATAACAAACCTTCCAGTTGTAATGATGTTCCAAGTTTTACAGCAAACAGCTTTTAGCAAGCTGAAAGCAAGCCAGATTCACCAAAACAGAGGTAAACTGGATTGCTATAAACATGTGCAAGATAGCCTCACAATTCTGTAGTGGAATCTGGAGAGAAGTCTTACCTTAGAACATGAAAAATCACTGATAAGGGAAGAAAAACATTTCCAGTGAGTAGGATGCACAGAATAGGTGGTTTGGTCCTTTTCACCTGAACATAACCATTAAACGATTTTTCAGTTACAAAGTTATCATAGTAAGTAGTCTTCCAGAAGATCACACAACAGTGAATAGACTATCACACGCAAGTAGACTAAATGTGACTATTACTCTTGGATAATTAGCCTCAGAACATAGGTAGTGTCATTGAATAGGCATGCAACAAGATATACTGCCCTGGTTAACCACACGTGATTTAGCCCTGTCATATCCAAAGCATTAAGGATAAAGAGACTTTGGAATGTTTATATAGAAAATATTAAATTATGAATAAACCACTTTGCCATCTGCAATGGCAGTGAAGCAGGCAATATTCAATGCCAGAATTTAAGATCACAAAGCCAAAAAGTGCAAAAAAGCCCCATTTTCAAAACTAAGTAATTGGACTAAATCAAATATATAGTAAGTATCTCTTATCTCATGTAATCATGAGAATGACAGACAAGAATCTCTGATTTTTAGGAGTGACAAACTTTTCACCGGCTTAATTTCAATGAGCCTTCTGGAAAGGAAATACAGCAGGATTTTATAGGAAGAATAATTAGTGTGTAAATGTTCTCTTTTTTTTTGTGTAAAATACATCAAGCAAGAAACTGTATGTAAGATCTGGATATGAACCTGAATTATTGCATGTATGGTTGGGAACACTGGAAGAAGGAGGATAGGTGTTGTATTGCATTACAGGTTCTATGCAGACAGTGGCACTCCTTCAAGATACATAGAAGATACTGGATAAAAGTCCAATCAATGTCTGAAAGATGGGTAGCAAAAGGGAAGCACAGGACAATTCAATTAGGTTCCTACTCAGGCTTAAGACATACATTACAGCAGAATTTATCAGCCAAACTAACCATGGGCTCGGAACATTGTCCAGGGAACAGACTGACAAAGGACAAGCCTGTATTTCCAGGGCTTTCAAAGCCAAGACTCAGCGGGTGAAGAGAAAAGAATAATAAAATAGCAGATGTGGTTATTTCTAGTCAATCATAAGAGACAGTGACAGTACTCCATCTGCTTACCTACAATCCATGTTGCACTTCCTACACGGCAAACAAACCAGAAATTCTGCAGTCTTTTGGGAAATGGTACTCCAATCATGGCGATCTACCAAGATGAGAAGCCATTTAAACCATCTCTTTGATGATTGGAATTATTCTCCATCTATCTTCTTCTGCATAACTATAAGCATAGATGAAACAATCATTAAAAGAGAACAAGTTTCACCAAAACTATGCAATTTTCCCTCAATGAAAAGATTGCCTACAGTCACTGGCTCTTGAGTCAGGGACACTTTTAGAGATTACTTTTATAGACTGTTCAGAATGAAGCCTGTCCAGAACATATGCTCAAAGAATAGTATTGGCCTATACTACTTACACTAACTTCAAGATCTAAAGCAGGGCTTAGCAAATACTTGCACAGTACTTTGCAGAGAACATCACTATCTGCATCTGGTACCAGCCTGGAAGTCAGAGAATTATATGGCATCAGGGATACAGACAATGACAAGAACTGCACCTCTCTGCACGCCAAGTACTTGAAGCTGTGTCCTGGGTTCAGCAGTAGCAGTCATTTTTCTCCTTCTTAGTAGCTGGTGCAGCACTGTTTTTGACTTTCGGCCTGGGAACAGTGCTGATAACAACGATGTTTTTAGTTGTTGCTCAGTAATGTTTAGTCTGACCAAGGACTTTGAGTCTCATGTTCTGCAAGGGAATAGGGGAAGCCGGGAGGAAGCAGAGACAGGACACCTGACTCAAACTGACCAAAGAGGTATTCCATACCACAGCACATCATGCCCAGGATGTAAAAACTGGGGGCAGTTACCCGGAAGGGTTAGTTCACGGCTCAGTCATTGGGTGGTGAGCAGTTGTATCCTCTTCCCTTGTATTTCCCTGGTCACTATTATTGGTGGTAGCAGCAGTGGTTTGTGTTATACCTCAGTTACTAAACTGTTCTTATCTCAACCTATGGGAGTTACATTCTCTCGACTCTTCTCCCCATTCTTCCCCCCACCTCAGAGTGGGGGGGAAGAAAGAGGGGGAAGTGAGTGAGCAAACTGCATGATTTACGGCTTAAACCATGACAAGCTGTCATCCTTTGAAAGCTACACCAGAATCAAAACACCTAGTCCACCACCAAGGAGAAATCAGAAAGAATGCTGCATTGTTGATGCTCTTTTATCATGTGCTCAGACCACAAAAGCCATTGCTTCATAGGTTAACCGTTAACATTGGCAGACTTATTCTTCCTTGCCTTGGTAAACATACATAAACATCTAATCAAGAACTATTTCTCAAGAAAACTAATTCTGAACAGGTTAACAGAAATCCATAGGTCTCTGTGGCCAGAAACGCCATCACTGCATATTGTCAGCGCAAAAACCTTAGCAAGCAGCAGCAAGTCTGACTATCACATCCCTGCAACCAGAGAGAAGGGACATGTCACGCTTGCCGGAAGTATGTTGGTCTATGAGCATTTTGCCACAGCAACAATTGAAAAAGCCATGATCAACATTCTCCCTAAAAATAAGGTAATTCAGAAATGTCACTTCCATTGTCACAGCTGATGTCACTGAAGTGTCACTCGGAGTTAATATTAGCCTAATCAAGCCTATTATAGAATTCTTGTAAGTATTTAATAGGCTCTTGGATTTGACTTTTGATATGAAAATCTGCATAATCCTAGATATTTTATGAATTTCAAATGGTTCAAAGTTCAACTCTAACAGAGCAAGGGGACTAGCAAGATGCTGAGAAAAAGCTCCTCTGCTGCTCAAGCAGAAAACGATGTGTCACCTTGCCAGACACACTGGGCTTTCAGCACTGCTTTTGGCAGTGACTCAACACTCAACCTCTTTAACCGTGCACTGAGCACTTCCAGCCCCTTCGCTGCAGCCATGGTCTCTCAAAGGATCAGGCTCTGCTGATTTCAGAGGTAGCAAAGGGTCACAGACAAAGCAATGCAGAGGCATGGAAATGCTCAGGCCTGGAGATACCACCTTCACTTGAGAGGTACCCCAGTTCCTGGTTGTTCAGCCATGCAACCAGGTCCCCCCTGCAGTCCCTGCTCATCTAGCACTGGACATGAGACATGCCTGAAAAGCTGCACACTGCCGCTGCAGAAGGTACTTGAGGTATCCAAACATTCCCACTCAACTGCTGCAGAAACAAAACTGGGCAGAAACTACTCTGTGACATCTATTTTCTCCTTTCTTTAGTACGGAGGCTAATGAAGAGTTTCATGTACACAACTGTCATGCACAGTACTTTAACCTTCCTATCTGTGGTTCATGGTCTAAACACACAAAAGATAAGTTGTTTCTCACAAAAGTTAAGTGCTGGAGCATATAGCAGACAAGAGGGAGGAACAGTGATGTTATTTCCTCATGGAAGAAAACCATACCTTTGGGATAACAGGTGCCCTTGAGGGAAGGTCAGAGCAAACCAGCTACAGCATCAGGAGAGTGACTTCGCCTTTTAACAAAAACCAATTTAGTAAATGCACACATGCAAGGCAACTTGGTACAAAGACACATTTTCTTAACTCCTACAACCCCAAAAGGCAGCACTCCCCCTCCCATTAGAACACCAAGAGCAGGGGCCTTGAAAAGGATGAAGACGAGGGGCTCTACCCAAAGCACAGTCCCCAGCCCCTTCCACACACAGCCCAGCACTCATCTCTCTGGTACAGGTTGTGCCCCACAGCCAGCATTGGGGTCCTTGTCTCCCCATCCTTCATGTCAGGCTGCTTACAACATGCCAACCACTTCCATACCTCTTATGCACAAGAAAGAGCCATGATCTGCGGAGGTGGAAATTCACCGTTTTGGCAAGGAGAAAGAAAAAACCCACCACATCAGCAGGTTTTATTTTATTTTAAAAGGGCTGGGAGTTCAGAATATTTGCAGCAGTCCTCAGGGAGATGAATGAATGGGGGTTGTCCATAGATAAAGTGGAAAAGGGTGCATAATGCACACATTTATAAGCTACATGTGGTTTATAGCATAAATCAGTAGTTGTCTCCTATTCTGTACACAAATGTAGCCTCCTATCTTACCAGGAACATTCAATAAATAACTAATCTATATCCTTTTGCAATCCAAATAATCTCCTCCCTGATGGAAGATTCTGGGAGAAGCAATACAAATTCCCGCATGTGGAAACTCAAAAAGGGTACTGAAAGCACTGTCCCAGCACATCCTTGGTACCTGCATGTTGAATCCCTGCAGACTCCAAGGTGCATTCACAACCATGCTGCCATGTAGGAAGCCACATAGAAATACATGTATGATTGGGTGTATCTGACTTGAACAAAAGAGAAAAATGGGGAAAATTACATCCTCAGAGAATCACTGCTGCTCTTCTGTTCTCACTAATCAGTGCTGCATCTTTTTGTACTCGGACCTGACTTTTAAGAGTATGAAGCCAGAGAAGAATGCCCTCCTTTTGAGGTCAATCAGAAATTAGGAAACACTGAAACAGACATTTGTAAAAAGTAAATGCAATACATAAATTTGAGAATTTCCCCCCTGCAAATAATCTCACTTGTGTCACATACAAAGAAGTATTCAGCTCAATGCACGTCCTCTTCATAATTATAACTTGACACATTTTCACAATTCCTTACTCTCTATTTACTATTCTGTTTTGCTGCTGTACAGAGTTTCCTCTATTGCAATCAGCGTGGGTGTCTGGAGTGTGAGCTGCTAAGATTTCTGCTCCTCCCCTCACATCAACATGCTGGAGGTTATCACAAGCAGCTACAGTAAGGATCCCGGTTAGAGGTTTGCAATATCTCGCACAAAAGCGGAACAGTCACTAGAAGGAAGAATATTTTTTCCCTTAGCATAATGTTCAAGGAACATGTACATATGATTTAATGGGAATAAACAAAAAGTGCTAATTTGTGGGTTTGTAAATCCCATGTAAGCAAAATGCAACATATTGAATCATCCACTGAAACACTGTGCTTTAAAATTCAATCAGAAAAACACACTGGATTTGGAAAAAGCAAGGACTATGCATCACGCAAACGTGCTACTCCTGGCTAAAGGAAAAACATATTCCTTGCGTTTTGGACATACTGTTTCCCTCAACATGTAAATAAAAAGGAGATAATTGAAAAATATCAGTATATCTGTATATATATTTTTATATACCTATAACTGATCCTGTTCAGCAGACTGTCACTTAAAAAAGGTTACCTTTTCAAGATTAAGACTGCTCAGACAAAATTATGATGATATATTTTCAGAAGAGGCCAAATCACACCTTGCCATACAAAGCAGCCCCATATTACCTTCTCATGGATGCCTCACAAAGCATTTCTATTTTACACAAGGATGCACTCAAAGTATAGATAAAAAGGAATCCTGCAATTGCTCTTTATTTGGAAGGCATTAAACACACATCAAACACAGGATAAAAATTCAGTGTTCTTTAAGGAGCATTAAGGAGGAGCAATGCCAAATGTTTATATATTTTTGTGCGCATTTTATCTGCAAAACACCCACACAGAGGCATTCCTCAAATAAACTATGTGAATTTTATCAATAAATCATCTCTAATCCCTCCAACAATTCTCTTTACCTTCAGCAACTAATGAGTTAGTTGATAAACTGATATTGTTATTGATCAACATAGTTGATACATGTTATGTATCAACATAGTTAGTTGATAAACAATGATAAATATCACTAACCAAGGAAAGAGGATCTTTCCTTTGTTTCCCAGAGAACGTGGAAGACTGACTTCTAGCGATGTATTTTTATATTCAGCAAAGTTCCCTAAGTAGACAATTTTGCTTCTAGCTTGGTTTATTATTCTACCTAAAAAAAGAAAAATTAAATTAAAAAAATGCTGATCATCCAAAGGACAAGCATAGTATAAAAGTCATTAAAATTACTGTTCCTGTTACTGTCTTATACCTGCATGTGTATTTTCCCCTTATGGGAAAATAAGGGGAAAATGTATGCTAAAATGCACACCAACACCACTAAATCCACATAGTCTGTCTTCATTTCACAGAGAAATTCACAGGGCAAAGAAGAATATATATATAATCTCAATAATAATAATCAGTCATTAAATATTAAACCACCAAATGTTATGCATTTGAACCTCATTTTGGATGTGAAAATTGCCACTGATAATCCAAAAAGGGACCAAATAAGTGAGTGATACCACAAACAAACAAACAAAAAAGTGGCTTAGGTTTGTTGGTTTTAACAAACAATAGGTAAAGTACAAAACATACAGCTCAGTCCTACAATTCCCTCCGTATGCTGGTTAATGCTTAGGTCTTCAATTAATTCCAAAGGGACTATTTTATGGAGCCAGGAAAAAAAGAATCATTAAGCACTAACAGCAGCCATAGCTTCCCACACTGATTTCACAAAAAAAGGGCTGAATGATAGAAATATTGTATGAATACATAACAGAATTTACCAAACAGACTATAAGTTAGCAAAACATCAGTAAAAAACATTAACTCAAGTCCCTGATTAAAACCAGATGGCATTTTATTGTTCTTTCAAACCTGTCAGTTATGAGCCTTATTGACCTCTTCTGCAATAAGAGGGTAAATGTTCTGTATTACTCAGCAAACAAAATTACCAAAAGAAACAGACAGCAAGTTTTCCCAAGTAAAAATGTCTCTATTTCAAAGTTATTTGCAGGTGTGCTCATTTTAAAGTTACACACATTTAATTACTTAATTTAAATGTTTTGTAAAATCTGCATGTTTTTATTTGAAGTCTGACTGGAATTCTATCAGAAAGATAAGAGGAATAGTCAATATATTAAAAAAGACAGCTGTCTGCAATATAGCCTAGATCTAATAAAAGGGAAAAATAACTGAAGTTTTATATAAAAGAGTAGTTTTTGCTTTTTAGTCATTTTTCCCCTACAAGCTTAAAAAGAAAAAAAAAAAAAGTACATGAAACTATTCAATTTCTGTCTTTTGGATTTGGACTCTTAAGTGAAGCACCCACTATGTCAGTGCGCATTCACAAGGACAGACAAGCTAATACACAGTGTCTCAGTACACAGGAAGAAAGCAGAACAGCAAGGGGCTTTAAATGTGTGATAAGCCAGAGGCAAATTTTAAGTTTTCAAGGCATTTGAGGGAAGAGTAAGGCCCATCCAGGCTGTTCTGAGGGTTGCCTGCTGAAATCCCATGGACTGGCTTATGCAGTGCTTCCAAAAAACCCCTACCCATGCCTCTGTTGTTTCCTTCTACTGGATGTGTCTATCTTTATTTTTCTGAAATAACAGAAGCAACCTGATTCTCAGTTGAGGGTATTACTGTAGGATATACAGCAGAAATTATGCTTCCCTATATAACAGTGCTCCTCACTGCAAGAGACTAATGGTCATTTGCACACATACGAATGGAAAAATAAAAGAGCTGAAGTAGTAACTGTTCTCTGTCCTTTCCAAGTAGTTACTTTACCTTTCTGCACATTTCTGAATTTTTAACTGCAATATGCAGCTGGTGGAAGCAGCTGAAAAGGATCTGGACCTGCTACCAGGATATTTCCCTCTC
The DNA here is from genome assembly GCA_017639245.1 of Myiopsitta monachus. Lineage (NCBI taxonomy): Eukaryota > Metazoa > Chordata > Aves > Psittaciformes > Psittacidae > Myiopsitta > Myiopsitta monachus. The sequence continues at coordinate 24,709,798 of CM029928.1, forward strand.
CCCCCCCCCCATCTTTGACAAGCTAGCAAAAGTGCATACCTCTACATTTAAATGCATACAGCAAGACTATATTGCAATGCAAGCGCACACAAGGACACACATTCACATCTCATTTAATTGAAGGCAATCGTAAACCTGTATGATGTGAACACATCCAATATAGTACTGACTGTAAAGACGTTTTGCCATACACTAGTATTTTATCAGTACTTATGCAGAATAATCTGCAATTAAAGAAATAGCATTAAAAAAATTAAATACATTAAGTCCTTCTGGTACACCCTACCCTCTTCGAGTTAAATGCAGACAGCTACAGAAAGAACATGCAGTGCTATCTATTCAGAGGCAGAACCATGAATATATTGCCTTAAAACAGAAGTGTAATCCTGAGAAAGGGGATACGGCAACTACATTTCCCACCAAGGGCTAGACATTATCTCAAGCAATACACTACCTGCTCTTACAAGCTGTAATATTTCTTCCTTCCATGCAAAAATACATCTGTGTCTGCAAGGAGGAAGAAATGCTTACCTTGATATCTTTTGCAAAATAAACCCAACAAAAGAGCCCGGTTCCACCACCTTGAACAGAAAAGGCATCTGAAGACAGCGCTGAGAGTGAGCGAGCTGGCAGGCAGCGCCGAGGCAGGGCCACTCTGCTTGTGCCCCCTTTTTCTGGCAGCATTCATGACAATGCGCGAACACCCCCTCCACATCGCAGCAGGCAACTGTAGCCAGGAGACAGAGGTGCTTAAATTAGAAAACCGCTGCCAGAGGAAATAAACGGGAACCACAGCGACCCCCTCGACCCCAGCAGCTATCAAATCCAGGAAGATATAGTGCACATCTGTTTTACGAGGCCCCCAGGGAGCTCCAACTCCAGCTACTTACCCTGTCTGCATTATTAATAGATGTTAATGGTGCCATAATATCGAAAAGAAGCCTCTTCCCTCTTTATAATATGGAAATTCCAAGGGGTTTTAATTAATTTATTTTTTAAAAGAAAAAAAAAAACAAACCAAAAAAAACCAAACCTACACACTGTGAGGCAGAAAAAAAAAAAAAGCTTCTTGGTCCTGCTAACTGCATAACTGCACCCTCCCTCCACCCTGCCTTCCCCAGCCATCCTCAATATACTGATTTGGTAGACAAGATCGATTCAAGGCAGTAAACAACTGCAATAAAGCAAACAGGCAGACAAAGACTTTCTGCCATAAGGCAATTCCTGAATACACAATTTTCTTCTTAATAAGGTTCTAAAACATTTCAGCTAGAGCATATACATATATATTTTTATGCAAATGATTCAGTGTAATGAACAGAATAAAACAACATCATTCAGATGTTTCTTGACTATCTAAATACAAGGGTTTATTTCTTCAGCAGAAGTTATCTGTCACCTCAAAAAGTATTATTTAGACTGACTCGATGACAAAGTACCCTCTGTCAAGCCTTTGATTTAGATGATGAATAAAGGAATGTGATCCTAAAGTATCCCGAGGCTGTGTTTTTGTTAATGCATGGATTTCCTCTGGGTCCATTCATCCTCAAGGTAGGTATACTGCAGTCATGCACCAAATTGTCAAAAGACCTTCCACAAAAGATATTGACCTATTTTAATCTGATCCGTGTATAAATGTAACTGAGCTAGCACTGGGAATAAAGTGAACAAAAGATGTATTTTTAACCCCTTTATAACACTGTATGCAAGAGGAACAAATACACACCACTAACAAACACATCCTCAAAAACTGTATGAGAATGCAGTTTGCTTTAACATCAGTGGAAGAGATACAATTAAGAGTCATGTGAAATGCTATTGCTTGCTCAAAGAACCAGGCGCACTTCCTCTGCAGTTTAGTATTGTTATCAGATAATTCCGACCAGCTTTAAAATAAATCAATCAAGAAATGATGAAATGGTCAGCTTCACCTAGCCGGCTTTCACTCCGCTGTACAAGGCACCAATTTTAACTCCAACATAAAAACACCGCAACATCTCAAACTACAAAGAAAAGAAGTGCTGTCCTTAAAGATGGCGATACCCATCCATTAATTGTGTGATGAAATTTTTGCACATGGGGGGCGGTGGGGTGGGAAGAGTGAACATGTCAAGAATCACCTTCTTGTGCTGCAGATGCATGCTGCAGCTGTTTGCTGGCTTTCCACAAATGAATGAAAAGTGCCACTAATTCTTCCAAGACAAATGAAACCGATTGGCTTTGTTGCTTGCTTGTCTCTGCGGCTTTTGAGACCACGCAAGTACGCTGCAGACGCGAAATCACAGGGTCTGGCTGTATTAACTGAATTACAGACAGCGTTGATGTGATCATCTTCATCTCTCTCTCTTGCGCTCTCTAATTATTTATCCAGATCAAGCCTGACTGCTGGAAAATTAGCTCTCTACAGGAGGTAACCGAGCTGAAAGGTTCTTTTTACCAAGAAATGATGGGCTGGCCTCTAGCAGTACATACACCAGCGTGCAGTTGTAAGGAAATGTCTCAAGATGTAAATTTGCAAGTAGATTTCCTCCCAGCAAAAGAAGACATTTTTAGAAGATATAATTTATGCACACAGACATATATTTATACCGACATACAAAATAGGTAGCCTTCCAAATTCCTGACCCTGGAACTTGAAAGAATTTACTTAAAATGGGAAGAGAGAAGATGTATAATGGTCATATCCCTCTTTTTGTTGCTTTATACATTCGTTCCTACTTGCTCGCCTACAAACAAGTTCATAGTATTTCACTTATGCAAAGATTTCACTTCTTGCCAGCAACTGCAATGAGACCAAGTTTTAGTTCTGATGCTTCGGGGGGAAGATAGCAACATTTTAGTCACTTAAACAAACAGAAGAATGTACAGAAGAATGAACAAAGCATAAAAAATGAGGCTAATCATTTTTTCTCTAAGATCTAGATACTGCTTTAGCCTGTAGCAATCTAAAAGAAACTGTGAATATATTTTTATTTCCCTTTTATTAAACCTGCCAGACAAACAAGGGTAGTCTAAAAGGAATGGCTTTGAAATTATTTTCCAATTAGCAAGACTGTCATTATGAGTTGATTTGCTATACTGCATGCTTATATGGATGTACACATTTTTAATACACTTTAATGCACACTTTGGTCTAATTTTAGTCACATGTAGGCCAGTATAAATTTTAGTGCTAAAGAGCTCTCACTTACCAATTGAAGCACTAAACACAAAAAAAATTTATATTAAAACAATGCAGCTGCATGGAACACAACTATGCTGATTTTTATACCAGTGAGCTTTGGAATGTCATTCTTTAAAAAGGAAAAAAAAATAATAAAAAAAGACAGCAGATTCTAGGCTGACTCTGCATTTGCAGCAGTTCAGCATGTCAAGCCTTTCCCAATCTTTTAATTGCATTGGGTGTTATGCATGCCAGGGATGGCTGAGAATAGTTGTCAACCCACCTGACTGCAGAACAAAGAGCATTTTTTCTTCCAGCATTTGTTACTGATGCCTGAGCCACACCCTGTCATCCTTACAGAACACGCTCTTTCTCACATTGTCCTACTTGCACAGAGATGATGTCTTCCTGACAATAAAACATCCTCTAAAATTATTATGCCCGGTTTCACCTTTTTTTGAATCCCCCATGGGTTTATTTTTAAGGAAAGGAGAGGGGCTGCATGAGAGCTGCGTTTCCCACAGCGTGGGGAGTCCCTGGGCTGCAATGCCTCAGTGTCCTGCAGCCTGGTTTCCCTTGCTCCCGTGGAGATGCTGCTTGCAGATGAAGGGCCTTACCCGGCTCGGTCAGTCATGGGAGAGGGCACAGCCTCCCCTGTAACAGAGCATGGGTTTAGACTGAGTTGATCAATCCTGGAATTCAAGGGCAGACAAGGGAAGAAAAAGAACAAACAAAACCCAGACAGACAGACATACAAATGGAAAAACAAGAGGGGAGGCCCCTCGTTTGTCTCCTCTTCCCACCAGCCCCAGGCATCTGCCTGTGGGGTCAAAAAGCTCCAGCCAGCACTAACCCCTAACTAACGCCTATTTGCCAAGCCATGCGCTCCCCATTTCACCCCCTCAAATCTTTTGACAGCTCAGAGTTTGTAAGGTTAAACTGCTCTTGGTCTGGGTGAGAGCCATGGAAAGATTGTTCCCCTGCTGCTCTGCGCAAAAGCCCTTCGCCTTTCGTTTCTCACCTACGCTCCCGTTAGCGCTGCAGATCACATGCAGTGCCTGGCCCCTCCAGAAACAAACACAAGAACAAAAAGCCTCACAGGCTAGCTACACAACACCCGGAAACATACTGTGATTTTTGAAGATTTGTATAAACGAGGCACATTCCTGATTTGATCTTTTTATAACATAAGCAAGCAATGTAAAGCAAGATACAGACAATGTGAGAACCAGTACCTGCAAGGCAACCCACATCCCTTTTTCTGCATGTCAGAAACATTTCCTGCGCCACCTCAATTTTCTATTATCAAAAGCCTGGAGGCAATCAAACACCACAGCTTCCAATGCTCTTCTCACCAACTTTTCATGAGGTTGAAACAACTCTGCTGCATTTTTGGTAGCCATAACAGCAGGTGAGCTGTAGACAACCTTTACAGCAAACAAGTAGCCCTATCCCTCTGCATTTCCTGAGGCACCAAAACTACACTTTCCGACCTCATGGAGTAGCAGGAATGGTGGGTTTTCCCCAAGTTTCAGGACAGACAGAGTTAAAGAATGGCTTGACTTAGCCTGGATTATTTTTGCAAGCTGGGTTTACTTGGTCTTATCTGTTTCCCTGACACAGCTTATGCATCTAATGTGCTTTCCAACCCTAACCTAACAGGACCAAACAGTTTTAAGAACCAGCAATGCTATGGACTCTATGAGGTTTGGCATAAGGCTTTTTACTGTTTGTTTAAAAAAAAAAAAAAAAAAAAAGAGCTTTTGTTCAGCCATACCTCTGTATTTGATATGTTATCATCCACCAGCCACGCACCACCAAAGGGAAACTGTGGTGATATCAGGCTATGGCTCCATTCTGCATCAAACAGCACAAAGAAACTGTTGCCACTTTAACCTTTGAGATACAGAAAAATAAAACCCCTTTAACTTTTGATATCATGATTCTCGAACAACCAGCAAGCCTAGCTTTAAAAGAAAAAATAAACCTCTATATCCCAGGACACATTAGTCTACCAACTGCTAAATGTTCTCATTGCTATTTTGAAATGGGGTGTGGGTGGAGATACCTACTGAAGCTTCCTACTGCTGCAGCTGCCATTGCTGTTCACTGGGGATGCATTTTCAGAAATCCCGGCTCCTAAGGAGCCTGAACTTGCATCTGCACCTTTTCCGGGACACATTGAAGACAAACATTCTTGTGCCACTTGTTATTCACAGCACCACTGCAGCAGGATGCCGGCCTGTGACAGCACCCAGATCTGCTGCAGGCACAGCAGCAGCCAGGGCAGAACAACAAGGTGAGCCAAGAGGGGAAGTCATCAAGTCCAGAATGGCAACTGAGAAATATGTGGGCAGTGGATTGCGTGACACTGATGTGAATAGGCAGGAGCTGTCAGTCAACAGGAAGAACCCCAAACACTTTCCATGAAACAGAAGATTGGTGGTGAAGGCAGAGCAGTACAGGGGGAGACTAACACCCCAGCTCAGCAAGCTGCCACACATTTCAGCCAACCTTTGCAAGGATTTGATGAACAATGGACACATGTGGCACTGTCAGCATCTGCTCTCCTGCAACTGCTGGTAATGACTAGAGGTCCTGCATGTATCACTGGGGCAGCCAGGTACCAGGGCAGCAGAGGCTTTCCTGACACACTTGCCCATACAACAGGCTGCACCCTGTTAGACGCCCCTTTGCACTCTGCTTTTTAATGGAAGGGTTTGCAGAATTTGCCTGAAGTCTCCCACCTTTTCTTTCTAAAACTTGGATTACAGCATAAGCTGATCAACCCTGCTCAAGATCTAGCTATACAGTCACTTTAATGTTGCTGAAAATGTTACCTGAAGGAGAAACAGAATGTCCCCCCAGTATTGACATTGCATGAATAGAAAACAAGCCCTAGAATAAAGAAGCAGTGCAGGGCACCACAGCTCTCAGTGTAAACAGGAACATGAATACTCAATACTCTTCTAAGAAATACTAATGGTGAGCCTGTGCAGTTTATCCACTGTGAGGTAGCTTTTTCAATGTAGTAGTTGTACCTGATGAAACCAAAGATTTTAATGGGAGTAGAATTGAACTAGCAAGTACCAGGACTTGCTAGTTTTTAGATTGCAAAGCTGCCATTAACCCCACAACTATTCCATCTCTGCACCCCTCAAACAGGCTGTATACTGTCCAGCTGGACATCAGCCCCTCTGGCACATGGGTGGTGAGAAGCCCTGGCAAGACCCTTGCAGCATCCAGGTGACCCATCAGTTCCTTTTTCTGACATAGACTGCATCTTCCCTCCCAGGAAACACTACTTGAGTCTCCCCAGCTTTTCCTGGAAGGAATCTTAATCCTGCTAACCTTTCTAAGTCCCTTTATTTTATTATTTAAAATAAACCCTATCTCCAGTTGTGCTCAATCACATTTATTCATACCACTTTTCAATCTTCATGCAAATTTCAACACTGTGCAAATGTAAAGTTGTTGCTGTTGGTCTTTGGGGGTCTTTCCCTCCCTCCCAACCTCTTTTTCTTCCTTTGAAATCACTTTCCTACTTAAAATGCCTGCCAACTCTGCAAGCTGTTTCTCAACCATACCCAATCCTCCTGCCGCTTTGTCAGGAGCGCTGGACTGTCTTTTGCAGTCAGAGACAGCGATGATAAATGACAGCCTCCATAATCCAGCAAGTGATGCTGACAAGGGGCAAAAGCCACAGGCAGATGTGGAGCCTTCCCACTGAGCATACTGTGAAGGGAAGACGGCACATCATTCACAGCAGTAAATCCCATCCATGCTCTGGTTGCTTGGCTCCAAGCAGCATTAAAGCCCCCTTTGCAGGCTATAGAGCACACAGTGCTTCCCAGTCTCCTCTAGCCAGCAAGCATCACTTCTACTTACAACCACAAAACAAGAAAAAGAACACCCTTCCTTTCCCCAAAAGAAGGCTGCATGCAGCCCTGCACACTTCCCATTTCAGCAGCTCCAATACTGACAGACAGCTGGGGATCAACCCCTTTATCCCGGAAAGTTGTCCCCAAGTTTTGAAGGAGCCAACAGTAAGCAAGTTTTGAGAAGTGGAGATTCAAACCACGCTTCCCACCTCGCTTCTACAAAGGGGGTTATGAAACAGAAGTGCCAGCCAGGAGCATGCTGTGTCTCTTCCCAAAGGATCATAACATCTTTACAAACATTAGACCTCACAGCACGCTCACAGGAAGTTGATAAATGCCATGTGCGCTACCTTACCCAGTTCTTCAGCAGAAAAGTGATGCTGGAGGGAAGCTTATCTATATGTCCAAGGTCAGGCTTGGCATCTGTGATAGACTGAGCTGTCTAAAGCCCCTGCACGTCCAGACTTCAGTCCTAGAGTTAGTCATAAAGCTCTGCCTCTAACTTCTAAACAGCTTAGAGATTTGGGGGTTTTGTTTGGTTTTTTTTGTTTGGGTTTTGGTTTTTTTTTTTTTTATCTAGCTAGAGAACCACTAGAAGATGCTATGAGGCTTTATTTCTGGAATCAGCTGCAAATCATCCTCCCATTCAGGGGATGCTTTGCCATGTCAGCACCAGCTCCAATCTGCTCAGGCTGCACTCATTCTCAATGGCTCTCAGAACCTGCAACATCCTGGGACAGGGGTGGTGGGAAAGTAGGACATAACTCACACTAGAAGTGTCTGGATTTTGTCCAGTTTTCTGTCTGGGCCTTTCTTGGCTCACTTGGACATGGTAATTGGTCAACAGCAGATACATAAGATATCACCATTAGCTTCTTCACTGGTAACTACCACAGCATGCCAAGAGTAGGTTTACTGAAAGCTGGTGGAAATACAAGTCCTCAGGAGTGACTTGCAAGAAGAGCTAGCTCTAAAGCTCTATTACTTGCTTTGGCAGGGCAAGGCTACCAATCTCCCCCAAGCAGCCATGCAACAACATCAGTCACTGACTGCTCAACAGAGATTCTTCTTTTTTTAGGCTAGAGTAGCTCTGTTCCGGTCAGTTATCAACTAAATTGGAAAGCAGGTGGTAAGTAAGAGACTCATACAATGCCTTTTGCTAAGCCTCATCTCTCAGGAAGACACCGTACAAGGAGAAGGTGATGCACAACTGCTACATGACCACCAGCAAGGCACGCCGCAGCTCAGCTGCAGTCAACCGCACCCTTCCCACTGACTGCAGTGACGCCACTGCTTTACATCTCAACCTTGTGAATATTTGTTTTAAGAGGTCTTGATGAGTCAGGCAGCTCAGGAGGAAAGTCCATAGCATGCTGCAAGCTGAGTGGAAAACCTGAGCTTGTGCTAACAGAGCTGTGCATGGATGCAAGAAGTGCAAGGTGCATCTCAACACAAAGGGCTCTCGGCTCAGCTAATGGGAGCACAAAGTGGCACTGGTGGAGGATTTGGGGCAGAGCTCATGCTGCTGTAAGCACAGCCAAGACAACTGGAGGCAGCCATTTTCCTGTATTATGCTCCAAAACCACCCAAGGCATCATTACCTTGATAGCTTACAAAAATAGTAATTTACAACACTTCTTTCAGATGCTGTCTCAATCTTGACTACATCTGTCTTCAGAAGCATTCTAAGTTTGCACTTTAGTAAATCATTAAAATAATCTATTCCCTATTTGTCAATCTCCATGACGAACACGGGTTATCACCAGAACAAAGAACAGAGAAAAAAATTAGCCAGATCTATCCATTGCCAGGTGGGTTCTACATGGGGAAGGTGAGACCCATCATGACACCAAGGAACGCGGGTGCAGCTTTGCACCTTTCTGCATCATCGTTTAAGACTTGCATCCCTTCATATGCTACCCCTTAGAGTAAGGAAGATGGAAAAATCAAATTTGTTCAGCAGGGAAAGCCACTTTTCCCTGAGAAACAAAACTGAACAAAACTTTTTCTCATTCATGTTTTACCCTCTTATGCTTTAATAAAAGTTAAATTCCAAATGTACATAAAAATTAACAGTATATAGCTGAATTACTAAGGACCACATTCACTACAGAGGACGAACAGCACAAGAGCAATCAGCAGTTGCTTTGTATCAGCTAAAGAGGTCACTTCTTATTTTTTTTAATCTTGAAATTGATGGGTGTTCTCTTTAAATATAGAAGTATCAAAATGGGATCAGGCCCTTCAGCTGAAATAAAACAACAAAATCCAAGTATTTTGACTTGCTAGAAAGGTCAAACTTCTTCCAAAACACCCTTAAGTTTAATGTATTTATGTGCAAGACAAGCAGTTAAAAAGAAAAGAACTGACTCCCAGCTACTTTTCCACACAGTAAGACCTGCTGGGCAAACAAGAAAATACTCATTGTTTACCTTGGGGCAGGACCCAGGGTCCTTAACCAGGTTAAGGGCCCTATTGTGTTAATCTCCCCATTAGTCCAACATAACATCCACCATATTTAAACAAAATAATGTCAGTCCCCTCTTTGGTAAGGGGGCTGGGGTGGGAAATAAGACAACATCAACCCCCTTCTCCCTACACACACATTGTGGCTCAATCTGCCACCTTCTATAAATGCTGCCATTTGTCTGTTCTTTAGACGTATCACAGAAATATTTCCATATAAGCCCTATTATAATAAAAATGACAGTGTGACAAACAGCTTTGCAAATAGGCCTGCTGCTCCAACAAAGCACAGACGCAAGACACAGATTTGCAGAAATACCCCATATAATTCACAAGTGCTACTAGTTGATTTGAAATCCGGCAAATTCAGGCAGTTGCTTTATTTTCTTCATCATGATACCTACTTCCATATAAAGAGTTGAAGCAGTAGAGCACACTGCAACGGTTCCCCCAATCCCTTCCTTCTCCTCCCCTCCAATTTACACTGATTACACATTTCAAAGTTTTAGAGATTAATTTCTAACATTCTATTTAAAATGCTGATTATTACTTGTTTCCTTTTCATCTAGATCAATACTGCATAGATGATAAATATGTACTGCTTACCATTTATACTTTTTCATCTTAGTATTGAATATCCTACAGTAAGCTTAAGAAAAATCAGTTACTGGATATCTCTTACATTCCCCCTCTTTAGCCTATTCCCTATTTTATCTACAATACAATACATAAGCCCTAGTGTGTTCTGTTAATGCAGACATCTATTATAACATTCAGATATTAAGTGCAGCAGAAATGAACTGCATCTCAAACCATTCACTGCTCATTTTAAAGTTTGTCTAATTCTATGATGATGCTTCAGCATATATGTTATTCTTTGCAAAACACTGCCCCAGTGTTAAGACATCACCACATCAGTTTTCTATTCAGTCTTCACCGACAGATGAAAAGCCATCATTTTCTTTTCGATACATGCAAATTAAGTTGTCTCTACAGAAAGTGTGAACCGCAGAGAAGCAAACATTTCAGTGGTGATACTGTCACCTGGCATTAAAAATAAATATTAATTTGTAAATGAACCCCCTCAATCATGTTCAAAGGAAGCAATGAAGCATTTAATGGACCAACAAAACCAGCACAAATATTAGTTTTATTATTTCCGAGGTACCTCACAACCATATAAAATTCCCCTCACACTGATGATCTTCTGCATCAGTTTTCAATAGATTCAAGCTTCCTTAAGTCTTGCACAAGCCCTAACATTTATACTGTTTCAAATTTAGCAAAACATAAATAGCTGTTAATACATATTTGGGATTATTAGACTTGATTTCACATTCCAGAGCCTTAAAACAAAATAAGTGTCCTGCAAGTATCCTGCTTATGAAATGCTACAAATTCTTTGATAATCATGCAGTATTTTAAAAAGCTCAAATTAATTTTTGTAGCAAGAGCATTTAAGAATGCTGTATCTCATTAAAACAAGGTTTTTAAACAATGCCTATATTTAACTTAAACAATGCACAAGGTTTTCTGTAATTATTTAGTAATTGCAACTATTAAGTAATACAGAAGACTTAAAGCACAGCTTAGGAACAACAAGATTTATATTTTCCAGTAACCTCTGAAACTCTGATGAAGTTAATTCACGGCACTGACAAGAAAAGAAGCCTTAAAAACAGTCAGACAAAGTAGTTTAGCAGCTCTACATGGGGCTTTTCTTTTCCTTAAGGGTTTAACAATTTCAACAGGCACTATATCACAAATAATCTTTCAAACTTTGAAGAGCCATGCTGCGCTGGGAACCAGAGCCACAAGTCATCGTGGCTCTCTAGCAATGCACAAAAATCCCAACAAACTGGGTGGTACTGAAAGATACATTCATTAACTTTGTTTTCCTGTCCTTAAAAAGGTCAAGTGGGATGCCGATTGCCAGACAATCACTTGGTTTCAGACATTTTTATGAGACAAAAGGCTCCCAGTTAGCACTGCATTGTGCCCCACCCAGCTGGCTGAGACTTGTCATCTTCTCACTCCATTAGGCTGTAGGGCTGTATTACAATTTTCTAATTGAGCATCCCCCCCCCCCCCTCCATATCTCTGCCTTGAAAACACACTCGATCTTTTCTCTCCCAAAATAATCTGTAGGCAGGTCAGACAGAGGAGGAAAAACCCCATGAATAAAACAATAAAGGAACAGGATAGTACTAACCTTTTCCTGTAATAAGCTCTCCCATCTCTCCCTCCCTTGCTAGTTTATAAAACTAGGAAATCAATTATTTAAAAATTAAGAATTACCAGAAGAGACAAACAAACAAAATCATTCTCCAAAGCACCCACTCCCACCCCCAAAATAGGGGAGCCTATATTGGTTAATTGTTGTCCCTAAAGATATTTTGAGGACAAGGATTTTTCCCCACACACATCCCCTGCATTAACCTCTCTCCATCTGCATATGACATATTAAACATAATGGTTAAAATAAGATGAATATTATTGTGTCCTCTCCTTGCACCATGAAGATGTACTGACACTTCAAGACAAATGCACAGCATGTGAAAATGTTAAAAACTTTATTACTTATGAAATCCGAGTTATATTTTCATTAAACACATGAACCTAATTTATAAAAATAGTAAATGACAAGGTTCTCATAAAAGAATGTCACATTTGCTTTAACCACTACTTATTTAGCCGATTTGAGGCAGCTGTAAATTGCAGTAAATACCAAGTACACACTATCAGAAAGTACTGTAGACAATCAAGTACAGAAAATATTTTTGCTTTCAAAACAACTTTAAGGAATATCACGTTCTCCAAGGTCTCTCTGTGTACACTCAGTTTAATCAAAAAGAACTTCTAGTCCTTGTCTCTCTTTTAAAATACAAGCTAAAACTAGCCAGCAACAATATTATGTTAACACAAGTCAAAACACAGCCTCGTTTAGCCTAATATATTAAAGGAAAAATAATCAGGTAGGACATGGTTTTTACAGGAAGGCCCAATTACCTCCCTTCCCCCATTTCTAAAATTGATCTTATGATCATTAATAATTTATCCCTTCTAGAGCACCTTTCTAAAATCTATTTTATATCTCCAGACAGCCATCATGCATCTATGCAGTACAAAAGAGTTTGAAGAACTGCGGACTTCTTTTCAAGGTAATATGCATGCATGTTAAAAAAAAAATCATTACTTTGTACACTAACATTTCCCAGCATATATCTGACAGAATCCTATTAACCCACAATTACTTAACCTACGGTGAAATTCGGCCAACTCTTAACAGGCATTTAATACGCAGGTGACTCATGATGCCAGTAAGACAGTTTGTATTCTTATTACATTAAAAACACTATTTTCACATTAAAGTTACCATACCTTTGTTTTGCTTTGTGGTTTTCATTTATCCATTGACTGTTGAGTGGTACTAATGAAATCCTTGGGGTATCTGCCTTCGGACATTTCAAGGGCTGGAGAAAGGCCGGAACATTGCCACAAATTAATTACAATGTATCTCATTCCTTCACAGGGAATAGCTGCTGGTAACATTAGCACTGGACATACAGGCAGATTCTTTCCTAGTTACTTTTTTAGGGGGGGGGGAGTATGAAAAGCAGAGCTTTTCAGATTCTACCCATGATGCCTCTCAACCAAAAACATCTGCAATATGCTGTGTTGACCATGTGTCGCAATAAACCCACCTATTTAAAGAGGGGAGAAGAAGCCATTAATCTACCACAATCCCCCCCCCCCAAAAAATTCATAGGAACACCTCCAGTACTTACACTGAGCTGCATGCAGGAAGGTAGCTGTTCAGTACCAACCTTGTTGAAGACCTGCAAGACTCAGGTATTTGTGAAAGTGTTATTTGTTGGCTTGATGACTTTCAACCGCAAAATATATCCTCCTTCCCCATGACTACCTATAATTTTGCTAACGATACTCTGATTTTAAATACAGTTTAGTTTGAGAGAGATGGGATGAGGAGACATTCTAGGTATTTTAACCTCTTGACGCAATGCAGGAATGTTTAAGAAACACATGAATTGAATGCTCGTAACTATCTCCTTCCTGCCAGAGGTGCAAGGGAAAAAAAGGAAGCCTTCATGTCATATATTTCACACCTTCAGGAGGTAATAACCCTGTTTGGTTAGGACAAGGTGATGTTTGAAATCAAGGTCTCCTCAAACACTCTTTTTCCTCTTCTCCCTTCAACTAGGTCACCTCTCTCATTAATTTTGTATAATTGGTATAGTTTGTCAGAAAGCAGTAAGAACCCACCCTGCTGCATAAAGCATGTCAGTTAACACCCTTGCCACGAAGAGAGCTAGTCCTCTACTGTAGGAAAAGAGGGCTCCGTACAAGGGAGCACCACCAGCGATCGCTGCTTTAGAACTTCTTCCAGGTTGTAGCAACCTGGATTTCTCAAAACCGCCTCAGCAGAAGAGGCACAGCAAAGGCGTTTTCTGATGGGTCCCTGCTAATGACTGCATGGAGCTACAGCGTGGCCACCAAACCACGACTGCACGAGGGAAGCTGTGCTCTCTTCATCTCCAGCACAGCCTTCACAGGGTGAAGTGGGGTGGACTGTATTCATGTGGAAGCCAGACTGCTCCTTCCCCTTGCACAGTCCCTAGCAAGAAGTGGATACACTCTGAGGTGCTTCCACAGAGTGGACAGCACCCGCCTTGCTTTCTGGAACCTTCCTGTGCACACTAGTGTAGCACTGCCTGCATCCCAAAACCTGCCCTGGAAACGCATTCTTCTGGAAAGTGGCTGCTCTTCCCAGCACGCTGACAGTTGGAAGAGATTGTTTTGGTTTGGCTTGTTGTTGTGGTTTTTTTTCTTCTCCCACCATATAGTGGACTAAATAAATAAATAAATAAATAAATTGTGGGTTTTTTTTTTGATTCTCATTAGGTAACCAGTAGCTAGAACACAATGCCTGCAGAAGTTTAGAAGGATTTTAACTCAAACCCAACCCAAACCACACACCCCAGCGGCTGAGGTACTGCAAAACCTTCTCTCCGCAGATCTCCGCTGGGATCCGAGCCCTCGCTGCCCTCCGCCGCCCGGCCTGACCAGGCTACGCCCGGCGCTGTGGGTGCTCTGGTGCCACCGGCAGACAGAGGCAGAAGCCAGGGACATTTGCTGGAGCGCAGCCGCCGGGAGCTCGGCTTTCCGGGTGCCGCTTCCCATTTTAAGGAGTTCTCGAAACTTTCCAGTAAGAGCCCGGGAGGGGGCAGCCGTAGGGCAGGTGCGGACAGGGCGGTGGCTGCTCTCGCTGTTGCCCTAGCCGGCCCGAGCAACCACCCGCACTCCTCCGTGCCGGCACCGCGCACACGGTGACGGGGAGTGCAAAGCCGCTCCGCTGCGGCGGGGCCCCGCGGGACTCTACCTCCGCCCCAACGGCGCGGGCAGCTACCGGCTACCACCGCCACCGCGCACCCACAGCCCCCGAATCCCGCAACAGGTACGACCAGGGCAGCCCCCCCCCTTCACCCCTCCCGTACCTCCCCCCGCCCCCAACCTGGAAGGGAGGGGGAAAGGTGAAGAGGGGCCGGAGCCCCGCACACTCACCCTGCAGCAACCCCGGTGCGACGCTATTCGGCTACCTGCCGGGGCCCGGTCCCGCAACGGCAGCAGCCGCACCTCGCAGCCTCCCGTACTGCAGGAGGCAGGCAGGGGCGGGGGCGGCGGGGCCGTATATACCGGGAAACCCCCGCCCCCAGCGCCCTCCCGGGAGGGAGGGTGGGAAAGAGGGAGGGAATGAAGGAAGTAATGGGAAGGGGGGGGGGGAGGAACAACACGACCCCGGTGTGCTGCGGTGCGCGCGCGCGGGGCGGCGGTGATCAGGTGACGGGGGGGGACCAGCCTCCGAGACTGCGGAGCCGGGCGGCGGCTGCGGAGGCCCGGGCGGGGCCCTAGAACGCTGCCGGGGGTGGGTGGGGGAACGGCTCCGTTCTTCTCGAACGTTGGGTCCGTGAGGTCCCTTCCGCCGTGTTCGCACACACAAGCACTACGGGCACCCACGGGGGGTCGGTAGCAATCGCGCCGCAGTGAGTTCCCCTGTGGTCGGAGGCGTCCGAGGTCCGGCGAAATAACGTGGTGCTGCAAAAGGCGTTTATGAAGCGGGCAGGTGGGTCCCGCGGGGGGGGGGAAGGGACAGACAGAGAGGGGGTGTCACGGCGGGAGAAGCCGGCTCTGCGCCCGTTTTGCTCGTTCGCGTTTTGCGGTTCGCGCTGATCAATGAGATTAATTAAACGTGCTGCCCCGGTGTTATCTCCGTTTTAAAGCAGTGAAAGGGGCTGCAAAATCCCGTCATAGCGGCGGCCGCTGTGAGGACGGACCGAAAGCTCCTTTGATGCTGGTGCACCTCTGCTGCTGATCAGTATTTGGTGCAGACTCCTAATGGGGGAGGACACCCACTTTGCTCCCTGCCTGCTGCCTGCACAGGGTGCTGGAGGGGCTGTAAGCTTTGCCGGCGTGTGGCTCCACTGCTCCCCACCTTTGAAATCTGGTGCCTTAGATCACCGAGTTACCAAATTCAGGTTCCTATGCCCCCTTCTGGGCAAGGGGGGGCTTTTTATGTAGCACACGTTCTTCCTCACTCTTCGTCTGTCTCTCCAAGAACGCATCCCCACATTCCCCCTTGCTGTGTCCGTGCCTGCAAAAACACCGATCCTTTGATTTTGGTCAAACCAGAACTGGGACAAACTTCTGGGAGCACCCACCTCCATCAGCACATCAGCAGGGCACGAAGCAGGCATCATGGCTTAGCAAACAGCTGTGGGTCAAACAGTGCATTCACAACCCTCTGCTCCTAGTAGGAATGCTTGGTTTAAAACAACAGCCTCTCTCATCACTCCCTTAAATGGCACTCCCCTAAACAAAACCCCAAATACCCCATTTCTTCCTGTTTGCCAGAGCATCTTGCAGCTGCAGCTGCCCCTGCCCTGCTGGCATTTTGCCCTAGGCTTTTTTGGGGGTCTACTGATGCAGGGGTTGTGGATCAGGCAGCCAGTGAAGCCCCAGCTCCATGTTTGCCTGTCCCACCCCAAGTGCCGCCAGCCTGCCCCACTCCTGTGCACTTCTTGCCTGTATGAACAGCACAGGAGGGCTGGTGGGCAGCCCGCCACCCTGGCCCACCCCAGCACCTTTGCTGCCATTTCCATGCCTCAGCAATTACTGTGAGCCATAGAGCTTGGTGCGCTCCCCATCTTTGCCGGTTTGGGTGCCGGGTGGCTCCCCTCTGCAAATGGCTCCCAGATAAGCTTATATTCCCCTTGGGATCAGGGTGCTTTTGGTGGCATAAAGTACGACCAGACTAATGTGCAGTCTTCCCTCAAAACCGCTTAGGTCAAAATGTGGTTTAATTCTGTGGATGTTTTAAGTTTTCATGGAAATATTTTCTTTATATTCATTTCAGTGCTGCAACCTATACTCATTTGTATAGTCTCTAATAGAGAAGTGCCAGAGGCTTGTGCTGGGTTGGGTCTTTTCCCCTGGTGGAATAGGGGAATAGGGGAACTTCACAATAGTGCATTAGTATTTTCCCCTGGAAAACCCTTAGAATTTGAACCTTGCAATTTACTGCCATGTAATCGTAAAGCTCTGTTTTTCCTGCTAGAAATTTCTCACATGAATTTGTCTCCCTGACATGATCTACTTACTTTTTTTATCTTGTCAAGCATAGGCTTGTTTTTCAATAAAAGTAAAAACGAAGAGCTAATTCTGAAATCCTTAGTCAGACAAAGCTTGCGCTGAAATCAAGGGGAGCCTTGTCTTTGTGTAAAGATTGCAGGTTCAGATCAAAATCATTATAATAAAACATTGTCACAGGAGCAACATCTCCCACTTCAAAAATAAACATCTCTGCTCCAGTTAGGTATTTATGTAGCAACAGGAGACTATTGATTTAGGAAAGCTTTCTGGTGCACAGATACTCTAAACCCTTAGCGCTACTAAGCAGCAGCAAAGCTCAGGAGGAGCAGGTTGCAAAAGAAGTATAATGCAAACTTCTGTTCTTTCATGCTCTTGGCAGTACTCAGGTAAAGCCTCTGGCTCACCTTCACCTGAAACACCCCTTTGCCAGCCTTTCCCCCCCCTTCCCATGGCCAGATGCTCCCAGCCAGGCTGCACAGATCACAGAAGTAAACATCTGCCTGGGATGATGTCCCTTTCCAATGGTACTGCCCATTCATTTATCGCGTGGTGAGAACATGGGGGTTCATAGCCTGGCAAAGGCACTTAGCAAGAGCTGCACCCCTGCAGCCTGTATGACATTCATATAGGCTTCTCCCTCCTTACCTTACAAGAGGGATAAAAAAAATGTTGGTAATTGTACCAAAATAAGAACCAATCTACTAATTCATCAGTAGCAGACACTTTGGGGAGGGAGGGAGGGAGGGAGGGAGGGAAGGAGGAGGAAGCATTCACAAGCAGCCTGAATCAAACAGAGGGAGATTTGTCATCGTGTTTGTGTAAATTTCCAGAATATCTGTAGTAATATAATCATCCTATTATACTTATGGTAGAATACTTGCAGAGTTATTTTTGAACAAAAGCTTCCAAGTGGTTGCGTTACATTAAACAGAAAATTGGAAGTTTTTAAACAGTGCTATAAAGTATTTTCAAAGAGTCTGACTCTAATCCCAATAAATAGCAAAGCAGCAAATAACAGAATGAGCTGATGACTTTTGAGTCTTGCAACTTATGGTAGATAAAGAAGTACTAGTTGCCTGACAGGGTACATTTCTAGGAATTAGGTTGGTGACTTCAGTGGGATAAGAGCTGAGCTGAAAATGTGTTACAATTATGAGAAATGACAAAATCTTTCCTGCTATTTCTGCCATAGAGGTCTCCTTACAAGTTGTGTAGGGAATGAAGTGTTTTAATAAATCATGGTCACCAGGAACCAGCCCACTTGGCCCTTCACCAGAAAATATTTCTACACTAATAAGAAATAAATAAGCTTGAGTCCATGAACAGGTTTTTTTCCTGGGTGAAGGCAAGTACAGTATTTCCTCACTAATGTAAATAAATTTTAATGTATAAGAATCTGAAACAACACATCACTCAGAGAAAATCTAAGTTACTTAGCCTTTAATCTGCTTAACATAAATAACTTCCATAACTGTGGTGAATAGGGCAGTTGATCAGAAATCCCAGTATGGAGGCTTGGAAGTCATGGTATGAAATCTATTCATCTTACATCCCACATCCTGAAAAATGGCAATATCTGTGTCTGATGTTCTGAGGAAGTGCCAGTAAGGCATAGTTCTGTTGAGTGGCCCATTTACACAAGAGCCTAGCTCTCTGCTGAAGTGTGAAATACTGTTCTGGCATAGTTGGAGGATGCAAAAATAAATTGCATGCACTGGATCTGTACATCACCTGTACATCCTTTGGGGGCAGGCAGATGGGGTAGTCCAGCCATAAGGCAACCCACAGGACATGTTCAGAGCTCCCTTCGATTACCCAGGCACTTCAGGCTCCTCTCCAAAAAGCAGGAGGTGAACTGTGATTCATTTCCTGTACATGAGAAAAGGGTAAGCACCGCATTACTCCAGTCAGTAGCTTGTAAACCCCATTTACCCATTATAGTACTGTGGACTCTTGTCTTTGGGCAGTGGAACTTGACTTGCAAAGCCTTATAAAGAGGAAGGTGAGCTTCTGGTTGTGTTGTGGGCAAGAATTTGTGGATTGTTTTAATTCCTATCCTGAGCTATTGGGTACCATAGCCTTGCTGTCCTGCCAGCTGCCATCTCTTTGTCCCTGAAACGGGTAACATTGCCTCGCTCTGCCATGTCTATTTATGTCCTAGACACTTGTGACCACAAACTAAGTATATGCAAACTGGGATTTTGAGCTTAACTGAGAGCTCAAGTTGTAATACAAATGATTTCCCCATCTAGTATCCACGTGAGGCCATGTGATTTGGGTAAGTGGTAACAGCAGCAGACTGCAGCTCAGGTTTTCAGAGGCTTGCGTGTTGCTGCTGCCCCTTTTCCCAGAGAATGTGGGGAGGAGGCAGGCTCCCGCTTCCCTCCTTCAACCCTAAAAAGCACCTTTATTGGACCCTCTTGTAGCAGATTATGGTCCAGCAACCCTCTATGGGGCAGGACCTAAGAAAGCAGGGGAGAGGCACTGACCCACATGTGACCACATAGCTGCAGGGTGGCCCAGGGAACATCCCCTGTCATGTCCTTTGCCCTCCATCAGGGAATGATGGAGCTGAGGTCATTGCTGTGTCCAGTTTTTGTAGACACAAAAGTTAATTATTTCTGTAGGTTGGCTGAGGTGAATTGGCTGAATGTGAGGTGTTGATAAGTGACTTTCCAATAAGACTGTCCATTCATTTAGCAGTAGAGAATGATCAGGGACTATCAGTCCCACCACCAGGTTGTAACCTTCCAACCTTGAAACCTTTGGTCTAAGACAGACTGCTTCTCCAGCTTTCCCATGCTGTACAGTGCTTGTTGTAAGGGGAGCCCTTTGTATGCTACCTGCCTTCCAAAATGTAAATCCCTCACTTAAAGTAAAAGCAGTGGGCAGCCTGCAGACCATGAGTGACACGCGCCAGAGTTCAAGAGCTTCTGGTATCATAGAACAGACTACCAACTGGCAATGTTTGCATCTAAATTGAGCAGTCTGAACAAATGTTTTGGAATCATTCATAAACAGCAGGTTCCAGTAAAGATGTGACTAATGCCATTAGTCATCAGAATCAGACCTTCTGCATTGCCATAGACCATCGGTGGAGTTCTAACAGGTTTACTGCCCTTACCTAACATAACAAGAATGTCAAGGTCCATCAGAAGACCATGGTATGTGAATTGCTATTAATAGCAAAAGGAAAGACTGTTTTGGAACACAAGGAAGCTGACATGAGATCGGTAATAAAAGAGTGCATTAAATGATGATGCTTGTTTTGAAAGGAAATTCACAGGCATCTGGGGCCATTACCTTTCATATCCTGGCAATCAGGAAATTAACCTTTAACCTTTCTCTGTTGACCTCCTCTCCTTTCTCTTTTTCTGTCATTCATATTTTTTTCCTAATGACTGGAGGAGATTGATACAGTCTATGATTTATGCTTCCAAAGGCTACAGTCTACCTCCTTCCTATACCTTCGTAAGTGCTTCAATGTCTGTGTTCACTCAACTCTTTCAGAAGTCAAAGCTTCACTCAGATTTACTTCCACCTCATCCTTTCCAACACCTGAATTGTTTATACTTCATTTATTCCAAATCCTATGTTATTTAATTACGCCTGACCTAGACATAGATCTTACTCCTATCTTCTCCTGTCACCTAGAGGTAGGCAAAGCTCTGAAAGTGTTGGACACATTGGATGCCCTCTGTTTCAGAAAGAGTATGACAACATCTAAGCACACAAAAGGTGGACTATAAAACCATCAAACAGTGGTTACAACTCTTTTCAGTATTACCTTTATCAGAACAAGAGTTAGGAGAGCAAGACATGGCTTCTTGTCATGAAAAATAGGAACTCTGCTGAGTAAGGTCTGAGCAGCCTTTGCCTGCAGAGTGCCCGGAAATCCTGAGTCATCACACTGGATAGCAAGCTGCCGGCTGCAAATCGAGGTACTGAATCCCCACCTATGCTCACTGTATGTACTGCAAATGAAACTTTGCTGACACAGCTGTATTTCACCAGGTGCCAAAGCCTGAGTTTCTCCTACAGTTTTCTTTTCCTTGAAGGTTTCCACTCCCTGCCTTTGGTCATGTCTATAGTGTACAATAAGAGCTAAGTCTGGCATAACTAGTACTCTGGTTATCATGCTCAGGGACACATAGTGTATGGTTCTTGCCTACACACCTGGCTTTTGGCCTTTTTTCCCTGCAGAAACCAGTGGTGGGTGGGGAACGTACTTAAGCTCTAGGTCTTATCCTTTTGTAAGATGTGGCTGGGGCATGTGGCTGGGGCATGTACCTGGCAGCTCAAAAGCTTGGCTGGGTCCTTCCCTTTAACCCTTGCTAAGGTCACACTAGTATGGCTCAGCACCTATGGAGTCACTCAGAAGCTTTGTGCAATTTTAGCCTTGAGTGATGGTGTTTCCTTCAAAACCATCTAAGTGGTGCTTTCCCAGAGAAATGAAGGCTGTATGGGCACCACGTACAGTTCCTGAGGGCTGGTCCAGCTTTGCAGGTAACACATGTGCTGGGAAGAGGTGATTTTTTCAGGTAATTGAATAGGAATGTGCTTGACATGATGGAGTATAGGAGTCTGTTTTCCCATCAAACCTGTCCCATCAGTGCTAGTTCCTCCCCTTGCGCAGACCCTGTCAGCTCACAAGCACCATTCAGTTTATTTCCTCTGAGCTCTGCCAAGAGATTTGCTGCTGTTTGCAGAAAGCTGCTCTGGAACATCTGGGGAGCTGTGGTTTTACCCAGCATATTTGCCAGCCGCTTGAGGCAGCTGTTTCCTGCCCTGGCTGTGATGGCCTCACAGGTGGTGGGCTTTGCTTTTTGATTGATGCTCCTATCCCAGTGTGGACTGCAGCAGTGGCACATACACATGGGGCTAAAGTGTGCCCTTTGCCTGGCCTTCCACTCCGTCTGCAACTGGGTGTGCTTGTGAGACGGTGTGTCAAAGAGCTGGTAATAGAAATAAATGAGGGCAAACCCCCCTCCCATTGTCCGCAGAGGCTATTTTTGGTGAAATTATTTTAAGGGCAGTTCTGGCATTCCACATCCTGACATTTCAGCACATTTGCCTCACCTACTGTCTGTGTTGCTGAGTTTTCAGCCACAGATCATCCCTATCAAGCCACTGCAGTGATTCTTTACACCCTGTGTTGTACACACAGTATCATCAGCACCATTTATTTATAGAACAATAACTCCAGGGGCATTTCCGTTCACCCCCTGCCTCTGGTGCTTAAAAGCTAGAACATCATCTTAGTATTCACTGTATGACGTCTTAGTCACACGAAATGCACTTTGTGCAGAAGCTATTTAATAAATAATATAAAAACGTGCTCCAAGTGACCCAAGTGGCAGGGGTTATTCGGTATGCTGCTCTTCATGCTTTCTCTCTTACTTCTGCTGTTTACAGGGTTTTCTCATCTCTTTGCACAGGAGATCAATGCTGACTTTGTCCTTTTCATGAATAAATGTCTTTCTGGCATGTTGGTCAGCATAAGAAAAAAACTATCAAACAAATTAGAGCCTGAACCTGAAACCTTTTCTCATGAAAGGAAAAACCTGGTCCTGGGCTAGCTCTTTGGCTTGCAAGGGTTTTTCTCTGTAGGAAGAGCTGCTCACATGAGCTACATGTATGAAGTCTCAGGATTTTTGTGCTGCAGAACTTGACTGTCAGCCAAAGCTGGAGGCAGCTCAGCAAAGGGAATAGAGGTGCGTGTCAGAGACCAGTCTCAATTTCCTTTTGCTCTGCCACCTGGTGCTGGCATTTTGTTGGAGGGGCCAAAGGTTGATGTAATTTATACCATGGCTTAAGGTCTTGGTGGCCTAGCAAATTCTCCAAAGCAAGAATTATGTCTGTGGTATCTCTTCTATTCAGGAGCACTGGGGGGCAATGGCTGAAATCACAAGAAGATTCAATGCAAAGAGGGGGAGATACTTCTCATGCAGCCTATAGGTGCACTGAGGAACCTGTTATGGAGGAACCTGTTAAGTACCTCCAAAATTACACAGACCACAAAGTAGATTGATGGGAAGAAATGCCACAAGGGCTGTTAAATAAGAAGGCAGCACCTCAACCTTATGTACTCCCCAAGCTGTCAGCATCTGGAGGTGGAGTGTGTCTGATGGAGAAGCACAACCCAGCATTGCTCCTCTGCCTTTAGCCATGTGGAACTATCTCTGATCATTTGTGTCTGTCCTCCTAGTGAGAGCTAACATCAAGATTTGTTACAATACAAACTTACAATATTTTCACTTGGTTAAATACCAGTAAGCAAATGATGAGAAGTGGTCAGGGCATGGCCCATATTACCCTGATTGCTATACACTAAGCTTCCTTCTTCCCTTCTGCCTTCACTGGGAGAGGAGTCATACCCATCACTGTGCAAGTGTTGTGGGACCAGCACATCACAGATGCTTATGACCTGCATCCTCACTAGCACAGGTGACCAAGCAGCCTGCCTCAGAAATGCTGCCCAGCTTCAGCCAGCGGGTTTTATGCATAGATCCCATGGTTATATGGGATAATGTCTGAGGGGCAGCAGAGATCAGCAGCTGAGGCTTTCCTCAGCACATCTGCTGAGGGTAGTGCATGGGGTCTACAAGGAGGCTCACAGCAAGCGCAAAGCATCTTTCCCTGTGGAGAAGAAGTGCCATTTGAACCCAGAGAGTATCCATGGGATGTATGCTACTTTGGCACACCTTTTCCCAGGTTCATCCTTAGCATGGTGAGGAATACCTTTAGCTTTCTCAGCCTTTCAGAAGGAGAAAATCATGTTTCCAGAGGCAGTTTCCAGTTCACAGTGTTATGGACACTGAACACCCAAAGGTGGAAATAACAGGATAGAAAATATGTGTACAAAGAACTTCTTTTGTCAATGGCTGAAATGTATTAGATGGAATTATAAAGAAGTAAAAACTAGTATGACTAACACAGGTTCTCAGCAGCTCTGACTCCCACTGTGCTGAAAATGGTATCAGTTTAAGTCTTTTATGTGCTGAAGCCTACAAAGTAAGCAAAACTCTTCTTGGTGTCTTCCTTCACTAAAGTAAGGATAGTCAATAAGGTCTTTGTGTTTTGCCTGGCGAGGAAACAACAAAAACAACTACATCTTCAGCCAAGAAAAGCATTGCAAGGGTAAAGATGATAAGATTTCAACCAAATAGCAGAAATGCACTTTAATATGAATAACTTTATGGGCTAATATGCTAATGTATGCAGCAAACGTGGTGCTGCCAGCTACTGTTGGTTGACTGCATCTAGCAGCAGTGAGCAGGCTGCGGACACCAGTTTTGACATGTATTGGTAGTTAATAGAGTTTTAAGGGGTAACCAAGTAAAAACTAGCAAAGGTTCCACAAAATAATGCTAGTTTTGCAGAGCCAGTGATACAATGCAGATTATTTAATAGGAAAAGAAAAAGGTCAATAAACCCCACAGTAATTCACATAGTCACAGCTGACCAGACATATGTTAGAAGGGGAGGCTAATTGAAGAGACTTTTCTGCAAATACCCAAAATGCAAACACAAAGAAGAGTCTCTTGCCTTCTGTATTACTGCCAAAGGTTTTCAAGAACTTCAGTAAGTCCAGGAGCAAAGTCATCAGAGCCCCTCTGGATAAAGCAGAAAAAGGCCCCCAGGTTTGACTTGCCACCTAGAAAAATCTATCTTCTTCCTCTGAGGGGGCAACCAGAACCCCTAAGAGCAAGGAGGTTAGTCTTGGTGGTTGTGTTCAAGGCCAGAAAGCTACATTAATTTCTTCTTGCTTCCTCTGCCCCTTTGTGTAACACGTTTATCCCTGTACAAAGCACGGGGTGTTCATGTTTGCCTGAAGCATATATTTCAGAAAGATTTTAATAATTCATTAAAATAAAGGGTGAGGAAATCCGTAACTTTCTGTGGCAGTTTGCTCCCACCGCCTATTAATCCCCTGCTAAAGATGTGCACCGCGTTTCTGATTTGAATGGGTCTGAACTAACCACCCAGTCTTTGATACTTTCTGCCCTTTCCTCCATGAGGTTAAAAGAGTTCTTTAATATCCAGTATTTTTCCTCCCTTAGAGTGTTTATCTCCTGTCTATCAAATAATTCCTTGGTCTTCTTTCTGATGAGCTAAACAAATTGCACTCCCAGCCTTTCACCAGAGAATAGCTCTCTGGTTGTCCAGTTGGTTTCTGGCTGTCTTCTTTTTGCACTTGCTGACTTATTCCAAATACGTCTGGTAACATGCATGTCAGAAGTACATTTCCTATTCCCAGTTTAGTTTCACCAGTGCTGCATACCAATGTGCTTAGTTACTTTATTTTATTGGTAAAATAGCCCTTCTTCCACAGACAGTGGGGTCTTTGGATTTCTCTGAAGGATGCGTTCCAGGCTGCAGACCTCTCTTTCCTAGAAGCAACGAGCATTTGCTGCTTCTAGATGTGTTATATGTTATTGAAAGGGACCCTCTAGTCCAAGGCATCTGGACTGACCATGCCTATCTGCATGTTTATTTGCCCCCCTGACCATTTTAGTGCCATTGGTGAAGCATGGCCACGAGGGTGGCCTGGGGGAACATGGCCAGGGTGGTACACTCAGTGTGGGACTTCAGGAAGGCGGGTTATGAGGGTTAAGTGTGCCTCAGTCTGATCCCATGATCAAGGGATCCCAAGTATCCCAGGGGACTGTGTTCACTGTAGGGGTGGTCAGTGCCTCCAGAGCCAAAACCTGTCAAATAGCCAGAGGTGTTTTTTGAAAGAAAGATGTGGTTGCAGGTTGTTTTTGGCTCACTGTCTGGTTTTGAGCTGGCTACATCAATCCTCTGCCCTGATTGGCTAGGAGGCTGACCTGAATGCTTTTGATAAAAGAGCACTTAGTAGGAATAACAGTTTTGCTTGAGTTTTGGCCATCTGAAGCCAGGATATGGACATGCAAGCTTCAAGGAGCACCACTGCTCAGCCATCCCTTATTTACCCAGAGCATGTGCTGAACCTGTCCCAATAAATCTCACTGCACCTTACCTTGTGCTGCTTGTCCTTATGGCCGCCACATCTTTTTCAGAGTACATATACCTCTTCAGGTTTGGGGCTGGCTCACCCAGTCTTCATTGCAAGGCCAGTTCACTGAGTTGTCCTGGCACTTAATCTTGGCCATTTTTTGTTTTTTAGTGTCTATTATATTGAGAAAATGAGGGGTTATTTATCTATAGATAAATACTATGTCTCTATATCTATGTCTATCTATATATCTATATAGATATATAATTCTATATATAAAAATAAATCTATATATAGGTATATAGATATATATTTATTATATATAAATAAAATATATATTATGTAAATAAAAATATGTATTATAATAAATATAAATGTATTCTGGATAATAAATATATATTTAAAATAAATATAAATATCTATATCTGTATATAGATATATAGATATATATTATAGATGTAACAGGAGGCTTTATTCCCTTTCTCCCACATATGAGAATAGCCAGCGTATATGAAGTACACGAATAGCCAGAGCAGTGTTGAGCAGAGGGAGGATCACACCGTGTCCACGTCACCCAGGGAAGGATCTCTTTGAACAAACACGGTTTCCTGGAAGTCTAGAAGGACCTTTCAGGGCTGGTGGATTCAGAGCCAGTTTAGGTCTTTGTTTCTCAGGGAAATAATTGGGAGTGAGGTTTGTGATCACAGCCAGACAGTGCACCTCTTTTCAGAAAAAGAGGAAAAGTTTGCTTTGTGCATAACAGCAAGAGATAATGAGAGAGCAAGTTTTAAGAAATTTTGTGCTGAAAGCCTTCCAAATTCCATTAATTTACACCAAGCCATCTCTTCCAACATCCAGGAGATGATTTGCATGAAGGTGTTGATGATGGCACGACCAATGAAGGCAACACATGGAGCAAAATGTTCGTCAGTGCCATGAGGAATAATGGCATTAGGTAGAAATCCTGAGTGGGACTAATTACTCAGTGTTCAGTAGGCCTGGTTGTGCAAGCTGCCAAGAAAGTAGTGAATGCAAGTACCTGGAAGGAAGGACTTTTCTTAATGACTATTTTGTATCACCACCATGCATTTGTCTGGTTTCAAAGGAGATGCGTGTGCTGTTTATTTCTCTGAACTGATGTACAAAAGGAAGAAATAAAGCTCAGTGAGCTGGAGTGAGGAAAGATGGGCAAGTCTATAAATCACAAGATTTAAGAGTGGGGAGAAGCTTTGTTACTGGATTGTGAAATGCACAGGAAGCTGCTGAACACTCCCTGCACATAGGGATGAGTCCAATCACTGCATCTTAAGAGATGAGCCATTGCCTTTTGAAGATTAATATTTAGTGAGTAGGCATCATAAAAGAAGAATTTACAGGAGTCAAAACTAAAGGCTGTGAAGAGGAGGTTGCTTGCTTTGACCACAGACTTGACAATGGAGCAGCTGGTTTCCACACACAGTGCTGTTTATGAGCTTATTCATTTGTTGGGTCGTGGTGGTGTGGATCTGTGGAGGAGCAGGACAATGCTGTGGGGCAGCCTTGGTCGCTTCACTAGCTCCAGCTGAGTGAGGCAAGGTGATAGAGAAGAAGGGAACAAGAGCAGCCTCAGTCCCCAGCTCCAGAAAAGAAATCATAGAATCATATCGTAGAATCATAGAATCTCCAGTTGGGAGGGAGCTTAAGAATCACCCCATCCAACCTTTCTAGGCAAAGCATCACCTAGAATAGGTGGCTCAGCACCCAGTCCAGCTGAATCTTTAAAGTGTCCAGTGGTGGGAAGTCCACCATTTCCTGGGGAGACTATTCCAATGGCTGATTGTTCTCATTGTGAAAATTTTTCCTCTTGTGTCCAGTCAGAACCTCCCCAGGAACAACTTGTGCCCATCACCCCTCACATTTTCCATGTGACTCCTTGTAAAAAGGCAATATCTGTCTTCTTTGTACCCACCCTTTAAATATTGGCACATGGTGATAAGGTCTCCCCTAAACCTTCTCTCTAGGCTGAACAAACCCAGCTCTCAGCTTTTCCTCTTGGGGCAGGCTTCCCAGACATTTGATCAACTGTGTAGCCCTTCTCTGAACCCTCTCTAGGCTGTCCACATCTTTTGGTACAGGGGGGAGTCTCTCACTCTCCAGGGTCCATGCCAGGTAGGGCAGGTCAACAAGAATCTCATCCCTTCTTCCCCGAATTGTGCTCAAAGGACTACAGAGAGTGAAGGAAGGTAGGCATTGGGAAAATGGTGGTGCCTATCCATCCTGCTCAGCCTGTTTAGCAGGTAAGGGGGTTGTTAACCCTGGTGGAGATATCCACCAGATGCAGCAATAACACAACCTGTAGAGCATCTGGGCCCTAGAGAGAAACCAGTGTGCAATGTTCACACAGGGATCAGTGACATACAGGTGTGCAGCTTGTTAAAAGGAAATTAAAAGCAACAGTTGAAGGTAAAATGCTTGAGGGTGGCAAGGTCAACTCAAAAGACACAACTGGGTCATAATAAGGTCTTTCCAGTTATCAGATAATACTTTAGAAAGTAAAACAGGCATAAGGTAAGCAGCTGGATAAACAAAGCTGTCAAAGGAGAGCAGAAAAGGAGACCAGGGAGAGCAGAAAAGCATGAGCTGTGCAATCAGGTGAAAAACATAGTAAAAGAAGCCAAATACATTTTGTGGAATAATTTACTAAAAGGTATAAAGCCCAGTAATAAAACCTTTTTTCAACTCCATCAGGCAGAGGCCACTTGCCAGCAAATAGGGAGGGCCAACAGATGACCATGGGGTAATGGGAGCACTTAGAGCCAACAGGACTGTAAGAGTGGAGGCAGATGAGCCTGCTGTTCTGGTATTTGCTGGAGAGGAGCCTCCCACACCACAATATTTTTCTAATAGGGATGAGCGAGGAACTGCCTCAGATTGAACTGTCAGAAGGGGAGGTTTTAGAGCAAGTTGTTAAGACGAATAGCAACAAATCATTGGGTCTGGCTGGGTTTCACTCTGGGATCCTGAGGGGACTCAATTACAAGACTGCTGAAGTACCAACTGCGATGTGTAACCCCTGCCTTCCATCATTCATATGCCAGGAAACAGGGATGGTAAATAGGATACTCTTTTTAAAAAGAACTGGGAAACCACAGTCTTGTCTATCTGCCTTCTATACCAAGCAAATTGTCAGGAAGTGTGATGAAAAATAGAGCAGACAGGTAGGTTGGATTGATACCAGGGGGAATGTGCTGCATTGCAGGTCTGTTTGTGAGACTTCTTCACAAGAGCTGATATGTCTGTGGCTGAGGATGACCCCCTGGACACAGTGTATTAAACTTCACCAGAAGCTGATGACAGGTCTGTCTGCTTAATGTTTAGGAAAGCATGCAGATGTGCCTCTGTAGCAGTAGTTTGGACCACATGTGCTGCGTTTTGTTCTGATCCTCATGTGTGAGTGGGACCAAGCTCTGCAGGGGCTGGGGGAGAGGCGAATCACCAGCCCTGTGGCTCCAATGTGTAGGTCAAACTTCACCATCTCTTGGGTCTCCTGCTGGGGCTGTGGTGTCAGTAAATATCATCATCTTCATCACTGGCTTAGCTTCAACACCGGCCCCATACTGCTGTGTGATCTACAGAGATAATAATTGTGTTGTTGTCCACAAGCTTTGCAGACTAAGACAATAAACAGTAGAGGCATACAAACAATATCCAAGACTGGATTTGGTTCTTCTGTGGGGACTAGTTTCATGTCTCAGTTGTTCCAGAGCACACTGCCAGGACTAATGTTTGGGTTAAAAGCCTCTTCAAGCCCACATCCTTTGTTGAAGCTGCTTGTACAGTGGATTATTCCTAGTTTGTTCTTGTATTTATTGGGTTTTATTTCCTGATGGAGAAAGGATTCTGGATTTACCAAGGCAGTTTGAACTCTATAAATTTGAACTCTAATCTGAACCTGCAGCCTATTTGTAAACCCAATTCATTTGGACTTATCTGCAAGTAAAATAAATGTCTACATTATTCATGAAAATGTGAGGAATTCCCATTCTTGAGCTGAAAGCCTTGCTGCTGTGCCCTGAATGGGCTGTACTGGCAAGGAAACTTAGAATGGTTTTTCTTTGTTGGAATTTGTTTGCTCCTGTTTTCTAATTAGAGTGAACGCCCATTGCTTGAGGTTATAAAATCGGCTGATAACTTGTTTGTGGGGTTTAAAAAGATTAAATCAAACAAAGAAGCTGCTGGATATGCATTTAAAACTAAACTTCTGGTTTTGCATTTGAACAGTAGTGGTATATAATATGATGATTAAAATGGAAGATGAAAAACTACATTGCTGTGAAAGAGTTAATCAGTTATTTCCATAGGAGCATGTCAGGGAATCAAGGACACTTGATTTCCCTTCATTGTTCTGCATAACTGAATATATTTCAGTCATTATATGTGGATAATCAGAATAGCATTCTTAAAAACAAAAAAAAGGAATAGTGATAGCAGCATACGATTAAGTGCATCTTGTTTCTAATCTTCTGGAAAATCAGATTTAACAATTTTCAGAGTCCTTTTTCCCATTGATGAACCAGGAATTTACATGACTAATGTCTATTAACACATGTAAATATCCCTTTCCTCAATGGAACTGACAATGGGAAAATAAATCCTGCCTGCTGCCCATTCTGTCGTATAATCGAGCCTATGAATGGTACAGTTTCTTGGTGGGGTATCGTCTGAGGTGGGAAGTACAGCCAACGTTCATATAATAGGTTTTCATCTTTGAAGGCAAATGTCAACCTCCATTTACCTTCAGGGTAAGTGAGACCTCCTGAGGGATCTCAACCCTGTGCGGAGGGGTCACAGCGTGAATCCATTGCCCACACTTCAGCAGACATGAGAGTCGGCTGGCAGGCGCACAGAGAAAGGCCAAGGAGTGTGCTTGTGGGGTGTGGTCCGAATTGGGATGCTTTCTGAATATGGAAGAGGGAGGTTCAATTATTAGAATGAGGTTTGTTGGTCTGGGCACCAGGGTGCAGTTGTAAATAGATTTCAGTAGCTGTTTTCTCTGTTTATAAAGCAAAACATGCAAATGCATCCTAGACGGTCATCCATCAGAAAGACATTTTACTTCGCATACATTTTATGAATATTAGATAATGGAGGAATGTAACAAATAGTCATTTTTGTCCCTCTCTTGAATACCAAATAACAGTTATCTGTCAAATAAATAATGTTAATAATTTAAGAAGGCATCACTACTGTGTGAGAAATGATATCCCATTCTGTTAAGCTTTGGAGTCAGCTATTGTGTGAAGATAATAAATACTTGGAGTAGCTACAGCAATTATGTCCTAGAAATCTACTTCAAGTGGTGCACTGCTTTAAGGAAAGCAAACCATTCAGACTCTCCATGCAAATGAAAGGCTAACGTGCACAATATGTGCAAAATCTCTGGCTCATGTCAGCTAGTGCAGCTTCAGCTCTTTCACCTCTGCTCTGTATATGGTACCTTTCTGTATATGGTAATTATATATGCACACACTGTCCTAGCTCCATATCCTTAATAGAAGTGTATATGACCATATTGTGTCAGTTTGCTGTCTCTGCTAACTTTTGAACCTTTTCCAGCAACATCTGCCGGAGATCTTGCGGGTAAATTTTACCAATCTGCACGAGAATAGGGAACTAGGAAAGGAAGAGGAATCCTGTCAATGCAGCTAGCATCTCTCTGTACCTTGTGTCTGCAGGAAATTCACCTTAACACTGTTGGTCACTGGTAAAAAGAAATGTGTAAGGTGAAATATTAGATTAAAAGGACGTCAATGATTACTTTGAGACAATGCTCCTAGAAGGCATTGCCCTCCTGCTGCAAAACAGGGCACACTCACTTGCTCACAGGCTCAGGATTGCATATGAAATAATTAACAACTATTTAATTGATTTTTCTAGATTTCTGCTTGTGGCTCATTTTTTAATCAATCAAAATTACTTGGAAAATATTGCTAATTAAAATGACCATTTAGGACTACAGAAGTTATTCTAATTACAGAAGGCATGGGGGTCATTACCTTCTACTGAAAAGACCTAGTATTTTCTGTGATGAACTATTCCTTTGTGAACATAGAAAAGTAATAAATACTTATCCTACTGAATAGCTAAAACTCTCCCTGGGGAGCAATCTCACACAACATACTGCAATGCCACCTCCATCTCCAGGACCTCAGTGACTGCAGTATACACACACAGAGCACCTGAGCATGCACAAGCCCAGGGCTGCTGGTGGTGATGGACTTCATCCAGCACTTACTGTGGTGCCTGTAAAAATGGAGCAAAAGGGGATAGTGTCTCTCTGCGGTGCTCTCAGCACCTTTGTTCCCATTGTTAGCCCACAGGAAAAAGGGACAGGCATCCAGAGCTTGCAATGGACTTTCATATCCATGACTTCTGTTGTTCCCCAGCTATGTGCATTGTCTATGAACCTCACCTGTCTCATTCTCTTTTACTTCTGGTCCACAAAAGCTTACCACTCTTAACAGTTACTTGGCTGGTGCCAGTGTTGCAGGTTTGTGCTGTGAATATCAAAATTCCCACCCACCCAAATGAACCACATGGATGTTATCTGATGCTAAATGATAAGATTAATTTTTTAACATTCTTAGAAAAAAGAATGCAGAAGACTACATGAAAAAGCTACTGTTTAAAAGCTGACAGGGGAAATGTCTCAGGCATTGAAACCAGCCAGAACTATGGCAATCCAGACAACTCTGATTTGACTCTGTTGTATATCCACAGCATCTTACAGCCAAACTGTGTTCTCTAAAGGACACCTGGGCTGTTGAATGCAATGTGTCAGCATTGTGCACAGCCTGGGTTTGCTTCTGGACTGAATCAAGTGGAGCAAGCTGAGCAGTCCTCTGTGTATCTCGTTTCTTTAATCAGCTGGAGCATAGGTTGCACATGGGACATGGCACTGTGGGCAGAGAAAGGTCTCTACATTGCAACCGAATCCTTACCTGGCATCTCACCCTAGCCATTTTCTCCACCACAAAATCCCTTTTTTACGGTGGAAAGCCACAGGAGCCAGGCTTATCAGAAATGGCAATTTGCATGTTGCGGTGTCCAGCTTGAAACCTTGAGGTTGGGTTTGCAGGAACACTTGGCATGCACAGTTGCATCTGAAATCAATAGAAGCTATTTTCTGAGTGTACGAAGTGCTGTAGAAAATGCGATGTACTATGAAATGCTAAGCCCTAGGTATTTCAAACCTTCCACCCTGAATTAGTGGGTAGTTTGGATCATATGCTCAGTCTGTCTTGGTTCTCTATGTGTAACCATCTCCACTGATAATTCATCTCACCAGAAGCACCATGATAATAAGTTACATATTTGTGAAACACTGATCCAGCACACTGCAGCAAGGTGCAGGAAGGCATGAATAATTATGCTTTCAGAGCAGGATGGGAACTGTGTGCTCTAAATGAGACAGTCATGCATTGATGATGAGGACAAGCAGGATTTTGAGGAGCAATTAGTGAGGGAGGGGGCAAGTAGAAAAAAAACCCAGTAGTATAGTGAGATAATTAAAGATATTTCATAATCCACATGCCCGTAGGAAGAGGTAACAATTGCTCAGACAACCGTGTAAAATTAAGCACTCATTTAGGAGATCTTACATAATGCACTTCACCAATTGTTTTGGTGTTTGCAGAATTGAGGTCTAAGTGCATCTCCTTGGTCTAAGATAATATGATTACATCAATGTTGATATTTGATGTCAGATGAAAGTCTGACATTTGTATTTTGGAAAGCATCAAGTCACAGATACTGCCTATGCCAGGCAATGCTAGATAGCCTTCTGCAACTACTATTTCATACATAGTTTAATGATGTGGGAATGGGGAAAACCCTAAAGCACACCATAAAAACCACATCAAAACTCTGTGGAAGGGTGTTGCTGTACTACAGAAATGCTGTTTGCTTATAGACAATTTTAATTCATTATTCACCTCTTTTTGTTCTCCTCATGCAACTTGGACTTTCATTAAATGTATACAAAAAAAATAAAAAAAAAAGGAAAGGTAAGTAAAGAGAGAATAATAAAAAGGAGCGCCTTTACTGAGATACAATGCCTTTACTGAGATACAATGGTGCTGAGAAGCTTTCCTTCCCAGCCAGTTTCTCGTGGGCTTGTTTGACAACATGGAAAAATGGGACACATGTAAGAAAAGCCTCTACCAAATAAACATTTTCAGATCAGTTTTCATGAGCATAAAGTAATTGCCAGCTGAAGGTCTGTCTCCACTAAGATATTTATTCCATCTAGTAAAGGAGGATACAAGCCTGGTAAGGCTGCTGATGCTGCTGATTTCCATTCTCGTATCAGCTCTTGCTCCAAATAGTGTCATGCTGCGGAAATGTTTTTTAACAAAATAGCAGTAATGTTGTCCAGTATCTGCTCCAAATACACAAAATGCAAATTATTTTGAAAGAAATGAATACTGTGTTGAGAAGCACTATTCAATTAAATAATCAGTTGGGAGCATCTTTTCTTATTAAAATGAAGTAATTGTAAACAGCAGAATGATATTTAAATGAAACGGTATGTAAAGGAAGTACGAAATATTTGCAAGAAATGTTTGTAATTGCATTATCTCTAAGTAGAAAATTTATAAATTATAATGAATAATACAAATGTATCCTGTTATAAAATGGAAACATTTGATCAAGAGGCTGAATACATAAGTTCTTTTTATTGAGGAAGTTTCTCCTGGCTGTATGCAATATTCATAAAATGTGTTACAAGTTTATAAATAGAAAAAAAGCTTGTGAAAATGCAAATTTAGCATGGAAGGTATATTTTAAATATTTTATGAAACAATTATGCTGTATGAGCAGTATGTTCTTTGTTTCTTAGATTAAAAATTCACAGGGATTTTTATCATTCCCACCTTTATTTGACATGGATTTATTGGGTTATTCTCTATACATTTTCAGAAACAGCTGAAGAATACGAATAATCTACATATAGAATCATAGAAGTGTATCTTAGTAACTACTTCAAATGTATTATATATTTATACATAACATCTCAATATTTATTACTCAAATAGTCTTCACACCCTGTGGCTGTGTAACTGGGAATATAGCATGTAAACTGGCTGCTGCTCACATATACCTGTGACAAAAATGGCTGGCTACATGAGGGGAGAAGAGGTGAGAAATAGCCAGCAGGTGAGGAGTAGCAGTGGTTGCCAAGGCTGGAGGACACCAGCTCTGTTCATTGCATTACCTCCCAACACCTGCCAGAGCCCAAGTCCAGGCTGTTAGGTGAAATTAGGCAGTACTGCATCTAGGCAACATAGAAATATCTTTCCCTCCCCTCCCACCAAGCACATTTCCCCATTGACCAACCTTTGGCTGTTGAGAGGCAGGTCCTGCCCCACAAGGGTTTACCTTGTTAATTGATTGGTGATTAAAGCAAACGATGTCATTCTTAATACTGTCATAATTTAAAATGCAGGACTAACTTTTTCTGGACCTGTATGAAACTCAGTGACACTTGTCATGCCCTCTAGCATAAAACATCTAAACCAGCGTAAACATCATAAAACAGCATCCCACAGATTAGTTGCCTGCATTGAAGCGATCCACTGGGACATGCTGAAAATACCTCCAGAAAACCTTCTTTTCTCTTTTCTACTCCTGCTCCTTTTCGTTTGGGGGAGTTTTTTGGCTATTTACATTTTCATCTGTCTAAGTATTCCCTGCAGAAAATGTGGGCTCTGTTACAAGAAGGGTGCATGCCTGGTGAAGAGGCAACTCAATCCCTGCACAGCCTGGGAGGATGGTTGGAGAAGACTGCACTTTCTCGTGGGGCCAGATACCACTGCAGTAGTGGATTTAATACAACATCAGCCAGGATAAGTACTACTGGGAACCTTGATGTAGGACTTAACCCAAAGGTTGTGAGAACATCCCGTGAAATGGAGACAGGAACTTGGTGGTCGAAGGTCAAATTCACTGACAACTTCACAAAGGTGTTTCTACATTTCTTTTTGCCCAAGATACCAATATTATACTTTTGAGGAAACAGTTTTGGAAAATGGCTCTCTGGAGCATTACTATACTGCTCTGTGCTCTGGAGTGTAGCAAGGCAGAGCTCACCTCTCATTTCAGGCAGTGTTTTTCTCATAAGAGAAATGATCCCAGATCAGCTCTGAAGACAGCAAAGCGCTACCCACAGCCATTTATTATTTTCAGCCACAAAAGAAAAAAAATTGATAAACTGAGTAGTTTAATTGGTGTAAGGCTCATTGCTCAAGCAGCAGGCTTCATCACACAATCAATTTAAAGACAAAGAAAGATAATCCTACCAAAGCAGACCCTAACCTGGGTACTGATAGAGCACTGTCAGCATCTGCAGGAAATGACTCAGAGTCTGACAACTGAATTTATTAGAAAGAAGGATCTGGGTTCTGACGGATTCAGTCTTGCTGAAAAATTAATGGATTTATAGGTCTTCTTCAAGATTTTTGAAACATTAATACCTGTTTTTATTTCTATTACCTTGATTTTGATGATTATATGTGATCTTTCATGTGAACCATACATAAATATTGACTTTGTCACATATCTGCTCCCTTCACTGGTGGAACAACCCTGAGAGCTCCTGTGCTCTACATCTTCTGCTGGACACAGAGAGAGTGTGTAGTTGTTATAACCACATTTTTGCTCCATTCATACAATTACTTTAAGAAAATTTTTATGGAATAATTATATGAACGTAGTGTAACTTGATGGAGGAGTGCTTTCTAAAATGAGATGAGTTGAGGATGATATGTCATTTATGCTAATCTGTCAAAAACTATGAAAGTGTGAAATGTGCTGTAGGGAAAAATTATCTCTTCTGAATATTACAGGCCAGGAAAAAAAAATCTGTTTATTACACAAAATAAAATGTACTTATAACAAATCAGTAACTTATTCTCACTCATTTATGACTAAGTTAATGCACTATTAATTGTACATTTCTGGATATTATTTGAGAGGGTGGGAGGATGAACTATATCTAGCACTGCAGCCACTTAACTGTACAATCACATTTTCTTTTTAATAAAGTTAATTTTTAAAGTGATCTACAGAGGAAGAGATGAGGGAAACAAATTCTTCATGTGTATCTCTTGCTACACTGATACTCAGAGGTCAGAGCAGTGCCTACTGCCAGGCACATCT
Organism: Myiopsitta monachus; assembly: GCA_017639245.1. Classification (NCBI taxonomy): domain Eukaryota; kingdom Metazoa; phylum Chordata; class Aves; order Psittaciformes; family Psittacidae; genus Myiopsitta; species Myiopsitta monachus. The sequence continues at coordinate 24,747,155 of CM029928.1, forward strand.
ACCTTGCAGTCCGTCTTTCCCTTGTTCTCCTGTTACCTTATGTCTGGTGACCAGAAATGGAAAAGCAGCTTCTGAAGGTAAAAATTCATCTGGCATTTGAGCTAGCTTTGAGTTGCAATCTGTCTGCTACATAAACAAACTCCTTGTAGGGTTTCAGCATCCTGCAGCAGTGTCCCTTCTTATGGGTTTGTCTGTATGTCGTAAGCACAATGTGCCTCCAGCAGCATGGGGGGAACATGGGTGCGAAGAGGAAACTGGGAGAGGAGTCCCTGGCCTGCTGATCACAGTGAAAAATGCTAGAACAATTAACTGCTGCTTTATCCTCCATTTTGTTTCCCTGCTGGCATGTGAACTCTCCCTACACAGGAAGCAAAAGCCCCACTGGCTTTGGTTAACTGGGATTTCACTTCGGATTGAATCATCCTCATATTTTCTCATTAGTTATTGCTCCACTGCTTTATCTGTGAAAAAAAAGAGCAGCAACGCATCAATCATAAAATGGACTCGAACTGTGGTTTTTCCCTGTGCTGTGAATTTTGGAAGGAGGTCTCAGACAAGGGGGACTTGTAGGCTGGAGTCTGCTCTATCAGGTGGTCTGAGGGGCTCCTAGTGCTCCTGCAGTGTCCTGTCCTCCTCTTCTGCCCATGCATGCACACTGCCACCAACAAAGTAGCTGGGTGCTAGCTTCCAATATGTTTAATCAAGATTTTTAAACTGGAAAATGTGCTTTCAGGTTACTAGTGAGAGTATTATGTCAGTTCAGGCAGCTGATTCAGAGTTGCTGTGGGGAATAAACCCACCACAGCAAGAGGAACTGTCTTGGGTGTCTGAAGCTCCTTTAAGGTGCCAGAGCTGCACTAGAAATTAAAGAAGAGTTCTGTAACACACAACTAAAAATGTTTAGTAATAGTAATTACAGCAGAGCAAATAGAACAGAAAACTAAAAAAAAAACCCTCCCCTTGACATATATTTTATTTAAAACATTGCCTGTGTTGCTAGAACTTCTGGACCTCAGCACCACCCTCCTAGAGTATGTAGAAACTGAACACTGATGAAGAAAGTAAATGTGCCTTAGCCCCTAATTCCTGATGGTGGGAAGCATTTTTAACCCTTCTGTTCAAGTGATTTACATAATAGATAGAGCTGAGTTTAGACATGTAAGAGATGGGGAAAATTTAGACATGTAAAAGGGGGAAAAAAATCCAACCTTATTAAAGGCTAATGCCTTTTCATTTTCAAAAAATGAAATAATCATCTATTATATTTATTACTAATGACATCAGCAATATTTTATTGCTAATAACAGCAATGTTTTATCTGACAAATTTGGTTCCAGACATTCAAAATAAACAAGGAGGTGCCCCAGAGCGATGCCATTCTAGCGTATCTACCTGAGTTCAGAAAAGGAAAGGCAGTGCCAGGAGCTGGTTTGGAACAGCACACCAAGGAAGGGAGCCCACTGCCTAGAGAAAAGCCCCTCTGATACCTGATAGTGTGTGTACAAACATCATCCCCCTGCTACCAGACAGGGTTTTGCAAGATGTAGATCACAGAAATGAGAGATGACAGGGTGCTGTGAGGCACGAACAGTATTTCTGGGAAGACGTCTCAGTAAACAAGTATTGGCATGACAGCACCAACGTGCTCAGCCCCTGCTGCCAGCAATGCCCCAGTAGCACAGGTACCACGCAAAGCATCTCTCAGTGAGGATGTTGGCCGTGCCCCTGGCTCCCTGGGCCTCCTGTATCCCCCCACTTTGCCACAAGCAGCAGCATTTCTCTATGTGGTCAGGCCCATCCCCAGCTGCCAAGAGCTGCTGCTGATGCCCTGTGATGAGATGTGCAAGCCTGAGGGGTATATTTATACGTCTGCTCCTTCAGGACTGAAAATCAGGGACACCAAGTTGAAGTCTCATCTTTAAATCAGCTCCTCCAAAGCTGCCGTGCAGCAAGCTGGGTCTGACTGAAATGTGTTTTTTTCCCCCTAATCGGAGAAGTTTCATAAAATCTCTTTTTGTTTTGAAACCACACAGTCTAAGCAAAAATTAAACACCCTCTCTGGAAAAAATGCAGTTATCTGAGGATTTTAGAGTTATGCTAAGAATTTTAGACCCATGCTGGGAGTCTGTTTCAATTTTGTCTGCATTTTAAGGAACATTTCAGTTGAGCCTACACCCTCTTGACTCTCCTCCTCAGTCCTCAACAGCCACATACATGCTCACGCAACAGCGTGCGAGAAGGTGCAGTACACACCTTGGTTTGTTTTCACAGTATGTTATCTGCCTGGATGGCCCAGAAATTGTTGGACCAGACTTCTAAGTACCTGAGATAAACATAACTCAAAAATAGCACTGTATTTGAGGATCTGGGGACTTTAAAGCCCAGATTTGCTGTTAGCTGTCTCTGGGCTCCCAGAGCATCCAGCAGAGCTGGTTTGCCTTTTGGCCAAGCGGAGGAGTACTTTCTAAGTAAACGATGCTAAATGGCCCATATCTACGTGGATTAGAAATTATTCACTCTGTCAGGAAAGAAATCATTTAAAGCAATTGCAAATTGCTTGTGGGTAATGCCTGTTATAGCATTGCATTAGACTGTGCTTTATGTGTGACCAATCAATATGTTTTTGTATATAAGTATGTAAAGCTGCATCAGTTCCTAGCAAATGCAATATTCATGGAGGTGCGGTGTCGTGGGCATCTCATCCCATCTCCACATGGCCAAAGCAAAGTCTGTGGTAAATGCATACCCTACACCTTGGCCACCATGTAGTGAGGATCCAGGAACAGAATGGCAAAAGACTGATAAATTCAATTTCTGATGGTTTGGCAGAAAAAAAGTAATAATTGATATGTATTCCAGTTAGACCAGTGGTCTGACTCTTATAGAAGAGCTTTTTACCAGCTTTGCCAGTGATGGCATTTAACAGAGGCAAGTGGAGGCTCCTGGGGGAAGGCTTCAGCCCTAAGTATGAGTCCTGGATAACTGGGGAAACGTGGGTTTAATCACTGCCTTTAACTTCTATGTCCACCTGAAACTATTGGTTCTTCCAGCATATGAGTTATGAAATGTCGATTTACACACCAAGGTGGATATGCAGAGAGGTAAATAGGAAATAATAAACACCTTGTAAGGATTTTTGCCTCTGTAAATTTGATTTCTTATCCTGTTATGTCACAAGTCACCACAAAGAAGGTCTAGGGGCTTTTTTTCCACCACCTTGCACCATTCCTCCAATGTACCAGTAAACCATTTTAAAAATGCAATTTAGTAGGTCCAGTTCCCAACAGAAAAAAAATCAAAACCAAACAACCTATTTCCAGCCTCTACCAGTTGCATCCCACTTACCCTTCAGGAGCCAGCTATGGGGCTTAAAGAGTGAACCCATGTTATGGGTGCCAAATCACTTAGTTTATCATTAAGTTGATAATACACTTCACCCTCATTACTATTCTATCATTAGGATCTGAGTGGTTTGAGTGTTTGACTAAGTGGCTGTTTTTTCTCCTCAGAGGTATATGAGATGCTGCCTCTCAGCAAGGTGTCCTGAAAACCTTTTCTTAATGAACAAGTGATTGAAAGGCTGAAGTGCAAGCAAGCCTCCAAAACACAAGCTGTATTATCACAGAACGAGACAGAAATAGGCTAACCCCCAACACCACCAAGAGCACAGAGATTCTTCACTCGGATGCTCTTGACGCTCTCTTGTTTTGTCTCAGTGGTAGCTGCAGGACACCAAGCCATGCTGTGGCCCAGACTCCATCATGGATGTCTTACTTGTCCTCTGCCATGCACAGCAAAGCCACCCCAGGGGAGATCTTTTCTCTTATTCCCATACATGCCCCCATTTCTGGCCTCAGATGTCTCAGGAGCATGCATTAGGAGTGTCCTCCTCCTACCAAGGCTCCTTTTAGTTGGCTGCCGAGAAAAGCACAGCCAGCAAGAGTGAGACAGTCAGAGTCCTCAGTTTGTATTCTGTACTCCCTTTCAGCAGGTCAGACTTAAATATTTCATGTGGAGGTACAATAGGATAACACCCAGGCTGCAGCAGTCAGAATCCCATCCCAAGTAGCAGGGATGGCTGTAGCAAATGCAAGTGTATCCTCTCTGGAAGGAGAATCAGCCAAGGAAATGCAACATCCCTGGAGTAAAATCCTGGTCCTTCAGAAATCCCCTGGTCCTGGGAATTTTAGTCAGTGGTTGCAGAAGACATCAAGTTTCACCTCATTTTTCTCACAAGATGCAAGTGGTGTGCTGGCATACTAAGGCTAGTGCTAGGTGCTTCTTCTCTGAGGGGTCCCTTGGTGCTGCCCCACTGCTAAGTCAGCCTGCACATGGCATCTGCTTGCCATTCAGTTCAGTATGGGATGAAGAGGAAGGCTCCAGTCAAGCTATGGCTAGCGTTTAGCACACCATGCCAGGACCTCCAGGGCCCGAGCATAGTGCCAGCAGCATAGCAATGCACTGTGTCTGTTCATGGTCCTTCTGGTGGCACAGGCTGCTTATTCTCTGAATGAAGAAAGGTGGAGAGATAAAAATAAACCCCTTTCCTGACATGTGGTAGAAATTTCTCCTCCATTTCTTTCTATTTCTGCAATCTTCTCATTTATTACAGTAACTGAAACAGCAACATGAGCTGACACTGTCATTACCCACATCATTTTCATTGACACTGGTTCAATTAACTGCCCTGTCTTTATGCTCCCAAGAATGAAGGTTTATTTCCCAGCCCTGGGCAAGGTATCTGTAGCGGGAGTCAGCTTTGTTCCCTTTGACATGTTGCAGAAGTGTCTGGCTGATGTGTTGTGTGGTAGCTCCATTATTTCCTGTTTCTCGCTGACGTCAGAAGATGTGGGTACCAGGTGCCTATATGATCCTCAGCATCACATCTGAGTTTCACCATCACCAAATGAAACCTCTGGTCTGGTATTCCCAGCAGGCAATACCCTGTGATTGTTTTCCTCTTGTCATAGCCTTGCTCAGAAGTGTCTTTGATAGGGCTGCCTGGGCAGGGATCATTCCTGATGGTTTGGTCTGCCCGGAGGCAGGGCAGGCATGGTGACTAAGACCTGAGGAAGAGCTGTCCTCCTCTCAGTACCACGACCTGGAGAAAAACTGCCCAGGTTGCCATTGTTACTCCCTGGTCAGTCTTATTCTGGAGCACCTTGTTTATTGCAATTCTCTTTAGTGGTAGGAATTTGGCACCCTTCATTCTGATTTAGATTGTGGTTTCTATATAGATAGCATCTAGGCATTTATGACTTCCTTGTAGATTGTCTTTAAGGACTGTATATTAGTTTCCAGCACTGCCTATTTTCTGCCAAAGGCACCTCTTTTTCTTCCAGTCATTTAAGTCACCTGGGGAAAAGGAGTATTTTGCATTTGCAAACCCTGAGTTATGACCTTTATTCAACTGAAAAAAACTTTTGATGGAGGAGAGGTTAGCATAATCCAGTCCTGGACCTTAGTTAACATCTTATTCCTCTTCTGAGGAGGAGAGAGGGCACAACTGATCTAATACACCTTGCTCAGGGCTGCAGGCACAGAACTGATTCATTGGAGAGCAGGGAATCTGGGAGAAATACTTTATTAACTTCTCGCTCTGCTTGTAGTCTGGCGGCAGAAATGGAGGTTTGGAATTAAAAGTCTGATAACTTGCCAGGGAGATGATGACAAAAATCAAAAGGGAAAGCACATTATATTTGCAAAGTTCAAGAAGAGTATTACAATCAAGAAGAGGAAAGCAAATTGAAGCATAAAAAAAAAGCACTTGATAGGAGCTCTTTGAAAGGGTGGCTGAAAAGTGCTTCACTCAAACTCTCTCATGACACCACTGTATTTCTCTCTTCCCGCATTTCCCCTCCATTTCGCATCAATGAATTGGATTACAGGTGTTGGTGACACCAGCCCGGCTACAGATGTGGTGCTGCTGAGCACAGGCAGTTTCAGACTATGTGGGAAGCAGAATCTCCAGGTTATTCTGAACTTTGATCCCCAAAACCAGCTTGCTGGTCCCTGACCCCATGCTGAGCTGCCTGTCACAATGAGGTTTATGCCACATGTGAGGAATGTTAAGCCAGCAGGGAAGGCCACTTGAATATTGACTTTTATGGCACTAATCTGGCAACAGTTGAGAGCTTTATCTCCTTCTTTCCTGGATGGGCTGACCCAAAACAGTGGTGATGGGCTGGGGCAGTTGAACTGTCTGCTTAGTCCAGCGTGGAGGTGGGGAGCTGGCTGAAGCTTGGCTTTTGTGTTCATCGTTGTTCACTTGTGCATGCAGGAAGCTCAGGGACCCGTTGCTAGAGCCCAGGATCTCAGCTTCTGCCACCAATGCCGCCACCACCACTGCCCCAATGCCCCTTCTCACTGCACCCCAGGAGAACCACCATCACAGCTGGCTGTTTTGCACTTATGTGGGCAGGTTTCACCAGCAGGACAGAGGCAGGCATTTTACTCAAGGCCAAGTTTATTCAAAAAAGGTGTAACCTTATCTCTGGAGACAAGAAATTCCAAAAGGACTTAGCTGGAAAGTGCCACCAGATCAGGAGCGTTTGTGAGGAGGAGAGAAAACTCTACACCTTGCAAGTCTGCTGTGTTTGTACAAAAACATCCGCCTCTTGGCTTAACACCAGAGGCCTTCTTCTTCCTGGCCCAAGGTCCTCTCTGAAAGCTTTAAGTAGCAACACCTGAGGTACTTTGGGGTTTTTATATAAAACCTGAAAGCTATTTTATTGCTTCAGAGGAAAGGGAGAATGTCCTGTAAGAAAACTGGGCTCCTTTCACCATGAATACTTTTATGATCATCCACTACCTTTTGATGAAAATAGTGTAGACAAGGCGCTTAGTGACATGGTTTAGTGATGGACTTGGCAGTCCCGGGGTAAAGGTTGGACTTGATGATTTTAAAGGTCTTTTCCAACCTAGTTGTTTCTGTGATTTTATCCTATGATCGTATAAAGCCATGTTTTCTAAAATTCCAGGGTGACATGACTTTGCTATGTCTCAGAGCTCCTGGTAGGATGAGTAGCCACTGGCAGGCACACAATGGGATGCTATACCTATTGTCCTGGCTACTCCTTCCCAATCAGGCTTTTTTTTTAGTTAGTATTTAGTTTCAATAGAACTAAGCAGGCCAAAATATTTGCTTGTTTAGTAGTATGGCAAATAGGCAGGATTTTGCCTGGATCCTAGACATTAATCTTGGAAAACTGGTGATAAGCCTGAGAGTGTACCTAAGACATCTTACCAAGGTGAGTCTTAGTAACCTTTACCAATATTTTTTGTGTTTATTTTTGTAGGAGTAACATGAATTGCTGGAGTTCACGTAGCAAATTTTGAGGCGAGAGCTGAGCATCTTCCTGCTGTGCTTCAGTTTGAAAGTGTCTTTTTCTTGCTGACAAGCAGAAAAGTGTTGCTGAAATGCGTGCTAAAAAGGGACTTTCCTTTCTACTATCCACATTTCTCCCCTTTGGCATTCATGCTGAGGTTTTGTATTCACTGCCTGTACTGAAAAATCAACAATTATAAAGAGAGGCTAATGCAAGAGTCAAAGTCGTGCTGATGTAGAAGCTGCTATAAAATGCAGGACAAGCCAGCTGGATTCTAAAGTCAGTTATCACTGCTCTAGGTGCAAGCAGTGTGGGTACTGCTGTCCCCCGTGGGTACCACTCACCCATGTCCTGCAGAGGTGGCTTTCAGCTTGGCTCCTCCTTGTCCATCCTGGGAGCAAGGCACCCTGAGCAGGCCAATTTACTGCTTGGAGATGGACTAGTCACTAATGCAAATGCCAGTCTGCTATATATGACACAGGCAACTTAGCACCTACCTCCCCTTCATGGCCTGATACCTCACAGAGAATTTGGATACAGGCTATATATTTGGAAATTAGCCTGAGCAAAGGCAAAACTGCATCTCCCCTACATGCATACTCCCAGGCAATTTCTGATGCGCTCCTCCCTTCTGGAGGAGGGGTTAATTAATTGGGCTGCTTCACTGACACCCATCCCCACAGCTGTGCAAACCTCTGAGGCTGGAAATTGGGTCTGGCCCCATGGTGAAGAAGGAAGTAAAGCCCCTGTGCTCTTCTATAGAAGCATGGGCCCACCACTCTGCTGCAGCTATCAGGCAGGCTTCTGCCACATACAGTGCATGTATGCCGGGGTATTGCCAAAGTGAAGACAAAGACAGAACAGGGGAATTGGGAGTGTCTTGTTGCAGGAAACTAACAGCAAAGCAAGGAGATGGAACTGATGCAGTGTGAGATGTAAAGAAGAATGGAAGGGCTGTGAGGTAGCAGCAGCCTTATTGGGCTTCTTGAGCCTCAATCTAATTAAAAGAGATACATAATTAAAATGAAGCAATTAACCATTTTGTAATTAAATAAAAAAATAATTAAGTTGAAATTGAACATGGTAACATCCAGTTGCCAGGGCAGGATTTATTTGTACTTCAATCTGATGAATTGTTTTCATTGTTCTACTGATTGTGTGCCTGGGGAAAGAAATGGGTCCTTTTTGCAACAGGGTACACAGGCCGTTAGTCCATGTCTTTTGGGCTTATCGAAACCTGAACTACAATACATGTATATGAACCACGATTCCACATTTCCAAAGGGCTGCATTTTTGCCTATGCACCAGGATTTCATGGTATAAGCTATGTTTTCCATCATACTTATTTCCAACTATTTGGTCTGTGTAAAACGTAAACCACTTTGCTTAAATACCGAGCTTGCTGCTGCATAGATGGTGATACTCTGTATAGAATTTCAGGCCAGAAGAAATGTTACGGGACATGAAGTCAATTGCAATGTAGCAAGCTAAGGAACAAATTTACAGTTGCATTTGACAGGTAGACCCATATCTATTGATGTTTATTGATCTGCTTCTGTTTCGTTGTGCTTATGTGTAAGGTGTTTATGTACTTTCCTAGATAAGGGCATTAAAAGTGGGAGTTGCAATTGCCCAGGTTAAGAGTAGGTCACTTACTCTGATGCCTTTGCAGCGGTTTGAGTACATGGGTTTAGACTTCCCAACCTGAATAGGGTATCAAAAAAGTCTTTATCTGCACCACCAGTGACAACTCAGCATTGTTCATCTCGGCACAAGGGCATGTTTTGATGCCTTGCTTGTATTCAGTGGAGCTGCAGTGATTTATGAAATAACTGAGGTCATCTGGCAAAACACAACGAATAACAGAAGTACTATAAGGATGGAGATCCATCTTTCATTTGGCCATTTTGAGCTGACGAATTTCTTGCTGGTGTGGGGATTTAGCACACGAGTAGTGTCCTTCATTGCTCTTTACTTGAAGCATATTGCTATTTGTGTAGCTTTTGGTCTTCTATACTACAGGTCTTATGCTTGCAACAGTGATGGAGTGAGCCTTGTCCTGCATGAATATATATTAGAAGTTTGGTGGACTCTTCCAGATGAAGCATTTATTTCAAGCAGCTGCCTGTAACTGAAGGGAATGGTGACCTGAAGACCTTTTTGCAGTCTCAATTCTGCACTCAGTAAAAAATGAAATAACATAAGCGTGGATTTATCTGTGGAAAGAATCAGTTCAGTTAAGATCACAGGAACTGTCAAATTTTTCAGCCTCATTAGAGATGGGATACAGGGCAAGCCGGGCATTAGATGCCTCAAAGAGAGGCACAAGAAAACCAAGCAGATGTTGAATGATTTCCTGCTGCTACTCATAGTTTTTCCAATATTCAGCCTGGTGCAGGGCACAAAAAGCAGTTTAGTACCTATTCCAGAACCTGTTGTACAATTTAAGGAGCAAAGTCAATGGTGAGGGTAATTAATAGGAAATCTGTACTGCAGAAAGAAACCCAGCTGTGATAATGGATATAAGAAGAAGTATGGTAGTAGAGAGTCATATAGCTCAGAAAATACCTATCATAATAGTAAATGTCATCTCACTGTTCAAGAAAATGATGATCCTCCCCCACAAGGCTGAAAATATGATGCTAAATACACTTGTAGATTCCACAGTAATAATAGAAAGATGGCAGATAGGGAAAGACTTGTAAATGAGAAGCAGAGAGAAGGTTGAGCAAGCTGATTTATGGGGAAAGATTAAAGTAACTAAACATACATCACTCAGCTAAATGACATCTTGAGGGAACAAAATTGCAAACTCCAAGGACTTGAAGGATGGGGCACCAAGGAATGAGAAGAATCCCCAGGGCCATGTAAGGCTGGGAGCAATATAATGGGGAGAAATGGGTGAAACTGGCCTAATGAAAATTCAGGTGGAAGCATGAGAAATTGTTCCTGATGAAGAGATTACTTGAAGTGCGAAATCCTTTCCTAAGGGGACCAGTGAAATCCTGGATTATTTAGCACTAGGCTAGGAAAGCAATTGAAAATACACTAAAAGGCACAAACCTGCATCCACAGTGGGTGCACTGGATAAGCGATAGCTCTTTTCTATGTATAAATAGTATGGCTTTATTTAGTTTGTTAAACAAAGCTAAGTTATTTGTCCCTCTTTTGTAACATCTTTCCACGATGCAACCCTTTGGTCCTCTGCATTCACCATCATACACGACCCAAGCCCTGCCAAGCCCTGTGCTCTGATACAGCAAATTCTCTGAGTTACACTTCAAAGGGAGCCAATGATGATTTCTCTACTTTGTATCCTGCAAGAAGTGTCACTTGCTAATTGTATAGCATCTGTTGTCTTTCACATAGTTCTGCTGGCAGCAGCAGAAGATGTAATGGTCTGTTGGTACACACCAGTGAAACCAGCCCTGGGTGACAGCCAGTTGTACACATGCAGCAACAGGAGCAAAACTCTTGACCTTCACTTCCAAAGATATGGACCTCAGCTGAAGGACCTGCTTGGTTAGCTAGTCCTCAGTGTTTTTATGGGTTAATGTATACAATTCAGTAAAGGTTAGCATACCAAATAAATTTTATTATCACTGATATCAGATAGCAGTCATTTCTGGTACCTTGTAATACTCAGAGCACAAATTGATCCAGAGCATAGTTTCTTGACAGGCAATGATTAAAAAATCTTTCAAAAATCAAACCAGAACAAGGGTATCAAGGCTGCCTTTTGCGCTGGAGAACAAATATATAGGTCCAGACTTTGTCCCATCATTCATCTGATTTTTTGATGGCAACTAAGCAGAGCTAGACTGGTCATCTTACTCCCTGGGAGGCTAAGAAACCCCACAGAGACAGCTTGACAGCTGTTACCTGAGGACTGCTGGTTCCCAAGCCCACCACACATCCCACCAGCTAGGGGTAGGTGCTACGGAAGGGGTTAGGGGGTGAACTAGACTTCACCCACGATTGAGGTCAATCCCAGCTCTCCTGATGGGACTGTGCTGTCTTGTGCAGGTCAGGCCAGCCCCTAACTTGTGCTGGTGAAAGGACAGCAGAGGCTGTTCACTGCTTTAATCATTAGGTGGGTAGGAAACTGTTCAATGCCTTAATCTGCACTAGGTGATGAAGAGCAGCCAGGCAGTGATTTTTACCTCTTTTGCCCTTTCTGTCTGGGTTTTCCTGCTTCTGATATTTTTACATGAAAGAAGCGAGATGGGGCAGAATGAAAATTATGTCAGCAGCATCAAAAGATGAGAGTCTCTGCGTGGGTGTCTACTTTTTCCCCTCTTAGAGGGTGATCCTTGCATCAGTCAATGTTTGCAACACCCAAGAGCACCCATTACCAGCATCCAGGATCCTTCTGACTGGCTGAGAAGAAAGCAGCAGCATAAACGTGTCAATAGAGCACTAGTGATTTGTCAGGCTGTTATAATGCATTAATCAGAGGGGTGGAGGGGAGAAAGCCCTGCCAAGACTCAGCCAGCTCAAAGGGATCTACTGCTAGTGCATAATGCTGGGGCACTTTCATATTGGCAAACCCAACTTCCCGGAGTCGCTCAGTAATGAGGCGATGCTGAATAACCTGGATTCAATGGCTGGCTCATGGCTACTCAAGACTCTCTGCCCTCTCCCCACAGCCACCTCCTCCCCACAGCCACCCCATGCTGCTGAGGGATGCTGCAGCCCCTGGGTGCCCCAGCAGCAGGGGATGGTTTTGGTGAGCAAACAGCATGCTTGCGGTCAGGACTCATCTCCGAGACCCAACAACCTCACGTCCTAGAAGGTCAAAAGACTTGGGTCCATTTAGAGCTGGGTTATTTGCCATGAAAGACCACACAGCACCTGATTTCCAGAGCTTGCCTGACATAAGTAAAAGCATCCCAGTCTTTCTGTGGCATTCTCCCTGTTTTGTTTGGGGTTTTTTTGTTGGTTGTTTTTTTTTTTTTTTAATGCAGCATATTCAGTCAAGAAAGGCACTTATAAAGCATTGGTAGGAACAAATAAATGTGGGCAGGCAGCAAGGGAAGGAGTACTGCAGTTATGGGCAAAATTGGAGAATTCTTCTGCAAACCAGCCCCCACGGTCCTTAAAGATGCTCAACTGTCCCCACTGGGATTGGCAAGGAAGCCTTTGGAAAAAGAGATCTCCCCTGTATTCCGTATTGTCTACATTCCTCTCCTCCACAGTTGGACCAGATAGGTGCAGTATTGATTCATTACTTCAGGTTCTGGGGCTGAGGGGAGTGGCTGTATTGGGTATTTATTCCCCATGCTATCTTATCATTAATGCATTAAGGAGCTGAACAAACGATAAGGGCAAATGGACTTCAAAACACAGGGAACTGTCTCCATAGGGCTCAGACTGATTTACAGCATTTACGACTTGGCAGCATCACCAAAGCCCATTAAGCCTTGTACCTGGCTGTAACTTGAACATTCCCCTGGTTTCGAGGGGGACTTGCCATCAGTCACTCTGGCACTGCCACTAGCCCTCCTTCTCCGTGATGGAAGGCAAGATGCAAAACAATGTGGGCAGGATTAACAAGAATTTAATAGGCTGCAGAGCACACATCCCAACTGCAGGGCTGGATACTGTTTCAGATACTGGGATGTTCTGCTGGCCTCCTTCCAAGGTCTGAGGGGAAGGGATTGGAGAAGGATCCTGGAGCCATTGCATTTGACTCAGGTTCCCCTTGTCTATCCGCTGTTTCTTCACCAGAGATGGGCTGGTTGCTCAGCTATTATTTTTCTTTCCCTGCTTTTTGAAGTTTTACTGCTTCTAAAGAAGTGTCTCTCTGTGACACCATTAAATCAGCAGGACAGCTGTGTGCAAATCACCACTAGAAAGCAAAACACTGCTTGAGCCAAGGGGATAGCCTGTGCAAAGTCCTCTGAGAGAGGATGGCGCTTATTCTGAGGTCCTGGGCACAGGAAAGCTGAGTTTGCCATGTGTTTTGCAGCTGGGGAAGCAACCAGTAGTAGGGAATATTACACCAAAAGCACAAAAAGTGTGGATACTTCTGCAGCATTGGTGCACTGAGGATGCATAACTAGTCTAACGACAGGTCATGATGCTGGGTTAGATGTGGGTGATAGAGGTTTTGGGAGGAAATGCAGTGAAATATTTCATTGCAGATACCACTAGTGGAAAAGATCTTCTCAGGAGTTAAAATTTACCCTCTTCTCCAGAAGTGTTTATGGCCTATGTAAAATTTACCAGAAAAATGTCAGATGTCAGTGGATTATATTAAATGTAAATATTATACAATTCATAGCCTCCGTTTCTCATTGCAGCTTGGCACATAGCTCTGGTGCATCTCCTGTGACTGACACTGCTGTAACACCAATGTCCATCACCCCCAAACTGTGTTCTCAGCCAGCATCCCACCAGGGACAGGCAGGGGATGCTTTCCCAGGTTCCAATGTCACTGTCTACAGTCCCAGGGGCTGAGCCGGCTCTGCCCCAGTGAGGTGGTTGTCAGCATCAGGTGGTGTCTCCTATTGATGATAGAAGGGTAAAGGACAGAGTGTACTGGCATTGCTGCTTGCTTAGAAGAGGCTCAAGTGCACAGCAGCGATGGTGTCTTGCAGTTATTAAATGCACTTGCATTTAGTGAAGAGGAAGGCACTTTTTGTGGCTGTCCTGGGGGCTTGGGTAAGTTCCACCAAGGCTGAGCACAGGCTCAGTGCAGCTTTCTCTGTCAGCTTGTCCCCAGCAAGCCTGAAAGATATCTGGCATGCTTGCATTCCTGCAGGCATGCAAACATTACTGCTGGCATGCTAATCAATTTTTTTTTGATGTTTCACCAGTTTAACAAATTACTGCTTCTTTGGCCTGGCCTGTGGAACTCCAGTGCTGTGTTGGGCACAGGATATGACTAAGGGCTTGATGCATCTTTCCAGTACTAAGGCATCTTGAGCAGTTATGATGCTAAGTCATATCAGTGTATCTCTGCAGCCTTGCTGAGCAAGGGAAAATGAGTCAGTGTAGTGCACTGCAGCTCATAGCTGCAGATGCCAGGAATGGACTCTGTGCCATGGAAATAAGGTTTTGTGTTGCCTTGTTCACTGTGCATGTTACTCTCATGCTACCTAACCAGGCATAACCGTATATAACCACACAGAGGAACTTTTTTCCCTGCTCCTCATAACGTGGGAAAGAAAAAAAACCCCAAACGCTTCTTGCTACAACTTATATCATTTAGAGTTACAGTGGATTTTGGTGTACTTTTCCGTGAAGGGATTAGGTTTGATAATACTGTTTCTGAAAATCCCTCTCTTGCAGTCTCTGGGAAGCTCACTGGCAGAGCATGAGCATATACACACAAAATATGGGAGCCTGGCCCATTCACACTGCAAGATAAAGGTGTTTCAGAGCCACACTTCTATAGAAAACATAAATATGACAGGCTTTAGGAGGATCTTACAGCAGCTTAAAAGCAATCTTTCTGGGATCTCTTTTACAGATAGAAAGATTTTTCACTCTGCACTTTGAACAGTGAGTTGACTGTTTTTAAGTCAGGGGAATGTACACTGGTGTTGTCTGGAAATAGCTTCTGGAAAGCAGTTTCAATACCTGCAGGCATGTAAACAGGGATGATCCTCAAGTACAAATTATACCATGTTTTTCTAACACAAGAGACAAGATCTGTTAATAGTTTATTCATGTGGTTTCCAGGGAGCTGAGGAATCCTGTTGATATTTGGAGAAGGGAGAAATTTCCTGAATGAGCAGAATCCTTCTCTCTAGTCATTATTACAGAGCCACATTGCAGATTTGGCTTTGAGAACAGATACCTCTTGTGCAGACCAAAGAAACAAACTCGCTAAAACTGTATAATGAGATAAGCTTGTGCAATTCCTGCTGATATTCCCAACAAGCAAAGGCACCATGTGCTTATTGGAGACCTTGGCCTTCACGAGAGCAGCAAAATGTTTAGTCATCCTCTCACTATTAAGCAGCTGAAAGTTGCCCCTGCAGCTCACTGCTCCTCCTGGCAGCCTTAGGCTCAAGCACGTGCTGCAGTTCTGCTATTTGACTTCCAGAAGAGGATTTGGATAAAAAATTGCATAAGTTTCCTGCTCAAGAACTCACCACAAAATCTATTAAAAGACATTAAAATAATTTTAGGTGTTATTCATGTATGTTGATCTGGCCATATGTAAACATATTTGCGTTTCCCCCAATAACAACATAATGGGTATAAATGGGATAATTTCATACAGGTTTTAGGGTTATGTTTCCCCAAAGCACTTTTCAACCTTTCAGACTTGGGGCAGAGGGGGAACATGCTGTGAGCCCCCATGGACACCTCCACTTTCCTGACAGAGAAAGAACATGGTTTTCCTGTCTCGTTTGACATATGCAATAAGAACAACTTGCTTTCAATTTGCTAAAGCCAGTGATTGCTGCAGAGGTGAGATCTCCTTGGACAGGCACAGTTGAAAGGTTAGCAGTGTTTATTGATTTAATAAGTCTCACTTTTTTTTTTTGACAGATTATCTTTCCAGAGACATTAGTAGAGGCAGAGCCCAGAAGTGCAGGAGAGCATCTCTGCTATGTTAGGAAGGTGGAGGACAAGAGGAAAGGTGATGAATTGCTCTGGTCCTGACCTTTTAAGACCCCGACACAGACTGGAAGATAGAATAGGAAATCCATATACCTATTTTTAAAGGGAATGTTTATAAGGGTGCTGTTTACATTGACCTTTCACACCGAGGTTGTGCACCACTTCGTATTACATATTGGTTAGTCAATCAAGGGTGCAGACAGCAGGTAGGAAGGGATCATTGCTCAGCACCTTCTTCCCATGGGAGCTGGAGAGCCCATGGACAAGGAGGAATCGTGCACCCCTTTCTGAATCAGGGGTGATTTTCTAGACTGATTTTCTAGAGGCAGAAGAGTGGCTTCCCCAAATCTGACTTACCCAACCCACAGAAAGGACAAACAGCCCATCCCTATTACCCTGCTTTCATCTGCCATCTGGTTGCCAATTTTTTTTTTTTTCAGAGCATCAGAGGGAATCAATGACAGCTCTTCGTGTTCCCTTTCAGCCTCTTCCAGCAAAAGAATGTTTGTTATGTGTGGGGAGAGAGCCACATACATTTGGGAGGTGAACAACCTTGTTTAGTGCAGGGTGACTGCCGACAGGAGAAGTTTATCACACCTTCAGCCATCCCATGGCAGCAGCTGGAACCTTCTCCTCTCACCCATGATGTCATTCCAAACTGATGTGCCAATTTCCATGATTTTGCTGTATCAAGTGACAACTCCTATTCCAAGCACCTAACCGCTTCTCTCTGTGGGCTCATTGTCCTGCACAACAGTTTGTAGCCAGTGGGTCTTCTGCTTGAGTTTTGGAGTTGGCATGGGCCTGCTCTTGAATTGCACTCTGTCTCCCCAAAGGCATGGGCATGCTGAGACCTTTAATGCTTTGCTAATTGCTGTGATTACAAGTCAAGGCTGAAGAGGAATTGTTGGATGATGAGCTCCCTGGCAGACAAGAAGATACCAGCAGAATATTTTAAATAAATAATTCAGTAGGCAGAGATGGGAAACGAACAAGTCCTCTGTCTGCTAAAGGGAATTAAAAAGAGACCAAAGACAAAGAGACAGAAAGACATCTCCTGCATGAGCGAGGCATCCGCCTCTGCGATTGGGCTTCAGCTCACAAATGACAGCACAGCCTGGCTCTGCAAGACAGCAGCAGAGCACCGTGGTGAGCCTTTGATGGCTGAACCATACCTAGTTACAAAACACTTCAAAGCTGAATAAACCCCACCTCTCCATAGTGATCACTGCAACCAAGGGAGAGCTCACAGGCATGTTTTCATGGGGTTTAAGTCCCTCAAAGTCTATTCAGCTGAAAGAGCGTACACCAGTCACAAGCTAGAAAGCCTAGTGTAGAGATTTCACTTTGGCGGAAGGCTCTAAAAGGTTTTCCTTTGCATGTGTTTTAATTTTATGTCAGTAGACACAAACAACAAATTTGTTTCTCCAATATGAAAAGGAACTTTATGCAAGTGTGGCTTTCTTTTTTTTTATTTCCAGACCAGAGGAGAATATGCAATGACAAATCTTAGTGCAAGACAGGAGCATTTGCAGGGAGGGCTGCTTTCATTTCATGCACAAATTTAAATGTGCCAATAGCAGTGCAAAACTTTCTCCCTCTTCATGATGCTGGAGTTGGGATATATTTTTCTCTCTCTTTATAGCTTCCAGTGACTCCTCTCACATCCATTCTGCAGATACAAACTCACTTAATCTCTTTGCTGATGGAGGTCTGCTGTCTCAATTCTGTGGTGACAGCAGTAGTGAATATTTCAATTAAAGCTGCTTTCCACAAAAGGGCTTTCAAGAGAAGAACTAATGGAGAACAGCCATGTGAAGGACTTGCATCCAGAAATCTGCAAACAGAAATATGCTGGTTACTCTTCCAGCCAGGAGAGGCAACTGCCTGAGCTACTAGAGCGAACAGCCAGGACAGAAAGCAGGTGAACAGGAAACAAGTGTGACAGGAGTGAAAGGCTTCAGCCCAGCATCCTGAAGCGCTCTTGGATCTGTTCCGGGTAAGTTCTTCACCCTTCTGAGAGGTTTTGGTGCTTCAGGCTGAGGAGGAGATGATTCACTCTGTTACTACCAAGTTATCATGGGTAGGTGGATCTGTATAGCCCCTCTCTTTGGCACTGGAGCCTCAGGGCACTGCTCATCAGCCCACAAAGGGAGGCAAGGGAGACACTCTTGGTTTAGGCTCTGTTATCCCTATCATCTCATGCGCACAGCTCAGGTTATGGTACCTTCTGCAGTTTGTTTCCTCCTGTGGAGTCAAATTTGAGTGCTGGTTCATTTCTACAATACTGATATGGTCTCATTTGAGACTTGAGGTCTTAAACCCAGGACATAGAGCTTTGAATCCAACCATATTTTTTTTTCTTAATAAATTTAGCTCATGTGAGGACATTATCCTAAACTCTGTGCTGTTATTCTCACAGGTAAGTGCAAAAACAGTTTCCCAGCTCCAACTACAACGACCTCTAAAGAAGTTAAAAGCCTGCTGAAAGAAAGACTGGGCATCCTTCTCCCCAGTAAAGAAAGATTCATTTTATTTGGGATGCTATTGAATCAGTGAATTATACATTGAAATCTTTAGCACTGCAAAGCAGCAAAGCTTGCCATTGAATACTTTCTTGACAAAAAATAAATGAATGGCTGCAGCAAAGTGTGTTACAGACATTATTCTTGAGCAGAGAAGGTGGCACTGTTCCCTACCCAGGTGCCTCGCAGCAGTATAAAGCACGGGCACAGGCATAGCATGCAACATGAAGTCATGGGATTCTCCTTCTCTGCTCTCCTCATCCAAGGGCTGATAGGCATTTCAAACACCCTGAAAAACTGGCTCTCCTGTCAGTCCCCACAGCTTGACCCCTGTGTGCTTGTCAGTTATCCATTGTGGAAGAATATAGTACTTGTAAGAGCAGTGTTTGCAGCATGGAGGTCTTCAGTGAGGTCAAAGTGTGCCTTTCAGTTTCAAGTGTTGGACATCCCTCCATGGACACTCCAGTATTATTCAGGAACCTTATTGTGCATATTCAACCTGCGAAGAGGACAAGGATGAAGTCTGCAAAATGTTGCAGCATCGATTTGAAATCTTCTTTCAGATGTTTCTTTATGGTTTTTTGTCTCCACCATGAAATATCATGGACTCCATAACACTTTTCCTTATGCCAGATCTTATTTCAATATCTTACATAAGAAATAATGTAGGGTGGTTTTTTTTTTTGGTGGAAAGAGTAGACAGCCCCTTCAAATGAGGTATGGCTGAAGCTTCAGACCCTAGTTTTGATTAAGATAAGATTAAAGTAAACAAGCTTCAGATAAAAATCCCTTTAGTAAATACTCACTGCTGGGTCTAGGGCTATGGGTGACAATCACAGGCACTGTCTCAAGCCCCTTAAGTACTCAGTCTTTCTTTACTGTAGTTTCAGTGCCTTTCATTAGTTCTGAATTTGATCTATTTGAAAAGCATGTGCGTGTAAGGGAGCATAAAGACAATTGTAAAGTAGCAAAATATTATAAAATATGTAAAATATATAAAAGGAGAAAGCTTATGTAAAATCTGGGCTATGCCAAAGTACTCTTGATGCAAATAAGCTTGCAAACACAGCCCATCTGCTTTGCTTCAATACTTTTCTGACAATTCAGCACATTATTTATCTGGTTAAATCATTTTCTGACCTTCCTCTTGCCCTCCTTCCCCAAGGAAATACCCTTGACCTTTTTCCTTTGCAGAGAAATCCTCAAGAGTGGTTTCTGAATGAAAACACATTGAAATAAGAGCAAACACCAAATACACTATAAATGAAAGCAGTACCATGTCAAGAGGAGCCAAAGCCTTGCCAAGCACCGCAAAGAGCACTTTGCTTCTGAGGGGAAAGGGAGATTTTGTTCTAGGTGATGCAGATAGTGGGAAGAAGGATTCAGTAACAGGGGCAAATAATTTGTGGTTTCAGGCAACTTCCCCCAAATGTCTGAGGGGCTTTATGTGGTAAATCAACAAAACCGCAGCAGAAACACTTCCTGAGTTGCACTAGGTAGCAAGGTATCCATCATGTGCCCCAATTTAGGGATATCCCACATGCTCTTCTGGACATGGAGCATCACAAGCAGCTGGACCATGCATGCCCATCCAGGCAAGGGAAGTCACAGCCTTAGCTTAGCTACCACAATAGAGAGGAGTAAGGGGCACCACTCAAGCAGAAACCTTTTCAGAATGAAGAATATAAAAGGAAAAGAAAAAGAAAACCAAACAACAAAAACCAAACTTTTTGAAGCCTCACAGCTGCTAATTGCCAGTCGTGTTTGTGACTCAGAGGGTAGACTGTATGCTATAAATGGAAATGGGTTACTTATGATTTGACTGATAATGTCTTCATTTTTGTAAGAAAAATGTCTTTTGAAGAAATAATATAGTGGGGTGGCAAGCTGTTCCATATGTTCTTTGCTGCAGCTGACTTTATAATACATCTTAGCTACACTTTAAGCTGTATAGCACTGATTGCATTGTAACTTCTATGTCTTCTGCAGATAAAGTTATGGAAATATGATGATTGTGCTTCAGATACACGCCAGCACTGCCTATACTATTTCAAATCATCAAACAAGAGAAAAGCACCTGCTTGCCTAGGCTTTCCCCGCCTGTTTACCACTTTCTGCACCACAGCAAGAGAGGTTTGCAGGTCCCCCAGGGAGACTCAGTACCAAAAATAACTATTCATGCTTGCTGGAGCCATGCGTTGACTGTGTAGTACTTTGTGAAAAGGATGGAAACTTTATGCCCTAACAGAGGCAAAATGGGTGAGTACAGCTGCTTGGGCCATTCCTTCAGAGCTGATGGAAGTGGGGATAGACAGGAGAAAATCTGGATGATGTCCTTCTTCTCACTGAAGGAAAATAGGTCTGGAAATTATGGCTGTTGTATCCCAAATTCATCTCTAAATGGCTTGTCTGCTGTGAAATTCCTTGGACCATCTCCATTGTGCTTCTGGGAAATGTTGACAGTGTCCTCAAGAGCTGTGGGTTGGCCACCACAGCCATGATGATTACCCTATTACATTTGGGTGTTGGGAGAGGGTTGAGGCCATCTGGAACACTGTGGTGTGGTCTCCTGGCAATGCCTTGCTGGGTTGGAGCTAGCAGAACCGTGCCTCTCTCTGTGTCTGGATAAATAACATGGCAAGTTGTCTGTCTGCACTTGAAAGCCTAGCTATGTATTGGCATTTGCAGGGAAAACAGTTTGTCACTGTAAAGCTGTCTGTATGGGGTGAGCCATAGAAAACAGTTGCAAATAACCATCCCCCTGAAAATTTTGATGCAGTGTCTTTGGTGGCCATTTTAGCAGCAGGCTGCCTTCACCACTGCTTTACATGGGATATTTTAATGGAGTGCTGGAGCGAATGGTTGCCACTCCAGAAACTGCATCACAGATTTGGCCTCAGGCCTCAGTTATTCAGGTGCCTCAAGGGCTTCATCATGGCAGGGAAATGCCCTAAAGCCATTGGGAAGCTGCAGGCATCACAGTGTAAGTCTTGCCTGACTCCCTGTGCCTTACCCTTTGCAACCTTCTGCAGCCCCCATTGCTGCTCCCCTGCTACCTTTTCCAGTAGGCTTGAAGGGGGCCTGCATGTTGAACCAGATCTTGGCAGCCCTTCCTCTGGATCCTTCCACATCATGCAATGTTTTACATCGTGGGGACTGTGCTAACCTCCACTGGCCAGTCTCAGGCAGCATATGTTTTTTCAGCCATGGGCAAGCCGGTTTTCCTAATTCTCTGTGTGACTCCAGCAAGTGCTAGGGCAATTGTCCCCTGCATGGCTGGATATAGTGGCATTAAGCACATATTACCTCTGGAATTCAAAAAGGAAGCACACCAAAGCAGAGGGCTTGAGCTTTCTGCATCCTCCTAAGGAAGGTTGCCTTGAATAGTTATAATTTAACCCACACACTGACTGCAAATCATTTTATGTAACGCCAGTGATGAACAAGCAAGAAAAAATGCCGTGAGACGTGGCAAGAGGTGATGGTTTATACATTGCAATGTCATATACCTCCTTCATATACATATATATAGCAGTCTGAATGCATTGTACCTACTGAATGCTTTATGGGATGAGAAATGCACAGGCTAAAGGTTGAAAGGAAAATTTAATATCACATTTAAACAGTGACTCAGTGACTTGCAGAGATAAGTTCCGATATGCTGGATGGGTCAGCACCAAGGCAGGAATGAGTGTGACTCAGCAGCATGGGGAAGAGCATTGAGGGATGGGGACAGCGAAGAGGACAAGGCTGGGAGAGGGCTGCTTTGAGGGCAGGAGGGCACGTGGAACAAGCCCTTGGAAAGCTCTGTGGGCTGTCAGGGTTCTGTGGGAGAGAGCTGAGGGGTAGATGAGTGTCAGTGGCCATGGCAGTGAGTGATGAGATCTCCTGTCCTCAGCTTGTGAGCTTGATGGAAGCTCACATGAGTTCCTAAAATTCAGGGAATTACTCTGGGAGCAAAGCAAAAGTGTACAGGGAGGAGTCCTGGTCCTGGGGAGGAGCCAAATATAAAGGGTGTTGTAGGTTGATTGCATTGGTGGAGGTGGCACATGGTGGGAGGAGCATAACAGGGACCAGAGCCATGCCATACCTGCAGGCTCCTGGTGTGCCATCCCTCAAGCATCATGTGTGATGGCATCAATGCAACTCACTGCCTTGCCAGAGGTTTGAATCATCCATGAATAGGGAAAGGGAAGGTGATGCTTTTCCAAGGCTGGATTGCTGTGAAACGTAGTGTCCTGGGAGCAATCTGGCTGCTGTTGTGGTAAGATAGGGATAAAAAAGGGCAATAGAGAGCCCAGACCTTGAAATGCACTTACACATCCTGTGGGGTCAGCCGGAGCTCGAAATAAGAGCTTCAGAAAAGCTGACCTAGAGATGGGAGGGTGTCAGCAGAGGTAAGAAGTTGATTTATTAAAGTAGGCAACACAAGCATTTGGTCCCAACAATTGCTAAAGATGATATAATAGTCATCACAGAAACATGGTGGGATGGCTCCTATGACTGGTGTGTTGGAATGGAAGGTTACAGGCTCTTTAGGAAAGGCAGGCCTGGTAGGTGGGAAGGGGGAGTTGCTATTTATGTTAGGGGTAGGCTGGAGAGTATGGAACTCTGTCTGGGGACAGGCGAGCAGTCAACAGAGAGTTTGTGGGTCAGGGTTAAAGGGAGAACTGTGATGGGTGACGACATTGGGGGGATCTGTTACAGACCGCCTGACCAAGAGGGCTCTGTCGATGAAGCACTCTATAGACAGATAGAAACAGCCTCATGATCCCAGGCCCTTGTTCTCATAGGGGACTTCAACCACCCTGATATCTGTTGGAGGGATGGTACGGCCTGGCACAAGCAATCCAGGAAGTTCCTTGATTGTGTGGAAGACAATTTCCTCCTGCAAGTAATAGAGGAGCCGACAAGGAGAGGTGCCATGCTTGACCTCGTGCCCACCAACAGGGAAGGGCTGGTTGGAAATGTGACGCTCCAGGGCAGCCTTGATTGCAGCGATCATGAGATTGTTGAATTCGAGATCCTCAGGACAGTGAGAAGAGCGTGCAGCAAGCTCACTGCCCGGGACTTCAAGAGAGCAGACTTTGGCCTCTTCAGGAACCTGCTCAGTAAGGTTCCATGGGATATAGCCCTAGAGGGCAGGGGGGCCCAAGGCTGTTGGTTGGTATTCAAGGATCACCTGCTGCAAGCTCAGGGGCGATGCATCCCAACTAGAAGGAAGTGCTGCAGGAGGGCCAGGAGACCTCCTTGGATGGATAAGGAGCTGCTGAGGAAACTTCAAAGGAAAAAAGCAGCTTATAAAAGGTGGAAGCAAGGACAGGCAGCCTGGGAAGAATACAGGGATGTTGTCTGGGAAGCTAGGGACCAGGTTAGGAAAGCTAAGGCCCAGTTAGAATTAAACTTGGCTAGGGATGTGAAAGATAACAGGACGGGATTCTATAGGTACATTGCAAAAAAAAGGCAGGTTAGGGTGATGGAAGCTAACGTAAATAACAACTAATAACAACTAATAACAATAACAACTAATAACAATAACAACTAATAGCAATAACAACTAATAACAACTCCTAACATAAATAGCAACTCCCCCTTCCCACCTACCAGGCCTGTCTTTCCTAAAAAGCCTGTAACCTTCCATTCCAACACACCAGTCATAGGAGCCATCCCACCATGTTTCTGTGATGACTATGATATCATACCCCCGTAGACGTGCACACATATCTAATTCCTCTTGTTTGTTCCCGATGTGACATAGTTGTCTCTAAGTTGGAGAGACATCAATTTGGTAGGTCAACCACTCGGTGGATAAAGAACTGGCTGGATGGCTGCACACAAAGAGTTGTGCTCAATGGGTCAATGTCCAGCTGGAGACCAGTAACGAGTGGTGTCCCTCAGGGATCGGTGTTGGGACCAGTGTTGTTCAACATCTTTGTCGGCGACATAGACAGTGGGATTGAGTGTGCCCTCAGCAAGTTTGCTGATGACATCAAGCTGTGTGGTTGTGCTGGTATGTTGGAGGGAAGGAATGCCATACAGAGGGACCCTGACATGCTTGTAAGGTGGGCTTATGGCAACCTGATGAAGTTTAACCCTGACAAGTGCAAGGTGGGAGCAATCCCAGGCACAGCTCCAGGTTGGGCAGAGAAGACATTCAGAGCAGCCCTATGGAGAAGGACTTCGGGGTGTTGGTCAATGAAAAATGAACATGAGCCGCCTGCAGTGTGCGCTCGCAGCCCAGAAAGCCAACGGTATCCTGGGGTGCATCAAAAGGAGCGTGACCAGCAGGTCAAGGGAGGTGATCCTGCCCCTCTACTCTGCTCTTGTGAGACCTCACTTGGAGTATTGTGTGCAGTTCTGGTGTCTTCAACATAAAAAGGACATGCAACTGTTGGAACAAGTCCAGAGGAGTGCCACTGAGGATGATCAGGGGACTGCAACACCTCCCACATGAAGATAGGCTGAGAAAGTTGGGGCTGTTGAGCATGGAGAAGAGAAGGCTGCGTTGAGACCTCATAGCAGCCTTCCAGTATCTGAAGGGGGCCTACAGGGATGCTGGGGAGAGACCCTTCATGAGGAACTGTAGTGAGAGGACAAGGGGTAACGGGTTCAAACTTAAACAGGGGAAGTTTAGATTGGATATGAGGAAGAAACTCTTTACTGTGAGGGTGGTGAGGCACTGGAATGGGTTGCCCAGGGACGCTGTGAATGCTCCATCACTGGTGGTGTTCAAGGCCGGGTTGGACAGAGCCTTGGGTGGCATGGTTTAGTGTGAGGTGTCCCTGCCTATGGCAGGGGGGTTGGAACTGGATGATCTTAAGGTCCTTTCTAACTCGAAGTATTCTATGATTCATGATTCTATTCTATGATGCCTTGCCCAGCTCATCTGCTCAGGGTTTGCCAGGACGCAGATGGGAGATGACCCCCACAGCAGCCTGCCCTGGGGTGCGGTATCTACGCTGTTGTCAACCACAGGGAGAGATGGACCAATGAGAGAAAAAGCCTTATGGAAGAGAAGGGATCTGGAAGGAAACTGGGCACACATCCCTCTATTGCTTGTATGACTTGGTCCTTCCATGGAATGGAGAGGAATGTGTGGGTAGAAATGATGCTGAGGGGGAGTTTGTTTTAATGAAGGGGAGAATAGTTCTTACATCAATATTCAGCAAGTTTCATCAGAATACTCATACTCCTATCCTTTGCTGGCACAGAGGAAACACAGACTGGGAAAAGAAATCCCACATTACTATCAGGTCAGATACCAATGCTATTCCAGACTGCTGTATTGTCCTGGGTTCAACAGTAGCAGTCATTTTTCTCCTTCTTAGTAGCTGGGGCAGTGCTGTGTTTTGACTTCCAGCCTGGGAACAGCACTGATAACACCGATGTTTTTAGTTACTGCTCAGTAATGTTTACTCTGACCAAGGATTTTCTGAGTCTCATGTTCTGCCAGGGAGGAGGGGAAGCTGGGAGGAAGCAGAGACAGGACACCTGACCCGAACTGGCCAAAGAGGTATTCCATACCACAGCACATCATGCCCAGTATATAAACTGGGGGTAGTCACCCGGAAGGGTTAGATCACTGCTCGGGTCGGGCTGGGTGTTGGTCAGTGAGTGGTGAGCAGTTGTATTCTCTTCCCTTGTTATTTCCCTTATCATTATTATTACTGGTGGTAGCAGCAGTGGTTTGTGTTATACCTCAGTTACTGGACTGTTCTTATCTCAGCCCATGGGAGTTACATTCTTTTGATTCTCCTCCCCATCCCTCCGGGAGCAGGGGGAGAAAGGGAGTGGGGAGTGAGCGAGTGACTGTGTGGCTGAGTTGCCACTGGACTGAAACCACGACACATCTTTATCATCCAAATATTTTTCTCCTTTAGCACTTGTGCCAGCACTAGTGTTGCTGGAGCAGCCTATGGGAAAGATGAGTTCAGGTCAGCAGAAAGATTTTGCAAATATGAAAAGTCTGGAACTGACTCTGGTTAAAGCATTGTCTTGTAGCTCCCCAGAAAACCTGATTGTTGGGAGGAAAGGAGCCCCACATTGTTGTCTAGCCTATGAGCTGACCCCTTACAAACCCTTTTGTCCTGCTCTATGGGAGGAACATGTGGAGCATGTTTGTTCCCTGCTCTCCCATCACTGAGATATCATTTAATATTAAGACACAGAGGACCAGAGACCTCAAAGGCAGAGAGGGAAGACTTACAGCAGGATGGCTGTCAGTTGATTTGGTCTAATTAAAGTGATCTAATTAAATAGTTCCTGCCTCCTTGACTCGGTTCCAGTGCAGTGGAGCTTGACGAGTTCAGCATTAGGGAAGTATCCTGGCTGCTCACTGTTAACTAATGCCTCAGCCCCAAAGTGTGACTGACTGAAATAAACTGTAAAACCTGTCCTTGCATTCCCACCCCTCTTTGCAGGCAGCCAGACATCTCTCCTGGTGGGTACCCACACCTGGTATAGCAGCAAAAGAGCCTGTGGAGCAAGGGGCACCAGACGCGGATGGCTGGATGGGGGGATAGATGCTGATCCTTGGATAGATCCTTGGATAGATCCACCAGCCTTGGACCCCCTTTGTAGGCACTTTTCCTCTTCTTTGCCTCCTTTTCAGAGGGGACAATGGGAAGCTGGAGGTAGAAGGGCAGTTTGGAGGGGAGGATCAACCGCTGCAGTGGTCCCATGAGACCCACTCCACATGACTCCATGGCTTTTGGGCAGGGTTCCTTCCTCTATTTGCCCAGAGCCACCCTTCCTCTCCTGGGGCACCTCCCAGCCTGCTCATCTGGAAGCAGAGCAGACCAATTCCTTCACAACAAGTAACTCACCCATCACCCTTATGTCAGTGGAATTAGGAACAGATCATGGATTGAGTGTGTCAGTTAGACTCAGTCACTTGAATTAGTTTTGATTAGGGATTATTATTTGTGTCTCATTAGCAAATGGGCTGGTGTTAGTAGTCAAAGCATGTGCCATCTAACTGGCCGTTTGCATCACATGTTATTCACTTCCTTCCCTGATTGGATGAATTAAATGTTGTTAAAGAGCAACTTCCTTTCTGTCTTGTTTGCAGATGATGCATGAACATTTGCAGCTACTTGGCAATTCTGTTGTGAGACTATAAAAGAGCTTTTGAAAATGCCAGGAGAGGAAATACAGTGTGAATGCTCTTGCAAATATTTACTTGTGCTCTTATTTGCAATATTTTATTGTGTAATGGATTTTATGATGCTATTTATGAAATAATTATGATTGCTTTCTTTAATGAATTCAATTTTAACTAAGTAATTTCCTGAAATATCTGTCAAAATTAAAAGAAAATTCCAGTTCACTAAATGCACAAGATAGGTGAAACTATTATAAATAATAATAGGTACATGGTGCTTAGATACAGCAAAATGTGAGTTTCACAAGCACCTTGGAGGAAAACCAAGCAGAGTTACCTCAGATACAATAACAAATTAGCAAATACTAAGGGTCCACTTCCTCAGTTTGGAGTCAGGAGGCAGCAAACCAGCCTTGTCACCGCTGGCAGAGCTGAGCAAAGATGATCACATCCAAATGTCTGTTGCTTCAAGACGAAGCCATGATAGAAGCTGTGTTGTTTCCAGTGTTGAAGATGGTTTCTCAAGCATGGCTGCCTTATCCCTGCAGGTTTCCCAGCCCTGCCCAGCAGCCCTGGCACCAGTGCCACCTCTCCCAGGGGAAAGAGGACCTGACAGCAGCTAGCACCTAAGTCCCTCAGGTTTAACATATCATCTGACCAACTCTGGGCATGGAGTTGTGGCTGATGTTTATTCTTTCCATGCCAAGGAAGTGGATGTGGGGACACTATCCTTCCCTACTTTTTTTCTGCTGTGCTTTATATCTGTGAAACTTCCAGCATCTGCAAAAATAATTTCTTGATATCTGATACAGCTTTGTTGGAAAAACTGCACAAGAACTACCAGCAAATATTGAATTTCAGAGATATTCAATAAAATATGGACAAGTACAGTGAGACCTTCCCAAGATGGGCAGCAGCCATGCTTTTCATGCTTTTCATTTGAAAGATCTTCAAGGATGTGTTCCTAAAATACTGAAGATGAGGTCAGTCTCCAAGCCCAGATCCCTTCCCTGGAAGCTGAGGGCTGGACGTCTTCCAGGGGCAATGACTTGAAAGGCTCCATCCATATATCTATTAAGTTCCTAAGATGAAAGTGGTGGGCTGCGAAAATCCCTCAAATATACAGGATCTAGGCAACAAGGACATGTTCTCACCAAAATCACACACACTCTTTCCTCCTCAGATTTAAATAGAGGTACTGCATTTTTTTTTTCACATTGCTATTTTGACTCCTGACGTATTTGAATATGCAACACCAGGCTCTATTTCCAAGAAATACAGTAAACGTGGAGTGTCAGATTCCTCTTCACTAGTTCTGAAGCACCTAAATCTTTTAAGCAAGAAATATTTTCTCCAGCTGTCCGTGCATGAAGTTGATTTATGACTAGTTTTCTGTTCAAACCACTGTAATTTTGTGAAATGATAGCAGTATTGATTCCAGCAAGAGTTTCACTTTGCTGAAACTACCAGGGCAGAGGGAATAAATGGAGCCTTGGAGTGAGTAATATAGCTTTCCACTTTATCAATTTCATCTCTTTTGCTCCCCCCCTTCACTTAACAGCCTACATCTCTCCTTTCCCTCCTTTCCCCTTTAAGGCACTGGTCTTTTGCTGTGATTCACAGCTATAAATGATGGAGTGTATTTTCTTACCCGGGAACACTGAGCAGCATCAAAACACTATCTGAGCGATGAATAGACTGCTTGACATCTCGAGTAGTTTCATGTAGCTGTGTGGGAAGCTGGATTTCTGTCTCTGAAAGATGCTGAATTATGGAGGTGAAGAAAGATGATTTTATATTTTTTTTTGTTATTGGGAAAAATATTTCTGGTTTAGTTATTCTTAAAATAACAAGTGAGCAGAAATATTTACTTAGAAGAAGTAGGAAGTTCCTTAATCTGGGCTAGATTCTGTTCTTAGTTACATTGATATCAATGAAGATAATCTTTACTGAAGACAATGAAATTATCTTGGCATAAAACTGGTCTGAAAACCAGTTCCATGAACAGACAAATCCTCACCTATGTAGGAGGCACAGAGGAGCTGGATGACATTTCTGGAACTGTAACCTCAACAATGCCCTATTTTAGAGAGCAAGTCACAATTGCAGGTGAACTCCATGCTCATGCTGCCCATACTCCCTATGTGCAGGTGTGGCTCTTTTTCCATTTCCAAAGTCAGAGTGAAAAAAATGCAGAAAATGCAAATACTTCTGTGGTGCTATTAATTCAGCCATAGGCACAGCATGTATGTATGTCAGCATAAATCTCCAGCAGCCCAGCCAGCTACTGAAACTGCTGCTTCTGCATTTGCTTTCTCTGTAGTCACTTATAAAGTAATCTGGGAAAATCAGAGGTCTATAAAGGTGATAGGAACAAAAGCCATTCAGAAAAAATAAGAAAAAGCTAAATCAGATATTTTTATGAGCATACATATATCATAGATTTATTTTTGCAAATGGACCATCTGAGGCTCTGTAAGGACATTAAATGTTTGCAGATTTTGAGGCAAGTGTTGAGGACAAAAGAATAGGCAAATAATGCAGACAGGTTTGAGCACAATCAAATAATAGTTTGGATTCTACCACAGGAAACATGGGTTAAAGTAAAGCTCAGACATGCTGCCTTGCTTGAAAACACTGCACATAGCAGTGGAGCTCCAGCACGGGAATATCTCCAGTCAGCACATGGGGTCAGGTTTGAAGGTGGAGGTGGGTTGCTGCCTCCCTGCTGGTATTAAATAGCCTCATGATGGCCATGAAATCCTACTGCCTGCAGCCCATCCCATCAGTCCCAGGGAAAGTCAGGAAATCGCTCAGCAGCTCCTGACGCAGAATGAAAACCCCGCATCATGATGCAGGAGGGAGAAGGCATCTGTTTGAGAAAGAAGCCAAGCATGAAATTAATATTTCCTTTACAGTTAAAAAAAAAAAAAAGAAAAAAGAAAAAAGGAAGCCTGCAGCATGGGAGTAAATGTAAACTTGAGGCTCCAAATCTTCTTGCAGAAGGGAAATGCTGTGACTGGTTCCCATCTCACTGTTAAGCAGCATAGTGCTGAAGTGCTCTAGGATGAGCTGCACAGTTAGATCCTGATACCCAGCCTGCTGCCCAGGTGAAATTCCTGTAGGTCTTGTATTCTCAGCCCCCTTGGGAAAATCTCACCCATAAGGTATACACAGCGCCCATGCAGGTCTTCAGGCCTCCTGCTGCAGGGATGGATTAGCTCCTTCGCCCAGCGTTCAGCACAACTTGCTGGGCCACCAGCTCTAAAAACACTGCAGAAAGCTGGTGGGGCTTCAGAAAGGCTTTCACACTGATGAAATGGCAGCAGTGTTGTGCAGGATTGTTCATTGATCGGCATTTTTGCTTCCATGGTTGGGTTTCATGAAGTAATTTGTATTTCTTCATCCCTCCATTTCCTTCAAGGAATCAAATGCTCCAAAACAGCTTGTGTTTGGAACCTTTGGTGCTGGGACTGACCAAAACCAGGGTGTCAGACTAAAGCCCAGGCAACCTGAGAGTTATGGGATTTAATCAAAACTGCACCTTGATTAAAAATTGAATCATCCTTTTTCCAAAAAGAAAATTTCTTGGGAAAATTTATTTAATTTAATTTAATTTAATTTAAGTTTAGTTTAGTTTAGTTTAGTTTCTTCCCCTTTTTCCTTTTTTGACAACCCCATCTCAATACTGCCTTTCCCTTCCCTCCCATCTGCAGTTTCCTGGGGAGGAGCTCCACATCTCTTAACCCTGCCCAGTGCGGCCAGCTTGGCACAGGAGTGGAGATCCCCGCAGTATCACTGATGCTCCCCAGAGAAGGCAAACTCTTGGTTTTGCTGTCACCACCAAATAGCTGAAGCAAAGCAAGTGAGCATCCTCCTGGGATGGTCATGTTCTGGAGGGTGCTGGTGCAGGTAGTGGGCAGGCGAATACCCCATGTGTCTTGTATTTACTGCCTTTACCCCTCCAAGTGCAGGATGAAAGAGGTAGTGATGGCCATTGTGCTGTGGAAAAAAATGACCTAGCTTTGCCCATTTGGGGCACAACACAAAAAGGAAGAAAAGCAAAATTATGGAAAACATAGCAAATTTTCAGCACAAGGAAAAAAAATAAAATCCTATGGCTTTTTTCTTTTTCCTAAAGCCTGCGTTTGAGAGATCTTAAACTTCACCTGGCTTCACATGCCTCAGTTCTCCTGCCTCTGATGGGCTGAGCTGTTGCTGGGTCATGAGCTTTGGTGTAAAGCAGGTCTGATGGTTTTCCTGTCATCTGTCCAACTTCTTGGTCACTTGGACATACTGAAGTACAGCTCTGCTTTGAAAAGCCAGGATCTCCTCCTAAGTCATCAACCTGCTCCTCTCAGATAGGCCAAAGTAATTCCTTTTTTTCACCTGCAAGTGCAATTTCATAGCCTGGCAAGTGCAGAAGGAGCTAGACTCTGCCTGCTCTGTGGTATCTACTTCTCCCCAAAAGATGCTGTGCTGGAAGGGACCTAACAGGAGGAAGCATCTGGGATGAGGAGCTGCTTGCCTCGCTTGGGACATCACAGTGCTTCAGTGCCTTTCCCTGGCAGGCTGCTGCCCCCTTTGGTGCACCCGTAGGCCTTTAAATTCCACGAAAGCTCTTTGGCTTTGAAGAAAATAATAATTAAAAGAAAAAAAGATAAAAAGCAGAGGAAAATTCCTCCTTGATTACAGAGGTGCTGATGGCAGGGCCCCTCTTCCCCTGCTGAAGCACTTAATCAGGTCATCCCTGCTGCCTCCAGCAGCAGCCCCCCTGCAGCAGCGGGTGCCCATTGAGCAGTGAAGACCTCTCATCACCAGCAAATGGCCCTGATGATGGCACAGCAGGTGCCCAGGGAGGCTGGCTTTTAGCGAGAGCAGAGCAGCTTCACTGGCAGTGCTGGTATTTCCCATCTTTCTTCAGTGTTGGCAGGGGCAAGACTGATGCTGAGGATGCTCAGCCCCAAACCCTGGTGCTGGTGGTGATGGCACAGCCTGGCACACCCCAGTTTTGAGCAGGAGGGCTCATAGTTCCTGGGACAGTGAGGAAACACTAGTATATCAGAGGGAAGGAGGTACTGAGGGGCTACCTGTAACACTAACTGACTTGACTGACCATTTTCTTGGCGTTGCACCTCCTTTTTGCTTACAGCCACATGGCCAGGCAGGCACTCGGAGCTCATGATCTGGGAAGAAGTGTTTCCATGTATGGTGTCCATACAGAGCCCTATTTCAAATCTCAGCCAGTCTTTCTGGATTACAATAGAAAGCACACTTTTGGCAGAGCCCTAATGCTTTCCCCATGGCCTCCCTACCACGAATACCTGTGCTTTTCTGTGACCTGCAGCTCTCTGCCCCAAGCATTACCACGGTTACATGGTTGCCCTCCCAACTTTACTTGAGGTGATGTGATTATACTCCCTGTCTTCTCTGGATAAATGTCTTCAGTTGCTCAGCAACCTCCACACCAGGATTAAATTAACTTTGATTACAATTGCAGACAGCACAAATCAGCCCACGCTACCAAAAGAAAGCAGAGTGTGAGCTGTTTTTTTCTGGAGGATTTTCTTCCCCAAACACCACTCTCAGGGGGGAATAAAAACTCCCCCCTTTGCTTTGTGTGGAGCATAGATGCATCCCAACCCCAGCACTTTAAAAGTGCACAAAAGAATTCATTTATGTGCCTGAAAACTTTTCCCTACACAGGGAAGGAAAGCAGAGGAGGCCTAACTGCTTAAGACAGGTTTCGTGCTAAACACTAAGGTCCCAAAACTTCCTTTGGTGAAACCAGTAGGCTTAAGTACAGCTATTCATCACCCCCATAGGGCTTCTGCTGTCACCTCCTCCAGGTCCTCAAATTAATATATGGGAAAATGCAGTTATTATATATAGCTCCACAGCACCCTGAAACAGGCTTCCTGGCTGGAGAAAGCAGCAACAAGAACTCCCCAGACAATGAGGGATTGCAGGGACCGACCCCATATGGACCAGAC
Organism: Myiopsitta monachus; assembly: GCA_017639245.1. NCBI lineage: Eukaryota > Metazoa > Chordata > Aves > Psittaciformes > Psittacidae > Myiopsitta > Myiopsitta monachus. The sequence goes on from CM029928.1 coordinate 24,780,685, forward strand.
CTACAGGGCACAGAGCAGGAGGTTTAAATCACTTCTCTCAGCTGCTCATGGTTTTCCCTGTCCGTGCCTAGAGCAGACCTGCTAGGATGGCAGAATGCTTTCATTGTGCTCAGCATCTCACTGAATGGGCTGCAGTGAGCTATGCCTGGACCAGAAGAAGAGCCCTTGCCTAGGGACTAGAAAACTGCAGGTTGCCTGAAGCATTGCCCATTTACTCCTGTCCTTGGAGATGTCAGGCTGCTCCCTGCTACTTCACATCTTCATTTCACCACCTCCTCTCAGCCAACCAGAGACTCTCCTTCCCTGGCTTTCCCATCTTCCCTTCTCATCATGCAGGAGAGCTAAATGCTGCTGGACACCACCAGCCTGCAGGAGACCCACTGGTGCCCTGCTGAAGCACCTACTGAGCTGTGTGTCTGCAGGTAAGAGCGTCCCTCAGGTGGGTGGAGGGGAAAATGGTGCAGAGTGGTATCAGCGTGGGAACCAGGACTGGCAGCATTGGCAAAAGGCGTATGAAACCCAAGTGTACTTAAAACTGACGTTTGCTTTCTAAATGCCTTAGTAGAGGGGCAGTTTCTTCTCTTCCTGAGAAAAGAGGAAAAGGAGGAGCTCAGGGCAGCAGCTTTTGCTCCTCTCTACAATGTCCTGGCCAGGAGAATTTTGCCAACTGGGTAGGTAAGGGCATCATCTACTGCAGGAATTGGGCAGCAGCAAGTAACTGCTCCCAAATGGGAGTAGGGAACGAAGTGCAGAGGCTCATTGTATTTAATTTAATTACCCTGGACTTACAGCAGGGTATGTGACTAAGGAATTTGGCTGTCTCTCTTTTTTCCCTCCTCCCTGCCTTTTAATCTGCTTTAAACTTCAAGGATATAAGGTTCCTTGATCCAAAGTGGCTCTCTGCAGCTTCTCCTTCAATAGGGACACTCCTGGCCTTGCACAGACAGAGATAATATGGCACAAAAATATATAAATAAGACTAAAGTTTGGCCAAGGCTGCTCCTGGGCAGAGGTGTAATGAGGGCAACTCCTGCCCAGGCTAAGAAGTCAGGTCAGTGCTGCCCTGCTCCTCCAGCCACATGCCTCTCAACACTGTGTACCAGCATTGCACCCCTGTCCTGGCACAGATCCCGTGGGTCCTGGGCACCGATCTTCACCCTGGAGCTCCCAAGGCTTGTCCATGCGAGCTAGGCTGTGGCCACCTCCTGCCAGATGCCTTCATGGGTTACACAGGCACATTCTGGGCTATGGCAATGGGCAGCTACCTGCACCCTGGGAAAGTGCTTGATCATCACCTGTCACTGCTCGTAGCTGTCTTTCAGTGTCTGTTTTGTCTCTTGTGAGTGTCTTAATGTTTCCTGACACTTTCACCTTCCTCTTCCCTGTGTGTACCCAGGAGAAAGTGTCTTTGACTCATATTCCCATTCCACCATGACGTATTTCAGTCCTGCTGCAGACTGCTCTGATGACTCTCCTGAGTGCAGCATGTCGCATACAACAGAGATTGCCAGGATTTGTCTCTACTAAACGTATTTCTTATGAGAGGAAACTTTGCACAGTCTGCCTGTCCCAGAATTGGTCAAACAGATCACTTGGTCTTGTCATCATCAGGAAGTTGTGGGTCCACAACACTCACCTTTTCCTAGCTTCAGGCTGGATTTTCGAATAGGTTAAATTTGGGGTTCTTCTGTCCCTTAGTGTACTCTTTGTAAACATCTCACCCCCTCAGTGAGATATTTGCAGGAAATATCCTCTGTGACTGATCTGCCTCCAGGAGTGCGAGGTTTAACAATTCATGCTGCCAGCTCTATGTTTGCTTGCTGCCTGCATTAAATAAGTCATTCCCTCCCCTCTGTGTGGACTGTTCCTTGTTTTCTGATGGTGGAGGTAGCACAAGACACTTGGTTCTTGCAGTCTGGACATCAGCAATGCGCCACCTTCAAGCCAACCCTGCTCAGTGTTTGGCAGGACTGCCTGAAGCCTCCTGCCAGACAGGCCAAGACATGCAGCAAGGGTGATAGGTTCAACCTTTTCTTCATGGTACTGGTTGCCAAAGTCAGCCAGCTGCATGCTACAGGAGAGGTTGAGCTGTTGCTTGCAACAGCTTCTCTGTCTCAAGGACAGAGGTATCCTGAAGTAGTTGCTTCAGCAGTGGTGATGGAGGCTTCCAAAATGAGATGCCCAGGTGTTCTCAATGCCTCCTCCCTCATCTCAACAGCCATAGAAAGACTGTTCCCAGTCATGTCAGCCTCCAGCCTCCAGTAATGGTGCTGTCTCTCCTCCATTTTGCTTTGGGAGCAAGTGTCCACTGCATCCATTTCTTCTATGCAGATTAACCCAACTTTCAGAATATGAAGGACTTTAGGTCCATTTAAGTACTTATTTGCCAACACAAAAGCAAGTGCCTCCATAATTTAATATACTTCTGGAGGTAATTGGATAGAAGTCTTTTGTTTCTTTTCCTCCTGTCAGCTTGCATTTTTTTAATTTGGTTGTTGTGATACGAACTGACAGATCCCATGCTCTGTTGTTACAAAGAGCAAAACTCTGGGATTCTTCTTTCTGCATTGTTAGAAATTTATGTATTATCCCCATTCACTCGTACATCACTGTTGTGTCAGATTACTGACCCTCTTAAGAATAAATGCATTTTAATACAGCTGACCCAGAAACCTCCCAGAGAGGAGATAGATACAGTGTAGCTCTGAGAACCAGCTGATTTTGCTGTAGCTTTGAGAGGGTCCAAAGCAGGCAATGGCTCAGTGCTATGGCTATCTCCTGTTAACAAGCCTCCCACCACGTCCACATTTCTTGCTGCTCACAGCAATCTGGTCCCAGGGCTGCGTTCTCTCCTCTCGGTGGGAAGGAGATGCTCATGCAGAGTTTTCTGAAATGTTTTCCTGAAGATGCAAGGGAGGATCAGGCTTGTTCCTGTGCTTAGCAGGCACAGGGCTGTCCCACAGACAGCGATCCTGGCATCAGGCACAGCAGGCACTTAGAGCAGTGAAATTCAAGGACAGATATTACTCAAGCTCAAGGTGCAAGAGCAAGAAGGCCAGGGACAAAGCTGTCTGCAGGGATTGAGTAGGTGCATTGCAAATGATGCATCGTGCTACATTTGCCTGGCTGGCAATGTTCTGGCACTTCCATTTAAAGAGTATTTCTCAGTAGAAAGGAGAAACAGCAGGAAGTTGCAGATTCAACCTTGTATGGAAATGTGAAGCTGCAGAATGCAGGAGAAAAATATATCATCTTTCTCTTTCTGGAAGCCTTTAGACATCTTTCTCAGATTTCATGCAGCGAATCTCTCTCCCTGTCCATTTTAGCAAGTTGTTTTGGAATAATTTCTATAAGATGCATTCAGAGCCTGAAGTATGTGTTCAGTTCTGAGGACCACAGGCCAGCAGCACTTCTCTTGCTTTCAGGTTTCTGAGTCATGTGCTTGGGTCCTGGGCAGGGTCTTCAGTTCAAAGAAAATATCTTCACATTGTAGCTATGGCAATTTGCTGGGGGGAAATCTGTGTTGCACTTACCCACTTACCCATCATGTTATTCTAATGCCTTCCCCATGCACCACCTAGGAGCTTACTTAGGAGCTTAATCTCTCTGCTATAATGTGACAGTGACCGAAATAAAGACATTTTCTTCAGCAAAACTTCTCTTAATTTATAAAATGCATGTTGAATATTATTCACAAGCAGTTTCTAATGGCCATGTAGTTATAAGCAGTGGCCCTGGCAACGACCTTGCCCCTTGGGAATAGCAGATGCGGGTGGACCCAACCAATCTGCCACACTGAGAAGTCAGGCTGTGTGTGGTGTGGGTCTGAGTCCACGGAAGGAATGGAGCCTCCTGCCGATGGACTTCCCACAGGGCAAACACACAGTGCTTGCCGTGAAGGTGCAGGAACCAGGACTTCATGAAGTACTGGGAACCACCACACCTCATTTAACCTCTTAACACAGTAAAGGAGGAGCCTTTCTGCTGTTTTATTACTGATGATCAGTGGTGTAGTGATGATGAATCAGAAAGCAGCTAAGTTCATTTGCTTGATCATCCAGGATAGCAAAAAATGGGTAGGCTCTTCTAATCCATGTTTCCCTTACCTGAGGGGATATGAAAGCCAAGAGAAGAAAATAGCTGAGGTTTCAGATCTCAGGTTGGTTTTGCAGCATGGGCAGAACAAGAAAGCAAGCTTCTCCTCTTGTTTGAAGCTGAAGAACATTTGCTCAGGAAGCCCTTGAAAGAAAATAAAAATGGTGCAATATGGTGGTGTTTGTACAAGCTGTTTTCTGTGAAAAACTTCACTTTAAGTGGTTATGGAGATCTGGAGAGTGGTGGTCACGCATGTGAATTTAAGGACTATGTATGTAGTAGTCAGGGTAATATTTTGACATGCCTAGTTAGGGAATAAAGCAGGCTACAGAGAAAGATGCATTTCTGAGGGCTGCCCTTCTTCTCTGTGACACAAACAGGCTCACACAGATACATACATATGCATATATATATACACATGTTTATTTAGATCTAAGGCCCATTAAATAACCTGGCTTTAAGATTCATGATGAGATTAATCGGGCATGGTAATTACATGTGCTTGAAAATTACTTAGCAATTATACTTGAAGTTACCAAGAATTTCTATGATGAATTACCATAGGATTTTAATTCCAAAAGTGGCAAGGACAAGGTTAACAGAGGTCTAGCTCGAAGACAGTTGAGCACCAGATAATTATCCCACACTGCTGTATATTTACAGCATGTAAATATACAGACATGAATCTTCAGACCTGTTTTACATAATATGAGATTAATTCTGCACCATGGCTAGTGGTTCCCTGCTCAAATCCATGGACAGTATTTTGTCAGTGGTCCAGAGAGGGGACCTGGCAGTCCCTTAGGTCACTGCAGGTGACTCATCCCACTCTCTTTTCCTTATGTAACAAGACATGGATTAAGATGCTGTATGTTGGGCACCTTTTTGGGGAATTTTCATGAAAAAGGATTTAAAAAATACTGCTTTCAGAAATCAAAACATTTACATTCTCCAAGAATGAGGTGTAAAGGGCCGCTGCTTGCCTTTGTCAGCTAAACTAAGGAGAAGATGGAGGGTTGGCATACAGAGCATACTTTTAATCTACAAACATCTACTCTGTGCGTTAGAACCAAAAAGGCCATAACTTTCCTTTGCTGGCCTCAGTGTCTCCAGGGTGTACAAGGCTGTGGACCTGGTGGGAGCTGGATGTAGAAGGTGTCTCAGCCCTATAGGGTACCAGGGGATGGTTTCATCAGGCAGTGTGTTGGGTCTGTAGCAGCTCTGTGGGTGTCCCTGGGTACAGTGTCTGTTCTTTGGTGCTCAGGCAGGACCAGCACCCTCTTTATGGCAAAGCCCAGCTCACCCACAACAACACTGCCAGGTCTTCAACCCCTCAAGCGAGGGGTTTTGTCTCTGATGCCCAGGCAGCAGAAGCAGGGGAGAGGTGGGGTTGAATGAAACCTCTGAAGCACTTACGTTCCCAAGCAAATATCTAATTAGAGAAATGTTTCTCTTCAATAATAAATGAGTAAAATATTAGGAGACATGAGTACTGGCAAAGTACATCTACAGCAAAGTCTTTATGACAGGGGCATTTCTTGGCCTGCCCTTCTATTTAAGATCCCCATGTAAGTGGAAAAACCATGCGTGCAGCTCCAGAGAGTAGGGCATGACTTTCCTCACTCTTGCTCAAACAATTTGAAGGCACCTGTCGGCAAACCCACCCTCATCAATTCTGCATCTTCCTGAAAATGTACTTTTAAGCACCTTAATTGCATTTCAGAGATAACCCTGGAGGCAAAGTGACAGGAAGAGAAACCATATGGAGCAGTTTGGCGGTTGGGATCTTTGTTTTAAATCAATCAAACATCTGCGGCTAATGTAGCTTCGGGCTGCTCCTCAGGAAACATTAGCCCTATTAGTCTGGGCTGGCAGGAACACAAAATAATATATTTATGGACAAAGCACATGTGCATTACTGCTGCAGAGCAAGCGGAGGAGGAGGAAGAGAAGGTCTGTGGTCAGCACTTTGCCTTCTTGGGAGGCCAGCTCCAACACGCAAAGGGCAGGAATGTGGGGTCCTTTCTCCTTGTCCCAGCCCCATGCCCAGGTCCACCTCCCTGCCTGGATGCAGCCTCAAGACCTTCTACCCAAGTCCACAGGAGGAAGATCACCAAAAAGGAGCTGAGTGGTTTCTTACCTGAAAGGAAATGATGGTGCAGTGGGATGTGTTGCAGTCTGCAGGGGCTGCAATGGGAGAGGAGTGGTGAGGACTGGCTGTGGGGCTGTCTCCCCACAACACCACATCCCTGTAGAGCTGATGTACTGCAGCAAGCACAGCACAGGGACCACACTCATTTCTTACACGCAGAGGCAGGGACCATGCGCCTGAGGGAGATGAGACCAGGCTGAAACCACTGTCACACACAAAGAGCTGTGAAAGGCAGGGGTAGGCTGGTTCCCTGTATAGTGTTCCTTTTTAAACCTAGACAGCCTCCAGGCAGATCATCCCATTTTCTTCCCATGTGGTGTCTTTATGTGCTCTCAGGTAGCAGCAGCAGTCCCAAGAAGGAGGTGAGAGGTGGAAAAGGTAACAAGGCTTTTTCATTCTCACTGTCATGCAGATAAATATATGTACATCTGCACATGCAGCCATAAATGAGAGGCACGAGGACACACGTCTCTCTGTCAGCACCTCTCTAGTCTATCTACCCATACCTCAGTTCCCTGGGAAATGGAGAGCTATGTCTGAGAGCAAGAAGAACAAGAGCTTTGGGGCTGCTTCTCAGCCAACTACTGTCCATGTGTGGGAGGGAATTTGCAGTAGAGAAACCTTAAAAAGAGTTAAAATACTGTATGTAGTCTTAATTAACTCCCTAACCACACCTTTAGGTTTCCTTGTTTCTATTTCCTACAGGGGAAAACTAAAAAGTCTATGACCATGAGGAGTATAAGGTAGAGCAGCCATAGTTAAGGAAAAGTCAATCATTAGCATGTTTTGATTCTGCCAAAACAAATACTTGCAAACCCTGAAAACACAAATAATTGATGAATTTAAGGAGAAAACGAAGCTTGTTCAGAGTAAGGAGCTGTATATTAGGTAGACTGAGACAAATCTTAACTCTGCCCCTTACTGACACTGTGAAGTAATCACATTGCAATGACATTTCAACTAAGTTTTCACTCTAGCCTAGATGGATCTATCCAAAATATAATCTGCTTAATCCCTTTTTATTTTTCCTGATGCTAGTTGCACTGGGCAGAGCCAGTGATTTGGGGATGTCTTAACTCTGACTTTCCAACTTCTTAAGTGGTTTTTTCCATCTTTTCGCTTCTTCAGATTATAATGGCAGGGCTTGGGGAGAGGAGAATGGCAGTATGTGCAATTTGGGTATTCTTCTTTTAACCATGCAACCATGGATGCATTTAGCATTCAGTGTGTATGTATCAATTTAAGGAGTTTCCCCTTTTGCCCGGATTGATAACATCAGACTGGTACAGTGACTGTGAAATGCAAAGAGAACACTGATACCTTCAGGAAAGGTAATAACTTAAGTCTAGAAAATACCAGATTAATTTTCATTTCTGGTCTTTCATGAGCATGCTCTTCTGTAAGCTCTGTCTTTGTTGCAGGGATGCAGAGAAAATAAGCTAGGTTTGTAAAGCAGAACTGCCAAAACAGGTAACCCAGCATGCCTCACAGGCAAATTCCTCCTGCCCGCATCCTCTGCCCATAAATCTTGTGCACACAGGGCTTGTGCAGGGGTACTGAGTGCTCTCCCCTACTCCATCCTCCTGCTCCTTTCACAGCCATTGTGGTTTTCCAAAACCTGCACCAGCTTCAATGTTTTCAGTTGCATTAAGACCATTCCTGCCCCAGCCGATATTCCGATTCTGAGCAGACATATACTTACACCTTCCTCTTCTGTAGAGGAATGGATAAATTGTGCCAGCCCATGACCCCTGTTCTCCCAAGAGGGAGCTCCATTCATTACGAAATGGGTTGATCTCTCGGACAGCCATTATTGCCTTTTCCTTTCCCAAAGGTGACAAAGCTTTAGTACACAATGGCAGGAGAAGGGCTCATCTTTGAGAGCTCCTGAATGCTGCCTTTGCAAAATACTTTGCACATAAAGAAGGCTGGAGAAACATCTACACATCTCCTCTGGCACATTCATGAGAAGGCCTGAAGACTGCTGCTAAATTTGTCGAAGGACGTATTTTCCAAAGTACTTCTAACTCAGGCAAATGATGCAATTTATTTGCAAATTATTTGAAAATCCATCTTCTACTCAGAAGAGTAAGTACTGTAATTGTGCCAGAAATCCGCTGCATCTACAACAGTCACTCACCACCTTCTCCAAGCATAAGTAAATGCAATTCTCAGCAGCATCCTCATCATGCAGAACACACTGGTTTGGTTTGAATTTTCCCAGCACTGCAATCAAAATGCTTTCTTGGTCATCCAGAGTGGAGGGGCTTCAGGAAGAAACCAAAGGACAGCTCAGCTCTAAGGACAGGGAAACTGCTGCTGATGGAGCTTCCCAGTGAGGTCAAGGTCTTCCTGGGAGGGTGGGAAGAATAAGTAAGAGGTGTTTCTGGGAGGGAATAATGGTAGAAGGCAGTTTGCTTTGAAAATAATGTGTAACTCCAACCGTAGGCCACATACCATGATGGGGGAAATACAGGAGGTAGTGGAGAGACCTCCCCCAAGCATCAGCTGCCCCATGGTCCTCTCAATAGCTCCATAGAGGCTGTGTTTTGTGGGTCACAGAGTGAGACAGAGTCCCAGGCAACACATGGTGTTTGAATTGACTGAATTTCCACAGCTTCCCACAGGGGATATTAACTATTAGGAATCACTGTACACCATGCAATCACAGGTAATCACCATATAAAATATACACGTAATCATCAGCTATAACAAGGGGAAAGTTTTCTTTCTTGACCTGTACTTTGTGGGAATTCTTAGTCCAAGGAAAGAATGTGGGGGCTTCTCATCAGTGATGACAGAAAATCAAAGCAAGGGCAAGAATCCTTCTTTGCATGACCGAAGACCTCTTATGACCCCAAAGAGGTGACATTGCATAAAAGGATTCAGAGAAGGGCTAGTGGAATTCCAAGTTTGGTTTGTCTTGTTGCTAGCTGCTTTAAAGTCCACAGTACTGGACCAGCGTCTGAAGTGAGGGATACAGGAAGGTAATGATGCAAAGAGAAATTAAGTCCTTTGGCATGAATGCTTGCTGCTGTGGGGAGAGGGAGGTTGTGGCTGCCCCAGTGAGGAGCGGGCTTCACAGTTAAGAGAAATGAGAAACAATGTGGTGGCCACATGTACACCTGAAGATGGTCTGATGAAACTCCTATCCACATTCAGATATATAGGAGGGACATGACCTCAGGGGAGTTGTCTTCTTGCCCCTTTGCTATGCAGTTCATTGATGAGGCTGCACTCAGGCAGGCTGCAGCAGCCCTTTGCAAACAGGTAGGGAGAAGCCTTGCCCAGCTCCAAGGTGGGTTACCCAATAAGGTGGGCTGATAGTGGCTCTTTGCATCTTCACCCTTGATCATTGCTCTTTACATCTTCACCCTGACTGGCACCACCTGTGTGAGCTTTGCAAGACCCATTGTCTGGGAACATAAAGTGTGCCTGTAATCTCCACCCTAGGTACCAAATTAAAGTGTTTGCTTCCTTTGCTTTCAGCAGGCTCTAATTATTAATCCTTCAGAAGCACTTGGGATTTACTGCATGGATTACTGCAGAGCACCTCACTGGGGGAAGGTGCTCTGCACAAACCAGGAAGCTTGTTTGCTCCTTGGTGCTCCTGCAAGACAAGAAAGACATTGAACAATGGGAACCCAATAATATTCTTTTCCCCCTTGACCATTAGTTTGATTCATGGTACTTTTTGTTTGCTGCAGATGAGTAATGACCTATTTCATCTTCAGATCTGTGCAGAGATGATAGGTACACATGATGCAATGTAAAAGACAGGCAGATTTAACCCCTTTGACCAGCAACTCACTGCTAATAATGTGCTTTAGAAATAGTACTGTGGTAGCAGAGGGGAGAGATACTTTTTCCCAAACCTACCTTTGATTAGGGACATACATTTCTGGAGTGACAGTCTGCCAGAAATACAGTGTTACACAAGCTCTCATCTCCTGAACCAGCATCCCGGAGTTGCTCATTTTTCTCTCTCAAGGTCATTTTGTTATTATGCAATTGCACAGGCAGGGCAGGGACTAAAGGGGTAAAAAGATAAGGTTTTGAAGCACTCCCAGGAGCACAGGGCCTTCAGGACTGCCCGTTTAAGTATATGTGTTTCAAATTCTCCTCATGCTCTCTTAAATTGGCTGCTTTGTGAAGCCTCTGCAGCCTGTGGCACAGAAGTGCCACCATTCCCTATGCCTCAGGAGTGTTGGGATCCTGCTCTCCCTGTGCCAAGCTGGAGCTGTGCAGGAAGGGTGCTGTGCAAATACCTGCACCTCCTTCACAGCCATCCATAGCACAGGGCATCTGCTTCCATCCCATCCTCAGCAGTAATTGCCATAAACCCTGTGGTCCCTCCATCCTAGTCCCCTTTCTCTAGTAATGCCCAGTATGTCAGAGGCTCAGTGTATTTTTGCGGCCTCTGGGTTAGGGGCAGTGATCAGGGGCAGTGGCACCCCTAGTTCTTGCCCATCCAACTCACCCCAAGTGCCAACAGGAGAATCTATGTGAGTGTTAATAGCAGTGCTGAAACAGCAGTTGCTTTCCAGAGCCCTCCAGAGCTGACTCATTGGACAGAGCTGAGCCAGAGGTGGCAGGGGGATAGAAATCAGAGCCCTGATGAGCATCAATTATCTATTTATTTTGTGCACCATCTTCTCCTTCTGCCTGTTGGCAACAAGGAGAATTCATAAATGATGGTAATAAATGCAAAATGACAGCTAATCTTAATTGACCAAAGCTTCCCTCAAAAGCCTGGGTTGTGCTGGACATAATATGCTCTAAACAGAAAAATCAGGAAGAAAGTCAGGAAATTACACTGGCAGCTTTACGTGCTTTTAATCGGGCAGGTTTTATGCTGCCAAGCTACAAAATCAAGGTAGGATCCAGCGGTGAAAATTTTTTTCCTCAAACCAGGAACTCTGCAGTTCAGTGTTGCTCCTCTGTTCCTCCACCTCTGACTCCCAAAACTGTAAATTTGGGCTCCAAAGTGGCACCTCTTGGTAGGCGTTTATGGTCTGCTTAATCTAACCTCATGTTTCTGGGCATCTACCACCTCTTTGGTGCAGCTGTGATGTACCTGGGGGCAGGTCTGTATTTTGCCTATGGTGTTTTACCTCGGTGGGTTCATTTTCTCTCTACCTGTAATATACTATAGACTGTTATGTTTTCAACAAAATATTCCCAGAAAACAGGTGTTGATAGCAAGGTGTTCACTTACATCTCATCATCTCTAGCACATTCCTCTCTGGAAACTGGTGTGGGTTGCCTGGGGGTGCCACAGGGGAGGAGGAAGCCAGGCACAAGCGCTGCTATTCCCTTCAGGATGGGCAGGCAGTGTTTGGTGCAGGGTGCATGCCTGGCAGATCTCTCCTCCCATCAGAGGGTATCCAAAAGCTGCACTGTTTTCCAATGCTCCCTGCAGGAGCTGTCCACCAGGGAGCCAGGGCTGCAGGGGCTGGGACATGTGAAGGGTGAGGGCCAAAGGAGAGGGGAAGGTGAGGAGGAAAACCTGAAGACAGCAGCGCTTTTCCAGTCCTGGCTTGATGCTCATGCTTGGGGTTTCTTTCCCTCTCCCCAGCTTGAGTAGATGCCCTCTCCACCTGCCATTGCCAGCTTGTCCGGGGTTGTACTGTGGCACTTTCCTGACAGCATTCATCCCAGAGGCTTCAAAACCTCCTTGTCATGGCAGAATGACTTGCAGCTTTTCTGAAAGCTGGCAGGCAGCCTCTGTGCTTTGCCATAGGAAGTGGGTTAACCCCTTCCCTCCTTTCCTTCTTCTCTCTCCTTCCCTCTGTCCAGTGCATCTTCCTGCTGGGAACTGGACGGGAGGAACGACAGAGGAGGAAATGGTTTATTTGTATTTAGCCCACACAGCTCTGTGGCTCAGGGCGACAGGAACACAGCCTGAGGTTTCATCCATCTGAGGCCATGAGATGCAATCACATGAGATGCATGTGAGTTTTGAAGGGGGCAATCACTGAGGACTTGATCATGTGTGGGACATGTTTAGAAATTAGAAGGAAATATTCACCCTTCAGGCACTGCAGGAGGAGCTGGCAGCAGCTCAAAGGGCTCCCAGCCCTGAACGAGTATTTGAAAGTTTTCCTGTTTTCCAGCTCTGCGTAAGAGCAACCTGAAGCGATCATGCAGCAGGATCCAGGACTCCCACCTCCTCTCCCTAGCTTTGCCTTGGGCTTGCAACATCATCTTCTCCAAGAGCACCTGATTACTCGGTTCATTTTCAAAAGCATCACTTTTTGTGTGTCGTCATTTCCTCCCCATCCCCCCAAGGAGCTTTTCAGGTACAGAGCCCATTGGGCTCAATGCACTGCAGCTGCGACCCCAGAGATGGGAGACCATGCTTTGCACTCAGTTAACATGGACCCTGTGGTGCTGCCTCCATTCCTGCTCTGCCCCATGGCTCCTCAGTGCCTCCATCTCCCTGGGGCACCCCTGGCTCCCTACCACTGCTCAGGTGGGAATGGCCATCCAGGTGGCAGAGGTGGGCCGGGACGGCCCAGGGACATGTAGTGGGAGAGGTGACGGCTGAGGAGGAGGAAGATGAAGAGGCATCCTCTTAGTGAAGGGGTCCAGAGCAGTAAGTCAGGCTTTAAACTTTTTCCTTCTTTTGCAGACAGGATTTCCTTTCCTGCTATGACAAGACTTCAGATTACTGGGAGATAAATTTAGCATAGATCTGAGAAGTAATTTAAAGATCTAAAAATAGCCCATGAGCATGTCTATCCAGTGGCTGTAAAACCAGAAGGGAGGAGAAAGGAGAAAAAAAATGACTGCAGAGAAATAGGAATAAACAATTATTAGAGGGACAGTCATAACAAAGAGAAATCTTGAGTGTGTGCGCGCGTGATTGCTGGGATCAGGAGCTGAACAGTGTGTCCTGGTTTTCCTGACGGGAATCAAATAGCAAAGGGGAATTTTCTTCCAGAGTTTTGGGAAACTGAGAAAACACAGCTTCGCCAGTGATTTGACATAGCAGAGGTGGACCTGAAGACCATTGACAGCCTCTGGGATGGGGTCCAAGGCACCACCAGGAAATCCAGCCAGGAGCAAAAGGAGACAAGGATGGAGACAAGCAGCAACTTATGAGCAAAGCATCCATGCTGGGGGGAAGCCACCAGCAGTATAGGGCTGAAGGCAGGTCTGGAGGCAGTGTAGTATGGGCAGGACGCATGCCCCAGGTCTTTTGGTCCACCACGGGAAAACAACCTGGTCTGACCAGGGTACTCAACCTGCACCAGCAGCACCAATGCTCCTGAGGGCATGAAGAGGGAGCAGAGCGGCTGCAGATGATTCCTGCCTGCTGAGCACAGGCTGTGGAGAGGATAAATGTCAGTGCTGTGAGCTGAGCCTCACCTCACATCATTCCTTGCTTTTTTAACCTCTTCTTTTTAATATCCTGTTGAAACAAACAGCCTGTGCACATGTGCTGGGGGAACCTGCCAAGCAGCTGAGTGTCTTGGAGCATCTCAGCTTGAAAGATGCTCACATGTCGCAGAATTTCTTAGAGCAGCTCCCATGGTTACCAGCCCCACCAGGTGAACTGTCCTTTTCCCTTGGCAGCAGCTGCTGCAGCCCTAACTGCTCCAGTGAGGAACTGGGCTGACTGGGAATAGCCATGGGTGTATTTCCTTACTCTTCTGTCCCCAGTTATCAACACCGGGTGCTGCTTCAGTGCCTCATTATATCATTCATGTAGCTCGGACTGCTTGTTCCATTCACTTTGGGGACAACCTATTTTCACAGGACATGATAAGCTTTTCTGCTGCTTTGCCGCTTCTTTGGGCAAGGGGCCTTGGGTGCTGGGTTCCCACAGCCCATCTCACAAGGGTGGTCCCTTCCGCGGGGTCTGTCCCTACCAGAGCTGCAGTAACCTCTGCCAGCCCTTCCCGTGTTGCTCTAACAGTGACATGCAGTGGTGGCACCCTGCAATGGAGGATGCAGGTACCTAGTGCACAGCCCCAGCTCCTGCTACCAGTTACATAGAGCACCTAGTAGGTTTCTCCAGCCATATCTTCATTCTATTTTTATTTTACTATTCTGTTTTTTATTTTAAATCTCAATAATGAGTTCTGCTCTTGCTTTGTAGAGCACTGATTTCTTCAAGTCCTCTTTGTTATACCCATGAATGCACACATCCAGACCTATCACATCATTTTTTGCAGAGATCTGGCTAAGCACCAATACCCCATGCCCCACACAGCCCCCACCATCTCCCCATCTTTGGGGGTCTCAACACCCACCCGTGACAGAGTCACGTGAAATAAAGACAGCTGCTTCTCTCTCTGCGCCCCAGCACATACTTCTGCACTGCTTACCTGCTGCTGCTTCCAGATCAAGTAGCTAATGTCTAAGCAGTCCCATTTAAACCCACAATCAAATTATAGGAACAAAATCAGAAGCCAGACTGGAGCCATTTTAAAATTTGCCCTTTATTTAATAATTCTGTTGCAGCTATTTTTCCTCTTATCACCGTTTATTCTCATTCTGAGGCCAGTTTGTAATAACAGAGGAGGTTCATTTCTGCTCATCTTCTTTCCAAAGTCTAGTCTTTCTGTGTGGGTTTCATCTCTGCCTTGTGAAAAGACAATAGGATAAATAAAACGATGCAGTACTAAAGGTCAAGGTTAATGAGACCACACCACACTCATCCCTTGCACAACTCTCCCTTTCTCATATAAAAATGGTGAATTACATAGATAAAATTCCTATTTCACCCCGTCCATACCTATAGGTATCAGGTGCACAAGAAGAAACTGCAGTGTAGCTCTTCTTCAAGGCAAAGCCTGGCAGAAGCAAGAGCCTGGAGGAGGCACTGGGGCAGCTTGGGGGTGCTATTTCCCCTCTAGTGGGGCCTGTGCAGAACTGATGGAAGAAATGAGGTGAGAGCCTCTCTGTTACCTCCCTGCTGCTACTGTCCCTCCCCATAGCCAAGTGCAGGTGTGGACATATCAAGGTGGTGAGGATGATGGCCCCAGCCAGGATTTGGCTTGCACTGAAGGAGCCAGGGGAAATACTTTAATCATTTAATATAATTATAGAATCCCAGACTGGTTTGAGTTGGAAGGGACCTTAAAGCCCACTCAGTTCTAACCCTCTGCAATGGGCAGGGACACCTTCCTCTAGACCAGGCTGCTCCAAGTGATGTTCAATCGGGCCTTGAACACTGCCAGGGATGGGGCAGCCACAGCTTCTCTGGGCACCCTGTGCCAGTGCCTTACCACCCTCACAGGGAAGAATATCTTCCTTATATATCATCTAAATCTACTTCCTTTTCCCTGAGAAGGGTCAGGGGAGACCTTATAACAGTTTACCAGTACCTAAAAGGACCCTACAAGAAAGCTGGAGAGGGCCTTTTTTGCAAGGCCATGTAGTGACAGGACAAGGTGGAGTGGCTTTAAACTGAAAGAGGGTAGATTTGGACTAGATATTAGGAAAATATAGGCACAAAGTTTTCATTCTGCAGCTTAGGCAGCTGGATGCAGGAACTGTGTCAGGGGTGCATGGCAAGCAGAGCTGATTGCACAGTGCTCAGACCCTGCAAGCTTAGAAACAAATCACAGCCAAGGGCTAGAATGGGGCTCATCATCCCACTGCTCTCAGGAATTATCATGTGCTGGTCCTTCACCTCCATACACATCCCTGCTACAGGAGTCTTTGTTCCACCACACACCCTCACTAAGCAGAGTGTTTGCAGGTTATTTTCCTTAACCCTGCATTTATCAAATCATCTATGGGGGCACTCATGGAGCAAAACCAGCATCCAGCACATGGTCAGACACAGGGACTCAGCATGCAGCAGGACGAGCTGGGGAAGATCAATGTCATTTCTGGCAGGAGCAGAGGATAACATGGACCTCGGATGAACGTGAGCAATAATCCTCTTTTCAGAGGGGTGCTCTAGCTGGGCGATTTGCATCCACCGAGCTGTTTAAGCCCTCGTGTCAGCTTTGGGTGCCGAGTGAATGCAAATATCTTTAAATAAAGTCAAAGCAGAAGGCTGCTGGGTATCAGGCAAGCATTTAAACATCACAAAACTACAAATCACATGATAGCATCACTTGGCTCCGCATACAGTTCCAGACATTTACACATCAAGCAGGTGAATTCAAGAATGCAGAAACAGACCTGTAAATATACAGAGTTCTGCTTTTGCAGTAGGTCATTTTCAAAGCACATCCACTTCGTAATGTGCATTTGGGGTCACACGCCACCTCACAGCCTTTGCCTTGCTTTCCAAAACAAGCTGTTGCAGCTTTCTAGCTTTCCTCTGCAAGTGAGGAAAAGACAAGTAAACACCTAACTTTCAGTGTTGACACCACTTTCATCTTGCTAATTACTGTAAACTATGCACATATCCCATAATGTCTACATTTCAGTGCAGCATGTTCTTGCTACTTGTGTTTCTTAAGTTACATGTGAAAAATACTTCCAGGTCTTCTATTTCTACATTCTACTGCCCATGTACAAATCTTAAGGTAGGATATTCCTGTGATCAAAATGCAATGAGGCAAACTGGAATAGAGCCAAGGCCCTCCACTCCTCTTGTAAAGGATGAATTTGTGACCTTTAGTGACAAGTCTTATTGTACATCTTTCATCTTACCTTCGGCAGCCCAGTGTCCCCCCTCCCTCACGCTTCACCATCAGCTCATTTTTGACTTTTAAGAATACTGTTTCTCATGATTTCTTAAGCGCTTGAGGAGACAGCCATTCTTTAAACGCTTCCCATCCAAGTACCAGTCTGAGGCAATAGTGTCCAGCTTGTGAAATAGCATTTGCATTCAGAGGACAAGCTTTAGCTGAAGTAGGAATACCAGAACTTTACAGTGCCCCACATAGTGTAGATCCAAGCTCTCCAGCCAGACTTCCCTCTGGTTGGTGCTGCAGGCACCCTCCTTACCTTGGTAAGCCATGTTACTCTGTGGCAGCCTTAGCTAGCCCAAATAAAACTGAAAAGAAGGGAGCTCATAAATTGAAATGCTAGCTTGCTGCCTAGTTCCAGCACCTAGAGAGAAAGCTGTTGTTGAGACAAAGATTCAGTGTGTTAGGGAGGCAATGAGGAATTAATTATACAAGAAGATATTTCAGGTTAGCATTTAACAGCAGTTATCCAGTTGCTGGCTGCCTGGGGCTTTGTTGTCTCCTGGCAAGTGCTCCTTTGGCAGCAGCCTACTTCTGCTCCAGCCCAAACTTCATATCTACCCCAGGCATGTCAGCCAGGTTCTTCTCCCTCCTTGTTTGCCAGTTGTATCTCTCTATGCCCTTAACATCCCAAATCATCCTCTTGTCCTCATCGAGAGCTAAACCAGCTCTTGAAGAAAACCGTCACAGCCCACCCCATGCTCTTCAGCTGAATTATTTCAGCTGCCTCATTCCTTTCTAGCTTTGCCTGTTCCTTGTGGTATATGCTGTCACTTATGTGCCTCTGCTCTGCGCAGTGGTCCATCCATCACCTGTCTGAAAACATGAAAACTCCATCCATTTTCATCTGCTGCCACTAATACCAGAAAGCAGTTACAGCACACACCTGTGTCCTGGTATGATCTTTCTAGTCTCACTATAATGTACCCCTCTCCTGCCATCTTTAGTGACTCACCCTTTGACAAGTTTCATTTGTTTTTCCTACAAAATAAATCCCTGGATGAAGGCTTCTGGCAACCTGGGTTTGCTGTCATGCTTAAACATCACAGGATGGGCTGATGGTGAACTGGCCAACGTAAGAGAACCTGACAAAATGACAGATATATGTAGCAGCCACAAGAAGTTACCCATTTAAAATATTGACTATTAGCCGTAGGGTTCTGAAGGCTCACGTAATAATGAATGCTAGCCAAACAGACATTTCTAAATATATCCGCCCATACACTCATTCAGATGTTTTTATCGTATTTAATCTTGTATACAAAAAGCTGAATAACTGTGATCTGGAAGGGCTGGGAATTTGAGGAACCACAATGGTCCACAGAGAGCACTGCACACAGGGACCATTACATCAGTCCAGCATGAACAGGTGTAGCAATCTTAAAAAGATAAGGTTTCAAAAGAAATGCCAGCACTGGTTTAATCCAAGTGAAACCAGGTGACGACGTCTCTTCAGTTTGGACCCACTTAGCTGATCTTGACGCCTATAAATTCACATTCTCCATTTATCAATCAGATATGAACGGGGACTTTCTTGTGATGGTTGTGAATGCTTTATTATAGTCTTATTAATCAATTACTTCTCTGAAAAATCAGTTTTTCAGAACTAAAATCTAATCTGGCAGGGCTCAATAAGTAACAAGATGAACTCAGCCATGCAAACAAAATATTACTAAGTTACTTTAGCATGCCCTGAACACTCACACAGTTCATCTTGGCTTTTTATTAATATTTTGGATTATTTTTGTTATGCCCCAGTCTCTGGTACACACCTGTCTTCATTCTCATGCTAGAACAGGATCTTTGGGTGCCCTTATGCTTGTGATCCTTGTCTTACTTTATAGCACTGTAATAAAAATAGCACCAGTGTACAGTGCTCACTACAGTCTACGCAACTGGTCATTGAACTGACACAAAACTTCAGAGAAACTGAGTTTACTCCTAGACAGTGATTGCTCCCCAAAGGTCTAGCTCCCAAGTTGCACCATTTTTCTCTTCAGTACCTCTTGTGATGTTTATTAAAGTAACTTTATTGGGTTATGTTGCACATAATAGGATATTCAGAATTCCATCTTGACCTTTGCAGCAGTATCTAATACTGTCTGGAAGATAACCAATAAACATTTTCTTCGTATATACAATCAGCATTCTGAGCTTGCACCTACTGTTGACAAATGCTTACCAGTTTCAATTACATACATGAAAACCTAAAAACATTAAGACACCTGGAAATAAGCATCACTGTATTTTTAGTGTATTTTGGATGGTTTAGCTCAACTTATTAATTACTCTTGATTTCCAGGGCTTCATTACACACAACTTTTACAAAAGCATCATCGAGGGTAACATTAAGGATTTTTTTTTTATTGTGCAAAACTTAAGCAATAAATCTTATTAGTACAATGGGCTGAAAAAGAAAGGGATATTTAAAACAATATTCACATTCAGTGTACAATTTTTATCCTTGCTTCCATCTTTTGAGGTGGAATCTAGAATTCCCATCAGTAAGTGCTATCTGAAAATACCAATAGTTTGTTTCACCTTTTGTTATTTGGAGGAGATTCAGAACATTCTTCTGAATTAGGTTTTCATACACAGTTAAAACAGCTCTTTTAAGTTGATAAATACAAATTAAGACACTGAAAAGGGTGAAAAAACACATACTGAAGGCATCCACCTAAATGGTGATAATTTATAGCTTATATAAAAAATATCATTGATACTCTGATCTTCCATTTTGAACTCAAGATTTTAGCAAATAACCCAACATTTTGTTTAAAAATTCTGGTGTCTGCTAATTGAAAATGTAATTTAATTCAAGAATTAATTTTAATTAAAATCTTTAGCCTGTCAGGTATTAAGTGCTACCAGTCAAGGCAGTCACAAAGACTGATGTTTACCTAGCAATATATAGATGAATATCTCCTTCAGAAATATTGCATTTGCCTGGGAACAAAATCAGAGTATGTTCTGAATATTTTAGGTATCTTTGCCTTCCAAGTCATAAATACGTGCAATAATTCATTACTTTGAGAGAAAAAAATGCACAGAGTTCCACTCAAGCTTTAAGACGGTGCAATTATTAATTCAAACACTTTATGTATAAAAGTACCAAGGACTCTTCAGTAGTCGATTTAATGTTCAAAAAGCAGATCCATAGCTTTACGTAAACTTGTTAAAAAACAAACCACCACGTAATTTGGCTTTAAAGTGACAAAGTATTTTACTTAATGTAATTTACTAAGCATGTGAAGAACTAACATCAAACTACAGTTTCAAAAAGAAGCAGAGACTAGATTATCTCTGATACTGAAATAATTAAAATAGATAATTAAATAGTCTCCAAAACACATAATTATAATCTGTTACATTGTTATGTTGTTCATTCCAGTAATAATCCTTCCTATAAGGAGGTTGCATGTTAACTAAAATACACTAACCTGCTGTAGTTCCCAATTAGAGAACATCAATATTCTCCCTCTGCTTCTCCTCTGCCCCCAAATTTACTAAAAAGCGGACTAGGTTTCCTACCTAAAGAAAAAGGGAATTCTGCCTTCCTCTACCTCTAATCAAAATCTTGTCAACTTATCTACAATGGTTAGGTTTAGGCTAGTAACAAATCTTGCAGTAAAGTGTTAAAAATAGCTGGAGAAACTAACAAGCCATCTTCTGTGTTTTAAATCACTGAAATCTATATATAAAAATATTTAGGGAAGCGTGAGTGCTGGTGAAATCATTGACTCTTACAAACTGAGCCTTCTGTGAAAGCTGCACATATGGAAAAGATGCCTCAAGATAAATGGAAATAAAACCCAACGGAAGAAAAAATTCCTAATGCTGAGCCCCAATTCCTTACAAACTAACACACTTATTTCAGTGACAGACACTGCTCATTATTTTGGCCCTGTCCTCCCAAAATCAGCTTCATAAGCTGTTATCACTCCAATAATAATAAGAAAGAAACAATCCACCCTCTTAAAATATGGGATATGGAGTTCTGGATTCCAAAAATAGGATATATAAGCAATTTCATATTCTTGCTATGAAACATCAACTAAACCCCATGAATATTTATAGAGAAACCAAACTGCATTTTATGCATTGCATCTATATGGATACAGTTCTCTGTGTTAGTGGAGAATTCAGCATTTTTAGAGGTCAATTCAATTGAATTTTTAAGAAAATTACTGTTTAAGAAGTTACATGTAATTTCATATATGACAAGCCAATAATCTAAAGACCAATCCCAAACAAAGATGTACAAAGTTTGCTTCAAATCTCCCCATCTCCCCCCCTCCACAAGGCACTCAGTGGTTTAAGTGTGCAAATGGCTTCTTAGAAGAAACTGTGTGCAAACAGAGCCTGTTTCTTTAGCTCCATGTTCCTTAGTGATTTCCTAGACAGTATTGTTATCAAATGTTATCTATGGCATGACCTTCTAAAGAACAGGAGACAGTCAGTCCACAGAATCACAGATATCTTTCACTTTCTGATTGAAGTCTTCAGGTTGATCAGCATACACGTAATGACCTGCACCAAGGATAGCCTAGAGGATAAAGGCAAAGAAACAGGTCAAATTCACAAGAATGGAATATGGAAATAAATAAATACTGGCATATGTAAAGAGCCTGACTTTTACACATTACCTACTTGATACGGTACTGCTTAAAAACATAAATGTCACAACTGGTACTGATTTCCTGCACCCACCTTGTGTTAATGCAGTTAGCACAACTACTGCCAGGAGGTGGTATCACACAGCCTAAAAAGGACTGTAAACGTAAGGAAAAAGCTTTTCAAGCTCTGTTGAAGGAACTTTCCTACACAGGGAGAGTGCAAAACTACTGCTTATTCAACTGCACACCACACCCTGTTGAAAAAACCCAATACCATTCAATGAGTCACTGCAAATCAAACCCAGGAGAACATGCTTTACGTATCCAACTATTGATTCATCTTCACCCCCTTTATTCTGCACTCAAAGAGTTCTGCCAGGCTGCTCTCTGGTCCTGTGTTTGCATTAGAGCATCAAATGATTTGTATCCTCTTACTATAAAAATGATATACACCTGGGTCGGAGCAATCCCAGGCACAGCTCCAGGTTGGGCAGAGAAGAGATTCAGAGAAGCCCTGTGGAGAAGGACTTGGGAGTGTTGGTCAATGAGAAAATGAACATGAGCCGGCTGCAGTGTGCGCTTGCAGCCCAGAGCTGTAACCTGGGCTGCATCAAAAGGAGCGTGACCAGCAGGTCGAAGGAGGCGATCCTGCCCCTCTACTCTGCTCTTGTGAGACCTCACTTGGAGTACCGTGTGCAGTTCTGGTGTCCTTAACGTAAAAAGGACCTGGAAGTGTTGGAACAAGTCCAGAGGAGGGCCATGAGGATCATCAGGAGGGGACTGGAGCACCTCCCGTATGAAGATAGGCTGAGAAAGTTGGGGCTGTTGAGCCTGGAGAAGAGAAGGCTGCATGGAGACCTCATAGCAGCCTTCCAGTATCTGAAGGGGGCCTATAGGGATGCTGGGGAGGGACCCTTCATGAGGGACTGTAGTGAGAGGACAAGGGGTAATGGGTTCAAACTTGAACAGGGGAAGTTTAGATTGGATATGAAGAAGAAATTCTTTACTGTGAGGGAATGGGTTGCCCAGGGAAGCTGTGAATGCTCCATCGCTGGCGGTGGTCAAGGCCAGGCTGGACAGAGCTTTGGGTGGCATGGTTTAGTGGAAGGTGTCCTTGCCCATGGCAGGGGGTTGGAACTAGATGATCTTAAGGTCCTTTCCAACCCTAACTATTCTACGATTCTATGATTCTATGATATGGAAGAAACTAAAGAAGGGACTAAAATTAAGAACTCAGAAGCTTAAATTGCTGGGGATCTTCTAGACATATGGAAGCAGATTTCAGCCCTCTGAATTAATAACTACTATGCTATATAGGGACAAGTAAAATCTAAACGATGCCATATGGGGGAGGAAAACCTCACATTTGTGACCTGAATTATTTCACAGCAACCATGTAAAGGTTAAAGGCTTAAATAACCACACACAGGGGTGTTTCACTATTTCTATCATTTACCATTCTTTGCCAAAACTGGTATGAAGCAAGCCTTCACCATAACGTACAGCACAGGTACTTCACCTATTTTGTTTCTATTTTATATTCAGTCCAAGTATTTGTATTTATATCTATTTTTTCCCTCCCTCCATTAAAACACTCCCTCTTAAGTCTCTAACTGAAGCCCACAGAAGTATAGATAGGTTATTGTGTTAAAAGCACCCACAAAATCAAAATCCCTAAAAATTAATTAGAAATAAACACACAGAATAAACCCCCAGAATCTGTGCATTGTACCAAGGATGGTACTGCTACTACCTCAGCCTCATGAGAATCCTATTCCTCCTACAGAATTTCTACCACTACAATTTACCTTTTAGAATCTGTATTTGGCTTGACAAAATTTTAACCTGGAATACAATGAAGTTTTCCACAGTTCCTTGTAAAAACCACTGACCAGAGTAGAAAAATCTGCCTGAATGGTACATGGTTTTCCTAGAAAAAGTCACTCCTTTACAGTGACTTTTGTTACAACTTTCTCTCTGGTTAAGCAGTTAAGAGACTTTCGGTCTGGATGTCAACACTTGCACTCTTTAGCACGTGTATATAGTTCAATAATGCTATATCAAGGATATAAAAATTTATTTGAATGATTTGTTGTAGTATACTATCAACATCATACAACGTACATTTCTGTCCGGGTAGATCTAGACATCACTAAGAAGACATCTGGTGTATTCAAACACTTTTTCACCTCTTAGGGCAATGTACAGGCATATTCAATTACCACATCTGATTGATGTGATATGTGTGAAGAACACTTTTAGATGCGTTTGTTTTTATAGAAATCAATGAAAAATGCAGTGTGCACATTCTCATCGTTGCAAGTACACACATGCAATAATGCCATACCTCTAAACAAGAATGAATTAGCTAGGAAGACAACATTAAGGATTTTTTTTAATGACTAAAAGAAACACACTCGCAAGAACCTAAGCACCAGGTACAAATCACTCTCTGAGCAGAGAAACAAAAGCACTATACAGACAGATTAGAACAGTTTCTGAGAGCCTCCTCACTATGTCATGCATATATGCAGATATTAGGACTGCCGTGGTTTCAAACACAGACAAGCCCCCAGATACTTACCAATGACCACAAAAACTACTTGTATTAGCACACTGTAGAGCAGAATATTTTATATAGAGCTGAAAAATGACCTTGCTCAAAGATCTAATTTAGCTTTTAGTACTACAATAAGTTCCCTTCTTACTCTGGGAACTCACTACTCTTCTGTCTAGGTTTTCTCTGATCTAACACTTGTTTTCTGTCTCCTGTTACAGAAAACAGAAGTTATTACCCCAGGGTTTAAATCAAAGGGCCAGCATTTCCACAGCTGATATAAACCCACAAAGATATTGATTTAAAGGAATCCACACAACAAAAACCAACTGCTTTAGAAATCAACTTACTATTGTCTTCACATACGAATTTGGTCTCAGAGACTGGATAGTGCTGCCAGAATTGCCATCTATACATGAACGTGCTCCATAGACCACAGTGATAGGAATGTCTTGATCCATTTGTGGAATCCGTTGCAGCATCGGCCTTTTTGCCCATCCGTAAGGGATCGTCATGTTCTTGAAAGCTGTTTCACCACTTCAAGGCATTCAAAAGGGTAAAACCAATTAAATTTCCATTGGATATGCCCTTTCTCTGCTTTTTGGTGACACAGAGCGCAACAGTACATAAGGCTGGGATTTTTTACTATTAAGAAATAAACATTCTGAGAGTTTCCACGTAATTTTCACCAGAAGGCCCCTATGCTGTTACAGTAACTGATAACACCTAAAAGAATGAAAGTCCTTGTTTTTTTAAGTTTTTTTTTTTTTTTAAAGAAATTCCTTACAAGTTAAACAACTGTAACATATTTTAGTTCAAAATTAGTGCCCAAACTCTCAGAATTAACACACAGGTAGCCTAAAGAAATACAGAATTAGAATAACTTTTACACTTACCGGTTTCTGCAACCCAGAAGAAGTGCATTGCTATTTTTCTCTTCAATTAATACAGAGTTACAGTTTCAAGAAAAAAATAGCATGCACACAGTTGCTGTGGCCATTGGAGGGAGTAGTGGGCACTCTGTAAATGAAAAACTTCAAAACATACACTGGGAAACTCATACTCACCTGGGTGTCTGTACATTGCAGTGATAGATATATTCAGCAACAGTGTTATCATCAAACATAGATGAATACTTTCGTTTGAAATCTGGCCTTAAGCGCTGAACAAGGCTTAATCCTGTTAAATCAGAAAACATTATTAGTAGAAATTAGTACTGACAACTTTATCAGATTGCCAATTTTTCATTACAACCCTTAAAACTCATTTTCCCTTGAAACTCAAGGCTAAGGTTGATGACTCTTAAACCTATGTTTTGTTTCACCACTTGCATGTCTTAAGAAACCACGATAGCATTGCACCCAACAGGAATAAAACATAAATAGAATCATAGAATCATAGAATAGTCAGGGTTGGAAAGGACCTTAAGATCATCTAGTTCCAGCCCTCCTGCCATGGGCAGGGACACCTCACACTAAACCATGACATCCAATGCTCTGTCCAACCTGGCCTTGACCACTGCCAGCAATGGAGCATTCACAGCGTCCCTGGGCAACCCATTCCAGTGCCTCAGCACCCTTACAGTAAAGAATTTCTTCCTCATATCCAATCTAAACTTCCCCTGTTTAAGTTTGAACCCATTACCCCTTGTCCTCTCACTACAGTCCCTCATGAAGGGTCCCTCCCCAGCATCCCTATAGGCCCCCTTCGGGTATTCTTAAGGATTTTATGCTGCACCAGATGAGAGGCAATTCAATCCCACTGAACACACACAGGGAATGTTTGAGAAGAGTCATTGCAGCAATACAAGAAACATGCAAAGGGGACTAGCAAAAGAGCTAAGCAGAGTATCCTTTTGCCACCAGTTTATTCTCACATGATACTGTCTTTCTCCTTGTTCTGGGAGGAGAACTGGGAGGGCCAAAAGCACCCCACTTTTCAGAACCAGAAGCCATTGCTGAAAAAGCTGGGCTGTTTTAATTCCTTAGTGAGTCTGTGCTCTCCTTCTACAGAAGAGTCTTATTTTGAAGCTAGCTCCTCTAACTAGCGTTTAGTTGAAAGAACAAGAGTCTATGCTGAAAAACAAATGTAGAAATCTTGACATTAGTGTAAGACACAAGAACTGGTATAAATCAAGAGTTTTAACCTAGGAAAGCCATTATTCCCCTGCTCTCTTAACACCCAGATTAGAGAAGTAGGTCCCTCCAAGGGCCAGTTCAGGCTTTCTAAAGTTAAGCTCCTATTCTGAATCACTTCTTTAAGGAAGAAGCCTCTCCTATTTGACCAGATGGATCTTTGGGACAAGCACCTCACCACAAGCCTAATCTTAACCTAAGAATATTATTATCCCTGAAGAGACAGGTTCTCATCTTACCACTTGGGTTTATCAGCTGAAAATAGAATTATAGAATGGATTTGGATTGTAAGGTACCTTAAAGACCATCTAGTTCCAACCCCCCTGCCATGGTCAGGAACACCAGGCACTGGAAGGCTGCTCTAAGGTCTTCCCAGAACCTTCTCTTCTCCAGGTGAACAAGCCCAACTCTCTCAGCCTGTTTCCATAGGAGAGCTGCTCCAGCCCTCTGAGCATCTTCCTTCCGGCCCTCCTCTGGACTCGCCCCAATAGCTGCGTTGGGGTCCTCAGAGCTGACACAGGACTGCAGGTGGGGTCTCACGAGAGTGGAGTAAAGAGGGAGATTCCCTCCCTCAACCTGCTGGACACACTTCTTGTGATGCAGCTCAGGACATGGTTGGTTTTCTGGGCTGTGAGAGCACAATGCTGGGTTGTGTTGAGCTTCTCATCAATCAACACCCCCAAGTCCTTCTTCTCAGGGATGCTCTGAATGAGTTCTCTGCCCAGCCTGTATCTGTGCTTGGGATTGCCCTGACCCAGGTGTAGGACCTTGCACTTGGCGTTGCTGAACTTCGTAAGGTTGGCATCAGCCCACCTCTCATGCCTGTCAAGGTCCCTCTGGATGGCATCCCTTCCCTCCAGTTTGTCAACCACACCACACAGCCTGAAGGCATTGTCAGACTTGCTGAGGGTGCATCAATCCCACTGTCCGTGTCACCAACAATGATGTTGAACAGCACTGGTCCCAGTATTACCTCCTTGGACACTGAGCTGTTGACCACAACTCTCTCCGACCATCAGCCAATTCCTTATCCACTGAGTGGTGAAATCCACGTCTCCAGTTTAGAGACAAGGATGCCATGCAGGACAGTGTCAAATGCCATGCACAAGTCCAGGCAGATAATGTCAGTCAGTCTTCCCTTATCCACCGATGGTGTAACCCCATTGTAGAAGGACGCACGATTTGCCCTTTGTGAAGCCATGTTGGCTGTCATCAGTCACCTCCTTGCTGTCCATGTACCTTGGCAGTTTCCAAGATTTGCTCCATGACCTTGCTGGGCACAGAGGTGAGACTGGCTTGTAGTTCCCCACTTTTCTTTTCTCACCTTTTAAAATGAGGGTCATATTTCCCCTTTTGCAGTCAGTGGGAACTTCACGCTGTTGTTAATCTGTACAATTATGGTGACGTCACTTCTTCCCACCTGTCCCTGGCCAAAGGCCTGGTACTATTTATGTAGACCTTGTCACAGTGATCTATGCTTTTGTAACCTTGAGATTAGACTGTTGCGACACACCCTTATGTATGCTTTAAATCCATTTAGAAAACTAATACAGCGCAAGAGAAAATAATTCCCTTACGAAACAGTGATATAAGTCCTGAAGCAATGAAGATTTTGCAAACATTCTGCAATTTGTTCTGTTGCTTTTGTTTTCTCTACAGAAAGTGAAATTTCAGGACTTCTGTCTTTTTCTGTCTGTTTGTTGTTTAGTTTTGGGGTTTTTTTGAACACAATCAATACAGCTGGATTGGACTAAGAGTACTTGGAAGAAAGAGACTAATTCTATGTTTTTCGTTGCAACGAGCATAAAGGTCACAGCATCCCCATTTCCAGTAATTATGGGACTGAATGTTACCAAACTTTAGAATTCACTTTCCATTTTGGTAAGAAGTATGTTGCCTGTGGGTCCAATCACTAAACCATTTCCCTTCTGTGGGAATTCACAGGGGAGAACGAAACCAGGAGTCAAGGCACCTTGGAACAAATTCTGGAATGAAATCACACTTTGTTATTCTTGTAATGTTTACTGAAGACACTGTCAATTGTGAGGTTGATGTTTTACATAGTGACTGTGGAAATGCTAAAAGAAATACTAACACTGAAGACTCTTGAGTTCCATGAGAAGGGTGTAGTCACAGTAACATTACTGTTGTCCTGAGGAATTTTCATGCATTCAGCTCTAGGAAAGGAATTCACAAATCCAACCTAAGCACTAAAGCCCCTCTACTGTAAGCCTCATGGGTGACTCTTCCAGTGAAGTGAAGGAAAACATGCAAATCCATTCACTGGAAACTACTCAAAGAGAAAGATCTCCTGAGATTCAGTCTCTCTCCAAGGTTTAAGTATCTACCTGAGGGTCTGATTAAATATCCATGTGATACCATTGTGACATCCCAAAGAACCTAGCTCTCATTTAAGTGGCTGACTCATACCTCTGAACAACAGCAAGTAGCTTTATAGCAAGGATCAGACAGGCACACCTGCCCAGAAACTTAAGCACAAGTGCAAGCAGAAGAAAACAGGGGTCTGGTTCAGTGGCCTTCACCAGGTTGGGTTTGATGCCTACCTTGAAGCAGTGTTTAAACTTACCCTTCTCTAAGAACTATGCTTCCCTTGTCAAGAATTGCACATTAAGTTGATGATGGAAAACTTTTTTTAATACATGGAGTGAGAAATAGACAAAAAATTTTGAGAAGCATTGCCCACCACATCAACCTATAAGGAAGGCTAGGTTGCGGATACCTTGCCAAGATGGGGTCTGTTTCTGCAGCACAGTTTTAGCTGCATTTGCTTACTATGGGAGACAACCTCTGCTTTGAACTCTTCCACATGGATTGATCTGTGCATGCACTTTTTACTGGATAAAAGACATTACATCACTGCGTCTCATTAATATGCTTCAGGTTATTTTAGCGTTTACTTTAAGAAAAAAATGGTTTGTATGAAACGTGCTGCTTGTCTGAAAAGCTGATTTTGTCACACTCCCCAAAACAATCAAATAGATCAGAATATTAAAATATATATACTATAGAAAGAGATTTAGGACACAGATGTGGTTTAAAAGTAAACAGTCTAGAAATGTGACTAGTTTATTTTCAGACTGAATACTAAAAATGATGAAGAGGCAACTTAATTGTAACGTGTGAGGGGTCTGAAGGGTATCTTTTTCCAAGCCTCTCTAGCAGATACCCCTGTAGTACAGAGAGTAATAGATAATCTCTCCATCAAATGTGATGACTTTAAGATTTGATCATACCCTTTTCCCCACATAAACTAAAACAGCAGTCATTGGCCACGCACACTTAGTCCTAGTATTAGGATATATAGAGTTTAGCTAACATCTCCTCACTGCTGTTAAAGAAAAGCAAAAATATGCAGACTAGACTGCTACAGTAATGCTGGACATCAGTGACTCCCACAAAATTTGTTAAGAGAATGAATAACAAGAAAATGGCTAAAGGAAAGAACCCAGTTTCAATTTAACTTCTTTAAACTCAGGCCAAAGACAAATGAGTTTACGAAAGACTTACAACATTACCCAAATCTGGAAATCCTGTTTGTCCATCAAACTGCAGGTGGAAGGGAAAATAAACGGGCTGTGACTGGAAGCAACCAGAAAAACAACCTTCTCACATTCATGTCTCTTTGTCAGGCTTTCTCAATAGATGTCCACGTGATCTGTCTCACTATAACTGCAGTCTAGAATAATATATTGTAGCTTGCTATAAACTGTCATACTAGTATTTCTAATAGAAAGAACTCTTGTCTTAGAGTTCATCTTTTCTCAAACGCTCTCACTTTCTCCTCCAGCTTTTTTCCATATGGGCTTGCAACAAAGCGTATCTTCATGTGGTATCTGCCTCATTGTTTATGCTTAACAAAACCAAAAATCGTATTTAAGAGTAGCTAAAACTCACCAAAGGGTCCTGCTATCCTCAGCCCAGCTAATGGATTAAATGGACTCAATATAGCTCCTAGTGCTTTGATCCAGATTGGAATTGGTCTTTCGTGTTCAGCATTATTAGGCCTCTCTGGAAAACCCCATGGCTCCACTAAGATAAGATGCTTGACCCTGTTGGCAGAAAAAGTTCAAAGGTTTAAAGTACATTATTTTTCTTTAGCTGAATACAATAAAAATGTATTATCTGCGGACTTTGCAACCTTAGTCAGTTCTATCATACTGGCTTATTACCGATGTTTCTGATTCATCAGTGGTTTTGCTTTCAGTTAATAGAGTGACCGAATTGTAACTAATCATATGTAAGAACACCAGAAACTTAGGAAGCTCATGTCACAGAGAGAAATTCAGTATTCAATGGATACCAACTGTCACACACATTTGAGAAAAAGGCCAGTCTTGTTTCTACTTTTAAAAATCACCTAATCTATATGCTCAGTTAATATTATTTGCAGGAGCAGATTAATTTGGGAAGAAAGAAGATAACTGCATCCGTTTCATTCAAGTAAACTTCCTAAATGTCTTTCTTCTGTAAGCCATGTAAGATCTTTGTTCTAAGAACTAAGGCAATTTATCTGAAAAATCATCTCATCAAAGTAAAATTTGAACTGAGAGAGGGAGAGCAAAATCAGATGTTTTCTAAGTTTACTGATTTTAGGTCATTAAAGAAATGTCAGAGAGCCAATTTATAAAATATCACTCAAAGGAATCTCACTACAGAGAGCATAATAGGAGTCTCCAAGCACAAGCAACTATGAATGCAAGCCCCCTCAAGCAAAACTTCTATTTTATCTCGATAGATTAGAATAGTCTGTTTAATCCCATAATAACACCTATTGTCCTAGATACTGCTGATTTCTGAAAAAGTGGCTCTTAGCTAGAGTTTAGCACAGTTTAAGGTGATTTTCCATGCAAGCTTCATCATGTTTACTTCCTTCTTCATGACTTCTTCCTCTGTCAAAACCATGAGATTAGATATTTACTACAGCAGAGTCCTTTGTGCCTGAAATTATGTCGGAAGTGATTCCAAAGGCTATTTCTGGACTATAATCAGTTGGAAAACCAAAAATCTGGGCTTGAAATAAGGGGTTGAAAAGGATTAACCTCTCAAAGATGCTTCTTGGCTGTCAGCTCAGACACAAGTGTATCTGCATAAAGCAGCAAACACCAGTGGTTAAGAGAGGACAGGGTAGAATTTAACTATAAAACCAACAGGGATATATATATACATATAGAGTATACGTATTTAACTATAAACCCAACCAATTTAACTACAAAACCAAGTTAGAGGCTAAGGAGAGCAAGTGCTGAGGAGCCATTCAGGAAAGCCACATATTCTGTGCACAGACTATAGCATTAAACATAACACAGCAAAACACATGAATAAAATAGAGTATGCTTTTTTCCCCTTCCCCCATGTTTCCTTTCTTAATACTTTCCTTCCTATTTGGCATTTCTCATTTTGGTAACCAAGCCTAACACATAACCCAGAAAAATGGGAAGTTCATCGTGAGAATAATTCCAAAAATGATAGTCTGAAGTTGCAGTATTTAAGAACCATGACACACCACCACCTGGGGATATTCTAAATGGGAATCTTTTTGGATTATTAACCTCAGATGTCCCATGAACAACTTAGTACAATACAGCAAAGTAACGGATTATCTCAGATGGGAGAAACAGATCTGCTTTCCTAACAATATGTATACAGAATCTCGTAAGCCACTAATGCATTGTTAGATAATCTGACTGAAAGCTCCTCTATATTTAATACTTGATTCAATGCTGTCTTAGGATCCTACGAGTCAGTTTGCTATTCTGATGGTATTTTAATTTCAGAGAAACATTAGTAACGGGAGAACATAATCTGAAACACCCCTAAATTAATTAACCCCAACATAAGCACAGTGAGACATGAAAACAAAGTGTCACATTTGATTTAAGTCAACACAGGGCAGAAACACTATCCCATCCCACAGGGATACAACAGCACCACTTACAGGTACTTCAGAGAGAGGGCTAACAAACTTGGAATTGGTTCCTGCAAGAAACTAACTACAGTTAATTGAAAGTTGGTTTATGTCGAAAAGGATAACAGGCTTACATTCCTAAAGCAGAGGACTGCATTTCTTCATTGCACTTCTGGATTTAGACACACATGTACTTTAACCCATCATTTCCAGCCACATGTACCAGCTGTAATCCACTTGGAAAGGAAGAGGTAAAATGTTTTACCAAAAAATGATGTATAAATTTCTTTCAAAATCTCCAATTGAGGAAAAAAAAATTGTTGTGAATATAAAAGAATAAGACAGTTTGGCATAATATAGAATCTGCCACACAATGTGGAAAACTAAACATATTCATAGTTTTTCACAAGAGTCCACTATGTGTACATAAACAAAAGCAATGTCCCTTTTTGATACTGCAGGACCTCAGTTCAGTTGGTGGGATCCTAGCTCACTAGGAGCTATATAACCAAACTGTATTAAAAAAAAAGATAAAGAAAAAAAAAACGAAAAAAAAAAAAGGAAACAACAAATTACTAGTTTCAAGGGAAAAAATGGATTAGCTGTTGGCCACAGTTCTGTGCAGAGAAAGATAACGAAATATAATTACAAGACTGCTGCAGCTGGG
Organism: Myiopsitta monachus; assembly: GCA_017639245.1. Taxonomy (NCBI): domain Eukaryota; kingdom Metazoa; phylum Chordata; class Aves; order Psittaciformes; family Psittacidae; genus Myiopsitta; species Myiopsitta monachus. Next base: position 24,813,494 of record CM029928.1, read on the forward strand.
TTGTTTTGCAAAGAAGAAATATGAAGTGGCACACAGACAATTTAAATGAAACAGTCACTAAAATAATTTTTACATCATCATGCCAGCACCAGGCCAACTGCTAGCATATAGGCACAAATTACCTAGGGGAATTACTTTCAAAAGTTTCAATGTTATCCATAATAAAGGGAAGTTTGGCAGAAACTGGGCTATTTTCCCTTCACAGACCTATGTTTGATCAGAGATGTCACAAGCATTCACCCATAAATACAAACTTTGCTATTTCCCCTTACAACATAGCAAGGGGGTACTTAACACAACCAAAGAGGTACAGGAAAGTACTTAGGAAAGCATGTTTACCATATGTACTCATTTGTATTCACCTGGGAACAAAACATACAATAAATGTTTCAGGCTTAAAATACACTATTAAGTTTCTTTAACTTAAAGATAAAATTTACTATAAGATAATCTATAAAGAGCCAGATGAAATAAAATCTGTGTTGAAATCACTAGTCAAATACAGAAAAGGAATTCCTTCATTCCTTTATTTTCACATACCTTGATGGGTATTTTAATGAGTAAGCAGCGGCCAGGAATCCACCAAGGTTGTGCCCAAGCAAGATAATTTTTTCTAACCCCACCTCCTTTCTCCATTCTTCTATGGATTCCACAAACTGATTTTCGGCTTCCTGAGCATCAGTGTCAAAGTGTGGTCTACTGCTCCGTCCAAATCCCAAGAGGTCGAAAGCATGAACGGTCCTGTTCTCACAGAGGTCTTCAAAATTGAGAGCCCATAGTCCAACACCTCCCCCAAACCCATGCAGGAGAACAAGTGGAGTTCTTTGTGAGAGCTCCGGAGAGAATGACAGCGTCCATATTTTATTCCCATTAGGTAGATACACATATCGTTTATCATATGTGCTTGCAATACCTGAAGAAAGAGTAGAAAAAAATGATGTTGCTAGACGTGCCAAATAAAATACAAAGTACATTCCATGGAAATCACTGTCTTAAATAGGAAGTCTTTTTCAAAGAGAGCTTACAATCAAATATCTAAATAAGCAAACAATGAAAATCTAATTCTAAACCTGTTTATTTCACCACAGTGTAAAAACTGTATTTAAAAATGTCTTTGACAGTACTTACTGTAAATGTATAGAAAATCTAGATTTAAGATTTATATTTAAGATGTATATTTATAAATCTTATTAAATACTAAAGACTTACATTTCAGCATTTTGTCCTCAGCCTCTTTAAGGTGTTGCAGTGATGTGGGGCACCAGGCAGGAAGCCAGCTGAATAACCATCCTAACCTACAATAGGAATACATAATAAAAAATTCCTGAGCAAGCTGGTAGTTTTTTGCATTATGTGATGCTTTGCAGACATTTCTTCTGCTGTTCTTTGTAAAAGTACCCATTTGAATCACACGCCTTGCAGGACAAGAGTGTAGTGAGAGGGGGTTCACTTTCTCCTGACTTTTATAAGGTGGTGTCAGGCTCAGGGGTGCTCTCCAAACAGCCTGCAGTTTCTCCACTGTGTGTTCCTTATCAGAGTGTACTTCATCTATCTCCGTCAGACCAGGATTCTTCTGAGAACCTGGAGACATGAGCCCTCATGCTGACCCGACAAGCCTGGCAGGATATACAACACAATCATAGGGGGTTTCCAGCCTCCTCAAGTTACCCTGGAAGTCTGCCTGCATGTTACCTTACATGAACCTACTATTTCCAGAAAAGCATTAAATCATGCGCTCATCAGCCTAACCTCAACTGACTTATTCACAAGGTAAATTTAAAAGGTGAAAAATAAGCAGGTTTATTCTAGTAAAGCAAAAACCAAGGGTCTTTGTTACTAACTTAGAAACAAACTACCAGAGGAAAACAGCACAGCAGTATCAATTCCCCCAACAGAAGCTGTTTTTCCAGCTGTCAGTTACTATCTTGGTAGCTTTAGCTTGACCATGAGCAGGGGGAATGACTCAGCTAGCAGCACTGCCACCCTGACAGTGCCTCAAAGGACACAGCAATCGCGTCCTTGGTGCTAATTTATCCCTTGTTTTCAAGACGGAATCCTCTTTTTCTCCCTCTTGCCTGTTTTTGAAGGGGCTCAGACTATTAGTGCAAAGGCTGCTACTGCAGGACCTCAGACTATTCCTCACAGGGAAGAGAATAAGGTCACTAAATTCACTAAAGGACTTTCTTTAGCGCTTTTTTCCTTACACTGAACAGCTTTTCAGTTAGTTACAGTATTTTCAGGACTGAACACTGTATTAGTTGTACACCAATTAATGTTAAATGACTATAAACTTGCTAATGTCCAAATTTTTAGAGCATAAACAACACATCAATAACAAATTACAGATCTGCCCGACCAAGTTCCTTACTCAAAGGACCTTCCCCCCACATCTTGGGGGGCTGAGCCACTCCAGCTGCATAGCTACTGAAGCTTATGATACAACAAGGGAGGTTTTCCAGGATGCATGATGCAATAACAAGCAGCACTGCTCAGATTCATAGAAACATACTAGGGGATCTCAAGACTGGGAAGGGATGGTTGTATGTCCTTCCATGCCACATCCTTGTGCAATCTAAGAATGAAGGAACTTGGTATCTAACAGAAATGGGCATCCAAGTGTTTTGCTTCCACATTAAACTCTACATTTAAAAGTAAGATTTTTAAGAGGTTAAAGCTGGCAGCAGCTAAAAGCAATTTCACCAGCAAGTAACTGTGAAATCTGAGTTTAACAGTATCACTAGTTATGGCCAATGTTATGAATTACTCTGGTAAATTTTTAAACAATAACTATGCCAACACCCTTCTGAGGTAAGCTTTCTGCTAGTTCTATGCTTAACTAGGCATTTTCATTCATAACTTTTGGGTTAGAAGCACAGAAGACAGTCACTATTTCACCTAAGCTGAAACTATATGAAATGTTTCCTCTTTGGAAAACCACTGATTTAGCAAAGAAACTTCTTTAAAGAAATTGTATAGCTGCAACAGGCCAGCAAGACAGTGCACAATGAAATAAAAATAAAATCTACAGTTCAGTCCCAGAACTTTATTTCCAAGTCTTAGTGAGAGACCTGAATACTGAGGAAAAATATTCAGAAAGTTGTATCAAAATGGGAAAGTTGGAAGAGATGCCCATTCTTTGTTAGTTATCAGTACTGTTTATAAATAAGAAATCATCATGTATATATATAGCTTGACAAATACAGTCAGCAAGCTGAAATGCCTAAAATAAAAATTATGCTCGTAACTGAGTCATTTTGTACTCTCTGAACCTAAAAGAGCAAGTCAAGAAAGCTTTCTGTCAAAAAAATGGTCACTTTCTAGAAACGTATTTTATGAAAGAAAATGTTTAGTTCCTATATTCAAGGCTTGATCCTTTTTTCCTCCCCTCCTTCAAAAAATGATTTTCCATACTGTTTTCTACTTGTGGAGAACAACCAACTCCAATCTATTTGAACCTTTTCTCTGACATGTCGGGAAGACTTGAGTGTGGCTGCATCATTTCTTTTGTATATCTTTGCTAAATGTGTCTTCTAAATGCACAGAAGAATGTCAACTGCTTACACGGCCTATCATTTTTATTTTTGTGATATAAAGTTAAAACAGCTGTGTAATGTTAAAAAGAAGCAATGGACCTTTCAAGCCAGTGCACACACCAGCAATGGAGATAACATTGTATGAAAGAAAACTAAAGATTTCAGCAGTAGTTTCACACTGTAAGGGAGCTACCCAGTGCAAGAAGAGGCAGACCCCATGCTGCCCTCATCACCCACCACTGCCCGGATGTTTCATTTCCATCTTTTTACATGAGAAATCTCAACAGTGGACTCTTGCATACGGAGGGATCAGCTGCTTGCTGTATCAGAAAGTGTGAACTACATCTGGCAACTGACAGCCCAAATTTATTTCATTTTTATACTGATTGCACATGTGGTCATTACACATCAAATTACTAGTGGAATTTAACCTGTGTATCTGTTTGTGGGCATGCAGTAACATAAACCAGTGCAAACATCCATGCTAAATAAGCTATAATCAATACAGCAGACCATGCCATAGAATGTTTCCTTGCATCTTCTCTCTGGGGTCGGCTAGACTTTTCCACACCCCCCTGAAGAAGTTTGGAATACTGGAGGCTGCTGACCTGCCAAGCGCTCAAAGAAGCCACTCTCTCTGCCAGTAGACCTCAACACTTCGTGCGACACACATGGGGCAGGAGACCAGAAGGTGACGAAAAGCCCCAGAGACACCCACTGAATGGCCTTGGATATGGAGAAAGTCAAGGTCATTGATGCGAGGCTGGCAGTGAGATCATCAATAACCTATGCTGGCAACCAACGGAGTAATAAATAATGAAAACAAAAGGGGCACAGACACAGACATCTGACAGTGTGGAGCTGTAACCATTATGTGCAGGGACCAAGCCACCAGCCAGGACCTAACATATAGGCTGGCTGGGCCAAGTGGCCTGTTTCCCTGGGTCCAAGAATAAGAAAGGATAAAAATAAATATTTATAAATCAGTATTTAAAAATAATGATCGCTATCTTTAGATAGCTAAAAAGTAAAGGACAACTGAATATCATGTAAAATGTAACTAAGGATAATACTGCTTTTCCTTAGCTGCCTTATTGTTCATTTGAATCAAGAACTTGCTGTAACAGCACAACTAAAATTGCCCAAGGGTAACTTTCAAAAGAACTGAGAATCAAGTAGAGGCAGAGACCTAGTGAACCTGACCCACCCATCCACTTCCACTGACTAGGTGAAATTGGATGAAGAATGTGGCAAATAGATAACTCAAAAACTACCATTCTGCCAGCTAGATTAATCCTACTTATCTTGGTGAGAATTGGTAAATTATAAGACAATTGACGGCTCTGTAGCCAGTTACAAATTTGACATACTCCACAAAAAACCTCATGAAAGCTTAGATAATACTGAAAAACTGATAACACCCATTATAACACTGAGGTATGCACTCAAACAGCAGAACAGTAAACAGGAGAAGTATAGATTGGATATGAGGAAGAAATTCTTCGCTGTAAGGGTGATGAGGCACTGGAATGGGTTGCCCAGGGAAGTTGTGAATGCTCCATTGCTGGCAGTGTTCAAGGCCGGGTTGGACAGAGCCTTGGGTGCCATGGTTTAGTGTGAGGTGTCCCTGCCCATGGCAGGGGGTTGGAACTAGATGATCTTAAGGTCCTTTCCAACCCTAAGTATTCTATGATTCTATGATATGGCCCAGCAGTGTGTGCTTGCAGCCCAGAAAGCCAACCATATGATGCGCTACATCAAAACACAGCTTGCCCAGAGAACCTGTGGCTGCTCTATCCCTGGCAGTGCTTAAGGTCAGGCTGGACAGGATTTGGAGCAACCTGGTCTAGTGGAAGGTGTCTCTACCTATGGCAGAGGGGTGGAACTGGATGAGCTTTAAGGTCTCTTCCAACACAAACCATTCTGTGATTCTATCTGGTATCTGGCTTGTTACGTGGATTTTAAAAATCAAACTTTATCATAAAAGAGGTTCAGCAGAAGTTGCTTATAACTCTATCTAGGAGATATAAATGTACATACATGGAGCTCACTCTCACTTTTCAAGCCTACAATTTACTTACATTACAATCATATGAGTGCATGGATTAAAAGATGTATTAAGTTTAAAGTCATTCAACAGAGGCATCTTTCCATGTACACCACCAGTGTAGAGCTAGCTGTAATAATCCATGGAAACACTGCTTGGCAAAAAAGCAAACCAAAATAACCTGTAAGCAACAAAAGTCCCCTAAATCAGAGCAAATGAAAGCAACCAACACCAATTGTTACGTGATGATTTGTCAAGAATTGCTGACCCACTGAGACAGGATGTGCAGAGATCTTTCTACAGCACTGAATATAAAACTGGCTTTTCACTAAGAACTTTGAAGTTAGCATGGTAATCAAAACTCCCAGTCTAGGCCAAAAAACAGGTGTTGAAAAGAGCACCAATGACAGAAGTGTGGAGAATAGACCCTCCTGTCATGAAGATTATCTGGACTTACAAACAATGACATCGGTAAGGAAGGCAGAGCTCAGGGTATACAACAATTACACAGTAATTCACAGAGGATTACAGGAATGTAACTGGCTGCACAAGCAACAGAGCTGGGTGTCCATTGCCGTCTTGCTCTCAGTAAACATATCTAATGTTTTTAATTAAAATTTTTGCAAACAGCGTTGCAAACTACCAAGGTTTTAGCTAGAGAACAAGCTCCAAAACTTAAAAAGCTGAAACACTGGGTGAACTCACTTGTAAATCATTTCAAATTTTACCTTTTACCCTGAAATCTTGTTAGAATCACACTAATCTTTCAAGAACCCTAATCACCTCCCCTACTAATTCTAAGGAGTAATTCCAGCCATTTATAAAGAAGGGAAATAAAATCAAATTGATGGAGAAAATTTGTTTTACTGTTTCTGCTCAGCACCAAGAGGAATGGCATTGTGATTTTCAGGGCCATCCAGCTGGTATGCCAGTTATGAACATTCATCAATTAGAGCTAGCACCAAATTAAGAGAATCTTTGCACTATAACAGAAAAAAAAAAAAAAAAGGATAAGCTAATATAAAGCCTTCTCAGACCTTCCACTCTTGTTTCCACATAAAGTATTTTTGAAGTACTGCGTCAGCAAAGGAATTCAGAACTGCCAGTATACTGAAATCTAAATACAGATATCATAAGGCTTATTCTTCTAAGGTCACACATAACACTATCACATAAACCCACGCAATTTACTTCAATGAAACTTGTCATATATTTAAGTGCTCTACTGAATTGTGGTTATAGAGCTCAGAATTTTATGGAAAAAAAAAAAACACCAAAAAAACAACCAACCCTAAATACTTAAACATTTTCATTAATTTTTAAGTAACACTTAGAGGAGATCAGTAATTAAAAGAACGGAGCAACCACCTGCAGGGAAAAGCAACTCAACCCTTTCAATTGTTACAGAAATAACAAGAACGGGCAAAACAGAAGGAGCGAAAAGGACCATCAGATATTCATAATGGGGCAAAAAGTCAACATATTAAATTTAAGGGCAAAGCGCCAATATTAAAAGTAAATCTGTTTACTATAATGCTCTAAGTCAAGTCTACAGTTAACAGCATTTTGTATGGATGGATGTTTAAGCAAAATAAGTACAGATACACTTTATTTATTTATTTATTTTTAAGAGGAACAGAAGAAACAAGTCTGTTTATTGAATGTTTTATCCATTTTCCTCAGCAGCAGCCTATACAAAGCCTAACAGGTAAGTGGGATTTGGTTTTCATAGCAAATTCTAATGCTGGTTACTACACTTCAAGTTTACAGGTAATAACCTGAAACAATACTAAGCAAAAGAAACAGTCAATGATGACACAATCAAACAGAACTTTATGTGTCAAAATGTCAGAGAAAAGAGCATGTTTATGTCTGGCTAATTTAGGCCAATGATAGGGTTAGGCCTGCAAGACCAGAATACTGACTGCTGTTTACATGACTACGGCAAAAATTAATGCTTTTTTACTAACATGTACCAGCAACACTACCGTCCCAAACCCCCTACTCTTTAAGCATAGAAAAATATCTGTCTTTCCAGCATTCGCTATATCAAAGTTCCATCTTGTTCTCAATTTACTCCTAGGAGAATTTCTCTTGAATGTAGATTGTTTATCAAATCACTGGGAAAAAAATACTTTGGAGAAAAAATGCAATAAACCAATTTCAAACTAGTCTGTGAAAGAACAAGAAAACATGTTTCCAAAACTCAGTAAATTGAAAAACAAACCTGATGACTTGAAGAAACGGCAACTATTTTCCATTCAAAAAAGTTTTTAAATTATTATATATTGGAACTGCGTATCTCTGACTCAAACTTGTAATATTTTCCTGTTTGGTAACACAGTATTAAATGACCGATAGTGATGAGAAATTTAAAATGCATAAGATAGTACCACTAAAAGTAGAATGTCACTTTATCATTCTGGATTTAATTTTATGAACAGGTTCAAGTTCTCCTATATGGTTTTGGCCAAGCCAGCAGGCTCTTTAGCAATTCAGTAGCTGTAATAATCTGAAGCCCAAGAAAATTATACATTCAAGCTTGGTACTATTTTAAAGCAGGAATCTTGCTATGAGAAGGAACGTTGGTGTGGAGAAAGTATTAATGTAAAGAAGTAAATAAAATACATTCTTAAAGACGAAGATAAATACTCCTCCTGTTCAAACAACTTGTAAGAATATAACACTGAGATTTCATTAATTATAAAATGAAGTGAAAGCTATAAAGCAAAGCACATTTAACTGAATATGACAGAATGCATTACTGATTAGCATGAAAGAGGACTCAAATTTCCTAATTAAATTTGGAAAGTTTAGAAAATTAGAAAACTATGTTTATAGTTAATATTCAGTGTTAGTCTGTTAATTCAAGGAAAGCCAATTTATAAAATGAGAAAGATAAAACACACAGAAGTCCATGTGTTAGTCAAACTCTGAGCAGCACCCAGCTTCTCTGTTTTCATTCCTGCTGGTGTCAGGGTGCGGTAAACTGGGTGATTCAATGCCTGAATACCAGGCCATCCTCACTACCAACAGATCAGATCTAAAAAGCTTACTCCATTCTGCCAAGTCAACTCTTTTGTGGCTGCTTTCTCTATCAGTTTTGTGAAATGACTCAGCTTTAAAAGAAACTATGTTTTAAACCTGGTAATTATGGAGACCCAGCTAGAGAGAACCCAGTTAACCAGCAGACCTATGGGCTAATGAAGCAGAAAAATAAAGATGGGCAAGGTGAAGGATGACAAGCTTTTAAATCAGTGCTGCCACTGACAGACAGTAACATACAATCATGACCTCAGTCACTCTAGGTTAAACTGGGCATGGATCTCTCAGGATATGGTTTCATGAGACCTTTAAGAGCATAACCAATTTTAGGAGTCCTTTTAGGACTTCATCCCTGCAACCGAAGAGCAGCATGTTCTTTAGCCATCAGTTTTCCAGGAATAATGAGTACAGTGGAAATGATTCAAGCATACATGATCTATGCACAGTAACTGTTATTGCAAAGACTGTATAATCAGAGGCAGAGCTTCTGCATGTACAGTAGGAGTCAGATGCAGTAACCACCACCACAACAACAACAGTTCAAATGAGATGTTCCTAGGACCAAAATTAGGCTCTGGTAGTTTCAGGCAAACATCTGAAGAAGAAAAGTATTCTGTATTTCACTTCATAACCATTGCATGAAAAGACCAAAATGTTGTAATCCTCATGGAAACACACTGAGGAGCACACTCAGGAGGCAAGACCCAGAAGCAATAATGAAGAATATGGTATGGGAACAAAAAGCCTCAATCCTTTAACAAATGTCTATTTACCATTTTCATGAGGTGACAAAAAATGTACAAAACTGCTGTGAATGGGTTAAAAAGGAAACAGTTCCCCCCCCCACCCCAGATGACATTATAACCCTGCCTACAATCTGTTTAGATGAGTTTAAGAGCCAAGTTGTTCCATGCAGTTACATGTTGTGAAACTCTTGGATACTTCAATAACATTAAAATAGAATGTTTTGAAAACCTCTGCATAATATTTCTAGGAAGCGTAAGGAACATCAGCCCCATTTCAACAGAAAACCATTACAACAAAATAGGTTATTGCAGAATATTGCTACACTAGGTCAGAGGTAAAAACAATGCATTCCTCATGTACTTACTGCATCTTGAACTCTGTATTCAGAACAGTCAACATCAGAATTAATGTAAAAATTCAGAAGCAAATTTTATTATTGTTTTTATATTCACAGTGCTATACAGAACTATCACTATCACAGAACTATCAAAGTTAACCAGAGAATGTAAATAATGAATGTAAATCATAGAATAGTTAGGGTTGGAAATGACTTTATCCATAACAAATGAGCATTTTCTGGCTATTTGAGTGATACTGAAGCTTACTGTGCTACTTAAATTCATTTGAGCAACCTGAGCATTCACACAGAGAAGACCTACAACTATGCTCCCTCCCATGCTGAACCTCGGCCACAGGCACACCCTGCTGTATACCAAGCATCACTGCCACCCTCTCCCCATTTTCTTTTCTGTCTCCCAGTATTGCCTTTAATGTTTTTTGTTATCCACATGTATGCTTTTAATACATTTTTGTCATTTACTCCAACCCCTTTCTAGCTATACCCAAAGGTGTCCATTTCAGGGCACACACTTCTTCGCAAAGTGCCACAAGAATGTTTATCCACGGACTGCCACCCAAGCCTGCAACCTGTATTGCTCATACTGCTTACAAAGTGGCTGTGTTAGGACGCAACGCAAGAAACCACTAAGCATGTGCACAATAATGAAGAAATGTGTGGTCATACAGCTATTAGTTATTCCTATTACTGTTCCCTGCAACAAATCTACAAACAAGAAGAGCGCCCTACTGTCCTTCAAAACATCACAAAGTCCTCTCCACGATCAGGTTAAAGCCAGGTCACAAAAATACTACAGAGCAGAGAACTGATTAATACTAACAAGCTTTCAGAAATACTGCTCTTCCCTAACTTACAACACGTTCTTTGACATACAGGCATTTCCCCTTAAAAACTTTACAGTCCACTAATTGCTTATAGAAATCAGCTAAGCAAGCTGTCTGTTACTTCCTTCCATCTCTTCTAGGGATCCATTATTTTATATTTTGATTTAAAAGCTAAAATCAAACACAGAATAGAGAAAAAAAAAAGTACTGGCAACTACAGACACGTACGGAAGAATACAGAACATAAAGATGCAGAGGAGAGGAAAGCGGGGAGGGAGCTGCATAGTCCCACTAAAACTGATCAACCTTGTGACAGAGATCACACGTGTCACACACAGGCTCAGCACCACCGAGGAGCTGCATCCCTCTGCTTCCTCCACAGTAAACTCACATCTGATAGAACTTGGCATTGCCACAGCTGTTTCTACAAATAACACACTGCATTAAGACCTTGTTAAGACAAGCATAATTAAAATAAAGAAAATGAAAATTTCCTCTTTGTGTCCTTCAGATGTTACATAACTTTCTACTGCTTTCATTTTACCCGTCCACCTACAGGTGTACCCCTGCTGTCCTTCAGACATTGCATAACCTCATCATTGCTTATACTTTGTCAGCCTTTTCATATGTACCATGACAGAGGCCTTGCATTTCAGACTGTCCCTGAATTCCATCAAACAAGATGGAAACAAGAACAAAACAAGGCACCTCTCATACATCAGCCCCACTGCCCACCCACATTCCACCCCTTTTATCTTTATTTATATTCCCTTGTGTATTATGCACAATTTAGATAACAACTTAAATAGGAGATGGATGCTTTCATTTTACCATAAGGAGCCATATAAGAGCACAGCTGAAAGACTATTTAAAACACATGATTATTTCCCTTAGCTCCAAATATGTCATACACAAACCCAACTCATACTCAAGTGTGAATACACACTGAAGATGAACTGTTTCACTGCAGATCATGAGAACAGCTTCTGTGCTGTGTTCCTTACAGTGACTGTTAATCTATGTCAAACAGAACTGGTATTCAATGTTTTGTGCTACCCGACCTCATTTCCATTTCTTGGAATACCTAAGAAGTGCACAATCCTTTTCAAAACATACTGTTTTGTTTACATGCCTACACTACAAATACTTTAGAGGTCAATGAAGCATAAGCAGTCTTAAAAATAGGTAAGAAGTTAAATGGGCCTAAAAAGCCATTGTATCAAATGTCCCCTTATGGAAACATATGATATAATTAATAAGACTATAAGACTTTAGTGTAAGCCTTGAGACACTTAATACACGTAGTCAAGAAAAAACTTCTATAGTCTGCATTTCTTTTTTTGACCCTTACTGCAATACTTTTCTCTTTCTCACTTTAGCATTTGAGGTGCTTCTGCATCTTTGTTACAGAATGCATTTTCATGCCTGTATCATCCTCTCCTTTCTGTAGTCTCCCACGATTCTGAGTCTTCTATTACAACTCATTTGGAGCACTTTCCCTCTCTGCTATTCCTCACCATGTTTTTTTGGTGCCGCTTAAAATCCTTCTCTTTTACCCTCTTAACCTTATTCCTGACTGACCTCATTCCCTTACCCAGCCTCACTGACTCACAAATCTCTCTTCTCCACTGACCTCTCTCCTGCTGTTCAGGTTCTCATATGGATCTTTAAATGCAAACACAGACACTCACCTTTCCTCCCATGCCTCTTCTCTCTGTCAATACAAATCATGTATTCTGAAAAGGTTAGAATTGCAAGTATTCAAAAAATAATTCAGAAGTTATGAAACATGAGAGTCAAAATTTCCTCAACAAGCAATTGTTTTTAATAAGCAAGTGATCTTAATAAACTACTATATAAGAGGAAGATAAAAGGTGCTTTAATAATTTATCAGCTGGGAAAGTTGTTCAGATTCTCCCATAAAACTTCAGAAAAGTCAAAGATCCTCCTGGCACAGACACTACTCCTTTTGGAGCAGTAGGTTTCTAACTGTGACTACCAGCCCCCTAGCAGGCTCTCAAAAACTTTGAATATACCCAAATCCATGCAATAAGTAGTAGAGTCTTTTGTTGATACTTGGAAAGTTTCCACTTGACTCAAACAGTTAGTAGCAGACTTCCTAATGCTGCCTCTTTAACCTGCCTTACTCCCCACCAGTAACATCCTAAGAGTAAATTAAAACTACATGATTACTACCTTCCTCCCTCCACTTCTCATATTTTTCTTTAAAGATCTGAGCTGAATGGCTGATAATTCTAGTGAGATATTTTATTTTTAGGGGAGATTTCCGTCACAGGAGATGCCTTGGCCAGGTAATCGCTAAAGGAGAGCAGGATCTTCTATGGGAGGCAGTGCTGAAAGCGTCTGTTCTCTAATGACAGTATCCATAAAAATTGACTCCCAACTACTGCATACATGTTGATTTCATCCTTCTAGCCTATCTTATAAAAACAAGTTGCAGGAAGAGGGGAGGAGAAAATCCTTCAGCCTAGACATGTCCAGCCTGTAGCATTCAAACCCCTAGTTGATATTACCTAAGGCAGTCTTCTTTAGCAATCATAAAGAACTATGAAGAACTAAAGAACTCTCAGAAAAAAAAAAAAATCACAAACATATCTTCTGACTCATAAATAAAATGTATGGGATGGCCCAATTTTACTTATGTTTTTTTTAACCTGTGAAACAAAGACCGAGGAGCCTCACTGTTGCCCTGGAAACAGATCTTGACCAAGGCAGTGGTCCTCCAGCAATTCTTTGCCATCAGCCCATAATATCCTGCTAATCTGGGGGAATTCAAAAGGCGGTAAGTAAATGTATACACGAGTCTAACTGAAATCTAAAAATCCCCTACACAAAGATACGTACATCAGGTATAACCATGGAGGACTAGTGTGAAATGGGTGAAGCAAATGAAAAAGAAAATTAACAAATAGAAAACTCTTTTTAAAATCTCTGTCCTAAACATGAGCTTAAAGAGTATCTAATAAAGAAGGGAATTCAAAGAGGAGCCAAAACTGAGTAATAAGAGATGAACAGATCATCTACTTTGATACACTCTTTGCAATTATTTTTTTTCCATAATATTTGGCTATGGCTGCCGGCTGGGAAAAGCTGAACATTACTGTTCTACCCCTTATAGTGTTTAAACAAGCCTCTCACAGGGGCAGTTAGATGAGATTCTTCATTCTCCAGGAACAGAACCATGACCTTCTTCTGCCACTGGAACAAGAGATAAGCCCTGTTAGATTTTGCCACTTCTCCCTCTCTCCCTTAAGTCTGCAGTGGGGAGGAGAGAAGTATAGAGACCTTCTCTCCCCAGATTCATACAAGGTCAGGAAAACCATTAGAAACAACCCTATAAAGGCCTGAAAACCTGCTCACACATATATTTTTAGATGAGTGCACAGATATAATGCAAAAGGCATTAAGCACTACCCTCCTGGCAAAAACAGAAAGGAAACATCCTTTAACTATATCCACATATCCTTTCCACATTGCACTTACATCTCATTCGCTTTTTGAAAATGCAAGTTCTTCAATTTTCTTCAATGTATCAAGTAAACGTCATGTTTATTCTTCATATACACCTGTCACTAACAAGTTAATCCAGGGTTGTGATGGTATATTGTAACTCTTCCTGTCACTGCCATGGAATTTGAAATCAACAAATATTTAACACATTTCACTTGTTTATAAATTTCCTGTGAGTGTCAAGGTTTGCTCAGTTTCAAAAGAGGAAGAAATGCTTATTTTGACTTCTGTTAGAAACAAACCAATAAAAGCACTAGCAATTTGGAGCACTAACATTTCATCAAAGCTAATGCACCTCCTGAACTCATGGAAAAGAAGGATGAGATTTTGTACTCAGAACTCTTTAGTGAATTGGGGGCTTACTCTGAAAGTTTTCACATCAAATGGATTAACTGCTACAAAGGGGAACACTGACAACATCCTGAAAATCAACTCCCTTTAAAAGGTCTCCAGCTGAGAAAATTATGATGAGGAACTTGCCCCCATCTATTTGAAAATTTAGCCTAACCCTATGTCCAGATCATCTAGTGTTACGATCCTGCAATCCTGACAGGCTGCTGAAGTAGAGTGCACTTGGCACCGTGTCAGCAGTGCTCTGAACTTTGTGTTATCAAACCCGACAGCTAATACAGTTCAGGCTAATGCGCTGAATGAGCATACAAACAAAACAGGTTGAGGCAGAGTTATTTTAAGACTCTTACTTAGAAAACCAGTAAACCATCAATAAGAGGCTTTATGAATAATGTGTGGTTTAGGAATGTGAATGGGTCAGAAAGAAGACTGGACTGAGAAGGTAACTGCAGTTTCAAATGGGTAATGCTGCAAAAGGCAGGGTTGGGGCTTAAAAAATAGCTTGGAAAGCTATTTTGAGGAAAGGAGGAGAGCACATTGTTACAGAGTGGATGAAACTGCAGAGTGCTTTCAAAGGGAAGGCCCTTGAAGTTTATACCTGAAAAGAAAATGTGTATACATGGTGACAAAGGCATAACAGGGGGTTTGGAAAAGCTGGATAGTCCAATTCTGGTCAGATTGAGCTGGGAGAGCAGCTAAATACATAAGATGAAATACCAAAGCCAGAAGTCAGAAAAAGGACTAAAAAAGAGAACAAAGCTGAGAATGCAGGTAGTTTTGAAAGATAACAAAAAGACAAATATAATATAATAACATGTAAATAGCAACATCCTTGACAGGTAATCACGAATGCACAGCATGATTCTCATGCAAGTGGCTAAAGAATTTTAAGTGGAATTTCTCAAAATAACATGAGACTTAATCATAAGAAAAGGGAGATGGAGAAGAAAAGGAAAGAAATGAGTTTCTGAGAGCCAGGCAGCCAGCAATAAGATACACCATCAGATATTTACAGGATGGAGAAACAGGAAAATTTCACGTCAACAGTGCACACAAAGCACATTTACACATCTGACAGAGGGGATAAAGCACATGTATGACTAGAGCACAGCTAGAGAGCTTCTGATAGGGTATTTTTTTGAGTAAACCATAAAATATGATAGAACACACTGGGAGATAAGGCACCAGTAGACGTAGTAAGTATGTTTGGTAAACAGATTCAAGAGATAGGATGACTACATTATTCCATAGTGGGATAAATGAGGGCAGATACTATATCCAGGGTAAGTAGATGGGTATAAGAGCAGGTTTGTACTGGAAGCTGAAGTATACAACAAGAAGTAAAACATGCACTGAAAGATAAGGCATGAGAAGACACACATGGATAAAGAATACGTGAATGGAGGAAGAACAGACCACCAATTAAAACTTGATTATGACAGTACCCTTTGAATGTGCACAGACAAATATACAGTGCGAAACTACATTTTCAGGCAGAAGAGTGATTAACAGCTGTGACAATGTCGTATATTGCAGGTGTGAGTTAGTAGTTACAAACAAGTTTTAGGAATATGTGTTAAGATCAGTGGCATGATAACTTATGCCAGAGTTATTCTGGTAGATGTGAATGTCTTGGGATAATGAAAGGAAAAGTTAGCAGAGATAGATGAAGATAAGGCAGGCATACATTACTAGAGGAGGGAAAAGTCCAAGCAACAGCTCACAGGTTTGGAATTTAAAGATGTGCTCCCATCTCTGACTTGTATCAGGCATTACACAGAATCACAGAATCCCAGGTTGGAAGGAACCTCAAGGACCATCTGGTCCAAGCTTTTTAGGCAGGATGTCCCAGCACCCTGTGCAGCTGGGACAGAATGATGGCACAGAGGCCTTACTGTTTACCTCTAAGTAAATGTATAGAACAGGTGGAAGGAGAAGACAGGATAGTTGTATGTACAGGTAAAGCTGCAAGGCACAAAAAGCATGGGTCAGCATTATGTACAGATGGGTGCAGAGGAAGGGTGGATGATCACAACAGCACTTACATACCGAAGCAAAGCAGACAGTGAAACGCATACGTACACACTTGTGGGCAGGTGTGCGACTGCAGGAGTTGGGTCACGACCCGAGGAGCTGGGACGCGGAAAGTGAAGCAGCAGGGACACGGATCTGGTGCCAAACCCCCCAGTAGCCTGCCCGCGCGAAGACGCACCTATGGGCACAGGCAGGAGAAGGCCGGAGCAGGCAGGAGGGCGGCCGGTGGGGCAGGACAAAAATGGCAGGCAGCAAAACCGTTCGCCAGGCGCTGCGGCGCGAGGACCCTCGGGCCGCTCGGGAGGAGAAAGAACCCGGGGCCCGCATGAGCCACCGCCGGCACCGCAAGCTGCTGGTGCGGGCTGCGGCGGGAGGAAGCCGCGAGCGATGCGTGTAGCGGCGGGGCACAGCCGGGCCGCCCTTCCGGGCTTCCGCGACGCTGACATCCGCGGGGAGGACTCACCCTTCGCTGGAAGTCTCCTCCTCGGCCATGGCGGCGGCGCGGCGGCCCGGAGTTGGCAGCGGAGGAGGAGCGGCGGCGGCGGCAACGGCTGGCAACGCAGCGAGGGATAGCGCGACCCCGATGGCACCGGCCATCACGCGCTCCTCCCTCCTTCCTGCGCGCCCGCGGCTGCGTCATCCCCGCGGCGGCCACCCACACCGTAGAATGAGGCGTCCAGAGCGCCGCCGTCGCCCCGCCGGGCAGGGCAGGGGAGGCCTGCGGGGAGGGGAGGGGAAGGGAAGGGAAGGGAAGGGAAGGGAAGGGAAGGGAAGGGAAGGGAAGGGAAGGGAAGGGAGGGGTTGCGGGCTTCGCTGGAGCGGCGCTTGTGGGCTTCGAGCCGTCTGCCTGATAACGAGGTAGCAGCAGAGGCCCGGAGCAGTAGCCGGGCGGAGGTGGAAGATGCTGTCGGTGTTCTGTGTGCCCTGTGAGCCAGGTATGCCTATGTAGTGACCGAGTGCATCTCCAGCTCACTGCCTCCCCGCTGTAGGAGGTGCGCGGAGCTGAGCGGGACCAAACACCGGGCGGTTACACCGAGCCGGCAGTCAGGCCCGCGGGCCGGCGCACCGCTTGCAATAAAGCCAAGCCAAGGCAGGGACACCCAGAGCAACTCACACAGCAATGCGTCCCGGTGGGTGTTGAATGTCTCCAGAGGCAGAGACTCCATAACCCCATTGGGCAGCCTGTTCCAGGGCTCTGCTACTCTCAGTGTAAAGAAGTTCTTTTGTAGTTCGTGTTTTTGTGTGTGTGGTTTTTTTGTTTTTTGTTTTTTTTTTAATATGTAAGAAGCAAATTAGGAGCTCTGTATGTAATTTAGGCATTATCTGTCCCTGGGACGATTACAAGTAGAACAACTGATGCGATTTTCATTTTCAAGCGTTTTGGAAAACTTAAGTGCAACCGTGTCTATGGGGAGGACAATGCTGGGGGAAAGGGATGTGCTAGTTTTAGAAAGTATTTAGCTTCACAATATAGGTTGTCTTACTACTCAGCTCTGCAAAAACTGCGTTCGTATTGAACAATTGCCAAACCTTAACTGAAATAGAACAGCAAGTTGCAGTCAGTGGAAGGAGTGGCAGGAAGTTTCTAAGTCTGCCATTTCTTCTGAATTTTGCCACTGAGCTGAAGCAATTTAGAAAAACAGAGGGATGATTGTATACCATTTCTGAAATCCTTTGACAAAAGGCATAAGGTTAATTTGGCAATAGCTGAAATTATTCTCAGCTGAAACCATTTTGCAATTTTAGCAACAGTGATTGTTGAGATTACACAATCTCAGCTAGAGTTTGTCTGTGTCACAATGCTTTGGCAATTTGACATGTTTCTCTGGAGAGTGTATTTATTTTTTTATTATTGCTCTGAAAAATTTTATTTACCAAAAATGTGAGTATCAGTAAGTGCAGATGTACATGACCACAGGCAAACATTTGCAAACAGCTTGAAACAATAGCTCTGAATGCTACGGGTTTTTTCCTTCTTAATTTCAACAGAATGTTAAGTTTAAAACATCATGAACAAGATTTACGCCCTGCTTGTGGAACATTTAAGTGTTCACACACAATTTTCTCTGGTCACTTACTGGTTACACTTGTTTAAGTTGCACTTGTTTAAGCAGCCCTTTCTTTTATTGAGAAATTACTCAGTTTCTTTAGAACTGATTGGGTTATGTGGGTAAATCAGCTGTATTTATGTGCATGAAGAAATGACTGTAATAATGCTGATACAAAAGGGTCATGCATCAGTTGGCTGATGTGGTGTAGATGAATGAAGGACTGGTGTGTCATAGTAAGAAGTGAATAGTTCAGATGAGTTTTTCCATTTTCGTATTTCAGAGAAATTTCAGGACACTGAAAATGTCTGTGACTCTGAGGGAATGGTCCCTGCAACTGTTTGATCTCTCACTTCTCTATGTTGATTTTTAGTGGGAGTTGTATTTGCCCCTCTTTATTGAATTAGTTTAATAAGAGATACGTCACCCAATGTTGCTATTGTAAGCCAGAATTTTATTTTCAGATCCTATTGCCTAACATAGATAAGTTTAAAATAGACTTTCCTCTTTCAACAATAAAATAAAATTTAAAATAACCCAACAGATATCTGCTTGCTTTGTTGCTATTCTTATTGCTTCCTTTATTAGATATTTTCAGGGCAAACATCTTTCCTGCTAGCAACAGAAGAAAAAGCAAGTTCCCTTTGCTGGGAAAGCAATACAACTGACCTCATGAATCCCCCTTCTCCTGGACTGAGAGACAAAAAATCTCCACACTAGAGAAAGACTCCAGATGACATTACAGAAATTGGAATGTCAAAGCCATCTTGCTTACTCTGGATTTCATGTAGTAACTTTGAGACTGTTTATGTTAGAGGCCAGTTCATGGTAACTGTCATTGTTATAAACTGCTTAACATTTGGGGTTCTGCTAGTGTCTATGTCAATATTCTTCAAATATAGAGAATTTCTATATTATATGTCGTATTCTTGTGATCTGACTTTCAACCCAACAGAAGCAGCTACTTGTCAGCAAGAGCTTGTGATTTAATAAAGCACAAAAAGAGACCAATAGTGTTTATCACCCACATTTTTTTAACAGCTTACTTAGGAGGCTACTTCTCCAAACTGCATCCCAAATAGCTTGCTAAAATCATTCTGAGCAAAAGCTATAGAGAAGGTTAACCTGGCCCAGTATGTACAGACTAAGGGGAAAAGATAGTTTATGCTTGCTATTTATATTAAAATGATAAAACCAGCAGTTTGATGAAAGTAACATCATATACTGTGCTTACTCTGATTTGATAGCAATAACTAAGGTGGTATCCCAGCTCATGAGCAAAGGGGCTCACACCATTTGCATCCCTGTGGTGCTTCAGCAAGCATGCTTTTACTATCATACAGCCTCTGCAAGCCCTTCATTTCTTGCTCCCACAGATCCTTCTCCTCTGAATGTCTGTTGCACAAGTTTGGCCATAATTTCCACTGAAAACTTGAGCTTTACATCTCAGATTAGAAGGGAGAGCCACCTTATTTTGACATTTTGCAAGGACTCAGGATAACAAGGAGAAAGCAGAATAAATGTGATTGGTTTCTGCAAGTAAATCTGTTTGTGATGGCAAGAGGAACTTGAAGCTGTCATAGGATGTCCCTGGGAGCTCCAATCCATGCCTGTCACTAGAGGACTTAACTTATCTGTCATGCTTCTTCAGAGGAGAAACCTGACATTTGTCATGTGCCTCAGGGCCTGGATCTCCATGTACTGGAGCTTGCTGTGGCAAAGCCTGAGCAGAAGCCCAAATAGGGCTTGGTGACCGAAGATTTACCAGCTTTCAGGATGTTTGATTTACTTTTTTTTTTTTTTTTTGTACCTCTGTAGTGGAGATTATTATTTTGAATACAACTACTCTAAGAAGGCATTGCCACGTTTGGGCCGAACCATGCATTTCTTTAATGCTACCCACAGTCCTTCTTTTCAATGTTCTGCACAGTTACAATCCCTTTACCAGTTTATCCTTTCTCAGAAGTTAAATAGGGGTTGAAATTGATCGATTGTAGATGAATTCAATTCAAAGCAAACACCTCATAGTGAGACAACCCCTTCCTCACCATATACCCTGGATTTGGAGAAGGCTGAGGTTCTTAATGACTTCTTTGCCTCGGTCTTCACTAGCAAATGCTCTGACCACACCACCCAAGTCTTGGAAGGCAGACGCAGGGACTGTGAGAATGAAGACCCTAGGCCCACTGTAGGAGAGGATCTGGTTCAAGACCATCTTAGGAACCTAAATGTACACAAGTCCATGGGGCCTGATGAAATCCATGCACAGGTCCTGGAGGAGCTGGCAAATAAAGTTGCTAAGCCATTGTCCATCATATTTGAAAAATCATGGCAGTCAGGTAAAGTCCCCAATGACTGGAAAAAAGGGAAATACAACCCCCATTTTCAAGAAGGGGAAAATGGATGAGCTGGGGAACTACAGACCAGTCAGCCTCACCTCTGTGCCTGGCAAAATCTTGGAGCAGATTCTCCTGGAAGGCATGCTAAGGCACATGAAAAACAACAAGGTGGTTGGTGACAGCCAGCATGGCTTCACTAAGGGGAAATCCTGCCTGACCAATCTGGTGGCCTTCTGTGATGGGGCTATGGAACTTTTGGACAGGGGTAGAGCAGCTGGCATCATCTACCTGGACTTGTGCAAAAGGGTTGAACACTGTCCCACATGACATCCTTGTCTCTAAGTTGGAGAGACATCAATTTGATAGGTCGACCACTTGGTGGTTAAAGAACTGGCTGGATGGCCACACGCAAAGAGATGTGCTCAGTGGCTCAGTGTCCAGCTGGAGGTCAGTAACGAGCATTGTCCGTCAGGGATCGGAGTTGGGACCGGCATTGTTCAACATCTTTGTCAGTGACACGGACAGTGGGATTGAGTGTGCCCTCAGCAAGTTTGCTGATGACATCAAGCTGTGTGATTTGGCTGATACGTTGGAGGGAAGGAATGCCATCCAGAGGGACCTTGACACACTTGTGAGGTGGGCTGATGCCAACCTGATGAAGTTTAACCCTGACAAGTGCAAGGTCCTACACCTGGGTGGGAGCAATCCCAGGCACAGCTCCAGGTTGGGCAGAGAAGAGATTCAGAGAAGACCTGTGGAGAAGGACTTGGGAGTGTTGGTCAGTGAGAAAATGAACATGAGCCGGCTGCAGTGTGCGCTCGCAGCCCAGACCGTATCCTGGGGTGCACCAAAAGGAGCGTGACCAGCAGGTCGAGGGAGGTGATCCTGCCCCTCTACTCTGCTCTTGTGAGACCTCACTTGGAGTATTGTGTGCAGTTCTGGTGTCCTCAACATAAAAAGGACATGCAACTGTTGGAACAAGTCCAGAGGAGGGCCACGAGGATCATCAGGGGACTGGAGCACCTCCTGTATGAAGATAGGCTGAGAAAGTTGGGGCTGTTGAGCCTGGAGAAGAGAAGGCTGCGTGGAGACCTCATAGCAGCCTTCCAGTATCTGAAGGGGGCCTATAGGGATGCTGGGGAGGGACCCTTCATGAGGGACTGTAGTGAGAGGACAAGGAGTAACGGGTTCAAATTTAAACAGGGGAAGTTTAGATTGGATATGAGGAAGAAGTTCTTTACTGTAAGGGTGGTGAGGCACTGGAATGGGTTGCCCAGGGAAGTTGTGAATGCTCCATCGCTGGCGGTGTTCAAGGCTGGGCTGGACAGAGCCTTGGGTGGCATGGTTTAGTGGAAGGTGTCCCTGCCCATGGCAGGGGGGTTGGAACTGGATGATCTTAAGGTCCTTTCCAACCCTAACTATTCTATGATTCTATGTGTTAATGAGGAAGTCTGCCTGGCACCGTGTTGTCTGTGTTTCTCTAGGAAGAGCTCTTGGTGTTGCTTAGGTGGGTGAGGAATCCTCATGTCAGCTGAGCCTCTGCTGCTTGCTTCTGGACCTCAGTATGATGGCAATCTGACCATGGATGTTTCAGCATTGGATAAGTCAGTGAAGAAAGGAAGAGTCATAATCATGTTAATCTTGGGTAGAGTCTGGAGGTTCATGTTATTGGACAGCCTAATGTTATGTTCCTAGTGCGATTGTTCCATGTTACCCTGTTTCCTAGACATATCTGGGTGTGAAAAAAAAAATTAAAATCAGTATAGGTTGACCAGGAATAGGTTGAAGTTCAACTTTTGGAAGTCCTCCTTCATGTTAATTTGGCCAACAACTTACAACAATCTGGCTCTGACTCTGGAGAGTACAAGGCGGCTATTTCTACAAATACCCAAACTCGTGGAAGCTGTGAGGGATGCTGATGACATGGGAGACTCTCCTCAAAGCAAGGCTAGTGTTTTGCTGTGGTCCGTGTGCATGAGGCCTGCCCTGCACAGGGGAAACAATCTGTCCCAGCCTCTCATCGTTTCAGGTTCTTGCTGTGCAGAAGGGAAAGCTTTCTTGTGCCCCTTCCAAGACTCGTGGCTTCTCCTGCTCTGGGAGCAGGCTGTCTGTGGTCTGGGAAACCAATGACGTTGTGGCCATGATTGTGAGGGGACAGTTGTGGAGTGAATGGCTGGGGCAAAGGAGAGTCTCTGTGAGCCTGGCACTGGAATGAAAGAGGTGCAATTGAGGAGATTTGTAAGAAGAGTTTTGCTGGTTACTTCACCAGGGTTGTGTCATGCAATCGAAGTAAATATCAGTCCTAACTGCATTGCTATTTAGAACATCTCAGAGCGGGTTTACACTCAGAGCCCAAATGGCATCATTTTGAAACCATGCCCACAGCAGTTGCAGTAGGAAGTTGAGCAACTGCTGGTAACAGTCAGCTATGGGGAGGCCAAGTTTAAGTGCTCCAAGAAGTGAATGAACTGCAAGGAGGGCTGCTTAAATACATCTTTATTAATACATCAGTTTCAGCAACAGCTGAGACCTATGACAGGCTGTGTTGCTAGCCAGGACCTCCATTTTGTCATATTTGGCTATTCGAGAGTACCTGACTCACATGTGATTAACCTGAAATTCCCTCCTGGATGCAGGAGTGGCTGGGGAGTGACTGTTCTCAGGTTTCTCATGTTTTCAGGTGGGTGGATGGGTGCTGTGACTCTGTCTGCCTGGGTCAGATGAGCTGGCTGTGAGAACCCATGCCCATGAGACATTTAGCTGCTTGAGACAATGTGTAATGTAAGCAATGTCCCTGTGCCACAACCTGCTGTTTTCTCATCCTCAGCTGTGAATGTGAATACCTACGTGAACAGGCAAGATGGAGACAGCTGAACCTTCTAGGCTTTCTGGAGAAGTCCACACTGCAATAGGCTGTTCTAGTTTTGATTACAGAAAGATACAAGCATGAAATGAAATGCAACTAGCAAGCAAAAAAACCCAAACAAACCCCCAACACATCACTCTAGAAGCCCACTAATTGTATGAGTAGAAGGGGCTCTCTAACGCTAAAGTGAGAAAACTAAAAGATGTCAGAAAGGCAGTACCTTCTAGACTTCACTACAGAAGATCAGTAAAATAAGGAAACTAATGCATTAGCCTCAGTTAAGAAATGGGTAGAACATTTAAGTCAGGTATTTTCGAATTTACCTCAAATCTCTCTTTAGCTGCCCCAGCCTATTTAAAGATTTTGCTATCAGAATCTCAGATTCAGTAATCAATGCTTTTAGAAATTATGCATGTTAGGTAGGAAGGAGGGAGGCTGTAAAGTGACAAGCATGACAGAGGGGAGGGAGGAGAAAGGAAGTAAGAAATTATTAAGCAAATTCATTCCAATTCCTAGAAAAATAGTGAAAAATATATTTGTATATCTCTGAAAAATAACATAGGTATGAGTAACCATCAACAGCAAATCATGTCTCAAAAATCTGATTGCCTTTATGTTGCTTGACATCTTATGGATAGAGAAAAACTGTATGTGCAATATGTCCTAATTTTCAGGTAACTTTTGATGAGATTCCTATAAGCAAATAAATGAAGTGTTCTGCATTGATCTGCAGCTAGGTGCATGCAAAGCTTCTTGGAAAACCATAATAGGGGGTGGTTCTCTGTTAAAATAGAAATGTATATCAAGTTGGACTGCACAGATCCTGAATCTGGTGACCTGGATGAATACTTGTAAAAGCAAAAATGCTTACTGATTTCACACATCTGTCAGGCTGGGAAGGAGTAAGTATGCTGTAGGACAGGGACAGAATAAAAAAATGTTCTTCAGTTAGAAATATAAAAAAAATGTCAACCAAACCAGTAGGAATAATCAACCAGTTGGGAAAACTAAGTAGGTAGCAGTTCTGTATAACAGTAACTCAGGCTTCGAGTGGTCACAGACTGGTGTGAGTCAACCATGGCTTGTTATTGCAAAGAAAAAAAGATAAGCAACCTGCTGGGATGAATTACAAGGATTAGCATCTGAAAGACTTGGCAGGGAATTCTGCTTTGCTTAGCAGATGTAAAGCTAGTTTTGGATGTTGCACATGAAGAAGGATCAAGAAGAGCATGACCAGCAGGTCGAGGGAGGTGATCCTGCCCCTCTACTCTGCTCTTGTGAGACCTCACTTGGAGTATTGTGTGCAGTTCTGGTGTCCTCAACATAAAAAGGACATGGAAGTGTTGGAACAAGTCCAGAGGAGGGCCACGAGGATCATCAGGGGACTGGAGCACCTCCTGTATGAAGATAGGCTGAGAAAGTTGGGGCTGTTGAGCCTGGAGAAGAGAAGGCTGCGTGGAGACCTCATAGCAGCCTTCCAGTATCTGAAGGGGGCCTATAGGGATGCTGGGGAGGGACCCTTCATGAGGGACTGTAGTGAGAGGACAAGGAGTAACGGGTTCAAATTTAAACAGGGGAAGTTTAGATTGGATATGAGGAAGAAGTTCTTTACTGTAAGGGTGGTGAGGCACTGGAATGGGTTGCCCAGGGAAGTTGTGAATGCTCCATTGCTGGCAGTGTTCAAGGCTGGGTTGGACAGAGCCTTGGGTGGCATGGTTTAGTGTGAGGTGTCCCTGCCCATGGCAGGGGGGTTGGAACTAGATGTTCTTAAGGTCCTTTCCAACCCTAACTATTCTATCCTGTGATTCTATGTGGACCACCTGCAGAGTAAACAGAATGTGAAGGGATCTAAGGGAAACAGTGAATTATTTCAGATTGTTTAATTAGGAAAGAATGACAAGAATGACAACATAAACAGTCCACAAACATGTGAGAAGTTACTGATGAGATGGGAATAACCTGTTTTCTACCCCCACCAGGGGCAGAAATTGCAACCAGGATATTTTAGGTTAAATATTAGGACAAACATTTTTCAAGGCTGGAGGTACTGGAAAAAAGATTGCCAGTGGTATGGTCAGGGTCTGTCAAGAACAGGCTATGGGGTCTTTAAGAACTGGCTATGTACACATCTTTCATAACCAGAAATTTTATAGGTGTAGTGGAGCTGCCTATCAGTATGACCATCAAAGGACCCTTCTGAGCCCTATGTTTCTATTTTTGTTAATGTCACAGGATTGTAGAATGGTTTGGGTTGGAGGGGACCATTAAAGCTCATCTAGTCCAACCCCCGTGCCATGGGCAGGGGCATCTTCCACTAGACCAGGTTGCTCAAAGCGCCATCAAACCTGACCTTCAACACTTCTGATGACAGAGCATCCACATCTTTTCTGGGTAACTTTTTCAGTGTCTCACCAAACTCATTGTAAAAAATATCTGTCTTATATAAAATCTAAATCTGCCCTTTTTCAGTTTGAAACCTTTTCCCCTTGTCCTGTCACTACAGGCCTTGGTAAAAAGTGGATTCTGTCCACCACTGCACCCATTTCCCCATCTCATGTCCTGATGTCCATGGCACTCCACTTGATACTACTTGAAGGTTTCAACCTGAAAAATCCTCCTCATAATCCTGCTTCTAGTTAAGTTAGCTTACCTGTGAAACACAGTGCAACTTCTCTGGTGTAATTCTGATCTCACCCTAACCCTGTTGCTTGTAACTATAAACTCATGCAATGTTTTGGAGTTATCTTTTTACATAAAACTACATCTCTTTTTCTAACCTTAAAACATATGTTGTAATATACAACTGTTCAACAATCTTCAAACATCTGCCATGGGTAAACACAGGAAATGTCTTGTGGGTATTGTACTTGGTATCTGGTAAGCTCCGAACCTGAGAATTTCCAGTCATTACTCTTGAGAAATAATTTCCTACTGCAGGCTTTTTTTTGTTAAAAAATTTATTTTTAATACTTCTCTATTCTTGACATAAAATAATAAATTCTGAATATTTTTAACCAGATTAATAAAAATAACTAATAGTTTTCCAGTTATTTATGTATACAACAAGAGCAAACAATAATTACCTTTACTAGTAAAATTTTTTCTTCATGTGTGTGAAGAGAATACTGAAAGCAATATTTAAAGTCAGTAAACCTGTTTGGTTACAATTTTTTAAATGTTGTTTCTTCTGAAATAAATTATTCCTTTTTTGTTATCTTTTAATAAATCATTAGGGCATAATAAGGAAAAAAGGAATATTTATTATTTGTACTAATTCTAGCTGGTAGAAAATAGTACTAAGTAGTAGTAGCCTGGAAAATACTTCTCTCCTTGGAGTTTGCCCTTTTTTAACATAAAGATAACTTTTGTAAGGCAATGTCAAGATGAGAAACTGCTTAAACTCAGAAGTATTTTTTCCCATTTATACCCTCTGCCACTGGCCTAATTCAGCCTTGTAGATTTTGTTGGGTTTTTGTTTGTTTTTAAATGAGGGAATGCAGTGACAGAGAACCCAGGTATCTTGCGGTGCACTGTTTTTATTTACAAGAAACGTATGCAAAGTCTTTATTGCTCTGAAAAGGGGAAGAATCAAGCAACAGGAGGCAGACTGCTTACAGTTTGTTCTTTTGACTTTCTCTTGGTAACATACAACTGTTGCTTCTCTTGCTCTCTGGCTTTTTTTCTGTTTGCTTGATGGGTACATCACACAGATACACACTGTCCTTCCAAACTATACTCAACCTTTGCATCCACCTTCAAACCACAGTGCTACCCTTTATACAACATTATCTTAGTTCTTACCCCAGCCTTGTCATGCTTGTCTGGATTTCAGTCAGTACTTTTTACTGTGATGGTTACTGATAAAGGTGAATTTAGCATGATTAGAAAATTCTGTCCTGCCCACTGTTTTCAGCAGTGCCCACAGAGCAAACTCAATGGCTGCTTTCAGATACGGCAAATCTACAGGATGAATTTGCATTTAAAATTAAATACATATTTACGTAATCTTACCATTCAAAGTGCTATGGTATATGGCAGTACATATGTGTTTTTTCCGTCTGGATGAAAATACGCTATTAATTCTGAGGGAAAAGGGTTTTCTTTCTCCCACTGGTATTTTCCACAGGACTTCAGAAGAGGGCTGGCTTTGGAACCTTCCCACAGCAACAGAATGGTGCTAAACTGTTGCTGTGAGAAGCAGGGACCTCCAGAGCACAGCTCTGGCTGAGCCATGTAGGAGGAGGAGACAAGTGACCCTGCTATTCATGGAGGCAGCCCTTTCCTTTTCTGGATGCTGTGTGTCTCAGTTCCAGCTGAGGTCCTAATTCAGCTGTCCCACAGCTATTATCTGTCACAGCTGTATGATCTGCCTCTGTGTTGGGCTGGGAGAGCTCACATTGCTCAGAGCTTGTCCAAAGGTGGAAAAATCTGCAATTCAGCAGTGGAAGAAATGGCTCTTGTGAATGGCAGAGTTGGTGCATCTGAAGTGGCAGAAACCCCAGTATTACAACAAATGCCATCCATGAGCATTCAAGGATTTAACAAGACAGTCTCTGAAATTGAGTAAAAGTTTTACAGGGAGAAAGAGAGTACAATTTTTTTCCTAACTGGTTGTGGAACAGTGTTACCACATCTGTGCCTCAAGACAACTAGCTGTTCACATCTCCAAGTAAGCTCCTTGGTGAAGAAGTTCTTCAGCTGAACTGACTAGATCCAGATGGGATACCAACGGCAGCTGTGGTCACACCCTTTGATTAAATCAAGCCTCTGATTCTGTGTGATGTAGGGGAGTTTTGTCATTGACCTAATTAGGATCAAAAGCAAATCCCAATGTCTGCCTGTAAGACCCTGTGATGTCAGTAAAAGTTGTGCCATTTTACTTGTGTACCAACTTCTTAACACATCATGGCTTCCATCTGCATGTGCACAGAAACCAAACCAGAGCTCTTAGCAAGCATTTGGGATAAAGCTGATAAAAAATAGAATAGTGGACCAAAATCTGCTTCGAGTTATTTTATGTTTCATACCAATTTAACTCCATTAATTGTCATGGAATTTCTTTTCAGTTGCACTGTTGCAACCAAGTGCAGAGCTTTTGCCCCAAGTGTTTCCCAGCTTCAGAAACTGTTCTCATCAGGAATCTTTTAATTTCTCTAATTTTTCTTGATGTTGTTTCACTAACCCTTCTTTATCTTTGCTGCTGAATATACATTTGATTACTAAATTTTGTGCTTCTCTTCACATGACCTATTTCTTTTGAGTCTTAATGCTGTTGCTTGGATACGCTTCCAAGTCAGGCACTTGATCTCATCTTGCTGTTCTCTATGCTTTGGGCAATACAAATGGCTTGCTATTGAATATTTTTTCAGTTTTTTAAATGTATGTGGTTTGTCTGGCACCTTTGTTTCAGCAGAACTTTTGTCTTTGATTACAGGTATGTTGTTTTACATGTAGTAAATCCTGTGTAATACTGAGTAGCTCCCTATTCTTGCTTTTCTTTAGTCAGTTATAAAAATGGCACCATTATGCAGAGTAGAGGCCAGTCACTACCAAATTTATGGGAATACCAATATTTATAGATAAACAGGGAGATACTCAAACTCTTTTTTGTATGTATACTATAGCTGCAAGTTAATTCCTTACATGACTTAATCTTTTTGGTTTAGTCCTAGACTGGTAAAAATATACAACAGGAATAAACTAAGGCATTTTAATTTGAGCTGAGGTATTCTTAGTCCTGTATGGAGTTTTGCTTATACCATTTTGAAAAAGGTACAGTAGACTAGAACAAGAAAAAGCTGAAGAAAGGGTGGCAGAGACTTTCAGAGGTACTGGGTAGCAACCATGTGTGGAGAGGTTAAACAGGTTAGAATTCTTGGCCTAGAAGAGTGCCAATGGAAAGCAGCACAAGAAAAATCTTTAAAACAAGGGATAGTTTGGAAAGGTAAACAAGAAGCAAACAGTCTTGCTTCAATACAATACAAGATTTAGGAGCATCTTGTGAATCATATAATGAATGAATAAAAATCAGAAGGAATTACATTTTCATGTGACAGAAATAGTGGAATGGGATGCTGTTGGAGACTGAGGAGCCAGTTCTATGAAAAAGGGAGTAGGTGGTGTAATGGAAGGTGTCTGTTGGTTGCCATTGAAGATAGCAGCCAGATACAAACCTCACCTCAAACCTTTGGTCACTGATCGCTAGAAGCTGGAAAAAAAAGTACAACAGGAAGGTTCAGATCATGTTGCTAAAATTTTGTATGGGTTGTACAATTTATACAATGTCTTGTCTGGCCTATGTTGATGTATCTTCACTGCTGCTTGTAACTATGCTAATTGGATTAAAGGTAGCACACACACACCTCCTCATGCTACAGGCACATCTTTATTTTGCTGTGTAGGGTGTTTTGGACATGTAGAACAAGTCTGAGGAGGAAGGGAAAACTTCTGAAGTCTACTCTTGTCAAAACATTCCATATGCTTACTGGTATGTGGCTAAGTAAACACACATATGTGAGTGTTTAATAGCATGTATTTTCTTTGTAGATGCACGCAAAATTCCATTATGGTTTGTACTGCTGGAGCAATAATAGAAATCAAGGAATTAGAATTCTGTGAAGAGAGAAGTAATTGATGGTGATATGTTGTGGAAGCACATGCCTGAAATGAGTTAAGTACCTAGACATTCCATTTATTAACAGTATTACCAAATATTATTTCTGTGAAGATGTTACTTGGCTGTGTGAAACAAAATTACTGCATATGCTTATTGACATTCCTAATGAGAATAAATAATATAATCATGTTCTTGATGAGAAACTTCTTGTGTAAAGAACTGCTGGCTTCTGAGGTTGATGCAGAACACTGCTCTCTCAAGCAAAAGACTAAAGTGCCCACCTCACTGGGGAAGCAGAAAGCTAAATAAACTGCTTAAGCATAGCTGTCTAGTGCCATTTTAGTTGCTATATGGTATATCTCTTCTGTCCTCCAGCTGTTGTTTCAGAAAGCTGCAGACCCACCATCAGTCTTGTGGTGTATTTGCCAGCCCTCTGCAGATAGCTTTGATACCCAAGGGTGTGTCAAGTGGCACTAGATGACGCAGATGAATTCTGTGAGTGGCACCTGAAAGGTCACCCAAGGGGCTCCAGCTGACACTCTGTCAGGTAAGAGACAAGTGGAGGAACCTGTCTGGGGAATCAATTCCTTACCTAGATGTGTCAGAGCATTGATGTACAGCTCCCAAAAGTTTATACTTCAGTTACACGGACTGAACTTAGTGGAGCCAATACAAATAAATCACATTAAAAAATCATGCATGTGTGAGTTATGCAAGAGCAGATTACTTTGTACTGGGTATGTTACTTTGATTACATTTTTACTTGATTTGGTACCTAGTAAGGAAGAAACTTTATTATAAAGGTTCCAGTTAAATGCTCAAGTATTGTTTCTTCTGGTCCTTTAAAGAACGATAATTCCTTTATGATTTTCCTCCTTATTCAAGTATGTTCGGATACTGTTGAAATTATCCTGTACCAAACATGAAACTGTAGGGGGCTGGACTAGATAACCTTTGAAAGTCCCTTCCAACTCAAACTATTCTATGATTTCATGATTCTATGTACATTTTAAATAACAAATAAATGTATAGGGGTTTTGAAATAAGAAAAACAAATTGGTGAACTAACTTTATTTTCCACTGCATCCCTCAGAGAGTGGAATAATGAGACATAGTGAATAAATCAACAATGAAATGTAACTGCTCCATGACAAACAAATTAAAAAACCCAACCAAGCAAACAAAACCAAACCAAACCAAAATAAGAAAAAAAACAACACAAAAGCCCGTAAAACAATTACAGATCTGGATAACAAAATCCAGAAAGATATGAATATCTACAATAAATAATATTACATAAATAATAATACATCTACTGTAAGAGCTCTGCATTTTTGTAATCAATGATTTTGGCAAACTTATGTTGTTTTCCTTAGTATTTGTCACACATTACTTTGGTCATATAACAAAATCCAAAAAATATATTAAGGCTTCCTGAAAGACCATTTAACTAATTGAGGCACAACTGTTGTCTGTTGAAGGCAAAATGCCTTTCACCTTTGAATCTTGAAGTCTTCTTTAAAAATATCAGAAAAGGGTGTGTGATTACTTCACTGACAATTAAGGAACAAATCCAAAGTATCTGATAACTCAATATTGCTTCTTATTAACAGTTGCCTATGCAGGGGATATGGAAAACCTAAACATATTCACAGTGTATCCTTCTTCTGGATAGATGATGCCAGTATCTGTAGCCTTACAGCATGCTATGTCAATGTTGCTAAGTGGATCATTACCTTCAGTGTGAGCTACTGTAATTACATCATCTCATATTATAGAATCATAGAATGATAGAATAGTTAGGGTTGGAAAGGACCTTAAGATCATCTAGTTCCAACCCCCCTGCCATGGGCAGGGACACCTCACACTAAACCATGCCACCCAAGGCTCTGTCCAACCCAGCCTTGATCACAGCCAGCGATGGAGCATTCACAACTTCCCTGGGCAACCCATTCCAGTGCCTCACCACCTTTACTCAACAGTAAAGAGTTTCTTCCTCATATCCAATCTAAACTTCCCCTGTTTAAGTATGAACCCATTACCCCTTGTCCTCTCAATACAGTCCCTCATGAAGGGTCCCTCCCCAGCATCCCTATAGGCCCCCTTCAGATACTGGAAGGCTGCTATGAGGTCTCCACTCAGCCTTCTCTTCTCCAGGCTCAACAGCCCCAACTTTCTCAGCCTATCTTCATACAGGAGGTGCTCCAGTCCCCTGATGATCCTCGTGGCCCTCCTCTGGACTTGTTCCAACAGTTGCATGTCCTTTTTATGTTGAGGACACCAGAACTGCACACAATACTCCAAGTGAGGTCTCACAAGAGCAGAGTAGAGGGGCAGGATCACCTCCCTCGACCTGCTGGTCACGCTCCTTTTGGTGCACCCCAGGATACGGTCTGGGCTGCGAGCGCACACTGCAGCCGGCTCATGTTCATTTTCTCATTGACCAACACTCCCAAGTCCTTCTCCACAGGTCTTCTCTGAATCTCTTCTCTGCCCAACCTGGAGCTGTGCCTGGGATTGCTCCCACCCAGGTGTAGGACCTTGCACTTGTCAGGGTTAAACTTCATCAGGTTGCATCAGCCCACCTCACAAGTGTGTCAAGGTCCCTCTGGATGGCATTACTTCCCTGCAATGTACCAGCAGAACCACACAGCTTGATGTCATCAGCAAACTTGCTGAGGGCACACTCAATCCCACTGTCCATGTCGCCGACAAAGATGTTGAACAAGGCCGGTCCCAACACCAATCCCTGAGGTTTGCCAGTACTTATATATTGCCAGTACTTACCCTAATTCTGCCATTTACCTATCTCCCTGCATTTAAGAATGTTAAATGCCCAGAATCTTTTAGATTGGAGTGTTTCAAACCTAGGGTAGTGTGAGTTTCAAACTTCTCTGAATTGATAAAGCTGTGCAGCTGCATACATTCTCAGTGGTTTCAGAGTACACAACCATATTAAGCAGGAACAGACCCAGAATAGTTTGTTCTACCAGTTGTTGCACAGATCTGTATTTCCAGACCCATAGATTTCCAACAGGTCCTATCTATCTGGCATGTGGAAACCCATCTCTCTACAGACGGTCGTCATATACCACTACTAAGGGCAGTCTTTCAGCCCTTACCACCAGCCACTTGTAGGTGCTTAAAGGAATGTCTTGACTGTGTTTCTTGTGCAGTTACACAGGCGTGGTGACTACTTATGGACACCTGAAACCACTTCATTTAGCCTGGAGCTGGGATTTCAGACAAGCTGTCTTAGCTGGGACCCAGGACCAACCCTGCTTCTTATTCTCTCTTTTGTTAGTAAGCTGCCAGCTTCAGTGACAACATAAACGAGTGCTGACAGCTACCAAGTATTTACCAGTATTTCCAGAGTGTCCAGAACAGCAGACAAGTTCTGTTTCAGTTAAGTAAGAAAGACTGATAGATACTGTTGCAGGTGTGGATTTAATAAAGCAATAGAAGATTTAATCCTCCCACACCTCAACATTAGCCTTCATCACATAGTTCCCTTCTGTAGTACAGGGAACTGGTGCTATTAGTATAGCATTGCAGCTTCTCTCAGAGTCTGCAGTCCCATGTGCCTGGGAAGAAGCTGTGGCTGTCTCTAACAGCCAAGTAAGCCCTGCTTGCACTGCTGGTCCATGTCATTCTGCATCCCAGCCCAGGGCCCTGCCTACCTTAGGTGACCTCTGGGGGAGTGTGTCTTGCCACACAGCCTGATAGGGCAAGGGCGCACACCTCCAATACATGGCCCTACACAGAGGAGAAAAGCCTTCATCTGTCATCCTCACATAGAGCCTCCCTCCACCCCAATACTGCAGTAATATATTAAGCGTTGTGTTCCCATGAGCTCTAGAGCCTTACATGAATACTAGAGGGACTCACTGTGACTCACGTACCAGCTTTACATACACCCACTCACACCCAGGATGGACTGAGATTGCCTGTACCCAGACACTTGTCACTCTTGTTACATCTGAACTGAACACAGACTTAGTTATATCACATTACCAAAATACAACTTTATTTTTCTTGAAAAAAATAAATGCATTCAAAACCCTGTTTGCAGTACATTACTAGATCCCCCAGCGAAAATATTTTTAAGGGTTTTTAAGGCACGCAGAGTGCCTCGTGTTCCCCAGAACTGACAGAATACACCATGTATCTTTATTATCCCATGCTCTGAACACTTCTAACAGCACTTGGGTCCCATGCGGACTCAGATGGTGAAAAACTGTACCAGACTTTGCGTTCAAGGAACTAACTAGATAGATGAAAGTATATGTTGAACTAGATCAGCACATGCAGTCTTTTAACAATAGCATACGCACACCTCCTTGTACTGTCAGTGCTTTGTTTGCTAGCCCTGTAGAGGAGAGCACAGCAAGACTTTCTCTTTTGACTCATCCAATTTTTCTTTAATAGGTAGTATTACTTCAGTGATTGCTTTGCAGTGTTTCACTGATTATTTCAAATGGTACTATTTTCATTAATTCAATGTTTTGTTCTTGGTGTTGTTGATTTCTAAGGGGACAAGTTCCATAATTTTGCAAAATCCAGTGATCACATTTTTATTTTGGTCAAAAAAATTGAGAGTGATTTATTCCACACTTGTGATTTTAATTTCTGGTTTGGAGTCTTGGATGAGTAGATACCCATATTCGTCAATTGGGGGCTATCTGAAAATGAAGGGGAAGCTACATTTCCGAGTATGTAGATATAGTATGTAAACTAGACTGAGGGCAGTAATAATGACAAGCTTGGGCCTTTAGAAATAGGCCAGAAAGTAACAGAAATAGGGTATCTGTAGTTTAATGGATTTAACTAGTTTTGTCATTTTCCAAGCAGTAGTGAGAACAGTCAAATGTACAGATGTACAGTTCATACTAAGGCATAGTAAGTAAACAAAGAAGTTATATGCAGACTTGCAAATGCATCATACAACACAACAGTGTATACTGTATGAAAGGAAAACAGATCTGAGAGTCTTCAGATTTAAAACTGTTGGACAGCTGTCAAATCTGATTGTTTTGTCAGCATTATTTCCCTAGAGAAATCAATTTATGACAGTATGAAGAATCAGCTAGAAAAACTTTTCATAATTGAGAACTCCATAAAAGACGAGCTCCCAAGTTATGCTTCAAGTTACTTCTACATTAGAGTAAAATGGACCACATAAAGTAGAGATGTGGTATTTTCATTTTATATAGATGCTTTTATGAAGTTGTCTGTAAGAACACATGAAATATTTAATGAAGCACAACAAAAACAACCATGTGCACATCTGATGTAGATTGGATAGGCTGATGGTATTCCTGCTCTCTGATTCTGGTAGGCCTTAAAGCCTCATTCATGCTATGCTTATCCAGCAGCTGAACAGCACCTGAATTGAGTCACAAAGGGTGAAAGACAACTGGAATCATAAACCTCCTCAGCCCCCCTATGGCCATTCCCATTCATAATTTAGAGCTCTCAGAGTAGGACTGTGAGGGGATTTGTCATGGCATTACTTTCAGAGTTACTTCGAAGGTAGTGGCTGGAAGGACTTTTACTGAATACTAAATTCCTGAACTTGCCTCTCCCAAACCTTAGTTAAGCTCTTTCTGCTATGATCATAATTTAGAAGCCTACCAAAGTATTAGCAAAATCTTCCTTCGGCTCCTAAATCCAGGCAGAGGTATTGTTAAAACAGCTCTTTGAAAATCACAATCATCTGTAGCAGATGATACAGTCAGGGACTGCCTCTGTGAGGCACAGCACTAGTCACAACACCATGGTTACTAATGAGTCCAGTCTCTGCCCATTTGGTTAGAACGTGTAGATTCTGCTATCTAGTAACATATACCAATTATATGTGTTCTATACATACACAATCTGCTGTACAATATAGTTTCTAGTCATCTTACTCTGACAAATACATAAATTTAAATTTAGTTACTAAAATTTTGATGTAATTACCATGACAGCCTTTAACTTTAAGTGTCCCATCATCCATTTTACAGTATGTCATTAGCTTGTGAATGAAAAGTATACTTTACTGTTAATTGCTCCTTACTTTTATGAAAATACAGTGTTTCAGTATGCCTCAAAACCTAGGTAAAGGTAAATCTGAAGAGAATTATTACTATTATGTGTTAACTTCAGATAAGAGCCAATATTAATCTCATTTATGTGACTATATGGGGTATGGTTGTCATACCATACATCTATCTATATGCATTTGAATTAATAAGGTTTGCTGTATGGAAAAGTGCTTGCTTACCTTGTGCCAGGTCTTGATCCTATCGAGTCTTTCTCCGAGTTTATTTGATCACTAAAAATAGGACAAAGCAAAACCAGTCAAAAGGGGGTAGATTTCTGTGGAGCTAATAAATTGCATGGGCTCAGGAAAAGATCTGGTGAGTGCCAAAGGCGGTGATAAAATGGCGCAGACTCTTAGAGCTGGCAAGGAGGACACAGGGAGAAGAAAATGGTAATGGTGGACTGGAAGTGAGATCTCACCCTCTTAGTAGCAGTAAGATGCTGGATGGACTTAGCTAGCCATAGAACTATACCCAAAATATGAGCAGAGTTTCAACCAGGTGTAAAAGAGAATTTCACTTCACAGTAGGTTTGCAGCTTGTTAACTAAATAGTTAAGTACTGTGGTAGTTATTAGTCCAGGGAGAAGAGGGTTAACCACAGAAAGAAAAATCCACTGCTCTTGAAATTCTGATGTATTCTTTTTTGTTTTTTACAGCTCATCCATTATACTCTGGCTACAGTCTGCATTGTGACAGAGACAGACCATTAAAATGCTATAACCAGCTAACAGAATCACAAGACTGAACTACAGTCACAAATGGATACAAGCTGGGATTTATATTTAGCTATAGTGATAGTGCAGTTTGCAATTTAATGTGGGCATACCTGATCCTCTTCAAATTAGCTAATCTTCCTAATGGAAAATTTCTAATCACTGCAACACTGTTTGGCACAAGGTAATTCACTTTTTGCCATCATGGTGTTTCCACTGTGCCAGCAGTGTATGTGTATGCAGATTACATTTTAGACACATCCACTATCTACTTATGAATCCTAGTTTTCTTTTGTGAGCATGGAGTTGTGTGCTAACTTTCATGTATGGCTAGCAAAATGAAAACCTTTCAGAAAGAAAAGGAGTGTAACAGTTAAGAATTCATCGCATAGCAAGAATGTGACACCTAGTGGATAGATGACATTGAGGAAATGTGATGGTCCCATCAAGGAATATTGACATTACATGACCCTATCCAGTAGAACGACAAAGTTGATACCAGAAAAGACATTGATCTTGAATGACTGTTTACACAGGGCCAAAGTAATTGTGTAATGACAAGTCCCCCCTGAAAGCTCAGAAGTGAAGGTGGTAAGAGATTTGCTTTAGAAGGATTTTTTTTTGTAAGCCACTAGCAGAATGAAGATGTCAGGACAAGAAGGCCAGATGGCTTTTAAAAAACAGAGGCTAAAGCCCATGAAGACTTTGTGGATTTCAAGAGATGCATCATAACTGGAGATTTACAACACCCAAACCACAAGAATAAAGCATGTCTAAGAAATTCCTTTTGTTAAACCCATGTCTGTTATTGCCATGCTGTATCTTCAGGAAATGAGTTTTCACAGTCAGAAATTCTCTGTGGTAACTATATGGGTAGGCCCCTGGGAGCTGGATGAAACTGAGACACAGTTTAAGAAGTATGACTAACTAACACATTCTGCCCAAACTAGCTGATATAGATTGTGACTATCTGGAAACTCCCTACTGCAGTCTATAGAGCCTGAATTTCAAGTATTCGTATACCTGCATTTTCCCACGTGCTCTAGTCCCTCACAGCTTCATTGGCTATAGGTAACACAGAAACCATTTCCAGAAACTCATATTTTATACTGGCTACCAAGTACAAACCCAACTTTTCTCTGTATTTCCAAATGCACTGAAAAGTACATGTTGAATAATAGCCAGATGCTAGAGGAAGGATAAAGCAGTTGTGCTGTGTATGGGGTCTATACATTGGCTCTAAAAGACCTCTACCACAGGGGTCTTTTTCCTGGGACAGTCCCTAATTCCACTGGATAAGCCAGAATAAAGTTGCTTGTTAGATAATTAGTTTTCAGCAGTTCCATCTTACCTGAAAAGCTGTTATGAATTTGCTTTCAGTAGCTTACAGGCACTTGCTGTTAAGCAGCACAGTGTATGCCTACTTGGCACAAACCAGAGAGGCAAACACGGTGCAACTCCCAGCTGTGCAGGACAGTTTCTGTGATTATTCTAGATCTACATGCGCTGGTCACATCTGTAGGCTGACCTATTTTCAAGAGACACCGAATGCCCTAGTATTGTCCAAAACAATACTCAGAGAACCTGGTTTACAAAAGCTTCCACAAACCCAGCAGCAGAGGGCATTTTGCCAGCCAGCTTCTCCCTCTGCCTTTCCTGCTCTTCAAGGCACACTCAGCTACATGTGGATGTGTGGAATTTCTACAGAAATCTTTGTTATCAAAAAGGCAAAATTTTCCTCTTTTCCCCATAGGAAATATGTTTACAAACAAAACTAACACAGTTGAAGAGCTGGGCTTTTAGAATCACCTCCAGAAATAACCTTGGCCTGACAGGAGAGACAGCATGAGAAGGAAAATGAGCAAAACCAGAGGATGAAGAAAAGAAGGCTCATTGTCCATAGGAGCGCTGGTAAAACACTATAGTAAAGCATTTTGACAGTATTGCGGCACCAGGAGCGGGCTGCCGCTAACCAACACCAACCGGGGCCCACAGCGCCATCCAACACCTTCAGTGCCCACAGCACTCCAGCGCTTGTCCCGTGAGCACGAGAATGGGGCGGAGCAGCATCGCCTCCGGCCAGTGGGAGGAAGAGACCTCGGCGCGGAGGGCGGTGTCAAGCCGGGCGGCCTCGCCGCTGCTCCTGTTAGCGGCAGTTGCGACGTTTCTTCCCCGCTCGGCCCGGCCTTGCGGATTTGGAGCCGGCAGCCGGCCGTGAGTAGAGGTATGGGAGGGTGGGCAGCTGCCTCCCAGTGGGAAGGGGTTCTCGCTGCCGTGAGGGGAGGAGTCCCCCGCCGCCCAGCCCAGCCCAGCCCAGCCCAGCCCAGCCTAGCCTAGCCTAGCCTGGCTTTCCCCGCCTTGGCGCGGAGGCGGTACTGAGTCGCCCCTTACTGCCATGGGCCTTCCGCTCGGCCGGAGGCGTTCGGAGTGAAGCGTGCTGCCAGGCCTGGAACCGCTCCGAGCGGCTGCGGCGGCTGCGGAAAGGGGATTGGCACGGGGGACGACACGGGACAGGGCGGTGTCCGCCGGCGGAACGCGGCCTGGCGGGACAGAGAGTGAGTCACTGGTCGTGCTGGCGGCGGCGCCTCTCCTCCCTGGTCGTCCGGAGAGCTCCGTCTGTCCTGAGGGGGCCTGGAGCCGTTCCTGAGCTTCGTGGCTGGGAAAGGGGGCTGAGTGGTAGAAGTGCTTTTGTTTGTGTTCCCCACGGCTCTGAGTCTTTCACAAGTTACGCTGAGCGTAGGTATGAAAGGAGAGGCCAAGTTATAGCCCGTGGGGTCAGTGGCAGGCATTGAAAATGGGTATAGGAAATCACAAACATATTGGAAGGGTGCTTCAACCCCGCTCTAGGTTTCAGTTTTAAAAAACCTAAAATAAACAAATCTTACTTGGTCACCACTTCAGGCACAATGATTCTGAAGAAATTATAAAATCACGGACTGGTTTGGATTGGAAGGGACCTTAAAGCTCATCCAGTTCCAATCCCCTGCCACAAGCAGGGACACCTTCCACTAGACCAGGTTGCTCAAAGCCCCATCCAACCTGTCTTCTGATAGCACCAAAGTTTAATGAGTAGTGTGCTGTTTATACAGAGGCTGTTTGCAGAATGTGTCTTCTGGAAAATAATACTAGAAATATTTGATAATTATCTAGTGCATTTAATTTTTTAAATAATCTAGCAATTGCACCATGCACAATGTGGCAAGCGTTATCCTAAAAAAATGAAACTAATTATGGAAAGTGAATCAGTGAGGTGGAGTGACTCATCAAGACAGCATAGTCAATTATTGGCAATCACAGTGCCTTATCCCTGATGAAGTTTTCCTTTGATTCATCCTGCTTGTGCAGATTTGCATCTAAAATGATTTAAAATACTTTATTACTATAGTGTATTTCTTTTAAAGACACACTTGGTTTCAGAGCTGTTAAATCTGAATGCTGCAGAATTGTGTTCATGGGAACTGGCAAGTGAAACT
The DNA here is from genome assembly GCA_017639245.1 of Myiopsitta monachus. Classification (NCBI taxonomy): domain Eukaryota; kingdom Metazoa; phylum Chordata; class Aves; order Psittaciformes; family Psittacidae; genus Myiopsitta; species Myiopsitta monachus. Next base: position 24,854,104 of record CM029928.1, read on the forward strand.
AACTGAAAACCCTATTGAAATGTCTTGAAAGATTTTTTTTGCCAGTTACAAGCAAATAGATCCTTTTTATTGTGATACGCATATGTTTGCAGTATCACTGTACTTTGTAGAGCAATTTACATGAAATACTGAAGATTGTGATTTCTCTGTGAATCACACAAGTATAACTGTCATAAAAGCTGAACTGCATCCTTAGAGCAACTTACTGAGAAATTAAGTAATTAAGTAATTTCAGTCTTTGAACAGGAGGGGGGAAAGACAGTAGATAAAATCTTCGGTGAACTTAATAGCAAGAAAAAAACAAACCCTAAGCCCACCAAACCTTCCCCTCAGTTTTAAGTTCAGTTTGTGGTAGGTTTTTTTGGTTATTGTTTTTTCTTTTTCTTAGTTTATTTATTTTTAACTGGGTAGCTTAGTTACCAAATTTTTCTTATAATTAACACCTCTGAGATGATATATGAAGCATCTTAAGTGGTATTGATAATGTAGATAATATAGTGATCTCTGTAGAGTCATTTATGTAAAAACTGAAGATGCAGTGTCAACAAGACTCACAAGGAACAGCTGAGAGCACTGGGGTTGTTTAGTCTGGAGAAGAGAAGGCTCAGGGGGGACCTTATGGCCCTCTACAACTACCTGAAAGGAGGTTAGAGCAAGGAGGCTATCAGTCTCTTCTCCCAAGTAATGCACTAGGACAAGAGAAAATGGCTTCAAGTTGCAGCAGGGGAGGTTGGCTATTGGGAAAAATTCTTCAGTGGAAGGGTTGTCAAGCATTGTTAAAGGCTGCCCAGGGAAGTGGTTGAGTCACCATCCTTGGAGGTATTTAAAAGACCTGTAATGTGGTGTTTAGGAACATGGTTTAGTTGTGGACATGGCAGTGTTAGGTTAACAGTCAGACTTAAAGGTCTTTTCCAATCTGAATGGTTCTGTGATTCTGTAAAGGTTGACATAGAGCATTTGGATATTTACATATAAAACTATGCTGATGCTCAACACTTTGTAACTGGACTTTGTCACAGAATGCTTGGTTCATATCTTTAAACATGTCATATAAGTACTTTGTGCATAATTTGCTTATCTGTGTGATATATATCCCGCTCACCTACCCTAAGTTAGTATGAGTTTCCTTGGTATGTTTAAAGCTTCACTAGATTAACTGCGAAGGCGACTCCTTAAATGTATAATGTATTTACCCTCTCTTACCAGGGAGAATCTTACAGGTTTTAGATATCACTTTGACTATTGTTCTCTTTTGTTTTCATTTGCAGACAAATACACTGTAGGAAGTTGCAAACTGTTGTTTTTGATGATAACATCTCTTTGTTACTTTGTTTTAATTTATTTATTGGCTTTCTCATCACTACTACTTTGCTATACATAGCAGAACAATTTCCCTACTTAGAGACTAGGACATAAATGCCTCCAAAGGCTGGTTATCATCTTGCCAAGTGGCAGCTGGACAGGTTGCTTTTTATAGTAGGCCCACAGAAATGGGCACCTGCCGCTTTGCTGAGCACAGACGTATATAACTTACAATAATAAATTTTTATGGGTTTTAGATTGATACCAAATATTTATTTAACATTGGCATTTTTGTTGTGTTTTTTTTTTTTGTCCTTAGCAAGCTCTCAAAAGATGGCACAAAGCTGGTCTTTCCTGGATGTTTGCGAGTCTGACTTTAGGCCTCTGGTAGTAATTGAGCTTGCCAAAAGTGCCAAAGCGGAAACCGTAGAATGGTTCACTAAAAGAATTGTGGACAAAAAAGCAAAGGGAGGTGAGTACAGTATGACCTTCTCTAACACTTTGAAATCAAATTGGCTGTCGTAGTATGAAGACATAGAAAACCAGTTTTCAGGTAGTTTGTGGTAATTATTCTTTAGCTAAGCCACTCCATTTTGCATTTTTGAAGTTGTTTAATTGTATATATCATGCTGGTATGATGAAAATGTAATAACTGAACCCAGTTATTAATGAAAATATCAATTTAAGGTCACATGGCTGTTAAACTTTAGAATCCTTCAATTTTTTTGTGGTGAAACACTGGTAACCTGTCTTTCAACATAGTCTTGATATCAGTTTTTATAGTAGTTGTCTAAAGCATCTTTCTGTTGTTAATTATGAGAACATTCTAAGCCTTGCCAAAGTGAAGGCACATCACATCTACTATTCTGTCCATAAGGTCTTGTACTGTTTTGTAGAATGAAATTGAGATAGCAGTAAGCAAGTTAATCTTGATAAATTCATGTTGGATTTTAATTTTCTTTTTGGTAGCTTGTAGGCTCTTACAAAGACAATGCTTCATTACTCAGTTTAGTGTATTATTCGATTCCACGAACTGAAGTAGGCTAATTAATTTGTAATTCCATAGACTGACTGGGGTGGGGTTTTTTTACGTTTTTTAGAAAGACATTATTTATGGCTGTTGTAGCTTATATCTTATGGTCAGTAATATTTCTGTGGCTTTTGGCTTTGTGGCCAAAAACTTGCTTTCAGGCCTCTGTTAGATAAGTCAGGGGTGTTTCTATTTCAAAAGTCTAGTCTCCTTAAAAAGAGTGGGGCCATTTGCAGAAGCATCGGTTGCTTACATGATGTGACCACTAGGGCAAAAGATGCAAGCTAAATAAGGGGGTGACCCTGCCAAGATTCTGAACAACACACTTCAGGTGCTGTTGAAGCCTTAATTCATTGTGCCCTTACGCAGCTTCAGCATTCCTGATAACTAGGTCCAGGATGATGGATGCTAAAATATGAGGGGTTTGAGACTTAATTTTAATGTATTTTCTTCCTTATTTTGCCTTTTTTTAAAGGTGCACAACTTCTGGTTAAACCATTGTTCACGGAAAAAGAAGGTGAAAATATTTATCTAGTTGGAGCTTCTCACTTAAGGCTGTTGCTGGGAGCTGAAACTGTGGGTTTGGTGAAGGAATGTAATGATAACTCAATGAGAACTTTTACATTTAGCAGCAGAAAAACTTTCAAAGATTTTGCAGGTAAGGAATTTTAGGGGTCTTTGGCATTGCAAAGCTGTGGCTAAGGATAAGCAAATACACTGCTAAATCTTTTATCGTCTTTTTATTCCTTGGGATGGTAACAGTGAGCAAAAATGGGAAGAACGAGCCATGAAAAAATACTCATTTTTACCTATGGGAATTCAGATCATATAAAGAAATGAAAATTGTTTTTCCTTTTACATAGCTTTCACTTTTTGCTTGAGTTTTACTTTATGCTTTTGCATGCTCCAAATATTCTCTTACTTGTATGGAAGTATTTTGTTGAAATTAAGACAAGAAAAAATGGTTGAGAAATGTGAGTACAGGATTAACGATCAACATTATGAATTAAAGGAATTAAAGTAGCAGTTTAGTTTCTGTGAGCCAGTTTTGAGGCTTATCCTAGAATTATCTGGAGAAAACAGACATTTTCAAATACATTTGAAAATTTATTTTTCTGTTATATTTACACATCAAACAAAAATAAATAAATAACACTACAGAGCCATGCAGTGGAATTTGGGCATGATTAGTTTAATCATTCCTGTTCCTTTTTTATTTTGAGGGGATGCCAACACAGTTACATTCTCTCTTAAATGTGCTACCTGTAGGGTATTTAAACCCCCTACAGTGGCAAAACTTATTTTCCTCTCCAGGTAAATATTTTAATTTGACCTTAGTCTTGCTAATACTTTTCCTGTGCCTGTTTGGGTGATGACTTTCACCACATTTTCAGTAAAAGGCTGCTTGGATCTGTCTGAAACCGTAATAAAGTTGAGTTTTGTTGTTTGTTTGGTGTCATTCTTTTTAACACTGCTGCTGTGCACAATAGCTGTTGCAGTGTCTCTTTTCTACCAATCATACTTTTCTGAAATTGGAAAGCCTGGAGAATTGTCAGTTGCAAAGGTCATTTCTATTTCTTTCATGTGTTTATATCCTTAATACTAATCTGACTGCTGTTGCTAACAGATTCTGTAGTAGCAGCAGGGACTCCAACTACTGTAAATGTGAAAGATAATTTTTGGTCTTTTTTTTTTTTGAACACTGATATAATTTTAGTTTTATCCAGATCTGATCAGAGGATGAGGTAGTTGACCATGCTTACATGAGGTGAAAAATGTGTCATCTGAAAAAGAAACCCTGCAGGCTGTGTTTCTTACTAGGATTTCTAGTTCCCTAATTTACCTGATAACTTTATTTTTCATATTAAGAGATTTGTTGCTGGTTTAGTTTCTTACTTAGTATATTCAGGGCCATCCTTATAGTTTCTTATTCCTGAGGGGAAAAAATAGTCAATTGGTCATTATCTCAAGGAAATTACGCTTTCCTTGATGATAAATTGATGGGGTTGACAATAGTTTAGTTGCTGTAGCTCTTAAAAATTCAGAATTTTTGGAGATGTTTCTTCCTTTGTTTTACCTTATTTATCTATTTTTTATAAGAACTCATTGTCTCAAATAGCATATAATTGTGTTGTATGGGCAATAAAGAGCAAGATATTGTGATAATTGGTGTGAAATGGTTATTGGAAAGGAGATTTGTCCTGACATCTTATGGTGTTTTGCTATGAAAATACTTTAGTAACTGAATGGCAGAAAGGTGTATGAAGTTTCTGGGATTGGCAAATAGTGGATGCCTAAGTAGTAGCCTTTCAGCAGGGCAAGAGTATGCAGTACTTGCTGGTATACTATCCCAGCCTCCAGCAACTAGCACTTCAGGGGTGTTCTTCTTTTGTGAGTGATTCATCCTTTTAATTCACCTGGGCAGTCAAAACTGTAGTGGCTAACATGTGCCAGTTACAGAAAACATCTTCCCAAGATGTGTATTTTAAACAGTGGAGTTTTTGTTAATGGATGTTGGTTGGCAGTAATTGTCACTTTGGTTGCTTATTTTTCCTGATTCTGGTTGGGTTTGATTGTTACTTGCTGCCAGAGTTGTCTTCCAGTGCTGCAGAGTTTCATACTACCTTCTTTTTGATTTAGATGACAATCACGATTTTCTTACAATGGCAGAATGTCAGTATATCATCAAACATGAACTCGAAAATTTGAGAGCTAAAGATGAAAAAATGATCCCTGGATATCCTCAGGCAAAGCTGTATCCAGGAAAATCAATTGGTAAGCCAAATATTTTGTCCCCTGTAATTCACTGTGTTGATGTAGGATAGCGTTCATCCCGGTGGAAAAAAAGTAAATGTCCTGCAGTGAAGAGAAATTCTTCAGACATTGAAATCCCACTATTTAATCAACTTTGTTTTTTCATCAGTCCACAATAGGGCAAGAGGTAATGGATGCACAGTGCAACCAGAGAAATTCTGAATAGATATTGGGAACATGTTTTCCACAATGAGAATAATCAGACATTGAAATGGGGGTTTAGAGAGACTGTGGTAACTGTTCTGCGAGACTTTCAGATCTTCTCTAGACAAGGCCCTTAGCAGCCTGATGCAAGCTGGAGCTACTTTGAGCAGCAAGTTGGACCAGATGACTCCCAGAGAGGTTTCCATCCTCAGTTTTTTGTGAGGATGACACTCTGGCCTTATGTTCTCTTCAGTTGGATAATTGTCATATATATTGATGTCATCCATTATTTTTATAATTAGTAACCAAATTACTTGGGTTTAAAAAATTGCATAATAATATACTTGGATTGGTTTTGTATAAAATGGCTGGAATGAATAACTGTTACAGAGCTATAAATTTCACAATATGAAGGAAGGTTTTTTTCAATCATTAGAATTCATTTATCCTCCCCTTTACTTCAAGAGCTTCCTTTTCATGGGAGAAAGAAGCAATGAGAGCTAGTGCTGTATTTATGGTAGCTGGAACTAATTCATTGGCAGAGATGCTGCAGTTTCTTAGGAGAATTTCTCTTTATACTTGTATGTCCTGTTAATAATAGTGTCTTTATTCACTAGTATTGGTCATCAAATAAAGAGATACGTGCATATCAGTAGCTCAAGAAATGTGAATGAATGTAAATGTCAGATGAGTTTACACTGATAATTGTTTTTATAGCTATTTTTCTAGTTATGTCAAGCGAATGCTGAGTGGAAGTGGTAAATAACTATCATACAGCTTCCAGTGCCTACCCTCTCCTTGTTTTGCATATTTTCTTTTTAATATTTATATGGTTGTAACTTCCAGTTTGTTAGTTGTTTATCCATACAGGTAGTATTGCTTTCCATAACAAAGTTAAATACAAATTGTGGAATATTTGGTTTGTTTGCAATGAAGATGTGTTGTAATTCATGAATTAGTGTAAACTGATATTTCACATTGGTAATTCAAAAATGTTTTTATTATCTTTTCCATAATACAAAAATGGTTCTTCAATTTAGTGTTTTGGTTTGGGTTTGCTATGTCAGTTTGATTTGTAATGTCTTTCTTTGCTCACATGCAAGAGACAGACCTTTCCCCACAAAGCTACACAGGGCATTTCAGTTCTGACCTGTAGCACTTTTTGTTTTTCAAGCTACAACTGATTATATTACAAACCTATGGATTTGTTAATTGATACAAAAAGATTGGCCTTTCTCTTGCAGTGGACTGTACAGTCCTTGTAGGAGGAGGTCCAACTGCTCTCTATAATGAATAATTTTCAACTAACATGCAGATAATTTATTTGGTTTTAGGATTTAACTGGTAGATTTATTTCAAAGGAACTGTAGGCTTGCTAAGTATATCATGTGACCTGTCTGCTTATCTCAACTTCACTGTCTTTGAAGGAGTACTAGGTACCATTTTTTTTATTTTTACTTCTAGTGAGAAGATTATTGACCAGTGGTATTCTAGTTCAGATTTTCCCACTGCATGATAGAGAAGAGTTGAAAAAGCTCTGTCACAGCTGGTATGGCCGAGTGAAAGTTGGCTATCAACCTTTAGGTATGTGAATACTTACTCCACTACAAATAAAGTGCAGCGTTTCTTTTGGGGAAGTTTTCTCTTCAGTTTGTGTGAGAAGACCAAGGGTGCTTCCTAAAAGTGAAACTTCTGTGTGGAACGTAAGTGTTATACCAAGAAATCTGTTGTTTCAGTAACTGTTTACCTTTTCACCTCCCCAATTACCCACTGCAGTTTACCCCTCCTAACACTACCTTTCTGCCCAAGTTGCTCTGCTGTGAACCAAAGTCCTTGTTTTACCTGTCTTTGCTTTTACTGGTCTTGGAACCAACAGAGTGGCTTAGGCTCTGGTTAAGGAAGGATCCGTATTTCCAGATCTGTTGACATGCACGGTTGAAGTCTCTATATCAAATTCTGCATGATTCTAAGATGGCCATAGGATAATCTTTTGTTGTAATGACTTGCAGCACAACTGTTCTGGAGTGAAGCACTGGATGTGCACTTTATTTTCTTTCTCATGGCTGTAGGAGTTCTGTACATAGGCTTTTGGTCGCAGTTTCCAGGTTGGAGCTGGGGGAAAGTTCAAAGGCTTAGCTTTTTCACTGTGATATCTAGCATAGTATCTTGAAGTTGGACCATTGTTCTTTTACCAGGTGGACAAGTTTTTTGTTATTCTGACATTCCCTATGTAACCTCCCAAAATGGTTCAAGCCTTGTGAAATTGGTAGTTCAGAGTCTGCAGTTTCAGTGTCTGTAAGCTTCCATTGCACATCACAAGTGCTCCTGATCAGTAAAGCAGTAATGGACAAAGTCAAGACTCTTTTCTCTGGACAGGAAAGCTCCTCAATGTCTGGCATTCCCAAAACTATTTTGTGTCATAGGCATGTCAAAAGTGTGTTTACAACTGTTTGTTTTAAATTCAGTGTCTGTATGAAGACTATGTGTTGTTACCAGCCGCATCACTGGGTATATTTTCCACATTGAATAAGCTTAAAATGAAAATGATTTTCTAGCCTGGTAATGTGGAAAGTTAAGTTCTGGATTCTAAACCTGTAAACCTTACTTAAAAATAAGAAAATAAACATTTGAGAGTTTGCCTAACTAATCTCTTCACCTTGCAGTTGCTTGATATTTTTTTTGAGCTGCAGGAAGTTAAAGATCTGGCTTGATAATGCTTGCCTGCGGAGTATTGTGTTAGGGGTCTTATTGTGTGCTTGTCTTTTGTTTATGTAAGAGATATATATTTTTTGACTGACACTGAATACACACAAAATTTCGCAGTAAATACCAGGAACCCTGTTATGTGTGTACTAATTTTGATAATTATCTTTAAGCTGTCTTTCTTTCTGTGTGTTTAGAGTGTGAAATGGTACTAATGACCTACACTTGAACTTGTCAGTAAATTTTGTATTGAGGAATGTTGGAGTGCTGATTCTGTTTGCCTTTCCTTCTTGCTTTCAGTGGCTTATCTGATTGGCAGTTGTGAACGTCTGCTCTGGTGTTTTGTGAACGATAAGCTGTAAGAATATTCTGGTATTGCACATGAGGTCTTGATGTGCTAGTCTATTATGGAGATTACATTTACAGTGTCAGTTCAGGGGTCATGATGCCATGGCTGTTCCGTTAAGCTGGTGAATACATAGCAGTGGCATACAAACAATCTGGTCTTCCAGGTGGGCAAAGATAAAGCAGATTTCAGCGTTCTAAGCTTGGTTTGCTAGGAGTTTCTAGGTCTTATTGTGTGATGCCATGTCTAGATTGTGTTGGATAATACTCTGTCATGGGTTCAGCAGCAGCTGAGAAAGAACTGTCGTGGTTTAAGTCTCCAAGCCACGCAGTTTTACTTAATCACTCACTCACTCCCCCTCTTTCTTCCCCCAGTCCCAGGGGGATGGGGAGGAGAATCAAAAGAATTCAACTCCCACAGGTTGAGATAAGAACAGTTTAGTAACTAAGGTATAACACAAATCACTACTGCTACCACCAGTAATAATACAAGAGAAATACAAGGAAAGAGAATACAACTGCTCACCAAGCCCGACCCAGGCAGTGCACGCCCCAGCAGCGAACCCCCCACTGCACCATCAAAAACCTGACCATGCCGTGTACCCCCAGTCCACCACCACACCCTTCTGGGTCTCTGCCTTCCAGTTTCACATCCTGGACATGACGTGCTGTGGTGTGGAATAACCTCTTTGGTCAGTTTGTGTCAGGTGTCCTGCCTCTGCTTCCTCCCGGCTTCCCCTCCTCCCTGGCACAGCATGAGACTCAGAAAGTCCTTGGCCAGACCAAAACGTTGTCAAGCAGTAACTATAAACACTGATGTTATCAGCGCTGCTCCCAGGCCCAAAATCAAAAACACAGCACTGCACCAGCTACCAAGAAGGAGAAAAAAAGACTGCTACTGCTGAACCCATGACAAACTCCTACATTTTTTTATTAGTAGTAAGATAGGTGACATCTTGGCCTCCTTGGAGGTAATACATATGTCATGAAATGTATCCATTAGCAGTGCACTTTTCAAGTCTTTATAACAACTAGGCAGACAACCTTGGTGAGTGCAACCAGTGTGTATTTCATGTATCAGTTGTCTGCTGAAGGGAATGTCTCAGCCTGGCTCTACTATCTGGCATATTTAAGGTTTCAGTATACCTTTCCAGCTATTCCTTTAGTTCCTTGAGGGCTAGCAAAGCACAACTAGTCCTTTTTGGCCGTGAGTGGGCTGGAACAAATTTGTTTCCCAAGTGTATATATGCCAGTGACAAGCTTCAGAAGTTTGGTGTCAGTTGCTGTTAAAGTTTGGTTTTCATGATACCAGATGTCTTCTGCAGCATCCTAGCCATTCAGTGGTAGGTGCTGTTTGCAAGAATGCTTTTGGTTTCTTTCCCTGCCCCATATATTTGATATTGATATGGTAAGTACTGGGATATCTGAATTCCCTGCCATGTGATTTTTTGTACGTATGTTTCCGTATGTGTGTGTATATAACATAAAAAAATAATAATTCAGATAATCTTCTGAGGTTCTGGAGCATGGGTGAAGGCAGAATAAAAAGGTATATAATATACACTATGTTATTTAGAAAAAAAATGGGCCAGGGGTTCATGTAAAGTCAAGTTTGATATTATACTGACACCTATGTTAAGTGTAGTCTTGATTGATTCTTTTTTCTCTGCAGATGACATACGCTGCTACTTCGGTGAAACCATTGCACTCTACTTTGCCTTCTTAGAGTATTTCACATTTGCTTTGATTCCAATGGCTGTTATTGGGATTCCTTATTATGTATTTGCATGGGAAGACTATGACAAATATGTGATGTTTGCCACATTCAACCTGCTCTGGTCCACTGTGATACTGGAGGTTTGGAAGCGGATTTGTGCCACCATGACATACCGTTGGGGGACGCTGCTGATGAAACGCCAGTTTGAAGAACCAAGACCAGGCTTCCATGGAGTCCTGGGTATTCATCCCATCACTGGGAGGGAGGAACCAGTGTACTCAAGTATTAAGAGACAGCTGCGGATTTATCTGGTGTCCTTACCATTTGTGTGCCTTTGCCTGTACTTCTCACTGTATGTGATGATGATTTACTTTGATTTGGAAGAGTGGGCTCTGGATTATCATGAGGAAAATGACTCTAACTTAAGCAGCTTGATGCTGTTTGTGCCCAGTATCATATATGCTGTTGTGATTGAATTTATGAACCGTATCTATCGGTATGCTGCTGAATTCTTAACATCATGGGGTAAGAAAGTTGTTTACTCTTCTTCCTTAAAGTTGGAATCACAGATGTTTAGAATTTGTTTCTTTGTAGAATACATTGCTTTGAGTTCTTGTTCAGTGGAATGCTAATGAAATTTCCTGAAGTAGATTTTTACTGTGGAGTAGAAGACATGGCCATTTTAACTTACATTTATTTTGACTGTTCTGAAACTGTAGTTTCACATTTGGTTTAATTTTGTTTAAGTCTAGCATGCCATCAGCAGAAGTGATCCTGCCTTCCTCCTCAGCCTCTCTCTGCCTTTGGCGCAGAAATCCCCTTTCCATTCAGCTCTTTATTTGGCTGTATCAGTAGCAAAATTAAATATCAGTTTTGCTGAGATGAGCTCAGAGGTGGATGACCAGAGGGACTGCCCTGGCAGTTGCACCTGTAACCTGGGTTTGCTGAGTACATCTTAGTCTCCTGATTTATCTATCCGGAGAATGGAGGCACTGAGATAGTTGAACAAAGTCTAAAACCACCAACTAAATGTCATATGAGTGTGTTTGTGTATGATATATATATATGTGTGTATATATATATCTCAAAGACTTAAGATTTCACATCCTTATTGAAATATTTTCCTCTGGGTACTCTCAGAAGAGATGGGGTGTTATAATAGATGGCTTTTTTTCCCTTGTGTGTGTGACTTAACAGATTGGGCCTTTTGTAACCTAACATAAGGATAGTGAAATACTAGTCTTTATTTTGAATTTTAGCACTTCTATAGACATGTGCAGTCACTTTCAGACAAAGGTAATAGGTGAGACTAATGGGGAGTTAACTGGTTTGTGTAGCTCAGTATGTCATACATTTACAGTACAAAATCCAGATTACTAAAGCTGGACACCCAGAAAATTAACCTGAGAAAGAGTAAGCAAAAGGGAGATTCATGCAGAAGTCAGAATAAAAAGAGGTGTTAAAGTGTAAATTGGGTTTGCACACAGAAATTATTTGCTCAGCAAATTGTACTTGACAGCAGCAATAGCAAAAGCAAGTGATCTCTTAATTTGTTTATGGTTGTTCAAGGTTTATATTTAAATAATGACTTTTAAATTCATATCTAGGTTTCAATCAATGTCGGTTTTGGTTTTTTGTAGTTTTTTTTTTTTTTTTTTTCACTATACTGCAAGAAAAAGTCTTTATGCAAAATGCCCAGTTGTGTTGACCAGGTAGACTAAAGTGTTTTTAACAGGTAACCCTAGGATTCTTTTAACTTAGATTTTTTTTGGGTTTAAGCTGATTTTTTCATGTTCAGTAGCAACAGTATTTATGTAACTCACTACACTGACAACTTGTGCTATCCAGTGTGTTTATGCTGCCATGCTGTGAATAGGATGAAGAGCTCATATGGCTGTCCTACCTCCCCTCCTACCTGGCAGCTAATATCTGACTTAAACAGCTAGACTGAGAAAGCATAGGAAACTGTGTGGGGTAGTTTTAAGCATGCCCATTTATTATGAGACCTGGTCATTTAGTGAAAGCTAAAAGTAAAAATTGCATTTAGTCACTTGAGTGCTGTCGTGGTTTAAGCCCCTCAATAACTCACCCATCGCTCACTCACTCACTTCCCCTCTTTCTTCCCCCAGTCCCGGGGGAATGGGGAGGAGAATCAAAAGAATGCAACTCCCACAGGCTGAGATAAGAACAGTTTAGTAACTAAGGTATAACACAAATCACTACTGCTACCACCAGTAATAATAATGACAGAGAAGTACAAAGAAAGAGAATACAACTGCTCACCAAGCCCGACCCAGGCAGTGCACGCCCCAGCAGCGAACCCCCCAATGCACCACTGCACCCTTCTGGGTCTCTACCCTCCGGTTTTACATCCTGGACATAACGTGCTGTGGTGTGGAATAACCTCTTTGGTCAGTTTGTGTCAGGTGTCCTGTCTCTGCTTCCTCCTGACTTCCCCTCCTCCCTGGCAGAGCATGAGACTCAGAAAGTCCTTGGTCAGACCAAAACATTACCAAGCAGTAACTGAAAACACTGGTGTTATCAGTGTAGTTCCCAGGCCCAAAATCAAAACCACAGCACTGCACCAGCTACCAAGAAGGAGAGAAATGTCTGCTACTGCTGAACCCATGACACGTGCATATTCCATATGTTGGGTCCACCTTCACACCCCTGTCAGAGTAGAGCTCTGCTGTTGTGTCCTGAGCAAGGACTGGAAGTGAAGGTGTCTCCTTTTTGCCTTGTTGACACAGCTCTTGCTTATGTGCTGCCTTCTCAGTTACTGCTCAGCCAAAGCTTTAAAGGTACAGTTTGACAAAATAGCAAAGAGAAATGGGAAATCTCCCATTCCCTTCCTTTTCCTCCCCCCTAGTAACCAGCCTTCCTCAAACATTAGCTGCCGGCAGTTTATCTGAAATGAGCTGAAAAATCTTGTTTCTAGAATAAGTAATGCATCTGCTGAACTTCATGTACTCTAGTCTTGCTTTAGGGCTTAGGGTCTGATCTAAATCACTTGGGGATGGATGGGAATATTTCTGTGAGCATTTAGTGGGTTTGAATCAAATCTGATATTAATTTTCACAATGTATTCCAATTAGTTTTGTATTTATTTTCAGCCAGAGAACAATCATTAACTATTCACATTTTATTAAGTATTGAGAATGATGGATGTTTTTTCTGTTATGAAACAGCTCCTCTGAGGAAGAAAGATATAAAAGCAAAATCTTTTGCAGTGGAAAAAGGACTGGAGTCATATCCAAAAATATGAATGTTAATACTTGTGCATCAGATTAGCTTGACAGGTCAAGAGAGATACTGGTGTAGTATAAATTCTTTTTTTGCCATAAAGTGCTTGAGGAAATATTCCCCAAAAGCTCTTAGTTAAGTGATTTTGAGATAGAGGAAAAGTGTCTGTTTATTCTTTTTATAACAATGTCTGGTATATGGTAAGTGCTTCTGCGGTTTACTAATCAATAATCTTGTTGATATTTTAGAAAATCACAGGCTGGAATCTTCATATCAAAATCATTTAATTCTGAAAGTTTTAGTGGTAAGTATGCAGCATAAGTATATATAAACTTCAGAGCTTGATTATGATTTTTCAGATGTACAGTGCTGTGATTATGTCTCATTTTAGAAGTAGGGAATATTTCTCTTGGTCATAAACCCTCTTGAAGCAATTAAACATAAAGCTTGACTAATATATATTGAGGAACAGTTGTACGTATTGAGAGATCTGTCATCCAACACATATTTTAATAAAATATTTGTCTGAAAAAAAAATCATTATCTTAAATTAAAAAAGATCATTATCCTAAAAAATTAAAATAGTTAATATATATTTAAATATATTTATATATTTTATATATATTTTATGTCAAATATGTATTTTATGTAATTATATAAATATATATCATGTCAAATGAAAATCTGAATAAGGCCATAATTGAAAATTTGAATGAACATGTGTATGGAAGCTGTTAGTCAGGTAAATTAGATGATATTCTGCATTTGAACTTTTGTTTAAGTACTAATAACAGATTTTTGTTTGCAGTTCAACTTCTTAAATTGTTTTGCATCTCTCTTCTACATTGCCTTTGTGCTGTTTGATGTGCACCTTTTGAGGCAGGTGAGTTTCAAGAACATCTTCAGAATGTTGACAAATTTAGAAAAATAAAGGATTGACTGAAACAGGACTTTAGTTTTTAATTGCTTTTCTAAAATATTAACTTGACAATTAATATATTTCACATGTATTTTCTTAGAAAGCCAACTTTGTATTTCAGTTCCTCTGGCACAGTTGCAGAATCATAATTGGAATGGAGCAATTTTTCCCTTTGTTTAAATGAGGAACTGTTTTCTAATAAATTCATTATTCCTTCACGCAGGTGAGGCTGGAAAATTTTCATTTCCTCCTTCTTTCCCTTTTTGTTAGAAAATGGTTTTCTCTCTAGTGCTCTTAATGAAATACTCTTGAGGATCACGTTTATGACTACTATGAGGAGCTGAGAATAAATAAAAGCAAAAATATTTGTAGTTAGTGTTTTACATCAGCTTTCTGTTGTTAATATCTTTTGCACTCAAATGCATGAAAATCAGGTATAAGAAAAAGACATTTTTTTCTTTAAATGTAATGAACGAAACAGCAGAACTTTAACTCAGTATCTCTCTTCTCTAAAGAGAGCTTTAGCAAACCCATTGGCATACCTATGCCAGACATGACATTCGTGACATATAATATACTTTAAGGTATACTGTACTGTCCCCAAGGCATGTCCAGATCCACAAAGTACTTAGGCATCTAACTCTATTTTGTTGGTTTCAGCACAGAACAATGAATGGAAGAAGTTCTTTACCATGAGGGTGGTGAGGCACTGGAACAGGTTGCACAGAGAAGTGGTAAATGCTCCATCCTTGGCAGTGTTGAAGGCCAGGTTGGACAGAGCCTTGAGCAACATGGTCTAGTGTGAGATGACCCTGCCTATGGCAGGGGGCTTAGAACTAGATGATCTGAAGGTCCTTTCCAACCCTAGCTATTCTGTGATTCTAATGGGGACTAGAGCACCTATACTTTCATATGCTGTTGCTAGTTTTGTTAGGCTGGCCCTTTTTTGTCATAGTATACACTTACAATGTTACTAGAATGCACAAAATTGGAAATGATCATAGATTTATCACAGTTCTGTTAATTTTTTTTTTTTTTTTTTTTTGTAACTTAAGAGCTTGGCCACTTTGCTGATAACTTCGCAGATCCTCAATCAGTTGGCAGAGTCCTTGCTTCCTTACTGGCTCCAAAAGAGGTATAACAAGAGGATGAAGAAACGCCTGTGTTCTCCGAAAATTGATAAAGACCTGTCATTAGTTGAACAAGTCAACTTGGAGAAAGAAATGGGCACCTACTGTGTATGTTTTATTACTGTAAAAGAGTTCAGACTTTTCTGGATTGTAGTTGACAAAGATATGAGCCAGTGCAATCTGAAATATTTCTGGCTGTCTGGTCTGGCAGCTTATTTCCAGCTTCATCAGTTTTGCTGGTAGTGTTGTTTATACAGCTCTGTGGTGCACTGGATCGAGGAAACGAAAGAGTGTACGATCCCAGTTACGCTAGAATGACGGATAGGAATGAACAGCGGAATCTGGAACTAGCTAACCCTGTATTACTGGAAGAAGTACTTATGTAATATGCCCCTAATCTCCAAGGGTAGCTTGGTGGCTACCATGATGAGTAGCCTGGCATAGGGAAGGGGGAGGCTGTGTCTGTTTTAGTTTGGTTTTGCAGTGATACTAGTTTAAACTGTCAATTAATATAGCCTGAGAGCGTGCACTTATGTCTTGGTGGTGCCAGAAAGGGAGGGGGCAGAAGAGACCAATTCTTCAAACCAATACTACTGCTGGAAGCTCTTGCTTCTTGAAACTACAGCTTTGGCATTTGCTGTCTTCCTAGTTCCATTCCTGACCACCTCTTTTAATCCTATTTAACAGATTTTTGCAATGTATTACGTGCAGTTCTAAAGGAAATGGCAAAGTAGACATCAGTGTATATGCTAAGGCCTTACAGACTGACTGACAACTTGCTTGATCATATGCTGCAAGCATAGTCACAAGAGTCTGAATACTGTATGATTTATATTTTCACAGAGTAAGGATTATATGTAGACAGTGAACCTTTTGTGTAAGGCAGTTTAAAATGTGTTACTAATACTATGTAAGATTCTTCTTGCATAAAGTGCCATGAAGTGGGAAGAGTAAAAAGAAATACAACCTTTGCAATTTGAAAACTGTACGAATGTTAACACTTGCCTTCCTCTGGGAAGGTTGGTATTTCCAACATTTTAGGTGGAGGGGAATAGAATTAGAGAGTATGTCTGTCTTGCAAGGGAGAACACAGCAGAAATCCCCATGTTAGTGTCTGAACTGGCAAGTCATCATAATCCAGCACTGTGCCTGCAAATATGCCTGCAGAGCTCCAAAAGCTGTGTGTTGGCATGAGGCATGACATGTGTGACAAAGTAAGTTCTACCTCTTAGACCTGAACTGACTTCTCATTCTCAGCTGGCACATGAAAAGCCAGTGTGTTGTCTCTGAGTCACATTGTGCAGTGCTGCTTGTGCAGGGCTGGATCAATATATCTGCACCTGTTGAACTGTTCTGCCCTGAATAGTTTACCACTGGGACCTGACAGGTCAGCCGTAGAGTTACGGCTTTGCCTTGGAGTTGTCCACTGTTAGCCCCAGTTTCAGTTCAAGATACTGTGTACTCAAGGCCTTAGTGTTATTTTCAATCTAAAGATTTTAAGTGTGCTGCGCTTGTGAACATATGATATTAGACCACTGATCTGTCTGCAAGCTGTGAGCTGCCAGCAGCCAAGAGTATTTCTAAAATTATATCTGTCACATGGGGGAAGCATTTGACTATGTTTAGTAAATGAGGAGTTTAGCAGGAGTCTTGACAGAATTCTGTGTTTCAGGGTCTTCTGTTTTCTTTCCTTCACTTACTCTAACGTTTAATTCTCTTGTTTGTCCTCTTTCTCTCTCACTTTTCAAATCTCCAGCCTTTAACTGAGTTTAAGCTGTAAAACCATCTTGCAATATATATATTTTAAAACTTTCTGCTTTGCTTTTCTAGTTCGTTTTCTCCCTGAATTTCTTTGTTGATTCTGTTCTCTTGATGAAATAGTTCATGTGCTTCTCCTGTGCCTGACAATGGCACACTTGGAAATTTCTTTAATGTCATATTGGACTCCTTTTTCTGCACAAAGTGTCATAAATTGAATAGGAGAAAAAGAAATACTCCTTTTCATACTCTAAAGGTCAATAGGTACTGGGCAAAGAAATAAGAAAGGTGTGAGGAAGCAGTAGTGGGAATAGTGTGCAGTTACCAGCAGGAGGAACACAGAAGGATCACTCCTTGCTTGCAACAGTTGTCTGAGAAAGTGATAGCAGGGACAGTTGTGTGACTGCTACTCCAGTGAGTGATCCTGGACAATCATCCTTAAGGATGACCTTACTAAAATTCAGAGTTTTTACAAAATGTTTCCATAGAAAAATCTCAGTGTTTTAAAAGTTAGGTAGCTTCTCATAGCCTGGCCTCCAGATTGGTTTGTCAGATCCAACTATATAGTGTGCAGCTTGAAAATTACTTGAAAATGGTTCTTCACTTTCACAAATAATTGCTTCGATCTATGAATACTATAAGTAAAACAAAACTGATATGCAAATATATATAATGGTCTACATGTGAATAATTAATCAGCATTTATGTACCTACATTCTTGGTTTAAAGATCAGGTGATAGATGTGTTGCAGAGTTGCTAAACCAGGGCTTTTTGTTTGCACTAACTGTTCCTTTCAGATGTCAGTGCTGCATTCTGTCATTTCAGCCTTCAAGTGGGCCACTGATTCTGATTTACCCCATTTGAAATAAGAAGTAGAAATACCAGAAAAGAGTCGCCTGTCTACCAACCTACCTTTCTGGTTAGGTCCTTCATAAACAGTCTGAAATACTAGGCCTTTTCTTGTCACAGTGCTTCTGGGAGAATGTTCTACCAGTTTAAATGCATGGTGCTATTTTCTAGTCCCACAGAGTTCATTCTGTAACTGTTTCACTGAACTAGTCAGGAACTTGGATGAGATTAATGTGTTATACAATTACTTCATGTAATAAGGATAAGAAGTATGACATGCATAAAATGCATTAGGCAAAAAGAAGAATTTTGGCCTCCTCTTATTAAGAAGTTTTTTGTAATTGAAGAATTCCAGGTTAACCTACATGGTCGGGTTTGTTGTTGTTTTCTATCACCAGTTATTCCAAGCAACTGATTTGGGATGAGGCAGCACATTTACAACTATGTTGTTAATTCTCTGTTTCTTCATACAGTTTTTTGTGGATAAAAGTTGTTCTTATTTTTGCTCTGTTTTTCAGGGAACTTTTGATGACTACCTGGAGTTGTTCTTACAGTTTGGCTATGTGAGTCTTTTTTCCTGTGTGTATCCACTGGCAGCTGTCTTTGCGGTGTTAAACAACATCACCGAGATATATTCTGATGCCTTGAAGATGTGTAATGTTTACAAGCGTCCGTTTGCAGAACCCACAGCAAATATTGGTGTTTGGCAGGTAATTTTTGTGTCTTTCTATTCATGTATTTTGAAAGAGGTTTCACAAAACATGCCTAAGCTGTTCGACCTATCTGCCACTTTAAAATTTAGCAGGTACTTTGTTCTCTTCAGTGCCTTAGGATAGTATCTATCCAACTGTATGTCCAAGTGATTTTTGTTTTTGTAGGATTTTTGACCAGATGTCTTCCAGTTGCTTTTGAAAAGAAAACAAAGCCTTTAGTGTTTATATATATATATGTGTACTGTACTCCTGTTGCAACTGCAACAAAGCAAGGCATCTAGACACTGCCTAGTACTGTTTATGGCCAACATATTTTAGAAATGGTAACATTTGATGCAATCTCAGAAGCATGGAGCTCAGCAAGGGTTTAAAAAACATTGAAGAATGATAGGTAAGTATGTGGATTCCTAAGCCATGCTTGGCTGTGTGCCCTTGTGATTACTTGTACTCCAGTTGGCTAATTTTAAAATAACCTGGATCTGTGAGCAGAATCTGGATCTTTCTGCACAGCCCGAGCACTGTAGTCTATCTAAACAATTTCATACTAGTAGTAGTGGGTTGAGGATTTCCTGTCCTCTGTTGCTTGCCCATGCAATCATGCTAGCACCAGCTAGTTTGGAGCCTGCTGTGTCAGTGATCTAATTCTGACTAAAAATAACCCTGTAAAACTCCTCCAAACCCTAAGTTTTTTTCCGAAAAGAAAGAATGCTGTCAAGTCACATCCAGAGACTTCAGCATTCTGTAATAGCAGGCATAGGGAGTGCGAAGTAGGTTGGAGGAAATTTCTAGGGGACAATCCATATTCTAGTTATAGTTAACAGCTTTAGAAGTGGAGATAAGAACAATCCAGTAACTAAGGTATAACACAAACCACTATTGCTACCACCACCAATAATAATGATAAGGGAAATAACAAGGGAAGAGAATACAACCGCTCACCACCCGCTGACTGATAACCAGCCTGACATGAACAGTGATGTAGCCCTTCTGGGTAACTGCCCCCAGTTTATATAGTGGGCATGATGTGCTGTGGTATGGAATACCTCTTTGGTCAGTTTGGGTCAGGTGTCCTGTCTCTGCTTCCTCCTGGCTTCCCCTCCTCCCTAGCAGAGCATGAGACTCAGAAAAGTCCTTGGTCAGAGTAAACATTACTGAGCAGTAACTAAAAACATTGGTGTTATCAGAGCTGTTCCCAAGCTGAAAGCCAAAAATATAGCACTGCGCCAGCTACTAAGGAGAAAAATGACTGCTACTGCTGAACACAGGACATACGCACTTACAGAAATAAGACTAGAGAAAAATTCAGAGTTGCTAGATGATCTTTGTGTTATTGCAGACCTTGTTGTGGTCTTGTGTTTGCCTGTTCTTAAATCTGATGAAGTCTAGACTGCTTGCCAAGGGAGTCTTAGGTTGTAGAATTCAAAAGATGAAGGAAAATAAAAAAGTTCAAATAATGGAACTTCTGAAGATTTAACAAAGAGAGAGGTGTTGTCCCGAGCAATTTGAAGACAGGTAAATTAGAGAAAATGTCATAAGTATAAATATATTTGTGTTTTATTTCAGCTGGCTTTTGAAACTATGACTGTAATATCCGTTGTTACTAATTGCGTACTGATTGGAATGTCTCCGCAAGTGAATGCCCTTTTCCCAGACTCAAAAATGGAACATATTCTGACTGTGGTATTGGTAGAGGTAAGTCTGCCTTCAAACACTGCATGTGCTTTAGTAGCATAAGATATAAACAGTGGAAATTATACCCGGAAGAAGATTCCTCCCAACCTTATATTAAAAGGAAATTAAGATTTCCCTTTCAAAGTAGTGTTCAAAACTTGCTTTTTGACTTCTTTCTATGTTTTCATGTGCTGTGAATGTTGCTACCATACTTCTCCATGCATTCCCAAGATGCCCTGTATTTGTTGCCTCGTGTATTTCAAGAATTTAACGGTACTATTTCAAGAAGCAAAATAACCACTTTTTTGTGAAGTGGTGTCATGGTTTAAGCCCAGCTGTAACTCAGAACCACGCAGCCACTCACTCTCCCGCTTCCGCCCCCCACTCCCAGAGGGATGGGGAGGAGAATCGAAAGAATGTAACTCCCATAGGCTGAGATAAGAACAGTCCAGTAACTAAGGTATAAAACAAGACTACTGCTGCTACCACCAATAATGATAATGATAAGGGAAGCAACAAGGGACGAGAATACAACCGCTCCCCACCCACCGACCGATACCCAGCCCCACCAGAGCAGCGATGTAGCCCTTCTGGGTAGCTGCCCTCAGCTTATATACTGGGCATGATGTGCTGTGGTATGGAATGCCTCTTTGGTCAGTTTGGGTCAGGTGTCCTGTCTCTGCTTCCTCCCGGGTTCCCCTCCTCCCTGGCAGAGGATGAGACTCAGAAAGTCCTTGGTCAGAGTAAACATTACTTAGCAACAACTAAAAACATCAGTGTTATCAGTGTCGTTCCCAGGCTGAAAGTCACAGACTGCACCAGCTACTAAGAAGGAGAAAAATGACTACTACTGCTGAACCCAGGACAGCTTGTTATTTCTCTGCTTGGTTTGTGACCCCAACATATCCTATAAAAACCTCCTACATAATCTTTATGGATGTTTCCTGTAAGGCTTATCTGAAACAAGTGTTTATGATGACTATAAATAGTAGTGATTGTAACAGCATTTGGGTTTCATTTTTTAATAATTCTGTGTGGTAAACACTTTGAGTGTCATTCATTTTCAGACAAGGAGGGGGATGGCTGTTCATTTTGTATAATAACTGAAATTGTAGGACTTTGCCCTTAGGTACTTTTTTTTCAGAGCTTTCTTGTATTTCATTGCCTTGACTTTCATCATTGCATTATTTTGGCTTCTAGGAACTCGATTACTTTTCCTGTGGCAAAACATCTGTTTTCTCTATATGTAGTTGTTAAGGTGCATTACCTTACAGAGATGCAGCAGATGCACATACTGTGTTGGTTTTATGGGTGTTAAGCATTATGAGCTTGCTTTAAGGGTTTTTTACCATATCTTAATGTTTGCAGAGTTAACTCCTGAAAATGAATAATGTCAACTGATTTACTGAAGTTTGAGTCTGCAGACACCCTGAATGTATTCTGTTATGTATGTGTGAAGATTTGCATTAACCTTAGTGAGGTATTTTAATATAAAACTAATTTGGCAGTTTAAGCATAATGCTGTAGTTCATTACTGGACAATATATCCAGAGATATTGTATTATGAAAACTGTATCACTAAATGTAAGCAGTATGGACTTATGGCAGCTTAAAGAGATGGGGCTATTTTGTTTTGTACACAGAAGCAATTTTGGTAATGACCACTGATTTGTAATGAGCAATATTATAATTGTATGATGAGACTGGTGAAGGCTAATGGCAGATGAGCCAAAGGATAGGAAAGGCAACCATTTCATATATGGAAAAGTCAAGTTTTCTCTTGCTGCTTTTCTTAGTTAAAAACAACCCCCTGAACAGCCATAATAACATAATGCACTGGTCAGAAAAGGAATATTTAAAAACCAGTTTTAATCACAAGCATCCAGTATGCAGGATACTTTTAAGTATGCTGCTCTGATTTTTTCTGTTTTGTTTTGTGTTACTACAAACTATTTATTTGTCTGAGAAAAAGCAAAGACACAAAACCAACATATGAGGGGGAGCTGACAGTCCCTTTATCAGCGTACTTTTCTGCAGCATAGCAGGCCATGTGATTTTAGGAATGTTGTTGGTTATAAACCATTCCAAAACTGCTCAGTGTCAAGTTTAAAACTTATGCAGTCTCATAAAGGACAGTCTTTCAGTACATTTTAAACAATATTTAAGAAGTTCATGGGTGTGGGTTTAGTTGACTTCTTTAAAGTGTCAGTGAATAGCTCTCAGGTTGTGCAATCTTGCAGGAAGTTTTGAAACACAAGTTAAAAGTTTCTGGAGTCTGGAAGAGTTCTCCAGAGTGAAACACATTTTGCATAGAAATTTTATTTAAAGAAATATATGAAGATGAACACAACAAACATGATTTCATTCCTGTTGAAGGCAGTTTCCATTTGTGTTGACAGTTAAATGTTCTCAGTTACAGGAATTATTTTTTTAACAGTAGTTATATTGTACATATTTCAGGTTAAAACATTGAATTAAAAAAGGTAGAAAGAAGGGAGAATTGCTAGATGCTGTGGGGCTATGAACAGCAGAAGTACGGATTCATGGCAGCTTAAAGAGATGGGGCTATTTTTGCCTTTGCTTCCTGGGCATTTATTCCTTTCTTATCTGTTACACTGGCACTTTCTTCTGTCTGGTGCATGATGAATCAGATTAGGGAACTGATCTGGGAGAAGCTGTCTGACCCAGTTCACTACTGAAAGAGAGCCGGGCGGAAGCAACTGTGTGTGGAAGACATGCTAATGCTGTAGGTTTGTGCTGGATTAAATATGTGGGACTTCTGTACCACTGAGTCTTTCTCCTGTAAGTATTACTACATCTACAGGAACATGCCTGAACTACAAGAAGAGTACAAATCTCACATGTTGACAGTATTCCCATGTACCTCTGCTAAATTTTTTAATGATTAAGCTGTGCATTTCAGTTGTAAAGAAAAATTCAGGAGCAGAATATGTCACTTTAAACTTCTAGGACAGACCTGGTGTGTCTAAAGTATGTTAGTGTCAAGGTAGGAAAAAGTTCTGTTGGATGTGTCAGGGTGTTGATAGAAAAGCATTTTAGATCACTTAGTAGAGATTCAGAAACACATGCTACAGGTGAGTTACTTCACTTTCTGATGTTTACTGCAGGTGAAGGTGGGAATGTTGGTGTTTATGCTGGTCTGATAGCAGTTTGGTAGGCAGTGTGAAAATGTTAAGGAACACAAGAAATTTCTTTTAGGAGGTTGCATATGCTGTCACATGTTCAATTGATAGGGTAACTGACTTCAATCTTAGCTGCCATTAGATGTTTTTATCAGGTTTAAGTAATTGAGAGTCCAGTTGGACACTTATATATCTATTTGATGCAGAGCTAAACAGAAGCAGCACTGTTCTTACCAAGGCTGAGCATGGGTATTAACAATGTCCTGATGGGTTGGGTTTTTTTCAGCAAAAAAAATAGCGCTTTGTAATAATAATACTGATGCTCTTCAAATGGACACATGTTTATATGATAACATTTGACATAAGTCAGTGCAGACATAATGAAGAACTGTACATGATACTCTTGTAAGCTTTCTGCACCCAGCCCCTACAGCTTTATGCAAAAAAATGTTTTTGGTGTGTGTTTGGTTTTTTTTTTTTCATTAACAGCATTAACTCTACAGCTGTCTACACTTTTGATGGGAATACCTGTTGTATGAGCAAAGTAAATGCTAACTAAATAGAATAATATATTAAGTATTTCACAGTAAATAATGGGAAGCATCAAGATAATAACATTTAACAATTAAAGTATTAAAGCAGTGATTTTTGGTTATGAACAGCTGACCTATTTTTATCAGTCCAACATCCGCTTCCATGGCAACATGATTTGAACCAGGAGCAGAATCATGAAGCTGCCCTCTTTTACTTATGGGTGGATGCTGACTGAGTGCAGCAAGTGCAGTTTTGAAACAGAAGTAGGTGAATGTCTTTAAAGCAGGAAGCAGTAAGTCCTTATTAACGTAATTTTTAAACGTTTGTATCCCATAGTGTGTTTAGTACTTCAGGCTTTACCATAGGCACATACTTGTGGTATGAACCATGGGTGCAAAGTAGGATATTCCAAGCAAGCATCTGTGCTTGTGTGAAACTGTTCCAAAACACCTCTGACTTCTTATGCTGATTTGAATAAAAAGAGGAAATTACTCTTATTCAGTGAATAGCTGGGGAGTGGGTTAAAACAAGGTGTAACCTTAGTTCTGCAGTGCTTTTTTGTTTTTATTTTTTAAAATTGTTGGCAAAAAATTTTGTCCCTGATGACTGTTTCTTCTTAATGTAGACTCTCATAAATTCAAAGAATGCAGATTAAATCCATTTCAGACTCCTCTGAAAGCTGAGTCCAAGAAATCAATTGTATGTACAGCTCTTAGTAGTGATTCTTTTCTTTTCAAGCAGCTCATTGGTAGGGGTATTTTGAATCAGTTGTTGTAAAGTGCAGGCTAACAGGTGCGTATCCTAATCTGCAAAAGTAACCTGTATAGCCAGCATTCAAAGGTAGTAAACTAATGGATAGATTTTATGCAGAGCTGCACTTAGCATGGATGTTTTACCTCATATTGAGGCACTTGGGGATTAGCTTGGAAATACTAAGTAATAATAGAGAGCCCTTATGATAGCCATAGTGTAAAAACTGACCTTACAGCCAACAAGTATGATTTTGGGGAGAATGTTATTGGTTCTGGTATAGATGAAAATGAGGACCTTAGCGTAAGGACAAGATTAATATATTTGTAATAAACATGGCTTATTAAACAGTTGGGCTGTGTGGATTTGATTTTGTGGAGTCTTCATGAGGAGTTGAAATAGATCTTCATAAAATAGGGCTTCATAAAAATACATATATTTAGAAGTCAGTTCTTTAAGGCATATGGTGTGGAATAAGGGAACTAACCCTTTCTTTAAGCTTTTTCCTCGGTGAGGGGGAGCTGACAGTCCCTTTATCAAAAGTTGAAAAGCAGGAATCTTAGCTTCTTAATGCAGCTGAAAAGTTAGCAGTGTTATGTTTAAAAGTGTTAGCAGATCAGAAATCAAAGTGGTTGAAAGTTGATCGGTACATCTACTTTTATCTGGAGTTCCATTTTATTTCATGTATTTCTTCATCAAAGCCCTCCTGGTGTGCAGTAGAAGCACTTCAAGTTTTTGGTGAGCACTCTTAATGTAATGGTCCCAACACCCAGATCAGCAGTTGTTTCTGAAATTCTGTGGCAGAGAAACTGGGAAATGCTACCAGAGTCGGGCAGTTTGGATTTTAAAAGATGAGAAGGTTCTAGGCATCATGATACTTTGCTTTCTAGATAAATTTGGAAATAAGTAAGCATTGCATGCTGAGTGCAGTTGAAGATCTTTTGAATCTGCTTCCTGAGGAAAGGCAATTTTAGATGGCTTGTTACATCAAACTTAAAGTATTTTCCCCTTATTTCCTTAAATTCAGCAGATATACAAAGTACACTTACATATTGGCCAAATTTACATAGTAGGAAAAAAATGCATAAAAATAGGCTGCATCAGCAGACATATGTATTTAATTCCATTAACATTAAAGCAGTGCAAAGTTGAAGCAGATCGGCTGTGCATAAACTGATTTTTTTTTTTTTTTTTTTCCTAAATGATTTCTATGTTTCTGACAGGTACTGTTTTAAAATGCAGTAGCTGAAGATTTTCACATACTGAATCAGAATCACAGTGTAGTAAGGGACCTTTGGAGATAATTTGGGCCAACCTTCCACTGAAAGCAGGACCTCTAGATTGGGTTGTCCATGTCCTTGTCAAGCTAAGTTAAGACATGAATACCTGTAGTGAGGGGAAGTCCACCACTTCTCTGGGCAGCCTGTTCCATTGTTTAATTGTTCTCATGGCAAAGAATTGTGTTTTTTCCTATGGCAAGAGAAAATTTCCCCAAAGCAGCTTGTAGCTCATGGCCTCTTGTCCTTTCACTGTGTGAAGTCCTTTCATCCTTGTGAAGAGGGCAACCTTCAAGTTGTCTTCTCAAAAACTACCCATTAGGCATTGGCCATGATTAGATCCTCGTTCCTTCAGCCTTTCTTCTTATGTCAGGTTCTTCAACCCTGTAGTCTTGGTGGCGCTCTGAGAGGCTCCCTCCAGGTTTTAAATGTCTGTTTAACAAATTGCCAGTGCCACTTTTAAAGAAAGACGGAGTGCTTTACGTATGAGCTCATCCCCTCGTATCTTTCATAGCATCATGGTAAGGTACAAACCTTAATGACAGCTTTACAGTTCCTTTTTAGGAGAATACTTAGCAAGCGTACTCATCAGGTTTTTTATTTTAGGGAAACATATCCTAGCTGAGACTTGTCTATGCTTGTACTTGTGATGAAAACAGAAAAATATAGAAAGATAAATGGACAAATGCATTTTATATGAATTGTATAATTATTTGTTTCATTGATGTGTACATACATAAAATAGTTCTGCAGTATTACAGATACTGAATGTTACAAAAGGTTAATCCACTAGCAATTTCAATTGACATATTGATTCTGTTCAAGAATACCTCTACATCAGTTGCAAACGTGTAATGTACGTGTACATAAGAAATCATATCTGAAAGTCCTTTAAAAACGTGATGTGTATGTTTTAATTTTTAATATTGTACAAAACAGTGCTTTGATTTCATATTTTATGCTAGGCAGGTAAGCCACTGCTGTTCGTTTTATTCTTAGATTTGCAATTGTGAGTCATAAAAATAGTTTGATCTTTTAATTTCAAGCTGAAACCCTGGATAAAGTTGGTATAACACTTAGAGGAAGTTTCTAAAGGTTGCTGTAGTATAAAGACCATGGCAGGGGAGTTGGAACTAGATGATTTTAAGGTCCTTTCCAACCCTAACTATTCTTTGATTCTATGGTTCTAACCCCCCTGCCATGGGCAGGGACACCTCACACTAAACCGTGTCACCCAAGGCTCTGTCCAGCCTGGCCTTGAACACCGCCAGTGATGGAGCATTCACAACTTCCCTGGGCAACACATTCCAGTGCCTCACCAGTGCCTCACCACCCGTACAGTGAAGAATTTCTTCCTCATATCCAATCTAAACTTCCCCTCTTTAAGTTTGAACCCATTACCCCTTGTCCTCTCACTACAGTCCCTAATGAAGAGTCCCTCCCCAGCATCCCTATAGGCCCCTTTTAGATACTGGAAGGCTGCTATGAGGTCTCCACTCAGCCTTCTCCAGGCTCAACAGCCCCAACTTACTCAGCCTATCTTCATACAGGAGGTGCTCCAGTCCCCTCCTGATGATCCTCGTGGCCCTCCTCTGGACTTGTTCCAACAGTTGCATGTCCTTTTTATGTTGAGGACATCAGAACTGCACACAATACTCCAAGTGAGGTCTCAGGAGAGCAGAGTAGAGGGGCAGGATCACCTCCCTCGACCTGCTGGTCACGCTCCTTTTGATGCACCCCAGGATAGGGTTGGCTTTCTGGGCTGTGAGTGCACACTGAAGCCAGCTCATGTTAAGTTTCTCATCGACCAACATATTTCCATGTATCTGTGATGCAGTTTGCAGTAGCATTTCTTTGTATCGTTCTTACTAGAAGCCTGCCTTCTCAGGGACTATGATGTTCTTCCTGTCTCCAAAGTTTTATGTAATTTCTTTGTCTAAGGTTGGTTTGGTTGGGTTTTAAACTGTGTGTAGCACTGGAGGATAAATCCAATTCATCATTTGTATCCTCAGATGACTGAGATGGAAAGTGATTGGCTCTGAGCAGGTAAGGCAATCCAAAAGAAGAAGATACGGGGTTTGCAGCTGCAGTTCAAAAAGAGATGGAGAAAAATCAGTAGAACTCTACAAATCGCAGGAGAAAGCCAGTCATACATGTGTTGGAGCCTCCATATTGTTGATGTAGATGTAAACACCTCTTGTCAGAGAGAATCTTCATGATGTAATGTTGTTGTGTCCATGTTTTCCAGTTATAAAATGGCAGAAGAATTTGGTTTTACTAAATTTTCTTTGCAGTAGCTTCTAATACGCTGGTTTGGAGAGTTAAGCCTTCTGAATTGACTTCTGTGTTCATGTTGACTTTGTTATGCGCCTTCTCAGTGTTGTAAATGTAGTTAGTAGTCATTTGTTTGAAACTTGCAGTATTAGTTCTACATTCTTTGACTTAAAAATTATCTGAATTTGTTGTAATAGTTTTTCCCGTCCAGATCCATTTTAGAAAAAGTTCCAAAGCAGCATAAACCCCAAATCATCTCTTTGGGGTTTGTGTGCTTGTTTTGTTTTTGTTTTGTTTTGTTTTGTTTTGTAAGTGTTGAGAACCACCTGGCACGCAACTGAAAACTGATTTTGGAACTCGTGCAAGAAAATGCAATAGTTGACTGAAAGGCTGTAGTGCTGAGTTATTTTTTTTCATATAGTCTTTGTGAAAACATTTTATTAAACATTGGCTAAAGCTGGTCATGACTCGTGCTGTAAAGTAAATGTCAAAAGAAGAGGGGCTTAATTATTTTGGTTTTGCTGCACTGAATTTCTATCTTATACTGGAAGGAAGTGTCAGTCCAGAACTTTACCCTTTTTGGTCAGAAGAAATCAGTGGAATGTAATTTTTCAAAGGGATTTTTCATTAACTGTGACAGTGTGCAAGCTGCCTACTATGCTGCTGCTTTCTGATCTAATACCTTGAAAGTCCTTTTGAAGTCATGGGAGATTTCTAAGCATGCCTATAATTGGCTATATCTCTACAATGAATAATACAGGGGGAATACAGTTAGAAGATGCTGAGAATTGATAAACCAGAATATGTTTGATCAAGGTTAGTTTTAGTCAGAGGATTTGTTGTAAGATAAAAAGTGTGTGTGCGCATGTTATAGGGATTACAGATAAGCCAATACCAAATATGAGTATATTTTATTAAATTTGAAATATCTAGTTTGTGATACTTGAGTTTATCTTCATCTCAGTGTATTTTTGTTTCAGAAGTCCATGACCATTGCAAATAGAGTGAAGTGGGAATAAACAGTTTATTGAAGGAAATGGCTAAACTCTTACTGTTACAGTTTAGCAAATAAAGTTTCTGAATTCAAGTACTTTCTTGTTCTAGCTTCTAAAAAGCTTAATTTTAAAAAAAGAAGACGGCTATGCTAGGAGTAGTTTGTAACAGATAAATTATTAATGTGCCTTGAAAAACAGTATGTTGGAAAAAACTGAAGTATTAGTTAATTCTAACGCTGGTTGCATTTGGTAGTCCTGCTTTATTTCCTGTGTAATTACAGAAAGTGCAGGACCAAGCAGGAGAAATATAATGAGCTACATCTGGAAAATCAGTGTCAAAGCTGTGGACAGCCTGAGAAGGCTACCTAGTGTTTGGGTGTCTACCTCAGGCAAACATTGACTTTGTCAGGACGGACTCGTGTGGTGTTCTCCCTCTGCTCCTGCTATCCTATTTATCAGGGAAGGCATGGGTGGTTGTTCATAGGTGGAGGAGCTGCAGTGCAGTGTAACAGCTCCCCCAGTCTGGCTGATTGGGGAATGAAGATTCAAAGTGTTTTGTGGAGCCTGCCTTTATGTTTTTTTTTGGCTTGTCTGACTTCTCTCTCCCTGCTGTGAGCCAGGATGACATAACCGTGACCAAACCCAGGAGATGTGAGGTTCTTGGCATGAAGGTTTTCAACCTTCCAAAGTAACCTATTCATGAACTTTCTGTTCTTGTAGTTAGAAAGCTTTTAACCAGAATCTCTGAAGTGCAGGTTAACCTGACTACTGCTTGTACTACAGAAAAGTAATTGGTCACTGTTCCCATCAAGATGACTTTCCAACTGCTATAACTGTCTTCTATTTTCCAAACTTCATGAACTCAGATCTTTGCAGGTAAGTTGTTTCAAAATATTTGGTTTTGTTCTTTCCAGGATTGTCTCTAGTATTAAAATGATGATACCTGAAACCAAATACAAATACTTAAGTTATACTCAGAAGTAGTAAAAAAGACGTTCAGGGGCATCCTTTGTTGTATGTGATGCTCTTTCTACCATGTCAAGTTTTTTGTCTTCTCTGCAGTACCCTTGTACTGAATCTTGTCTTCCCTGAATTGGTGCTTTCCATCTTCCAGTGTGTAGCTGCTTGTTTTTACAGAATCTCATCTTGTTCATTAGGATAGTTTCTCCAGTTTTTCAGGATTGCAGAGTTCTAATACCACTCTTCAGAGCACTTGGATTTTATCTTGCTTGATATCATATGTTAAGTTCTTAAGCAGATTTTCCTGTTCAGTTGGCAAAATCACTGTTGAAACTGTTGAACCAGGGTCTGATCCACCACAGATCTTTCTAGGCCCCCATGGAATAGTCCTTCCAGCTTGACAGTTGGTAATGATTACTCTTGGAGGACTTCTTTTTCAGTCAGCTGTGTGCTTCCCTATTCAGTTATTTGATTTGGAGTGTTCTGAGAGGGACACAGCTACTGTCAATCTTGTCAGTGGTTACATTTACTTTTATTGTGGCTTCTGAACCCACATTTGAGGTTGCATTGAATTTTTTTGCACTCGGGTTTCATTTTTGAATGTTTTTGCAAGGAATTTTAGAAATAGACACTTATTTTCAGAAATTGGTTTCTAGCTGTCAAGTAAATTATACTAAAATGTGTTATTCATTCTCTGCTGCTGTTCTGTGAATTATAACCAATTAGTGTTATATCAAGGCATGGGCATGTCTGTGTTAAAATATGTGCACAATAGGCAAAAGTTGCGCACAAAAGGTTTACGTAGGCCAAAAAGTTAATTGTTTTTTGTGTTGGTAGAGTTTTGTTGGCAATTGCATTTCCAAAGAAGTCTTAGTTGTTAAATCTTCCTGGCAGGCTGCAAAATGATAAGGGTCTATTCTGTGAGCTGATGGTGTGCCAAGTTTTCCTATGCTCACCTCTACTCAGAACTCTGAGGTATTCTTAGGTAAGCAGTGTTTTGTGGAAGGTGATTAATGACCTCTGCCAGCATAGTCTCCTTCAGTATAACAGCATGTGAGATTGCAGATACACCAAGGTACTATTGGTGAAAGCTCTGATCTGGCCAAACACCAGGTAATTCTATTTCATTAGAACTGCTGAAATACGTACCACTTGAGAATGATTATTCCATTGGACCATTGCTCATAAAATAACAATACGCTGAATTGCTGCATTTAAAGAAAGAGGACAAGTATGTGGATGGGAGGTTTTTACCCACACTTGCTAATCTAAAATACATCAATTTTATTTTAAAACTAGTCAGTGTGCTAGTCTTTCATTAAAAGATGGTGACATGATATTGAGGAATATTTGGCAGTGTTAAGTATGGCAGTGTTTGAAGCTGACTTGTTACAGGTGAAGTATCTAATGCATTAGCAACATTTTGCCAGTCATAATGCAAATCATGTCTACAAACATAGGTCAGAATTGGGAATGTTTCTGTGTTCTTTTCACTGACTAGTATTTAAAAGTAGTGAATATATGTGCTTAAAAAAGGGAAAGGAAGTGGAGTTGCTTGCAAGGAAAGAACAAGCACTCAGGATTCTGGTAATCAAAGAGTTTTATTAAATGCTAAGTGTGTGGTGGAGTTTGTGTATTAGTATTCATAAAAATTCATAAAATGTGGAGAATTCTATGACAAGTTAAGTTAGTTTTGTGCATTTGTCGACAGTTCTGTTCTCTGTTGATTATTATGGCTTTATCCCTGAATTTAATAACCAAGCTATGCACTCATACTTCATATAAAGTAAGCTTGTCATCTTCAATGACTAGGTTTCAAAAGAGGATATAGATAGGCTGTTAGTGGCTCAACTTTGGTTAGGAGGTATTGTGAGAGTAAAACTTCTGTCCTAGAGAGGAGGTGCATAGAAACTCTGCATGAGTTAAGTATCACGGTTATTTTACCACTAGAGGGCTTATTTGTGTAGCAGTGAAAAGTATGCTTGAGCAGGTTGTCTTGAGGCAGCTTTCTGGTGCTTCATATGATCCAAGAAAAACACAGGAAAAACTCTACAGATGGAAGTGTGACATAGAGGAGATGGATATTGGACTACAAAGTTAAGAATAATACGAACTAGGTAGTTCTTGTAAACTCAGAAAATATAAGAGACTGCATCTCAATTTACAACTAGATATAGAGGCTGATTAGGAGTAAGAAAAGATTGGAGAAAATAAAATATTCCATTTTTTTTTAAGAGTTTTGCTGTTTATTTGCCCTGTGCTTTAAGCACCTCTTTAACAGAGCCACACATTTTTTCGACATCAGTTGGATTGTTTTGGTTTCTACTTTTCTTTTGCTTTTCATTACAGCTGAATATTTATCAACTTTTACAGCCCACACTAGCACGTAAGATATTTCCTTGGAACTCTGCTTAGTACTTAATGTGTCTCAATCACAGTGCCAATGAGAATTGCCGTACAAATATCCTCTCTTTCCTGTTCGTAAAGCCTGAGTTGTTATGGCAGAATATAACATCTTTTGGCAGTTACCAAGAGCTTCTCTTTTGTTTTGAAACATTGTTTGGCAGTTGCTTGGCTTGGCAGCACAGAATCTGTGGAGACAGCTTTCCTGAAAACTGCTAATAGCTTTGGAGGTTTGCATGCATATGCACTTAAAATTAATTTTTGCAAAACTAGAGTTGTTGGTTTGATTCTGTTGTTTTGTTCAGAGATCCTGCAAGTTCTATTCAATGAGTCTTAAAATGTGCAGTTGTAATTCTGAGTTTTGTCTGTCATTAGCAACTATGGAATCCCTAATATAGACAGTACAGCTTCATATTTTCTCAATGATCTCTAGATTAGTTGTTTTGCTTTTTTAATAAAAAGTTCATACAACTTGGCAACAAAACTATTGATTATAGCTTAGTTATTCTATAGACTATAGTTAGAGTTCTTGTTGGTGGTAGTAGTGATTCCGCAGTGGGGAGTTTAAAGGAAAGTTTGACAGAATATACTGGTTGTCTAGTTTTTATTTCTGTCTTGTTCACTGATACGTCTTTTCTGAAAGAAACCATCTCTTTGGAAGTTTGACACCACTACAAAACAGTATTTCAGCAGACAATAGTTTTCATGTCCGGGCTTGGTATTGCAATGCTGTGATGAAGCAAATGGTGGCATGTATGGCCTTCTGCGCTAACGTGGCATAGTTGTAGATAAAGATTTGGGTTTGTTTTTTATTTTAATCCTCTTCCTGTTTCTGAGCTGTTTCCAAAATCTGCAGACAACCGTGACTTCTCTCGTGGGTGTCCCTGGCAGCTGTAAGACCCGGATGCCAAGTTCTGCCTCCCAAGCTTTGACCTCTTCTTTGGCTTCTTTTCTCATCTCTTGGCTGGCTCCTTTGCTTGTTGCTGTGGCAGCTGTAGATACATCTCTGGAGCTGACTGATGCAAAGCTGGCTTGCTCGGATTCTGCTTTCTTGTTGGTGATGCCACGTCTCTTAGATCAGTGAGAATTATCCATCTGTTTTTAATATATTCTGAAAGTGAGAATTCTTAAAATTCTCAAATTGCTCTGATTGCAAATACTGATTTTTTTAATTTTTCCTACTACTAGTGGAAACTGTATTGTTCTACTTTACTTGATGAGTAAAACCAGTCTGAATATAAATATGTGGCACAAAGAACAGTAATCCTACATCCCTGATGTTTTTGTTTGGCCTAGTTTTCTGGACATAAAGAACGACAGTACTTTCGTTGTATGAAATATTTCAGCAACTTTTGTAAAGAGCAAGTCTGTCTGAGGCATGGTTAAAATGGTTCAGAAGGATGTGTTTATAATTTGAAGACCAGCATGTATTGAATATGTATTACCTATTCATGGATTTAGTATCAGTAGCCATGCATAATGAGAGCCTAACCTGATTTGAAAGAGGTTCAGTAGACTTACTAGAGGGAAGGGTAGAAGTAAACATGTAAATACACGGTACAGGGCTGGGTGGTATATCTAAACCTTGTTTTAGACAACTGGAATTTATGAAAAGGAAACAATTATCTTCTTTCATTTCTCTCAGCAAAAAGTGAAATTTTAATGCCTAACAAAAATGTCTTTTGAAATGCAGTATCATCGAAGTCCTACTTGAAGTGTTGAAATAGAAACTAATGAGGTTAGAGGTGAAGCACTATCCATGTCTTTAACAAAACTACAAAGTAGGATGAAAATCAGCCCTTTTAGGATTACATGGTTGCACGCTGGCAGAGGATATGCAGGGTTTTAAGAAAACTGTAACTATATAACCTCTCAGTATGTTTATCGTGCTGCCTGTGATTGTATTTTGGAGCAGAAGAGACAGTTACAAATAGTGTGCAAAGGAATGTAAACTGTTTCTGAGCTATTCAGTATTAAAGATGATGGGGGGAAAAGAACAGGTTTGACCCTAACTACTCACAGTGTATTATAACATAAACATTCTTTCTGAAACCAATCCAAAATAGCTGTGAAATAAACAGATTCAGAAAAGCCAATATCCCATCCTGCTGGAGGAAACGGAAAGAACAGTTATTCTGTATATCAAGGATCATCCATATAAATGACAGTTTGGGTTCTGATTACAAGCTGAATTTTGGAAATTCCATATGATTGAGTATTTTAAGGACTCATGGCATTTTGAGGTAGTCAGGGATTGATTGTATCCACCAAAAGATACAAAATGCCTAACCCTTCTGTCTTGTTGCCAGTTTGCATCCCACAGATTCGGCCACCATTGTTTATGAATCTGAATTGATTCCTGAAAGGAGTTGCCCATGTGAAAGCTTATCTATTTGTCAGAGAAAAGAAAAGCAGCAGAAAGGTGTAGTGGCTTACAGGAGAAAAGGTAGGACTATAGGAATAAGAATACAAACCAGCTGCAGTCTGCAGAAATAGAATCTTAGGAAGAACCAGGGTCTGTTTAGTTGGGGTTTTCATTCTCACAACAGTTCCTGACACTACTGTATATTGAGTTAATACTCATTGCTTCCATGAACTGGAGAGAGACAGAGTATGTCATGCTCTCAGCCTCAGCTGTTTGGAGAAAGAGCAGATTAAAAAAGAGAAGGTCAAAATGAAATGTGTGCATGAGTCATTTCAGTACTCGGGAGCTTTTTGTAGGTACTGAACGTCAGGTACATAACTGTACAAAGGATAGGCAAAAGAAAGGACTAGATCAAAGCCCTTCTGGTTGGAATTACTAAAACATATTTGCATATCAGTTAATAATTTGACGTAATTTGAAGTCATATATTAAATTTCTGAAGCTTTCCAGAAATACACACTGTAGTTTACACAACTAAATTAACTCCATACTGTAGCCAGTTTGTAATTTTTACCATTTACATTTTAAATGTTAGTAACAAAAATAAGAATAAATTTGGTGTTGTAAATGTGAATGCCAAGATTTTATTCTAAGTGCAAAGTAAATCCAGTACTGACTTAGCATTGCTGATTTGTGTCTCTTAATGAGTATAGTTTTGCAAAATCTTGATCAGTGTGTGAATTTCTAACACATGGTTTTCTTTTTATTAGCCAGTTACATGTGCATGTTCCCAAATTAAAATTCTGTCCAGACCCATCTCCAGATGCAAGATGTTCCCTTAGTAGTCTAAATCCTCATCCTTTGACTTCTGGAAATCTTTAATGTGGTGCACATTTGAATGTAAGTTTCAGCTCTTGCAGATGAAGGCATGTAGCAGGACACTGCCTTTGTTATGTACAGAAGAGGCCTTTTTAATGTTGGATGCTGTGAATGCTGGGCATTCTTTGAAGACTTCTCTTGTATCTGAGATAGGAGGGGAATGTTATACTTTGCTTAAAGGATTCTCTTATATTTGTGCTTTTTCATCCCAGATGTATTGCTTCCTGGTGCCTGCCAGAGAGCATTGGCAGGCACTTCCAAATGCATGCTTCCCTAACTTTATATAGCCTCTTCTGCCACTCTGTGTATGTGTTTTCTGGGGTTTTTTTGGTGAGTGCTCAGTCAAGCCCTCAGTTTGCATAAAACTGTCCTGGCTGTGTGCTGATCTGTTTTTATCTGAGGATTGGTTTTCCTGCCTGAGGGATTCACACATTGTAAATGAAGGTACTGATCTGCCTTGTCCCTGCATGATGTTTTTGTTTCCTGGTTGATTGCGATGTTGCTTGGTAGAACTGATTTATTGTAGAATATTAGCTGGAGATACCTTGAATCAACTAAAGTTGAACTGAAGGAAAAGAATTAATGTAGACACTCTGTGATAATCACAAAGTTTGATAATTAATTACAATACACTTTCTTGTGTGCATGCAGAGGAGAATGTGCACTATAAGTATGTCTGTATTGTTTTACACAAAACTAACCAATTGATATATGATATTTATTCTTAAAATTGTTTTAAACCAAAATTGAATTTTGGTATTTGTGGGTTAGGAAGCTGGAGTTGAGAGATGAGGTTGTTTTTAGCAGAGCTAAGTGTTAGTCCATGTATTGGTGGAAGGAAAATGAGGAATTGAAATTCCTCATTTGCCTGACTTATATAATGGAATAAGTATAAGTATCTTATTTGGATTTGGTCAGTTTAGTGCAGTTAATGCCATTTTCTTACCATAGAATGGAAACCCTGCCCAAAGTGATTGACATTATTGGCTCGTAGCTCAGGCTCCTTTCCCCTAGCAATAAGTCAGTAGGCAGATTTCTTTTTCTGGATCAAGCTGCATGTTTCCACGTATGATTTCTACTCCTTTGACAGAGGCAATGTCCCTGTTTGTCTACTCTGAGAGTACTACTATATCCGTATCACTCAAAAGGAGTCATTATAAGTCATACATACATTTGCTTATTTAAGCCTTGATTGCAGCAATTATGAGATGGTTGAATTCGAGATCCTCAGGACAGTGAGAAGA
This sequence comes from Myiopsitta monachus, assembly GCA_017639245.1. Lineage (NCBI taxonomy): Eukaryota > Metazoa > Chordata > Aves > Psittaciformes > Psittacidae > Myiopsitta > Myiopsitta monachus. The sequence continues at coordinate 24,891,267 of CM029928.1, forward strand.
GCGTGCAGCAAGCTCAGTGCCCGGGACTTCAAGAGAGCAGACTTTGGCCTCTTCAGGAACCTGCTCATTAAGGTTCCATGGGATATAGCCCTAGAGGGCAGGGGGGCCCAAGGCTGTTGGTTGGTATTCAAGGATCACCTGCTGCAAGCCCTGGAGCGATGCATCCCAACTAGAAGGAAGTGCTGCAGGAGGGCCAGGAGACCTCCTTGGATGGATAAGGAGCTGCTGAGGAAACTTCAAAGGAAAAAAGCAGCTTATAAAAGGTGGAAGCAAGGACAGGCGGCCTGGGAAGAATACAGGGATGTTGTCTGGGAAGCTAGGGACCAGGTTAGGAAAGCTAAGGCCCAGTTAGAATTAAACTTGGCTAGGGATGTGAAAGATAACAGGACGGGATTCTATAGGTACACTGCAAATAAAAGGCAGGCTAGGGACAACGTGGGCCCTTTCCAGAAGGTATCAGGAGAACTGGCTACCCTGGATTTGGAGAAGGCTGAGGTTCTTAATGACTTCTTTGCCTCAGTTGTTATCGGCAAATGCTCTGACCACACCACCCAAGTCTTGGAAGGCACAGATGCAGGGACTGTGGGAATGAAGACCCTGGGCCTACTGTAGGAGAGGATCTGATTTGAGACCATCTTAGGAACCTGAATGTATAGAAGTCCATGGGACCTGATGAAATCCATCCGTGGGTCCTGAAGGAGCTGGCAAATGAAGTTGCTAAGCCACTGTCCATCCTATTTGAAAAATCATGGCAGTCAGGTGAAGTTCCCGACTACTGGAAAAAGGGAAATATAACCCCCATTTTCAAGAAGGGGAAAATGGATGAGCTGGGGAACTACAGACCAGTCAGCCTCACCTCTGTGCCTGGCAAAATCTTGGAGCAGATTCTCCTGGAAGGCATGCTGAGGCACATGAAAAACAACAAGGTGGTTGGTGACAGCCAGCATGGCTTCACTAAGGGGAAGTCCTGCCTGACCAATCTGGTGGCCTTCTATGATGGGGCTACAGAACTTTTGGACAGGGGTAGAGCAGTTGATGTCATCTACCTGGACTTGTGCAAAAGGGTTGAACACTGTCCCACATGACATCCTTGTCTCTAAGTTGGAGAGACATCAATTTGAGAGGTGGACCACTTGATGGTTAAAGAACTGGCTGGATGGCCACACGCAAAGAGATGTGCTCAGTGGCTCAATGTCCAGCTGGAGGCCAGTAACGAGCATTGTCCGTCAGGGATCGGAGTTGGGACCGGCCTTGTTCAACATCTTTGTCAGTGACACGGACAGTGGGATTGAGTGTGCCCTCAGCAAGTTTGCTGATGACATCAAGCTGTGTGATTTGGCTGATACGTTGGAGGGAAGGAATGCCATCCAGAGGGACCTTGACACACTTGTGAGGTGGGCCGATGTCAACCTGATGAAGTTTAACCCTGACAAGTGCAAGGTCCTACACCTGGGTGGGAGCAATCCCAGGCACAGCTCCAGGTTGGGCAGAGAAGAGATTCAGAGCAGCCCTGAGGAGAAGGACTTGGGAGTGTTGGTTGATGATAAAATGAACATGAGCCGGCTGCAGTGTGCGCTCGTAGCCCAGACCGTATCCTGGGGTGCATCAAAAGGAGCGTGACCAGCAGGTCGAGGGAGGTGATCCTGCCCCTCTACTCTGCTCTTGTGAGACCTCACTTGGAGTATTGTGTGCAGTTCTGGTGTCCTCAACATAAAAAGGACATGCAACTGTTGGAACAAGTCCAGAGGAGGGCCACGAGGATCATCAGGAGGGGACTGGAGCACCTCCCGTATGAAGATAGGCTGAGCAAGTTGGGGCTGTTGAGCCTGGAGAAGAGAAGGCTGAGTGGAGACCTCATAGCAGCCTTCCAATATCTGAAGGGGGCCTATAGGGATGCTGAGGAGGGACCCTTCATGAGGGACTGTAGTGAGAGGACAAGGGGTAACGGGTTCAAACTTAAACAGGGGAAGTTTAGATTGGATATGAGGAAGAAATTCTTTACTGTAAGGGTGGTGAGGCACTGGAATGGGTTGCCCAGGGAAGTTGTGAATGCTCCATCGCTGGCGGTGTTCAAGGCTGGGTTGGACAGAGCCTTGGGTGGCATGGTTTAGTGTGAGGTGTCCCTGCCCATGGCAGGGGGGTTGGAACTGGATGATCTTAAGGTCCTTTCCAACCCTAACTATTCTATGGTACTATGATTCTATAAATGAAATTGATGGGGTCCCACAAGTTTCAAATTCCGTAAAGGTCGTCTTGAAATACCTGGCTTAAAAATAGCCCAATACTCTCAGAAAATTAGTACAAGAGAAAGTTGGAGCAGGTTAGAATGCTGGAATTAATGTAAAATGTACATTTATTATCAAATGAGGCACTATGTAGTGCACGATCCAGGTAATTTGCATTATGTTAATGACTGCAGGAGTTGCTGCGCAGAGGCAGTATTGTGAATTTAGCTAGCTGAGGTATCTTTTAAATTAATCCTGAGAGTTGAAGTTTGATGTTGAATGGAAATAATTTATTACAGTACCCTTTCATGTATAACAATGTGTAATTTGCATCATATCTTCATAATGCAGCAGTTTGACAGTGTATTTATTACAGATGCAATTTGAAATATATCAATATATATATCTTTACTGTAAGGTTGGTGAGGCACTGGAACGGGTTGCCCAAGGAAGTTGTGAATGCGCCATCCCTGGCAGTGTTTGTGTCCAGGTTGGACAGAGCCTTGGGTGTCATGATTTAGTGTGAGGTGTCTCTGCCCATGGCAGGGGGGTTGGAACTGGATGATCTTAAGGTCTTTTCCAACCCTAACTATTCTGTGATTCTGTGATATACATGGAATGGAAACCTGAGCGCATTCATTACAAAGTATTCCAAATATTGAGTTGAATCAATACTAAATCACTAAAGCATTCTGTAGTTCCACTTCAGTATTGTGATGTTACTGACACTGGTAAAAGCCTGTTTGTGAAAAGACAGAACAGGATCAAGTTTGTGGGGAACAAAATAAAAAAAAAATGTTCATACTATTTCCTTTATTGTTTCTCTTTCAAGTTATTTTTCTCAAACTGCAAGCTTTTATTTGCCGTTTAAAATTGTGCACATTATGTTAAAACTCTGATTAACTCAGTTGCATTGCAATGTTACTATTCCTGAGTTTGTTTAAAGTGCATAAGAACATCTGTAAGACAGATGTGTATATTTTCTAGCTGATGGTTAATTAACCAAGGTTAATAAAAAGGAGAGGTAGTATGTTTCCAGCCTGTTAGCAAAGTGAAAATATAGCACATGGGATTGAAGAGCCTCTTTATGGGACAGAGTTAATTATGAAAAGGGAGTTTATAATGGGAAGGATAATTTTATGGTCCATATGTGTGTTAAAATATAAATAGGCCCTAAAATATAAATTGACAGTATTTTTTTTAACTGTATCTTTCATCTCGTGTTTTCTGAATGTGTTGACTCAGTAAAGTTTTGTGTTTGTGCTTAAAATTTTCTACATGAATAATGCACATCCGTTACTGCATTTAACACTATCGTGCTGAATGGTGTTTGCATGCACAAACACAGAACATCTCACTCAGCAATAGGGTTAAAAGAATAAAAATAGTTAACATGTTCTCTATAGCAGCATGTTCTTTTTGAGGTACTGAACAGGTGTAAGTCAAAGGAAGTTTTTTAATAAGTTTTTGAAGTTTTAGTCTGTCATTTCACATTGGTAACTAATAAGGTGTGTTACTGCATGAAAAAATGAGTCAGAGTTTGAGTGGGACTCTTCACATATTTTATTAGATGTATATTCATATGTTATCTTGTGGTAGGAATAGTTCCTAAACTGTTTCTCTTGTATGAGGAGCTCTGACTTCTGCCTTCCCTGGAATACTTTTGGTTCTTTCTGAATAACCATATATACTTACAACTGTGATCCCCATTAGATAATTAGAGTATGTATCATGAAGTTAGTCACTTGGTTTTATGTTACACAGTTTTACTGAGTGCATCCAGGAATGCAACATCATTATCTTCACTTGCAATGTTATGCTGCACGTGATTGTTCTCAGCCTTTGGTCAGTAGAGGGTTATTTTTATTTTCAGCTACTTGCCTCCAAAATAACTTTGAAATGCAGGATGAGTAAAAAATATATAGTTAAGTAGAATTAAGTTTGTTACTTCTTTTTAAATAGCTTTTAATATTGAATAAATCCAAATGTTACATTTGTCTATAGCTCCAAAAAGAATCTTGATAGAGAAAGTTTGCCTGGACAGATACCATTTCCTCAAAATTTAGAGAGGTGTTTAATTTTTGTTTTTGATGATCTGGGTTTTTTTTTTCTGACTTTTAGCCTGAGGAAGTTAAAATGGTACCAGTATAATTATTTGGTGCATTAATTGTACGAGTATACTGCAGGAACTAAAGTTCTAACAGGCCCCCAAGGTGATATAATCTGTTCTTATACCAGAATAAAAATATCTGCAAGGAATTATGCTGAAATAACCCTAGTAGTATGAGTGTACATGTTATCTCATATTGGTGTCATTTCTTGATTAGGCAAGCTCTAAACACTGGCAATATGCATTCTGTTGTTTTGGAAGTTGCCATTTCTCGCTGCTGATTTAATAAGGTATTCAGAACTGAAAACAGTTTCTGCTTGTTATTCCTAGAGCTTTAAATCTGTCTGTGTTAGCGTTTTAACTGTATTCAGGAACTTGATGGGTTTTAGAAATTCCTTAGTATTGTTTAGGAGATGGGAATTTCTTCTGGATCAGTACTAAACTAGAAAGTGTATTCAGATTCTGATAAAAGATAATTTTTGGATGGTTTTACAAAGCACACTGAATCAAGATGAAGACAATACAAAACAACACCCCAAACCTGTTTCAGTCTAGCAGAACTATGGAAGCAGTTTTAGGAAATATTTTGAAGAGCAAAGGCAATGCTTACATTTTTTTTTTTTTTCATGCCTCCCCAGATGTGATAATTTGCATTCCTGCCTACAGATGTTTCCCTAGTGACAGGATGTTTGGGCTGCAGAAAATAAACCCAATGAAAGTTGGCTTCCAATAACTTTAACAGGTATCTGTTTATGATCTGTGACAACATAGGTGTGAGGCCAGAATAAGCAAAGTAATGATTTTTCTCAATGAAGAAGAATGAGTCCATAGTGACTTGAAATGAGAGTTATTTGGCACTTTAACCCTTTTTCACTCAATATTGCAAGCTTTATGAATTGAGCACACAGAACAATATCTGTTTCATTGTTATACAAACACACTGTTTTGCACTACAGTAAAACTAGGCTACTGACCCTTGGAACAATATCGCATTTTAAGTGAAGAAAAATGTTTTAATCCTGGGTCAGAGTAAGTAGTGATCCCACATATGTTGCCCTATTATCTCAGTGGTTGGGAAGATTGTCTAAGCACTAATAAATAGCCCGACAAAGACCAATATTCTGTTTCATATCCCATTTTAGGCATGTATTCTTTTCCTGATTTAAAGTATGTGGAAAAATGTGTAATAATGAGGTTAGAATTTGATACAGGGCAATTAATTTATTTTAATTATCTGATATATTGTCATGGGTTCAGCAGCAGCAGTCGTTTTTTCTCCTTCTTGGTAGCTGGTGCAGCACTGTGTTTTTGATTTTGGGCCTTGGGACAGCGCTGATAACACCAGTGTTTTCAGTTACTGCTTGGTCTGACCAAGGCCTTTCTGAGTCTCATGCTATGCCAGGGAGGAGGGGGAGCCAGGAAGAAGCAGAGACAGGACACCTGACCCAAACTGACCAAAGAGGTTATTCCATACCACAGCACGTCATGCCCAGGATGTGAAGACGGAGAGCAGAGACCCAGAAGGGTGTGGTGGTGAACTGGGGGTGCACGGCATGGTCAGGTTTTTTGGTATTGGGGGGTTCACTGCTGGGGGGTGCACTGGCTGGGTCGGGCTTGATGAGCAGTTGTATTCTCTTTCCTTGTATTTCTCTTCTATTATTATTGATGGTAGCAGTAGTGATTTGTGTTATACTTTAGTTACTTAACTGTTCTTATCTCAACCTGTGGGAGTTGCATTCTTTTGATTCTCCTCCCCATCCCCCTGGGACTGGGGGAAGAAAGAGGCGAAGTGAGTGAGTGAGAAAACTGCGTGGGTGGGGGACTTAAACCACGACATATATATACTCATTTTGTGGTAAATTATAAGGTTCTTATGGACATGTAACTCTGCTTTTGCAGTGCCGCTAAGATGCTATTTTAAATCCCTACTGTGGGAAGCAAACTTTGGAAAAAATATTACATAAGCAGATGGGATGTCATTTGCTCTCCTTTTCCTCTGCTTGACACTGAACTGGCTCTGCAAGTCTCTTGTGTATACTCAGAAGTATATTGAGCCAAATGTTTCAATATTTATATCACGCACAAGCAAACAAAACCAAAGAAAAGAGACAAAACAACAGAGCCAGGAGCCCCAGTGGAGTTAATTTAGCTGCTTTCTTCCTCTGCAGTTCAGATGTAATGTATTTATTAAAGCACAGATTTGTCTTCTTAACATCTAGAAGATACTTTGAGAATGAAATCATTGTTGTGCAAGTCCATCTTCTTTTAAAGGAAGCTAATGATGAAACAGAAATGCTAGGTTCAATCACTGCTGTCAGTTGTTTTGCAGTATTGGCTTGAATGCAATATCTGTATTTTTTTAAAAAGACGTTGTTAGGATGGATGCCATGGTCAGGAATGCCCTTCATCCATGTATGGAGTAAATATTAGGGTTAAAAATAGCCTGTTGATGAAAACAGCTTATTTGGTTTGCTTCCCTTTAGCAGAGCTGCATAGTGATCAAGATGTGAGAAATAATTGATGTGGTTTTAATTACATTTTTCAGATATTTATGAGGCAAAAACAAGGTACAAACTGGCACGAGGAGTCCTAAAGCAGTGGTTTGCTTTGAGGTGCACTGTAGGAAGCTGTCATTATCCACTTGTCTTGTCTTTGCACTTTCTTCTAGGGACAGGATGTCGGGTATTGGTACATTCTGTTCTTGGGTAACACAATAGCATTTATTTCCGTAACCTTCTAAAAGTGTCTTTCACGTTTTTCAATTTTAAAACCACTGTCAGACTGGTAGGGCAAAGGAAGAAGGAAAAGGATCCATGAAGTTTGAGGAGACTCAAAAGGTGATGGCAAAGATACAGCTTCTCTAGTGCATGTTTTCTAGGTAATCTGTAATGTGAAACTTGCTGTCAGCGCTGACAGCTTCTTCAGCGTGCATTGTTTTAGTCAGGGCAGCTGGTTGTTTTTTCATGGAGAGCTGTGCAGGCAAAACTGAAAAGTTACACTTGTTTCAGCAGGCAGAAACACAGGCAAAAGAAGAACACGCTTGGAGTGAAGGACAAGAAGTCAGGGTGTCATGGGTTCAGCAGCAGCAATCATTTTTCTCCTTCTTAGTAGCTGGGACAGTGCTGTGGTTTTGACATCGGCCTGGGAACAGTGCTGATAACACCAATGTTTTCAGTTACTGCTTGGTAATGTTTTGATTTGACCAAGGACTTTCTGAGTCTCATGCTCTACCAGGGAGGAGGGGAAGCCGGGACGAAGCAGGGACAGGACACCTGACCCGAATTGACCAAAGAGGTATTCTATACCACAGCATGTCATGCCCAGGATGAAAAAAAATGGAGGGTAGAGACCTGGAAGGGTGGGGGTTCGCTGCTGGGTCGGTCAGGCTTGGTATCGGGTGGTGAGCGGTTGTATTCTCTTCCCTTGTTGTTTCCCTTGTCATGATTATTATTGGTGGTAGCAGTAGTGGTTTGTGTTATACCTTAGTTACTGAACTGTTCTTATCTCAACCTGTAGGAGTTGCATTCTTTCGATTCTCCTCCCCATCCCCCCAGGAGTGGGGGGGGAGTGAGTGAACAAACTGCATGTCTGACTGGCCTTAAACCACGGCACAGGTGAATGGCTGTCATGCTGCTGCGGGAGTGACTGCCTTTCCCCAAGAAGTGCAATGAGCAGAGACTGAGCACTGCACGTCTGAGAAGGCCCGAGCAGTGGTACAGAGTGTGTGATGGCAAGGGGAGAATGGCAGAGTGTACAATGAGATGCATCTGAGGACAAAAGAGAATTTAAGCTCTCTGGGGATGAGCTGGGGGTGCTTGGAGACTGTAGGATCTGAGTAGGATGGCAGAAGCATTGGGTAGGTGTTCTCTGAAAAAGTGTAGAGTTTGTTTGCATTTTTGTACATGTAATGCTGTATTCCTTGAAATGCATTAGGTTCCTCCTGAGATCTCAGAAAACAGGCTTTCAAGTCATTTTCTTGGTCTCTGGTATCTTCCTAATTTTTAAACTTTATTGGAATGGCTCTGCTGCTCTTTCTTGCCAGGTAGTGACAAACTCTTGGTGGTTATCAACCCTGTCCATGCAGTCAAAGATTCAAGAATAGCTTATCATAAAAGCTGCACAAAGTGCTTGGAGGAACTGCTCAAAAAGAATATTCTTTATTGATTCAGTATGTGATCAAGAGTATGCATTAACTGCTTTCTGGGGTATACTTATGTGCATCAGGAAATGGATGCTAAAAAAAAAAAGGACATGCAAGTAGTAATTAGAATTACTGTTTGGAGGACTCCTCATGGTCTCTCTCACTTGTCTATCTGAAGAAACATTTAGTAATAGAAAAATCACAATTACGTATAATAACAATTTTCTCCCACATCTCAAAATGGATTTTTTCTTAAGGCAAGTATTTTGAATAAATTGTAATTATGCTACATACTGTGAGATCTCTGCTGCTTTACAGGATATTTTTTCTCTTGTGTTTAACAATAATCCTAGAGGAGGGGAAACTTTCATACTACTACATAGTTACTAAGAAAACCTATCTTAAACAGAGTGAGCAAATGCTTACTCTAGCCCTGCTTGATAGCTTACATATGGAAGGACATGAAAGGAAATGATAAGTAATTACAGTGAAGTTATTCCTCTTCATCTCTTACTCTGTAGTAAATGATGTTCCTGTGTTTTTCTCTTGTTGCTAATAGCATAAGCGTATCAGTTAATGAGGAGTCTTTATGTATATTGGCAAATCTTGGTTTGGTTTTGAAAGGAAAAAATCCACACATAACAGTGTTAAAAACAATAAGCTGCCTTTTAAAATCCCTGATCATTCCTCCTGTACCTGTTCCTGTGGTCTCTGTAGCATGTAGTGAAATGTAAGATAAGAAAATATGTGTGGCTTTCCTGGATATGCAGTTTAGAGACAGGGCTGGATCTGTATCGAGGCGTATTGCCAGGCTATTGCTAGGGCTGTGGAGGGTGCTATAAAATATCCTTTAGCCAGAAACATGGTGACATTCTGTAAGGACTAGAAAGTGAGGCTGATACTGCTAAGACTTACACTCAGATAAATACATTGAAATTAATTCCAGAAAGAAATCTTTAATCTCTCAGTTACTTAAAATACATTTTCTTTCAGGATAGATACGAATGTGAAATATGGCGCTTTCATATATAAACTGAAAATTTCTAGTATTAGAGTTGCTGCCTCCCATGTGGACAGCCCTAAAATTAATTTCATTCTTGTTTACTCTTGTCAAAACTCTATTTACTATAATTCTCTCTAATTTTGCTTCATCATTTTTGTTGAACTTCTGTGTTCCCTTCTTCCTTTTATAGAGTTGGACTTCAAACCCATCTCTTACTTCCCTTCTTCCTTCTGTTCCCCAAGTGACAGCTGTCTTTGTTTTCGTGGCTGTTTCTATATACAGTGCTTGTGTATCTCAGCCTTCATACCTTATCTGATGCTCAAGCTTGCTTTCATTAAATCCATAGAGGGTGATTTTATATACTGCTTTCTTAGTTATAACACCTCACTTAGTTATTAGTTATAACACTGGTTTCTGGTTAACACTTGTTCTACATAACAGTGCTACAATAAAGCCTAATGATATAGGGCAGAGTGTTCAGTAAAAAATAACGGAGAAATAGCTTTTGGAGTGGTAGCTTATGCTGTTTGTGGTGAATAGCAAGAAGGAACAAGGCCTTATGGAGTAGTGTAACTTACTGCTTTAGAGTCCATTAATGACTTTTTGGGGGCAATATGCTACTGTTGTACACTTTCCACTTTCAGAGTACTTCTGTACATCTTAAAAGCTCGTGCTTTTGTTACATACGTGACTTTTCAGTGGATGATTTTTGCTTCAGAACTGTATTGCCTTTTTTTTTTGGAAGCTAAAAATTAAGATCTAAATTATGTATCTGTTGCTCAAGTAAACAGGCACAGGATATTGGGTGGAGATGCTTGTGTGATACTTGGAGTAACAGAGAACAAAATGAATTATTTAGTGTTGTGTCTTGTGAGCGATGCAGGGGACAGTCTCTTAAAATTGCTCACTCTCTAAACTATGTATTTCATATAACTGTGAAATAAGTAGTTTTCAGAAATAAGAAATTGTGAGTTTAATATTTCATTGTTTTTTTCTTTTTTGGATACTAAAATAGCATTTTAATTTCCTTGTCTACTTGGTGTTCCATGTCCTGACATGCAGTATTTGGGGTTTTGTTTTGAAAAAGGGAGTAGCCAGACAAAAAGTTGAATGAAATCAAAGACATTTGTTTATTTTAATTTCTGGAAGTGTTTATATGCTTCTTGCATAACGCAGCCTGCACTGCCAGCCTGGAACTTTTCTGCCTTTAAGATCTATTTCAACCATTGCAACTACTATAAAACTGCTGGATTGATAGATGTCGATTTTTTTAGTTAAACTTATTTTACTAAAACAGCACTAAATCTTGAGTTTCAGTAATTACAAATGCACTTTAAACTTCATTCTGTGTGTTGGGATGATCCTTTGTTGGGCTTCACATGAGTTTTGTCTTTGTAGATGATTGTTTTTTGCTTTAGCTATCTATGCATTAATTCAAGAAAAATCAAGAAAATAGTTTATTGCAAGATGTGTATGTCAATTGATTTAACATTCTTATAGAAATATGCCTGAGTGCTTATTAAAATATAAAATAATTTGTCATAAGAGCTAATCTGTGTGATATTAAAAGCTGCCTGGTTGTTTTACAGCTAAGTATGATTGCTTTGTCCTGTATAAGAAGATTATCTTCTTTCTGTTTTTAAAACTCTATTGTCTCTCCTGGCTGAAGATAGGAGGAGGACAATTTAAACTTCTGATGAGATAGAATAAGGGCTGTTTGGGAGCTTAATAGAAATTTAGTTGATTTTAATTAAAAGTCAGTAGAATCAAGTGCATTTTGCCACTTTAATATTACCCATTTTCCATACTGATAATTTACAGATGGATCTTATCTCACTAGGAAAAAGTGACTAATGGAGGTGACAAGAACTTCATGGATTTTTTTTTTAATGGATTGTGCTTCGCTTTCGAAAGCAGACCAGCGTTGAACGTGTCAGTCTTTGTAAAGATCCAGGCATCTCTGTTACATACACATACGAATGCAGTTGCTGCAATTTAAAATCTGAATGTTTTCCCTTAGCAGTTGATAAAGGAACTATAAATAGTTTTTCCCATTCTTAATTTCTCAAATGCTGAGGGTTAAAGTGAGTGCACTTAGTGAACACGCGTGGATAGCCTTCTTTGTGTGTGGTGTTGGAAGGCTTTGCCTGTGGCTTGAGCCTGACAGGTGGTAATCACTGCGTCACCCAGCACTGCAGCAAGAATTGCATATATTCAGCATCTCTGCCCACTGCTCCTCTTGGTGAGCTGATATTTCTATCGCAGAAAAGTTTACATTAAGGAAGGTGTTTAAAGGTAGATAATAGGTTAGAAGTTTGGAAAAGGAGTATATGTAAATCAGGGCTATGTGTTTGCTGCAGTCAGCTGTGTCATGCATCCATTTTTGTTACTATTTATTGTTAGCTATGAATTTAAGGAAGTTATTCCAGGAAAGTTTAGCTACTGGTTTTTTTTTGGTAAGTTTTAAAGAAGGAATGGGGGAGTGTGGACAAATGTATGGATTGCCTATTTGAAAATTGCATCCTTCAACAGAAAAATAGTTTGATTAAACATATAGAGGTGAGACTTTTGAGACCTGCATTTTTATTTCTGGACAACTCTGCAGTGCTATAGTGACATTCAAAGTATAGTTGAGCAGCTAAATTAAATGCTTTTTTTCCCTATACTTTGGTAGCTAATAAATCTAAGAGAGGATGTTGGTTGTAGGGGTTGTTGTAAAAAAGTTGTTGCTGCAGGAGGTCTCAAATCTTATTTGAAATTGACGTTGATAGAGGCAGTAACCTCCCTGTTTTGTGTCTGACTGTTAAACAGTAAGCATAATGTGTATGCCAGGTCTTAGGTTCCCTATAGATACCGTAAGCTCACAGCTTAGGAGAGAGGATAAATGGTTACTAGAAAATCTACATCCAGACCGAGAGCTTTATATGGCATATAGAAATCAAAGATTCACCGGAGTGCAAGCAGTGTTTAAACTGGCCAAGAAAAAGCAATTAATAAAAAACTCTTGTTTATCAAAAAAACTGCAGTTCCACATCTGGATCTGGAGATTGGTGGTTTCCTGGAAGGAAATATTGCAGAAAATACTGAAGACACTTATGCTCTGTGACTTCAGTGCAACTTTACATTGCACTGCTCATCCAGATAGTCCAGTGTAAACTGTTGGGGCTATGTAACAAGTAATTTATGCATGTGTTAGATTGATCTCCTGCATTGCCAGTAGTTACATTTTATGATTCGTTAATGAAACAACCTAAAATTGGTCAAAAATATGGAAAATACTTGCAAGGAAAGCTGAGCAGATATTTTACAACTTTTTGTAGCTGTGTAAGAAAGTGAGACTGAGTTTTAATCCAGATGGAAAAGGAATGCTACTAGTCTGTTTCAATACTGCATAATTGATTACATGGGCCAACCTCTGGAAATTTGCAATAAGTGTCTCCAAAGGATTGAACAGTTCCAGATGTTAAATAATTCTGTGCATGTCTCCTTTTGCATTGTTGTGTCTGTAACTGATTTATTCCATAAACCTGTTCTTGAGTTCTGAGAGAAACACAGATGAGGAATAGCACAGAACGGTATGAACTTGAAAATGGAGCACTCCAGAGTGCCCGGGGTGAGAGACTTACCTCTGTGGCACAATTTTCTTATTGGGCAATAATCTTTACTTACCTCATAGAGGTACTGTTTGAATGATCCTCCTCCCACTAAACGAAGAAGAATGGAAAAGAAAGGCTAAAGCTATACTTATTATTTTACTTCCATGATGGTTGTTGTTCTCTTTTCTGTTCTCAAGTTAAACATGTGTCATAGTTTAACCCCAAAGTAAAATACAATAATTGTAACAAGGAGTGAGAAGACAGGAGGAGTGATATAATTCAAAAAATCTGAGTGGTGCACAATACAGCTGCTCGCCATCCTCTGACTAATCCCAACCTGTCCCTGAGCAGCGATTGGCCCCTCTGGGCCAACTCTCCCCAGTTTATATACTGGGCATGATGTACTGTGCCATGTAATACCCCTTTGGCTTGTTCAGGTCAGCTGTCCTGGCCAGTGCTCTCTCCCAGCTTCTCCTACACCTGGTCACTAGCAGAATATGATAAACTGAAAAAGTCCTTGATCAGAGTAAGCGCTACTCAGCAACAACTTAACCATCATTGTGTTAGCAACAGTATTCTCAAGACTAGAACCAAAACACAACACTGTACCAGCTACTAGGAAGAAAATTAACTCTATCCCAGCCGAAACAGGGACAACATGGCAAGCCTTTTGCAGTTGTGTAATGCTACTGTTAATATAGAATGGAATGGATGACTTAAAGTTGTCACCCACTTCTGAAAGGAAAAGATAGCTCAGTTTCTGGTAGACATTTTAGGGGGGGGACCTTGATGGCTGTCGTGGTTTAAGCTATTAATCCTGTGGCTATTAATCCTGTCTTATCTCAACCCTTCATGCCCCACGTTGGGCACCAAAAAGAACTGTCGTGGTTTAAGTCTCTAAAACTCACAAAGTTTTACTCACTCACTCGCTCCCCTCTTTTCTTCCCCCAGTCCCAGGGGGATGGAGAGGAGAATCAAAAGAAATGCAACTCGCACAGGTTGAGATAAGAACAGTTTAGTAACTAAAGTATAACACGAATCACTACTGCTACTATCAATAATAGTACAAGAAAAATACTAGGGAAAAGAATACAACTGCTCACCAAGCCTGACCCAGCCAGTGCACCCCCCAGCAGCGAACCCCTCAGTGCACCACCCCCCCCTTCTGGGTCTCTGCTCTCTGTTTTCACATCCTGGACATGACGTGCTGTGGTATGGAATTCCTCTTTGGTCAGTTTGGGTCAGGTGTCCTGTCTCTGCTTCCTCCTGACTTCCCCTCTTCCCTGGCATAGCATGAGACTCAGAAAGGCCTTGGTCAGACCAAAACATTACCAAGCAGTAACTGAAAACACTGGTGTTATCAGCACAGCTCCAAGGCCCAAAAATCAAAAACACAGTGCTGCACCAGCTACCAAGAAGGAGAAAAATGACTGCTGCTGCTGAACCCATGACAATGGCTTTATGCAAATTCTGAGTCTTTCACAGAAAGTTTCTATCTACAGAATAAGCTGTTCATGGAACCAGCCTTTGCAAATTGTAATTGTCATTCACAGATGTTGTATTTCCTATTCTTGATTGCTGTCAGGATCTTCAATTCATCTATAAAAACAGAGTCTCATTTCTCAAGTTAAAAATAAAATACCTTCACCAGTTATAGCTGCATGCAATACCACCTGAATTCTGGTAGGGAGTTCCTGGCTTTTCACTTTTAAAAGAAAAAAATTGCTCTCTGATTGCATATTGAAAAACATTGATGTATGCCTCACGAGATGCTCTCATTCCAGAGTAGGGAGATGTTTAGCATCCTTTTCTTCTGATACATTTCCATTATTTTGCTTCTTAGGTCTGTCAAGCAGCTGGCTTGACCTGCTGTCAGTTAATGACCAGTTAATCCTAGAATGGGGGTATATCACTTCCCTTCATTTGGGAACGGACAGGACAAAGAATGTTCCATTGATCTCATGTCTTTTAAAGCATCCTAGGTGCTTATCCACTCTCATTTTCTTCCTCCTTGAAAGCATTCTTTGTTGCATATTAACAGAAGTTCAGAAGAATACTGTGATATGTCGGATCCCTTTGCTTGTTAAAATAATGTTAGGGTACACCTAAATATTTATTATATAACAGCCTATTAACTTCATTAAGCTATATGATATGTTAATTGTTTTCTTATGTGAGCCCCCTAAACCCCACATAAGCAATCCTTGATTTTTTTTTTTTAAATGTATGTTAGTGTTATATGAACAGCTGGAATTTGAATTTAGTCTATTTTCTAAGCCCTCCAAGGTAACTGCATTTTACAAGGGCTGTATGATATCTGCAGGCAATTGACATCTTGATTTGATAAATTTGTCTTCCTTTGTTATATTTCTTGGTATTCATCCCCTCAGTAAAAGGTGGCTAGCTATGCTCAAGTTCATGGTTCATCAGTGTTTTGACTAAGTGTTTTGTCATCTGTCTGAGTTTTCTCTGTAGATTTGATGTCCTTTCTTTGAAGTTCTTCTTTTCAAGCGCATTGAGAAGCTTTGTTCCTTTTAGGGAATGATAAGCAGAAGCTAAACTGGACAATAAAAAAATCCCACCACTTCAGTTACTCAACAGCTGTGTATTTCAAAATACATCACTGAAATGTTGCTGCTGGTGCTAAAACATTCTTGAGATTCGACTGAAAATGTACTTCATGTGAAGAACTGACTTTTCCCATATTGGTGCATCACAGGGTTAGCTGTTTTTCTTCTTTAAGCAGCAAACAGAATTCTGTATTTTCAGACTTTGTTTGTGACAACAGGATTGCTAGGTCCTGTATCTTATTGGAAAACTGATTGTGAAATGTGAATGAACTTGCTTTGGAGTCGTTTACAAGGAGAGCTTCTGAATTCGTCTTGTTTGTTCATTCTGCTACTGTCCCAGTGGTTCCTTTCTGCTGCCATTGTTTTCAGTCTGTTCTTACTGCTTCCCCTATAAAAAAGGCGATTTATTTCAGTGTTAATTAGATGATTTTTGTGGCTTTTGAAATGTAAGCAACCTGGTTTCTAAGGGGGCTTTATTGTTATAATAATAATTATATGTAAAGAGACATAAGCTTTGCATTTGGTGATTCTTTAGTTAGTACCAACATGGTGATCTGTTGAGGCACTTTCCACTCATAAAATGAAGGAAAGTTCCTTCGCTACTACTGTAGAATTACAAAGATTTTTCAACTATAATAGAAAAAGCTTGACTGAAAAAAGGAATTACAGAGCTTTGAAGTTTTAATTTTCTGTTGCTGCTGTTTGTAGAGTGTATGTAGTGAATGAGTATGCAGTATTTGGTACGTTGACCTAATGGATTTACAGTAGATTTCAAATAAGTTAGAATTAAAATGAAGTGATTGGAAAGGCAATTGACTGATCACTGCTCTACTTGGTTTAGTTGTTTGGGACTCAATTTTGTGTGTAACAGGATTGCTTAAATCTGACTAAACAGAGCTAAACAGAAGTTTGGTGAGTATGTGATACATAGATGAACACTTTACGGTGTGTTTTTCAATGTTCATTCAAGTTCTGCTATAAAAGATGTTACTTTTCAAGTTACTCATGTTGGTTTAAAATGAGCCTTTGCCTTATGTTGTCCAGCTTATGCAGAACATATTTTACAAGTATTATTTATAAAGCAGGCTAAAGCTTAATGGTTTGAACTGGTTATCACAGTATAAACAGGGTAGACTGTAAGACTAGTGATAATAAAAACATCTTACATGATATCAGGTTTCTTTTATAAGCTACAGGATTGCTGAATGACATTTGCACTTGTGAAAGTACTATGCCTGAGGATATAGGTGTACCTTGGAAGTGGGTATTTTGCAGGGAGCGCTTCATGCACATAGGAAGTTACTGTTGAGGTACCTGTAGCTTATTTGTATCAAGCATTTCTAAAGATGCCAGGCTTTAAAGCCGGAAAACCACTCAAGTTGTCCTACTACTGGCATGACTTCCGTTATATGTTTTCAGTTTTGGCTTTTTAAAAAATGGAGCTTATAATTTTTTAAAACAAATAATGGCTGAAAATTGTGCATTCTTATATACAAATTGCAAAAATTTTGACCCCTGGTACTGTGTTTCAAGCATTAATCATCCTTGCCATTTAAGAAAAATCAGCCTTTCTCTTGATCACCTTCAGTTCCGTGTCATTCATTGTTCTTATCATAGAATCAAAAAATGGTTTGGGTTGGAAGGGACCTTAAAGTGCATCTGTTCCAACCCCCTGCCATGGGCAGGGGCGCCTTCCACTGGAGCAGATTGCTCAAAGCCCCATGCAACCTGGCCTTGAACACTGCCAGGGTGGGGGGTGGGGCAGCCACAGGTTCTCTGGGCACCCTGTGCCACTGTCTTATCTGTTCCCTTGATATCTCGTTTGCATACTTTAATCAAATTGCACTTATTTCCTTCTTAGTAAATAAAGGGTCCTTCACCCTGCCACTGTGATTCTTTAATCATTCATGTTTGAGCTTTTCCCATTTTTTCAGCACTGTTCTTGGAGTGGCAAACTCTAGATTTCCTGTGTTTTTCTGCTACTAGTCTACTCAGTATCAGATGCAAAGTAATTTCACTTCCTATCTTCTTTAGATTCCTTTACCAGGTCAAGTACATTATTGCATGCTGTCCAAGGAATAATATTCAAATGATTATTAATCAGTACCCAGATGTCTTTTTTTTTTTTTTTTTTTTCCCAGTTACTTCTGCTTTTAAGTTACTTCTTTTGAGTAGCTTCTGAGGACAGTGATTCCCCCATTCTTTACCTCATCTTTGTGACCAATTGTAGGTACAGCATTTCACTTGGTTGCTTTGGAAAGTTTATTTCTTGGTTGTATGCAGTCAGCAAAGAGATCTAGTACCTTTGCATCAGCACCTTGGTTTCTTCAGAATTTATCACTGCTTAAGGCACCACAGGTTTTTCCCAGAAATTATTTCACTTTTTTTCCAAGTCACCAGCAGCTGAATATTCTGATCAGCACTGTGTCATGATGAGGTGGTTCATGTGCTGCTGTGGAAAAGGTACAACCATAGTAGTGTGGTATCTGTGAGCTCTATCACTGTGTCTTATTTTTAAGCCCTTTTGATCATACTAGTGTATTTAATCAAAGTGTTGTGTAAGTTCAAGTCACATGTTTTCAGAAGCTGTAAGTATACAATATCAAAATTGTTGCTTGTTATCAACCAAGTTTTACAATGTCTTCAAGAATGAGTATCCACTTAGCATGATAGATACTTAGATACTTTTTTTATGCTAGAGCAAGTTGATTGGCACTAATTATTGTTAGTGGTGCCAACAACTTCTGACTCAGGCATGAAATGGATGGTGATGGTGTAAACCTTCTGTGTTGTTTGCTCTGTGTCTTTATATCCAGTCCTTCTTGGTGTAGTTTTATTTGTATACTCTTTCTTTCTGATCTTTATGGTTAGTGTGATGTGTCATAAAAACACATTACTCAGGAAAGATGACATTCTGGAAACTTAGTTGTGATTGTGAATACCTGAAACCCGAAACAGCTCTGCTGCAGAAATAAGTCCTGGCCTAATAGAGACACTCTTCTCATCATTGCTTTTGGGATTTATGAATTTACACACAAGAGGGCTCTGAGATGGGCTGTGGCATGTAGAGTGGGAACTCTTCATTATCTGTAGGTACTTAGTGTTGTGATGGCCACGCTGAGTTTACCTTTACAATGTAACTGCTCTCCAGTGACTCTAGGACTCTCAAATTGTTGTAGTTACTGAATGCAGAGTTCTGTCAACAAGCAGTCCTTGATTTTAGTTCAAATAGTTCAGCCTCTTTTAATGTGCCAGTAGTATAATCTATGGCATTTTTGGTTTGTAGTTTATACTTAAGATTAATTTGGAAAGGTGCTTAAAAAAAAAAGACTACATTTGTATTGTAGTGGATTATTAGAAAGTCAATTGAAACACAGCATAAACTGAAATGGCTGAAAATTGTCAGCATAAATTTATCAGTCATTGAGATCCTCTTATTTTCTCTGAAGCAATTGAAACAATTATCCTAGGATGTGGGGCAGGGAAAGCTTACACCGAAGCCCTGGAAAGCAAGCAAAAAACCCACTGTATCGTCTCCCAACTGCCAGAATGCTCACAGCATCAATGCACCATAGTTTTCATACTCTATTTCTATATCATGCTAAATATTTTCAGTTTAGTTTAATGCCAACACACTGCAAGAACACATTTACAGATGTGAAACCATGGTCTTTGAGTATGAGTTAAGTAAGTGGCTTTGTAATGCACAGTAAATTGTAGATTGGCCTTTTGATTTGTGTTTAGAAGAAAAAATAGGATTTTGTTTTCTCTTTTAAAAAACAGCTTAAGCGCTTTTCCTTTGTTGCATGATGAAGATTTTTTGCAGGTATATGTGCCAACATAACTGAGTTCCTAGGAATGCAGCAGGTATTTCAGCATTGTTCAGAAGCTCTTAGATAGTATTTTAAAACTGGTGAAACTCTTAGAACTACTTTAATAGGCAACTTCCTAAGAAAGTTACTCTTTATATATTGTGTGGTACCTATGCTTGCTGTCACTTTTCACTACCATTTCTTGTTAGAAGGATAACAAATATGATATTGTCAGTAGTTTAGTTTAATCTGTGCACACAAAGTAGGACTGTATGGAGGTGACTTCAGTGTCCCAGTAGGGTCAGCAGTCTTGGACTAGCGTCTTTTATGACAGTGAAATCAATGCTGCTTCTAAAGCTGTTGAGTGTGCTCAGGTCTGCAGCATTATTTACCAAAAGAATTCCAGAAGCACATTGTATGAGGTATTATTTGGTAAGACTATACGTTTGGTGGGTTGCTGAATTTAAGGAAAGGGGAGGGAGGAAGCACTTGTTAAATGAAATGTCTAGAATCTTGTCTGCAGGAATCAATTGGCTGTCATCTATTTGTATATTCATAACACATATCTCATCCTCATTTTTCTCAGCTGTCACTTCACAGCAACAAAGCGGCAGCAGCAGTGCCTTAGAGATGGCAATTATAACTAATTGATCAGCAAAACAAAATAAGCAGTCATTCCATATTGTACTGGGTTTCTTTTGTCTTTGTGAAGGAAGAAAGGGATCTTCAGCTTCTTAAACGTTTTTCCAAGATTAAAGTACATAGACGTTTCTGTTTTCCTTCAGTCTGATATGTTTTCATTTAGGATTTTACACACACCTCACTTGCTTTGTTGTTTTAAAACCTGCTGCACTGCATTATTTTCTGCATACAGTAACTCTGTCCACACTGGTTATGCAACTCCTTTCATGACCTGTACAGCTGCTAGTCAGACAATATTTCTTCTTAGACATGATAGACGTGGGTTTGCAGGAGGCACTCATACAAATTTGAAGTACCTTCTGATGCCAGCCTGAAACACTAAAAAATAAAGTCTCAATAGCATTAATACCATTCATACCATTTGCTGTGAGAGGAAATAAAACTGAAAGTACTTTGAAATGTGAACTTCTAAAGCAGTTTCAGGTCACTGACACCTGTATGCACAAAAAATTCCAAAAGAACTCTGTGGGTTGTTTTCTGTACATGCATTTCTGTAGTTATTTGTTCCCCCCGTTTTAATAAGACTTGTGCTGTGAAGCATCTGTAGCAACAATATGTAACACTGTGTAATAATTCATAAAGACTATTCTTTGTTGATAGCACATCAAGGATTTATTTTCAGAAAGTGCTAGTATGTAAATACACATACTATATTTACTCCTCCATTACAAAATAATGAAGTAAAAAAAGATGACAAATGCTAATTCTTATAAGGAGTATTCTGATTTGCTGGTAACACATGATAGTGATCGTAATTAAATTCTCCACTGGAATAAAAACTCCTTTCCCTGCATCTTCCCTGAATAAAGCCTGGTACCTCTTTTCAACCAAGACTGTTTCAGGAGATTGTGTCATTAGCTTTTGAACTGCTCAAAAAAACTCAAAAAAACAAAACCCAAAAACTTCTTTTATGAAGAGAGGGTCGCACTCGTATGGCTTCAATACTTCTTTTGTATGGTTTCACTTCCATGAAAATCTGTAATTCTAGCTTGATGTCATCAAAGGTAAAGGTCTTGATTCTGCTACCAAAAATAACTGTGGACTGCTGCATACCTTACAGATGTTACTGATTTCAAGGATCAGGTTTGACCTGAAACCTTCAGGTGTAGTTTGGGATTGCAGTAGAATATCAAACACAATACCATGGAATGATGAGTACGTGTATATTAACATAGACTATTTTTATAGTTAGGGAATATGTCTCGGAAGGACTTCTTAATCTTTCCTGTCCTTGAAATACAGAACTTTTTAGTTAATGGAATATAGAGTGAATGTGTCCTGCAGGGTAATTTTTCACCTGAAGGGGCTGAGGAGCAGTAGGTGTTGTTTGAACCATGAATTAAGCATTTCCCATATAGAAGATAGTTAGGTTCTCAGTCTTCACACATATCAATGTTGATTTGCTATACTAGGCAGCCTGACTCTCATTTCTCTTCTAGGAAAGTGTCGAGTCACAGGAACTAGCTCACTGCCCCAGTTTCTTGAACTGAAAGGTGCAGGTAACAAAACCATCTGAATCAATAGTGTATATGTGTGGATGGAATGAACCATGTTGATGTCTTGTGAGCTCATGCCGTAGTGATTTCTCATCATCGCCTGAGAGGGTTTTAAGATGAAGGCTTGGTCTTAATTCAAATGAGTCTATTAATTTTATCCTAAATGACAAAAATCTACTTTGTTTTCAGTGGGATGTTGCCTTAGATTGATTTGCTTAAGCACAGAGGGTAGTTCTGTTTGTTGGGATTTTTAACTCCAATGAAGACAAGTTCAGAGGGATTGAAGTAGCTTCGACCTATGATACATTGTTCTGATTTCTGTGATATTTGTTTAAGGTGTTGTGGTTGGTTGGTTGGTTGATTGGGGTCTTTTGTGGCTTTTTTTGAGAGGGATAAGTCAGATCATAAATATCTGACATTTCTAAATAAGTAGGGGAAAAAATGCCTCCACTCTCAGGTCCTCTGGAAGAGGATCAAGAAACTTTGTTGAATTCCCCACACATTCGCAGGGAGTAACTGAAAACAGAGTCCTTTAACCAAAAAGCATTGATTTTACTGTCTCAGACTGAAGGAATAACTCAACATTAAAATGAGCAATAGACAAAATGATTCATTCTGTAATAACACAAATAACCTGAGCAACATACACTCTTCCTCCACTCCCCACCCCCTTATTTCGAAGGAAGGGGAAAAAGGTTTAGATTGTACATGTATTAGTGCTGTGGTATCCAGGTTACCGTTACTTATTTATAGCCAGTTTCAGAAGTTACTTTTCTATCCTAAGATGGTTTCTTTTGTTATGATTTGTCACTACTGAGGGAACATGTTTAGCTTCATCATTAAGGGGATGTATCGCATAACAAAATCTTTGAGTTGCTTGTTTACCATTAAACACTGACTGAGTCTGAACATCTTGGAAATAAAGTCTTATAGCTGTATTCAAATGACAAGTTAATACTTAAAAAGATTTGCAAGTGAGAGCTTAAATTACGTTTATCAAAGAAATGAAATGTTAGGCCAACATATACAGTTGTGTATACTGTGCATGTGTGATATTTTTGAAAGCTCTTGCTAGACTGCTGCCACAGGATAGAGCTGATTTCTACCAAATTTTACAGTGACTTCAGTCGGAAACACTGGCTGTCATTGAATTGTTTCTGTTAATGGTGATAATGTGGTTGGTGCATTATTATTAATACATGATTGTCAGGATCTGATTGGAGAAAAACCCCAGTGCTAAACCCTGTTTCAGTTCATGATCCCAAGAGTGAAATTAAGACACAAACTAGGTCAAGTACTGTAATCGGTCAGCTTGTTTATTGCAAATTACAGAAGACAGGTATTGTAAAAAAAGGGAAATTATTGTAATAAAGGAGATAGCGACAGGACAGATTGGAAGAAAGGTAGAAAATGAAGTGAGAATTCGGGCTGCAGAGAGACAGAGATAGTCACGACCGTGGATGCAGCAGTGCCCCAGGGATCTCTTGTCATTGTCATTGATGGGTGGGAGTTCTTCAGGGTTTGTAATCTCATAGTATCAGAACAGTGTCCCCCAGGAGTCTATCAGCTCTGAGTGTCCTTGTGGAGGCATCCTACTGGAGTCCCCTTGAAGGTACCCTGTGGAGTGTGTCTAGTGGGGTTGACCTCATGGCTATGTCTCTTGGAGGGTGTCCCTCAGGGTCCGTAGTAGTCATCGATGGAGAGTGTCCTCATGGAGGTGCCTTTCTGGAGTCATCCTCATGGCAATAGCTCCCTGGCGACATGCCTCTTAGTGATGTGTCTCTTGGTGATTACCTTTTCCCCTTTTGTAAAGAGCTGGGGGGGAGAACCTCTGCTCTTCATGTCACATAGTACATGTTCCTGGTGAACCAGTTTCCCTGGTCTTGCAGCCAGCTGTTTGACACACGTGTCTGCAGCAATTCTTAGGATAATACCTCATACCAATATTCAAGGTAATGGATGGAAGAGTCTTAGCTCTTTCCCACTCATCCCTTAGGCGATGGATGGTAGAGTCCCAGTTCAGCTCCTCACACCCTTCTCCCTGGCAATGGACATTGGAGTCTTATCTCAACTCCTCCCACTCGTCTCCGAGACAAAAGATAGGTGGATTTCCATCTCAGCTTCTCAGACCAATCTTTGAGACAATGGACAGCGGAGTCTGATTTCGGATCAGTCTCACACCACCCGGTGTCTCAGAGATTGTTCTGGATCCAGGTGGTTTTAGAAAAGAGATAGTTCAAAAGAGGTCAAGAAATGAAAAGAGCAGTGGTTTAAACTATTTCTACAGCCAGTGGTTTATGTGGACATATTAATCTGATTTGCTTACTTCTGTCAGGAGAGGCAGTGGCTACAAATTGCATGTTTGTTACAACACTCTGAAGTAATTGAATGAGACAAGGAACAATACAAGGTAAAAGTAAAAGCATAGCAAAGCAACATAACAAGTGAAATAAAATTTGTTTAACCCATGGGCCTCCAGGAAGTCAGGAAAAAGGGTCAAACTCCCATCCTTTCCAGCTTTGGACAGGAACATGAGCCAATTTTTGGATTCTGGATGCGATCCATGTTACTATTTTACCATCATCAATTTTTAAACAATTAGAATAATTTAATTTGCTATAAACTCCCCCCTCCATGGCTCACAGATGGTTGAAAACCATACAATGTGGAAATATTGGTGTCTGCATTTTCCTGGCCTGATCTGCTGGCAGATCAAGGGCATGTGCTGGTTCATAACCGAATAATGCAATTTAAGTTATAAATAGGGTTTTGAGCACTGCTGACTAATTCATTAGGGTTCCAGGTAGCCGGTCCATAGTGCTTTATAATTTGTTACAGTATTTTATTGAAGCCTCCGAAGTGACTGTGCCACCCGGGGGCCCAACAATTCGTTTACAAATATTCACTAGATTTCCTGGAATTACAATATTTGCATTTTAATCACACCTGCGCTTTCTTGCTGGGTGGTGGTCATGAGGGGTCTCTGGTGGTCCTCGATAATTTTCCTCAACTGTGTCTGCTGATGAACGTCTGTGCTTGTGTGAAAGACTCATGTGAATTACTTAACAACTGTGTCCATGGTTTAGGTCAGTTTGTTCTGATTTGTTCATTACCTTGAAGAACCAGCCCCATCTTGCTTTCAACAGCGCAGTCCTGATTTACAGCTTACAGTTAACAGAGTGGTTTTAATTTACAACTTAGCATTTTAGCTTGCAAGTTCCCCCCTTTGAGGCTTACAGGATACACATTTATCTTATAAGTCTCATCTCATATTATTTTCCCATATTTAATTCTGAAACACCATTGTGAGCAGCAACATTGAATCATATCTGCTAGGGTACAAACACAAATAATTATTATTATAATTGTCACGAACAAATTCTTTAATGGTGTCCAGTTTGGTAGCCAAGAGGTAAGCTTGTACCATAACACTTCAAAACCCATGAGGTATCATCTCTAGTGACTTGGTGCAAGATTTGTCTGTTCCCAAATTTCAGCCAAATCTGT
The DNA here is from genome assembly GCA_017639245.1 of Myiopsitta monachus. Classification (NCBI taxonomy): domain Eukaryota; kingdom Metazoa; phylum Chordata; class Aves; order Psittaciformes; family Psittacidae; genus Myiopsitta; species Myiopsitta monachus. Next base: position 24,916,429 of record CM029928.1, read on the forward strand.
AGATATCTTACTGCCCTGTATGTGCAGCAGCTTGTATTTATAATTGCACAAACGTCTCCTTGGGAAGCTAATAGGAAGTCAGGGACCCTACAGTTTTGCAGTGTCGCCTGGGATAGGCTGGATACCTCAATCTCTAATGCCTATATAGCGTCTGTAATTTTGTTTCAATGTTTTTGATAACTGCAGATATATTTACAATCTTTTCTAATTCACTCACTCCCAACCAAGGGAGAAACCATCTAACAAAATTGTAAAACCCTGTGAAATCTTGTGGGACAATTGGCAATGGCATTATGAGTTCTCTAGGAGGTCATCCAAAACATACAAAGCAAGTGAAAAATGTGGCAGCAGATCAGGTCCCACAAAAAAGTAATTTGCCTTAATTATTTTCAGTGAGCTGTCAAATATACAGCCACCCTCCACCCCCTGGCTCACAATCAAGGGGTGGAGCTAGTTAGTGGTGGGAGCACTGGGCCTTCCACATTTTTCCTTTTCTTTAGGGCACATGGGGTTTATTTCAGGCCACCCTAGCACCAGCTTTTCCAATTTTTCAGTGGGTAATCCATCCATTAAATCTTTAGGAACACTGTTTTGCTACCCCAATGTCCACAACCCTTGCCTTTTATTAGAAATATTTCTACCTCCTGGGCAAGTAGAGGGTGTCCGGTGTTTCCGATTAGTCGGGCGAGGAGGGTTTTTTACCTCTGTTCACCTCAGTTACTTAGTATCAATTTTACTAGATATATTGACAAGACTGTACTTTCTCCCATAATTAATTAATTCCTGGGCAGCTTCTCCCCACGTCCATACTTTCTTCTCTGTCTTTCAATCAGGTGACAGCAGTCCTTCCAGGGCAGCAATGCCCCTTTGGGATGTTGCTTGTATCTTTCCCTGCAGTTGGATCACCATGGCTTTCAGGGAGTTGGGAAGACCCTGAACAAGAGGAGTCATACGTTCGGGATTGACTGATCTCATCACTGGGGACTTCTGTTTGAGTCTAAGTTCCCGATCATAGAATCATAGAATAGTTAGGGTTGGAAAGGACCTCAAGATCATCTAGTTCCAACCCCCCTGCCATGGGCAGGGACACCTCACACTAAACCATGCCACCCAAGGCTCTGACCAACCCAGCCTTGAACATTGCCAGCGATGGAGCGTTCACAACTTCTCTGGGCAACCCATTCCAGTGCCTCACCACCCATACAGTAAAGGATTTCTTCCTCATATCCAATCTGAACTTCCTCTCTTTAAGTTTGAACCCATTACCCCTTGTCCTCTCACTGCAGTCCTGAATGAAGAGTCCCTCCCCAGCATCCCTATAGGCCCCCTTCAGATATTGGAAGGCTGCTATGAGGTCTCCACTCAGCCTTCTCTTCTCCAGGCTCAACAGCCCCAACTTTCTCAGCCTATCTTCATACAGGAGGTACTCCAGTCCCCTGATTATCCTTGTGGCTCTCCTTTGCACTTGTTCCAACAGTTGCATGTCCTTTTTATGTTGAGGACACCAGAACTGCACACAATACTCCAAGTGAGGTCTCAGTAGAGCAGAGTAGAGGGGCAGGATCGCCTCCCTCGACCTGCTGGTCACGCTCCTTTTGATGCAGCCCAGGATACGGTCTGGGCTACGAGTGCACACTGCAGCCGGCTCATGTTCATTTTATCATCAACCAACACCCCGAAGTCCTTCTCCTCAGGGCTGCTCTGAATCTCTTCTCTGCCCAACCTGGAGCTGTGCCTGGGATTGCTCCCACCCAGGTGTAGGACCTTGCACTTGTCAGGGTTAAACTTCATCAGGTTGGCATCAGCCCACCTCACAAGTGTGTCAAGGTCCCTCTGGATGGCATTCCTTCCCTCCAACGTATCAGCCAAATCACACAGCTTGTTGTCATTGGCAAACTTGCTGAGGGCACACTCAATCCTACTGTCCGTGTCACCGACAAAGATGTTGAACAAGACTGGTCCCAGCACCGATCCCTGAGGGACACCACTCGCTACTGGTCTCCAGCTGGACATTGAGCCATTGAGCACAACTCTGCGTGCAGCCATCCAGTCAGTTCTTTATCCACCAAGTGGTCGACCTATCAAATTGATGTCTCTCCAACTTAGAGACAAGGATGTCATGTGAGATAGTGTCAAGCGCTTTGCAGAAGTCCAGGTAGATGGCATCATACATAGTTTACAGACATGCTGCTTTCTGTACATTTTCTACCAACTGGTCGACTATCCCTGTGATGGCAAGGGGACCTCCCCTTTCCAGAGGGTTAAATCCTCCAGCCCATGAAACTGGACAGTGAAGTCTGATTTCAGATCAGTCTCTCACAGTTATGAATTTCAGTAGACATATACTTCATACACTCATCAAAATTGTCTTAGGAATTTAACAAGGAAGGGACCTTTTGAAGATGTTAAAGCAAGCAGAAATCTTGGGAGCGCCATTAAATTTTTAAGTAAAAATGCTCCTATCTATTCATATGTTTGTGTTTTTAAACTTCTTGAAATCCCCTTATTAAAACACTTCATAAGCAGCACAGTGAATAAGACAGAGTGCTGCACCTCACTATAGTTCTAGTAAACCAGAAGGGCAGTGTGTTAAATCTGCATGTTTTCAATCTTAATTCATATATACGTGGATAAGTTATTTTATTTTATCCTTGAGTGGTGTTTGTTCAACAACAGGTAAGTGTGGTGGATAACAATGAAAATATTTTTCAAGATAGAGTTTATGTGTTTCAGGCTTGGTATATAGCCAGTTGTGAGTTTAGACTGGAAAAAAAATGTCATTTACAATATGGGAGCATTCTGGCTTGATCCCACAGGAAGGCTGGTATTAGCCATTTGCTTTGTATCATTTTATTTGTTGTCAAAAGAATCACAGTTATCTTTTCTGAATTAAGTTTCATACTGCATGAAGAGGAGAGCCTAGAATTATTGATTGGTGTTTACTGTGGAGATTAAGACAGACAGAGAGGTGTTTAGTCATTAAAAGAGCATGATGGTTCACTGAGCTGCTTCTGTCTCAGGAATTCTGTTACACTTGGATAAAGCCATGGTTTTATTCATACATAGTCACTGTAAAGACCATTACAGTTGTGGATTTTGTCACCACCTGATGGTGTGCTCATATTGCTCTGTGTGTAGACAACCTGAATTGTAAAGAACAAGATTTTGAGGTGGCTTTGTACTTTTTGAGTAGAAAGATGCCTTCTGGATATTATATTCTTGAATTGAAGCTTGTACTGAAGTCATGTAGAGGCTTGTGTGCATCTGTGACATGGGTACAACTATGGTTACATACATTTTTGTTATGGTAGGTGTCGTGGTTTAAGCCCAGCTGTAAATCAGCCACACAGTTTGTTAGCTCCCCCCCACTCCCTCCCTCCACTCTTGGAGGGATAGGGAGGAAAATCGAAAGAATGTAACTCCCACGGGTTGAGATAAGAACAGTCCAGTAACTAAGGTATAACACAAACCACTACTGCTACCACCAGTAATAATAATGACAAGGGAAACAACAAGGGAAGAGAATACAATCGCTCACCACCTAATACCAAGCCCGACCCAGCAGCGAACCCACTCTTCGGGGTCTCTGCCCCCAGTTTTTGCATCCTGGCCATGATGCGCTGTGGTATGAAATACCTCTTTGGTCAGTTTGGGCCAGGTGTCCTGTCTCTGCTTCCTGCCGGCTTCCCCTCCTCCCTGGCAGAGCATGAGACTCAGAAAGTCCTTGGTCAGACCAAAACATTACCAAGCAGTAACTGAAAACACTGGTGTTATCAGCGCTGTTCCCAGGCCAAAAGTCAAAACCACAGCACTGCACCAGCTACTAAGAAGGAGAAAAAAAATGACTGCTACTGCTGAACCCAGGACAGTAGGGTAGGTAGATCTTTTTAAAATGCTTCTGTTATGTTCAGTGAGTGGATAAGAAAATGAGATGTTTGCTTCTCTGAACTTTACCTTGCATATTTTTTCTGTGCCTATAATTGAAAAATTAAATATTTTAATTAGCTCTTTTTGGCTTTCATCATACTGAAAAATGCATCCTGAACTCTTAAAGTAACTTAAGTAGAGTTTAGTTCTTCAGTTGTTTGTTAAAAGAAAAGCTGTGATGCTTTTTTCTTCTGATAATTTAATGAAGAATTGTAATTTGGGTTTTTTGGGTTTTGGTTGTAGATTTGTTTTTTTTTTTTTTCCTGAAAAGCTTTTCTGGCCCATGAAATCTTCCAGTTTTTCCATCTTATTTACAAATTTTCTTCATCCATGAATTTTACATTGCGAACAATAAATAACTGTAATATCACATAAACTAGCTTAAGAGCTCCATTTACAGAAAAAAAATATGTGTAGTATTTACAAATTTTGTGGAAATGGATGAGCGGGCCTGAGCCCAGCTTAAGTCTTTTCTTTGACGGTAGGATCCTTCTTTCTCCCCTCCATCATAGTATGTGTCCACCAGAGCACCTGACTGGAACTACTCAAAAAGGAATTTCCACTCTCTATTGAACTTGAATGTAGGCAGTATTTTTTTTACCTTCATCTTGTTCTTCTGTATTTCTTTTCATATTTTTTGGCATTTTTGTTTGAGCTCTAATATGACACATTTTTATAAGAAAAGTCCTAGCCTTGCTTTTTGATGCAGTGCTCATGACCTCAGTACTCATTACCAGAAATTGAGCTATAATGGGGGAGAAAGGGAGTTTGGTTTAAACACACAGTCAGAAAACTTGCATGAGAAAATGTAGTGAGCTTGCTGCTTTTAATTTTTATATGAAAGTGAATTTATTTCTAAATCCTAATTGTTGCATTCTGCAAACAATAAGATAGCAATGTAGGAGTTTCATTTTCCAGCTGGATGTGGGTTCAGACTTTTATTTGCATAATGTCTCCTAGAACATAATGATCTAGGCAGTGCATGAAAGGAATAATTTAATATTTATGAAGTTATTGGTAAAGCCTCATGAGAAATCCTGACCTCATTTACAGGGGTACAGTAGTATTGGGTTGTTGTTGACCCTAAGCACTTGAAATAACCACACAGGGGCTGGGTTCTCCAGCTGAGCTACCTGCACACTGATGTAATAATAACTAATAACTAATAGCATAACAAAACCAAAAAGGTGATTTGCAGTCTCAAGAAGTAGAGTAGTCCTAGAATTCTTAGGACATAAGACTGATGTGCTGGGGTAGTTGTGCATCCAGGTTCTTGAAAAGGTAATATAGAGTTGTCATGAAATGGGGAACCGTAGATTTCAGCCTTTTGGTGTAGCCCGCTCTTCCAATTTCCTACATAGCTCTGGGGAAGTGGATTAACCTCAATCTTTTTTTCAGCAGTAGAGCAGGGAGAACAAATTCGCTCTTTTGTAGCAGATGGTATGAAAGGTTTATTTTATGATGCAAGTTCTAAGTGATTTTGTAATACCTTAATCCCTCTTCCAGCTTAAGAGATGGAATAGTATACAACATCCTAGTAGGTAATCAAGAAACTGGCATTTGGGATTGCTGAAGGCTAGTGAGGCTTAAAACGTTTGCATTTGGCTTGTTGACGGGAAATACTAAAATGGGAATACTAATGTCCAGTGGGCTTTATTGACAAATTGACCTAAATTTTCTGAAAAGGTATGAGTCTTCTAATGTTATATGTCACTTAAACGCGCATTTCACTGCACTTGTTCACACTGGGAGTTCACAGAGTAGGTAGACTAAAGGGAGGAGGATAGGTGGAAGTGTGTGGGGGTACTGCAAGGTACCTGTTCTCAGTTGGAATTTCTGGACCACATCTAAGAAGATTATCTCTGAACACCTACTCAGCAATTTAAGAATACTACTTTCATGCTTTCATCTCTTCATTGGCTTTAATTAAAGTTAATTTCTTTGTTATCTGTTCCTTGTTCTTGCAAAGGTGGAATCTTGTTTGTGCACTTGCTCTTCTGTAATTTGAGTGAGCTTTCTTTAGCCATGTAATTGAGATGCTCCTGAACCAGTAAATGCAAGATTAAATGTTTGTTGATGAGGGACTCAAACTAGTGTGATGAAAGGTCAATTTTCAGCAAGGAGAGAACAGTGTCGGGGGTATTGTTCGACAGCCAGCTGAACGTGAGCCAGCAGTGTGCCCAGGTAGATAGCATTCTGGCCTGTGTCAGAGTAACCAGCAGGGTTGTGATTGTCCCTCTTGTACTGGGCACTGGTGAGGCTGCACCTTGAATACTGTGTTCAGTTCTGAGCCCCTCACTACAAATTTCTTCACCATAGGGGTTGTCAAGCATTGGAACAGCTGCATCCAGAGAAGTGGTTGAATCCCCATCCCTGGGAGTATGTAAAGATGTGTAGGTGTGATGCTAAGGGACATGGTTTAGTGGTGGACTTGGCAATGTCAGGTTAACAGTTGGATTCAATGATCTTACAGGTCTTTTCCAGACTAAATAATTCTATGATTATTTCCTCAGCAACAGAGTAGGCTGCATAGCGGGAAGATGACAAGGGAGATCCAGCAAGCCGACTGATCTTTATATTTTGGAAAAGTGAATTAAGTCACTAATTTTATTGTACATGAAGAAATGTTTCATCATTTCATCCCAGAAGCTTGAAAACAGTGTATCCTTCCTGATTTTCTTTTGAGGTGCATGTGAAAATGTTTGGGATGTACCAGGCGGTGAGCTAGGATCTTGGCTTAACAGAGACGTGAATGAAATTGTCAAAATAACATATGAATTCGTATGAAGACTTCACAGTCAACCACTGGTGTCTGGTTAACATCACCATGATAGTATCAGGAGCGGAAAGGCTGAATTTTACTGTAATTAGCCAAATGGAGCCAAATGGAGGTTACAGAGATTATAGATCACCTCATAGTTCATGTTGCGTAAGTTACACTTAGACATTTTTTTAATGTTTTAAAGTGACTTTTCTGCAGAAACGTAGTTTTGGTTTTGGAATATTTATTCTGCTCAAAGACTGTTGTGCTTATTTCCCACTGAGTGAGATTTTTATGCCATTTACTCTTAAATGTATATTAATTGGAAAACATAAGACTTACCTAACCTTTAACTATGCGCAAGCTAAACATCAGTCTGAAGCCAGTTGTCTAGGCTACTCTGTGGGCAAGGGGGATATATAGGCAGCTGCGGAGAGTTGTTCCTGCCTCTGTCTGGAAGGGAATGAGTTGCTGTCTGGGGATATGTAGTCTGCTAGCTTTGGCTACGCTTGCTTTATTCGATGATTAAACTTAGATGAAAGAACATAATTTTTATTTACTTTTGCTCAACAAAAAAAGGTCTTGATCCAACATTGCATGCTTAGCCTTCCATTTCAGGGTAATAATATAATATTAGTGCATGTCTGTTTCAGTGACCCAAATACTTGGACAAACTGTAAATATTGTATAGTAAGACAGGACTTTAAAAATACAGGTGTCTTTGTATAGGTACAAAAGTAGCATTGACCTGGTTTTCAGAAATAGAGCGTTGCTTGTTGTATGAACAAAAACAGAGGATATGATGCTTTCTCAGAAATTGTTTTTCAGCATGTGATCTCTGAAATTGTGCTCTGAGGTATGGGGTGATAGGGGTTTGTTTTTCATTTTTGATTTATGAAGTTATTGTACCAACTTGGTAATATTTTGGTATTCTGTTATATGGTGGAAGAGATGTGTTCCACTTTTAGTCTTGTTCTGCCTCTGCTGAGTGACATTCAGTTTTTTTTGTCTTGTGAACTCCATAGTTAAATGACTTTTGCAGGAAAAAAGAAAGATTGTTATTAATGTTAAAATTTTCAAAAGAAGCCATCAACATGAGCTTCACTGTTCAGCAGTAATCCTTTTCAATCAAATTTTTGCCCTCATGCTCGTTTGGAGTTGACAGCTTTGTGATTGATCAAAACCATGGTGTCTGCAGCAGGAGCTCTTGGTCTGTGTCATCACTGTATGTGGAGTGTGTGGGACTAAGGAACATGCAGGTAGCTAGCTGGCCTGACCTAAAATAGCCTTGTCCAGAACCAGATTAGGAATTTTATGTCAGACATGCTCCCTTATGCTCATGCCCATCTTGATGCAGCAGTGGCCCTTTTGTGTGCTTAGTGGGAAGGCTGCTGCTCTCAGCTGCCTTTCTTCTGCACAGAGGGAAAGCTCTACTGATGAACTATAAGCAGCAAGGGCTGTTTGCAGTACTTAAGCTTAAGTAGAGTTAGTGAGCAAGAGAATGCAAGTCTACCCCTTTGTGACTGGAAACTGTGTTGGTAATCATTCAAGACAACAAAGCTAGTATTCCTGAAAATGCTTTTAGACTGTTTAAAAAACCCTTGGTTTTATAATGGAGTGCTGTTCACTTGTAAGCATTTTTGGATACAAGGGTTATTTTTCTTTGCAAGTGAGCATACTTAAAACCAGAATTCATAAAGTAACTGTACTTTGTAAAGAAAATCTGTTATTTAGAAAATTATAACAAAGTTAATATAGGTCATTGAAGAATAGATTGTTCACTGGAAAGCATCTAATTGCATATAAGAAATAAATGCATTACAGAGGTAATGCACTTTGTGTAGTCATCTCTCCTAGACCTGTTATGGACTGAGAGTAAGAACATGCCTGTATCAGATAGTAATCTGCTTGGCATTCTAACCTGTTAGCTGTGAAGCTATTGAACACAGTCTTGTAGCACAGGAAAAGAAAGAACATTAAAACAAGCCCAAAATTTTGATCAGCATCATGATTCCTAATCATTCATGTTTAGTTGGAAGTTTTTATTGGCAAAATGAGATTTTGCAAATCCTTGTTGCCTTATGGAGAAAAGCAAGAGGTTCCAACTTTTAACACCAGTTCTCTCCCAATGTCAAAGTCTAACCAGTCTTCTTTCAGAAAGCATATATAAATGGTGTATGTAAAGAAAATATGTATTAAATTTGAAGTAATTGTTGTCTTCCCTTTATTCCTTCTCTTCATTTAAGAGAGGCAAGTATGTATTATGAAAAACAGATCCATGTGTAAATTTACAAGTAGCATTGTGTTTAGAAAATTGTATAATTTTTAATATGCTGTTTCCATGCAAATATCTAGAAAGAGAAGACATGCATAACACTTGAAATCAAAATTTGAGCAGTCACCCTAGGTTCTATATTTATAGAAATTCCTTTGTGGTTGAATCTTTATAATTCTTGTAATAACCCTGGATACCTAAACTGTTACTATCTCGTGTTTAGAATGGGCCAGGATTGCTGTGTTGGATGCAAATGAGTGGTCTTGTGCATTAGTCTTTTGAATTACATAGAGGCAGCAGATTAATTATGTAAATGACTGTATTCTCACTGTAACATCGGGTACAGAGAATAGAGATGAGGGTTCCAGAGGCATAGTATCTTAGGTGCTTTGGTCCACAAGAATAGTCAATAGAGTGCATTTTTAAATGCAGTATGTTGAGAACCCTCAAGAAGAACCTGTAGAAGTTACAGCTTCATCAGAGAAGCCCAGAATCTTATTAAGCATATTCTGATGCTGACAGTGCAAAAAAAGACTAGTTTTACTGTGCAGCAGCAGTTCCTTTGGAGATAACAAGTTTGACAAAAGTATTAAGGAGAATTTAAAATAAAGGTCAGCTGTATATATTTAAGCATTAAAAAATCCTCAAAGGACAAAAAAATTGAATAGGCCATGTGAAGATAAGATTGCTGGTATGGTGGGGAATATAAAGAAGAGAAAGAAAGAGAGGGGTGAACTTTTAACCCAGCCATAATACATGAAATTTGTGTTCCTCAAAAGGAAAGCATTGTCAGAAAGATTCCCTCTACTAACAACCAAGCATGTCCTTGATGAGATCAAGGAATCAAACCTCTGACAGAACAGGGTAACAAAGCACCTCCCTCATTAATGCAAGTGTATCTTGTTTGTTTTGCAAAACTGATCTTTTTAGTATCTCCTTTGGTGTTACAGCAATAAATGAACTTTTCCATAATGACATTCTTTCCTTTCAAAATCATATCTTAGAATTCTAAAGCATATTTTATATTTGCTTCAGGCAACCCAAGCTGACAAAAAAATGCTCACAGGTTATCTGATTTCAAAGTCTGAGTGTTTGAGTGTTCATCCTGGAAGAACAATGGTGCTAAAAACTGCCTTATATCTTCAAATGAATCTTGAGTGTCAGGGGTTCCCAGTTGTTTTTGTTTTGAATCATATTACCTAATGAGTTTGATACTTCTCTAGTGTATATTGGGCATCCCTTCACACATCCTGAAAAGGGTCCAGATGCTTTTCAGGTTTGAGATGGCAGGGTAATATGCTTAGTCCCATTGAAGTGAGCAAAACAGTATAATTTCATCATATATGTATGCTGACTAGGAAAGACCTTCTGGCTTGGGAAAGCTAGAAACAGAAGTTTTCTGTGATGCTAAAATGATTCATCATAGAAATGGGTTTTAAATTGTTATATACAGCCAAGTCATATTGTCTAACCCAGAGCCATTCAGTGCTATCAAGGAAAGGTAATGTTCTTGTGGGTTTAGAGAAAAATGTAGTTGATTTTTTTTCTCATAATACTTTTCTGTCATGCTGGAAGGTCTTACTTTTGAATACTGTTAGACTGATTTTTTTTTTATTATTATGATTTTTATTTTTTTTTCCTGTATTTGGGACATACTGTTACTTCTTCTTCCAGTAAAAATACTAGATGAGACGTTAGGAAAAGAGCGTGAAGTAGCAAAACTGATTTATGAGCCTGTTACCTGACATGACTTTAACGTTTTAAGATTTTTATGTGGTAATTTGTTACATTAAAATATAATTCTTCAATTATTATGTCACAAAACCCCACACAACTTCAAGTGCTGCCAGATCTTTTAAATATCTTTCTCAGCCTATTTTCATACGGGAGGTGCTCCAGTCCCCTGATCATCCTCGTGGCCCTCCTCTGGACTTGTTCCAACAGTTGCATGTCCTTTTTATGCTGAGGACACCAGAACTGCACACAATACTCCAAGTGAGGTCTCAGGAGAGCAGAGTAGAGGGGCAGGATCGCCTCCCTCGACCTGCTGGTCACGCTCCTTTTGATGCAGGCCAGGATATGGTTGGCTTTCTGGGCTGTGAGCGCACACTGCAGCCGGCTCATGTTCATTTTATCATCAACCAACACCCCCAAGTCCTTCTCCACAGGGCTGCTCTGAATCTCTTCTCTACCCAACCTGTAGCTGTGCAAGGGATTGCTCCCACCCAGGTGTAGGCCCTTGCACTTGGCATGGTTAAACTTCATCAGGTTGGCATCAGCCCACCTCACAAGTGTGTCAAGGTCCCTCTGGATGGCATTTCTTCCCTCCAACATATCAACAAAACCACACAGCTTGGTGTCATCAGCAAACTTGCTGAGGGCGCACTCAATCCCGCTGTCCATGTCATAGAATCATAGAATCGTTAGGATTGGAAAGGACCTTAAGATCATCTAGTTCCAAGCCCCCTGTTGTGAGACTGTTGAAGGAGTTAGTTCGTATAAAAGATTTCAGGTGCTATGATCTTCAGTGTATATTTTTTAAGACAGAAATTGCATTCATTTTTCAGGACTGCCTATTTTTAGAGGTGATCACTTACCTCTGCACCCCAGGAGTCATCTTCTCACTTCTGGAGACAAAAGGTCTTGGAGATGGAAAACTGGTTCACATTGCTGTTTGGGGGCAGTGGAGCTGACAGTGGTGGTGTATTGCAGCTGGTTCCAAGGCATGATCTGTTTGCAGCAGCAGCCTTGCCCTTGTGTGCCAGACTTGTGCAGTCCTGTACTTTGCCCTGGGTTCAGCAGTAGCAGTCATTTTTCTCCTTCTTAGTAGCTGGGGCAGTGCTGTGGTTTTGACTTTTGGCCTGGGAACAGCGCTGATAACACCAATGTTTATAGTTACTGCTCAGGTGTTTAGTCTGACCAAGGATTTTCTGAGTCTCATGCTCTGCCAGGGAGGAGGGGAAGCCGGGACGAAGCAGAGACAGGACACCTGACCCGAATTGACCAAACAGGTATTCCATACCACAGCACGTCATGCCCAGACCGTAAAAACTGGGGGCAGGGACCCGGAAGAGTGGGTTCACTGCTGGGTTGGGCTTGGTATCAGGTGATGAGCGATTGTATTCTCTTCCCTTGTTGTTTCCCTTGTCATGATTATTATTGGTGGTAGCAGCAGTGGTTTGTGTTATACCTTAGTTACTGGACTGTTCTTGTCTCAACCTGTGGGAGTTGCATTCTTTCAGTTCTCCTCCCCATCCCCCCCAGGAGTGGGGGGGGAGAAAAAGGGAGGAGTGAGTGAGCGAACTACATGAGCTGAGCTTAAACCATGACATACATTTACATCCTTTTGTCTTTCTCTGTATGCTTATTTCATTTTTCCTGAACTCATCTTACCTATGGTAGAAGAAAAGCGAGCATCAGTTTGCTTCATCTAGAAGCTGAAGGAAAGGCACTGTAGAATATTGAAATTTCCAGCATTTACTTAGAGAAGAAAGAATAATTTTTCAGCCTGGTCATAAAGAAAAATAATAGGTACAAATGTTCCTCGGATTCAGGAAATACATATCTGCTTTTCGTCAGTCTATCTGTGCAGACCCAGGACTGGTTCAAGACTCAAGATGTGCAGGATACTTCTGTGAAGGCATCCTCCTGATTCACAGCAGGGCCATATAACTAGTGCTAGAGTTACTCCTTTCATGAGGTGGTGCTTCTTCACAGGTTTTTCTTGTTGCCAGAATGAGTTTTGAAGCTGAGACAGAGTTAGTTTTGCTACCATGTTATTATCCCTTTTAATTATGAGTAGCAGACCAGGGGCAGGTACAAATGATTTCTTACTTCAGTCACTGGACTTTCCAGGTTCCTGTAATAGCACTGGTCAGCTCTGTTGAGATTCATGTATGGAAGTCTCAGCTTCCCATCTATCTCTGCTTGCATGTTACAGTATATTGTTACTCAAGGACCTGATCATATTTAGTCAGTGGTCCAAGATCTTGTCTGACATCTCAGTATTGCTCATTTGAGATGCTTGAGGCATCTTTCAGAACCATGTTAAGAATTGCTCCTTAATTAATTTTGAATTAAACCTGGCCTCAGCTGAGATGATTTCATTCAGTGGAGGAGTCAGCTGCAGGTTTTTGTGGCTGATTATTCCTATGTGATAATGTTTCATAGCAACAAAGTGGTGCTGAGCCCTTGCTGCAAGTTGATTCACAAATGGTTTTAAAATTATAATTGAATCTGTAAGTAGTGCCTTTTTTTTGTTGGTTTTTTTTTTTCTTTTTTTCTTTCTGCATTGCTGTTTACTGGGAGATGAGAACTTTTGCTTGCTGCATGTTGCCAAAGCTGTTGCACTACTGAGAGTAAACTGTAGGGTTTATGTTCCGCCTGTATTTCCAAAAGCCAAACTGCCAAGTCTCAGAAAAAAAACTAAGCCTTTGTTGCTGTATTATCTTATTTGCTGGTATTCCTTTCTCCTCATCATACATCAGAATTCAATTGAGAAACTCTTCCTGATTCAGACGTGATGGGTTTTGAGATGTCCCAGATGCCCATTAATCTGTCAAGCTGTAAGCATTGGATTATGCTGACAAAAGTGTATCTAGTTTTGAAGAACAGTATTGCACTGATGCAGCTATATGTATCCCAGTGTTGAGTGTTACTGCCTTCTAGTCTTTCTGTTGGGATTCACATTCTGGCTCTCATTCTCAGCTGATAGAACAACTTGATAGAATCACTTACTGCCACTGTGGGTAACACAGCTTGTTCTTCTCTTCCACTCTGTTTCCTCCCACCTCTCTTCTGGAGTCTGCACTTTTCAATGGGTTTTGCATTCCTTAAGAATGTAAGCAGTTCTGGAAGCCTTTCATAGGCTGCTTTTCTCTGAGTGTTTTCTCTAAAGCTGGGAGGTGTGTTACTGCTGAAAAACTTGATTACATGCCTATGGCTTACAAAGGAATCTGAATTTACTGCAGTATTTTGTCTCAAAAATGAAGTTAAAAATTCTCTTTTTGTCAGCTTGAACAGACCTGGTATGTCCCCAGCAAGCTAAAGCAGGTCAGCAGCCAAGGCTAAACTCTGGGCTGTGCTCTGTTGCAGAGATCTGCTGTGGCCTTAACAGTTCATGTGAGAATTGCATGGCTAGCTTCCAAGAGCTCTGATGAAGAACTCTTTTGTAGCAAGGGCAGATACTGGTGTTGAAAAACAGAGAAAATTCGTGTGTAATTTTATGAATACCCATTTACAGAAAAGACAGACAAAGAGGACTTGAGGATATACAGGTCTTTTTTTTTTTTTTTTTTTAAGATACAGTTTTTATGCAAGCTTTTTAGGAGTTGGCAGCGTATCCAAACACCTGTTGCAATGTTTAATTAAAATACTCCAGCTGAATGGAAATCTTTTCTTCTGGCCTTTGTTGAAAAGCAAAAGATTATTTAAGTCTGCATAGTTCTAATGAAAAATCCTTCTAGCTTTTACAAGAAAAATGCAGGTGTTGAGTTTCCAGTATGAAAATTGTTTATTTAGTTTTCCCTACAGAATTGTCTCAGATTAGCTAGTTTTATTGTACCCATTTCAGCTAATTTGCTTTAAGTTGCACAGGAATAGTGACAACAGTTAATCTGCAGTTTATGATGTGATACATTGCAATACCATTATTATTCTCTGGTGAATCATGGCTGCAGCATTCTGTTCATTATTTACCATTGCATGATTCACGTTTTGGTCCACATTACAAAACGTGCTGTGTCCTACATAATTTACTTACAGCATCAAATAAACATGTGCCACTTACAGTAGGTTGAATACATGAAAGCTGTGTATTCCACTGAAACTTTGAATCGTTAAATGAGGATGCATTTGCAGTATGGTGAAATATTATGTTTTGTTTAAAATGTGTTTATTCAGATACAGTTCTTATAATGGTGTTGTGAGGTGAACAGATTTTTTCAGTAGGAGTAATGCTCTTGTGAATCAGCTTTGGAAGCATAAGGCAGTTGTATGTAAAGCCAGGTAGTTACAAGAGAAATAAGCAGATATCTGGACATGTAATGCATCTAGTCAGAAAACTTGTTTTTCACATTTAAAGGTTAAAAACTTAGGTGTAGATCATCTCTGAAGAATAAGTGGCTGAGACTTCATTTTTAAAACTAAACCCCAGTTACATTTTGTGTTACTTGCTGTCAAGGTGACAGACAGAAACATCAATTTCAATGTTAAAAGTAGTTTAAATGCTAATATAGGTGCCACATTGCCTTTTCTTAGCATAAACTGAAGAAAAATGTGAGATTGACAAGTCTAATGTCTCACAATCTCAAGAACCAACACAAAGTTTTGGGAAAAATATCTGTAAGGCTTATAAAGGTATAGTGGTTTCACTTTGTGTGTATGCTGATATCTTTGCTGAGTCTCTGCAATACTCAGTTGAGAGTTTTATACCTGTTCACTTTGGCTTGGACTAAACAAATGAGGTTTGGTTGAGGCAGGAGCAAAGAATTCTCAAAGTCTGTGATGCCAACAATAGGTGACAATTTCTGTTTTTCACTGAACTGACTTGAAACTTGAGTAGTTTCAAACCCCTGGCAGAAACAGTGCTTCGTATCTCATTACTAATCCAGGTTCATCCAGTCCTGTAACCAAGGAGGAATTTCTGAATCCTGACAAATGGAATAGAATTCCTTATGAAGCGCAATTACAGTATGTGCTGTAATATACTTTCATTTTTTTTTGTAGAGAAAAATGTATGGCTTAAAGGTGGAAAGAAGTATATTTTTTTGTAGATTAATAGAAAATAGCAAACTTTTTTTTTCCTCTCCTTTCTTGATGTGGGACATTAGGGCATTTTGACAATAAACTATACCTGTCAGAACGGAAGCCAGTACGCAATGTTAGCAATCAGCTAAGAGGCACTTCATATGGCTTGGTATTAATCATACCGTCAGTTTTCATTCCATGGGCATCCTTCTTTCCCATTTTCACGTAAAATTTATTTAAGAGCATTGAGCAAAGCTCTGCTGTTCATGTCATTGAGTATTAGTTAATTTGGCTTTTGGCAACTCTTATCCCCATTCCTATTAAACTCTAGTCATAAATTCAGATAAAGGTTGTGCCAAAACATTTCAGGATTATCAAAAGACAAATATACACCTACTCTGCTTTTTTCATGTCTTTTGAACTGACTATGGGATGAAACAAATGTGAGAAAAATCAGGTCTTGTAATGTTTCTGAAACACTCATTTGTGTATGTTGTGGTTTTATAGAGACAGTTTTGCAAGTGAACTGTATCATAAAATATTTGGGGTCTCAGAATGTGCTGTGTTTATAAAACAAGATTATTAGGGTAACTGTTGGGTTTTTTTCCTCAAACTGCAGTCAGTTAGAAGTCTGTGTACAAGATTGATACCAGAAGTTCTTTTATTTACAGTTTTTTCTTTCAGTGACTGTTTCTAGAACCTGCTATTTACTGAAATGGCTATTTGCCTGGAGAGAGGGGAAAGTGTTGCTAGGTATGTAAATAAAATACCCTACCTTACCAGCACTTGCCCCTCTTTTTTTCCATACTTAGTCTTGAAAAAGTTATCTGAAAGCAGATTTAAAAATTCCCATGTAAGACAACCTATAAAAAGGCTGGAACAGGTATGTAAATGATGAGAAATAAAGAACCAGTGCCTTTTTTTGTAGCATCAGATTAGTTGGTGACAGAATTTCTATAGGCTTCCAGGCTGCCTCACATCTTTTATTGTTGGGGAAAATTATGGGGAACAGTTGGGCATCTAAATCTTTTCAAAAAGACTAAGAAAACCAGATAATACTACTTAATTTCTAAAATGTATGGTGGTGCTGTTAGATGAAAAATGTCATGACTGTGTCATTTGATCAGATAACTTCTTTCAAGTAAGCATGTGCGTTAGTAGAATATTTATTTAACAGATTGTCCCTGATGACTTGCATTTAAAGTTTTAGCTGGATTAAATGCTTTCTAAGGCTTTCCAAGAGAAGGACTGTTTCAGAAGTAGGACTGGCTTGCTTTGCTTGCCTGCTGACCAGTCTTGTAGAGCTCTTTTGAAAACAGAAGGAGAGTACAGAATACGTAAGGGCAGAAGAGACTGGCTTCCTCACTGAAGATGGCGTTTGCAGTGTTTTACTTTAGTGTTTGCTTTGCTTAACCTATTGCTTTTGCAGTTACATTCTGGAAACATGAGCACAGAATCTGTTTCCTTAGAGATTATCTTGACTTTTTTTTTCTTTTTTTTTAAATTCCATGTTGTCTTCTGTGCTAGTCTTATGCTCAGGAATGCTGGTCTGGAATTGGCTTTTTTTTTTTTTTTTCAATAGTGGTAGTATACGAAGTAATTGTAATATTTAGAATAAATTTACTTCTTTTGAAGGAAACCAATAGTCTTGAGACATAAAGCCAAAATTTAAGTGGAAATAGAGGTGTCTCAGTGCTGCTAGAGGCCAGTGCTGCTAATGTATGTGTAACTAATATATCAATTTGCTATTCTGATCTGTAGCTTAATACTTGTTTTCATGATTGAAATACACCTCAAACCTGCATATTAAAGCGTGGTATCTTTTTCAGCGTAGGTTTGTATTTGTGAGGTTTTATAGTGGATTCATAATAAAAATACGGGCCAGGATTTTTGCAATAATCAAAACCATTTCAGAAGTGTAAATAAATGTAAGAAGAGTCTGCAAGCTGGCATTCATCTCTTCAGACAGATGAATTTAGTATATATCACATCCTGCTACTCCCAGGAAGGAAAAATTGTGATTCAGCTATTTTAAGACCAAGATTTAGCAAATGACCTGACCATTATTTTTTAATATATTTTAAGCCTGGGCTTAAATGTTTTTTCTGAACATAAATACATTTATAGGTATGCTTATAACAAAATGTAAGCTTAAGTACTCTGTTGAATGGGGCTAGATTTCACAACCATGCTGGTGCAGTCAATAGGAGACTGACAATCTGCTCTTACCCTTCTGATGGTTTGCAAGGTGTTCTGTCGGAAATGTCACTACCCGTTTTCCTTGGGCAGCCTTGGTGGGTTTCTCTGTGTGTGTGTATGTGTATGTGTGTGTATACATGTATTCATCATCTAAGGGGAAGAAATGGATGTTCTCTAACAGACTATGAGTGGACTCGATAATGCCGTCTCTGCTTATGCTTTCTGACATGTTTTGTATTATGCTTCTGTTTAGTTCCATCTATCTCAGCCACATTTTAATGGGACAGGCTGAAACTATCCCTCCTGGATGACTTTTTTTCAGTTTGGAGTTTTAGTTTAGTGTCACAATACTGTGATCCAGAGCCCTAGGAAAAAATCTAATGATAGAATGGTAGAATGATTTGAGTTGGAAGGGACCTGGTCTCCACTTGGACATCAAGCTGAAGACCACAACTGTGAGTGTGACCATCCAGCCAATTCCTTATCCACCAAGTGACCCTTCTATAAAATCCATGCTTCTCTCGTTTAGAGACAAGAATATCATGCAGGACAGTGTCAAAAGCCTTGCACAGATCCAGGGAGATGATGTCAGGCAGCCTTCCCGTATCCACCAATGCTGTAACCCCACTGTAGGAGGCCACCAAATTTGTCAGACATGATTTTCCCTTAATGAAGCCACTCGTTGTCGCTAATCACCCCCTTATTGTCCATGTGCCTTAACACGGTTTCCAGGAGGATCTGCTCCATGATCTTGTCAAGCACCGAGGTGGTACTGACTGGGCTGTAGTTTCTTTTTCCCCCCTTTAAAAATGAGATTATGTTTCCCATTTTCCAGTCAATGGGAACTTCACCAGACTGCTACGACTTCTCTGGTATGATGCACAGTGGCTTAGCCAGTTCATCTGCCAGTTCCCTCAGATCTCCCTGCTTTCCACTCTTACAGCAGCAGTCTTGCAGTGATACTTTCCTTTACATTTGCAAAGGCATTTTGCATAACCAGTAGAGAACAGAGGTTCAAAGCAATGTGCCATTCTCAAGTGTTGTCTTTTGTACTGGATTCCTTACCTGTGCAGAGTCAGTAACCAGTGGCCATCTTGTTTCATAGGATGCACTGGTTCTAGGCTGGATTAGGTCCAGATTTCTGATTTTAATTGTAAGTTTTTATAAATAGTAGATTCTACTTTTGATACAAATTTTAATAAATTCATTCCAAGCTGTATGGCATGTAACTTTATCAGCTAACCAGCAACGCAGCTACTGCTTACGTTCTTTTATGTCTGTCTTCACCATTGGTTTTTTTTGTTTTTTTCTTTTTCAGTTGAGTAGATTTTTACAGGAATTGCTGCAGAAAGATTGCTATAGAAATCAAATTAGCTGCTCGAAATTCTGGGTATTTAACCCTCATTTGCATTTTCTGTTTTAAAAGAGATCAGGCTGGGGATCCACTGCTGCAAAACACAGCTGCTGCTTCCACTCTGGTTGGTGGCTTTGCACAACAGAATAGTTCTGGCTCTCAAAGCACCTGACAAAAGACCACGAAGAGCTTGATGGCACTGCATTTATCAACGAGGAGAGACTCATTGCTGTTTCCCTCTGTGCCCACTTGGCAGATTGCAGAATAGGAGGGGACTTTGCTGTTGGCTTTGGAAAGCTTACAGCTTGTGTGACTGTTATCCTGGGTTTTGCTTATAGTAAGATAGTCCTCCTGTAATTGTGAAGGGCATGTTCTTGAAAACAGCACTGCTGTTCAACAGTTGCAGTTAGAAATACTAGTTGGATTTGTAACTGATTTGACAAAAAAAAGGAGCAAAGTAACCCACCCCTCTCTCCCCCCTCAAAAAAAAAACCCTCAACCAAACAACCAAAAAACAAACCCCATGAACAAAACCCAACTCTATGAAGAAATTCTAGTATTGGAAAAATACATTTGCACTAGTTGTGTTGCAAATTTGGATAAGGTTTCATATTTTCTTTTTGGAATGCATACATACTAGTGTTACTGTAGCTTTATGAAAGAGAATTTTGCTGTCTCTTCTGGTGATTTATACTGTACTCTTAGGACATTTCTACTTTTGAAAGCAGATGTCTCCTTTTTGTGGATCTGACTTGCAGGAATTATACTAAAACAAATCAGTGTGGAATATGGATGTTGTAATGAATACAACTACTTATCTCCCTACTTTTTCCTTCAGATTCTCTTGAATAACTACCTACATTTCCTTAGTCAAATGGCAATTCCAAAATGTGGTGTAAACTGTTAACAAAATTAGGTACATTTTCTTTTTAAGAGGCTTTATGAGCCATATAACCCACATTCATCACTTCTGCCAGCTACCTTCCCAATTTCATTAATATTACTCCTAATTTGCAAATAGAAACAGCTGGAGAAGTTGTCCAAGAAAGTCTGTTGCTCTTATGTCTTCTTTTTTTAGGTTCACTGGGAGCTTAGAGGTAGAATTGAACTGAATTTGCAATCTTGTCAAGTTCAGCGTGTTTTCAGGTCACAGTGTTTGTGCAGTGACATCCCATACAGTTCTGAGCGCTTTATGACTGATAAAACTGTGTTTTGATGGGACGGAAAAGGACATTAAAAGTCATTCTGAGAGGTAAACCCAAGGTCTACCTAACCCAGTCATTTATTTTTACAGTGCTCCATAGTGGGTGCCTATGTAAGAGGATAACATTAGGGCAAGAAAAGGCAGTGATTTTCTGTATCTGCACTCTGAACTTTTGAGTCCTGTCTGGCTTGAAGGCTTTTTGAATTGGAGGTTCTACCTTTGTGTTTAAGGCTGTATCTTTGTGTTTACAGGCTATGAGTTGTGTTAGCATGAAAACTGCCCTTCTAAATCTATTTTGGAAAGCCAGTGTTTCCTAGGATTAACTGCAGCATTTTTGTTGGTTTTATTTCTGATTGCCTAGATGTCTCTTCTATTCCTTCCTCACTCCTATCAAAAATGATAAAAAACTAGTCAGTCTCTGTTCTCCATAATATTATTTATGTTTCCCTTAAATGATTTTACTTTATTTTCTTAAAAATTGTTCGGATTTGGAGCTACTTTGAAGTCTTTTTGGGAAGTTAATAAATCATCTGATGTTTGTTACCTATTTCTAGCATAAACCAACATTGTTTGCTATCATTTTTTTTTGCCAGAAAAGTTCCTTAGTAGCAGAAACTTGAATTGAGTGGGGGAAAGATATTTGTATAAGTGGGAGAATTTTACTGTTGAAATAATTTTTAGTGATGTGATATGACACATATACTATTTGTATCATAAACCTCTTTATCTGTGTTCAGGTTTTCATTGACAATCTATTAACGTTGCATTAACTTTCAGCCTTTCTTCGACCTCTTTAAACAAAGTGTTATTCGTTGCACTAATGGTTTATTTCCTAGACTTACTAACCATTTTTCTGTAATACATGTTTAAAAATAGTTACCTGTATGGTTCTTTGTTGTTGTTCTCTTATTTATTACTATTATCTGATTTCTTACTGTAGCTTTTATATATTGAAATGGGCTTATTTAGAGTTTCATTAGCGCTTGTGAAGTCTGTAGTTTTTTTACTACCTGCTTGCTCACATGATTCCCGAATCTCAGGGATTTTGGTCTTTTATGTTGTTATTCATGTGTGCAAGCACATCAAGATCATTCGGTCCAGAAAAATATATTTCAGAAAGGAGCACTGATCCATTTCATTATATTAAAAAATCAGGAAAAATTGGATTAGCTTGGACATGAAATCTAAATTGAAGCATGTCTATGAGTATTGTTGTGTCAGTAGAATTTAAGCACATGCTTGAAGTTAGTCAGTTGTATTTAAGTGTTGCCTTGTACTGATCAGGGTTTTCTCAGCTAGGAGCAAGTTCTACTTGCAAACATGCAGCATACTGATAGCTTAGAACTTGATAGAATAAGGTTTAATGACTCTTGTTTAGATGATGCTCCTAGTTAACATAAATGAAGAAATAAAACCAGTGACTTGTCAGTTTGGCACTTAGTTTTGGTGAGATGAGGGGAATGGTGTGTGTTTAAGTGAAATTTAAAGACTGGTCAGTGACTAGGCTCAACAGAACTTCAAGTTTGTGTTCTCTTAAATAAGATTTTATCTTTTGTGATAAATTATGAATAATTTTGCATCTTACACATGCAGTGTTTCTCTGTTTCCTGGAAAGTTTCTGTTCATGAGTGTGCCACTTCTTTAAAGATCATATTTTATTTTGTCCTCTTCTGAGGCTTTCTTAAAAGAGCTTTTTGGTTTTAGTAACTGCTCTAATGCAGAAATTCTGTGTTTCTTCATATTTTTTAAAATGTGCTTATTTCATTTGTATCATGCCAAATGTATATGTGTGTATGCATGTATATGTGTATTCATGTCTATGTTATAATTGCATCTGATCACATGCATGTAATTACGTGTGTGTATATATGCACATACATATATTTTACTGTGAAACTATTTTACTATGAAGCTATACGTGCTTGGTGCCATAATTCCACTTCTGTGCACCAGTAAAATGTTCTAAAAGCTATTGCTTTATCTGGAATCACAAATAAAATTAGAGATGTATAGTACATAGTGAAAATAGAATTATTATGAAAATAAGCCAAACCATGTGTTTACAGTCATTCATAATTTGAATTTAATAGAAAAAACATGGGATAGCTGAGGTTTCATGTGATTATAGTATGCTGTGTTTTACATGCCATAAGAAATAATTGTTTATGCCTCTACTTACTAAAATTTGGAAAGAGTATTATGCTGTTCTCTCTATGCTTCAAACTCTATAGAACAATATTTTTCTTTTTACTTTTTTTCCAGCACTTGCTATTGGCAATAAAATTTACCATTGCATTTGTAATTCCGGATAAACCGAGAGATATCCAGATAAAACTAGCCAAATTGGAATTTGAATCTCTAGAGGCTCTCAAACGGCAGGTAAGAGCAACTGACATATAGAACTATGAAAAGCATTGGTTGCCTGAAGAAAAGATAACCTAGGGAGATTCTGTGTTGAATTTAGGTGGATAAATATGTAAATCGCAGGGTTTTGAAATTCCTGTTACACTGTATTAAGATTAGCTATCTAAAGCTGTTCCACCTCTGCCCCCGGTTTCCGGTGACAGAGCTGGGGTGGTGAGTCACTGGTAGCAGTGTACAGCACAGGGTATTAAATAAACAGAAAACAGTGCTGGTTTATTTCTACACAATTGGGTTGTAAACTGTAGCATTTCAGGTGCTGCTTCATTTTCTGTTAACACATTGCTGCTTAAGAAGCGGAGTGGAGAGCTGAAGTTTTAACAGATTCACCTGTCCTTTCAAACCACCAGTTTATGTGAGCCAACACCAGAAAAATGGTCTTCCTTTTCAGACAGTGTGAAATTCCTGGTATGGCTAGTAATATAGAAACTTGTAATGTCTTTTGTCCTTGTGTGTGCAAGCATACTTTGTTTATATTGTCACTTTTAAAGGACATTGGTCTCTATGAAACCTCCTTTCATCCCCTGGAGGTATTTGTTGGATTTCCTTCATTGCTGAAATATCATCATAAATAAACAGCTAACTTGGCTCTAATATAGGCAGAAGCTGTAAACAGGCTGAACATGTTTGAAATAATTGTGTTAAGAACTAAGTGTGTATGAGGGCATAGTAGTGTTGCCTTATTTTACTTTCCATATACAATTGTCTGTTTTTATTGCATAAGTAAGGCATATTTTACAGTATACTTAACAAGCATTCCAAACCTATGTGGTAAAATAAGGAACTAGATTTTTCTACTGAAGATTTCTGTTTTGACAAATGATTCCATAGGAAATGGTGGAGATCACAAGAGATGAAGAATCATATGGAATTAGCTTCAGTAGGAGACAGATTCTACAGAGTGGGTTTTGCTATGTGTCATGGGTTCAGCAGTAGCAGTCAATTTTCTCCTTCTTGGTAGCTGGTACAGTGCTGTGGTTTTGATTTTGGGCCTGGGGACAGCGCTGATAACACCAGTGTTTTCAGTTACTGCTTGGTAATGTTTTGGTCTGACCAAGGACTTTCTGAGCCTCATGCTCTGCCAGGGAGGAGGGGGAGCCGGGAGGAAGCAGAGACAGGACACCTGACCCAAACTGACCAAAGAGGTGTTCCATACCACAGCACGTCATGCCCAGGATGTAAAAACGGAGGGCAGAGACCCGGAAGGGTGGGGGGTGTACGGCTGGGTCAGGCTGGGTGTAGGTGGTGAGCGGTTGTATTCTCTTCCCTTGTTATTTCCCTTATCATTTTTATTATTGGTGTTAGCAGTAGTGGTTTGTGTTATACCTTAGTTACTGGACTGTTCTTATCTCAACCTGTGTGAGTTGCATTCTTTTGATTCTCCTCCCCCTGCTCCCGGGACTGGGGGAAGAAAGAGAGAGCAGTGAGTGAGTGAGAAAACTGCATGGCTGACTGGACTTAAACCACAACACTATGGCATCATTCTCTAGGAGTTTCTGACTGTACCATGCTAGATAGGATTTCTATGATAGCTTAGATATCAGAAAAAAACACCCAAAACCAGCATTGACTGGTGGACCTGTTTATTGTTAGCTCACATACTTTTACACTGTAATGCATGGTTTTACGTGAGCATACTCTGTGTGCTCCACATGCAGATGTGTAAACTCCTCTATACCAATTTTTATGTAGGCTGGGAAGTTACTTTATAAAACATCTACCATAGCTGCATGTGACAAAATGAGCTCTTCATTTTGGACAAACTGAGCCTGTAAACAATACACTGCCTTTTATAGTTAAAGCCCCCCAGTTCTGTACACTAGGACATCACTAGCGAAGTCAGTACTGTCTGTCATAATCAGCCATAACAAAACCCAGATTACCATTGTATCTAATGCCTCATAGTTTTGTTTTGCCTTTCTCTAGATGTTGATATGGAGTTACCAGGAGCTGGTTGTGGATCTCATTTATTTTTCAGATAAAATTAAAAGGAACAGGATTACATTTCTATTTCAGTTGTTCATTCTCTGTTTTCATTTTGTAAACAGGCAGAACTAGGTCATCCACTGGAACCTTAAGCTCAAGTGACCTTTGGTTATAATGTGCCAACTGGCATATATATGGAGTCTCTTTCAATATGAGTGTGCATGTCAGCAGTTAGCACTTCATCTCCTATTCTTGCACCTGTGTATCCCCTACAGTAGTATGTGCCTGATTCCCAGTTTTCAGGGTTGTTTCATTAATTCAGTGCTGAAAAGTTAGTCTGAATTTTAGGAAGAACCAAAAGTCTAGCAGTTCTCCCCTAGTACTTCCAGGCTTCCTACAGGATCCAGGAAGAACATGGCTGGTTTTCAGGTGCCTTGGTAGATACTTTATACGCAAGTGTCTACCATCATCTTTTTAGATTTCCTCTGGTTGATATGGTGCTGGGTATCCCATAGACGTGTAGAGAATTGGGCTTTTTTTTCTGGTGCCTTAGTTTCTTTGAGTGAAAAAGATCAACATTTAAAAGTAATACATTGACTGTAGAAAGATACTGAAGCGTTTGTTTTAGAAGCACGTTTTCTAGTTCTTGTTACTGAGAGTCATGGTAATTTATGCTGTATACTTACTTTCAAGCAAAAAACAGCAACGGAATCCCCCAAAACAACTGTTAAACCCAATCATAAAAGCCTGGGGCAAATGTGTTGTGAGATCACATTATGGAGAAACTGATTTATAGACCTTTGTGCAAGTATGCATTGCATTCCTCTCCTGATGCTATCCAGACATGTATGCTATTGTGTTTTCCATATGAGCTTTTACAGTATTGTTTTGGGATGTGTCAACCTCCAAAATAGATTGTTAGGCTCCTTATATAGTGCAGGGGCAGAAAGTCTGCTGATACATAGATGTATTGATTATGCTTGAGGTCCTTAACTTTAGACAGTGTGAGCGCCTTTGCATTTTCATTAATGCCTAACTAATTGCTTTTTGACCTGGTGCACTGGAACTGTAACTATTCTGTGTTCAATCCATTTGAAAACTGAGTTAGTGTCTATTTGAAAGGGATTTTAGGGAATGCAATGTCTCAGCTCCCTAATAGGGATGAACGATCACCATTAGAGCTTGTTAAAACTTCCAGTATAGTGAAAAAAGGCATAATAATAATAATAAAAAAATAATTTCATATTGGCATGACAGTCTTGTTTTGAAGTTCTCAATCTTTAGGAAAAGATTTTAGGAAGTTCTGAAATGTTTCTTTGAATAATTTCTTTACATAGTTTGTTGAAAGGGAATGGGCTGTTGAATGAGTTGTAATAATTCAATCTATTTTGGAAACACTTTGTTATAATACACTCCAAGTTTCATAATAAATGTTTATTGACATAACTCCAGACAAAATGCTTTAATCTTTCTGAATCCAAATTGGGGAATGTGCTACATCTGTAGACTTTGCTTCACATTTTCACTGATGTCTTTTAGGGGTAGAGGAGGCTGGGTAGACTCTATTTGGGGGGAAGGGGAGCAGGGAGTAAATTAATGTGAGCTCTGTAAGAGAGGGCTAAAGAGAATATGGATCAGGATTTTTGAAAGAGGAGCAGGAGCAATTCCATTCACACTCCTTAAAGTGTTGTCAGTTCTTGGCTACTTGGATGCTGGGCAACTAGAAATTGGTACTGTCTGCTACTAGGGTGGTGGACCCTTTTCTGGTGAACATCATGATCATTTTGGGGAAGTAGCTAGCCATAAAGTAGGGTGAGGTGCCCGAGACTCCCCTTGCTTCTTTGCAGTCCTCTGCTCTGTTGCATCTGTTTCTTGCAAGTGCAGAAGCATGCCTTGCCCTTTGGTCCAGTTCTTATTGTAAGGAAGAGAAATCAAGTAGAGGTGTGCCTGAAAGCAGCAAGGAAACAGTTAATTTTTCAGTGGTTCAGGAATTATCATAGGCATGGGCAAGGACTAATGCCGTAAAGCTAATGTGAGAACACTATCTAGCATTTTTGGGGCAGTGACAGTGAAAGCTACACTGATAAACATTTTAGCTTCTGGACAGACCAAAGCTTAATGACTAGACAAAAAGCCCGTGTGGTTGGAGATGGATGAACAGTCTGTGCTTGTAAAAGGTCTAAGTTCCAGAAGCACAAGGCAACCACAGATTAAGTAGCACAACTTGCATTTTGTGGACTAGATTACAATCAAGTTTTCAGGTATTAAGAGATTTTCCCAGTATTACCTTCAACAGACATCAAATTCATACCTTTTTTTTTTTTTTGGCTGTGAAAGTAGACCCAGGCAAAGCAAATGAGAGACAAATAGGGAGAAAATAATTCATTTTCTGTGCGTGAAATACAGAGAGTAGCAACTCCAATGTGATATATAACTAGTAGCTGTTTTTCAAGGAAAAATAAGGTTTTAAACAGTGAGGAATGACTTACCTTTTCACAAAGTGCAACTCATAGCATCAGTATTAGCTCTGTTGTAAAAATGCTCCACCAGAAGAAGGCAATATGCTCATGAGCTAAGGGCCCAGCAATGGATTGACAGTTATCATCCTTTCTAAACTGCCAGTAATAAGATGGGTCAAGCCTATTGAACATCAGCCATGAAAATATTCCTTCTTTATCCTCTCTGACATCTTAAAAGTAAGATAAAGCAATGTAGTCATTCAGTCTGGGACAAGGGGAAAAAGACCTTTTGCTCTTTCATACAGTATCTCTCATGGTGGTTGTATCATCTGCATACAATTGCTTGGTGGCTGTGGTATAGTCTGAATATCCATAAACAATTGCTTCAGTTGCTCTAGCATGAGTCTTAAGCATTTGTAAGTCAGTAGTGCTCCTTCTTAATGATTTCCAGCAGAATAAGAAGTTTTCCAAAGCAAAGATAGGTGTAACATTCATGAGGATTTCTCTAGCTATGTCATCCATTTGCTGAAAACAGGTCTTATGTGTCTCAGTTCCCTTTCTATAAAACGCAAGAAGTGAAGACTGATCTCTGCATCATCTTCATTGATTAAAAGCTTCTTCAAAACATGATAGTATGTTGCTCAACTTCTTTTTGAAAGGCATGGCATGGCAAGACAGTGACAGAAGGAGGCGAATGTCTGTTTGTCCAGGTGTAGTTGTATGGAAAGTTTAAACTCTTCCTCTTTCTGCAGGTATCCTGGCATGTAAGAGTTGCTGTTCTCTCCAGCAGAAACATTCCGCTTCAAGTAATTTCAGTGCTTTAGCATTGCAATTCACTGCATGGCAGCAGCTCTAACAATTTTGAAGTTTTCTGTTTTCTGACTGCAGTGGCTCTACTTTGCCATTTCCCCATGAGTAGTACCTACTACCACTGATCACATCCTTTCCAGAAGGAATTCACTAAGTTTGAGAGTGCTGGCCCATCTGGCCTCTGTCCTGTTAGAGTGCTTAGTTTCTATAAGAACGGCTTTGTGTAGCTCAGAGCAAAACAAAGAGATACTGCTAACTTAAGGTTCTTCTGCACTGGGTGACATTCATGCTTGCTTCTTGTACCTCTTCAAGATGATGTTCTTGCAGAGATTTTTCTATTTACTAACACTGACATGTGTCTTGGAATATGATTCTGGGTGTGATGGGCCACCATAGCTGCTTGAACTGTCAGTGAGCCTTAGAGATTTCCCTTTTTTGGTGGGGGAAGGAAGAGAACAGCATCCTTTTTTTTTTTTTTTTTTTTAAAAAAAAAAAAATTAACATTGGGAGAGCACGAGTTGTTGGTTCTTAACATCCTGCTTGTTTATCTTGTGAAATGGGAACTGAAAACAGTTTTTGTGAGGCTGAAGCAAATTTGGTGGATTTCTGCCTCATTCAGTGCTATAAACACCTGTAGTAGAGGGCTCAGAAAAGGACTACCTGTAGCTTCAGGACTACCCTCAAAGCACCACTGATAATAAAAGCAGAAGGTTGCTCCCTGTTGGCTGGCAGTGCTGAGCAAATACAAGGCTGCAGTCAGACTGCAGGAAAGGCAAGCAGCTGAAATTATTTCATTCAAATAATCAAAGATTTGCAAAACAACCCATACGAAAGACTGGTGAAACTTGAGCTCAGACACTGATTTTAGGTTAAAACAGATTGAGATGAAGTCAAACACTTGCTTATGTTTTAACAAAGAAAAACCCAAACAAAAACCAAACCAAAACAAAAACCCCGTAAAAATAGCATTCCTTCTAAAGAAAAACGTATTTTTGTCAAAAACTTCCTCTCCCCCTTTTCTCTTCTTCCCCACTCCCACCCCCCCAAAAAAGAAAAAATTGTTTGGCAGCACATTTTTTGATAGTCTTCACTGGTTTGTGTAATCGGACATATACCACACATGATGTTAAAATAGAACCATTACTAATCATTGTTGATTGCTGTAGGTTTTTATTTTGTTTTGTGAGAGTCCAAACCTGCTTAATTCACCTTTGCAAATGCAGTGTTTTTCCTAGTGAATAGTCAGAATACCTTCAGACATGTTACTGTAATATTGTATGTGTTTGGTAGCAGCAGGGATATAATGCGAGTAAGATTCATTATATTTTCATAACATGGTTTTTAAGCATAGAAGGACTTGCACCCTGTCATGGGAGAACAGATTGTATTCAAACATAGATTTGCCAGTGTATTTTAAACATGAATTCCTTTAATGCTGGACCTTTCTTGAAAGTATGTTTCTGAAAATGACTTCGAATATAAAAGTGTTAGCAAAATCAGAACAAGTGATGATCCTTTAAGAAAAAAAAGTAAAATCAAAAGCCCATTAATTTGGGGAGAAGATTTTTGTGTCCCTGTTTGTGACTGTTCAGCTGAAGGTGAGATGACACCAAGTCTGCCTGGTTTACGGAGAAGCTAAACTTTTAAATGCAGGACCCTTGATAGCTAATAGTATAAATGTAAATTTTTAAATAGATATGAGTGTAATGTGATGGTAGCTGGTACTTTTGCATGCTTTTAATGGGAACAGAAACAAACAGTGCACCAGCTTCCCAGCAGGTGTAATTTTCTTTTCCAACAGTCCATTCGTTCTCTGTGACTATTGCCAGGGTTAAAATTGTCCATCAGGTTGTGTTTCTGTAACAGCTGAGTCTCTCTGGAAAGGCAACCTGTTTTACCTTTCTAAAATCCTGACCTAAAGCTTGGTGATGGAATGAACATCGATCAGTTCAGTCCTCTCGTGTTGCCTTGACATCCCAGATCACTGACATATTTATCACTGACTGTCATTTCAACAAGGAAACATGGAGTAAGGGGACAGGATAAAAACTAGGTTACAACTGTTCCTACTGTAGGAATACTGCAGCTACATCAGATTTTCATAGTTTTAGAACCCAGAGGGGATCCAATTATCAGTGAACTTGTTTGAATACAAGGAGAAGGGCTATTCCATTTCCCATACAAATGAGAATAAAGTACACACTGAGATTTGATTTCAAGAACTCTTGTATCCAGCTTTCAACAGAACGTTCATATGTCTGTAGTTACAGACTTATGAGTAATGGTTGCACCTGTTACTGAGAAGGTGAAGGACTAGAGCAAGAGAAAAAATGAAATCTGTCTCATTAAAATTCCTTCAGAAGGAAAGAATCCCGAAAGATTACACTTACCATGATCTGATGATGAAATTTTCTTTAGGGAACTGAATAGAACTTGCTGATGGAAAGGTAGTATTTGTTGCAAGCAGCTGTGGACTTTTTACATGCCTATCACATTTTAAATATCGTTTTTCCTTTGCTGCCTCAAAAGATCCCAATGAGAACAATAAGCCCTCCCCCCCAAACCTCTATCATCCTGCCTATCCTGTCTACAGGGAGAACTCTTTCTGAGACTAACTGGAGATCAAAAAGCAGGAACCCACAGAATCCCTGAAACAGACACAAAAATGTAAAAGTGGGTTCGAGTCCTTGGGTTGCTAGTGATGACACTTGAACCATGACCGAGTCTTTGCACACGCTGTGCGGCCTGATCGTGATGATTCTAAGAGCAAGTATCCAACATGATACGTTACATACCCTGCCACTGGGGTTTTATTAATTTTGAACTTGAAAAAAATCTCTCTGCCTACTTGTACTGCCTTGAATACTCATGTTTTTTGTTGTATGAGAAATAGCACTCTCATGTTGGATGCCTGAGAGGGACTCTTCATCAGGGGCTGTAGTGACAGGACAAGGGGTAATAGGTTTAAACTTAAATAGGGAAAGTTCAGGTTAGATATAAGGAAGAAGCTTTACTGTGAGCATGGTGAGGCACTGGAACAGGTTGCCCAGAGAAGTGGTAAATACTCCATCCCTGGCAGTGTTCAAAGCCAGATTGGGCAGAGCCTTGGGTGCTATGGTCGAGTGTGAGGCAGGGCGGTTGGAACTAGATGATATTAAGGTTCTTTCCATCCCAAATTATTCTATAATTCTATATATATCTGCCATTTCAGTGAGGTAGGTAAGACACATGCCAAATAAGCAAATCCTTACTATATTGGATCGATAGGTCTTGTTCTGAAATGATATATAATTGCTTGTCTGAATAACATGAAAAGAAAAATAAGTGGTATATTTGTGTAGATTTTGTTCGAATTGCACAGTGTCTATAAATAATTTAATATGTTATCTATATGATGTAAGTAGCTGTTGTGGTTTAAGCCCAGCCGGTAACTCAGAACTGCGCAGCTCCTCGCTCACTCCCCCCGCTTCTTCCTCCTCCCACTCCCGAAGGGATGGGGAGGAGAATGGAAAGAATACAACTCCCACAGGTTGAGATAAGAACAGTCCAGTAACTAAGGTATAATATAAAACTGCTACTGCTACCACCAATAATAATAACGGTAAGGGAAATAACAAGCGAAGAGAATACAACCAACCGTTCACCACCTGCCGACCAATACCCAGCCTGACCCAAGCAATGATCTTGCCC
Organism: Myiopsitta monachus; assembly: GCA_017639245.1. Taxonomy (NCBI): domain Eukaryota; kingdom Metazoa; phylum Chordata; class Aves; order Psittaciformes; family Psittacidae; genus Myiopsitta; species Myiopsitta monachus. The sequence goes on from CM029928.1 coordinate 24,948,202, forward strand.
TTCCAGATAACTGCTTGTCATGGTTTGAGCCCCTCACGCAGTTCGTTCACTCACTTCCCGCTCTTTCTTCCCCCCAGATCTGGGGGAATGGAGAGGAGAATCAAAAGAATGCAACTCCCACAGGTTGAGATAAGAACAGTTCAGTAACTAAGGTATAACACAAATCACTACTGCTACCACCAATAATAATCATTACAAGAGAAATACAAGGGAGAAGAATACAATTGCTCACCACCTACACCCAGCCTGACCCAGCCGTACACCCCCCACCCTTCCGGGTCTCTGCCCTCTGTTTTTACATCCTGGGCATGATGTGCTGTGGTATGGAATACCTCTTTGGCTAGTTTGGGTCAGGTGTCCTGTCTCCGCTTCCTCCCGGCTTCCCCTTCTCCCTGGCAGAGCATGAGGCTCAGAAAGTCCTTGGTCAGACCAAAACATTACCAAGCAGTAACTGAAAACACTGGTGTTATCAGTGCTGTTCCCAGGCTGAAAGTCAAAACCACAGCTCTGCACTAGCTACGAAGAAGAAGAAAAATGGGTGCTACTGCTGAACTCAGTATATAAACTCCCAGTTTATATATACATATATATATAAAATATATATAATATATATTATATATTATATATATTTATATTTTTGTATATTTATATATATATATTTATATATATAAACTCCCAGTTTATATACTGGGCATGACATGCTGTGGCATGGAATACCCCTTTGGTTTGTTTGGATCAGGTGTCCTGTCTCTATTTCCTCCAGGCTTCCCCTCCTCCCTGGCAGATCATGAGACTCAGAAAGTCCTTGGTCTGAGTAAACATTACTTAGCAACAGCTAAAAACATCGGTGTTATCAGTGTTGTTCCCAGGCCCAGAGTCAAAAACACAACCCTGCACCAGCTACTGAGAAGGAGAAAAATGACTGCTACTTCTGAACCCAGGACAGTATCCACCCCTTATTCCATACCATTCACATCGTGCTCAGGTCCCACATTTTTCAATATACCATCACTCTTGTCTCATATATATATATGAGACACACACTCATACACACAAATCATTCCTTAGTTCATGGACCAATCCCTATAAGGCTGCTGAGTTCATCCAGTCTATGATGTCGGGCTCCATCTCTTTTAACAGTCTTTCAGAGCAGGAGAGACAGTGTGCAGTGTTGGATTGTTACCTGCTGATGAATTTGTCTGGTCACTGCTGAGCTTGTCTGGTTTCATCAAAGTTCATTCTTTGTTGGGATGATGGTCAGAGGGAGGTCAGGGCCAGTTGCTGATGACCTGAAGACATCTATTTGGTGGACTATAAAAGCGCTACATAGCAGGCAATAGCATGTAATTGAGTTCATTAGCTTTTTTCCCCTAAAATCAAATCCCCTTGAGGTACACATTGGACTTAACCATCTTCTTGCGTTACCCTTGAAGTATATCCAGGTCCTGAGCAAAAGCAATCCCACGAGTGGGTTTGCCTTTACCTGAAGCAGGAGTAACCCAGACTGTCTTCCCCAGCAAATTCTTTATGTGTACCACAGGAATTTTGTCCCCCTCTACAGTATGTAAAAGTTCTTACTGAGCTGGACCAGCCCTGTTGGCAGATCCTCTGGTGTTGACCAACCAGGTGGCTTTTGGTAAATGTGTATCCCAGTGTTTGAAAGTCCCACCACCCATTGCTCTCAGTGTAGTTTTTAATAGCCCATTGTACCGTTCAATTTTCCCAGAGGCTGGTGCATGATAGAGGATGTGATATATCCACTCAATGCCATGCTGTTTGGCCCAAGTGTCTATAAGGTTGTTCCAGAAATTAGTTCCATTTTCTGACTCAATTCTCCCTGGGGTGCTGTGTCGCCATAAAATCTGTTTTTCAAGGCCCAGGATAGTAGTCCAGGCAGTGGCGTGGGGCACAGTGTATGTTTCCAGCCACCTGGTGGCTGCTTCCACCATGGTAAGCACATGGGGCTTGCCTTGACAGGTTGGTGGGAGTGTGATATGATCAATCTGCGAGGCCTCCCCCTATTTGTACTTCAGCCATCATCCTCCATACCAAAGAGGCTTTAACCGCTTGGCTTGCTTAATTGCAGCACATGTTTCACAGTCATGAGTAACCTGGGCAATAGTGTCCATTGTTAAGTCCACCCCTCAAGGCTCCATGAAGCTGCCTTCCATCTTGATGCTTTCCCACAATACAGCAGGGCCCATCAGTAAACAAGGCATATTGCTTTTCAGTTTCTAACAGTTCGTTATATGGTGGGGCCTCTTCAGCACGTATCACGTCCTCTTCTGGTGTCATTCCAAAATATTTGCCCTCTGGCCAGTCCATGATGACTTCTAGAATTCCCGGATGACTGGGATTTCTTTTTTGAGCTCTTTGTGTAATTAGTGTGGCCCACTTACTCCATGGAGCATCAGTTGCAAGATGTTTAGAGGAGACCCTGCCTTTGAACATCCAGCCCAGCATGGGCAACCAGGGTGCCAGGAGGAGCTGTGCTTCAGTGCCAGTCACTTCTGAAGCAGCTCGAACCCCTTCATAGGCTGCCAGTATCTTTTTCAGTTGGGGTAGAGCTGGCCTCAGATCCTCTGTATCCCCGACTCCAAAAGCCGAGGGGTCAGCCTCAAGTCTCCCCTGGAGCTTTCTGCCAGAGGCTCCAGGTAGGACCATTCTCCCTGCCTGCGGTGTGGAGTACTTTTTTCACATCTGGCCCAATCCGAACTGGTCTGAGGGCTACTGCATGAACTGTCTCTCATTTAATTTGCTCAATCTGTTGTTGCTCAGGGCCCCATTTAAAATCATTTTTCTTCCAGGTCACATAATAGAGAGGGCTTACAATCAAACTGTAATTTGGGATGTGCATCCTCCAGAACCCCACAACACCCAAGAAAGCTTGTGTTTCTTTCCTATTAGTTGGTGGAGACATTGCTGTTGCCTTGTTGATCACATCTGTGGGGCTCTGGTGACGTCCATATTGCCATTTCATTCCCAAAAATTGAATCTCCTGTGCAGGTCCCTTGACCTTACTCCGTTTTATGGCAAAACCGGCTTTCAGCAGGATTTGGATTATTTTCCTCCCTTTCTCAAAGACTTCTTCTGCTGTGTCGCCCCACACAATGATGTCATCAATGTATTGCAGGTGTTCTGCAGCTTGCCCCTGTTCCAGCGTAGTCTGGATCAGTCCATGGCAGATGGTAGGGCTGCGTTTCCACCCCTGGGGCAGTCGGTTCCAAGTGTACTGGACACCCCTCCAAGTAAAAGCAAACTGTGGCCTGCACTCTGCTGCCAGAGGAATTGAGAAAAAAGCACTGACAATGTCAATCGTGGCATACCACTTGGCTGCCTTTGACTCCAGTTCATACTGAAGCTCTAGCATCTCCGGTAGGGCGGCACTCAAGGATGGTGTAACTTCGTTCAGGCCACAATAGTCTACTGTTAGTCTCCACTCTCCATTAGACTTTAGCACTGGCCATATGGAGCTATTAAAAGGTGAGTGGGTCCTACCGATCACTCCTTGACTCTCCAATCTACGGATCAGCTTATGGATGGGAATCAGGGAGTCTTGGTTGGTGCGATATTGCCGCCAGTGCACTGTTGTGGTCGCGATTGGCCCTTGTGGTTCTTCGACCTTCAGCAGCCACACAGCAGAAGGATCCTCTGAGAGACCAGGCAAGGTGGACAGCTGCTCCATTTCCTCTGTCTCCAAAGCAGCAATACCAAAAGCCCATCGGTACCCTTTTGGGTCTTTGAAGTGCCCTCTCCTGAGGTAGTGTATACCAAGGATGCATGGAGCCTTTGGACCAGTCACAGTCAGGTGCTTCCTCTTCCTCCCAGTCAGGCTGATTTCAGCCTCCAGTACAGTCAACTCTTGGGCTTCTCCTGTCACTCCAGAAATATAAATGAGTTCCACCCCTTGACAGCTTGATGGCATCAGGGTACACTGTGCATCAATATTTACTAGAGCATTATACTTCTGTGGTACTGGTGATCCACACAGTCCAATAAATTCGATTGTCCCTTACCTCCACCTGGCTGGTGGCAGGGCACCTCTAATAATGATCACAATATTGGTCACTTACATTTTGTAGAAAGGGATTAGTCTTCTTTATCACAGGAGCTGGAGTAAAATCAGCTCTTCCATTCCATCTGGGAACCTCCTCACCAGAGACCGAAGCAACAGCTTTCATGGGATGATCATCCTTGACCTTTGTTCTCCTCTTCAGTTCACCTGTTCCTACTGGTCGGAGTAGACGTTACTTAGCAACAACTAAAACCGTTGGTGTTACCAGCATTGTTCCCATGCTGAAAATCAAAACCACAGCCCTGCACCAGCTACTAAGAAGGAGAAAAATGACTGCTACTGCTGAAGCCAGGATAGTAGCACATGAGGTTTTTTTATGCCAGCGTAGTCCTTATACAGGTATTTTTCAGACTTTCATCATGGGCCATTGCTTTTTGCACTTTCAGGTGTCTAATTCTGTACCTTCCCCAGCGTCTAAAGTGTTGATGTAGTTGAAAACTTATTGAGAGGAGTATTTTCAAGACAAGACAGGAATTAGCACTTGTTATGTTCGTTCTGTATTATTTTTCCTGTTTTTCATTTTGTGGTGTTTACCTGAACATAGACGTTTAAAAGATGAAGTTATTTTAATGGGTAGGCCACAGCTTTTTTACTATTACAGGTATGTACAAATAAAACAGTTGTAGAGAGTGGCACCAGTGTATACAAGGGTACAGAACATTTTCACTTAATTCACAAGAGACAGCAAAATCCCTCAGTACAGTCAAAGACTGTTGCAAAGTTAAGAGAGGAAGTACTCTCTAGACAATTTCATCTATCCCCTACTGAATTCACTCCCAGTACCATCTTTTCTGATGCTTTCTGCTGCAGCTATAATTTGAGATTCAGTCTGATAAGGGATCTTTTATTGCAGAGACCATTCCCTTGACCGTCACAGACTAGGATGACCTGCATGGCTTGGATCCCTGTCACACAAGCAGTGACAATTTTTGCAGTTAGCTCTCCAGCTACTCTTCTGCATCTTCTCATCTAGCTGTAGTAGAGGATAGGTGGAATTGATGCTCTTTCTTTTCCAAAGCTAGACAGAAAGAGACTGCATTGCAGGAGGTTTGAGGCTTTGAATGCCTCCTGGCTCCTGAAGTGTCTTACTGGGGGCACCTGCCTGACAGGCACTGGGAGTAATTGACTCTTAGTCAAATTAGTATCCCCTAGGAGTCACTGAGGTCCCACAACCTGAGCAACATATGGCAGCATTTGGGTTTTGGCTTGGGGTTTTTGTGCCACTCATAATTTTCTAGAACAGATTACCAATTCATGTTTCATTTACATTCTTGTAATTTATGTATGTTATTTGGCAGTTTAGTTTTGTCCACTTGCTCTCTCTTGCTGCTTCTCAAAATTTGTGGTAACTTACAAATTTGAATGTAATAAAATTCGTTTTGGGGAAAACCTTCCAAGTGAACAGATGGATATGAAGCAGCTTGGTCCAACAAAGGTGGTTTTATCTGTTTTAACTCCAGTGCATTAGAAGGCTTCCACAAACCCTACATATCATCATCTGTGCTAACTGAAAAGCAGTCATGTCTGACATAAGGATCTGTATTGTATCAGAATACTCACCAGCCACTTGTTCATAAATAATTAGCAAATATGTATTCTGTGTTAACACCCATTCTCTAAGACTTGCTATATGTAAAATATAAGGAACTTCACTATAATATCTTAAATAATTTTGCCTTTTACCAATATCCAGACTGATATCTAGACTGCATTTAAACATGACCTTTAAAAGTTTGTGATTGGTTAGAAAGGACAGCTGGAGGTCATCCAGCCCGGCACCCCCAAGTTGGCCTAGTTGATATAGCTAAAGCTCCTTGTGGATTAGAAAAGGTCATATTTTTAAGATAAATCCTTCCTCCAGATTGAAACTGTCAGAGAGGTTTTTGGGTTTTCCTCCTACTTGCTTTGGAAGGTTAAAATAATCAAAATTCATTCTTTGTTTTCTGGGACACACTGAACTGTGTGAGTCTTCTGTTTGTGAAAACATTCTATGCATATGTAACAACAAAAAGACCTACCTCTGTCACTAGTAGAGATGTAGGCCCTCTAACTCCAAATTGAATATACGTGTGTGGCAGGACAGCACCAGAAAAATTTACTCTATGTATTTAATTGATATTCTAAATGAGGAAAGTAATATTTTCACTAATTATTGTGCAACCATGATGGAAATATATTGTTCAGTGATGGGTGCTTCCTGACTGAAATGAAACTGGTAAATGACGAGGGACTGGCAAAGTTTTGATCGCTTAACAGAGCATGGCAGGATATCCAGTGTTTGAGAAAGGAGCATGTAAAGGGGAAGGAAGACTGAGTCTTATATTCTTCCCATGCCAGATCATACAACAGAACCATGACCTTGTCTTAAGTCAGCTAGAAGCAGACATGGGGTATTCAGTCAGAAAGAAGTTTTAAATGGTTTTCTCTCCCTTTCATGTATATGCTCCACCAGAGCAACCTGCTAGCTTCCTTAGGAGGAACTGGTAGCCCTTGTATTTTCAAAGGAACTTGGTTTTGGTCTTTCTTAATCTGGTATATAAGATTAGGAAATCAGAAAGGAGCTGTGATACCATACCAACAATGCAGGAGATGAATACGGGCAGGTCTGCAGAGGTTAAGCTCTGGTAGGTTTTCTGGCTAATGCACATGAAAGATGTGTGTAGGAAGGAATATGTACCTACCAGAGGTACATTTGTGTTTTGTCCCAGTATCAGCAGTTCTTTTTAATAAAGGTACAAATTATTCCCCTGAGTTATGTGCCAGTCTGAACCAGCAGTTTGTAACCTTTGTTGCCATAATGTAGGGGAGGTTATTTACTGACATGAGTCTTGTAAGACAAATTGAGTCTAATTTATAGTCTTACAATAGTCTTATTTAGCTTGTCAAGAAAAGGGATGAAACATGCCTTGTCATGTGGGTAATTTACTAGTGCATGGAAGGATAGTGGGAGCTCTTTTAACCTTCTTGATAAAAGTGTAATTGTGGCCCAGTGGATGAAATTAGATGTTAAATAAAAGAGGCACAATTTTGTATCTGTGAAAATAGGTGAATGTTTGTCCAGATTAGAAATAAAGTTATCAGGAACAAAACAATGTTTTGCCACCTCTCCTAGCATCCACAATCAAATGTCTGGGAAAGAGCAGGAAAGCATGGCAATTAGGTACTGTGCTTCCTCCTAAAGCTCTCCTAATTTCCAGTAATTTTTAGCTCTGATTTTTCTAAACCAGATTCAGTTTCTTTGTATTTAGTAATCTACGGTGATTTTCTGTTCCATAGTGATGTTCTGTCTCCCTTTTAACCTTTTTTAGCTTTAGGGTCTACAGTGTCCTTCATCAAGAAGCGCTGCAGCTTCTTGGTGCATGCTTCTTGGTGCTAAGAGCATGGATTAATAATTTTCAGATATCTTAATATATTCTAACCAGGTTTTGTGGAAAGTCTTTAGCTTTTACACATGGGAGGAGGTATTTGGCTGAACTGTCATGGAGGTCCTTTTGGCTTCTGGAAACAGAGTTTGAGATTCCATAATTTTGTTTTACAACAGTGGCTTTGTGGAAAACATGATGGCCTGATTTTCTTTTAGCTTGTTAATGATGCTTGCAAATTTGCTTGAAGAAAATTAGTGTAATCCAATTCTGTGCTTTATGGCTTTTAGCTAGCTTCTTTTTTAACTCTGTTTGTGTATAGGTGACCAAATAATGTGAGTTGGTGCAGAGTCCTCTTTCTTGGAGGCCAAGTTAACATTTTGCTAACACAGGGAAAGCCAGAACGATTACCAAATCTGGAAAAATTCAAGTTGGCAAGGTGCTTGTAGTTTCTGGTCTTCCACTGAAGAATGGTGCATGAACCAACTTGCCTTATCTGTTCCTTGCCACTATAGCAGAGATATTAGGCACTGAGTATAGTATCCTGTCCTTTTCTCATGGAAAATTGTTTAATCTGACAAAACCTGAGAAGTCTGGTAACTGTCAGTTTGTAGTTGTCATTAGATGAGCTATGCAGGAGTTGGCAGTGGTTGATCTTATGGCCTGTGTGTCTTTGAAGTATGCTGAGTGGTTATAGTGCAACATAGCAATGACATTGTTTCATTTCTTAAAGTAGAATCATAGAATCATAGAATAGTTAGGGTTGGAAAGGACCTTAAGATCATCTAGTTCCAAACCCCCTGCCATGGGCAGGAACACCTCCCACTAAACCATGCCCCCCGAGGCTCTGTCCAACCTGGCTTTGAACACCGCCAGGGATGGTTATTTCTAGCACTTGGGACTGAGAGTCTTAAAAGTCCATCTTCCAAACTTAGTTAACTTTATAGAAGAAGGAAATACTGCACTGATGAGGAATAGGTTTATATAAGTATAAATACAAATCTAAAGTAAACGCTCCATTTGTAATGAGCGATACTGGCTTTCTTACCAGAGGCATTTATGTGTAAAGTGTCAAGCATTTGTTTCATGACAGAAGTGCTCAGAAATACTAAGAAGTTGAATCTTTCTGCTGTTTGAGATGCCCTGTGTTTCAAGGTGGGATACTTTGCTTAGGGAATTCTGGCCAGCACCAGAACTGTGATGCACAGCCAGGTTTCTGCAGCCCCTCCTTTCTGCCTAACAGTTGAGTTACATCGTTCCTTTGTAATTACTGTATGCCTTTATTTATTTTCTTAAAGGCATCTTTGTAGTCACAACAGACATGAGTTTTTTTAAATTTCAGTTGAATATAGGCAGCTGCTTTCCCTGGAGTAGATGCATTTAAAAGTTGCAGTCTTGTGCATTGTGTGCATGTTTTCCAGCAAACATTAATCATAATGGGGAACTTTGAGGGCAAAACTGTTGCACTAAGATAAACATTTGAGAATCTGCTTTAATGCCCAAAGCCTCTTATCTTTTTTAGGTCAAATTATCTTGTATCTTCTGACTGTTTCTAGGCATGCTGCTGTTAAATGCTACTTTCAAAATTCAAATTCTGTGTTGTATTTTTCTTGATAATGTTAAAGAGAGGGTATCTTACAATTAAGGTTCCAACTTCAACAGCAAGAACAAGATAGTGTTTCTTACAGCTGGCACTGAAGAAGAATGCTAGTTGAGTTACACTTAGAATATTACTCATGCTTTATGTATTCCGCCAGTGTCAATGTAATAATACTGGTGCAAAATGAGGATGTTCCATTACAATAGTGTGCTAGGGGTTAAAATCTTTAATTTTTGTTGACCAGAATGTTCAAGTCATTTACATTTTTAGTTTTCTGAAAAACTTTATTTTACAAATGCTGTTGACTGCAAGCCATGAATAATCAGAAGCAAACATAGTCTAAAAAGAAAAAAGGCATTATGTACTTTGTAACTGTTCTAGAAAAGGCAAATAGACCTAATTTTCTTAAGAGCAAAAAGCCTTGGCTTTTGCATTGATAGCAGCCAAGAAGAACAATGCAATTGATAGAATTGTTTTGGTGTTTTTTTTTTTTCACAAGGTATTTTCCGAAGTTGTAGCTTTGTTAAACAGATGAGTAGCGCACAACAAATTTCCTTTCCCTTTTTCCTCAGCGAATGCCCTCAGCTGGTATTTGCCATCCATTTGGCTAAGGATTGGATTATAGAGGACTGAGGAGAAACGTTTGTAAAAACAGGGGTTTCTCCTGCTGTGAAACAGTGGCTGTAGTGTGTGCACAGTGTGATTTTTCTAAAGTTATGTTTACTGGCAGGGGATATATGTGAAAATATCCAAAAACCAGAGACCTCATCTGTTTCTGCTGGTAGCTGATGTGATACCATTAGTGTCTGTAATCTAGAGAGTGCGGAGAGTGAGAAAGGACTGGTAGTAATTTTTAACTGATCTCAAAAGCTGGATAGCGAGAGAGAGAGAGAGGGGAAGAGCTGTCAGATAGTCAAACAGCTGGAAGATGGTTTGGCTGTCGCAATGTGTGAGAGTTACGTAAGGTGTGTAAGCACATTGTGTAAGTGCTTCCCAGCACCCTAGGTCACCCTCTGCTCTTCCAAAACTAACCACCACCTGCCTGAAACCAGCTCAAAAATCACAGATGGCAAGCTTGGAAAAGGGGCATCTACATTATTCCTACAGATGTGGGAGCATGTTATACATATGCAAGTATATTCAAAAGTAATATAATGATTTGCAAGAAGAACAAAATCAAATGTCCACAAAAAATTAGTTGAATTTTATTTTGACTCTGTATCACTTTAAAGGAGCAGATGACGTACGAAAACTTGTATTTCAGTGGAATATGTTTCAATACTGTGAAATGGTGGGGAGTTTTTAGGCCCAGCAGGGAGAACCTGCTGCTGTTTATATGCAGTCCAAATAAGCATTTCTTTGAATTTGGAAGAGAATTGCAGCTTAGCTTTTGCTAGCTTTTTTGATACTGCTAGTAAAATCTTCTGTAGATGAAACTGCAGCTCTGCTGCAAATAGAAGGGTAGATATTTCTCCAGAGTGAGAAAAAAAAAGGTGGGAGAAAGTCTGCTGAGGCATCTTTAATCTGTCACAGCTTAAGATCAAGACCAAAAGGTGTTTGATGATGACGAACCTTTTCCAGCCTCTGAAGCAGATTTTTAATGGTAGCTGGAAGAGCTTGACTCTTCATGCTTCAGTCAGATAGCTGCAGCATCTTCTTGACAGCGTGCCAGATTTAATTTATGTTGCAGGTTAAGTGGTTGAAATTGCCGTATTTAGGAACTGTAACAGGTAAGAGATGACAGCTCTACAAGGTGTTCTCTTAAATTATTGGAAAGATTGAATTCAGCTTTTTGAAAGCGTAGTCTTTTTTCATCCCTCAGTCTCCCCTCAAAAACTCGCTCAGAGTTGGGGGAGATGGCAGAATACTTTCATACAGTTGGCATGGGGTCTTTGCAAGGAGTTTATTTTCATCCAGATATTCTGGAACAGAGATGACATGTCCTCTCTGGGTTCCAGAGACCAAGTGCTGACAGAGCATTATGATGTCATTGTCCAGACAAACCAGGAGCAATGTCAGTTCCACTCTGTCCAGAAACACTTTGCTTTGGAGCTGGAATATTCACCATTAAGCTGAACCCTTTCTACCTGTCAAACATCTAACTAAACTGAACACGTTTTTTATTAGAGTCATGTCTTGGATGTTGCATCCTGTAATCAAACTGGTTTTGAAAATCCTAAGGAAAAAAGGATGTGCCTAATGCTCCATAACTGTGATGCAGATTGTACTGGTACTCTGCTAATATGTAAGTCCAGTCTATAGGCTGTTTACTTCTTTTGCCTGATGCTGCTTTACAGAACTGCAGACAGGATCCGTGTTCATATCCAGGATTGCTCATCAGACATGTTACAGAAGGTTTAATATGATTCATTGCCAGAGTGAGAAGCAGTTCAGCTCACTTTCTCCATGAAACAAAGAACGAAGTTTTCTGTAGACTGGTTAAGTAAAATGAAGGAAATTCTGTCTGTTGGCAGTCTAATGTTAATCACTAACCTGTGAAAAGCTTTTTACTATTTCAATCTGCCTCAGCTTTCCATTAACTGTACAAAGAAACATTTGGCAGAAGTTGCTGCAACCTGTTCCCATACTTCAGTGAGTTTCACCAACCTGATTTAATAAATGTATTCATTACCTTGTTGCAGTTCACCCTGGTCTGTAACCAGTTGTTAGGTATTTTAAAGGCCCTGTACAGTGAGTATTTTGAAAATATCCATTTATTTGCCACTATGAGTGTTCCACAGCTCTATGCACAGTGGCAATGGAATTAATTCAGGGAAAGAAATGAGCTAAAAAAAGAATTGTTTAAGTATCCATGCCAGCCTTGCTCTGCTAGGCTGTTTGTTTACATTGATTTTATTAGGACACAACTAAGGAAGAAAAGAATCTGTTCTGACTTGTGCTGTTCACTCATCACAGTATTCAGTATTTGAACAAAATCTTGCAGCCTCTTAGCTAGATTAAATTGCATTTAATTTACCCTCATTGTGCATACATTTTGGTTATAACAGTCAAAATACGCAGTTCTCGAAGGCCTTAATTTCGGTGAGAACAGAATGTGCTGGTTTGGAAAGAAAGCCTGGTGCAAACAAAATTGAATGCTGACAACTGAACTTGAAAGTTGAGGGAGATGGATGAGTGACAGGAAAGGTAGTTGCACATGGCATGCTTGGAAGATGTTCCTTTGATTTTTCATTTCACATTGATACCAAAATCAAGGAACTTCATTCTCTTTATTGGAGAAAAAATAATGAGCAATTCCTGTGTTCATCATCATGCTGAAATGTACATTAATTGTGAATTCTCTTGTTTCTGTTTGAAGTGCATCTTTATTTTCCCAATACACTAACTCCTGTGCATGTATACACATGCTCACACATCTGCATGTGCATATGGGTCTATACATAGAATCATAGAAGCATAGAAGAGTTGGGGTTGGAAAGGACCTGAAGATCATCTACTTGCAACACCCGTGCCATGGGCAGGGACACCTCCCACTAAGCCATGCCACCCAAGGCTCTGTCCAACCCAGCCTTGAACACCGCCAGCAATGGAGCATTCACAACTTCCCTGGGCAACCCATTCCAGTGCCTCACCACCCGTACAGTAAAGAATTTCTTCCTTATATCCAATCTAAACTTCCCCTCTGTAAGTCTGAACGCGTTACCTCTTGTCCTATCACTACAGTCCCTCATGAAGAGTCCCTCCCCAGCATCCCCATAGCCCCCCTTCAGATATTGGAAGGCTGCTATGAGGTCTTCACACAGCCTTCTCTTCTCCAGGCTGAACAGCCCCAACTTTCTCAGCCTATCTTCATACGGGAGGTGCTCCAGTCCCCTGATCATCCTCATGGCCCTCCTCTGGACTTGTTCCAACAGTTGCATGTCCTTTTTATGTTGAGGACACCAGAACTGCACACAATACTCCAAGTGAGGTCTCAGTAGAGCAGAGTAGAGGGGCAGGATCACCTCCCTCGACCTGCTGGTCACACTCCTTTAGATGCAGCCCAGGATATGGTTGGCTTTCTGGGCTGTGAGCGCACACTGCAGCTCATGTTCATTGTCCCTCAGGGATCGGTGTTGGGACTGGTCTTGTTCAACATTTTTGTCGATGACATGGACAGTGGGATTGAGTGCGCCCTCAGCAAGTTTGCCGATGACACCAAGCTGAGTGGTTCGGTTGATACCCTGGAGGGAAGGAATGCCATCCAGAGGGACCTTGACACTCTTGTGAGGTGGGCTGATGCCAACCTGATGAAGTTTAACCATGACAGGTGCAAGGTCCTACACCTGGGTGGGAGCAATCCCAGGCACAGCTACAGGTTGGGCAGAAAGGAGTTTCAGGGCAGCCCTGCGGAGAGGGACTTAGGGGTGTTGGTTGATGAAAGAATGAACATGATAACCATTTGTAACTGTTTCTTGGTAATTCTGAATCAGCTTGTCAGTGATAGGCTTAATAGTAATTGTGATACTGAATCATTCTGTAGCTGCTTGATACCACTTTTATTTATTATTTATTTTTTAGAGTATTAAGTTTTTCCCTCTGTCTATATTTGCAGTGTGTGGCCTTGATACTGCATATGCTTTTGTGGAAATATGGTTTTATCTGCATGAACTGTTCTTCCTTTTGTAAAATAACTTTCACTATGATGTGTTGAGATGGAAGTACTACAGCTTGATTAGAAAGGCTAGGCTGGTCATGAGAAATTTTTAGATATATTAAACCCTGGAATATTGGAGTAGAGGTTGATTTAATTTCACTGACTGGGAATAAAGCATGCAGATTTAAGAAGGTCAAAATACTTCTGATTCTTTTACAGCTGAGTGGAAACGAGTTTCTGAAGGCTGGATTGATGAATGAATGCTCTGTGGTTGTGCTTTATAACTACTCAACTGAAAAAAGAAAAGATTGCCGTAACATTGTGAATCCATAAGCAATGTGAGATAATGTTATTTTCCAGACATGGCTCAATTGAAATAAGAAAAGCATCATTACACAAATGCAGTGAGTTTGACAGTTTTAGTGTGTTGAAAAGATGCATGCTGCTGGATAAACTTTGTACCCCTTTATACACTCAACATACTAGCTACTTAAAGGACATTTCTGTACTAAGGACAATCCTAATGCCCAGTATATCCACATGTACACATAATTGCCATACTCCTTAAATCACTGAAGTCAGGGAATAGAAGTTAGAGCCCTGTGCATGTGAGGAAGAAAAAATATTTTGACAGCATAAAACTCCTATAACCAATTGGAAGTGTTTGTGTAGTAGTAGTATTCTGTTATCATAGCTGATATAGTCAGTGCAAATATCTTAATTTTATAGACATGCTGGGAGAATTCACTTCAGATATGCTAGTCTCCCCTGTTCCTTGAAGAAAAGCAGAAAAAGAGTTTCCTCTGAAAGGTAATTCAGAGCAGGAACCTAACATTGAGTTATAAGCAATCGATGAAGGAACCTACCTTTCTGTTAACTATATACGAAGCATCTCAGGACAAGTCTCCCTTAGTTTGAAGCGTGAATATCTTTATGGATAGGCACCAGCTAAGAACTTAGTCCATAATGTGAATCCTTTGTGAAAATAAAAGCATTTTCAGTTTGACAAAGTCTGGGACAAAATTAGATATGTCATAATTTACTTAAGGGTGAATAATGAGGCCCATTAAACAAGGCTGAATTTGAGCTTCAGAGAATGTATCATCCTTATCAAAGATCCTGTTTGGTACTGTCTATTCATGTCTTTTATTAAGCATTATTTAAACAGTATGGCTTGACTGACATGGATGAATGGGATGTCTTTTTAACTGATAGTCCTCAATTTTACAAATGCTTTGTCTAAACATAAATGCATATTTTAAAAAACAATGCATAAAAATAGAGCATATGGTGGTTGAGCATGTTATTCTGTTTATTTTTTTTATACATATCTTAGATCAGTTGCAAGAACACTAGGACTAAAATAATTGCTATCCGTTTGTTTCTTTGTTTATGCCTTAAGGTCTTTCTATTTTCACTTTTTGCATTGTTTCCTCCATTGTCATAATCACTGTCTTACACTGAAGGATAGTATACAATTGAGTTTCCTGCAGTGTTACACAAGAATGATGCGGTTCACCAAGGGCAGTGCAAAAAACCCCCAGAGGCATACTGTTGTCTGAGGAGAGCATTGCAAGCAGACAGTTTCTGTTCTAATCTTAAGAACTTTTGCACCTGCACCAGGTATACAATTAGCAATTGGAAATTTGACTTCAAATTGACTGAATCCCTTGAAATGAACACACTGGAGAGCAGTCTTTGTTTCCAAGACAACAATCAGCCATGTTCCTAAGGACATGCAGTTTAAATGACAAAGTTGGCTTCAGAGCACATCTTTCTAAATGTAAATTCTACATTCAGTCAAAATCTCTAGAACTACAAAACTTTCATAATGTGGGATGCAGCTCTCAGTGCATCCTTACTCAGTCATAAGAAGACTACAAAAGACAGAAGACCCTCCTACAAAATATCTTACTTTACAACACTATATTCTAAGTATGTTACAATTGCATTTCCAGATTTTCATTGTGACTATTATAGGAGACAAATGGTGATATTTATAGCTAAGATTATGTAATACTTTCTGTTACATTAAACTACAATATTATAATGATAGCAAAAACTAGGCTCTGGAGGATGTAGTAAAAAAAATAATAAGTTATTTTGCCAGATCTAATCACAGTGGGATCTAATGAAGAGCTCTTAGCCCTAAAGGAACACATGGTTATGATGACTTGTTAATGCCTGATCATGATTTTATGAAATGTTCTTTATGCAGCAGAAGTGATTTCAGGAAACTTTTTACAGATGCTCAACAGAGGGCTTTTCCATACCTGTGTGGCATCATGAAAGAATGATGATTCTGTGGGGAGAAGTGTGCTAGCAAGGAAACAGTGATGGAATTTCTTTTACAAAATGGTGGGAGGTAGCTCTCCATGTCCGAGTGAAGCAAGTGGGTGCTGAATAGATTGTCGAACTTCTGAAAGGCAAAAGTTCATTTCATGCAAAGGAACAGTTAGATGAAGAAAATGATAATAAAGTCAAAAGGACAAAGTAGAAAGATTGTTTTAAGAGTGATGTTTATGGTGGTTGGTTTGTTTTTTTTTTTTTAATGAAAGAGAGGGTTGGATGAGTGGAGGCATGACATGGAGACAGGAATTTGGTGTTGAGACAGGTTTCCCATTTGCGAATGATTCCTTGCTCTCTAGTTACATATTTTATTTCATGAATGTGTAGATTAAAATTCTTAACACATTTTGGAGATTTGTCTAGCTTGTTTGTGAACTGAAGAGTAGATTTGGAACATAATCGTCCTGGGCCAGTACTGTTGTTAAGAAGCGATTTGCTGAATAATGTGAGTACTTCTGCAAATACTTGGGGACAGACTTCTTAAATTACAGTTTCTAATTCCATGGAAATACATAAACTTGAAATTGTAACCTATTTAATTCTCTTTATGCAGAAAAGATTGGTTCATTCTGGAGGTTTATTAATCAGCAGATATACTTCTCTGAGAGCTATCACTGTAACAGTTTTGAAAGCTTCAGTTGTTTTCTAAAATAGGTATTAAAACCTATGTAGTTTTCCTGTTGAGTCTAAATGGTGAATTGTACAAACCTGTTTCACTTCATTCCTTTTTGTGAGAGTCAAGAAGCACGGAAGTCTTTAGCTGGAGTTATCAGACCAACTCCATTAGATTTGAGAGCCTCCCACTGTGAAGAGATCTAGCCCAGAGGGTTTTTTTGGTGACATTTGGTGCTTAGAATGCCCAGTGTTTTGAAAGACCTAAAACTTAATGCAGCATGAATTATCAATACCAAAAGAGAGACTGAAGGTTTGTTAATGGTATAATGATTGTGAAGTGTGGCTGAAATTGAGAAGTAGTGAATTGAAGGGAACTTGTCAGTTTTGTACCTTGTGCTCTGGCTCATTATTCCAGGTTGTACTGGAATAGAGTTTTGGGGGTCGTTCCCCCCAAAAGTCCTACCTCAGTCTGTGGTAAGTTAGATGATGTTCAGTGAGGGAGGTTGCTTTACCTAAACTTAATTTTATTTTCATTTCTAATTATTTATATTTATATATTTATTCATATGTATTTATTTTTATGTATTTGTATTTCATGTTAGTGGCAAGGTGAATATTTTCTTCTTTGCTTAGAACCTAACCACTATTCCTTGATTTACATGCTGTTTGTTATTCAGGGTATACAGGTCCTCTCTACACAGTGTAAAAGCACAATCTATACTCAAGCAGTGTAGATTCAGATCTGTTTCATCTGCAAATAAGTGGTAGTCATATATAAGGCTTATATCAGGAACGCTGTAATTACACTCGCTGCTTTCTGTTTCTCTGTTGCCTGCTTAGTGTATTCTGAGATGTGAAGAAGGTAGAGATTTTGCAGAAATAATGTATGATAATGTAATCAAAAGCTGAAGTGGGTTAGAAATGGTGTGGTGGATTAAGTGTCTAATTTCCACTGTCTTTCACTACAAATTGTCTTGCCTTTAGAAATTTTTGAAAAGTTGACTTTACATTCATTTCAGTTGCCAAATACAAAACTGAATTGACAATCTTTAACCTTAAGTAACTTTTATCAGATTGGCTAAGACTAATATTTAGGTGCACATGCTCCATAACAATGTGTGCAATCCAGATGTTACTGCAAACAACTGAAAGCTAGTTGCTTGATATGGCAAGTGAAGTACTGTTTCTTAAACACTGCCAGTCTGCAGAGAAGAACTTGCAGTGGTGTCAGAAGAAACAACGTATGTTTCTGCTTTCCTAAGACTCCCTCTTTTATGCTGTAATTATTTGTAAATGTGTTTGCACTATAAATCTTGTTTTATTAGAAGTTTCCTCTGTTATGTATGTTGTACAGTAGGATTGTTTGCACTATAAGGAAATCAGCAAAAATACCAGATTACTTTTATCCTGAGAGGCAAGATTTCATAGTAATTCGGATTCCGATGAAGCAGCTAGATATTTAATATACTCTTCTGTTGTGGTTTAAGCCCAGCCGTAACTCACGCGGTTCGCTCGCTCACTCTCTCCTCTTTCTTCCCCCCCACTCCTGGGGGGGATGGGGAGGAGAATCGAAAGAATGCAACTCCTACAGGTTGAGATAAGAACAGTTCAGTAACTAAGGTATAACACAAACCACTGCTGCTACCACCAATAATAATCATGACAAGGGAAACAACAAGGGAAGAGAATACAACTGCTCACCACCCAATACCAAGCCCAACCGACCCAGCAGCGAACCCCCACCCTTCCGGGTCTCTGCCCTCTGTTTTTTTCCTCCTGGGCATGACATGCTGTGGTATGGAATACTTCTTTGGTCAATTCGGGTCAGGTGTCCTGTCCCTGCTTCGTCCCGGCTTCCCCTCCTCCCTGGCAGAGCATGAGGCTCAGAAGATCCTTGATCAGAGTAAACATTTGAGCAGTAAGTAAAAACACTGGTGTTATCAGCTCTGTTCCCAGGCCAAAAGTCAAAAAAACAGCGCTGCCCCAGCTACCAAGAAGGAGAAAAAATAACTGCTACTGCTGAACCCAGGACACCTTCTAAAATATTTTTATGAGACACTTGTCTTCATTGACCTGTCTGGTGCTCATCAGATGCTGCATATGATGGAAAAAGGGGTTTGATACATATAAGTGGGAAGACACAATATTATTTATTGAGGAGTGTCATCACTGGAATGCACAGTAAATTCAAAATATCATGAAATGCACGAAAAAGACTATAATGCTCACTTATGTGGCAGTCTTTCTGCTGTCTGATTAGTATACTGTATTGTTTGGGTTTTTTAAGCTTTTTATGCTTTTACACATTTCAGAAATTTCAAAGTTGTATTGTACAAAGACTTGCACTATCTTCTAAATAAAAATAAGCTTAAAAATACATTCTGCAAAACCACAATGATCCATTTAATAAAATACCCATTTTTGTAAACACCCTGAAAGGAGTGGGTGAAAGTAGTGGGACACATCATGTGGGCTTAATCTGTTTCGTAAAAATTTGCTGTGCATGTTCTAGTTCAATACAGATAATGTGCAATCTGTTCTAAACATCCAGTTGTACAATAAGGGTAATTTGTGGGAGACAGTTATGGATCTCAAGAGCCCTTTCATCATTCAGAGTATTGAATTAATCTCCTCCTAAATACTCATTCAGAAAGTGCCAGAAGACTGCTTTCTTGGTTGCCATGGTAGATGTTATTCTCCGGGCTCCTTGGTGAACTAAATTTCTATAAACTGTGAGTGTTTTCAAGTTTATCAAAGCAGTAAGATGTAGTTACTCTCATTGTTGTTGAGTTTCCTTCAGTCATATGCTTTCACTAATTTTATTCTTCAAAAAATGTTCTAAAATTTCTTTACCTGCTTGCACTCTCAAATAGAAAAGTAACTTTCATTTAGAGGCTAAAAAGGTCATGTAGAGTTTTATGGTCTTTTTTAGTTAAAAAATTCAGACAATTGAGTTCCTGTAGGCTGAGAGACTAGTGAAATTGGCAGAACTCTGATAAATGCAGGTTGTAAGCAGGGAAAGGAAAGAAAATACTTTTCTCAAGTCTGTACGGGGGTAGATACTGTGAAGGAGATTGGACTGACTTCTTATACAATAAACTTGTCTGTTGGTGTATTCTCATGGTGCACACAATCTGCTTATGAGTAACCTAACTAATGAAGCCTGATTTCCGCAGGATTTATGTGTTCCCTTCCTCTATGGCCCTGGACCTTTAAACATCTGATTCAGGTGTGAAAGTTGCAGATTTTAGGAGGCAGTTGCTGTCCACCACTGAAATTCAGAGACTAGCTTGACATTTTAAGAGGAATTATACAATGATTATTCTGTAGTAATTAATTTTGTCAGTTCAGGTTGTGTGGTTATGTTTGTTGTTTGCTTGTCCAGATGCTTGTTATAATGTGCATGCACATGTGCTTAGAACACTTGAGCTTGGGATTTTTATTTTATTTTGATGTTTTGGTTACTGAAGATGACTACACCTCAGTATAAGGCTATCACTAGGGAGGCTAACAAGGTAAGAAGTCATCAGATTTTGCAATGACATACTTGCCTGCAGTTACCCAGGAACACACATCAGTGTTCAAATTAAAGCATTGACCTCACAGAAAATTTTGTGGTCCTGGCATCTGAAAAGTAACCCCTTGTTTGCTACCACCACATTACCAAACTGCTCCCTTTCAGAGACATCCAGAAGCAAATCTGTTCTTGACAGACCTGTGTTATCTGTGCAACTGAAAGAATGTAAAATCTGACTCCTAATCAACTCTGAATATGTGGGAGGATACCACTTTGAATCAGTGACAGTGTGAATGATAGTGTGGACAGGCATTAAAGGGAGGGAAGAAAGCTCCCCATTAATAATTGGAGTTGTCGGAAGTGTTTTGTCGATATGCATATTTACCATTTACATACTCCCAAATCCTTTCTTGTCTAGTGTGAGGGAAGAGGGCACATACCAACTCTTTAGGTACTGGATAAGCAAAACAGTATTCATTGTCTACTTCATTATGAATGTGCACCCACAGTGTGAAACTGCATAAGGATAGCACGTGTTAGTCTTCCTGGAAGGTGACATTTAGTGTGTGTACAAAATGTGAATATATTCAGAACAAACCTGAGGGGAAGGCAGATATTTAGATAATTGAGAAGCTATGGGTAGGATGGTACATCACAAAGCACTTGAAATAGATGTATAAAATACGTTAATTACTATTGCATTTTCTTTTAAAAAAACACATTTGTTTCTAGCACAAGACTGGGGAAAATGCCATTCTGGACAGAACCTACGTGTAGTTCAGACTGCCAGCAAATCTGTTACAGGCCATCTTGTATTGGAACAGCAGCTGAACTATGAAATGATTGAATTGTGAAGTGATTAAACAAAGAAAAATGAATAAAAGAAGGTTAGCTTCAGTAATGTGAAATTTTTTTCAATATGCAAGCAAAATAGGGAGCACATTAAGTGGACCAAATGAGGCCAGGTATGTTCATGAAGGGTGTTTAGTTTATAACCTGAATATGTATAATAATCAACATACAAGCATTTCCTGTCTTTCTCTCATTCTCCTCTGGTACATTATAAACTCAGCATTTCTGCTGCATTTGAAGTCTCATATGCTTCTGTGGAAAAGCAGTGAGACTTGACATTTGGGAAATGCGAGAGGTTTTCTGTTCAAGGAAAGGTGGTTGGGGTCAAAGAGCATGTCAGTCTTTAATTAGTATGCAGCGTTCTTTTCAGTTAGCATGGGAAATATTTTAGATGCTTAGTGCCTAGTGCATAGTTAATTAATTACACCCTATGCCATAAAAACTACAAGAAATGTGTATTTGCCAAGCTGAGAGTAACCATTTTTATTAGTAATACAGAGGACAGGATGTTACATCTTTAACAGATTATGAAGTTCTAAAATGTATTCTGAGGTAATTTATAAAGTGGACAAAACTGGGGATCCCTTAACCTTCTCTTCCTGAAATAAGTCTTAAACTGAAATGTCTGACATACATTGACTTGACACAAATATGTAATCTGCTAGAAATGTTTTGAAATCATGGGACATATGCTGTAGCTTTCTGTAGATAGGCATATATATATCATTGCATATGTATCAGACTTGGTATTGCTGTTTCAGAAGCAATATTATGTTGCTACTCTGTACTTATTTGATAAGAGACTGAAATTCCCTCCCTCAGAGGGAACTTTCATAAACCCCAAATTCATTTATGTACATAGCATCTTACCATTATATAAGTAGCTGTATGCTTAACCAAAAGAATAACTTCTCCTATATGTACTCTCAGCATTGGTTCTCTCTGATGTGCAGTTCTGTGAATTACAAGAAACATGGCATGCGGTGCTAGGTAGCTATATGCAAAAGAGAATACTGTTCAGAGCAGGTCTTTTGGTGAGATGATGTATTTTTGCTTCCGAGAAGGAGGCTGTCAGGAGGTTTCAATAGAACTGTTAAGCTCTGAATATCAAAGCATGCTTTTTAAGGTTCCGGCTCATATAAAAGGAATTAGAGAAGCCTGGAGTAAAATATCTGGCAAAAGAATTAAATTCAGGCAGATAACGTTTTAACGCTTTCTTGTATTTTAAAGTTTTAGTGAAGTAAATTAAAATTAAATGGAAAGGCAGGACTAGAAACAAATAGAATATTTTATAAGTTAAAGTGCTACAGTACCTTTTTCTGTTGTCAGCAACTAAGACTTCAGAGATCATTTCAGAGCATTATGCTCCCGTGTAGTTTGCTAGGTTATTCACATAGTAATAGGTGTAATGTCTGCTATTTATGGATGTATATCCTCTGAAATTAATTGAAAAGAAAAAGATTTGCCTTCCTAAAAACCATTTGGAGAATCTAAAATTTAGTAGTTTAGTTATCCTGTTTGTTTGGGGTTTTTTCCCCCTAATTTGCAGTCTTTGCTGCCTTCCTTCCCCCCCCCAGGTGAATTTTTTGTCTAATTCCCTTCTTTTCTTAGGAGAATCTTTTTTTTTTTTTTATGTGGTTCCTCAGATGATAGTATAATTCATACTCTTTTGTTTTTCTATTGCCTTAGAATGTGTTTGGAGAAATAAGCAGTAAGTGGTAGGGCATTACTGCATGGGCGTTCGTTGCTTTTGGCCCAGCAATAGCAGTACTATCTACCTTGTACAGAGGCTGATTACATTTGATATGCAGGCAAATGGGATAAGGTAAAATCATGACTGAAAAACTAGGCAAAAAATGTATGTATTTTGAGTGACGTTGCCCTAATGATGTCTAGATTGGTTGATCAAATTTTCAGTGATGTGACCAATCATAGTTACTTCAAAGACATGTTAGGAGTTTAAATTTCATTGCAGATGAAATATTTTGAAGGTTTAGCAGATGCATGTGGATGCTGACTCCATTGGTAGGAAAGAATGAGGAAAAAATTGCAGGATTTTAGAAGTCTTCATAGCTATTTTGGTAACTGGTATGTAGGAGATGGTGCATCCTCCAGAATGGCTCACCAAACCTAGGTTTTTACGATTCAGGTCAGACATTGAGACAAAAGAACTGGGTGGTAGGTAACTATTTATATTGCAGTGTTTATATAGTTGTAGCACTTCAAGGGCTTTGTGCACATTATGACTTCTGTTGCCTTAGCTCTCTATAAAAATGCGCAAGTGCGAACTTCCTGCCCCAGAGGTCTTTCTGGACATCTGTGCTACATGTACCGGTCACCCACCGTCTGCTTGGTCATACATGTTCCAAAAGCTTTGTAAGTTCTGCCTTGTCAACTGCTTTTGGTTACCTAGGAAGAAAGGAATTGTAAAAGCTTGGGCAGCAACACAGCCCTGGATGTTTAAAGACAGCTTCATGTGCCACTGAAGCAGGGCTGCCTGAAACAAAACTGGGATTGCTGGATATTTGTTGAAGAGAAGCTCTGTGTTAGTGCCCTCTTTTCTTGAGTGGTTTAAATAAATTGAAAAACTAAGGAAGTCTGTTTCCTTGAAAGGATGTGGTTTCTTAGCAGCATCTTCTTATGCTGATGAATTTTTTCAGAAGCTTGAAGTACTCCTATATATATATAAAAGAGTAACACAGTTGCTGTTTTGTTTTTGACTTGAGAGATGCTATCAAATTAGTCTGTCTCTTGAAAAAGGTTTGGTCATCTTTGGGAAGCTGGAAAGGTCTGTTCTTACCAGATGAAGGTAACATTTGGTAACCAGTGGTGAGGTAAAATCTTAATGAAGAGACAGACAGATGGGTTTGGGTTCTGTCGTGGTTTAAGCCGTAAATTTCACCTTTCCCTCCCTTTCCTCCCCCCCCCTCCCCCCCACTCCGATGGGGGGGAAATGGGGAGAAGAACCGAAAGAATATAACTCCCACGGGTTGAGATAAGAACAGTCCAGTAACTGAGATATAATACAAATCACTACTGCTACCACCAATAATAATAATAATGACAAGGCAAATAAAAGGGAAAAGGATACAACTGCTCACCGACCAAGAAAGAGAGAGAGAGAGAGCGCGCCACTTCCAGGTTCCTGCCCCCAGTATTTTACATCCTGGGCATGACGGACGTGCTGTGGCATGGAGTAGCTCTTTGGTCAGTTTGGGTCAGGCGCCCTGTCTCTGCCTCCTCCCATTTCCCCCTCCTCCCCGGCATAGCATGAGACTATGAAAAGCCGAAGCCCATGACAGGTTGATGGAAGTACTGTTGAGCAAACCCAGAATTTAGTTGATCTGCCAAGTTTAGAAACTCAGTTTCATATGTGGTAAGAAGACAACTTTCTTCTGCAGGTGGGGAACACCCAGAGCTTCCCTTACTTGTTTTTGACTTGGTGATGTGGAAATTATCAGAGCAAACTGTTAATGAGTTCATCCAGTTACTTCTCTGGGAGTGATCAGTCCTGTTGTTTCCCTGAGAAGTATACAGAAATGTAGTGAACATAAAACTTTGGAATAACGATTAATGGCAGCAGCTGCTTGCTTTCTGTATCAGTTAGTATTAAGCTGATGTCACAAATCAAAAGAATTTTCATATCTGCTTCAAAACCAAGATTTTTTAAATGCCACTGAGGACATTCCAGTTTGTTGCATAAACATTTACTACAGCAGCATTTATATGGATTTTAGTAATTCTGAATTGTATTTTCTTTACTAGTTTTTCACTGATCAGCAGAAATCAAGGAAAGAGATTCATTCACTAACACAGGACAAAGAATTCTTTTATTTTAGTCAAATCTGTGCAGATTACATAAGAGAGAAAATTCTGTTAAGGTGTTATTTATGTATTTTCTCCAGTATTATTTGTGATTATTCCCATGTTGCAGGAAGATGAAACACAGTCAAGAAACAGGTTCAGCAGATGGCAGTTTCAATGCAATGCATCTATTTGATCAAAAGTTAATAAGATTGCAAAATTCAAATATAATTATTTCAAGGTTATTTATGTATGAGATTACTACTTAGTAATACAGAGTAACATATATCAAAAACCGCACCTAAAAAACCAACCAAAGCCTAACAGCCTCCCTCTTAATATTGGTGATAATGTCCCTTTATATACAAGTATTTATGCCGACACTGCTCCTTCCTGTGAAACCGCATTGCTAAAATCATCTTTTTCTTCTATGTGTTTGATTTTTTTCTATATATTTTTACATAGGGATAGACGCAGTATGCAGGTACAGAGAGAGAAAATGAGAATCTGTGTATTTGAATGCGCTTGAGTTCCTTTTGTAGATGCACTCTTGTAAACCACAGCCTACAATTCAGTTTCTTTTTACTGGGCGTACCCTTTTCCTTTGATGTATTTCCTTACGCTGCTAATTACTGTTGTTTCCTATTAATAAGTAAAATGATGCACTCTTTTTTAGTATGTGGGAGGTATTTATTTTAGATCATTGAAGAAATCTTTTGCTACGTTTGTGTATTATTGTTATTATTTTGGAAGAGGATGTAGCTGTCTGCCATGGCTTTTGCAATTCTGTTGGTACTATTATTGTACATGGAATTTTCAGTCTTTGCTTTCTGGCTGTCCCCAGCACCAGGAAGGAAGCAGAAGCATGTGAGCACTGACGTAATACCAAGCTGAAAGTGCAGAAAATGGATTTTTGCAGCTTGTTAATGTTTTGTAATTATTTGTCCTGTCCCAGCTTGCATATTTGATTTGCCCTGAAGGATCTGTGGAAATATGTGTTCACCTTCCATCTTATACCATTACATAAATTTACAGCGAATTAACTAGGTGACTCATGGGGTAATATTAACTCACTTTACTGATGTAAAATCATATGATGTCTTAAACATTTATTTAGAGTCCTTGGACAGCACTTACTGGCATGTTTTTTAAAATGTGGGGGGGGGGTTGACAGATGCAACAACCTATTTTTATGAAGGTCTTACTATAAAATTTATAAAACAACATGTATTTTCTGACAAATGGTGATGTTGTACAATGTTTCTGTAGCAATAGAACAGAGATATAATGTGCTACAGCTAGTATGTTGAGAAATTATTTTAGGTATTTGTGGTTGCAACCTAGATAATATATTTATTGTGATAGATGACAATGGAGAAATAGGAATGTGATGGTGCTGGTAACCCAGAGTACCCAATAAAAGCACCTTGCAATTTATAAGAACCATTTCAAAGCAAAGCCTTGAGGTCTGATAGAATTAAATTAGTGTGGCAATTTAACATGAATCACAATAGTTAGTCCCTCAGTGCATGCTGAAGCTGGCACCATTAGCTTTAATTTCAATTGAAACAAAAGAAGAAGGTCAGTCTAGAAGAGCGGCTGGACTGAAGCTTTATATTTCTGTTCAACACATTTATTTCTAGGCTTCAGTTTGTTGCCAGGCTTTATCCAGAGAGCAGAGCAGCGAAGTGGGGCTGTGCCGGCAGTACTTCGTTCCTCCTTTCCTTCCCCCTGCTCCTGAAAAGCAGAGCAGGGTGATGGGAGTGGGAGGAGAAGTGTGGCTCTCTTCCCACCAGGGAGCTGCCAGCCTCGGGGACCAGTCCTCTTGGCAGTTTTTCTGCCAAGCAGGGAGACGGTGCAACTAGGACACTAGAACACAAAACAGAGAATCTACCAGAAATAAAGAAGGAAAGGAAGCAAAATGCTTTAATAAAGAAAGCAAAATCACTTGACAGAAAAAGCAGGAAAAAAAAATTAGGAGTTTTACCAAGGCATACGAAAATTGACTAATTCTGTGCATGAAAGGGCTGCGCAGACCAAAATTTTGTTTAGCCCAGTGTTTAAGTCATGTATGCATGGTCTTCCCAAGGATTAGGGTACTTGGTGGAAGGGGATTTGCCTTGTCACAGGTGTCTTTGGTGGAGAAGGAATTCTGTCATTGCCATTCTGAAAATACCTGTATAGGGACCTTTGATACACTTTAAAATTGGTAGAACTAGTTTCTTCAGAATGTTTACAAAAACACTGTAACTGGCAATTGGTTACCAGCTCCATGTTGATTATTTCTTATTGGGCTGTGAATAGGCAATAGCAGGGCCTCTAGAGGAAGTAGAAGAAAGCGTGACTTTCTGAAGAGAAAGAGAAGAATGAAAATATTACTGGAATTCATATTATGAGGATGAAGTACTTGGGGCAGGAGAGCCTCTACAGGGGAGGTAAACAAATAAGATGATCTGGCAGGTCCCTTTGGCTGCTCTTGGATTCCTTGCTTGTTAAACTCTTTGGTAAAATTGAGAATAGTTCTTCACCAAATGATTTAAACATTTGATAGTTTTTCCTACTTTACTGCAGCGAAATGGTATTTTTTTTTTTTTTAATACTGTGGTAACAATAACTTTAGGATTAAACTCGCTTTCCATGTTGATCTGGCAGATAAGCGGAGAGGCGAATTCCTTCTTAGAAAAAACCTTCAAAACATTGATCACTTTTGCTATGTGTCTGCCCAGCACTTAGTGTGGAAGTCTGACTTCTAAACATGTGTTTTATACTTCAAGTATATTTTAATAGTTTCTACTTTTGCTGTTCAGTTGTGTGATTTCTCTGGAGTTATCTGGCTTCTTTGTCAGGCTGGAGCTTCTTGCCTACTGCAGGAGAGGTGTGCCTGCAGCGTTGTGGTTAGTGTGTGGTAGCAGGACAGAACACAGCCATGTACCCTCTGTGTTTATCTGCTATTTAGGTCACAGAAATTTCCAAAGATAGTCTCTGAAGCTGGGTTCTTAGTTTCATACCTGAAGTTCAATCTGGACTACATCATTAATTCCCTGCATAGAGGAGTAATGTTTGTTGTTGTTAGACTACTTGTTTTTTGGAAACTGAGTAGGGCTCTGGACAGATCCACAGTTAACAAATTTGGAGAGAATCGTGAGCCAGGTTATAACTCAGTCTGGCTGGGCTGGGGCTGGGCATGCCTTTGTGCCCACTGGCAGAGCAGAGGGTGGACAGGCACTGGTGGTTTTGGTGCTTATATGATGAGCTTTGTGTGCCTGGGTTCTAGTGATGGCCACTTCTGTGTCCAGAAAGTAATGGTATTATGGGGAAGGGAGACAATGTGGAGGATGTCTTCTTGAGGGTTAGGCATAATTCATTTTGAGAGAAATTGCTTTTCACAGTCTATTCCCTGCTGTTGCACAGATTACAAGGAGATGTGTTCATGGTCTTTGATTTTTCCTCTGTTCTTTTTGTGGCATTAAACAGTTTAGACTAGTCTTCTGCCTTTTGTACAATAGAATTTGTTAAAGGATGTTGGCGAAAGCCGTTTGACATGTGTAATATGGGTTTTGACATGTGTAATACTGGAATAGATGTTGTGTGGTCTCCTCTGGCTAAATCTCTGTGACGTGGGTTGTTGCATTTGAGGGAGGCTTGTGTCTATAACCCAGGAGGTTCCTTCTGGCCTTAAGATGGAAAAAAAAATGGAATAACTTTGATTGTCTTGAAAGCATTAGACAAAAATGTATGTTCTCTCAGAAGCTATAGTGAGGTGTGTATTTTTTATGGCACCTGAGCACTAAGTCATTCCCATGTGAGGAGAAAGGAGTGCTGGCTATCTCAGTGAAGTGCCACAGACCACATTCCAGTCCTTAGCTACTGGTGCTGGTGTTTCTTCAGACGCTGCTTTGCTGGTTTTGCTATTTGTCAGCTGTGCCTCTTGAATCATGAGGCAGGGCGAGTGCACAGCATGTGAGCTTAAGGAGTAAATTAGCATGTACTGAGCAACCTGTTTCTTAGACAGGCACTGCTACTGCTATTACAGTTGGTATAAGGCTAACTCACCTATGTGTGCCTCGATGTCAGGCATGTCCATACCCATATATTTGGGGTTTCTGTCTAGGGGTCTAGTTAAACTCTGAAAGTGCTGAGTATTTCTCTTCCGAAGTGTAACTGCCTACTCAGGAGCATCCTGCATAGTGTGTAAGCTTGTTAAACTGCAGAGAGGAGGGATAGTTTGTTTGACCCATTTTTCCTTGATTGTAACTAGTAACTGCAAGCTGGTAATTAGCATTAACCAAAAGTCCTGAAAAAATGACTTCTATCATGGCTCACGCTGAAGTCATTAGAACATTGTTAACTTGCTGTTAACCTAGGGACAGACTGCATCCTTAAACTGTAGTAAAGTCTGTTTGCCCCAGGTCAAAGAAACATATGACTGATAGGACTGTGCAGCCCGTCCCTCTGCTCCGAAACGCGGGATCATGGTCATGTCACTTTGGATACTTTTGCATTATTGCTTTCCTGGCTAGTCACTAATTTATGACTCCAAAATCTATGGACTAGCTGCTTATTGGATGAGAGGTAATTGTATAAGCAAAAGAGGAGGGAGCATCTTCTAGGCTGGTCTAGCATCCATGAGTGCAATTAAAGCATTCACACATACTGTTTAATGTTGTGTATTTATCTTCGTCCTGAGTTCAGCAGCAGCAGTCATTTTTCTCCTTCTTAGTAGCTGGTGCAGTGCTGTGTTTTTGACTTTCAGCCTGGGAGCAGTGCTGATAACACCGATGTTTTCAGTTACCGCTTAATAATGTTTACTCTGACCAAGGACTTTCTGAGTCTCATGCTGTGCCAGGGAGGAGGGGAAGCCGGGAGGAAGCAGAGACAGGACACCTGACCCAAACTGATCAAAGAGGTATTGCATACCACGGCACGTCATGCCCAGTATATAAAGTGGGGGGAGTTACCCGAAAGGGTTGGATCACTGCTCGGTCTGGCTGGGTATTGGTCGCTGGGTGATGAGCAGTTGTATTCTCTTCCCTTGTTACTTCCCTTATCATTATTATTATTGGTGTTAGCAGCAGTGGTTTGTGTTATACCTTCGTTACTGGCCTGTTCTTATCTCAGCCTGTGGGAGTTACATTCTTTCCATTCTCCTCCCCATCCCTGGGGGGGGTGGGGGTGGGGGGATGGGGAGGGGAGGGGAGGGGAGAAAAGGGGGAAGTGAGAGAGTGACTGCATGAGTTACCAGCTGGACTTAAACCATGACAGTCTTTCACTTTGCAACTAAATGATCAGTTATGGTGAAGTGAATTTTAAAAAGTATGGGCTAAAACAAGATAAAAATACTTTAAATGTTCTGAAGGTCAGAATACGTAAGTTATACTTCTGAAGAAAATACTGTGATACTATCTAATGCGTCTTCTACTATTATTTCCACATTTTTTGTGCTATCTACTGAACTAAAATAAGGTTCAGCAAAGGGTGGCTAATTCCACAAGAATATTGTAGTGAGAATTAATACTTTGCAATTTAAATCAGAGACAATATGAAGTAGATAAGGAAAAAAATGTACTCAGGGCTGCTTTGTCTGCTGTGGCTCACGGCGCTATGAATCAGGCACGGTACTCCAAGGCATGTATTATGTGAATCTGCAAGTTTCCTGACTCTGCACTTGCCAATTTTGCAAACTTATTGTTTCATTAACATTAGCTTTTGGTACTACTCAGTATTCTGTCATGAATTAAGCATACGAGAAAGGGAAGAACAGAATTACCTTTTTTTGGTGTTGGCTCTTATCTGCTATTTGTTACATTAAATTCCCACTCTAAATGTGTAGAGTCCAGGCAAACTTCTCTGTCACAGTTCCTGTAGGAACAACTATAAAAATCTCTTAGCCTGGGAGGGGCCTCAGAAGGTCTCTAGTCCAACCCCCTGCTCAAAGCAGGGTTAACCCAGATTCACACGAGATTGCCTGGTTTTTTTTCCAGTTGGGTCTTGAAAACCTTTGAGGATAGAGACTTGCTGTCGTGGTTTAAGCCTCTAAAACTCATGCAGTTTTCTCTCTCACTCACTCACTCCCCTCTTTTTCTTTCCCCAGTCCCGGGGGGATGGGAAGGAGAATTGAAAAAAAATGCAACTCGCACAGGTTGAGATAAGAACAGTTTAGTAACTAAGGTATAACACAAATCACTACTGCTACCATCAATAATAATACAAGGAAATAGTAATACAAGGAAATACAAGGAGTAATACAAGGAAAAACAATACAGCTGCTCACCAAGCCCGACCCAGCCAGTGCACCCCCAGCAGCGAACCCCCCAGTTCACCACCACACCCTTCCGGATCTCTGCTCTCTGTTTTCACATCCTGGCCATGACGTGCTGTGGTATGGAATAACCTCTTTGTTCAGTTTGGGTCAGGTGTCCTGTCTCTGCTTCCTCCCGGCTCTCCCTTGATTCAGAGAAAACTCTAGGAACAAACTCGCCAACAAAGTTTTCTAGTTGACAAGCAGGTACTCTTTATTACGGGCGCTGGGAGGCACGGGGGTTAGCTCCTCCTAACGTGTGTCCACCTATTGCTACACAAGCAGTCCTTATATAGCTACAGAGCATACATACACATTCATGAGGCTACATATGGATTATCTCATTTTCCAGAAAGTTCCCCACATGCATGCAAAAATGTGGTGGTGGTCTCTGAGGGTCGTTTACTTCTTCCAACAATCTTCATCACTGCTGGCAGCCTTTGAAGCACGCACAGTAGATGCTTATACCAGCTTAATCGGTTCGTTAACACCACAGACATAATAATCATCCCATCCTCCTGCCTATCAGTTAGTTTAACTGCAGCCTATCCTGGGCCCCTGCCTTTCCAGATACTCCCTATCTTTATGTCCTGTTCTTCTAGCCTGTTTTTCTTACACTCATTTTGTACTAAGGTCATAAAGGCCTAAACTACGTCAACGACAGCAGTTTATCTTATACAAGGATTCTCAGCATGTTCTCTAGCTGTACTCTGTATTTTTTTATAACTTTCCATTGCTACTGTTACACAGCCATCACACTTAGCATTACTTAAAATTGATTCTAAAGGTTTACATATTTCATTTTGTAATTTTGTACCCCCTCGTCTCACCCTCCTCCCTGGCATAGCATGAGACTCAGAAAGTCCTTGGCCAGACAAAACACTACCAAGGAGTAACTGAAAACACTGGTGTTATCAGTGCTGTTCCCAGGCCCAAAATCAAAAACACAGCGCTGCACCAGCTACCAAGAAGGAGAAAAAATTACTGCTGCTGCTGAACCCATGACACTTGCAAAACCTCCCTGCACCCCTTAGTGCTTATTTACCCTTGTGAATTTTGGTTTGTTGTGGTTTTTGGCTTATTTCTTTGACCACTTAGTTTCTGGTTTTGTTGTTGTGCATCTCAGCAAAGAGCCTGGTTCCATCTCCTTGCTAACCTCTTTGTAGATGTGCATCAACTCCCTGGCCATCTTATGTCCCATGCCTAGACTTGGAGAAGCTCATCAGTATTCTTATACTGGAGGGCTCAAAACTAGACACAGTATTCCAGATGCAGCCTAGAGGTAAGGAGAATAATAGGTGCAGTGTTTGGTATCTTTTCAGTCTTCAAAAGTTAAATTATTGTAATTGCTTACAGAGCCCTTCTAGTGAGAGCTACACAATTCAGCATTTCTTTGTTATTTTCAGTTTAAATTCTTCTCACCTTTTCATCAAAAATCTGTATTTTGGTGGTTTAATGCTCATGCATGGCCTTTCTTCTTAGAGAGTTGTTTTCTCTGGTTTGCAGTATCACAGGGCCATTGGTCTTGGCTCTGATAAGTAAGGAAGCTGTGAAAGTGTTCCTACAAGTCTGCTGTCATATCACTTCAGTAGGGGGGCAACTGCATTCTGGAAATCAGTAGCTTTCAAGAAGACTTGAGGGTTGTACTGGATGAGTTACTGAAAGAAAGCATTCAGTGTTATATTGTGGCTGTGTGGTATGACACAGAAGTCCTGGAATTTATAAACAGGAGTATACTAGAAGCTGTTTGTTACTACTGTAAACAAGCGTCAATTAGTTATCATGTCTAGCTATGGCAACTAAGAGGTTGATGAAAAACTGTTCAGAGTCAGAAATGAGGCTAAAATTTACCTCAAACATAAAGTCCTTCAGCTCCATTCCATGAAAAGAGCGTTTAATGCCACACGAAAACCTTGAGGGAAGATTTGTGGTTCTAGATACGAAGTTACCACAACTTCCCATCATTATAATCAGTGAGAGCAAATTTCCATTAAATAAGTTTTTATACTTTTACACAGAATGAAATACACTTTTACACAGAATGAAATACTAGATGTGGAAGAGACTAACTGAGCTTTGAAGTGGGTGTTAATTTGCCCCTACCTACTATAGCTGGTTGGTACTTACAGATTAAGCTGATACAGTTCTTGCCATTGTCAGCAAACAGCTCACCAAGAAACTACTTTTGATGTGACTATTCACCATTAGGAAATAATGATTTTTGTATATATCCATCATGTTTCCATATTATAAATAATTTGAGAAAGTGGGAAAGAGAACTGTGTAACAGTAACAGTAAACTGGTAATGAGCTGGTCTACATGGTGAATATAGGAAAAGCAGAAAATGGAGTTGCTGATAACAAACATCTGCCTTTATATCATTTTTATATTTAACTATGTGGCTATTTGCATGTCTGTTCTTCATATATACAAATGTGTATGTTCAGTATGCATCTGGAAAAGCATCAGGCAGTCAGTCATTAACTCCTGGTTTCATTGCTTTTCACTTCTAAATGATTTTTGATTCTTTCAAATTGTTTTCCTCAGGTTGTTGAATAGGCAGTTGGTGTTAACACACACAGTGGTAAAATTGAGAGTAGTTAAAGAATGCCAGGACTGAGCATACTGGAAAACAGCAGTGTTCTAAGCATTTGACACAGGGCTCAGCAAGAAATCAACATTAAACAGAAGTGAAGAATGCAAAGACTGTGAGCCACTTGATAAAATGCTGGCTGTCCCATAGAAATCATGCAGGAAAGTGGAGAGTGTTTGATTAGATCATGAGTGTGTGAAACGAGCACTGGTAACAGCAGAGATGCTGGGTTCTGTCGTCCTCTTGTGCGGAAAGAAGGTCACAGATGGATTTGCAGGGCAGGGTTTGTGAAGGGCAGCACATGCTTCTCAGCTGCAGGGACAGAATGAGGCTTCATGCTTGGGAATATGGTGTGCTTGCTCAAAGCAGCCCTACAAAGCAAATCATCCCGTTGTCCATGAGCTCTGTGTGCAGGGTTTAAAAATGAAAGTGGGATACAGTTCTCCTCATGCCATGCAGAAACCATCTGGACTTCCAGTGAAACTGTGGATTGAACCAGTCTCTTACTGCTGGTGGTAAATCCCTCGGTGACTCAACGGGTTCTACTTTAGTTGAGGTCTGTGGTGTTACTGTATTTTTGTTAGATCATCATTGTAGCTATTTCTTTTACTTACATATATTAAGTAGTATTGTTTGTAGTGCTGAATCACAAGATCAGACTTCTGTGGACCCTCTAACTGGAGACTTACCAGCCCTAGATAACTACACACTTTAGTACCCTGTGTACTAAAATTTATGGGTTTGGCTGTGAATAGTAGCCTGATTTCCAGGTTTGGTGTGCACTGTGTTTGTTGTGTGAAAGTATCTGTTATGTTTTATTG
Organism: Myiopsitta monachus; assembly: GCA_017639245.1. Lineage (NCBI taxonomy): Eukaryota > Metazoa > Chordata > Aves > Psittaciformes > Psittacidae > Myiopsitta > Myiopsitta monachus. Next base: position 24,982,686 of record CM029928.1, read on the forward strand.
AAGTGCTTTCAGCATATTTGATATTAAATGTAGTGAAACCCAAGTAATTGGTAAAGCCTATTTGTTAACCACATTGAAGATTTTTTGCTATTTCCACTGGAAGTACTTGTTGTGGTTTAAGCTGTAAATCACACAGCCCGCTCACTCACTCCCTCCTCTTTCTTCCCCCCCACTCTGAGCGGGGGGGGGGAATGGGGAGAAGAATCGAAAGAATGTAACTCCCACGGGTTGAGATAAGAACAGTCCAGTAACTAAGGTATAACACAAATCACTGCTGCTACCACCAATAATAATCATGACCAGGGAAATACAAGGGAAGAGGACACAGCTGCTCACCACCCGACGACTGAGCCATGAACTGAACTCTTCCGGGTTCCTGCCCCCAGTTTTTACATCCTGGGCATGACATGCTGTGGTATGGAATACCTCCTCGGTCAGTTTGGGTCAGGTGTCCTGTCTCTGCTTCCTGCCGGCTTCCCCTTCTCCCTGGTAGATCATGAGTCTCAGAAAGTCCTTGGTCAGACCAAAACATTCTAAGCCGTAACTATAAACATCGGTGTTATCAGTGCTGTTCCCAGGCTGAAAGTCAAAAACACAGCACTGCACCAGCTACTACAAAGGAGAAAAATGACTGCTACTGCTGAACCCATGACAGTACTATATATAATGTGCTTTACAAAGAAATCTAAACTTAATAAAATGGAAATAGCAGATCTGTTGAATTACAGCAGAGAAACATTTAGAGCAGTTCCTAAATGTAGAATTTTAGAATAAACTGCACTATAGCCCCACTACAATAAACTAGTATTAGTTCAAACATGTGCTTCACTTATGTATTGCATGCAGTGTCGTTAAGTGTGCTGCTAAACACAGACAGTTGAGTTGGTGCAGCCTCACAGAGTGATCCTAAGTGCTGCAAAGTCAGGCCTAGCTTGATAGGGAGCAGGGATGCGCCATCAGTTGCCCTGCACCAGCCACCTCATTTGCAAAACGGAAGCATGAACATTTCTCTAGTAACCCTCAGCTGATAATAAATGAAGAACACTTTCTTGTGCCAGCTTGTTTCTGAACTAATGCCTCTGGTTAGTTTAGCTTTCAATACCCCTCAACAGTGTTGTTTTTCATTGTTATTCAGTATCTAGCAGGTTTGAAAAGTAGATTGAACAGATTTTAATACCTCCTTTTCTATATTTTTAAGATTTTAAAACTTACAAAAAAAAAAAATATGTTGATCTGATGGAAGAGTAGTTAGCTCAGTCCCACAGATTTTGGGGCCATCGTGGGGGAGGTGATCTTAAAAACTTACCTTGTCAGTTTGCTTTCTCAGTATCAGAGAAAAAAATACACTTCCTTTGCTGTCCCAGAGAAATATTTTCCCAATTAAAAGGAACATTTCCTTTCACAGTAAAAGAAAATATAAAAATCTCTCAGCCTGGACTTGGAAAATAATTTCACTGCCTACTGGTGCCACCCCATATTGTTTGCCGAAGTGATGGCTCTGAGGGGAGCTGCCAAAAATGTTTTGGTATTAAAAATTACAAAGAAGAAATGAAATATGCAGCTCTCGGGGTTCTCGCGCTGCTTATGATTCATTTCCTGAAATATGAGAGTGTCTGGATTTGGATTGGTTTTGCCTAGGCTGTGTATGCCGTGGCAGCATGTGAAGCTATTTTAAGAGCTTTTCCTACTCACTGGCCCACTGAAGAAGCTGGGAAATATGTTTGTTTGTCATACATTTTAAATATACTAGCATAAGGTTGCCAGTATAAGAGAATACTAGCATAAGATTAGCTAGTTAGTTAAACTAGGAGGGCCTTAAAAAATACATGACAGTAGTGCTGTTTGTACAGAATTTTTGAACCGATTACCATCTACTCACAGTTAGTAGTCATGTGCTTGGGTTTCTTTCAGACTCCAGCAAGCCCTGCAGAAATAAGAGAATAAAAATCCCTTTTCCAGTTCCCTACATTCCTCATCAATCCCTGTGTAATTACAAGAACACTAAGAATTTAGAAAATCATTCTAAAATAAGAGAATTAGGTTTGAATTTGATGAATTGTGAACTGAATTGAGGTGCTGTCTTCTGTATCTGTTTAATGTTTTTACAATAGGGTTTCAAGTCACTTCAATTAAGGTGCTCTAGTTTTAAACACACATTTATTTACATAAGTGAATCAGGATGCAGAAGAGGAATCTGTATTCCACCATTTAGCTATGGCTTTTTTTTCTGCACTGTTGCTATGAAGAAGCACGTAAATATTTGTATCACAAATTAATTCTACTTCCCTTATAGATGGCATGGAAATACAGATAAAAATGGTAAAGAAGAGTTATTGTAGGTGGGGTTTATCATGCAGAGTAAGGTTTTGGAATGGGTTCAGGCACAGACTATCAGCAGAGGAAAGATAGTGTGTTAAAACAATCTCGTATCTTTGTTATGGGATAGAAATTGAATGAATGTGTCCACTGTGTTTGCAGTTTCCTTTTTACATTTTTTTAATAGCATTATTAGGTATTTATCTTTCTAATAGCTCATATGTACTGGGGTATTTCTATAAAATCAAGTACAAGCATCTAATGAAGTTTCACTCAGAAGCAGGTGTCCATCCACCACTCGGTGGATGGTATGGAAATTACACAGGAGTTGGAAGCTGCATAAGTTATTTCTTCATATGATCCCTCACATTTTTTCATGTCCAGTCTGTTTCTCTCCATATCTGCCAAAATATCCTCAAAGAAGGCGGTTGTGCCAGACATCAGCCTATGGCCTCCTGAATTGCAGCATCTCCTTGCCTTTGCTCCTTTGCTCCTCCCCCTGTCCTTTGGGCTGGTCTCCATGAAGTCTCCTTCCTATGACTGTTGTCTCTCAGCCTTTTTCTTTGTGGACTTAAGTCACTGTAATTACTCTTTGCATATCAGGGTGCTTTCCAGGCTTACAGATGTTGCAAGACCCTTAGCTGATAGCCCCAGGTGGTGTGTGAGAAGTGCCTTTGGCACAGTTTAAACTCCGCTTTTATTGCCTCTCTAAATTCTGTGTTATGAAACATCCTCTTCAACAAGAAGCTTCAAAGAGTGGCTCTGGTTTCTCTTACTCAGCAAGTATTTTGAACACCTGGAATTATTATTCTGATTTCACGGTGAGATCTCTCTAGTGATGCCCTAAGGTGATGAAAACAATAATGGTTAACAACAGGATTGTAAATAACACATCACTATAGCAGTCTGCTTCCTCTCATATCACAGGATGGTTTTGTTCAATTGAACAGCAAAAGAAGAAAAAATGAGGGCAATACAGAAATACTGAATAAGAGTTACAGCTTAACAGTTGAGGCAATGTTATGTCAGTAGTTCACTGACCTTTTAAGATCCTTCAGAAACTTAAATACTTAAGGCTAACTGCCTTTAAATCAAAACCCCTCTGCAGCATTGGAAACTTCATGGTGAACTTAAATTTTACATCTCTAAGAATGTGCATTAAAAGTGTGCATACCACTTGCCCAGTAGGTGGATTCTGCTGCTGGCTAAGCAAATTGTGTTAATGTCTTCAGCATGAATGTTTGCTATAAGAAGTAATGATCAGCAATTTAATTTTTAATCCCATTTGTGTCTGAGAGTGTGGTATCACAGTCCTTCATTGTGGTGAGTATTTTGCTTATCTGAATTTGTCTCAAAGGAGTATCCTGTATTTTAATAAAACTGTGATTCAGAGAGAAGCGTTCTTAATTCCAGCCTGGCATAGATGTCTTACTAAATGTAAGGGTGGATTTCCAGTGAAGACCATCAGCTCTACCTGTCTGTGCTTACTGCTGCTGTTTAGGGAACAGCCAGTGCTGCATAAGGATAGATAAAGTGGCTGCCAGTTCCCCTGAGCACATGCAGGCTTGAGCAGAGATAGAGGCTGGGATTCCCAGGAGCAGCAGTGGCAATGCCAGTCTGCACAGTGCACTGTCCTGAGCACAGGTACTACCTAGAGGGGCAGAAGACAGTTCCCACACAGCAGTGATTTCCTCCAGCTTTTCACGGCCATTCTTGCAGCAGCTCCCCCCGTCACAAGCCTGAGGGAGAAGAGGCAATTTCAGCATGAGGCATTATTCATCACAAAAATAATGGATTCATTAACATACAGATTGCATCAACAGTTGCTGAATCTTTTGGTGGAAAAAACAATACCTCTGTTTAAAGTGTGGGTTTTGTAAAAGTCAGGCACAACAGACTGGCAGGCTTAGTTTCAAATCTGGAATTCATGTTTTTGTGTGTTTTTATTGTTCAGCTGGTTTGGAAGTATCCTACTTTCTGATTCTACTGGTCTGTGCAACTCGTCGCACTGCCCCTGCTCTCAACTTACCTTTTTTTTCTCCCCTTCTCTCACAGCAAATGAAGCTTGTGGTTGAGTCACTGAAGGAGTAAACATGAAGGAATGAGGATGACTAAAGCACTCACATGTGGATGCCAGCACCACTTGGGCGTTTGTTTATGAGGATGTGTCACTCTCAGAGCATTTACTCATCACCTAATGAGTAGGTGGCACCTGCCTATGGGACACTTTGTAAATATTCTTTGCCTGACACTCTGAAAAAAAGGTATTTTCTCCTGCTCCCTTTGTTTCTTATATGCAACCATTAGTGAAATTAACACCAAATAAAGAACTCCAGCTTACACTACATCTGGTTGAGATCTGACAGGCTCACTGTGCTTCACGTGATTGAAACCAGATCCTGTGAGTAAGCATCCAGAAGCTCACTAGAGTTTTCAACTGCAACTTTGTAAAAAGGAAAAAAAAACGCAAGAAGGTTGACTAGTATTTAATTCAGTGTACTGTCCTCTTGGGGTTACTGCCCCTTTTGTTCCTTTATTGCAATAGCTTAGCAGTCCTCTATTATTTCAGACTTGCTTATTAGCTACTGTTTACACCTTGCAAATTAATTTAAATGTTTTTTACATCGCATAATGAAATACATGTTGGTTCCTTATATGATATGGGAAATAGTTGAACATAACTATTATAAAGTATGCATTATATACCCCTATGTGCTAGCTATCTAAATAAGGCTCAACAAAAACCTTTTCAGAAGCTGGGTGGAACATATTCAGTGGGAAGCAGATTGCTGTTCAGTAATTTATGAAGTGTATTTATTTTTTAATTTACACTAGATTTTTGTATCATTTCCTTGAATTTTGAACTGCAGTATTGTATGAATGCATCTGCTGGTTAAATGAACTGATAGTAACAGATCAGTTAAACTTGGCACTTGATATAGTAGTACTTGTGTATGTAGTGCATATCTGACTTTGTTCCTTGGTTTTCATAAGGTAGTTTTCCTAATGTTTCATAGTTTTCTGACATCAATAGGACCAAAATCTACAGTGTTTGCTTCTGTGACCTTGAGACAGTTTTTTTTTTCATGCTGTGACCTTCATCTTTGGTAGATGTAACTTACTTCTGTGCAATAGTACAGTTCTGTTTAGAAAAATCTGCTGTTACAATAACAAAGGTATTTGCCAACTTTGCACATTTCAGATTCCTGCCACAGCAGTGATCTAACTAAGCCAGAATAATGTATTCTGCCTTGAGATTAAAATTAGTGTTTTTCAGACTCTGCAAGCATGACCCAGTAAGGAATGATTCCATTCCCTTGGGAAGAGGAGCAAATCCATGCCACAGCTCTGTTCTTGCTCCCCCACTGTGCATCCCCACACTGCTGCTATTTCAGGGGTACCTCAGGGCTGCTGCTCTTTCACAGCCTGTTCCTGGAGCCGTGGCAGGGATCTCCAGGAGAGCACATCTCCCTTCCTGCAGCACTGTAGAGATCCCAGACCTGAAGCTTTTCTGAGGAGAGGACCAGCATGTTCTCCATGAAAGCTCCTCAGCATCGCAGTTTCTTACCCACTTGATCTGCAGCAGCTTCACGTTTGCTCGAGTTTTGCTCATGCGGCTTAGTCTGTGAGCGAACATGTCAGGAGAGGAGAAATCTGTGGGATGGGTTCCTGGTGGAATATGTTCTTGTGAGCTTGTCAGAGCCATTCTGAAGGGATTCTGCTGGTCTGCTACTTTGTGCTGGTCTGTGAGTGTAAAGCTGGTGTGCTTTGCTGATGGCAGCTGTATCAGGTGTCTGAAATGATTTTCTGAGATGGGTTAGAAGAGGAAAAAAGGTAGATTTCTGCAAATTGACTTTGTGGTTGTCCTTGAGGTCCTTCCGTTCTCCTATTTTCTGTGGACTAACAGGAAAATCTCTAGTGAGATTTAAGCACCTGGTGACATAATGAACATTAGCTGTTGCTCTTGCCTGAGGCAAATCCCTTCACTTCCATTTAGCTTCCTTGTCTATGAATGGGGATAATACTGTTGTTTATGTGGATTCTCCTCCTAAAGCTGGTGGGTATGGAGGAATATGACCTTCCACAGCATGAGTCAGCAGTATGGGAATTTTTTGTTTTATTGTTAATTTGCACTGGATACAGGGAGAATTCTTGGTTTAGAGCAAACACAGATGCTACAGTTATGACAGAGCGGTGTTTCTGTTCTGAAGAGCATACACTTGAGCTTGCTGAGGAATATTACTTGTATATTGCTGTATAACATTTATCACTGAACTGAAATTTATCTTCCTCTGTACACTACTCTGTCCTTTCACTGGGCTGCGTGTGTGTGTTTCTGTGTTTTATACTGTTTAGTATTGTTTTGATCCTGGCTTTTGGTTTTTACATTCATGGTATCATCTATTTTCGTTTCTCATTTGAGAGAAAAATTGTTTCTGGCTGTGCTTACGTCTATTTTTTTTATTTTCTGCTGCTTTCTTTCAGTCTGTAAAAACTGTAGGATACCAGGGATGAAACTTCTAGAGAAAAATCTGTTTTCAGATGAAAATATTAGGAAGAATAAATAAGATATTTAGCATAACTGCCATTCACAAGCTGTGTCATCTGAATATGTGCTCCTAGTCTGGGTAACTCTGTCCCATGCTCAGGTCCCACTGGCACAGAACTAATAGGAGGCCATTGGTCTGGTTTTCTCAAGGCGCAACAGCAAAGGGAACAGTGGCTACAGGGGAAAGGCACTGGAATGAGAGGAAACAAAGCCAACCGGGTCAGAGGTGTCTGGCTCCTGGTTAAGTGTCTTCTGTCTTCTTCCCTGGGGGTACCAAGCAGCTTGTGTGCAATAGTTGAAGCTGCACTGCCCTTCAGGCAGACAGTGGTGGGTTCCTGCACGTAGGTTGTGAGCCACAGGTCTAACTGCCCTATGCCCCAGAGGGATCTGCTGACTCAAGATCTCTACTGTACTTGCTGGCCTGTAGAACCTCCTACGGACTTGAGGACAGTAGAAGAGGAAAACAGTGGCAACATGTGGAAAGTTTCCTCTGTAGGCAGGAAACCAATTCCGGGTACTTTAGCCTACCTAGACCTGAGGAATTTGATCTTAACTCATCGGGAGCCTTGCGCTGATTGTTTATTTCCTTATGCCAGTAAGCAAAGCCAGTGGGAGCCATGACTAATGCCACCATGTGCCTTCCTCAGGACCTCTGTCCCATGCCTTAGCCAGGAGGCTGACAGCAGAGCCCAACAACTTGCCTATCAGCCCTGCACCTGCTGCTCCATATTAAACACAGCAGTGATGGCTCCTGTCATTGTAGTGTGATGAGGGTGATCCTGGCATGCCCTGAGAGCTCATCAGCACTTCCTCCTGGCTCCCAGGTCTGCGGTGCTGAGCTGAACCTCTCCCAGGCCTGTGGCACACAAGAGCCCAGAGAGGAAAACAGATCCTTCCCCTCTGCCTCCCCCAGCCTGGCATTTCTCAAGAGAGAGTAGTGAGAGAGATGGAATAGGAAGAGGTTATACAACAGCTTGCTGAAATCAATTGCTAAGATCTGACATGACACACCTGAGAGCCTTGTCAAGTCCTTAAAAAAACCCCATGCTTTACAAGTCCTCTAAAGCATTAAATTTTTCATGCAGTGTAATTCTTCTACCATCTGGGAAAGTAAGCAGACATCATCTGGATTTTTTTTCCCCTGGGTATAATAGACTTTGTTTTGTCACCACATCAGGATTCTTTGACTTACAGAAATCAATGTGAGTTGCAATGCACACAGATAGATAGGCTCAACTGAGTCACCTTGTTACAAGTAATTACAGTTTTAAGCTCAGAAACAAAGCAGCCAGAGGCTGTGCTTCAGGGAAGGAGCAGCCATGGCTCCGGAGAAGCCCACACTGTCACTGCATGAGGGAGCTGGGCTGGCTTCAGCCAGGGCCTGCTTGACAGGTGAGTCACTGTTACACTTTCCCAGGTACAGTCACATAAAGGTGTTATTACTCAAACACCTTTTACTGACAGCAAGTTGTAATTGAGAATTAGTGACAGATCTGATTAATCCACATAAACCTAACATGGGAAAGTCTGTCAGGGTGCCTTGGCTGTTACTAATGTTTAGGACACCCTGGTTTGCCCCTGGTCTCTGTACCTGGGGCCATGTACCCTGGGACTGCTGTATTACCAGCTGGCTAATGAGAGATTACTGCATGTACCAGCTGCTGAGATGCTGCTGCTTGGCCTTGGTGTCATAAAAAGGTGGTGGTACAAGATTTGTCACCTGTTTTCTTTCTCAGGGACAGTCCTGGCCCTATGAGGTCCTTGGTGGCTCCATGCCTGCTCCCATCCCTGCCCCGTTTACGCTGGCCAGAGTTGGGAATCTTGATCACCAGCAGTGGCGAGGGTCCCACCTGCAGGAGCCTGTGGGTACAGCCTCACACAACCAGCCCATCATAAAGCAATCACACATTAATTGTGTGTAATTACCTAACCTGCTGAATGCCATTAATCCCGGTGAGCATGCCAAGCACCCGGTGTCCCTGCCATACCCGGCTGGTTACAGTTCTTGTTTCCTGAGCAGTCAGATCCCTGCGGAAGAGCTGGTGGTGCTGAGTGGACCCAGTTCCACCTCACCAGAGATGGCTCCATGGAGGCATTGGAGATGGTCCCAGAATCCTCCAGCCCAGCCCAGCACTCCACACGCCGGCACCTGCCCTCTCCTCACAGGGCCCTGGAAGAAACACAGCAATGAGCAGCACATTAAGGCACAGCAGGGTACAAGTGAGAAGGGCGACAGCACATGCCTGGACTTGAGCTTCGGCATTGCAGTTGTTTATTGTGGTGGTTTATTGCTGTCTGTGCTGACTCCACCTGAAACTGAACACTCAGGAGCAGAGGTTTCCCAGCACGTGGAGCCCAAGTATTGCAGCACAGGGCACTGTGGTAAGAGGGACGTCTGTGAAGCAGTTCCTGTAATTAGGGTGGAATTAACCACAAGGATGGTGTTACCTGTTACAGGAGTGCAGCAACAGGTGCATGCAGGTAGAGCTGCCTCTTATACTGCAGTGCTGGATCTTGGGTGCAGCCTTAGCACTTGGTGTGCAGTCAGTATACCCCAGTTGGGTTTTACATGGTGAACAAGAATAATACTGGGTTAGGTTTGGGTTAAAACCAATCTATATTGCTGGAACTTCAACTTGCATCTTCACACTAAATAAATCAGTACTAGATGACAGAAGCACTTCTGCAGATCAGGAAAGGGGTGTAGAACCCACCCTTCATCTAACAAGGGAACCCTGAGGCAGGTGAAGCACACCACTTTCACCAAGAGCTGCAGCAGTGGGGGGAAGTGCTCCCCCTCTCCCATGAGTGTGACAGGCACATGGGGCTGGGACAGGACTGAGCAACTTGCAGGCACACACTCAATAACTGTTGTATCCAAGCTGTTGAAACTTGCTGTGTGCTACACTGCTGAGCTGCCAGAGCAGAACCAGGTTTGCTGACAGGGCAGCTGCACAGGTGCAGCAGCCGCATTCTTCAGCAGAACAGCAGCTAGTGAGGCTCACTAAAGCTCTTAAACCCTTCTGAGGTTCTGATGAAGCAGCAGCAGCCACCTCAGTCTTTGAACTTTGAAGAGCTGCTTGAGCAGATGCCAGCCGTGACAGCACTGAAACCCAAATGAACACTTGATCTGTGCAAGAGAATATCTCGGAGCCTGCAAACCCATATGCATCCCTACACAACCTCCAAGGCAAGGCTGGATGGGGCCTTGAGCAACCTGGTCTAGTGGAAAGTGTCCCTGCCCATGGCAGGGGTTGGAACTGGATGATCTTAAGGTCACTTCTAACCCCAACCATGCTGTGATTCTATGAATTTTCAAGTCAGCTGAGCTTACATATCTATTGCTTTCTGCTCAAATTTATCACCTTCTGTGAACCTGGCCAGCACCAATCACATGCTTCCTGTGCCACCCCTGCACCCTGACCCCAGCAGAAACAGGGACATGCAAACCACAGCTTAAGCATCAATCAAGATACCGCTTTTATTAACCAGATATTTTCCATCTCTGTCGCACACCGTGAGTGTTTATACAACGACAAAGCCAAACATTTCTGGAAGCAATCAAATCAGGTGATACTTCTGTACCCTCTTAACACACAGATTCTTTCTTAGTGAGGATTTTTTTCTATTTCTGTTCATTGATTCTGCTTATTTAGACTGCTACTCTTAAAATTCTGTGTCAAGATTGTCACATTTTAAATACAGATTAAGTTGCTAGAGGTACATTATTTTATATATATATTTATATACACACATACAGAAAAATACAAGACTGCTTTTCCACAATATTTAATTTATACACTACTGTAACTATATGCAACTTCTAAAGACATGTTAAGGGGTACAAGAAACTGTTTACTTTCTCTAAATAGTTTGGTCCAATATTATACTGTAGTGGTTATTCTTGCCCTCCTTTTACGTGAGAACATAACACAACTTACACCACATGCACAATCATTCACCTGTCAACAAACGGGTAAAGGACACCACTCAGACTAACATTTGTACACCCAAAGGTTCAACCAGCCACACACAACTCTAAGGCTACGTATGATACAACTATGCAGCATAAATGGTCAACACAGCTGTTCTAAAGTGAGCACCATATATACAGTTGTATATAAAAACATTGGAAATAAAATACACCTGGGGTTAGTTAACAGGTGCCATTCCAAGGCTGTACATAATATCAGGAAAGAGTATTTACAATACTTGGAAAAAAGCTGCAACAAATAAGTTTATTGCCAATGCCCTTTATAAACTTGTCTCCTACTCAGATGTTACGCTCATTGCCTGTGAACCACACATCGCATTTCTGGCCCTTGGTAAGATCCCTGCTCAAAAATGTCAAGCAAATGTGTTCTATGGCTTCACCCACACATCTATCCTTGTAGCTTTTAATTTCTAACAAGTGTCATCCTGACTAAACTGCAACTGCAGTTCAAAACAGAAGGGAGTAAAACAATTGTCCTTGCCTTGCTCAGGAAGCAGAATGTAAAATCCCCAGTGAGTGTCAGAACACTCCACACCGCTCATGCTCCCTCAGTAAAGTCTCTTACTGATCAACAAGAGCTGTCAAAGCTACGACCAGGCATGAGGCCACTCTCTCTCTGGTGCTCCACTTGCTCTGCAGTGGATGTGAAATGCCTCATATCCGACCACTGTGCAAGCGTTAGGGGATGCTTAACAGCGTCAACTCCTCTCAGACATCCAGCATCTGCCTGGAGCACTGCTACGTAACTACCACCACTCTCACCAGCATTGCTTAGAAGACCTAGTGCACAGCATGAAAGAAAGAAAACATTCCTGCCCTTCCCAAAACTAGGAAACTGCAATATATTTTATTCTAGATAATAAAATTCCACAAAGTTAGTTCATCTGGTCAAGTCTCCTTTTGTACAGAAATACTCTAAATCAAGACCTTGGCGTGGCAGTGGGAAACCTGACAGAAAGGTTAACTGCTGCAAAATAAATACTTTCCTATATACTACTTTAAACTGACTGTATGAAAAAGCACTATCACTGAGAGAAAATAAGTGGGACACGTGAGGAACAGCAGTATCTTAAGTCTTAAAAAGAGTAATAATGAGAAATATGTAAATGACAAGAACAACTTCAGTTTGAATCCAGTTACCTGAAAGGTTTTGCATCCCTTATTGCCTCTTGAATTCTCAGAGAGGAGGAGAGGACAAGGGAGAATGTCTACAAAGGTAAACCCTAAAATATTAAGTGTAATGATATACTAATAACAAAAGTAATTCATACAAATACTTTTATTTTCAGTTAGCATGTAAAAACTCAGAAGTAGACTTAACAGTTTACCTTTGTTCTATTAAAAAATAAGATTGTCTGCTTGTAACAGTAACACATTCCTATGGAAGAAAGCTGCCTTACAAATCTACTTGCTTTTTTAAAGAAAGAAAGAAAACTGCCTCTAACAAAAAAATAACTTTTCAGTTTGATTTTTGAGCCACAATTTTATCCATATCATAGCTTAAGACAAAGAGGTGTGGGTTTAAAATTATCAAGATCACTAATTTTCAGTGCACCTTTGCTTTGTACAAGCCTTGGAACATCTGAAAGCTCCCTGAAGAGTTTTCAGCATCAAAACATTATTGCTTTGGTTCTGTTTCAGACACATAGAAGTATGCCACATATCACATATTTTAGTTATCACAGAAGGTCAGAACAAGAATTAACATTTCACAAGCAAACAAAAGCTTCTCTCTCTAGTTTAAGTGCAGAACAGGAAACTTCTAAGTGCTCCATTTACATTAGGATCCAGATATTTATATTAATTTAATCCAGATCTTTCATAGTAAAATTATAAATGTAAAAATTACACAATAAAATATTGTTTTGTTTAAAAAGAAAAACAGATCTGCTAGCAGCATGCAAAGACCATGCACTGTCATACCATCAAGCAAACACAAAATTAGAAGTGTAATAAATAACTGCTCAAAGCTCACTTAAAAATCTTAAGACAACAAAAGGGGGTCTGTGACAAAGTGATCACAGCTCTGAACAGGAAGATTGATGCTGTCAAGTAGATCAAGCTACTGAAGTCAGGTCATTGTCAAATGACATGACAACAACTGGTTTGAGTGGAGGTACAGAGAAGCCCCTCCTTTGGGTTACGCTGAATATTCACAGATATCATCTTTTCACAGAGAGGTAGTTGTAGCACACTGTTTCTCAAGTTCCTGTTCTTTATCCGTTCAAATTTGTTTGCTGTGACTGACATTTGGTCAGAAAAAAATTTTAGGCTGCCCAGGGATGAAGCCTGGCTTGCATTTCCACTGGAGCTTATACACATTTTCCATGTCGATTTCTCCTGTACTTTTACACTGGAAAAGGACAGATTGTTTTGAGGACTGATAATGTATTTAGTGCTGCCATGAATCTGCGAGCCTAGGCAAAGGCTCATAAACTTCAGGCTTTCAACCAGTTCCCCTGCACTTCTAGATGACAGCTGCAGGGAGTTTCCAGATCCAGCACATCGCCGACTGGAACCTGAAGTGGTGCTGGTGCCACCGCCAGAGCTACCAGAGGGGCTCCCCCCACCCTTGTTGTTATCACTTGGGCTTGTTTTGTCTACCCCTCCGTTTGCATTACTTGGTTTGCTTTGTCCACCTCCATCTCCCTGGCTGCCAGGTGGCCCTTCGCTACTATCCCGTCTGTGCCAGGAGTAAGTAAACCCACTATCTTTGTCTAGGCGTCTCCTGCTTTCCGAGTCATCATCGCTTGTTTCTGAGCTACTGCAGCTAGAGCCCCGGCCCTGGCTTTTCCTCCTGTGATAGCGTTTATGCACTGTGCTTGGTGAAGCAATATTCATTTTTAACCTGCTGAGCTTTGGGGGCAAGTTCTCATCCATGTCAAACTCGTCATCTGACTCGCCCTCCTCAAAGATCTGATTGAGGACTGGTGCACTCTTTCTTGAAGTAAGTCGGTTTGTGACTGAAGGCTTACGGCGCAGAACAACTTGAGTAGAAAGAGAAATAGGTTTCTTATCTTCTTCATCCTCCTCTTCATCCTCTTCTACTCTGAACAAGCACTTACGGCCACTTGTGGTGGGTTTTAAGCTCACAGATGGGACTGCTGAAAGTGCTGGCCCAGCTAACTCGGGGATATCCTCCTTCTTTGCTGAATCACCAAGGGCCTTGCTCCTGTGGCCATTGAGAACATTCTCAGCCGTGCGAGCTGGTGACTGAGGAACAGTGGCATGGGAGAGAGGAGAAGCTGTAAGGTCATCCTCCAGATCCTGAGGTACATCTATTTTTGTTGGCCATGACTGCCTACATAAAGAATTAGAAAGGATGAAAGAGAAGTCAGATCAGGGCAAATAAGAAAACATAAGATCTGCACAACAGAAGCACAAGTACTGCCACACAAATCATCTGCGGAATGGCATGTTTGTAAATAACAGCACTGAGAGACTGAGGAAAAGGAAACGTTCTCACAGGATGTGCATTGCTCTAGAAATGCTGTTACTTGAAAGGAACATCATATATACAAAAGCATAGTTTAGAAATTATGTTGATTACTTTCAAATGAAACCTTAAGATTTCACTGTTCTCAGAAAATGAATTAGCAACCAAAAAAAAGGAATAAAAAAAAAGCTTTAAAAACTTGCGTCTCAAAGAAAATAATCTGACACAGGTATAAAACAGCCGGTACCTACAGGATGTGATCTGATTCAAGCACAACTTAACAGTATTGCAAACACCTTTTAATCTGAAGCTTCTGTTATTTTCTTTCCCCAGTATCCTTACTATACAAATTTAGGTTAAAATTAACATGAGTGAGACTGAAAAGCTGAGTCAGGAGAAACAATTCTCGCATTTTCAGTTAGTCTTATTCAGACCAAGCTCTATTCTACAAAATCCCCTCTATTTTTAAACACACGTGAACTGAGATCATACATTTATTGGATATAAGGAGGAAATTCTTTACTGTGAGGGTGATGAGGCACTGGAATGGGTTGCCCAGGGAAGTTGTGAATGCTCCATCACTGGCGGTGTTCAAGGCCAGGTTGGACAGAGCCTTCCTTGGGTGGCATGGTTTAGTGTGAGGTGTCCCTGCCTATGGCAGGGGGTTGGAACTAGGTGATCTTAAGGTCCTTTCCAACCCTAAGTATTCTATGATTCTATGATCTGTCCTTGGCTGAGCAGCTGGAATAATACAGCTGCATGAATCCAGGACTAACACTGCTTACAAGTATGACATTTGAATACACTGTAAATCCAAGCTCAAAATTTACAACTCTGTAACAGCATTAGCTCAAATCAAAATTACAGTAACACCTGAGTGTAAACCAGTTTTACAGTTAGCAACCGGTATCTCCAGTATCTGAGAGTATCTAATGACTTATATTCTACTTTAAATACTGATATATATATATTGTAATTTTCCTACAATGCACACAGAATAAATTAAGAACAGACTGTCAGTCTTTCCTCTATTTTGAAAGCCTAATCCAAAAGATCAACACCTTAATACTGAATAATTCTTCAATTGCTTCACTCAGCGTTAGTTGCACATTTCTTGTGGAGACCAAGAAGTGTTTTCTAACTTCTCAAACTGTTACCACTAATGTAAAAGACTTTGCCAGTCACTTAACTTTACATAACTAAAGTTCTCCAGCATACTGCATGAAAAGCTGTAGCAAACACCTCTGTTCAGATATAGGTAGCATATCACAAGG
Source organism: Myiopsitta monachus (assembly GCA_017639245.1). Classification (NCBI taxonomy): domain Eukaryota; kingdom Metazoa; phylum Chordata; class Aves; order Psittaciformes; family Psittacidae; genus Myiopsitta; species Myiopsitta monachus. The sequence goes on from CM029928.1 coordinate 24,998,255, forward strand.
CATTCAAAACCATATTTTGAGTGTTCCAAAAGAAAGGGCTGCCTGACTTTGTAGCCCAGTTCAGAAGGAAGGCATAGGAAGAAAGCAGGAGAGGAAACAGAGAATGTTTCACACTAAGTGTGACCCCAGATACCTGCTTGGACAGACTGCATACAAGACAGAAAGATCATGCCAAGCTCCTGATCTCTGCTGTGTTATGAGAAAAAACAAGGAAAGGTCAGATACCCCTTTGCTATTCTTATTCTAAATGTGTTGTTCTTAAGTGTTTGGAGTTAACGAAGCCCCTGCACTATGGCTGCATTTGTTTAAGGATCATAAAATCTGGATAGAAAAGGATGCTGAACTGTGAGACACCTGTCTACACACGTAACAACTGACAACTACCTCCCCAGTTGTATGAGCTGTGAAGAACAACACTTGAGTAAAGCCAACATGAAACTCATCCAGTCTAGCTACATACTTTGTTTTGAAGTGCAAGCTTCAGTTTTACGTATCAAACCAGTGACACAAAAATCCACCAGGATCCTCTGACACCCATGTGAGCCTGCGTAGCCTGTTACCTGCGATGAGCCGCACTGGCTCTGTCCCGCCTCACTGGGAGCTGCTAGTGGTCTCACAGCAGCTTCCCTTCAGGAGAGGCTCTGCCTGAGAGGCCACCCAGTCAGCAGCTCTGATCCAAGCTGCCCAGACATGCAGTAGGCCCTCCTTGGTTTGAGGCACTGGCATCCTCCCTTAGTCCCAAGTCTTAGGCCTTGACTCCTGAAACACTGTGAACCACTGACCTAGTTTTCTGATCACTTGCGCTGTGCTGGGTATTTTAAACAAACAACTGACTTATTTAAGTCAGAAACATAACTATAAAAATGACAGAAAATGAAGATCTAAATCTCCCAAGAATTTACCATGCTTTAAGAACAGACTGGTTTGTCAGCAAAAAAAGGAAGAGAGTTCTGTGGCTGTCACAATAAAGGGTAAATATAGTATCTAACAGTCCTGTTTCCAGGCGATAAACCTCTTCACTACAGTGTGTTTATCTCTCATAGCAACCCATGTCTACCTCCCTTCACTTCCCCCTCCCCTTACTCCCATAAGGCTTGGGGGGAGAGTGGGACAGAAGAGAAGGTCCAGGTTATAAGTTAATTTTATTTTTTTACATCTTCTGAAGTCTCAAAATCAAAGTAATCACTATTCTGTTGTCTTTTCCATAAGGTCATTCTAATAAACACTTTGAATTTAGAACCATCAAGAAGACAAGGTATAACTACCTGGGACCATCAAGGACAAGAGTTCCCAAGTTTATGCATATGTCCCTGTGATGAAAAGAAAACTCATAAGGCAGGTTTCAAAAGCTCCAACTTTACAAATTCATACCAAGATTTAGATTCAATGAACTTGTTTGTTCTAATTCCTTTTACAACTGGAGCAGCCCTTCTACTGAAAGAGTGACACTGATGCAGAGGGGGGGAAAAAAATAAAAAAAAATCACAAAATTTCAAAGCAGACTTTGTAGTTTTGCAGTTTTCATTTGAAGGTAAACTCAAAAGTTTGCCTCTAAAGTAATCTGTTTTACAACTAATACTTAGTATTACGTATATTTGATGTTCTGCTTGGATTTCTTTTTCAAAAGAAATTGACATAAAGAGAACGATACACTAAGGAGAGAACTGCAGAGGGAAAGTTACAGTACTACCCTTGAGAAAAGCACAATCTGTAACACAGAGCTCCAGACCGCTTCTGTTCTGTAGCCAACTCTTAGCTGCCTGCAACAGTAACTCCTCTAAAGTACTCATAACCACTGAGCACAAGATAAAATATCTTCCATAAGTGATTATTAAGTGAATGATCTTATAGGAGCAGCAACAAAATTTCAGTCTGCTCCAGTTCAACCCACAGGGTGCAGTTTCATCTGGAGATAACAAAGGTGCTGACAACCACTCTAAGTTTCAGAGAGAAACAACTCATTATTCAGGTAGATAGGATGGTATTCCAAAAAAACTCCTCCAAAAGCCTCCAAAATACCAGCCTAAATCCAAGGTAACAACAAATGGAGATGATGTATCTTTCATCTATTTTCCAAACTGTGTGTCCTTAATTTATAATAAACGTCCATTTATTCTAGATTGAACTTGAGGTGCTAGTACTTCACTTTTATCAGTTAGGCCAAAGACTACATGCATACATGCCAGAAGGACACCACAGCATTTGTGTCCCTATTACCATTCCTGTTAAATTATCTCACGTGGCCTTGCATGAAAGGTACACAAAGCAAGCTTTGGAAAAAACAAGCTATCTTTTTCTTGAAATCCTACAATTAGATTTAACACCTCTGAAGGTAGGCAGCAACTCTAAACATCAGCACAAGCACTTAACATTCTTTTCTCATTAACAGATGGCTACTAATGATTGTTGTTGATAATAACAGTTACCAATTATATTTTACTTAAAGGCAACTTTTGAAGAGGCTGGAGGTTAGAGAAGAAAAAATTGATGGAAATGCCTCAGCACAGCATCCACCTTCACTAGAAAGGTTGTCAAGATGGGCTAATAAAGATTTATGTTTTCATTACCAGCAGATCCCTGGTAAAAGTCTACCACTTCACTCAGGAAATGAAAAACTGGAATGTGTAACAAAAGTAACCGCTCAAAAGTTGCATTCTCCAATATTAAGGTGCTGATGGAAACTATATTATTTGCCTTGTGGGCTTTTTGATGGTGTTTTTTTGTTGGTTTTTTTTTTTTTTCTGTGTTGCTCTTTTTAAAAGATATGCTGCTGTAAATGAACATATGGGACGCTCTGGTAAGTGGCTGCAGAGCAAATGGACTGGTTGAACATGTCCAGCCCAACTACATGCCAAAACCCCACTTCCCCCTTTAGTTTTCCTGGGTCTGAAACTTTGAAAATCTTAGAGAATGCTACTGTGAGGTTTTTCCATCATGTTTTTGTCAAATAAATAAATAATTAGAAGAGTAACTACTGCAATGTCTTTAAATGGCTGATAAAGCAATTATTTCAGTAGTTTTACTTAGACAACAGGCATATCAACTGACATGAGAAAGAACATAATCTACCGATGTTTACTCAAAGCTTGATTTAGGGGATGCTCAACCAATGAAAAATCAAAGCTAACAACTAAACTATAACATCAAATTCAGAGTGATTTCTCATTTATAACTAATTGCCCATCAACAAGTTTATGGATTATGCAACTGATTTTTTTCCAGGCATATTATATACACAAGTTTGTCTGAGGTCAATGAACACACCCTTTCCTAGCAGGCGTGAAAACTTGCTGCTTCAGACACAGACCTCAAATTGATTAGTCATTTCATGAGAAGTGTAGGAATTGAAGATATTATTGGTAACTGATTTCTGAAGAGCTTCTGAAGTGTCCACAGCACTTCAAAGACATTTAAGATTTGCAATTAATAAATATTTTACTACTTGAGCAATTCAATAATATTCTCAGTGAGGCAAGTTAAAAAAAAAAAAGAAACCATTTAGATTCCTAAATTCTCACCTGAACTGAGCTTTGATGTTGCTGGGGCTTGCAGATCTGGTCTGAATTTCTTTCTCCTGTTTTTCTCGCAGAATCCTTTCAGCTAGTAAGAAGTAAGTAGCAGTGATGTGATTGTATTTGTTAGTTTCCAGTGCCCTGAGGAAAGTACAAAACATGAAATAACCCATACATCAATGGTTTTCTCAAAACTGGACATGCATCTCACACAATCTGCTGTACTTCTCAGAGCAGGAAGAGTGCCTGAAAGCAGAACTGTGTATTTTTGATGTTTTGACAAGCATGTCTTGGTTTTATTAAAAATAAAGAGACAAGAAGTCTAGTAATTTCAATTTAAGTAGGATGAAGACATCCTCAGAATATAATCCAAAAATAAATTAAGGAATTCTTCCTTTACTGAACAGTCTTTAAATGATAAAATTGTATTTCAATTGATGCTGTACCCCAGTGATGGGCCTTTCCACTAGCACTTACAACCACAAAGCACTAATATTTGTTAATGCAACAACTGGAGGAAAAATTTTTCACTGTTTTAGAGCTGCCACATTAAGTTTGTGGTAAAATTAAGTTCATAAGCCAATAAGCATCATTCAGACATTCCAACAAGAAAGGATGCTGCTGTTCCGCAGCTAAAAGCTTTAGTGAGACTAATGCTTCCCCACACACACCAATAGACAGTTTTTCCAGCTTAAACACAAACAAATAGAAAACACAATTTTAAGTCCTCTTTCAATTTTGGTAATATTTTAGAAATCTGTGTGGTTTACTCTATTAGAAGAAACTATGTAGCTTTCTGGCAAGCTCACTCAGTGACAATGACTTCTGCATTACATAGATAAAAGGAATAGTATTTTAAGTTAACAGAAGATTCAGGTAACATACTAATGGAAAAATACCAGAATCTATCACCTTTAACTACGCATGAGATATGAAACACAAGTAGAAGGAAGCATGGATTCCAAAGCAGTTACATATACTCAAGGTGGCAAACTGCTGCAGGAATTAAACACTGTTCAAACACATTTTTCTAAATGTTCTTCCTATGGTTGGGACTGCTTCAGTATTTCTCATCCTGCAATATCCTATTACAGAGCAAGATTGTAATATTGTCTGTAAACTGAATAGCTTGATACTTAAACACTGAAGTGCCCAGGTTCTCATGGCATCCTTTAAGCAAGTGACAGATGTACAAAACAAACTCCATATAGAAAGCTGATAATGTACTACAGAACTGGTAACTTACTCCACTATTGTATCTCGGTCTGCTATATCCCCAAGGACCATACGTTGTATTATACTGTTGTGTTCCTCCTCAGAGAGATTTTTATAAGACACAAGAGGAATATTGTACTTTGTTGCAGGAGAAGGGTCAACTCCTTGGAGCCACGCATGGTTTTCAATCTCTTCTAAAGATGCCCTTCGCTTTGGGTCTCTCTGCAACATCCGTGTAATTAGACTGTGAATAAAAAATAAATCTATAAACAAAATGCACTCCCATGTTTAAAAAGCAGCCACTGTAAGAACATTAGCAAGAAATTTTCTGCTGTTGGCCTACACAGATATTTAGAAGTATCTACAGTAAAGAATGTAATGGGAAATTATTTATGCTCAAAGAAATTCCAAATACTGCTGAACCAAAACAAATGAATGACTTATTAAAAACTATAAATGTCACAAACACAGCAGTATTCATTTACTATGCTTAGGTTCTTCACCTGATTTTTCCAGTTTGTTTTGTTTTAATAGGTCTTACAGGGCCATCCAATATAGATTGGATATAAGGAAGAAATTCTTTACTGTTAGGGTGATGAGGCACTGGAACGAGTTGCCCAGGGAAGTTGTGAATGCTCCATCCCTGGCGGTGTTCAAGGCCGGGTTGGACAGAGCCTTGGGTAGCATGGTTTAGTGGGAGGTGTCCCTGCCCATGGCAGGGGGGTTGGAACTAGATGATCTTAAGGTCCTTTCCAACCCTAACTATTCTATCATTCTATGAACTGTCACAGACAGCCTACAGGCTAGTTTGTAAAAGAACTACAATTTTCTATTATTGCTGCTTTCAACAGGAATGGTAAGATAAGTAGAAATACTTTATTCTGAGGTGGCTATCAGACATTTGATTCTTCAGTGTCCCTGAGAGAACAGTGATCTGTTCTATCCAAAGATTAAAAAAAAAAAAGCACAAACCAAAACACTGTCTGAGATGACAAAGTGACAAACCTACTAATGGGTTGATACTGAGTGTTTACAAGCACTAGACAGGAAGTGCATAAACTCCCCATGTAAACAGAGGAAGACGACCTGATTAGCACAGCACATCTTGTTCACTTACTATATGTGAAAAATTCTTGAGGGAGGTATTTTTGGCTTTGCATGACAAATAGAACATGGATATACAGAGTTCTGGTGCCAAGGTTTTAATGAAACTTTATTGCTCTAACATGTGGAATGAACGTTCTGCGGTCCTAGCATAATGCTTTTTATTGTACTAATATACTACACCACGCAATTTTAAACTGTAAGGCCACACAAATCAGAAAGCTAATCACAATTTTCTTTTATTATTACTCCTTTTTAGTGCAAGATGATGCATGGAATTATAAATGGAAGTTAACGCAGACTTCTTGAAAATCTACTGTAAAAAAAGAATGTCACATACTTAGTAGCTGTGGTCGCTGTCTTTACCAGAAAGGAAAGGCGGGACGAGACACGGAAGCCTTGATTTTCTTTGCTTTTGTTAATATTATGACAGGGAACAAATTATATACTTCAACTTTTTTTAAGCTAAACCTGTAGTGAAACCCCACAAATGTGCCACATATACTTCCTGCTTTAAGTTTGCTTATGCATCCCAAACCACCAAGAATGCTTTCCCTCCAAGCAGGAAGTTTAAACATTCCCAGTATCTTTTCCCTAAGAAAACCTATGGAGGACTTGAGTGATGGATTGTACCTTGTTGATAAATCATGCAGAAAAAGCACATCTACTTGGGCCTTTAAGCTAATTAGTATTAACCACTATATTAAGCAAAAGGCTGCAAAAATACATTTCCTGGCCTCAGCAGAGCATGCAGCATCTCAAGAGGTTTATTCAACAGAATTCACTGATAAGAGCTCTTTTAAACCTCTTCCTGTATGTAAAGCTCTTCAAGCTTCTGAGAGCACTGACAGCAACTTTTCCATGTTACTAGAAATACTAGACACTAAGGACAAGACACAAAAAGCCAGCTATGGCATGTTATGTCTTAGATTCCTGGAGGACACAAATGACAGGTGAAGAGAGGAAAGATCATTATGACCACAGCTATAGCAGATCTCATGCTGTGCCAAGCAGCAGAATCCTAGATGCTGCTCTAGCTTTTGACAGGACCAAATGCATTTTTCGAGAATTTCTAAAAGCACCTGGATTTTTCATTTTTATTGAAAATTAAAAGATATACTATTGCAAATTCAAGAACCCAGTCAAACATTATAAAATAGTCTAAGTGATGCAACTGGGATACATATTAAAAGGACTGAAGAGGTCATTAACTGATAGGGAAATACTGGAATATGTCAAAAAACAAAAAAGGTGCAGTGAACACTGCAGAAAACAACATCAAAATGAGTCATGATTCCCAAGTGGCATATGATATTTTAAGACAATATTTTTCTCCCTTGATTGCCTAGAATGTTGATTTGAAGTTGCAACTTCTGTAGGAGATGAGCAAAACTTGCTGTAATATCTCTATGTTTTGACAACTTGTGTTTTGACCAGAAACCTATAGGAATTGTTACCTTTCCAACCTCTGCCACAGAATACTCTCAGCAACACCTTGCAATTTGTCCAGCAAGAGCAGTGGCCAAAGCCAGTCAGTGGTAAACATCCTCTTCAATCATTTATAAAATGCATGACAACTAAGACATAAAGATACATTGTGTAAAAACAAAATGAAGTGTCACACAAGTGTGGGAAAAAAACCTATTGGCAAAAAATATCATGGGATTAATCTTTACAGTAGACACAAAGAGTAAGAAAAGTAATACTGGTGCCCAAGAAACTATCCAATTGACAGAAGGAAACAGGCAAGGAATATTCCACACATGGGTAATATGATATGGGCAGCTCCCAAAGGTAATGAGAATCCACTTCTATAAATGCTTCCAAGTTCTTTAGTACTCTACTTACTCTTTACATTCTTTGGACACATGAGGTGGCACTGTGTATTTGCAGTCCATTATCATAGTCAGAGTTTCACTGTCATTTGCTTCTTGAAATGGTGGCTGTCCGCAAACCAGCATAAAAAGGATGACCCCCAAACTCCATATATCTATAAACAGAAAGCACATACTGTAAACTAACAGTTGAGAAACAGACATAATTACCATAAAAAGCATAAAATATTCTTGAGATGCATACTGGGGTGATTACTGCAGTCTTGATTATGAGCATTGCTTATGGCATTTGCAATTCCACTGAAGTACAAAATACAGTAGTTCCACTGTTCGACAGCTTTCATAGTTGCAGAGGGGAAAAATCAGAATTCATGACTTCAGGTCATGCACAACAGTAGGAGATTCATAACACCTTTGACAGCAAAGTGTTAGATAAAGCTCAGTCTGGTCACTCAGAAGAGAAGAATTCATTACCCTTTTCTTCACTGGTAGGCACAGGTTATTAAAGAGATATTCAAAGCATGTTCCTTTCTGAAGGACTAACATAAACTGTTCTCAGCACAGTTTACATGTTACTCTGAAGTAAGAAATCACAAAGAAAGCCACTTATTTCAATGAAGCTGATTTAGATATGTTTTTCCTTCAGTGATTTTTGCTACTTCCACTGGTAAACCATTAATTTATGTAAAACCATCTTCTCACACCAATCATATTGCAAAGTGTGAAGGGGTGGTTGGTATTTTTTGGTGGTGGTGGTGGTTTTGATGTTGGGTTTGTTCTGGTTTGGTGTTTTAAAATATCCCAATGTAACAGTTAACAGTGATCTCTACTACACTCTGAGAGCCTTCTTGTCCCCTTTTATTTCCTGCTTGTGTAAATATAAAAACACTTAACAATTTTCTTGTTCCCCAGTGAAATGACACAGAAAAAGATGAGAAAGAAGCACTTCCAGGCATGATGCCCTTTAGTTGGTTTCTACTTACTGTAAAAGCTAACATTTAGTTCAAATCTTTATAAAGAGTTTGCCTAAAAGAAAATATTACACAAGTCTCCCTGCATTCAACACAAGAAGCTTAACTATTGAGAAAAGTATCATACTGAAGAAAAATAAATAACTCCGATATATGCTTAGAGAAAAGGCCATGATCTGACACTTAAGCTACAACTCCATGCTCTGGAAATTTCAGTGGTAATTTGGGGTCTTACATCTTAGCACTTCACCGATCCATACCCAGTAAAACTAAACCAACAGATGAAGTGAGAGAAATGTACCTGAACTGGCAGACAACTCCTGAGGAAAGAGGGGAAAGCAGCTGGCACAGGGTGAGGAAGCAGAGCACACCAGTTTGTTCTTGGGAAGGGCTTGCAGGAGGGAACCACACTGAGTTACCCACCCAGCTGCATCTTACTTTATATGGCTAATTCAAAATACTTGACATGCATTTAACACTGAAGGATGGGTACAATTTTATTTAGTAACTTAAATCACACACATTCATCCCTGAAACAATTACTCATTTTGCTACTTACAACCCATTCTTCATATGGTTTAGCTGACAGAGGAACAGAAAAACTATATGGTAATTTTTGTTAGATCTCTAATTTGTAGTAAGTGTATCCTATTAACTCAGACAATTATTTTATCTCTGTTACGCTTACTAAGGGCTCAATTCAATAGGTACTGAGCATTTTGAGGCCTGTGCACCATATCACGCATACCTGCAAATTTAACATGACTATTCCCATGTTTAAGATTCAGTAAGTGCTTAAATACTTCGACAGCCTGATGCCAGAAAGCTAAATATTCTGTAACACATGATTTTTAAAAGCCTCACAAGACAGACAGATGATTTAATCTAAAAGACATCTTCAATTTTGTAAAACTACTTATACCTTTCTCCTGCTGTTCTGTCTGAAAGCCACCAAAAGGTTTTGAGGCATTATCCAAATCTGGATGTCCCACAACACAACAGATTACAAGAACTAATTTTTGCAAGTACATAAAACATATGAATTTATGCTTTCCTATGAACAGTCATCTTTCGGATATTCATGCCCTTCCTAGGTTCTTATCTTTGCCTAAAGATCTATTTTGTGGTATGATCTATCCCAGTATTGTTTGATACTCTCCCCATAATAGAATTCTCCCTGTCCTCTTTCAGTACAAAGCGTTTTAGAAGAGTCCACACAGTATTCATAATTACAGACGAATTACGTTTGCTATAATAAAGCAATATACATTGGTAAATTTACGCCAAGAGAAAAACATTGGGAAGTGTTGTGGTTTAAGCCCCTCGCGCAGTTCGTTCGCTCGCTTCCCCCCTCCTTCTTCCCCTAGTCCTGGGGGAATGGGGAGGAGAATCAAAAGAATGCAACTCCCACAGGTTGAGAAAAGAACAGTTTAGTAACTAAGGCATAACACAAATCACTACTGCTACCACCAATAACAATAATGACCAGGGAAATACAAGGAAAGAGAGTACAACTGCTCACCACCCAATATCAACCCCTACCCCGCAGCAAACCCCCCCCAGCAGTGAGCCACACCCTTCTGGGTCTCTGCCCCTCGTCTTTACATCCTGGGCATGACGTACCGTGACATGGAATAACCTCTTTGGTCAATTTGGGTCAGGTGTCCTGTCTCTGCTTCCTCCTGGCTTCCCCTCTTCCCTGGCATAGCATGAGACGCAGAAAGTCCTTGGTCAGACCAAAACATTACCAAGCAGTAACTGAAAACACTGGCGTTATCAGCACAGCTCCAAGGCCCAAAAGTCAAAAACACAGTGCTGTACCAGCTACCAAGAAGGAGAAAAATGACTGCTACTGCTGAACCCATGACAGTAAGGGAAGCAATACAATTGAGTTGTAAGTTAAAAAAGAGCATATAAAGTGTTTAAACAGAAGAAAAAAATCCCCACAATATTCTAAGAAATCAAGCTTTAACCAGTAAGACAGTCCTAAGAAAAGGATAGCAATCACAGTAAGACAGCAGTTAAAGTTCCATGAAATCATCATATACAGGAAACTAGCAGACTTTGAAGTTTCAACTGCACTGAATAGATACTAAACATCCTTAAGTCTTTCCTTTTAGCAGGCAGTCTCCTAATCAATTTTCTATTTTACACACATGGCTTCTTTTCTTGGATATACATATGCTTCTCTATTTCAGTTTGGAAGGATTTATGATGGTAGATATAATTTCAGTTTTCCAAAAGTTATTTAGATAAACCTGGATGCACAGTTATAAAAGGAAGAAAAAACACTTTTCAGAAACAGAACCCAACTAATCCTCTGAATACAAAAACAAAACAAACCAAAACTCAATATTGGTTGCTATAGTCAGTGTCCAGTTAATATATCAGTATTTTGACAAACAGAATAGTAATTACTGGTTAGCCAGCACATACTACGGAGTTTTGTGTATTTTTCTTTCACTACTGTATTTTGCACTCCATATCCACAGGTCTTTCCAGATAACAAGAACTGCTAATGATGAAATGAAACAACCTTTTTCCTCTCTTTTTTCTTTTTTTAAATACAACTGCACAAGAAATATCATACAAACCGTAGTTAATAGTGAAATATCAGTCACGTTGGAACTGTTCATGAGGTACCATTCCTATGGTAACAATCAGACTTGATGATCTTAAAGGTTCTTTCCAACCTAGTTGATTCTATGATTCTATGCACTGAATTGCTACTGTATGTCAGCGTATCATGCATTTTGTATAATGCACAAGATGTACACTAAAAGGACATCATGCGCATGCAGAAAAAAGTTTTGTTAGAAACTTGAAATGGTGCTTAAGACTCTTTGACCGTGTCACATCATCTGTATGTTCTTACACTCTCAGCAAAGTGCACTAGGGTAGCAGCAACTACACTATTTCATTCTTGCATACTACAGACAAAGCTTACCATTACATTTTTCAGACAAATGTGTGTTAGCCTGCCAGTATAGCAGACACTTATTCTGATGTGACCAACAAATAGCAATGGAGAGAAAAAACTGAATTGCTTTTATTCTCACTGTATTTTTACAGCTGTGGCTGAAGATCAACTTCCTTGCATCCACAGTCATGGCTGCTAAAATGACTTAGCTCAGAGTGTCAAGGACACAGCTGAGCAGCCTAAGCAGACTTGAAAGTACAGTAATAACTAGGAAGCAAGAAAATATTGTGCCTAAGGAAGTTTAATCTGCATGTTAAGACTGAAGACAGAAAAATCACTGGAAGACTAAAGTGCAGACCTTATGTCATAAGACAAAGGTCATCTTGAGGTCACCTTCACAAGCACTCCTATTATCATATTATAGCAAACCTCTTCTCATTTATGGAAGCATAGAAAAGTGAATTAAGAGGCCAAATTCAAGAGTTCTGTCTTGTTCCTTCATATACAGACTCCCTAATCAAGCGGTTGCTTCCTTGTACATTTTCTCTGTCACAGCTGAACTAGACCCAGTCACTTGTGTGCAACTCCACATGCAATTAAAACCAACCAATCTGATAAATGATGCAACATCTTTAAAAAGACTCTCTTTCTGGTCAACTGCAAGTTTCCACCTTGTTAAAGGCACAACAGAAAACGTACATGTTGCTACAGCCACATCTAAGAAAAAAGAAAACTCACAGTGTTTGCATGTGTGTCCTCCACCCCAAAGTGGCAAAACTTGGTTCATTTTCCAGCAGCTTTTTTCCTATATACAAATGACCAGAGATCAGCTTACAGATCTTTGGTTAAGGGCGTTTGCAGAAATTTTTGATGGTCTTTGACTGCAAAAGTTGCATAATGACCAAGCTCAGTATGTTCTGTCATCCAGCATTTCAGGTAACAATCTATGAGAGTTTGCTTAAAAAGAATGATGAGTACATAAGCAACCATCATAATCATGCATCACAATAATTAAGAGGGATGTTGCCAGCAGATCAAGTGAGAAGACCCTTCACCTCTGCTCAGCACTTCTGAGGCCACATCTGAAGCACTGTGTCCAGTTCTGGGCTCCACAGTACAACAGAGATATGGACATACTGGAGATAGCCCAATGAAAGTGATGAAGGGACTGGAGCATCTCTCTAGGTGTTCCTGCTTGACCAGGGGGATTACACCAGATGACCTTCAGAGGCACCCTCCCTGCAGCATGAAGCACCCAGAGTAAAACTATACTTGACCATGAGAAGCAGCACATTCTAGGTGTTTGAGAAACTGGAAGCATGACAGCACAGCAAGAACTAAAATAACATTGATAGTGTGAACACAAAGAACTTGAATGCTTCATTTAAAGCAGCACGGTGTTGTCTCAGCTCCATTATAACAACTATTTTTCACTCCTCACATCACTGTGTAAAGTGTATGGTAAGTGTAAAGGAAGTGCTAAAAAAAGCTGAAAGGAAGCAGGAAACATTAAACGAATTTTCAAGTAACTTAATTTGAAATACACAAACCCAGCAAGAACAATGAAAAAATGGAACTGGTATTTTAAAAGTAGATTATTCAGTGGTATTTCAAACTACCACCATTACTCAGACAACAGCTGCGTGCAACTCTAAACAAAAGAACAGTAACAACAGTATCTTGCCCTTCTCAACCTACCACAAGATTTCATACATGCACTTTTTCCAAGACACACACAACATGCTGGATTAAATAAAAAGTAGAATTTTTACTGGCAGACCACAGAATGGTTTGGATTGGAAAGGACCTTAAGATCATTTAGTTCTAGGTCTTCCACTAGACCAGGCTGCTCCAAGCTCCTGTGTCCAAGCTGGCCTTGAACACTGCAGGGATGGGGCAGCCACAGCTTCTCTACACAACCTGTTTCAGTGCCTCATCACCCTCACAGGGAAGACCTTCCTTACATCCAACCTAAATCTCCCCTGTTTTATTATAAACCCATCACCCCTCGTCTTATCCCTACAGCCCTTAATGAAGAATCCCTCTCCAGCATCCTTGTAACGCCTTTAAGATACTGGAAAGCTGCTATGAGGTCTGCACACAGCTGCTCTTCTCCAGGCTGAACAGTCCCAACTTTCTCAGCCTGTCTTCATTTGGGAGGCGTTCCAGCCCCCTTATCATCCTCATGGCCCTCCTCTGGACTTGCTCTAGTACCTTCACGTCCTTCTTATCTCAGTTTCAAGGACAACAGATATCCTTCCAGTTTTGCTTTATAAAATTTTTATTTTATACGTTTTGAAGACACTTAATAGTCTGACATAGATAATACTATCGAAAAGGGGAAAATAGATCCATAAACTTGACGGTTAAAGTATTGTTTGTAAACATCTCTTCTAAATTTAAGTAGGTGACCTACACTCCCAACATGCAAATAAGTTCAAACATGCTGGTTTGGCAGCGTTCAGTGTAACTTGAAATCCAAGGTTTAGACTCTGAAGATTTCAAAGCAGATATTCCAAAATAATGCGTTAATACCCACATAACATTTTGAAAGAGTTAAAAGATCAACAGTTAAATGACTATATGGTACATTCAAGAACTGTTAAGTTTATACCCAAATTTTTAGTTTAAACCATTCTATATATGCAGAAATCAATTCTGTACCTGTGCTTTCCACCTTTCTCTACTGGAGATTCACAACTGCAGGTTTTTCTGTCAAATTCAGAAAAATACCGCAAAAAAAGGTTTAAAGAAATGAAAATTATGCTTCTAAGGTACAATTTTTTGTTCACCCATTTAATGCAATAACTATGGTAGATTTTGGAGAATTCTTTGTTTCCAGAATAGTGCCACCTGGCTAAGAGATGAAAGATCTTTATGCGTGGCTGTTTGAGAAATTAGTAAAGGAGAATCAGATTATTTTATTATAGTGCATTTTTACAAGATGTTTTTATTTCCCCAAACAGTACACAAAGCCACACAACAGGAACATTCTTTGCCACTCAGTTTTGTGCTGTCATAATCAGTGTTGCTCTATTATTCTTTCCTATTAACAGAGAAAACTTATCTGTCCTCTGGATCCCAAGGAAGACAGAAGATGGAGGTTTGCACTCTGCTGATCAAGTGCTTTGACCAAAAATTGGTCAGTACATGCTGCCTATTCTTGTTCTGTATCCTGCTATTGGCCATTTCTGCTCACATCCTAGGTGTCAAAAAAGGGAATAAGTCCTCCCGCTGGGAGACCGCTTCCACCAGCACAGCAGAAAATAACACCTTGATCTTTCATTTGTAAATCCCAAAGACTGTTCTTCCCCTATTAAAAAGGGGAAGTTCACTCAAAATGAGTGAAAGCCTCAGTCAAGATCTAGTGATCTTATTTGGTCAAAAGCATCAACTGTGACAAGACAGTTGCATAAGCAGATTAGAAAGATGTTGGAGCAGCAATGAGATAAAAGCCCGACATCTCATCAAAGCAAGGCTTTCAGATCTAATAAGAGATTCTATTTCTTTCTGCTAATAACTGGGAAAAGGTGGAAGAAAAATAAAAACTCAAAGATTTAAGGAACAGATGTTTTTCTTTAGATCTCCACACAGTTGCAAAACATAGCTTTTTTAAGTGAAAAGAGCCCTTATAGTACGTTGACACCTTATGTCAACTCAGGGGAAAAATCCTAGCTGGAACAGTTTCCTACCTTTACACACCATTAGAAGCTGTAGATATACATTAAAGAGCAAAGATGACAACATCTATTTACATATTTACCCATTCACTGAATGGCACTAGTTCACAAAAGGGCTACACAAGCACCAAAATAAAAAAAAAAAAAACACAAAGGACTGTGCAGAACTATATGGGCAGGATCTGAGTGCAGAGTAAGATTGCTTTTTTGAGATCTGTTAAATGGGCTACAGCATTGTCTCCCTTCAATTCAATGAAAATACAGTTTGACATGAAGGATACACAGTAAAGAACACAGCAGAGACGTACCTTATTCCCCTTGCATACCATTTTAAGATAATATATTAGCTATAATGCTACATTAATGCTAAAAAAAAATCAGGTTTAAGACAAAACTTTCAGATATTGTAATAAATGTACTGCTGGATAGTGCAACCAGATAAAGGAGCAGGTTTTGTAAGCCAAACTCCTTGACCTGGGCCAATGACTCAGCATATATTTTCAGTTATATTCCCTTATCAAACAGTTCAGAACTGAGGTGCCACTGCCAATTCTAGATTTGAGACTCTTGACTGAAGGAACACAGGGAAGACAAGGGCTACAGAGACCCACCTTTAGCAGAGCAGATCTAACCAAGAATTTATTTTTAACAATTTCAAGTTATTTTACTACTCTTAGTAATATAGAAGTCGGAGGCTTTCTGGAAACTGATTAATTCTCTCCTCCCCTTAAAGGGTCATCTAATTTGCCCTCTTCAGAAAACTGAACTTAGGCCTGACATGCTGCATTGAACATACTCGTGACCTGTAAAACTTCAAAGGATTATGGTGAAGGAAGGCACAGGTATACTGCAGCGGTCAAAATCGAGGTCTTTTTCAAAAGCACAGTGAAGACCTCAAGATGCAATTTAGCCTTTAAATTGCGTAGTAGTAACTTGAAACTGCCATTGCGATAGCAATAATAAAATAAGCGAGATTAGGATTTTAAAAAGCAGTAGTAGCTAGCTGCAGTAGAGAATATTCTACTGGTTTTAAAGCCATTAAGTAATGTTGAACAGGAAAGGACTGTTGAAGCAGGATTCCTAGAACCATGACAACCAGGGCTTTGTATACACAACTTCCTTACATAACATGAAGTCACTGCCATAGAAACCGAACTACATCATTAGCTGTCTATGCTACACCTGCCTTAACACAGGGCAGTCAAACATCTGTTATGTTCAAGTTTGTGCACTGCACAGAGGATATCCATATTCCTCTGCTTGACCACTGGAGCTTCACCATTTCATTAGCTATTGATTGCTTTCTAAAGTTCCTCATTTACTCCTAAAATAAGCACTATGGAAGTCAAACGTGTCACACTTTGTATAAGCATATATATAATAATCACATATATAATAATATCACATATAATGTGATTTTAAGCAGCCTAAAACCCATACTCATTTTGAAATAGATGCATTTAACTTTTAACTACCTAATGTAAATTGAGTCTGCTTATTAAAGTTGTTTGGTTTGGTCCTCAACAGGAAAAAGGTGGGTCTTTTTTTCTTCTAGCTTAAATGTAGAACTACTTAACAGTTTATACAGTGTACATTTCTCAGTTAATAAGACAGATCTTTCTCCAGAAAGTCTGCTTCTTCAAAAGTGATATGTAACACTGAGTAAATTTAGTCAGGTTTTATGCATTTCTCATTGTAATGTTTACTATAACAGTTATCTTCTATTAGAAGCCATTTAATAAGCATAAAAGAAAACAAATCTTTTATGGAGATGACAGAAATGTTTACATGTTTATTTTGCCACTGCAGCAGTATCAACAAACTGTGGATAAACAAAGGATGGAAATGGATCCCAATTTCCAGCATTATGGGCAATTACTCTAACCTCCACCTTAACACATTAAAGAATGCCATCACCACTGCATCAAAACAGACTTATGGAAGAAAGCCCAATCCATAGAAACTTAAAACACTCAACACATCAGCTTTTAAATATCAAGGTCTTCTACATAGAGCTAAAAACCAAAAGCCAATGCAAAGATCATCAGCATCTCTGCACTTTGGGCACACTCAGGCTAACACAGCAGCTGAGCAGTTATGTAAAGACTGCTGTTTTAAACTCCAGACACAAAACCCTATCATGAACTGTTTTATTTGGGTTGTAATTTAGGGGTGGAACCTTCACTGGGCTCCAAGTAGGTACAAGCTGATAATTCAGTGGTAAGAATGCTTTTTACAAGTTGAAATGTAAGATCCTGTTCACAGCATAGGCTATGGAAAACAGAAGGAACAAATTTATAGCATAGCTTCACGTAATAGTCTGAAGAACCAGAACACAGTTTAAGAGTAAAAATTAATATGACATGTCAAACACTGCAGAAAATGAAACTTCTATTAGAAAGTGATGAAAAATTACATCCTACAGTATAAAAGGATAAAAACTGATATAATACTGAATTGTTTGGATAGCATCTATCGATATACTTGTACTTCAAAAGGAGAATTAGAAAAATATTTCCACTCCTATATAAGTTAAAAACTTTAAAAAATTGCATCTCTTGTATAAAAAGTCAGTAGCAAGATAATATAGAGTAACTGTTAGTGATTTCATTATTTCTATGTATCATGTCATGGGTTCAGCAGTAGCAGTCATTTTTCTCCTTCTTGGTAGCTGGTGCAGCACTGTGTTTTTTATTTTGGGCCTGGGAGCAGCGCTGATAACACCAGTGTTTATAGTTACTGCTTGGCAATGTTTTGGTTTGACCAAGGACTTTCTGAGCCTCATGCTATGCCAGGGAGGAGGAGAGCCGGGAGGAGGCAGAGACAGGACACCTGACCCAAACTGACCAAAGAGGTTATTCCATACCACAGCACGTCACGTCCAGGATGGGAACACAGAGAGCAGAGACCCGGAAGGGTGTGGGTGTAGTGATGGACTGGGGGTGCACGGCATGATCAGGTTTTTGGTAGTGGGGGGTTTACTGCTGGGGGGTGCACTGGCTGGGTCGGGCTTGGTGAGCAGTTGTATTCTCTTTCCTTGTATTTCTCTTGTATTATTACTGGTGGTAGCAGTAGTGATTTGTGTTATACCTTAGTTACTAAACTGCTCTTATCTCAACCTGTGCGAGTTGAATTCTTTTGATTCTCCTCCCCATCCCCCCGGGACTGGGGGAAGAAAGAGGGGGAGTGAGTGAGTGAGTAAAACTGCGTGGGTGGGGGGCTTAAACCACGACAATCACAAGTATTTTTACACTACCATGTGCACAGACCGCTGGAAGATGCTCAGACTGGACCACTTGTGAAATCTGAAGAGTGTGGGTAAACAACAAAGATTGCTTTTTCACAGTCAGTTTTTAAGTGATTGAAGTGTTCTTCCATTCTTTAGCTTTTAATGAAAAAGGCTTCGGATAAACTTGTGTACTGATCTCTCTAGTTTTCAGGGATACCACTATTTTAATTCAGCTATTTTTGGGGTCTTTGTAAAGTGCAATTTATTTTTCCCTTGCAGAAAGCTGAGGAAGAGATCTGCAATCAACGCTAACATTTTCAAAATTAATAGGCACAACTGGGTTTTCTTCTTGTTTTAAAGCACTACAAATCCAATTAAAATTGCTACCAGAACACATAGACAAGTGAATTAGAAGAAATCTTTTCCTTCCCCCATCCATCCAAAAAAGAGCGTGAATAGCAAATGGCATTTAGCAGTTTATTTTCATAATTAGCTTATCTGTCTGATGAAACAGTCTGCTCTATAGATGTTATCTTATTTGATTAAAACACGATTGTCAGTAACCAGTCTTATCTTTGGAATCGTTTCTTATTTTCATTCAATGTGGCAACTAGTACTTAGTTTTCCCTGAAGACAATAGCATGGGTTTTGCTGGTTGCATAAAACTATTAAAATACAGAAAAACAGTTGTTCCTTTTTTTTTAGTAATTACTGCCTCTCAAATTTCAGTAAGGATATTTCGACAAAAAACACCACCCTTGAAAGGTCTTACTGAACACATACCACTGCCTTTATTCCAGAATAGCCTGCTTGGCTCATCAATTCTGCATTTAGAAATGCATTCTATCTCCTTTGGTTTCTGTTGCTTAGCCACATTTCAGAAGTTACTGAGTCTACATTAAAAACACAAAGAAAACCAACATTTTTTGTGTGAATTCCAATACTCCTGCTTCAGGAAATGAGCCAGGATAAACACCAATACTGATTAGTTAGATTTAAAAGGAAGGTTTTCTCTCTATATAAAACATATTCTCAAAATCACTGGACATATCCATCTATAGAGCACATACAGCTTATGCACATGTTTCACTGCAATGTTTTTGGTCTCTTTTGTATATAAATACTAAAATTAGTTTGCTCCTGGTATCTAAGAAACCCCTCATATTTTCCGATTGACTACCTCTGCCTAGAGGTTTAAGCTGTAGAATGTATTATTAGCACTTTAATTATAAAAAAATGTGAATGCAAAAATTAAGCATCTGGTTTATAGCTAAGTAGAGTACACCACTGATTTAGGTCCCACCATATCCATGTTGCCAAATTAGTCAGCCATGGGCTGAACATACGTAATATGAGTATTTGTTTGCAAGATACATGAAATGAAGCTTCCTGGCTGTGGAGATGTATTTGACATAATGAAATCTTGTTCCACAACAGCAGTTTGAAACATTATGAAAACAGTTCCTTCATGAACACAGTGAGATGACTAAGAATCATCCCTATACTTAAGTCACAGTTTACCTGATATGGTAGCAACTGAAGACTATCTTGACAGGTTCTCTTCTATAGTTTCACTTGGATAAATTATTTTTTGCTTCACCCAGCAATTTACTGGTGAATGCATTAAAACTTGTGCATAAAGTATTCCAGAATGGAACATAAGTCATACTTTATAAATACTAGCTGACACAGATTTACTGAGAAGTTATTAAAATCACAGACTCCCACCCTTCATTACAGCTCCGTCACATCATAACTTCACTTCTGGATATAAGGCCCCTAAACCTGTAGCACAACACCCTCAATTTGAGGCATTAAGAGTACTTTCTTGTCAATAAGTAATTGGATTGAGAGTAAAATGCAGAACCAAAGGATAATACACTATACGAAACATGGGACTCCCCCACCTGCATACGAATTGGCACAGAAGTAAATTCTTTGTTAACATGGCATGAATATTCTCAAGATTGAAACTTCCTAAAAGTATTCTAACAACCAATTCCTTGCATTTGCCCCTTCTAAAAATTATAAAAAGTTCATTTCTGACAACTTTTTAAATTTGATTTGTTTTTTTCATCAGTGAGATACACAGCACAGCAGGGAGAAGGCAGAAGAGTGTGACTACTAACACAAGGACGCAGGAGGAAAGCACAGCACGGATATACTGTGTACTCGCACCAATTCCTTCTGTTTTGCTTCAAAAAACATTTGAAGTTGGAAAGTAGAGCACACAATTCTCCTAAAACCGCACTTTGGATACTTAATGAGATTCTCTTACATGGAAGTTGAAATAAATAAGCTAGGCTGAGTTCATTGAACCTGAACTTGCTAACACAAAAAAAGCACTGGTCCTACCACCTTCCCCCACTACTCTAATCCAAACTGCATGCTCCCTTCACTTCATTTGTACCAGCTCTTTCACTCAGTGCTAAGGGAACAGCCAGTTCTACTAACCAGGCAGAAGGTAAACCTTCTGGTAAGGTAAGGCAGAAAAGGCTTCTGTCAAGGGAGCTGATAAAAACAATTCATCAAATGGTCAGTCATGAACAGAGTGCAGCGCATGAGGAGTAAGTTCTGCACTGGTGCAAGCAAAACAGGGAAGATCTTTCATGCTGGAAGCAGCTAAGTATTACACTTGTAGCTTTCTGCATCCTTGTATCTTCAAGCTTTTTCTATAATATGTCTAACTATAAATCTTCTATAGTGTTGCAATACAACATTAAAAAGGGAGAATTTCAAAACAGAACAATCAGTGAAAGCTTTTGCGGGACTTCTTGCTTTTCATTTCTGTCATGTTGGGCTATAATCTGATTTTGAGCATACTGAAACTCCAGAATGCTGTCAGGTATGCTAAATGATTCAATACCAATACTGTATATGGTTTGCAAGTATTTTACCATTTTTTAACTCAAGCCTGTGAAATCTTGTATTCAGCATTTTTATTGCATAAAAGGTTATTGTTACATGCACTGGCCGTTATGCTTATATTAGTCATTAGGTTTGTGAATAAAATGCTATACCCACACAGAAACATCAAAACTAGCTCCGGAGGCCAGATAAGGCTCAAGCACCAGATAAGTGTGGCTGAGGCTTCGAAAACCCACTCCAGCCACACTATATTCAAGTAAGAATGCAAACATTTGATGCAAAAAGAAAACAAAAGAGTTCGTGATTATTCCAACAAAAGACAAAGTGGGTCTAAAACCAGTATAATGATCTCAGGAAAGCAAAACGTATGTATGACAAATCCTTTGTTTTCTTTAACAAGATACCCAGGTCTGGGTTGCGCAAGAACGCCACCACCTAACCACTAAAGCAATGGATGTTTTCCAAGTGGTTTGCCTTTGCAACTGAGGCAGCAGGAAACTGGATTTAGACTACAAACTGCCAGTTGCAGTAGTATGCAGCAGTATAACACTGAGCCACAGTAACCACAGCATTCTTGTTAGTCGTGTCTTTTAGGAGGAATATGCTGCCACCATTCTCTTGGTGCTGCTGTGACAACAAACCACAGTGCTAAGTAATTGTAATGGTACTTACAATGTTATTTGTGTATTACATTACCCTGTTAGAGGCCTGCACTCAACTGCTAAATAAACAATCACAATCTTAGAATCTGAATTTGCTCATTTCTCATCCCCAGAAGGATGAACTCACTCTGCAATTGTTTCCATGCAGCTACAAAACCACATACAGAATATCTGACAATAATAATAAAACCTATCAGAAATGCCAATGCCTTCCAGAATTACTGTAGCCCACACAGCACTTAATACTTCACAGAGATGCCAAGCAGTTAAAATAGAATTTGCTCTCCTCTGAAAGGATCAACTGATCTGCAAAACTGTAATTAAACTTTACCACCTAGGAAAGAGGTCATTTCTACTCATTTAATGATCCAATCTCTGTTGATGCTGGTAGAGCAAAAGTATTACCAGAAACATGCTTTATTCTTTCTCACCTGTAGTTATGCGCTTCCGAATACTGCTGGAGTTCACTGGATTGCACCACTGTTCTAGACAGAACTCAGCCTGATCTAAAATATGACCATTTGATTTACAAAATGAACTTGATGTGCAACAGCAGTCCTCTCACTTTCCTCTGACCAGAACAAATTTTAATTCAGTGTGAAAAAAATATGGGAAACTACAGGCAACAGAACTTATAATCTAACTCATCTTTTTGAAAAGCCCTGGGAGCACATGATCATTGCCTAATATTTCTCTTGCCTCATTTTAACTACAGCCTTAAACACAAAAAGGAAATAAGAGACCTAAATTAGTCTCTTTTGAAGTGTGAAAACTTTAAAGAAGCATCACAAAGGCGACATTAATCCCTGAACTGGCTGAAACAATTATGTTTTCATAAAGCAAGCTTTTCCATGATATTTATGAAACACATAAGACTTGCCCTGAATATTTCAGCTCTTTGCAGCAAACAAATGTATCCTTCATATCGCATTCTAATACTATCCATAAGACACCAGAGAAGCCATGTTTGTGGAAAAGATCTTCAGCAAGAAAAAACTACTGTATACCTTGATCAGTTTTTCTTGCAGTAATTTTTGCAAATACAACAACTTCGGATAAATGTAAGCAGGTTTAAAAAACATTTAAGGAATACAAATATACCTTAACATGCTCAGTGTATAGGCAGGGCAATCCTTTTTAATTTTGGCATTTTAGTAAATCAAGCTGGTTTTCAAGCGACCATAAAGGGGCAGGACCATGTAGCTGCACTGGAGAAAGCATGACCTCCTTTCTCATAAGCAACTAACTTTCAGACTGGTTCAGCCGTAATGTAATTGCATCCTAACTGCAAAAAATCTTTGCCATTGCCAGTCATTACTGCAATATTAATGGCCCTCTTCAGCCAACAACTGAATGAGTTCACAGCACTTCACCATAATTTCAGGCTATATATACACACACCTTGCATACTACTGGCACCAAAATGTAACTGATATAATTTCTTGTCTTTGAAAATCACACAATCACACAATCGTTTGGGTTGGAAGGGACCTTAAAGATTATCTAGTTCCAACCATCATGCTATGGGCAGGGACACCTTCCACTAGGCCAGACTGCTCAAAGCCCCACCCAACCTGGCCTTGAACACTGCCAGGGATGGGGCACCCACAGCTTCTCTAGGCAACCTGTGCCAGCGCCTCACCACCCTCATAGTGAAGAATTTATTCCCAGTATCCAACCTGACCCCACCTTCTTTCAGTTTAAAGCCATTCCCCCTTTACTTGTTACTACATGCCCTTGTAAAAAGCCCCTCTCTCCAGATTTCTTCAAGGCCCGTTTAGGTACTGGAAGGCTGCTATAAGGCCTCCCTGGAGCCTTCTCTTATCCAGCCTGAACAACTCTGATTCTTCTCAGCCTGTCTTCATAGAAGAGGTGCTCCAGCCCTTTGATCATCCTCATGGCTCTTCTCTGGACTTACTTGAGCAGCTCCACATCTCCCTTGTGTTGGGGGCCACAAGAGCTGGATGCAATACTCCAGGTAGGGTCTCATGAGAGCAGAGGGGAGAATCACCTCTCTTGACCAATACACATTTTGTTCTAAACACCCACTATATACTCAAACAATAACTAATATTGAACAGTGTTTAGTAAGGTTTAAAACTTATGACTTACCAACTACATTTTTTCAAAGGGAAATAAAAATCAGACTTTTTTCTTCCACACTGTTCAGTCAATTTTCAACATATACAAAACACTACAAACTCCTCTGCCTGCCTCCCCTTAATCTTTGTTCCATGTCAATTATCTTGATAGATAAAAATTATTTTATTCTCCTCAACAAGCACCTCTCACAAAAATATTTGAGGTAGTTTAAAACATTGAGATTAGTCAATTTGTATTTATTAAGGCCTTGCTTATACAATCAGTCAATTTAAAACTAAACTCTCAGTAACACAAGGAAATGAACTGCCAAGAAATCACACAGGCTCACACAGGGACCTGTATCCATTCTTCCTCCTTCCTTTTACACTACAGTCAAGGATAACCCTGGTCCCTCTTTGGCAGTACATGCTAATTAGAAAACCCACGCAGCAGCCAAAAAAGGGAGTGTAACTATGGAACAATAGTGGTCTGGACATTCAGAGGGCAGGGTGATGCTGTATTAGAGGGCAGCTAGGAAGTGACAACTTGGTGAAGGGTCACATGTGCCCATGGGAGACATCTGATCCCTTGCACCAGTGGTTAGTGCTGTTTACTGGAACCCAAACCCATGAGTGGTCCAAGACTGTTTCCATCCTGTCTGGGCTGGATAACCCAAGACTAGGAAGGAGCAAATTCCCATTCAGAGGTATTTTTAAAGGTTCCACTTCATAAACAGGCTAAAAATGATAGCCTGCTCAACCTCAAAAAATTACATCAGCAGAGCAAAAAACTTAGCATAGAAGAAGGCATTTTCCCAGCTATATACAATCCACTGACAGAGACAACATGACCACTGGACTCTGCAGCTTATAAAGCATCTAATATAATTCCAAGCATCTTCAGTTGGGCAGCAATTACAAAACTTCAGTTTTCGCTCAGTATCCAAAATCTGACTGCTACTCTCTCAAAACATAATTCATATAAGAAACTGTATAGAATACTTAACAAATGTACTGTTTCATGTAGTTTTGGAGGGCACTGCATGCTTCAGGACTCATACTTCAGGAAATTCTCAACATAAAAAGACAAAGAACACCACACAAAAATTCAGGAGTTAGGATCCCCGATTTGCCACTAATAAAAACAGAACTCTCTCATCTAAAACAGTGGCCTCTAAATAGAAATCATTTTGTCAAGCATCACTTCAGCATCACCGTGGATTTGCAAACCCAAACAGCACAGACCTCTAAAATTCCCAATTATAGCACACTTGAGAAAGTATCCCACAGCAAAACACCTATTCAAAGTTAGAAGCCATGAAGTAACATTCAAATGTTTAGGCGAAGACCACAAGATCTACTAGCTAAAAATATTTATATTAAAAATAATGCAAGAATTTTAGTTTACTAGCCTGCAGGAATACTTTGTCAGCATGTAAAATTTGCTGACTGTTTACCTCCAGTAGATTGGCAAGAAAATGGACAAATCAGTCTTAATTTAAACCACCACCACAGCTACTACTATAATCACAGCAAAACACACACAGCTGTGTTAGAGCCTTAATGGGTGTTGTTAAGACAGTGTAAGGATCACATACTGGGCACTCAAGAACTAGAGGCATGTTGACTACAGCAAGGTATTTCTGAAGCATCATTTGGAACTGAATTTATTGGAGAGAAGTACTATCCCAACCAACAGATAGGATTAACCTGTATGGCTACCGAATATTATCTAGCTACTCTTTACCAATGCTTATGACTATTTGAAAAAACCCTCTAAGTTAATTCTAGTATCATATGCAGTAGATCTAACAGAGAGAGCAAGAGAATTATCTGCAGTCTGCCTAGCACACTTTCCAGCTAGAAACATACAGACATTCACACATTACTATTTCTTCTACCTTTCAGACAATTGGGAGCAACTAGAAACTCACTCTACTTTCAGTTCTCAGACAAGAAAAGGGCAGAGAAGGGGGAGTTAAAGCCTTCTTTAACTCCCCATCTCCTCCTCTGATTAGGTTTAGCCAAATTAGTATTTATTAGAAATTGATTCCTACCACCTTGCAGCATAAGATATAAGTAGCCTGGACTCACACTGTCATTCTTATATAGCTGAAATGAGCAAAGAAAATCACTCGAGTGTTTGGGGTTTTTTCAGCAGCAATGGGGGTAACAATGGACATTAAATTAAAAACAGGCACTTTTCTGAAAAGGAGATGGGTCCTCTTAACAAAGCAAGTACAAATATGCATTGCATTCACATTCTTAGTAGAAAAGTTAATTACAATGCATACAATTGCATCACTTCATACACAAGGAACTTTTAAGCATTTTTGCAAATGTTTGAGTATTGAATGGAGCCGCTCCAACATCAATTCATCCATAACCCATCCAGATTATAAAATTATTTCTTGCCAGTTAGCTGGCTTTCACATATGGCATTATCTTGAAACAGAAAACAGAGTGCTACAACACCACAGTACTTAAGTTTAGATTAATAGTTGAATTCAAAAAAGGACATACCCACTGCTGGTGCATCATATTCATCCCCAAGTAGAATTTCAGGAGCAGAATATGCAAGAGATCCACAGCTTGTGGTAAGCTTCTTTCCAGGCTGAAATTTATTGCTGAATCCAAAATCAGTCAATTTCACAAGTCCTTGTTTTTCAAAGAAGACCACATTCTCTGGCTTTAAGTCTCTGTGAACTACATGCAGTTTATGGCAGTAGGATATAGCATGAACTATTTGAGCAAAGTATTTTTTTGCCAGATCCTCATTCAGACCTTCTTCATGTTTCATGATGTAATCAAACATATCTCCTCCATCACCTAGCTCTAAGATAAGATAAAGCTTAGTCTGGGTATCAATCACTTCATACAGCCGTACTATATTGGGATGTTGCACTAGTTTCATGCATCTAACTTCTTGAAAAAGATGTCCAGTAGCTAAAGTGTCTAGTTTGGTCTTGTCAATTACTTTTACTGCTACTTTTTCACCTGTAAAGACATGCCGAGCAAGTTTGACCACAGCAAAATGGCCTCTGCCCAAAGTTTTATCCAAGTCATACAATCCTGCAATTTTTCCATCGTATCCTCGCTTGAAGCCTGCCATTCTGTTTCAGAAGATGAAATAATCTTTAAGCTCTTTGGAAGTGCGATCTTTTCATATAAGAGTATCTGATGCAAATAAACAGCTCATTGTCACTGCCAAGCATACCTAAAAATAAAGGATAAGATTACACATTTGTGTAAAAATAAGCAAAATTATTACCCTGTAATTCTCCTAAAGTTATACTGGCACATTTTTGCAGATTACTTATGAAATTCTTCAGGGTTTTTTGCAAAGGGTTTGATAAGCCATGTTGTGTTAACCAACAAATTTCTGAAATCACAACAGTGCAACAATGAAAATTTCTCTTAAACAGTGGCCTTCATGTTTTTGAGTTAGAAATCTTGCAAGCAACACTTGAAAAAGTCAGCATTATGAGGACTGTTAAAATTGGCAAATCTGAAATCTGTAACTTTTATGGCTACATCAGGAACCAGCCAGGCACCACAGAACACTGACAAGATGAACATGCTTGGTTTACTTAGTTTTGACATATTCCTTCATGTTGCAGCATGCAACAGCAGTAATACAAAGTTTTGAATACATTCTCCCTTTTAACAGTTTCTTGTTTAGCAAAGCTCATACTGACATAGGCGGCTTAATTTTGTTACTCTAGTTTGAGTATTATCAATCGATACTGTAATTACAACAAATAAAGCTTTATAGGCTGAAATGAAACATTTGGGTTGGATGTACTCTTAGTGCTAAACAAAAATGTCTTGTTAAATATTTTGACTGGAGTTATAAAAACTGGTGATAAAAAGTTTGCATGTAGGCTCCACATGTTCAGTAGTCCTGAGAATGAGTCAGGAGAAGGGGAAAAAAGTGTGAAGGAAAGGAAGAGAACTCAAAGGTTCAGCTTACTTACGCTGAACTCCCTCTTTTAGTTAATCTGGCATTTAAGCAAACAAGATCCAATTTATAAAACATTCATATTAAAACCTGTTTTTTCTGTCCCATTGCCATTTTTTTTTCACATACAAAACCTCCCCAGAACTCTTCCTGCATCTTTAACTTAGATTGAGATTTACATAAAAATCTGTAGCTATCAAAAAGCTAACCATTTCTCCCACTCTGAGTGCAAAGTAGCTAGAAATATTAAAATTAGAGGGCTTATTGCCAACTCAAAATACAGAAAACAGCTCTTTAGCATGTATTTTCTGTTTCAAAACTGAACTTCAGAAAGAAAATCTCTGAAAATGAATCTGGCAAACAAACAGACCTTTACATTAGTTATTCTCAAGTCAAAACGTAAGCATTAGATTAAAACCACTCCCTGCTAAACAAGTTATTTCACAGGCAGTGAAACTAATGAACCTGGTTTCATATGGATTCAATTACAAGGCTGGGGGTCCTATGAGGATTCTCTGATGTTTAACAATCTCACCTTACTGCTTCTCTCAGCAGGAGCCATGGTGTAACCTCTTCTCTATGCAGCTGTCTACTTCTGTTAAGTCCGTGGGAATTCAGTTTGAGACCTCCACCCCTGTAAAATTTGAATGAAATCAATCAACTTCTGAAACCTCATAACTTAGACAAAGAACAGGGTGAGTGTAACAATTGCAAACATTGGGCTGTGGGGTTTTTCTTTAAAGATTATGATCATGCTTTAAAAAACTTCACCGTGTTTTGTGTTACTGTACCCTTTCATTCTGCTACCAAGCTCTATGTGCTTCAGATGCTCTTCCAAAAACCATTTCACTGGAAGATGCCACAGAATCAAAACTGGGGTTGGCATATCTGCTTCCCATACTGCTCATCTTATAAAGTTTCCCCTACCACTCCCAGTGAATAATGTAATACCATCCCATCCTTATTTCAGAAAGTACAAAACTAGTTTAGAACACGCTACGTTAAACCAAACACCCATGCCAAACAGTCTCCTATCCATTAGAGGTTGCACAGGGAAGAACACAGCACAGTGGAAAACACAATAAACAATGAAACACCTTATCTGTAAAAGATTTAAAACCTTCTTTACATCAGAGCGAGTGGCTTCGTGTTTAATAACGCTTGATAGATTCCACCCCAGCCCTCGTGAAACTGGGCAGGTGCTTTATTAAGGCATGTGAATTTTCAGTACCAAGAACATCCTGCAACAAGGAGTTTAACAGCTTAACTACGTGCTGCAAGAAGAACCACTTCCTCTTGCTTGTTTTTAATCCCCTGATAACTTGCACATCTTCTCATTCACCATCTGGTCCAAAACAAGAACTATCATACTCTTATTTACCTTGCCTCAAGCAACTCAGTTTTAGCTTCCTCTCTTCCCAGCTTTAGTTCAGTCTTGTTCAAGCCCTAGTCTGTCACTCCTTTTACAGAGGTTACTCTTTTTCTCTCCTACTACTGAGCATTGACATAATGTTTTCATTAATATTTTATTATTGTTTTACAACATTCTGTCATACTGACCTAACCCCCAAAAAGCAGGCTAATGAAAAATAGTCTATGTACATGCAAAAACCACCTAACCTTAACCTGTATGAAGCAACAGGGGAGATATTAATCAGCTGTGCCACACACGGTTGTGTGACTCGAGTCTCAATCCTAAAAAGACTGCAAGCATTTAAAGAGAAAAAAACCCACAACAAAATAAAAAGAACACTCTCCCCCACAGAAACATGCTTTATAAAGCACCTGTCTTCACAGCATGCTAATCAGATTCGTCACAGCTTCTAAACAAATAAAAGAAAAAAGAGCACTTAAAGACAACTTTTTTAACTGCCATTAGGGCATCATACCTCCTTACAAATCTGCTTTACCCATAATGCATTCTATACTCAATACCTTATGCTAAACTACTCCAGTTTAGCATTTAGCATCACGTAAATTCAAAAAACAACTTTAAAGTTGTGTCAAAAAACAGACGCTTGATCCCTATGCAATTGAAGTTACCAAGTTATCATGAAACACCTTTACTCTCTGAGAAGACATGGCTTTAAGAGAGATTTTCTGTTAAGTCTTGGATTCAAAAACAACACCTGCAGACAAGATAGATTTTTTAGTGCATGGCAAAAAATGTTACTGAAAGAGATAAGGAAGACAGAGGTAAAAAAGCACCAGTCAATTTTGACTTTGCTGTTCTTTCTTAAATTCAAGTTTACATCCCTGGCAGAGCTAAAGGGAGAGAGTAAACCCAGCCAGATGTAACAGAATGCCAACTTGTCTGAACTGAAGTAACTACAATACTCAGCAGTAAGGAAAGATTTATACTAATTATTTTGTTCACTTGGCATATTCTCAACCATCTTCGTACAAACTTAACAACTGATTTATCTCTAAACAACAGAATACACAACAACATTGCCTGGCACAAAATTCCAGCAAAAATCAGTTACACTCAGGCCATGGAGTAATACATCATACAGTACTCAACAGGATAGAAGCTGACACAAACAGAAGATAAACTACAGTCACTAATGTTGCAGCCCCATTAGCAGCAATAAAATCAATACAGATTCATTAACAGTTTAACATAAAGTCTCCATAATAACAGACCAACTAACCTTTAATTCTGTGGGTTTAAAATAAAACTTCAGAAATAAAGCTCCCACAGCTAAACACAAGGATCTTACATCCACATATGGTTTGAAGGGAATACACAAAATTAAGAATAGTTCAGTAGCAGGAAATGGATGCAAAGCTGTCACAGTGCATAGATACAAGC
Organism: Myiopsitta monachus; assembly: GCA_017639245.1. Lineage (NCBI taxonomy): Eukaryota > Metazoa > Chordata > Aves > Psittaciformes > Psittacidae > Myiopsitta > Myiopsitta monachus. Next base: position 25,029,108 of record CM029928.1, read on the forward strand.
TTGAACACAATTTAAATATGCTACTTAAAAGATCACAGTTGCAATACAAATACCTTTCAGAGAAGTAGTTTCTTTTTCTTAGTTGCTCTCTGGAATAAGAAAGCAGAATTCTGAAAGCACTTAAGGATCAACCAAGAATGCAGTTTCACAAGGTACCAGTTTTCAAGCTGAAGCCTCTTTAAGACCCTTTCTTTGCAGCTGTTTCCTTAGTTACATCAGTAAAACTTCTGGAGCAAAATATAAATGGAACTACTCAAAAATTCCAGATTTAACATATCTACTTACCATCACACTCCAAACTGCTAGCTTTAATGACAGACCATCTCATTGATCCAGTTTACAGTCTGACCTCATGTCCATTTCTACCAAATGAAGGAGCTGCAAACTGCAGCACACAACAAAATTTCAACCAGCCATACTTTGCTAGCAAGCAGAACTCCAGCCTGAGGAAAAACACTTAAGAGACAGTTATATCACAAAAAATATCTGCCTTTCTTTTTATTCACGTTATCTCAAGTCCTTTATGAGTTCATTTTTCAGCATTGGGTTTTCCAGTTAGTGAGATGACTAACCATTAGCAGCATTAAATCCATGTGGCTAATTCTGGTTTTTTAAAAAAATGCCATTTTCCCTAACTATACCAGAATGCAGCTACGCCCTTCATACTCATTTTATGCAATGTCAACATTTGCCAGTAAACAGCTCCAGAACAGATCCTTCCTTCCACAGACACTCAAATACCCTATCCCACAAAATACTTCAAACAGCTTCTGTAACAGAGATCTGCAAAAACTGTTTTGTAGTATCACATGCATATTATTAAGAAGCTTAGCAACAGTATTGTGACTCAACCATCTTTAAAAGATGGATGAACAGATCTCTAGTGGATCTGTTTAGAAAAACAGCATGTTTCAAAAACACTGGTTTTTCTTTCAGCAGTTCATCCTGTTCAAAATTTATTAGATTATACATTACATACAAGACCAGCCTAATGCATCTTACCTTAATGTGTGTATTAGCTTCTTACTTTAGAAAAAGAAGATTCAAGGTCCCATTTCAACAAAATGTTATACTACTATCAATGTAAAAACTTCCCTGCATTATGAGGCTAACAGACATGAAAAGCTAAAGTAATCTTTGCTGGGACTCATCTGTCCACAGCTAACCATTCCTGTCTCCCTCAGGATAAATGGAGATTTGGACAACACAGATAAGAGTCGATGATAAAACAAACTGCACCCTGAAGCAGATAGCTAAATAGATCAAATGAATTATTTCTTTAAAGCACACATTTTCATTTTCTGTAACAGGAGTTTAGGATGACTAGTTCAGTAGATGCATACATTATACAAATCCACAAGACACATTAAATAATTTTCACTGTTTCTCCTTTTGCTGTCTTTCGTCTCTGATGAGTAAAAGCAATTATTTATTTACTACACAATTATATGCTAGGATTAAGACTTATGTTGCTAGTCATCTTAGAAATAGTAAACCAAAATTTGACATAAACTGAGCAGAGATCCAGAAGCAATTTTTTACTCTGAAAACAATTTGAACAGACCATTAGAATCTGAAAGCAAACTGAAGCAAATATCAACTCAGTATATAAACTGTGCAAGTATAATTTTCCACATTTTTTCTAATACTTCCTATCAAATTTTATCTGCCATCCTACTGTAAAATACCTCCACAACCTAATCTATGAGCCTTTAAAAACAGTCTATCTTTGTTACTATGAGAGCTACTCTCATATATGATGATGTTATGCCTTCACCAGCGTGTCAAACTGCACTCCCCGAGAGGGTTTTTGATCACTTTTATATAAGGATAAGCCAATATGCTAGAAATGGGTACAAAGTGTTGCAAGACTGAACGTGAAGAACATACACACAACATTGCACCACACACACATATCTTCCCCTTCACTGATTACAAATCCCATAAGCTTTCCTGCTCCTGACAAGTACCATAATAAAATACTACACTAAATCTTTTCAAGGTGTACATGCACTTCTTTTATTTTCGTATTAGCCACAGCATCAGCATCCACCTCATACTACATTACTAAAATGACAAGATGTATCATCAAATCTCTCTACCATTCAGCATGGCTACACCTAAAATGATGAAGATAAGGCTTACCAAGTAGTTCTATGCTCCTGTCATGGTTTAAGCCCAGCCGTAACTCAGAAAACCACGCAGTCTCTCACTCCCCCCACTTTCTCCCCCCACTCCTGGAGGGATGGGGAGGAGAATCAAAAGAATGTAACTCCCACAGGTTGAGATAAGAACAGTAACTACGGTATAATACAAACCACTACTGCTACCACCAATAATAATAATGATAAGGGAAGTAATGAGGGAAGAGAATACAACCGCTCACCACCCGCCGACCGATACCCAGCCCGACCGAGCAGTGATCTAACCCTTCCGGGTAACCCCCCCAGTTTATATAGTGGGCATGACGTGCTGTGGTATCGAATACTTCATTGGTTAGTTTGGGTCAGGCGTCCTGTCTCTGCTTCCTCCCTGCTTCCCCTCCTCCCTGGCAGAGCATGAGACTCAGAAAGTCCTTGGACAGAGTAAACATTACTGAGCAGTAACTAAAAACATCGGTGTTATCAGCGCTGTTCCCAAGCTGAAAGCCAAAAATATAGCACTGCATCAGCTACTAAGAAGGAGAAAAATGACTGCTACTGCTGAACCCAGGACAGCTCTAAACATAAAGGAAGAATTAAACTGCAGGATCTAACTGTATTCCTTATTTTAAAATAGCCTTCAGAATTTTGCTCTGAAAGATATGAGAGCTGCCAATTGCAGAAGTTTTGCCATTAAACATTTGGGAAGCGTGGAGTGAAATGTCAGTTTTTCACTGTTTCAGAATGTACTGCACGCATGAGAGCTACTGATGCCTAGCCTTAACTCTTCCAGAAATACAAACAAATAAAAATAAATCCAGAAATAAAAAACAAAGCCCAAACAAGAATGCTTCAACTCTAAGGTCCATTATTCAGTGAAGAGCCAGCAGCAGAAATATTTGACAGGCCAATAAACTTAATACAACATTTCTCCTCAAACTATAAACAAAAGGCTGGGGAAGAAAGCGGTAGCATTACAGGTTTGAGAAGAAATAGAAGTTACTAACGTTATTTTCTGATAGAAAATTATTAAAGCCTGCACTACCTGAGATCTAAGAGCAAGACTCTGAGGCAGCTCCGATATACAAGAAAAATTAAACTTACAATGCACTATTCAGGATACCACCAATTAGAGAATACACTTATTTCTTAGACAAGAAGTTCCCAAACACTGAGACCTACAGATTGCTGTCTACCATCCTATTTTCTTGAAGATTAGTACAGTCACATCAAGCATGGAAAGTTTAAGCATCAAGCATGGAAAGTTTTCACACGGGTTTACAAAGCTGTTGTGAGTGGTTTGCAGAACACCAGCAAAGAACAAACTAAAATACGAGAACGGTGTTGTAGAGCCTCACTAGATAGCTGGTTTCTTTAAGAAAATCATCTTCAATACAGACAAGTACGAAAAGCCACTGGATTTGATTCAGTCCTTCAAAGTCTCACTCTTAAGCAGTTAAGAATGTTCATTTATGTATATACCCTTTCCCCCTGCCAAAAAAAAAAAAAAAAAAAAAGAAACCAAAAACTAGGGGCATGAAACTGACTATGAAATACTTTTCATATCAGACAAAAATCATTATTGTGATTCCTGATGGTATCACCATCTTTTAGACAGGACATTACACCTTTATTTCCAGAAAACCTACTGCAGGAACTTCACAAAAACCAAACAATTCTGATTTCTATTCCACCAATCAGGACTCTCTTAGAGGAATCACCTCATCTACTCCATGTTCATGAATCCTCAAAATTGTTTCACCTGTTTCAAATGGCTATTCATTAACGTGACCACATTGTTTTCTCATGCCAGACAGTGTAGCAGAGATCACTAACAGACGCCCTAAACACTCCACATTAATCAATGAAAACTCCAGTGTGGCTTAATATTTTAGTAAGTTACCACTGTTGTAACACCTAACTTCATCTTTTCTGGTCAATTCAGAATCACAAACACAGTTTTTATTCTGTGCCAAGAGAGGTGAAAGCATCAAATGCTAGGTCGAATATGAGTTTACAGATGCAAATGTGTATACATATTGTTAATATCTATATCATGGTTTAACCCCAGCTGGCAACTAAGCACCACAAAGCCACTCACTCCTTCCCCCCTCCCCATGGGATGGGAGAAGAATTGGGGAAAAAGGTAAAAAGTCATGGATTGAGGTAAGAACAGTTTGATAATTGAAATGAAGTAAAATTTCAACAACAACAAAAATGTAAGGAAATGGGGGGGGGGGGCAGATAGAAAGGAGAACAGAACAAGCGAAAAAACCCAAATGATGCACAATACAGTTGCTCAACACCTGCTAACCGATGCTTTGCCTGCCCCTGAGTAGCAATCGGTGGCTCCCAGCTAACTCTCCACAAGTTTCTGTACTGAGCATGACATTCTATGTAATGGAATATCTCTTGGACTAGCTTGTGTCAGCTGTCCTGGCTGGGCTCCCTCCCATGACGAGCAATAATAATGTCTATTAAATTTATCAAGAACAATCTCTGAGCTCAAATATCAATATAGCTTCATTTGTTTAGCAATACATTTGGTAACATAAAACTTAAGTACAGAATTGAAATAACTTGCCTCTGAGATAGTGACATTTTCCATTTAGGATACAAACTACTTAAACCTTAAGAATCAGATCAACTCCAATCTCCAGTCAATACTTCATCCTCATTTATAGCATCCTAATCCTACAGCATCCATGCCAGTTAGGAACTGGCAGACACCTGAAATTCACCTTGCTTCAACATAAACTAAAATTATGTAAGTCTAGGCCATCATCTTATCTCTCAAGTAAAGTTGGTTTAAGTCCAGCCAGTAACTAGATAGTAGACTGCTGCAGAAAACAGAATGATACATGAAGAATAAAAACCAGGCTGTCAAATTCAGTGCAGCATTTGTGTCCCAACACTATTGAAGATCACTGTAAACTGAGAGACTCGGCTTCTCAGGAAGTGAACATGCTCTGTTTTATATTTCACAAGTACAAAAAAAAATACACAGCACTTTTCCCTCATTCAGTTTTAATATTGGTGACTTATAAACTTACATATACTAGAACTCTGCCAGGATAAGTTATCCTAGAATGGCAAGTGAACAGTTTTTCAAATCCTCTTAAGCGCTTACATAATACTGTTAATGTGTATTAAAACAACAGCTACTTTACATTATTACAGAAGCTGCAGCACTCCAGTTCAGTGCTTGAAAATAGCGTGACAAGGAAGATGCACAGAACCTCACAGGTTACTAAAGTCAAGAGCACATGCAATTTAACACTACTATATTCATAATAAACTACAGTTCAACCTTATATACAAAAGGTAGTGTGCCTGATCTGAACCACATTTCACCCATTTCTTATTTTAAGACATAAATTAGAAAACACTATCAAGTAGGAATGGACAGTTCATCAATACAGTTACAGCATTTCAGTGGAATTTTGAAAGCAGACAAAAATCCAAGAAAAAATGCATTATTTCATGAGAGATTCTGAGGAAAACCTAGCTGCACCAGGATATTGTGCCCTTGAAAGCAAGGTAGGCAAAGCAAGACAAAGGCACTGGTCTGGCATTACAGTTGCTAGTAGAACAAAAAGTACCATGATGCATTGAAGGTATAGACTGCAAAATTATTCAAATATGATATTGAAGGCAGCAAGTTACAGCTTTAGAAGACGACCAGGTTGGTCAGAACAGTGCGCAAGGAAGAGGACTATTGTAAGCAGAATAATATCTGCAGTAGCCAATTAACATGTATACTCTTAACAAGCTATTTGTTTAGAATATTCAGAGAGCAGACTATGTATCTAAAGTACAACCACCCACAGCACATGGGAATATCAGTTTTCACAGCAAGATGACTCAAAGAACAGCAATAACCTGTACAGAAGTAGTTGTACTCTCTTGCTTCTTAATTTTGAAAAAAAAAAAAAAAACAAAAAAAAAACAGCCAAACAAACAGAAAACCCCACACATAACCCCAGAACAGTTTAGCACTAAGTCCACTTAAGATGTCATGTTCCCTCTTCCCTGTTTTTGTTGGAAGCTTCAGGTGTGGATCACAAAGATTCTCTTAAAAAAGCCAGATGAATGTGCTGTCTTAAATGATACGCGGGCTCCCAGGCATTACTCCAGCATTCAGGTTAGCTTCTTTTCCCAAACATTTGAAAAACCATTCTACCACTCTCCTGGTCATTTACACTATTCTGGAAAAATGTGAGACAAGACTGGACATTCTCCTCCTTAACTTGAATTGTTAAGTCTTTAAATCTGGATGTTTTCATGCACTAGAAGTAAAAGGGGCAGCTATTAGCCTACTTAAGTTAACATTTCAACATGTTCCACAAGGTAAAATCCAACTGCATTCTGCAGCAAGACCGTTAGCTCTTGCAAGTTTAAGATTCGTTCTAAGGATCAGCAATAGCACAAAACCACCAGCCAAATTCCCACTTCCTGTGACATACAGCTACCAAAAAAACCCCAACCCTTCATTAACCCAGTTCCTAATGGTGCATGCCTTCCAAGACCTGCTTATTTCCAACCTAATAAATATTTGCCTGTAAACACATCTACATAGAATTCCTTTTGCTGAGATTCATTAAACTGGTCCTTCCCCAGAGCCTGACAATCTAAATATATCCACAATAAACAACTCCAAAAAGCAGCCTATATGACTAAGTAGTGACTGCACTACAGAGGGCAGGCGTAAGCAGATTTACATGCAATTCATTCATGCTAGATGGCTGTAAATCATACAATACACTTCAGCTCCAGGAACTGCAATGGTACCATTGAGGAAACCACTTCCTTGCACATCTACTCTTAATAAGCCCTTCAAAGCAAGATGATCAGTAAGAAACTATATTCATATAAGTAAAACCCCAAAGCCCATATGCCTTTGTAAAGGGTTCTCTTTCACAGGTGTTTCAGCATAGAATCATATCACAGAATGGTTTGAGTTGGCAGGGGCCTTAAATTAAACCCTTACCAGTAAAGCTATTCAATCTGAAAATAGGTCACATTTGTCTCCAGCCATACTCTGGTCAATACAGGTTTTTTCCTGGTGGATATTCTCCAATACTTCATCCAGTGTACTTATTAGGAAAAAAAAAAAAAGGAAGAAAAACAAAATCCTACCAAACTGAACCACATAGGTCTGTCCTTCAGCTATTACCAAGACTGTGTATCAACCACAAACTTCATCTTCCATAAATTTAACCTGTGGAGTACCATCTGGGTGCCAAAACATACCCAGCAGAAAGCCCCAAGACCTCTATCCAGGGCTCACCTACTCATCCCACCGACTCTATAACGATCCAAAGGCATCAAATTCAGTACAAGAAGTGCATTGATGGAAGTAATACATGCATCCACACACATACTTGCGGCATAACTACTCCGTCATAAGCATGTTCCAGCTGCGAGCAAAAAGCCGCCCTCTTGCATTCAGAGCGAACCTGTTGGCTACGCACCCGGTTCCGAGGGGCAAGATGCACCGTCATTCCCCCCAAGCACACCCGTGACCGGACCGACTCCATAACAGGAGAGCTTTCGCCTCCCTTGTTAATTTCCTTTTGACTCAAGCTACAGAAAGTATGAGGCGGAGCGGGCGAGGGGTGCTGCGGTGACCCCAGTGCACTGCTCCAGGGCGGGCACAGGCACGGTCAGCCGCGCCGCGAGGACCCAGTCTCACGCGATGCTGCCTCGGAGGGGGACAGGGCTGGCGTGAGGGGCACCAGGGGCTCCCGCCAGGATCCCACGGTCCCCACCGCAGTAACACCCGCTTCTCTCCTCCCTCAAATTCCGCTCCTCCAGCCCCGGGCGGCACCGACATATCGACCTTCGGCGGCCGGGAAGTATCCTCCCACCGCCTCTTCCAAGGCCGAGGCCGCCATTGGGCCAGCCAGGATAAGCTCGGCGGCCGAGGCCGGCTCTGGGAGAAACAGAAAAGCGAAGGGAAGGGAGGAAGACGCCCCAACACATCCCACCGGCGGGGCCCAAGCTGAACCCGGCCCAACCCCGCCGCAACTTACTGCCTGCAGCAGCAGCGGCGGCGGCGGCGTCGACTCCTCGGGCCGCCGCGCCCCGCGCCGCCCCCTGCATGGGCAGCACCCTCCGTGACTGCCCTCGGGAGCGGCGGGGGGACGGGGAGCGCGGCGGGAAGGGAGGGAAAGGGTCGAAGACCGCAGAAGGGAAGCTCGGCCGGGCCGCGTAGGCTCCTGCCCTTCGCCTGTCTGTGCCGGCCGGGCCGGGCCCCGAAGCTGCGGCGGCTCCGAGGCGCAACCGACAACAACGGCCGCGGTGGCTCACGGAGAGACGTTGTGAGGGTGGGGGGGAAGGGGGGGTGAGGCGGGGCAACGGACACCCGCGCGAGCCCGAGAGCCGCGCAGCACTGCGCCTGCGCGGCTGGGAGGCCGCGCCATTGCCGTCACGGCGAGCCAATGGCGGGCGGGAGGGGCGGGGAATGGCCGCCTGAGGGGAGGGTAGGAGAGGACAGCTGAGGGGAGGAGGGGTGAAGGCGGTCAGTGGCGGTGGGTGAGAGGGTTAGTTCCGGGTCGTGCCTGCTCTCCGGTTGGCTCCAGGTCCTGAGCAATTCGGCCTGGAAATGGCAAAAATAAGAGTTCAGGGGACGGAGGACCGATGGAGGTCTGAGGAGAGGGCGAAGTCTGCGGGCCCCTCGCCTGGATGGTGGCTGTCCGCCTCCCTCTGGAGGGCTAATTAAACTCGGTGAAATGGCCAACTGCTGGTGCTATCGCAAGTGAAAGGGGTAGAAATAATAGGCTATTAATGAGAGTACAGAAGAGGTGCCCCTTGCGTCCTGGGCAGCTCACCCAGGTAGCGATGGTGCGCGGGCAGCGAGGCGCTCTGCGTTGGATTCCGCTGTGGTGGTGGGGACGGGAGCAAGGCGGGTGTTGGAGGTCAGCTGGGGCTAGTGGGAGGAAAGGGTGACATTGAGGCTAGTAGGAGAAAACAGGGCAGGGCATGAGCCTGATAAGTAGTTCAGGGGGAAACAGCCATACATGTAGTGAAGGGAAAGGAAAAACTTTGAACGATTGTGCCACAGGAGTATTCAGGTTCCTATGTGCTAAGGAGTATGAGCAAAGAGGTTGCTTGGAGCATCAGAAATAATGCAAGACTTTCCTCCAGATATCAAGGAAAGAAAATGTTTGAATCAAGTTACATGGAGAGGAAATACAGTGAAGCCCAGTTTTAAGAAAATGTTTGATAAATGCTGCTTGGTTTTCCCCATGCTTTGACAAAATGTATATGTCATTTCTTCCTGAATAGCTTATATTACACTTTACAGCAGGGGCTATTGAATTAGCCTAGAATTTCGTAGGTTGAAACCAATCTTTTGTGAATAAACTAAACTAGAAAATACAGTTCAGGAAATAAGTGAAATAGTGTGATCATAAATAATGGAAAGGACCTTATGATTTCATATTTTAAGGTTTCAAAAGAGAAATAGAAAAAATCAAGATTTCAGGATGTATTGATTGTGTTCACTGTTCCTAATGAGAATGAAAATTTCTTCATTTTGTTGTCATTTAGACCATTCAGTAGGCCTGATTCCCCATTTTTACACCAATAAAGCATGACTGATTGGTGAATTTACAAGATGGTTCTGATACAAGAGATTGCAATAACCAGCCCATCACATCTGGCTGCCTGGTCATCACTGATTTCTCAAGGCTGAGTTTGTACTGGTGTGCAACATGCGCCACTTGAATTCCTGAGACTACTGCAATCAGATGACACCTAATGTTTATTGTCTGCTGGAACTTAGGACTAGATTCCGTCTCTCACTTCCTAGTTAATAATAGCTATGGTTTCCACTTGCTTTTCTGTTTGGGTTTCATTTGTGTGTTGGAGATGGCACATCTTACAGAGACTATATACATATGAATGTTGTAGTGCCTCTTCGCTTCAGTGCTACTAAGTCTCCCTTTGCAAAATATTTTGGCCTAAAGGACCTTGTTATATTTGCTAGAGATCACATTATCTGTTGCAGTGGCACACAGGCCATCATGCTCGGACATACTCAACCATTTAGCATGTTTGTGTGTGTCTTTGCTTATGTGGGAGGACAGGGGGATGGAAAAAGATACATTTTTGAGGGGAAAAAAAAGTCTATTCTCACCTGCGATATAAGTGTTGTGAGATACGATACTTTAGGTCACTTGTTCTTTAGTTCTTTTACTTGCTCAAGAGCTCTTTTACTGGATGGGATGAGTCTTTGTAGACAAATGCATGTAAGACGAAGAAGAGGTAAAAGAGACTAAGAAGGATACTTGCAACACTTAAGGGGAGACAACAGGGAGTGGAAGCAGTCTGGTAGTTTCAGTAGGCTGAAATTCAGTACAGGCTTATTTGCCTTTCTTCAGGCAATTTTATTACTGCTTACACTAAATCACACACTGCTGGGGTGAGAATGATGCTATTTCTCCACCAGGCCAGCATAAATCTCCTGTCACATATACAGCCACTTACACTGTGCTTTGTCTTCAGTGGCGCCGGCCCTTGTTTTGTTTTTGTGAGGTTTTTCACAGTGAAAACTTAATTATTGTGGTAGCTACATGCCTGTAAAATCAGACAAGCTGCAGCTAGGTTGCTAGGGGAGGTCAGCACTATGCCGCTGCTGTTGGTTGGCCTCATCTGGTTTACCTCGCAATAAGAATGCCTTCATGTTGGTTTAAAACATGACAGCTAATATATGTTAGCTATGCCACAGTAAAACACACCTCATCTGTCAGTCATTGGCCTGAATGCCTTTGTCTAGGAAAGGTGATAGCAGCGGCCTCATGCATGTATTGAAGAGGTTGCTCATGGCGTATATGCATCCAAATCAGACCAGACAACATTCTCTTTGCTAAATCCAAGCTTAGTCTACCATAGAAAGAATATGGTAGATAAAATTTGTTTTTACAGAAGTCTTACTGGCTTACATTAGAAACAACCTTATTTTATATAAGATACTACACATGTAGGCCATCTGTGAAAAGTATGGGACATATAAACACATGAAATTTTTAGTCTACAGTACTTCAGGAGTAATATGTTTTTCAAAAGATGAATCATTACGGTTCTCCTGTTTCAAAAATTAGGCTAATGATGTAAATTATTGTGTACCTTTCCAATGAGATGTGTTTGAAATGCAAAGCAGGAAAAGTTGGGATGTTTCAAAGTGCATGAGGTTTAAATGATGACTTTAGACCAGCCTTTGTCAGTCTGCCTATTCTCCCTAGTAATTCCCAAGCCCACTGGTTGAATCTGAATTAGGGGGTAGATATCTCCAGAGTTATGTGTTTTCCTGAGGTGTCATTAAACTAGGGCTAGGTACTAGTAAGGTATTCACCTTACCTGTACTCCCTGTACAGCAAAAAGTGTAGTGTGAGCTCACCCTCTGTTAGTCACAGGAAAGTCCACATGGATGAGAGTGGCTTTTTCCCCTCAGGGTGGAAAAAGCTTCAGTAAAAATTCACACTTCCTTAGACACTGGATAATCTGAGCATGAGGCTCAAAACCATAGGCCTCTTTAGTTCCCTTTCATTATTAAATCATTAACAGTTTCCTTGATAAAGCAGAACAAAGCAGCTGCCTTCAGACAGATATAGAACAGTTTATACTGAAGCTTATGCAGGACATTCAGATATTACATTTCTTAATAGCCTCAGTGCTTGTTGTTCTTTACAGTTTCACCATCAGAGTAGCTAACTCAGGTTTCCGAGCTGATGCAGAAACTGCTGCATATGTCCAAAGGAATCACATACAGTCTCTTTCTGAGGTCAAAGCTCAACTAGAGTTTTGAAGAGTTCTCAAGGGCAACAAGAAGAGCTTCTGCCACAACTCCAAGAGGAAAAGACTGAAAAAGGAAACTGTGGGCTTGTTCCTGAATGAGGCAAATGACCTAGTAACATTGGAAGCAAGTGGTACCCAGAGCCATCTTTGCCTCAGATCTGCCATCAGGGTCTCCCAGCTCTCTGTGCTTAGGATTCAAAGAGGAGAACTACCATCAGTGGGTGAGGATCAAGTTAGGGATTACATGGGAGAGCTTGACCCATAAACATGCATAGGGTCAACTGAGCTGCATGTGAGGATGCTGAGGCAGCTGGCTGTTGTCACTGCAAGGCTGCATTTCTATCTTTGAAAACTGTCCTGGGTTCAGCAGTAGCAGTCATTTTTCTCCTTCTTAGTAGCTGGTGCAGTGCTATATTTTTGGCTTTCAGCTTGGGAGCAGCGCCGATAACACCGATGTTTTTAGTTACTGCTCAGTAATGTTTACTCTGACCAAGGATTTTCTGAGTCTCATGCTCTGCCAGAGAGGAGGGGAAGCCGGGAGGAAGCAGAGACAGGACACCTGACCCAAACTGACCAAAGAGGTATTCCATACCACAGCACGTCATGCCCACTATATAAACTGGGGGGAGTTACCCAGAAGGGCTACATCACTGCTCATGTCAGGCTGGGTATCGGTCGGCGGGTGGTGAGCGGTTGTATTCTCTTCCCTTGTTATTTCCCTTATCATTTTTATTATTGGTGTTAGCAGTAGTGGTTTGTGTTATACCTGAGTTACTGGACTGTTCTTATCTCAACCTGTGGGAGTTACATTCTTTGATTCTCCTCCCCATCCCTCCAGGAGTGGGGGGAGGAAGTGGGGGGAGTGAGCAAGTGGCTGCGTGGTTTCTGGGTTCCTGGCTGCGCTTAAACCACGACAAAAGCTCATGGAGACTGGGAGATGTCCCCAGTGACAGGAGAAAGGCAAATATTGTGCCCATCTTGAAAAAATCCTAAAGGGAAACTGATCAGCTTCGCTGCAGTGCATGTGGAAATCTATGTCGTCTTGGAACACATTTCTGAGGACAGGAAAAAGGAGGTGATCAGGAACAGCCAGCATGCATTTACCAAGGGCAAATCATGCCTTACCAATTGCGAGGCTTTGGACACCATCTACCACAATCTTGTATCCGAATTAGGACATTATGGTTGGATGGATGGATGGATGGATGGATGGACAGACAATCACATGAGCAAAAAACTGTTTGGATGATAGGGCTCAGAGGCTCAGAGGACAGCAGTTAATGGGCTGTACTCTACCTGGAGGCCAGTAAGAAGTGGAGTACTGTAGGGGTCTCTCCTGGGACCTGACCTGTTAAACATCTTTATCAATGCCTAGAGGAGATAACAGAGGGCCCTCTCATCAAGTTTGCTGATGATAGCAAACTGGTGGGACTGGTCAACATGGTCAAGGGTAGAGCTGCCATTCAGAGGGAATCAGACTGGAGGCATGGGATGACAAGAACCTCGTGAAATTCAGCCAGGGCAAATGGTACCTGGGACAGACTAGCACCAGGCAGGATACTGGTGTGGGGGGAAGCTCTGCAGAAAAGGGCCTGCTGGCCTTGGGGATAACTAGGCAAGCCCAAACCAGCTATGAAGGCTAACAGCACACTGGGCTGAGCAGGAGCACAGCCAGGAGGTAGGGAAACCGTTCTCTGTGCAGCACTCAGACCACATCTGGAATACTGTGCTTTTCCACCACCACATAGTTGCAGCACCATGCTGCAGGTCTTTCTGAAAGTTCTCTTCTCCCTCCAGGAAGGAAGAGGGGCACAACACCCACCACAGCCTCTAGCAGTGGAGGAGAGACACAAGGGAAATCCAGGCAGATATTAGCACTGTAGGGGAAGGAAGTGTGTGCTTCTCACTATGGGTGGAGAGCATCATTTCCCACCAATGCCAAGAACCATTTAGGGAGTTGCTGCCCACTGTGAAGGCAGCACGTATCATGTTCCCTAACTCCTCACTTGCTTTTTAGTCAACACAACCAATCCAGCTGATGACACGAATAGCAGAGGCAGTAGTGCAGGGAACAAGGGACCCTCATACTGACAGGAAACCTGGCATGTGGCCCAACCTGAATTACACCAAGCAAGTGGAGCAAAAATACCAGTCTGAGACCTAGCATGCAGTCTTTCTGAGTCCTAGTTAGCACAGAAACAGTGCAGAAACTTTGCCTTTCCTATGGTACCTTTGTCCCACATCTAATTCTTTTTGCTGACGACACAGTTCACAAGTTCCTGCTGCACTGTGACAGGAACAGAATATTAAAAGAACATCAAGCACAGAAATGATGGATGAAGCCGTGTGTGATGTAGCCTAATAATGCCTCTGTTCGAAAGGATTAAAATGTGTGAATCTGGAGGGGAAGATAGAGGCACAAGATCTGTGGACGGGCCATTAATGTTTTAGGTGATAAACTAATTAAACATAGTGAAGTTAGGAGTGTTTCTAAGGCTGGTGATTTGCATTCCTTTTCACTTATGGTTTTGGGCTTGGCCCAAGTTCTTTAGGGATTCCTGGTAACGCTTCTGGGAGAACGGGAGTAGGAAAAGGTGAGTCAGTTCCAGAAAAAAAATTTTCTTAGTGCTAGCATGTTACTTTATAGTAGTAAGGAGTTTAACTTAGAAGTATTCTCTGTCTCTCTCTGTTCTGGGAAAGGTTGGGAGGCCTTTGTGTTGGACAAAGTGCCAGGTTTCCTCATGCAGGTGTCACATTGGGTGTGGGGAAGACTTTGCCTGAACTGGATTCTCAAAATCCCCCATCACCTTGCCAGGGTAGAAGAACGCAGCATTGACCTGGGAGGAAGAAGGGAAGGCAGGGTTTAGAAAAATAGTCTTCCTGAAGAATAAGCTAATGGTGAGAAACTCTCTGAAAATAAATGGTGGAAAGGATTCTTTCAGTTTCTCTAGGATTTATGGGGTTTGAATACACTATGTGGTAGGAAGTGTAGAAAATCAGTCATATGTTTGGTCCTACAGGAAAAAGAAATACACTATTAATTTGTGTTAAAATCAGAATTAGAATTCTGATCACGTGACATTACTCAACCCCAGTATTTGCTACTGAAACATAAGTGCTAATGGCTAGGTTATGACCTATAGTCCACCATGCCACTTCAAATGAATGAAATGAGTCCATCATGTTCTAAAAAACAAATATGTAAAACCTTTTTATAGTATTATTATTGTTATTTATTTTTAGGTACATTCAAACATATATTACCTAATGAAGTGTCCTTAATACATACCCCTGATTTAACAGCAATTCTATGCACTTACAAGAAAACTGCATCCAGTGCACTGTAGAAAATAGCGAGGTACAATGTGGAGACCTGTAGCAGAAAACCTGTAAAACCACATCTCAAGGATGTAATGCCATGGATTTAAAAATAAGCCATTTATTGGAAGGAAAGCTTGAGACTTGCACTCGTGAGGGCAGTTGTAGTCATAGAACAGTAGTAATCATCAGTTTTACACAGCAAAATGTGTTTCCCTGGAATAAGTGATGTTCACCTGAAATGATAGTGTTGCTATTCTTACAAGTGCAACATTTTATTTTTGAAATGAAACATTTTAGAAGTCCAGGTCAACAAAGGATTTGGGGGCAGGGTTTTGTGTTTGACTTTTTTAAAAATTTTGATGAATGACATACTGAATTCTTACACATCTGCTTGTAGCGCTGCAGCAAATACAGTCAAAATGGCCTCTGCTAGCACAGTAAAAGCCAGTGGTTAAGGCTGTGTAGTTAAATTCACCCACTGGAATGAAGAGAGAAAGGCAAAGCAGTTTTTCAGGGTTATCAGATTTAAGCTGTACATTGCCAAGAATTCATAGCTCCAGCCCTGGCCCATGCTTCCCTACCAGTGCTGCAGAAATGGTATATCCAGCTGCTCTCCATCTTCTATCTGGCCTGTGCCTTGTAGTCCAGGAGGCAGACCTTCTCTTTTGTTGTTTTTTTTTTTTTCACTTTCACTCAGTCTTTCTCTCTGTGCTCAATCTTCCTTTTCTTTAGATGGCCTGAGAAGAATGCTGTGTGTTTAATTTATCAGATTTCTGATTTAAGACTTAGTAGCAGATGTATAGAATTTCTCAATTCAGGCTGGAATGAAAAAAAAAATGTGATTTTCTTATAATGATTTTGCTTTTGAAGTTGAATAGGTACACCAAAAACTGGGGTCTCTGGGATAGATAAAGAAAGAACCAATTTTCACAGAAAATGTCTTAGAAAAAGGAAAAAGAAATAGAAATGAGACTTCAGAAGCTTCTGATTTATGAGATCTGCCATATAATTTATTGGTTGGAAACTCACACAATGCAAAATAACTATGCTCATACAATGCATGATTATTTGAACAACTAAGAGATTTACAATGGCCTAGACAATCTTTGTTCTGTTACAGGTACCTTGGATATGCTCTTTAACACTCTTCCCATTTCACAAAGAGAAACAATACTGGAGTCACTTTTTTTTTTTTTAAATATCCAGGTTTAACTCCAAATGAGAGGTAACCCCAAACATAATTGAATGCAGAACTTTAAATTCCATTTCCATGTCTAAACAATGACAGTCTCTTGCTTAACCACTGGTAAATAATATTTGTTGTCCTTTTATGACTAGTGTATTTAAAAAAGAAATAGGATGTCATGGTTCCTAATTGGAACATTTGCATGGAAGGCTTGCAAGACTTCAAGACAAATGCATGGATTTCTCTGTGTTCCTGCAGTAACTTTAATAGAGATGAGATGGATTTGTCACTGACATTTTTGAAACTATGTTGACATTTTCTTGAAGTCCCACTGAGCCCTTTTCTTCTTCATGTCCAGCCTGAATCTCCTCTCTTTTAGTTTAAAATCATCACCCCTCATCCTATCACAGCAGGCCCTTTTGAAAAGTCTCTCCCCATTTTTCTTACAGGCCTCTTAAGTTCCGAAAGGCTGCAATAAGGTCTTCTTGAAGCCTTCCCTTCTTCAGGCTGAACAACCCCAACTCTCTCAGCCGTTTCTCATAGAAGAGGTGTTCCATCCCTCTGATCGTTTCTGTGGCCTCCTCTGGACCCAGTCCAACAGCTCTGTATCTTTCCTATACTGAGAACTCCAGAGGTCGACAGAGTACTCTAGGTGGGGTCTCGCCGAAGCAGAGTAGTTGTTTTCTTCACGTTCCCCTTGTGAGTCACACATAGGATCTTAGCTCTCTTCTGAGCAAACCCAGTGAGGTTTGGAGGTGCTGGGATACAGGAAGAGACCAAGTTTTAGGAGAGGTGGTAAACTGTATTTCTCAAAAGGTGATAAATAAGTTATTTTGTCTAAAAGTCAGAGGAGGCAAGGTGAAGCCCTGGGTCTGTAGGCATCTTCCTTCATAAGTACCTTGGAGGTACAGTCTAATTCTAAAGCCCAATGTTGTCAGGACTAGATTCCACATAAATCTTACCACTTAGTGTTGGCCACTGGTGGCTTTGTGCTCTGAGCCTTACTCACATCTCTGGAATAATTACGCAGAAGCCTTTGGGGTGCCAGCCAATGGAAGACAGTAGGCACAGGGATTTAGGTAGAATTCAGGCCAGCAAAATCTGGGACTAAGATCAATATTTAGATTAATTGAAGGTGTTATTCACCCCTCTTTCCCCCTCATTATGGATAACTAGCAATCAGTCTTTTCTTTCTTTTAGAGGTCTGAACATTTATGCAACCAGGAACAAATATACCCCAATCTCCTTTAGGCTTTCCACAATTAGTTCTACCAACTGTGCTTGAGAGTTGAATCACATACCTTCTAGCAGCGATATTCAGAGCACAACCGAGTGGCTGTCAGCTGGCCAAGCTTGCATATGCTTGGGAGTGCATCTCTGGTTTCCTAGGCAACCCTTGCCCAGGTCCTCCTGTGATGTTCCAAGGCAGCCAGGAGATATTTCCTTACTGCCACTGCTCATGGTTTTGTATATCTCCAAGTAATCAACGCATCAAAGATGCATTTGCTTTTTATTATGAAGTTTCTAACACAATAAAATAAATTGCTGACCATACAAAGCTGATTGTACTTGTAGCTGTTAAACTCAAGAGCCTTGCTAAGAAGTTTGAAGTTGAAATTCTACCTTATTCATCTCACCTACACTGCCAGTATGGGCTACTGACTATTACCGCTGTTTTCCTTATTATGTTGTCCAGCAGGCCACTGTTCATCGAAGCAGCTACCCTTGGCTTTGATCTGATTTATTTATCTGCTGTTGTTCAGGACTAGTTATTTTTCAAATCTGTCACAGCCCATATTTCTAATGTTATCCCGCAACCGTCAACAGCTTACCTCTTACCTTTCATGGTAGGCCAGCAAGCTGAACTTTCTCTGGGGAGTCTTTAGTGTATACAAAGTATCTTTGCTCAGGAATAGGCTATTTATTTCTTAGCAGAAAGAGAAGGGGTAATAAAAGCATTTGGAATTGAGGATATTGGCTAAAATCTTTTTGGCGAGCTTTTCCTTCAAAACAGAAAATACCTTGTAAAGAGCAAGTATTTTAGAGGAAAGCAAAGGTTGAATTACAAGGTTTTCTTAGTCAGTCTTCATATGCGTTCATTCATCTGTCTCTAGAGACTCCACAACCCCTGTCACAGATGTAGGCTTCATAATGCACCTTCTCTTCTCTACACAAACTGGCCACAGATGTCTGAATGCTACATTTTCCATGGCAGGCCGAGGCTTTAATGCTTTCCCATGAAGAAGAGATAAGAGCCAGAACATGTGTAGACCGCATTACATTTTTATCTGTAAGCAGGGATGTGTGAAGTTTCTAAAAGTTGTTGACACTTTCATGATATATTCTATCTCCATTAGAGGGATAGTGGATGGGGTTACATGGTGAGATACCATTTTGATTGCAAAAGACTTCTCTCCTTTTGCCAACCCAGAACTGTTCTCCATCTCTTGTCTCGTGATGAAATACACAGCCTTATCATTTTTCAGCCTTATTCCTATTTCTTATGGCTCATATTTAATGTATTACTACCTTCTATTTTGTAGCTGTTTACATTTAATTGATTTTTGGGTACAGTTTACAGGTCAGTGATTTATTATCTTTCACTCCTCTTTCTGCTGACAGGGAACATTGGTATTTTTCCACTTCAGATATAATTTGAAGTAAAAAGAAAGATTTGTGGCTGAAACACATGAAAATGTACACGTTTAAGCTGTGCTAATTGTAATTACATGGATTTTTAGAAGAAGAGAGAAGTAAATTTGTGGTAAAGGATGACACCCCATTTTCTGCTCACTAAACTTGGTATTGCAGCATATGAAATGTAATAGCTGTCACTGTTTAGAGGGCTGTGCAATGTCTGACATGAGAAAGAACTTGGAGGATTCAGGCCGGCTTTTTTAAACTTAGGTGCTGGAAGGTGGGTATCCAATACGTTTAAGCCAAGGATGAATTTAAGAGCCTGTAAGTTTAAAAATGGGATACAATGGCATGTGTGCATAAAAATAAAATGCTTAATTTAACAAATACTGCTGGAAAATGAGCCAGGATATTTCCTGCACTGGGTGGGGGCTGGAGCAGCAATGTGGCCTGTATCACCTTCCAAGTGGAGATGCTGTGAAAGGGCAGGCAAGAGGCAGCATCATGAATAAAACCTTGGAGGGAGGACACACAACGGGGACCAGCTGCAGCTGCGGGGCACTGCTCAGTTCCCTGCTGATGGCAGTAGCGGGGAGGACTGGCATTAGAGGTTTTCTACTATTACCACACCAGGCATTTCTAGAGCAAGGGCCAGGTCCTCCTGGGTGCAGTGCCATTTGTCCTGCCTTTTGCTCCTCTGTGCTTTTTACATCAGTTTTTTGGGGGACAGAAAAGGAAAAATAGGCTACAGTACTGCAGCTGTTTTGACAACAATCAGTCTTGTTTCTCTGGTTCACCTGAAGAGGCTGATGCTGTTAAAAACCTCATGCATTGTTGCTGGAGGATCGAGTTCATGATGAAATGGCTTTGCAAAATTCCAACTAACAGAAGTGACTTATTGCTCAGGAAGAATAGTCTTTTTCACTCCTTATGGAAGACGTATGCCTACCAATTTTTGGTTCACACACAGAGGCTCTAGGTGGGTTCCCATTGCACAGTCACACATCAGCAGTTTCTAGGAAGTTTCTCATTTTTGACTGGCTGGGATGTTGTGGCAACATATTTTTTCCCCATAGCAAGCCTTGCTATTGCAAATCAGTTAGCTGTTGCTTCACAGCTAAATTGCTGCAACATGCTCATCTTTGGGCTATATCTGCAGTCTGTCCAGGAGCTGTAGGCAGCTATTCTTTTACTGAATAAGGTGTTTTACCATGAGCAGCAGTCTTACAAGATCAGCTGCTGGTTTTGATATGAACAGCTTGCATGGGATTTGCTTACCACATCCCTTTTCTGCTGTTGAAGAAAAGGATAGAGCACAGATTGGAACTCCAGATAATGGAAGGACACTTTCTGTGAGGAGCTCTCAGCTCTGGCATTTGCTCGAGGCTGAGGGGTGCAGGGAGGGGGGTGATAATTATCAGGACAGGCTGAGTCTCTTCTGTTTTCCCATAATTTCAGAAAGGATGGGGCTAGACCTGACAGCACTGCCAAATCTGTTGTGTTTGGAAAGATTTTTAATAATATGACTGAAATACAATCCTGTGATCTCCAGTTGCTCATCATAAACAGTAGCATGGCTCTCACTGGGATTTTATGCCTTGTCCCCACCTCACTGACTCCACAGGAGGCTCTTCAGATGCTCTACACCTAAGCACATCACAGGCCTTGCCTTTTTCTTGGCCTCTCTCACACACTGCTTGGCCACAGGCTGTCTCTGTCTTTTCCCTAGAAGAAAGGGAATTTTGTGTAGAAATAATATGTCCCAGGCCCACAGCTGCCCTCCTTTGGGCTACCCAGCAGCTTAAGAAACTCCTGCCTTGAGCTCCAGCACTGCGAGTGCTTGAGGGTTCCCAGCTCACCTCCCTGGCCATCTGGGACAGAGGAAACAGGCAGATTTTGTGACTATTCCTAAATTAAACAGGCACACATACCTGAATGGTGTTTCCTACTGCCATGGTCAGGGACAGGCATTTCTAGTGTTCTTAGGTCCTACATCTGTCAAAAGAAATATACTGCTCTAGAATAAAAAAACAAACAAAACCAAACTCTGTATTATATCAATAAGCAGCTCTACCTATTTCACTGTTTGAATTTCTTCACCACTTGATAGTGTTATTTCAGTTTAAGTCTAATGCTTCCTGAGTACACAGAATCCTCCTCTCAGTCCTCCCCACTGTTCTTCTCCATCCCTTTCTCAGCTGGTTCAGTAGCTAAACCAAATCACTCTGGTTTTTCTCTTCCCTGTCAAGTTCCTCACATCTCCACAACTCTAAGTCTCTCAAGCTTTGCTGTATTTAAAATCACAGGTTAATACGTAATCTCTTTCTCCATCTTATTGTGTAAGTCTCCTCTTCCTAATATCCACCCTGCAAACAAACTTTGCAGAACTAGTTTTCCCAAGTCTCACTCTGCCATCATCCATTTTGATGGCAAGATCAAAGGAAAAGAAAGCAATAGAGGGATGAACTGACACTGCACCTGACATAGAAGTCTTAAAATACATTGCCAGTGCTGTATTTCTAATTAGTGGATAAAAGGAGGAAAAGAGAGGGTTTGATTAGTTGCCCAGAACACTCAATGAAAAGGTACAAACAGAACCCACTAGAAACTGGCATTTGTGTGGATCATATGTAAATATTTAAAATAAAAAGTAGTGTACCTCCTGGGCCATGAACCTAAAAACTTTGCCCAAATCCCGCTATTGATTTCACACTCTGAACTGACAGCTTTTGAAAGTCAATATTGGTCTAGTTCTAGAAAGGGAAGGAGTCTGTTGGTCATTCAACAGCACTTGGTTATATCTATTATATTTAGCTACAAACACTTTAAATAGGGCCTGTGTGTCTGTTTGTTGAGGTTCTCTTGAACAGAATGAAAAAGTGGATTTTGAGCTAGATGGGAAAAAATGTAGAGGCATTCCAAGAGGAAAAACAAAAAAGAAGAAAATAAATTTGTTGCTGAAGGAGGTCACACTTCATGCTGTATGTGGATAAAAGACAAGACAATTTCCCACTTCCCATTTCTGTTCTGTATTGCCAGGTAAGTTGTTGTCATTGTATTCCCCACAAGAGAAACTTCAGTAGTGTTGCCAAATAAACCAGATTAGTGTTCAGAGACATTTGCTGGAAGTGATGCCAAATCCATTCTTGATTCTAATTATATGAAATATGCTCCAATAATTTTCCACAAGGTGAATAAAAATAATGCCAGAACTGCCACTTTCACTAAAGCTCAATTAGGAGGCATTCAGTAATCCCAAGATGTATCATAGCTTGTTCTGTGCAATTATTTTCTCCTTTTTATAAACTGATGTTTACCTAGAGAAGATGAATTCTGCCTAATTCCTGACACCAATACGAGAGTGATATCAGGAGAGAGAAAAAAACCAGACAAGACCTGGCCCATATCCCAGTGTTAGGCAAACTGACCTTTGGTTTTGATCTCTGCAGACAAGCTGTTACATCCGTACAATTTCAAGCAGTACATATAGGACATACACACTTGAACACAATGTTCATTCCTGAATCTAAAAGAAGAAATGAATAGCCACGTAACTTAGAAAATAAAATCATATTCAACAAATTTTTGTTAGTCATGGAACATTTCCTGCAGTGTACAATATCTTATTCTGCAATGAATTTCCAATTTCATGATGACTGATTTGCAGCAGCCAACTAAGAAAGAGGTATGCGTCAAAACCAGGTACTTGCTACCAGCAGCTGCAAATTCACACTATTGTTCAAACTGTTGAAAATTCATTGTAAAATTGAGAGGTGTCTGCTACATACAAGCACAATGAAATATGCTTTGATTGCATTTGGGACAAGGAAAAAAAAAAAATCCTTTACAGCTGGAGTTGAAAGAGGATGGACAAACGTGTTTACCGAAACATTATGAAAACAAGTTATGTTCATAGTCTGTAGTTGGCTTATAAAATATTATCATATTTCTGGATTCTGAAAGCACAAAACATCTTTATTTTCCATTTATACAAAAAAAACCCCAGCTTTTTCAATTTAGAGGATTTTACTAATGTGCAACTTTCCTGTTCTTCCTTCATGCCTTTGGTTTTATGGAAGGTCTCATGAACACCAAAAGTAATGTTACAGAAATAGACATCGTGTTTCATGGTTTAATTTTCCATTTTTGAAGTTTCCTTCACATCAAAAATGCTGGGGACACTGTATTTATTGATTATCTGATATAGAATTATGGAATCATAGAATATCTCAAGTTGGAAGGGACACATGAGGATCGAGTCTGATTCTCTGCTCCTCATGGGACTGCCTGAAACTAAAAAATATGACTAAAAGCATTGTCCGGATGCTCCTTGAATTCTGAATGGCTTGGTGACATGTCCTAGGCTCCCTGGGAAGCCTTTTCCAGTGACCAGCAACCCTCTCAGTGATGAACCTTTTCCTCATGTCTCATCTGAGGTTTCCCTGACACAGCTTTATACCATACGTTTGCAAGCCCAAGCTCTGACTAATTTGTGGGATAATATGATGGTTAGTGTACGACAGAGTGAAATGTGACATTCCAAGAGGGCAACAAAATTACTCAGGTGAGTTAGTGACTTCATGGTCAATGCATGCATATGCTCATGACATACTCTCCACTGCTGTCAGAATTGATCTCTCAACTTTGGCAGATAGTAGCAAGAGTATCTCCTTAGCTCCATCCTCCCCAGTGGGATAATAGAATATGTTGGGGCTAAGGAAAAAGCAGATATGCATCTCTCTTCTTGCCATGTATGCTGAATTCTGATTATACTCCCCCAGCCCTCTCTCATGATTTAGCTAAGCGCAACAGCTCGCACCATCCAAGCTGCAGGGCTCAGGCAGGCTATTGTTTTTCACTTGGAAAAAGTCCAAAAAAGGGATTTCATTAACAGTTGCTTATCAGGAATGGGGAGAGGAAGTTGTTGTGTCTCTGCTTGGAGACTGGTTCCTAAAACCCAACATGACAGGCAAGCCCCTATACATACACTGCTGAGGCTTACAGCTGCAGTGTCTCCTGATATTCAAAGTGTAAAGGCTTTCTAGTTTACTGCTACTGGATGGCATAATGGGTTTTGTTCCATTGACTACATTATCTCCTAATACAAACTACTACCCTTTTTTCCAGGAGCACTGGAAACTTGCCAGCAACTCAGCAAAGCTAAAGAAGTGACAAAAGAAGGTTTTGAAAGTCTCCTGGGTGAAGTCTGAAGGAGAGGCACAAGAAAACTAGAGCATGAGGGGAAGAGGCTGAGCTGGACTCTAGATTGAGGGATGCAGATCTCACAGCAGGTACTCCTTGAACTTCGTGTTTGCCTTCCTTGCCACAGGTGAATGCCCAGGGACTTCTGAAGCAGGACAGAGTTAGATGGAGGGAAGCTGCATTTCAGAAAGGGCTTGGGGTTTGGGGAGCTCTCTTGTTTGTTTGCTTTTAATGAGCTGGTTTAGGATGCTGTGTAAAATCTGTAAAAAATGCTGTGTGTCTGTATTTCCTCAGTCTTTCTCACAAAACGCTAGCTGGAATGTGGGAGATAAGTGGTATTTATAATCTCTGGGCTGAGTCTGAGAAATCAATACTAGATCTTAAGGGAAATGTAGGTTTCAGGGAGGAAGCTGGCAGAGAGAGGACTTGGGGGTGGCTGTATTACCAACAGGCTGTAACTTCTATTCAAAGGCTTGTAGAACATGGAAATTCACTGCTAGGACTCCTGATTTATAGTAATACAGTGCATTTCTAAGGCAGGTATGTTCCTGGCCCTTGTTTAACATGTGGACAGAAGACATGAGCATACAGAAAAAGGCCGTTGGAAATGTAACTTTGGAAACGGTCAATGTCAATCTAGTATCAAGTCTCCATCAGGGTTGCATGTGTTGAGAAATATTCATCATGGGTTGAATCTTGCATCCATCAATATTCTGTTTAGTTAGTTAATGATGGTAAAGCTATTTCTGGAATCTGAAAACCAGGCATGCATAAAAAGCAGTATCAGTATGCTGCATGATGATATTAATTGAGCTGGCCAACAACCTTGTTGTGTGCCTCTGCAAACTGCATGATGTAATTATGATTACGTTACATTACAGATGACTGCACTGATGGAGTTACCTGGACATTGTGCTGGAATCAGGGTATGGCAATGTATGCAGGCATGGGACAAAACATTAGCAGTAAGCATGTTCTCTATTTAAGCAAATGCAGGTGATTAATAGAGCTGTAAAATGACCTAGAACAAGGTGGCTGATGTCTCTTTCCAGTGCCAGGAACGAACATTTGCTAGTTGCTGAGATGGCGTGTATATGCCAATTAATTGCCATTTTTCAATTATTGTTGATATGACATACCTTTCCCTAAAGAAATTATTGAGCAATACAATCAGAACTCAAACTAGATCTGTCACAGCTGAGTGGGTAACTGACTGCATTTGCAATTCCTGCTTCCCAGATGTCCCACATTTCTTCAGGCAAAGGGCAGAAGCACAGAATGTGTAATTCGAGATAGACATCTCTGTTCCTTGTCTCACTGACTGACACTCAGCTTTCTTCTTATTTGATCAAATTTGCTCAGTGATGCTGATGGTTTTGTTAGGCAATAGTCTCAGTGGATCTTGAAAAACCCCTGAATGTTTGCATGGGCTGCACATTTGCAGTGTGGTGGAAGCTAGTGGAAGCTGTCTTTACAGAGCCTTCAGTGGTCACTGGTTTTGATTAAAACACTCCTGATGAGCAGCTCTTGCAGGCCTTGTCAAGAGTAAACCACAAGTAAAACTCTTGTCAAGAGTAAACCACTTTTTTCATGTTGCAATCACTGTATTCATTTTCCTATTCAGAAAACAGTGGTTTATTTCTCCCTTTAACAGATGAAGCCTCAGCTTGAATGTTCTCTCATATTAATATTTCTGTAAGGCACTTTCTCCCTGGAACTTTCTCAGCTACAAAGGCACTCAGTGGGCCAAAATAATGCTCTCTTAATGTGGCATGTCCGTATAGTCGCAGCCTAACTTGCAGCTCCAGAATTTAGCTTTCTGTATGTTATTTACTTTACTTGGGCACCCACCTAATATGTGGGAGAAAATAACTAATACTGAATTCCTTGCAGGATACCTGGTAGAAATAACATTTATCTTCTTCTATTAAGCAGCAAAAGTTGCTGGAAGAAAATTAAAGCCTGAAGCACTCTTGGCTTGGTTGTTGATGTTTCACACTATTTTTGAAACTCCACTAACCCTGGAAGACTTCTCAGAGGAATGATTGCCTAAATTAGAATATCTATTTCATATGAAACTTTGGGAAATGAGAGGAAAGATTATATTAGCTATTTCATCAGAACTAACTCTCAGGGTCTGTATCCCAGCCTGCAGAAGAAATGTCAAGAGGAGCAGCTGCTACAGCACACAAGCCAGAAGAATATTTCCATCTCTGAACAAGGCAAAATAGGGGGAGGATGGGGGAAACTGAACGAATTGCATAAGATGTGGACATTGTAAAGTAACGATGAAGGACTATATGTTAGTAGATATTGAGCTGAACCCTTTATCTTTCCATTACCAAAGATTAAGCATGATTTTCTTTGTGAAACATGCAGAATAGCGCAAATGTGTGTTGCTTTTGGGTTTCAATGTGATTGCAGCAGAGTACCCTGTCCCCCTCAGCCCTTTGTAACACGAGTCATATTGGCACAGCTTTTTCTTACCTCTCTGTCTTCACTAGATGCCAAATGAGCAGCTAAGCTGTTATGGTACTTAATGTTACCAAATGACTTGCCAGCATAAAAGTAGAGCTAATGAATTGAAAAGAACAAAGAGGGCAGTCTTTCATGGGCCATTTCTTACACTTCAGTCTCACAACTGCTCCCTGACGAGGTGGGCTGTAAGCAATGTCATTAGGATTTATCTTTTCTGTCATATTTGCCTGTATTAAGTCAGAATCCAGGTCTTCCTGGGAACTATTTTGCCTTGTTTTTTTCCAAATATTGCTTAACACAGACACATTCTCATAAAGTATGTGAAAGGCCTGGGTTGTTGCTACGCCTTTTTAGTTGATGTCAGCATGTTGGGCTGGTGTCTCACTGTAAAGCTGTCATGGTAATATGCCAGGCTTTGAAAAAAAAAAATATTGAGAAAAACATTGGCACTTAAAAAGGCATGCAAAGTATATAGCAAAGCATATAGCAAACCATGGGGCTTACTCACTGCCAGCGCATACTTTGTCATTCCCCAGAGTTGTAGAAGGATTCATTTATAAACAGTATCCAAAGAGGGAAAGTAGGTCTTTGGGTATTTGCATGTATTTCCATGTTACTGAGCTACAGCTTTTTGACCAGCTACATTGTGGGTGCATCTCTTCTTTTGGCTGTGTTAAAAGGTCACTGCCTTTACCTCCTTGTTACTCCCCACATCTCCTCTACCCAGCTACCCTGCTGAGTTGGTGTCTGGGCATTTCATTACTTCTTTGGGACTATTTAAACTGATTAAGCTAGTCTCTTTGGTGGTAGAGCTTGGCAAATGTTTGCCTCAGCACCATGCCAGGAGGTGTGAGGGAGCAGTGGCTGCCAGTAGGGAAGCTGCAGCAGAGCTGGGGATAATAAGTTATCATTCAGCTCAACTTGGTAGTGAGAAGTGGCATAGGTGCAGTCTTGTTTCTGACCCAAGCCACACTCGGCTCCTTTGCATTTGAGAAGCAGAATATAACTAGAGGATCCTGATTGCCATGGGCTAAAACTCTACCCATAACCATTTACTATAGGTCAGGCTAGTTTGTGGCGACTCTGACACGATCAGATGATCTGACTTACTGGTTTTCCTATTAGATCTTGGGACACTTTACAGGTACCATTGAACCCTGTCTATTCTGTTTGCATAAATATCCTTACTGAGCTGCCAGGAATCTTAGTGTTACCCTTTCAAATGCGCAAAAGCCACATTGTGCAGGAACTTCTTATTTCACAGACTGAATTTTCTCAGTCTAAGAATTCATATCACAATTTAGACTTACAGTATTGTGTTCAATGTTACAGTGCTCCTCCTTGAAGCACGTGGCTATCACTCTGTGTAATGTCCTGGTGATTCATGGTTGGGTGACTGTAGAAAGGCTTTTACGTTTTATCTAAATCAGAGATACCTGTAATATATCTTCTCTCATCAATAAATGAATTACTTTATATTCAGTACAAATCTAGAACTGGGAAGGCTCTTTCACTCTGGTTCTACACAGTCTTAGGCAACCAGGCAATAGACACTTATGGCCTGGAAAAGTCCATAGAGACTTGACTTTTCCTATGTGTTATCTGCCTTTTGCATAGATCAAATTCTTTGTTACTGTAAAATGACTAGCTAGGATATTAAAGCTTAGAAATTATAATCATTTCACCTGACTTCCTCATCATGTTCTTCATAATGCTCATTCCTGCAGTGGAGAAATTTAATCTTTGCTATTAATATTGTCTATTGAATCCAGAATTCAGATGGGTCCATTTGCAGTCCTTATTAAATAGGGACCCCTGCTGGTCCTTATTAGGTAGATGAAGGGCCAGAGGGAAATTACTTGTCACTTAAATGAAACCCGTATTTAGCAAAGCTGTTAAATCACAGCTGAAGGTAGACATCTTGATAAATAAATCAGCATTCATGAATAAATAATTGACATAAGTGCTAATTAGAATTAAACTTGGCTAGGGATGTGAAAGATAACAGGAAGGGATTCTATAGGTACATTGCAAATAAAAGACAGACTAGGGACAACATGGGCCCTCTCCGGAAGCTATCAGGAGAACTGGCTACCCTGGATTTGGAGGAGGTTGAGGTTCTTGATGACTTCTTTGCTTCAGTCTTCAGTGGCAGAAACTCTGACCGCACCATCCAAGTCTTGGAAGGCAGACACAGGGACTGTGAGAATGAAGACCTTAGGCCCACTGTAGGAGAGGATCTGGTTTGAGACTGTCTTAAGAACCTGAACGTGCACAAGTCCATGGGACCTGATGAAATCCATGTGCAGTTCCTGAAGGAGCTGGCAAATGAAGTTGCTGAGACACTGTCTATCATATTTGAAATATCATGGCAGTCAGGTAAAGTCCCCAATGACTGGAAAAAGGGAAATATAGTCCCCATTTTCCAGAAGGGGAAATGGATGACCCAGGGAACTACAGACTAGTCAGTCTCACCTCTGTTCCTGGCAAAATCTTAGAGCAGATTCTCCTGGAAGGCATGCTAAGGCACATGAAAAACAACAAGGTGGCTGGGGACAGCCAGCATGGCTTCACTAAGGGGAAATCCTGCCTGACCAATCTGGTGGCTTTCTATAATTGGGCTGCGGAACTGATGGACAGGGGTAGAGCAGCTGACATCATCTACCTGGACTTCTGCAAAAGGGTTCAACACTGTCCTGCATAACATCCTTGTCTCTAAATTGGAGAGACATCAGTTTGATAGGTGGACCACTCGGTGGGTAAAGAACTGGCTGGATGGCTGCAGGCAAAGAGTTGTGGTCAATAGCTCAGTGTCCAGCTAGAGACCAGTAACAAGTGGGACTGGTCTTGTTCAACATCTTTGTCGGTTACATGGACAGTGGGATTGAGTGCCCCCTCAGCAAATTTGCCAATGACACCAAGCTGTGTGGTTCATTTGATAAGCTGGAGGGAAGGAATGCCATCCAAAGGGACCTTGACATGCTTGTGAGGTAGGCTGATGCCTACCTGATGAAGTTTAACCATGCCAAGTGCAAGGTCCTACACCTGGGTCAGAGCAATCCCAGGCACAGCTATAGGTTGGGTAAGAGAAGAGATTCAGAGCAGCCCTGTGGAGAAGGACTTGGGAGTGTTGGTAGATGAGAAAATGAACATCAGCCGGCAGTGTCTCTCGCAGCCCAGAAAGCCAACGGTATCCTGGGCTGCATCAAGAGGAGCGTGACCAGCAGGTCGAAGGAGGTGATCCTGCCCTGGAGTGTTGTGTACAGTTCTGGTATCCTCAACATAAGAAGGACGTGAAACTGTTGGAACAAGTCCAGAGGAGGGCTACGAGGATGATCAGGGGACTGGAGCACCTCCCATATGAAGACAGGCTGAGAAAGTTGGGGCTGTTGAGCCTGGAGAAGAGAAGGCTGCGTGGAGACCTCAATAGCAGCCTTTGAGTATCTGAAGGGGCCTATAATGATGTTGGGAAGGGACTCTTCATGAGGGACTGTAGTGATAGGACAAGGGGTAATGGGTTCAAACTTACACAGGGGAAGTTTGGATATAAGAAGGAAGTTCTTTACAGTAAGGGTGGTGAGGCACTGGGATGGGTTGCCCAGGGAAGTTGTGAATGCTCCATCCCTGGCAGTGTTCAAGGCCAAGTTGGATGGAGTCTTGGGTGACATGGTTTAGTGTGAGGTGTCCCTGCCTATGGCAGGGGAGTTTTAACTAGGTGATCTTAAGGTCCTTTCCAACCCTAACTATTCTATGATTCTAAGATTCTAAAATGGGATTCTCGTTTTCGTGCTATTTCTGTCTTTGGCCAAAAATTGAGGCAGTCTGTGTGAGCGGCAGTGGTGACCCTTGTGGTGGAGACAAGTAAGGCCAGGTTTCCAAAGGCATAGATGAGCTTCTGGTAGGACCAACAGAAGCATCTGAGTCTGTGGGGGATCCAGCTCCTTTGGTTTTAATGGTCCTGATGAGGTAGGGAGCTGGAATGAACCTTACTAACGTTTTTCCCATAGGACATCAAATAATCTGAGTCAGTGCTGCTCTGGGACTCATTCACACTTTGATTAACTGTTAAAGGCTCACTGTCCCATTACCAGCTCACTGAAGATGGCTGCCTTTCCCTGTAATTGTGCTGGTTATTCACACCAGTGGAGCTTTCATTAGCCAGCCACTTCCTGGGGACAATCAATTCCCACTTTGTATTGCCATCCTTAAGTAGGTTACTAGTCTTGCAGCATTTTGTGTACAAGGACATGAAAAGTTTCAAGAATAACAACGCTTATGGAAGAATCTTTGTGGGTTTGTAAGCATAGTGGCTGCATCCTGCCTGAGAGAGGGGGGGAATTGCATCCAGTTCTCATCTCACACAGACAACTGGTATTTTTTGTCTCC
The DNA here is from genome assembly GCA_017639245.1 of Myiopsitta monachus. NCBI lineage: Eukaryota > Metazoa > Chordata > Aves > Psittaciformes > Psittacidae > Myiopsitta > Myiopsitta monachus. The sequence goes on from CM029928.1 coordinate 25,060,260, forward strand.
TGCCTAAGCACTACATAGGATCTATAAGAACCATTCCAGTGTGCCATCTTATTTTGCTAAATATTTTAAATACCTGTGATTATGGGGAAAGGGCAGTTCTGAAATCTACCACTTTAATAATACAAGTGGTTTTCAGATGCTGGTTGATAAGGATGCAGCTGCTCCAAGAGCCAAGGCACCTACAATGTACTTGTGCCTTAAAGCCACAGCAAAGGGCAGAAATCAAAGGCTGCCGTTAATACCTGCACAGAGGCAGAGCCTCTGGAATCTTCCTGGTATCAAAAAAGAGTCAGATGGGATTAAAGTGGTGCCAAGTTCTTGTTGTCATTTTTGTGGTTTTCTCCCTCTCACCTCACACAGCGTTTTTGATAAACGTCAGTGCTGGCTGTTGTGTGTGAAGGGCCGCAAGTGGCATAACATGCAATCATCTGCAAAGATGCAGTGCTGGTACACTTGTAGAGGGAAAAATCAGGATGGGGTCTTATTTCTGGCCATTTTGGTGTTATATCTTCAGTCACATGAGCTCCTCACCTAGCATAAATCGACCCAACTGCAGCCAAGTCAGTCAGTGGAGCTACACTGATTTACACACCCTGGAAGCGTGCTTTGGATTTGTGTAGTATAAAGCTATTCACTCTCAATTGCACTGGCTCATGACTTCATGAAGTTACAAAACCAGCAAACAAATATTTGCATATTATTAAACTAAGAGGTATGTCCTGAAAACAGAGACATTCTTGGAGTCATGGCTCATACATCTGTCCAAGCACGTAGCAAGCCTCTTGTGTGAGGCATATAAAAGCCACTAACTAGAATCAGACTATGTGAAGTACATTGAACACATCTCATTGTATAACTGCCTGTGCAAGGAGAAGGTACACGGCATCAGCCTCATGAAGAGGAAGATTGCATCAGAAGCTTCAGACTGCTGAAGCTAGCAGTGACCTTGCTCTTATGGCCTCTGTCATCTTACAGCCTCTTCCTCTTTGCAGGTTTTGCAGCAGCAGAACTTCCCTTGACAGCTTCTGATTCCCCCACCCAATCAATGTTGCCTCTTTCCAAGTGTCCCTGTTTTATTTTGGGCATGAAGCACCTCCCCGGGATTGAGCTTATTATTTCATAGTTACAGATACATATTCCTACTATCTTAAAAGAGTAAATTATGCCTGGGATTCCCATATTGTGAATGAAGTTTCTTAATGTAAAAGGGGTCAAGAAGCAGACTAAGAGTAAATTGTTCTATGTATTTCATATTTTTTGGAGGGGGATGAATTTGCTACATGTGTGGTGAGAACGTTTCTTGGATGAGGTTTAACAAATAACCTGGGCAGAGGACCCCCTAATTTAAGGTTGCTTTGGTTTGTGCAGTATAGGGCTATTCACTTACAATTTCACTGGCTGCTAACTTCATGAAGTTACAAAACCTGCAAAAAAATATTTGCATATTATAAAGCTAACAGTCATGCCTTGCAAACCGACGCAAACAAGTCTATGCTGAGACCTGTTGCCCAAACTGGTGGCACACCAGGCATGTGCTTAAATCTGGACAGAAGCAAAGGACATAAGGACACGCTGTGCTATAAATGTTTTTTACAGCTGAGATCAGTCTTCTCGAAGGATGCTGCCCTATGGGTCTTCGCATCCAAGCTACACTCTGGCAAGAGACAAGCTAAATCCATCAGCAATGTGGACCGCATGCCCACTTCGTGGCACCTGCATCTCTGACCTGCAGATTCTGGACTCCTGTAGGCCAGATTTCAAGGTGGTTATAGAACCTGAAGGAGTCCAGAACAAAAGAGATGTTGACATTTTTGCAGTTACCCAACAAACCCCAGTGTTTTTCAGTGGAGTCCTAGGGCAAGACCATGCTCATCCAAAACTCCTTGCAGGAAATGCTGTTGTTCCCCACAGGCTTAAAAAGAGAGAAAAATCTTCCTGCTGTTATTAATGTGCACCTCCCTGTTTCCTCAGTGATTGGTGACAGCAGATAATGAAGTTGTAGAATGGCATTTGTTTAGCAAAAACGTAGGCCTGAATCAGCAGTGAAAAACTCCCTCTGACCTAGCTCAGAGGCTGACATGCTGGAGCAGTGCACGTGCTTTGCACAGGAGGTGATATGTTTTGCTGAGGTAATCTCGCTGCCCCGCTCATCTATATCCACAGCTGATTTCAGAATCTGCTGTATAAGGCCTGTGGCTGGATAGGTTTCCCTTTGACATGTTTAAAAACATTTTTTAATTTTTCTACATGTTCTAACATTTTAATATATTCTAGTCAAAAGTGTACTTCTACAAAACATTTCTAAGGCCTTGTTCCAAGATTTCCATTGATGGCAGCAGGCTTTGGAACAGACTCTAACTTTACAAAGTGTAGGACTATAAATATAGATTCCCAAGGACTTGACTGGAGAGAATGTTGGATGTTTAGCTTAACTCTCAGATCTGACAGGGCATTTTCCAGAAGCAAAAAATGAGAATCATCTGTATTGAATTTATCCACACTTGGACTTCTTTTCTTTGGTAGGTGCAGGAGGAAATCACTAGGGAGCGGATGACTTTTTAATCTGGCAGTAGTGTAAAGCCTATGCCTTGTCTTGGTGGCAGTGCTGTTTATTACATTTGTTGGGTAAATTTTACCTCCAATGCCAAGGATATAAAGTATCTTCACAAGATAGATTGGAGGATCAATAGTGTATGGTGAATAACTCTCCAGCACCTGCCAAAGTGCTGCTGTGTGATCTTATGACATGGTTTAGATTTCAGATCCATATAGCTGGTCTTGCCATTAAAGATATGCACGCCCCAAGAACCTAATATGAACCCCACTGAAAAGCTCTTCTTGACCTCAGTGTCTTTGGAACCAGGCTACAATACATTGATCTTCTGTTGATGTCCCACTGCCTACCAGAGACTTTCTTGCTCTTGGGACTGGAGCACGATATTTTGTTCAGTCTGGCTAACAGTATGAGAGCAGGGTTATATTTTTTCCTCCATTTCCAGTGACCTTTGGGGCTGAAAGTACATTTTGTACGTGAACTCTTGGGTAAGAGAATGCTTTGTTTTCTCCTGCTGTGGTGGGCACGGAAACATGTGTTTAGAGGGAAGTCTGATTAAGACCATAAAAGTGTTTCCTTTCTTCAGCTCAGACCTGCACAATACAAGTGCTGCGATCCAATAAGCATGATTCGATACTTCAATCATTAATGAGAGGTGGTAGGGATAGAAAGGAATTGCTCATCTTTCAAGGCATACTGGGAGGGAGATGGTCCATACCAGTCTTGCTGGCATAGCCTTTCTGCCAGCACTCACCCATGCCCTTCATCACAGGTAGGATACAGGGGAAGATGGGACCTTGGCTTGACCCTGTACTGATGCGCATATGCTTTTGTCAGACGTTTGCAATGATGAGTACTGGAGGCAGTTGGAGCTGACTGGCTGGAGCACAGCACTAATTCATGCATTCGCAGCACTGGTTAGCAGGAAGGCCTTGGGCAAATCTTGCCATCTCTCCTTCTCTTCTCAGTTTCCCCATCTGTTAGAGGGAAAATTAACACTGACCCTGCCTGCCTTGCAAGGTTACTGGGTTGTTTGTCATTTACCAAGGATACTGGTACCTTTACAGGGCCTGGATTGTTTGGGAGGGGAACAAGCTCTGCTTGCTGCCACTGGTCCAAGCGCGGTTGCCTGGCAGTTATTGAGAAGAGACCATGGCTGGCCGGCTGTAAAGAGCTTTGAGGATGAAAAGAGCCAGTACTAACTCATTAAAAAAAATCACAAGGGTTGTCACACTTCTGCAAAACCTGTACTTTAGTGTTTCCTGATAAGTTAGGGAAGAAGAATGCCTCTCTGGAAGGTCCAGACTCAATTCCCTCCTCCCTATGCCCAAAGTGGCTCCTTTCTTCTGCACTGATGAGAAAGAGAGGCTGGAGGCTGGCGGTGGCCACGTGGGTGGGAGTTGTTCCAGCAACGGGGAGCACTCAGCTGGTAGCACTGTGGCGGTTTGGAGCTGCAAGACCATCCCCCAGGGACCATTGCCAGATGGCTGGGATTAGAGTTTCCCTAAAATGGTTAGAGCCCCTGCCGGAGCAGTGGACGGAGCTGGATTTGCAGCTGAGCAGGACAAAAATGCTTTGCACTGATTTAGCTCAGTGGACTTCCGGACAGGCTGGAATATCACCCACTGTGTTCCTGCTGCTGCTCGATAGCCTGAGATAAGGGAATAGTTACATAGGCAGAGAAAGAACCATTGGTGCTGGGTACTCTGTAAATAAAACTTTGAACTACTGTGTGTTCAAATGTTATTCTTGGATCAATGATTATTGGCTCTGGAACGTGTCACGGCAAAGCCATTTTTAAAAGCAACAGAGATCCATTTACTAAAAGTAAGGGTGGTCTAATGAAAAGGTATTTGCTGAAATATCTCCTCCACTAGCCTCCACTGTGCTGATATTAATGGTTTTACTTGGAGGGAGAAGTAGCTGTGCTGCTCTCTTCTCCTTCTGTGCTGAGGGCTAGCCTTGGATGAGGAGGGTGATAGAGCTGCCGGCATGACCAGCCTTACCCCTGTCTTTCCTCTGCCTTGACCCTGCTGGCTTTGGTCTCCAGCTCTCACACTCAAAAGCCACATCTCACAAAAGATGCCTCTCTTTCAGTGCAGCCTGTAGACATACTCTTCCTAGAGGTGAAGGCAGCTCTCCATTGCTGTGGCGAAGGCTAGTGCTCTATTTGATGCAAGGATCTGTCTCACAACCGCAGTCTGAATAGGTGAGCGAAATGTCTTGGACACAGGCCTATGTGATGGGTGCCCAGAAGAAAAAGGCTGGGTTTGGGACTGGGGCCTGGGTTGGCATTCAGAAATTGTTCTGCTGCAGCCTTGCTCCATCATGTCGAGCATGCTGTTTACTTGCCAAGCTTCCTCTGCCTATCTTCTTTGGCACAGGGGATGGAGAATGAGTAATCTGCTGCTCAAACTCTGGGCTCCCACACGGGGTCACAGTTTTCAGATACAGCTGGTGTGATGTGATGATGAGTGTGGACCTGCTATTGGAGGGAGGAAGGGGGACTAACAAGGGTAAAGCGTTACCCTTCCCAGTGCTGGACATGTGTTCCTAAATCCCATCACACCATCCAGTTTGTGACAGCTTGGTCACAACTATGACCATTGTGTTGAAGACTATTAACCTTCTACACAGAGCTAAACAAGATGGGATTAAGGAAAATGTCCCAGTTCTTGGCAAAATACCCTGACCTTTTATAGCCAACGCTGATGTGGTGAGTGAAGAAATTGCTTCAATGGAGAAATATAAGTTTTAGGGAGGGCTGTCAGAAGCAGCTTTACACAGGGAAGAAAAAGAAGGCTTCTGGATATGAAAGGCAGAAAGAAGAGAGTGGAACAATGAAGGTTGGGTGAAAGGTTTCACAGGGCAAAGAAGAGCCTGAGGCACTGGGGAGGTGGGTGGAAGGGCTGAAAAGTACAATTTACAACCCGTTGGATGTATTCAGACCCTGTTGCAGTGCCTTTTTACAGTTTGGGTATTGGTGTACCAAGGGCTTGCAGCTACTAAAGGAAAATAAGTGCTGTGTAAATGTAGGATCATTATTCACTTAGCATGTTGAGTTGTTTAAATTTCTGTGAGGAGAGCAAGTGTATTATGATATTGTTATCCTATGTGGAGAGTTGTTCATTTTTAATTATAGTTTGTGAGAAATAGACTTTCACAATGTGTCATCTGTTCAAACGGGTGTATACATCTTAGGGAAAAATGCAGTAGTGCCATCAAATACTGATCTTATAAAGTGTTGGAACAAGTGTATGTCTCCTCCTAACCAGCAATAAAATAAATGTAAAGGGCTAAACATGGAAATGTGTCCTACAAATACGTATAGCAGCCAAACAGGAATCAAAGGGTTGATCCCTCAGGTATCTGTACATAGAAATATACCCCCCCACCCCAAGGGTGACATTCATAAACAAGGGAATGTCTTGTATTTATTTATTTGCTTCTTTGTTCTCCAGAAATCATTACTATTCTTTCGATAGACAATTTAGGGATAAACTGGTAGCTAAAACCCCGATGTGATTCAGGGGGACCCTTCCTGCCCACTGTGGATGTTATTCACATCACCTCACTACTGACTGCTGAGAACTGCAGAAAACGAAATTTTGCCATCATCTTTTGTCCTGCAGGCAGCAATTTTCTGCTTGCCTGTGGGAAATAATCCCCTTTTAATTTAATTATTCATTTTTCAATTATTTGATGCAGTACTCTGGGATGGCAGCAAGGCTTTTGGTTAGTTTTCAGATCACTGCAACCTCAGACAGTAGAGCACTGGAATCCAGCTTCCTGGGAGAAGGGATTCGTTGTCTTTGAGCTGCTGCTTTCCTTAGGAGGGATACGCCATCTCCTTTCTCTGGCACATTCCTTGGAAAGTTTCCATTTATTCTGCCAACCTGCTTAGGCTGGTTAATAAACGGCTTAATCCTGCCTGGCCAAAGTTAATGGCTCTGGACGAGGACAACTGAACAGGGCACCATCAGGAGCGTGTCAGTGTTTCTCCTCTTAACAGCAAGGAGACTTCTTGGAGGGCCCTATGAGCACCTTCACTGCTGCCAGTGCCTGCGCTATGCTTTAACATTTTCTAGTGTAGGAAAAGCACATCCTGGCCCTCCATGGAGGCACTTTTCTGTGCAATGGCCCCTTGAACTGGGACAAGGATCACTTCTTGTACTGTTAGGGTCTACACCAACACTGATTTTTCACTCTGAGCTGTATCCTTGTTTCTGAATGGTGTCAGCACTCATTGAGGAGCAAGAGTCAGCCCTGAAAGATTGCTGCATCAAATATAAAAAATGTTCATACAGTACTGAGTAGGAAGAAGTTTAAAAGAAAAGAGGTCAGTTCTGCTGTCACTTGCACAGGTTTTGATAAAAGCAACTCCATTCATTTCTGTGTAACTGATTTTGTTTTATGCCAGCATAAGTGAGAGCAGAGTCAGGTCTTCCTCCTGCAGCAGCTAAAGTGAAAAGCATTTCTATTTTTAAAGCTGAAAGGATTTCTTACTTTTATTTATTATGTGTCACTTTGTTGGCAGTGATGGTGTAAATGGCAGAGAGAAGTTTAATGAGCTATTTATGGCACTGCTTATGACCTTCATGTTTACTATCACAGCAGTTGCCAGGCATTGTTTGGGCAGAAGAGCCAAGGAAGCCTGGGTTCCTGGGCAAAGATAAGGCTGATGGCATTCACCTCTTCCACCGTAAAGCCTCTAAAAGGGTCTCTTTCTTCTTTATGGATTTCTGATTTTGCGCTGTTTCTGAATGCTTAATATCTCTTAGCTCTCTGATTGAAACTGGGCAAAGGATTTAAAAGCAAGAGGTGAAGAACAAGGGAGGAGAAATGGCGAGATTGCATTTCTCCAGTAAATGCAGTTTGCTGGAACAGTCTGCAGGACAAGTCCTGGTTCCAATAAACACCTCCCTGTGTGTGGAACCCTGTAGAGGCTTCACCCAAGCTTTTTGACAGCTGCCTGAACAAGATTGGGAAGAGCCGGACAGCTTACAGCAGCTTGTCACAGCACCTCAAAGGCCCGGATTGCTCTCCATGAAAAGCACACACTCTACCACAAAAGCATGGAACGAAGTACTCCTTTTATTTTGTCTTCATTCACCTTTCTAATCCCTCACTTAAAACATCAGGACTGAATCCAAGAGCTAGGGCTGCTGATTCTGACATCCCTTTTGCGGGTGAGGACTAGGCAAGTGTGGTGGGGGATAAGCAATGCAGATCAGGCTTGTTCCAGAGTGAGCCTGCAGGTGTAATAAAGGATTATTGCCAATTTCTTGGGCTGTGTGCAGAGCTGGGCACTCAGGTAGTAAATCTTATCTGTACATAAGTCCACAAAGAGGGGTACACAAGTGTCAGGGTTCAAAGTCTCCCCTGAGCAACAACTGGTGCTTTCAATGATGCTCATCTCCAGATGAAGGTTTCCTTAGAGCTCTGTGATGCTTCACCATGCAGACTAATGAAGCAGGCCAGTGGAACAGTGTTAACCTCAGACCGCTGTGTTGTCCCTTGAACTTCCTAGGAGGCTGGTGGCCAGTTTATCTCCCCACCTGCAAAGCAGAGAGGGGCCCTTTTTTGTCTCCTTCACAGGGTGGTCGTTCTGCAGATTACATTAAAGATTGCAGTGTGCACAAATTGCTAGGGGAGCCATGAGAGTTCCGCATATTGAGACATGTGTAAAATGCTATAATTTAAAGGTTGTATTTCAGTTGCTAATGGCTTACTTAAACAATAACTTTTAACAGATATGCTTTTTCTCCTCCGGTAATTCACTCCATCTGTGTCAACATAACTAGGCCCAAATTAGCACATCAAAATATAAATGTTAATGTTTTATTTCAGTTTTTATATATCAAAGTACATTACATATAGATTGTTTCATCTTGTGATGAGATTAATGCCTCCTTAGAAGGAGGTATTTCACACTATGGAGTTTAAAGAGCGTCTTTTAATTTGAAAGCAAGAAAAAAAAGAAAAATCCAGAGGCAAATGCAAATACAGGTACCTTGAAATGAAGAGAAAATTTGGTACATGTATATTAATGGTGTAAAATATTGAACTACAGGATCTGCAGCTATGGGCTTTTTAGGAAAGTGGATATTTTGTGACCTTTTGTTTCTGAAGCAATTTTTCTCCTAACTTTACATGCTGAGATAAAGAAGCTTACCCTGCTGCATGTGAAAGCAGATATCCATCTGAATCCCTAAGCTGCGGGAATGGATAGCCTAACTATATCTGTGGAGAGATTTGTTGCTTTATGAAATAGCTTTAATAGCATTAGAGATGAATAAACCTCTCCTGATTATTATTACTTTAAAACACCCTTACTGCAGCTAAGTGCTTTCTCAGAGATGACTGGGAGTCCTTGAAGACCTTGTGGCCTGTGAACCACATCTCACAAACACTCCTGTGTGATAGATGCTACACATGAAGCTGCTAGGGCAGCGTAGAAGAAAGCAAGGAGTACAGTAATGGCCACTGGCTCCTCGTTCCCCTGCTTCCTAACATGTCACACCTCCCACATGCAGCAGCCCTAGCCTGCTCGGTAGTGGGGAGGGGATGTTTCAGGGCTCCTGGCACAGCCTCCCTGTGGTGGTGTGACAGGTCCCAGCAGCAGGCACTTCAGCCACACTGTCCTCCAGTGAGGCTGCAGCCTGTCCCAGAACCAGCAGGGCTTACTGAAGGATGATGAGCAAGCATGGCATGTTCCCAAGACTGGTCGTGCAAGCCGTTCAAACTCAGCAGCCGAATCCAGTTGGGTGATGCCTGGGCAAGAATACTACCAGCTCCAGATCCTTTGTTTCCTTACAGTCTAAATGGCTTCTTCTTAATGCTTTTGATATGAATTCTTATGAGCCAACTGCTTTACTTGACTTTCTCATAATTTAACTTGGATTAATTTAATATTAATCAGTCTGTCTGCTCAGCATCCTATTAACCTTCCAGTGAACTCCTCCTATAAGGGAATTGGTGAAGGAGACAGTCTACATCTGTTAAAGTATTAGCCTGCTCTTTCTGTTGCGAAGCATTAGACAGCAGAAAAAAAGGGTTGGAATGGTCAAAGGAGGTGGTGGCTGATGTTCCATCCCTGTTCTCACTTGAAGACCCCAGTAAAACTGAGCTAGTCTCCTGGGTCCCTTTGGTCCAGCTCACGTTAGCAGTGGTGTGAAAAACTGTCAGAACTGGCTCTGCAATGAGCCTACCTGGCTCTGGCTTGAGATTATCAGACTGGTGGCTCTTCGCTTGCAACTCTGAACCCAAGGAGATGCTGCAGACCAGAGAAACAGGCAGTCCCTAGTAGGTAAAACCTACACACAGGATTTGAGTTGTATTGTCTGTTTTCCCCTCTTGTTTATACTGCCTAGTTTGCCATCTGCTTAAAAATTTGTTCAGACTTTTAGCCCAATTAAATTATATGCATATACATCTAATATAGATTGTCCTTAGTGTTAGCATATGCCCAGGTAAATTTTACTGACAATGAACCATGAAATTTTCACAGCATTTCCTCAAAGGAGAGCTGAAGTGTGCCAGATTGGCAAGGTGACAGCAACATTCTCCTCTGTGCTACCCTCAGTTTCAGTATTTTTTCAAATGAAGCAAGGCAAGTAGTAAGAGAACTAAGAAAGGACTGCGGGAAATGTGATCATTTTATACTTTTATTGATCTGTTGGTAATTCCTCACGTATCACTAGGAGGAGAGCAAGATGGCTAACTGGGGGTCCTGAGCATCACACAAGTCAAACATTGCAGCCTTTGCCTCATTCTGTCCTGGGAGAATTTCCAGTGGCTGCATCTAGTTTTGCCTGCTAAGGATTGACCTATTGGTCACTTCAGTTATTCAGAGTGTATTTCTCTTTTAAAATATGTATCCAATGAATGTGTACATTAGCTATTAAAAGAATGGAAGTTTCAGAAAATCTGTGGGACTCTGCCAGTGGTCTCTGCAAAACATGTATGCCATCTGGCTTCACTGAATCTGCATTCAGCCTTGCCAGGATTTCTCTCCTGCATAAGCATCTAATGCATTTGCCACTGAGGCTGTTACACAGCCATGAACAGGAGAAGAAGGGCTTTGCATTATCACAAATAGGATGGAGAGTCCTTTACAAAACAGTCTTTTTACTAGGACAAAATCTGCAGTCTGATGTGGGGCATGGAGAGATGGGTGGCAGATGCATGCCAGCGCCAGTACAACACAGTGGGCTGTGGAGACATCTGCACAGGGTCCAGGAGCTTATGGGTTGTCCCTGTGGAGCTCTGCCAAGGGTCCTTGGCCTGATCTCTGACTTTGGCTGAGATCCACGATCAGACCCCTACGTGGACAACCTATCAGCTCAGCAGGACCACAGCCCCAGGAGAGACTGTGTGATGAAGACAGCTGCATGAGACGCGCAAGGCTTGTCCCATGTCCATGTTAAAGGCAGGGCTTGAACACCCGACTGCAAACACCTGCCTGCACCGTAAAGCCACCTTAATCTCAAAGGTCAAGTCTTCTCCTGCTTACTAAGGATAGCTGGCTCTGATCCTGCTAACACTTGGGGCTCTAGCAGGTGGGGTCTAGTGGCCTTAGCAATGGGGCTGAGGGTGTCTCAATACACCTGTTTCCCCATGCCAGGGTGCTCCTGGGCTGCTGCAGCAGCTTCACTGGGCAAAGTGCAAGGACAGTGCCTTAACCCACTGCCAGCAGTGCTGGTAGAGCCTGCTGGTTGTGATATTCCTCACTGGAGTCACTCCAGGCTCAAGCACTGTTTTACCCACAAGACATTTTCAGGACAGGGGCATGGAGAATGTGGTGAAGGCACTGCACAAGAACAGCAGCCCCCTTTGTGAGTGGCTCCTATAACACCTGCTCCAGCTCTGCCTGGCTTTGTGATTTCTGTACTGGTTTGTGTGCAGAGATCTTCAACAGCAATCAGCTGATGCTGTACCACTCTTGGAGGATTAGAGTTCAGTCAAGAAAATGGTGCTGGCAGAGCATCATTGCAAAGTCAGCCCCTCAGAAATTAAGAGCTTTTAAAAAGTACATGGGTTCTGCAACTTTAATTGAACAGCCCCTACAATACCTTAATTACTAATGTAATTGAATGTGCATAAATCCAAATCTAATTATTTTATGGGACTCTTGCCATCATTGCTGCATAGTATAGAAATTCTATTTGATAGCCACTACTGAATACAGTATTTTCCCATTTCTCCATCTTGACTCTCCCTTGCCAATTCCTCAGTCCAAATTCACTTATTTCTGCCCAAGCAATTCCATTTCTCATTCAATTCTGAATCAGCTTTCTGTGTCACTGCCGGCCAGCCACCTACAACATCCCCATTCACTCGTGGTGTTTATGGCTGTGGCAAGCTTTCCCGGGTCCCTAAGGGGTCAGGTGTGCCCACATTAATCTCCTCTGGGCTGATTAATCCCCCTGGCTAAACACAGTCCAATTGGTGTCTCTTCTTACACCCACCAGTATTCATCATCTGCTCCCAGGGTGGCCCATGCAGGTCAGTGGGACTCACAGGGCCAGTGGAGAAGGAAGCTGGGGCTTGGAGGGATGCAGGACCTCAATGCTCATCCTCCACCTCAGAATTACTCAACCTTATACAAAGTCTCTTTAAATTAGGAGTAAACAAAAAAGCACTTGTTTGCTGTCTGAAGAAGCGTCCTTCACTCAGGCAGGAGTCATCAAACCACTTAACTGGGGTTATTTTGCTTCCGTACTTGCATGTCAGAGATTAATGTATGCAGCACAACTTTTGTCTGTGAGGAAACAGTGTCGTGCTGTCCCTCTCAGAGCAAGAACGGTTTTGAGAGGCTTTCCACTGTTGCTGCCTCTTGTGGGACATGGTGACTCAGGGCCACCGTGGTCCACCATCTGTTCTGTGTCCTCATCCTTTCGCGCAGTTGCTCCAATCATCCTTGTGCTCTGTGGTTGTTAGCAGGGTGAGAACAGGGAGCATTTAAGAATTTGTGCCCCTGCCTTCCATCCCAATATTCATCCTGGGAAATGGGGATGGCTGGATGGAGACCCCAGAGCCATGCTGAAGGCACAGAGAGGGAAAATTGCATGAGACTCAGAGAGAACAAAATTACTGGAGAATCCACCTAATCACTGAAGTTTAGATGTATATTAACATGTGGTCTTGTTTTCCAAAGGCTGATACCTAGCCCAAATTTGGGAATACTTTCACAGGAACAGCAGAAGGCACACCCCAAAGGCCTCTCACACCTGTCAGATTTCACAACTCTGCTCTAAACCCTGGAAAAATAGAACCTGGAAAGGTCACTGATATTTTTAACCTTCATGAGGAAATAGAGCTCTGCAGTCATGCTGCTGCCTGCTCCCTTTGCATTCCCAACTCTTACCTTGGCATCACTGGCTGGCCTCAGCCAAATCTGAGAGAGGAACAGAAGGCACAAAGATATTAAGTGCTTATTAGCTTAATGAAAACAGGAGCTGGGTGAAGCAGAGGTCCCAATAACATCAGCAACAAGAGGGAAGCAGCAGACACTTAGCTTTTACTGGGCAACAGATAAAATAGTGTTCCGATACTTCAGCAATGGGTTCCCTCTGAAACTACAGTGACCATATATTTGGCTTGCTTCATGTATTAGCACCTTGTACTCTCTCAGGCCAGAGCCAATGGGCTCATGAGGAAGGGTATATGGTTCTTTGTTCTGATGAGATGTAGCAGCCAGAAGAGTCCCTGTAGCGATGTCCTCAGTGCAGCTATGACAATGGTGGTGGCATGCTCTCCTCTCACTGGGTGAGGGTGTTACATGGGTGTAGTCAATTATTTGGGTCAGTTTGTGTTAAATACAATGTATTTTTGTCATCTCTAGAACCTCAGGATTTTCCTAAATTTTAGCCAACATTTAAAAAGAGATGGCTGATATTTGGTAACATAATTCATTTGCATCCCACAGTGTAAGTGCAGGCTAATTGCTTTCCCACTTTAACTTAATGACCTTTCACAAAATGTGAAATATAACATTAAATGTGGCATATAACATCCTGAGAGGACATAAAAGATGGCACAAAAATATGAGGCTACTAAAGCAAAGATTTATTTGGAACATTCAAAGGAAGTATGCTTTGTGCCTGTAAGCAAGTTCTGTAGAGATAACAAATCATGAGCAGCCCAAAGGCTCCCAGGGACAAGCCAATGCCTGTTGTCCTGGAGCAGCAGCCTGAGTGCAGGAAGCCTGCTGGGAGGCCATGTGTTGAGGTAGAAAATAACTGTACTCTTACCTCTGTAGGATATGCAGTGCCTCAAAACCAGGATTAAAGGGCTCTGCAACTATGAGGAGACTTTAATAGAGCAACAGGCAGGTCGATAAACAGGAGGAAGAATAATTCAGGAGGCATCTAATTATTAAGCTGGTCCAGGGTGGCTGATGGAAATGCTGATGGGGTAATGCCAGGATCTTCTAGGGTGTTAAATTGCAAATAACTCTCTTATCAGGCTAGTTAATCACACTATGCCGGATGCGGGCACAATCACCTGCCTTGTCAACATCTTCTGATTCTCAGACATATGGTTTATGCTTGGCTCTGCTCAACCAGGTTTTTTTTGCAACCAGTGATGCTGATCTGTAATATCCTTTCTGTGTTACTGGTGTATCCTCTAGCATCTGGCACCCACAAGCATTCTCAGTAGTGATACTGGTGATCCTCAGAAGAATATTAGCTGTAATGGAGACAAAATAAATGACCCCTGAAGTGTCCCATGTGCAAGACACACAAGAGGAGATGATTTCTAATTCACAAGATATTTTTAGATGCATTAGGATGCATTAAGCAGCTTGTAGTTGCTTAGTTTAATTTAATATTGACACATTGACTTCATGCCATTCTGATTCTTAAGCCAGTGTCACACAGTACCAAGTCCAATGCTTCTTATTTCTTTCAGCAGCTTATTTCATCTCATCAAAGGCATCTAGTTAGAGAAAATACATTTTATATTAACCAGTGTGGATTGACATTCTTTTTACTGACCTCCTTTAGTTCTTGGAGCACTGTTCCAGCTATTGCATTATTTGGCCTATATCTTCTCTCACTTTATTAGTTTGAATCCTAACCCTTTCCTGCAACATCACCCTAAAGCAGTTAATACAAGACCCATGTTAGTTTATATAGAAATTGCCTGGATAATTTCATTATTGTAGTTCCTTGTTTAATTCCACTCCTAATCCAAAAGTAAATGGCAAATTTTGAAATTACCCCTGGAATTAAAGTTCACTTTATAGTGTGTTTTTATGTAACTGATGGGTTTTCAATAAACAGCGGATCTCTGATGTTTTAATAAGATGTAAACACCTTGTTTAAACAAGGAAAATTGTAATTTTATCAAAATCAGTACACAGGGCATTTTAATTTTATGTAGAAAGAAATGTCTAACAGAAAATGCTTGGTCAGAACATTTTTCATCAGATTTGCACAGGCTGAATGAGGAGAAGATACACAGTGATGCTTCTCAATGTATGGCCTTCTCAAGTCTGATGCTGTACAAAGCCCTGGCACCCAGCGTGATGCCCAATAGCTCTTTCCCAGTCTGTTTTCACTCAGACCCACCAACAGAAAAGACCACTCTGCTGCATGTACTTTCTCTGTGAAAAACTAAGCCGGACTGGCATCCCACAACAGGGCTGCCTGTGTACCTGGTGCTCAAAGGAAAGAGAACCATCTTTTTGAGGGGCTAGGAGAGTAGCCTGTGCACTTGGTGAAACAACAGGGGAAACATCAGTGTTTCTGTCCAAAGAAGAAGCAGGCAAAGAGGGTGACTGTTTTTTCTGAGCTGAGCTCAATTTATACCACTTTCACAGTCCCGGAAGAAAGAAATCAACTCTTTAATTTGAGCTATAGCAGTTTGTACATTTAGGTCTAGCAGTTAGGGCTCAGCTCCCCTTGCTGCCTGCAACAGCACTGGCAATAAGAGCAAACAGAGGTGCTGATGTCCTGGAGTGGTGTTCAGATATCAGCTATTCCACAAGGAAAAAAGAAATGGTGGAAATGCTTGTTCTGCCTTCCTTAGCTAAGGGTAACAACTTTTTTTGCCACAGCTCATGGTGCTTCCATGGAAGTAGGAAGTTTACCAGGGGCTGTGGGGTGGGGAAGGGGGAGCTGGAGGGTCTCTGAGGAACATTACTGGACCAGATATGGTCCCTGGGGCTCGAAGTCCTGATGAGCTTTTGCTCAGCTGGTGGTTTGTGCCTGTAACTGCAACATCCTCTCTGTGGCAGGGATTAGCTTTCATAATCAGATGTCATGAATGGGGAGTACTTAACCAGGCTTTTTGGTGGTTGTTGTTCTTATAATAGAGGAAAATAATCTTTTTTCATGTATTTATTAAAATATTCTATGGAGGTAGCATAGTTCAATCTGCATCTCTGTTATAGCCACATGCAAAGCCTACTGGTTTCTGTTCTTCTTGTATAAACCAGACATCTCAGCAAGGGAGGCAAGCCCCCTCGGTGTCTATGAAAGATTCTTTTCAATTTTTCTTGAAAGCTGCATGTGTTTTGTTGAATGTCTATCTCATTATCACTTGGTCTGATAGTCTAGATACTCCATCTCCTTGACAACAGACAACATCCATGGTGGAGTATTGCATTACAAACTTGGATATTGGTTCCAAAGCTGGCATTAGAGTTATTTGTCTTTATATTTATTTATGTACATTAGATACATATGTACGATTACAGTATCTTGCTCTGCTTTAATAATATACTTAATTGTTTTTTTGGCCCCACCCCAAGCTGCCTAAGTTCATTTCACAAGGAAAAGCTTATTTGCTGTTGGCCTCTAGTGAATAAATTGCCTGCCATCCTTAATCTGGGTAATAAAAGGTACTGCATCAGCCTGCTTGCAGTTCTGTGTGTTGCATCTGCTTCCAAACAAAGTATAACTGGCAGCTATTTTCCGTGTACCATCCCCAGCAAATGGAGTGAGCATGTTATGTAAAGTGTAAACTCAACAGATCTCCTGAGAGTTCTATTCCTTGTCTTCCATTACTTTTTCTGTGACACTAGGAAAATTATTTGCATATGACATTTGTATTACACATTGCATCTACTGTGCTATCTTTTTAAATGTCATGCATAGTAATAACTGATAAATATACAGGTGTGATACTTTGATCAACTTGCACATTTGCATATGTGCATACTTGGACATGGAAGCGTGCATGCACACAACATCCACACATCTGCAATCATGGAAGCTGCAGCTATGGTTCACACTGTTCATGTCAATAGGCTTTTCCACCAAAGCATCATACAAATTCAACTGGAAAGGGAAGAAAACACATAAAATAGAGGTCAGACTTTTCCATCCAAGGAGTTGCTTGTGATATTTGTCATTACAGGAGGGCACCAGTAGACAGGATTGAGCAAGGAGGGACATGGAGCCCTACATTCTTTTTGCTTTCACATGTATGTCCATGGGTATATAGGTCCACAGTGGTACAAATGTCACAACCAGACAATTTCCAAAATATCGGGTGTGAGGCTACAAATATGAGAAGCATGTCACATCCTTTAAAAGTAATCCAGCAGGAGAAAATTGCTTCTGAAGATACCACAATCCCCTCCTTGGGGTCCATGCTGAGCATCTGTACTTAGCATTTAGGTAGCTGTGAGTGCCTTTGATGGAAGAATATAGGCCATAGAAAGCTTCCAGACTACTTTATGTAAATATGTAAATAAAATATAATTGGTCAAGGTTGGTCCCCAGCATTGTCAGAAACAGAGTACAGGACAGACTGTAACATACATTGTAGCTAGTCCCATTTAAAGCCAGCAGATATGAAACATATGGGAAATTGCCAGCCTGCCTGGTTTAAATGATGACAAAATATCATTCCTCAGTCAAGCAGTGGGGAGTACACTTCTCAAAGATATGAGGTAAAAGCAGTGATTAAAGTAAACTGAAATACACTGATGAGCTCAGGAACAGCAGGGCAAGATGGGAGGTGGGTGCCAGTAGGGGAATGCTCCCTCTGCTGCTCATCAGAGGGAAGAGCTGCGCTTACCCCCGCTCCAGCCTGTTTTATCTCCCAGGTAGCATCCTTTGACCAGAATGTGAGAGAGCGTATTACCTTTGTGATTGCTCCCGAGCCTTCCTTTTCCTACAGGCTCTGTGTTTGACTTCTGATTGCTCTTGAGCAGAGGTTGAGAAACTGAGGCTGCTTCTTCACCTGTGCTGCTTTCCAGGATGTGCCGTGTGATGCTCAGCCTCATCGCTGCTGAGCCTGCATTGGGGCATTCAGACATGCCAGGAGCTGGACATGGACAGCCTGGAGCTGCCAGTGTACTCACAGTTAAATCCAGAAGCATCGTCCCCATGGTTGCTCATGCATCAAAAGGACAATGATGAGACTTCCTGTGTACAAGGAAACACTGTGCATGCCATGAAAACCTCAGATGGAGTGTCCTACTGATAGGGCTCTTCTATATATACCTCCATTGAGTCATTGTGAAGTGGGCAAAAGGAAAAAAAAAAGAAGGGCAGAAGTAGAGAACAGCTTCTGCAAGAAGATGGCCTGGATGATCTAGGACATATCAGCCTGGAAGGGAAATGGCTGCAGGACAAAGGAGAGCATATGAGTGTTCTATGGAAGAAAAGGGAATAGGCAGGAAATTTAATCCCTTTTCACCAGAGTTAAAGTTATACTATAGATTTGTTAGGCAGCAGGTTTAAAAAAGCAAGGGAAAAAAAGTATTTCAGCCCTTGGCTGCCCTTTGAGATAGTTACATGGGATGGTATGCCCAATGGGAACATTGTAAGGGACAGAAAACCACTAGACAAATTCAAGAAAGCAAAATCCTTCAAGGATGCTAAACACATGGCTATCACCTCAATCAGGTGAAGTCATTGAGCCAGCAGGCAGGATCGCTAAGGGGCAGACTCATTGCATGTCTGCACTCCCCATCCTTCCTCCCTATACATCTGCTCAGGCCACTGTTTAGGGGCTGACTCGGCAGGATGGGCTGTTTGCTGTTCTTGCAGCCTGCCACTTTTTTGACATTCCTCTTGAGTGTCTCACCTCAGCCAGCTTTGCCTCATGTAATCAGACATAGAAGGGGCAGAAGCTGAGCAGCCCAAGGGCTGAGTGGGGAATTTTCCCCTGAGCTACACGTGTCCCACACTTTGGGAGGCCCAAGAGTATTTACATTCACAACACACATGAAGGCTGCAACGAGTAATGGCATGTTAATGAACAGACTGCTTTTCAGATTGCAAGAACCTCTAGAATACGTTGCACACATTTGTCACAGGGTTCATAATTTTCTCTGTCCCCTTTTTCCCACTTCAGGAGTAAGGCAGCCTCAGTTTTGCAATTGAATAATTTACTCCTTGTGAATATCATGAGCAGCAGTGACTGATGGCAAATTTTAAAAGAAAAAATACAAGAGCCTTTTGATGCCATTTAATTGTGCAGCTTGATGACACTTAGAGAAAACATTTTCGTGAAAACCTTCTGGCAATGATGTTGCTGTTTACTGTTCCTGTAGCTCTGGCCTAAAAATCCTTGAGGCTACAAGGAACCCTCAGCTTGACTTAGCTCAGAGAAAACCATGAAACTTCATAGCCTGGTGCCCAGACCTGCTGCCTGAACAGTGAGGAAGCTGGTTTTAATTTTAGAGGTTTATATTAAACTATATGGGAACAAATTGTGAACAGTACCTAAAAGGCATAGGTGAAACTTATAAAAATCTAAGTGTAGGAAAAGCAAGGCAAGGTAAGACAGGCTGTGCTTTCTGAGAAAAGTCTCCCCAGAGCTTTTGCTGCAGGAGCCGCTGGAGGCTGCCCGGAGGGAGGTTCCTGAGGATGCTTGCGGGCCAGTGAGAGCAATGTTGGTGGCACCATTATGAAGAAAACTGTGTGCAAAAGAGGCCCAGCATCAGCTTTCTGTCCTGGCTCTTCAGATGTTGGTACAGAGGCTGGACATTTACGCTCTGCACACTGTGCTGCAGGAAGCCCAGGAGCTGTCACCGTAGAGTTTGCACGCACTTGCAATTTTAATTAGGAAAGTGAGGAGCAACAGCAATGCCAGTTGCACCATTTCAGAATTCTGTGTGTGCAGGATTGACTCAGCAGCCTTCTGTTCTGGATCTTGGGCTGTGGGACCAGAGACCGGACATTCATGCTCTGTGTACTGTGCTGCAGGACGGCCAGGAGTAGGCACCGTACATGTTGCAATCAATGGGACTTCTGGTTGGGAAAGCGGGGAGCAAGAGCAATCACGTCGTCACCGTTGGGAAGAAAGCCATTTGCAGAAAAGTCCCAGCAACTGCTTTCCATCCTGGCTGTCAGACTGTGGGAGCAGAAGCCAGATATTTGTGCTCTGCTTGCTGTGTTGCAGGATGACAGCCAGTGGGTGCCTTAAAGTTTTCATTCAGTTGGACTTTTAGGTGGGAAAGCTAGGAGCGAGAGCAATGCAAGTGGCACCATTGCAGAGGTCACAGTATGCAGAAGTGGCCCAGCAGCAGCTTTCTGTCCTGGCACATTTGTGGTCTGCAAACTGTGTTGCAGGAGGCCTGAGTGCAGACGCGGTAGAGGTTGCATGCAATTGGACTTTCAGGTAGGAAAGCGAGGAGTGAGAGCAACGCCGCTGCGGAGCTCAGCGTGTGCAGGAAAGGCCCAGCAGCAGCTTTCTGTCATGGCTCTTTGCTTGGTAGAGCAGAGGCCCAGCGTTCTTAATCTGCACACTGTGCTGCAGGACTATTAGGAGAGGATGCTATAGCGTTTGCATGCAGTTGGACTTCTTGTTGGGAAAATGATGAGCGAAAGGAATGCCAATGGCAATGTTGCAGAGCTCACCTTCTGCAGAAGTGGCCTAGCAGTAGATCTCTTTTCTGGCTCTTTGGCTGTGGAAGTAGAGGCAGAACATTTGTGCTCTCCATGCTGCGCTGCAGGAAAACTGACAGCGAGTTTGAAGCAAATAGACTTTTAGTTGGAAAATCAAATAGTGAGAGCTATGCTGTTGGCACTATTACATAGCTCACCATGTGGAGATGTCACTAAGCAGGAGCTTCTTAGCCACGCTTTTGGGCCGTGGGAGCAAATACTGGACGTTTGTGCCCTGCACTTTTTGCTGCA
This sequence comes from Myiopsitta monachus, assembly GCA_017639245.1. NCBI lineage: Eukaryota > Metazoa > Chordata > Aves > Psittaciformes > Psittacidae > Myiopsitta > Myiopsitta monachus. Next base: position 25,080,921 of record CM029928.1, read on the forward strand.
GGATGGCCAGAGTAGGCATTGGAGATTTTGCATGCAATTGGACTTATAGGTAGGAAAGAGAAGAGCAAGAGCAATGCCAGTAACACCATTGCAGAGCTCATCATCTGAAGAATACGTCCAGCAGCAGCTTTCTATTCTGACTCTTCACCTGTGGGAGCAGAGGTCAGACGTTCTTAATCTGTCACTCAGCAGTGATTGGACTTTTAGGTGGAAAAGGGAGAGTGAGAACAATACTGGTGGCACTGTTGCATAGCAAACTGTGTGCAGAAAAGGCCCAGCAGCAACTTCTGTCCTGTCTCTTCGGCCACAGCACCTGAGGATATGCGCAGTGTGCTGCAAGACTGCCAGAAGTGGGCACCACAGAGTATGCACACAATTGGACTTTTAGTTGGGAAAATAAGGAGCGAGAGCAAAGCCAGCGACACCGACACAAGGCATTGTCTGTGCAGAAGAGACCCACCAGCAGCTTTAAGTCCTGTCTCTTTTACTGTTGATGCAGAGACAGGACATTCATGCTCTGCACACTGTGCTGTAGAACAGCTGTGAGCTGGTATTGTACAGGTTGCAGTAATAGGAGTTTTAGGCGGGAAAGCGAGGAGCGACAGCAATACTTGTAGCATTATGTCAGACATGACGTGGTCACAAGAGGCACAGCAGCAGCTTTCTATCCTGGATCTTGGGCTGCCGGTGCAGAGGTTGGATGTTGGTGCGCTGTGCAGTGAGGTGCAGGACAGTCAGGAGCAGGAGCTGTCGAGATTGCACACAATCGGAGTTCTAGGTGGGAAAGAGAGGGGCAAGAGCAATGTCAGTTACATGTTGCAGAGCTCACTCTCTGAAGAATAGGCCCTGCAGCAGGTTTCCATACTAACTCTTCACCTACGGGAGCAGAGGTTGGACATTCTTAATTTGCACATTGTGCTGCAGCATGACTGGGAGCAAGAGCTATAGAGGTTGAAGGCAATTAGACTTTTACATGATATTGTGGTTTAAGCCCCTCACCCATGCAGTTTTCTCACTCACTCAATTCTCTCTATTTCTTCCCCCAGTCCCGGGAGCATGGGGAGGAGAATCAAAAGAATGCAACTCCCACAGGTTGAGATAAGAACAGTTTAGTAACTAAGGTATAACAGAAATCACTACTGCTACCACCAGTAATAATACAAGAGAAATACAAGGGAAGAGAACACAACTGCTCGCCAAGCCCGACCCAGCCAGTGCACCCCCAGCAACGAACCCCCACTGCACCACCACACCTTCCAGGTCTCTACCCTCCAGTTTTACATCCTGGACATGACATGCTGTGGTATGGAATAACCTCTTTGGTCCATTTGGGTCAGGTGTCCTGTCTTTGCTTCCTCCTGGCTTCCCCTCTTCCCTGGCATAGCATGAGACTCAGAAAGTCTTTGGTCAGACCAAATATACCAAACAGTAACTGAAAACGCTGATGTTATCAGCGCTGTTCCCAGGCCCAAAGTCAAAAACACAGCACTGCACCAGCTACCAAGAAGGAGAAAAATGATGCTGCTGCTGAACCCATGACACATGAGAAGTAAGGATCGAGAGTAATGCTGGGGAACCACTGCGGAACTCACTGTGTGAAGAAGAGGCCCAGCAGCAAATTTCTCTCCTAGAATTCTAGAAAGTACTGATGGGAAGTACAAGAATGTCACCTATCACATACGTTTTTCCACACCTCACACACGTCAAACGTTTTACATCATACACATGTCACACACACATCACACGTGTCACACATAGGCACAGGGCAGACAGGGAGCAGAAAGGGGGCAGGAAAGGGGAGGCAAGGGGGGAGGCAAGGGGAAGGCAGGGTTCAAGCAGTGGTAGCGGGGTGCAGGAAGTGGAGAGCCTGTCAGATGTCAGTGTTGTTGCCTGTGAAGACAAAAATGCGCACATGAATGTACAAGCACTTTTTGAACAGCTCAATCACTCAGGTACATTCAAGACTGGCAATGATTTTCCCATGACAAAACGAGAATTCCAGTTGATGTACAAATGGGAGGAGAACAAATCTTGATCTTCACCTGCACTTGTCTACAATTGTATCCCCTACTCTGTCTATAATTTCATCACCTGACAGCACCAGAGATGGGAACTGGGTGGTACTAGGCACTGATAAGCTGCATATTGCTACCCAAGACAACAACCTGTCATCGCTTGTCAAAGTGCTGTACTTTGTGCAAACTTTGCTCCATTATAATGAATTTTAATACATAATAATACAAAAAACACACCTCCATCTCTAATGCTATCCACCTCCAAAGTGAGAGACCCCTCTTTGAGCATGCTCTTTGAATTCTTTGTGGTATATTCCTCTAAACATGAAGCAAGAGAATTTTTCACCAATAATAGGTATGTATGAGTAAGGTCACCAAAGCTCCACCTGAAGGTGAAAAATAGTATAAAATGGCCCAACAAAGGGGGAATATTGGCAAAGATATCATCATGGATGCCTCCAGGAAAATTCTATCAGCAGGTTACCCTTGACTCCTGGAAACAGTCAATGGGCTGGACCTTGATTCCCCACCCCCCAGGGATGCCTTGGGAAAACTTGCACAGTATCAAGTGCCTCCCCCGGAAATCAGGAATCTGTGTAGAGCTACTTTTTTAATTTTTACTTTAATATTTTAAAGCTAGCTGTGTTAGTCATAACCTTATTGCATGCTTGTATAATCTATTATTTGCATGTGTTTTGCAGTGTAGTTATTACCATCAATCCATAAAACTGTATGTGTTGCTTTAATAAACTGCACTAAGTAGCTAATTGTTTTCTCGCTGAATGCAACCAAAGCCTTCAGTGTGGATGTGTTAGTCCATGAGCACGATTAGACTGAAAGTAAGTTCAGGGTGCTATTAGTGCATCCAGAATCAAAATTGTTCAGTATATGGATGTGACCGGACTGATAGTGGTAAAATGGGCATCACTCAGAATCAATGGCTAGCCACACCCAGCATGTCTAATATCTGAGGAACAGCTGGAATGAACTAGTGTTTATTTTTTGTCAAATTTCTAGCCTTTTAACATGACAGAAAATAGTCAGCAGGATTGCCATGGATAAACGCTTGCAAAAATACAATAATGACCCTTCCCAGGTGGGAAGGAGCGGGACCAAAGTTTTGGACAGAAAATAGTGTTTGGCACTGGTTGTGGGAACATTGAAAGTAAGGGAGTTGACACCACTTGTTAGTGAAACGGAGTCTTGGACCCAGTAATCATCAGTTTAACACAGGCCACATGTGCACTGATGTTGCAACTGGTAATTTTCCACTCCAGCCCGAGGGGGCTATGAGGATATATGCAGGGAGGGATGGGAGGAGAAGGCCAGATGTGCCTCTTGATTCAGGGGATGCCCTGAAGACGCACTGCCTGCCACCTCTCCTACCAGGAAACCTGCTCCTTCTTCTCCTGCTCGGTGGTATCCAATTCAACCAGGAGACAGAATGCATGTAACCTGCTTCGCATTAAAAAATACATTAGCTTAGCATTGATAACTCAATAAATAATAAAATATTAAATTAAAATAAAAAAAAATAAAAGAGCGTTTAATTATTTAAATTTGTTTGGTGTTTACTTTTTATACATGGGAATCTACGAGCCTGGAACATAATTGGCGACGAGGATGGAATTTTTTCATAGTACAAACACTGTAGACTGAAAACAGGGCCATGTCAGGGAGCGCATAGCTGTACCAAGAGCCACAGTTCTTTGTGTGTGAAAGCAGGTCTTGGTCTGTGTGCAGGTATGTGTATGTGCTGTCAGGCTCAATTTAAGTTTTTTGTATGTTTTCAAGAAAGAGCTTTGTCCTGTGTGGAGTGACTGGGTGGACACAGGAACAGTGGAGCACATTATGAGATAAAACGAGCTTTGCACTGTTGTAGGACTGGAAGTGCAGGAGCCAATGGCCCTATGGAGTGTTAAAGTATTGGGGTGATGTGTACAAACCCCTCATAGCCTCTTGAAGGAGCGAGTGAGCCATGCTGGACACGTGGCAGTCTCTTTGCTTTATGTATAAAGGCATGGTAGAGAAAAACACAGACTTGGAGCAAAAAGCAGCAGATTTCCATTCCAAACTAGAAAGGGTTAAAGCAGAAGCTCTGTTTCAGAGGCAGGCATTTGTAGCCACTACAGAGCATGGGGAGAGACTCGGGGAAAAAAGTGCTACTCTAGCAGAAAATAGACTGTCTGCATCTCCAGACAAGAGTGCAATAAGATACAAGGCGGTGAGGCCATGGGTCCATGCCCTTGTGTTGATCCCACTTGGGACATGGAGACATGGAACGGAGATATTGGGGTACCAGTGAGTCAGAATCAACTGCTGAGGACTGGACAGATCTGTAAAAGGAAGGAGCTTGTGCAGGCCCTGTATTTAAAAGTAAGATGGTTACTTTGGCAAGCAGGCAAGTAAGAACAGGAGGACTGGCATATTGTAGTTCCAAGAAGAATTTTTGGATAAATACAAGCAGAAGCCAGGGGAGAAACCCCAGAATTGGCCAGTTCACCTCATGAAGGAAGGAGTAGGTATTGCATTGTTAGACAGGGGGATGCAAAAAACCCCATACTGCTCTCAAACAAGGAACCGCACTGAACAATGATTGAAAAGCTAAGCCAGTTATGGGATTACATTGACTGGGCTTGGCCAAAGTGGATCAGGAAGAGGGAGAGTAGGTAAAGGGGAGATGTGGTCAATGCAGCTGTCCTATTCCAGCAATGTGGATAATTTTAGAAGAATTGCTTATAGCGCACCTGAATCTTGAGCAGGCCAGTGAGTGTTTGCATTCCTGGGCGCAAGGCTGGGCTGAGAAGCACCCTGAGGATTGATTGTTTACATAACAGAACTTACAGCGATTTAAAACAGTCACTGTGATAGCTGTGGTTACTGTTTGGCTTCATAGATCTAAAAACTCTGGTGTTCCAGTGGGCCTCCTGTGTGGCCTTTCGGGCCAGGAGGCAAGTGCCTGCATTGGTGTGGGAAGACAACTTCGGGTGTTCGCCTGGAGCCCCAGGAACACTGTGATTAAAAATTGAATTTAATATTAATATTAAATATTTAATTATATTTATTTTTTTTAATTATATTTTTTAAATATTTATTAATATTAATATTTAATATTAATATTAAATTTTTTAAAATTTTATTTTTAAATACCAAATAGTCTGTTTTATTCTGTCCACTACAAGATGTACACTGCTTCTGTCCCATGGGGAATGGATACGTTTTCCAAACCTCCTCTCTATCTCTTTGCATTTATCCAATAAATTCTTCATCTCATCGGATTATGGTCAGTCAATGCATCTGGTTTTACTTTTTCATTCGGCCCAGTAATCATCTTACACTTGAACACAGGAGCTGCATGATCTTCTTTTCTTTTTCTTTTCTTTTTTTTTTTTTTTTTTTTTTTTTTTTTGTCTTTCATATCTTCCTCGCCATAGGTACTTGATTTTTGAAACATTGGGACCCCAACTATCTCCATCCTATGTCTCCATGTCCCATTTGGGATCAGGCATACAGGTAGGACTTGTAGCCAAACAGTCTTTGTGCCTTTTTTGTTACTCTGTTTTTTCAGCTAAATGAACACTGTATTTTTCTACTAAGGTGATACATGTGTTTTATTTTACTTTTCTTTCGGCAAGTCGCTCACCCTGCTCTGCAGTGGCTACAAATGCTTGCTTCTGCAACAGCTCTTCTGCTTTAACCCTTTCTTAATTCTGAATGGAAATCTGTTACTTGTTGCTCCAGCTCTGCGTTCTTATATACCCTACCTTTGTAAGCAGAGAGCAAACAGCCTGCCATGCATCCAGCATAACACAGTCACTCCTTCAAGCGTCTATGGAGGCTTTATGCATACTCACCCCAATAATTTCACACTCCTGTAGGGTCCTTAGCTCACCACGGTTGAGGTCCTACATTAGTGCAAGTCTCTAGTTGCTCTCACAATGTGCTCCACAGTTCCTGCTTCCACACCGATCAACCTACAGGAGGAGCCACGGCACAAGACTCTCACAAAACACAGTGACCATAAATAACACAAAACCTTCAACATGGTCCTGACAACGAAAATACACACAAAACAGCATCTTTTTGTGGAGCTACATGCCTGCTGGCGGAGCCCTTCCTTGAACACGCCATACAAGCACACTCTACACAGTTACACTACTTGAAACACACACAAAAATCCAACTAGACAAAAAAAAAATCAAAACATAAAGCAGAGCATTAATCATATCGTAATGTTAACGCCATAATCGTCACTGTAATGTGCTGGAAATATAGGTCAAATACCAACAAGTCACAGGCAAAACTATCAGGTTGCTAATACCAAAATTGTTATCGTGATAATGCATGAAACTGAGTCAAACACTGATAAATTACAGACAGAACCAAATGTATACCAGCTGGGCACTAGCAGCTGGACATGTGCTCTACCTATGAGACTTCCTGTATATCAGTTTAAGGTAGGCTTCAGAAGTTTAGCCCACAGCAATTTTTTTCCATCCAGAAGCTAATCCCAAATGAGTTTGCGACAGAATCCCACATAGGCTGTCTCTTGCAAATTACAGAACAACCAGAATATAATACACACAAAAAAATACCCTTTTTGAAGATGGACTTTTTCTGCTCCTGTCATGACCCAAATGAGTAAAGGGGTCCCTCCAGGAATAATTCCCAAGGGATCTAGGGAGCCCTGTTCTCAGTGGAACCTGCAGCCAAGCAGACAGGAGTCACATCTGTTTAGCCTTTTCGATTAGCGGAACTTGCTAATAACTTGCCAAAACGTTTATGTTGTCAAGCAGGTATTATTATATTGCAGGGCTGGCAGACACTGGAGAAAGCTCCTCCTAGTGTCTCGTTTGAGCATCAAACAAAACTTGTATATACTGTTGAATAGCATAAATATTCATTAAATTCTATACATATTCATTAGGTCTCTAATGAATTACATCATAGTTCTAGAAAATACTTCAACCTTAGTCCCTTATGCATATAATAACGTGGTACTGCTCTCTGGGACCCCTGTGATAGTTTCTTCATCATATTTCTCTTCATCAGTTCGTCCTTTGGCTGAGCTGTAGGTTCGGAAAGTCGTCATGCCAAAAAACACTAGCTCAGTTCTAGCTAGTTATTGTAAAACCCTTAGCAAAGATACTTCTTTGGTGTCATCTACCACAAAGCTCTTATGATTTTTGCAAAGCTACCAAGCTCAACATCACTTAACCACAAAGCGGAAATGATTTTACTTATTTACAAAAGATTAAACTTCATTGAGTCTTTCTTCATTTCAGCAGGCTGCAGGCACCCAGCACACTTCTCCAGCTTCTTCTCACCCCAGTATATCCCTTCTTGTGCTGGCGTCCCTCCAACCTTGATATGTTATGTCGTTACTTGCCGTGTTACTTTTTGTTCTTTGAAACGCAAATCCTGGAAAGCCCTCATTTAATTCATGGGAAAAGATGGACAGTTGATGCAAAGTATCAAGTGTTTCTGGTGATGAGGAGGTGCCCATCCTTTTAAGCAGGTGTGAAATGTCTCAGGATCTCAAGCATTGCTCCAATGCCTCACCATACCTACCCAGTGCTAACACCAGAAGACATCAGTGACTCTGAAGGCAAACCCTGGGGCTGGAAGCAGTCCACAGCAGCTGCTGCAGAACACAGCCACTCGGGAGCTTCAGCAGGAGCCTGGGCAGAGGGTCCCAGGGCACCTACTTTGGCAGCAAACACCCGTGTCCCTGTAACTGCATCCCACCCAGATTTTGATCACTTGCCTTTGCAAACAAAGGCAGCACAATCTTCATGGTCTCTGCTGCCACCATCTATTGACTTACTAGGGAACTGAAGTCCTCTGATGGTTGTTTACTTCCCCAACTAGTATTTCCTTCTCTCTTCATTGCTTGTCCTTTAGTTATTTTTATATTTTGAGGGATTTGAAGTCTTATTTGGCCTCATGGTTGCATCCATCTTATTCTAGCAATGTGCTTATAATTTCAGTTTTTAAAAAAGAGTTATGAAAAGAGAGAGAGAAACACAGTTAAAATGTTGCTTAAAGTGTTAATCAGACTTCTGACTGAAGGATAAGGTTTCAAACTCTGCAGTTCAAGACAGAAACCAGAGCTGAGAAGATCCGAATGACCAAGGAGCACATGGAGAAGGAAACCTGAGAGCAATGAGGAAGGTGCATGGCCAGCTAGTCTGCTGGAAAAATATACTTAGATATTGCCATTTCATCAGGAGAAGTATAAGCGCCTGAATGATGAGGATGATGAAATTAGAGGGAGTAGGGATAATGGTAGTACTGGGAATATCAAACGCCTTCTGCAGTTATACACCACCTAGAATTTCTCCTTCTGTCATGGTGGAAAAACTTTGCTAGGACTTGTATATACTCAAGTGCTTGAGCTGATGGAAATGTGCCTGTGCATTTTGTGCATAATGAAAAAAAGAGCGTAATATTTTTCTGTTGAAACTGCTAAGTCGTGTGAATATCAGAGTGCTAAGTTCTCTTGGTTGGTCACATATGCCGTCTACTGTGAGCAAAGCTAAAAGTAACCCACACTGCTAGGATAGGATGGCTATAGCAGTATTGTAAAATAGACATTTTGGCGGTATGAAACAAGTGCAATAGGAGTTGAAGACAGCCCAAAGAGTTTATATAAATCAGAAAATTGTTCATGCCGAAACTAAAAGATAACTAAAGGACAAGAGATGAAGAAAGAAAGACTGCTTGCGCCAGTAAACGACGGAGAGGTACGGAAGTTCCAGTCACGTGTCAATAGATGGCAGCAGAGACGGAGAAATAGCTAACGTCGTGCCTTTAATTAGGTTTCGAAATGTGGGTAGGAGGAGACATTCTAACTAATTCTCTGAAAGTTTCTGCGTTAAGAAAAAAAAAAGTATGTTCGGACAGGCTATTACTTGGGATTACTTGCTAGGGGAAGTACAGGTGCAATACCAAGAGCTGCAATAAAAGAATACCTGCACAACAGCCTCATTAGTGGCTAAGTTTGATTCTTTCCTTCACTGTCCCCTGAGGCAGGCAAGGAGAAAGTCCAGCTCAGAATGCTGCGGCGCCTCTTAACAGTGAAGCCCCGTAGCGGGCGGTCCGGGCGTTGCCGGACGGCACCGGAGCTTGTGGGAGAAGCTGAGTTGGAGTCAAGGGACCGGACATTCTCTAAGCAGTACCGTTCAAGGCCCAAGGCCGAAAAAGAGCTTCTCCTGTGGAGTGGTGTCATGTGCACAGCCATAGTCTGTGCTTGCACTGCTGTCTTCCTCCAAGGGGGCATTAGGCAAGGCAGAAAGCCTACAGCTTAGCACCTTCTGGCACTGCTGTGAGTGAAGGGAGAGTCCCTTTGTGCCCCTGGTCCCAGGGAGCTTAGCCCAGGGAAAATGCTGTCAAGTGCTTGAAGTCAGGAAGCTAGGATGGGGCAGCAAAGGACACTGTCGCTCAGCCTTTCCCCTCGGCTTCTCTTGCAGGTGGGCAGCCTGGGCAATGGAGTGGTCCTGCCCTGCAGAAGCAACTCTACAAAGGAGCAGACACACCTTTAGCCACCACTGGAGGCAGTAGAACCCTAGCCACTTCCTCGCTCAGCAAGAGCACTCATCAGCTGCTGCGGGCTACCACCTGTTACGCCAGCAGCAGCTCTGAGGCTTCTGGCAGTTTCAGCGACCTGGCTGTCGGCAGCACAAGCAGTGGCAAACGGCAGCTTGTCAGCTGCTGCCCAGCTGAGCCGCAACCCTACCCATGGCAGCAGAGTGGAGGGAGCAGAAAAGCCCCCCTCTCACCCCAAAGCCTCATCCTCTGCAATGAAGAGCACAGGCAGCGTGAGCGCTGTCCTGCGCAAGAACAGCTCCGGGAGCGAGGGACCCAGGCAGCAGCCAGCACACAGCCGGGCTGCGGGGAAGAGGACACGGAGAGGCAGCATCCTCTGAGGCCGACAACAGCAAGGACCCAGCAGCTCAGCCCACCCTGAGGAAGTCTGGTAAGAAGAGCACCAGCCAGCAATGCTGATGATGGGCAGGAAAGGCAGCCTTAACAGCAAGACTCTGGGGCTGCACCAGAAAGTGTTCCACAGCATTTGGCCCTGCCGCTCAGGGAGAGCAAGCCTTCGGAGCAGCCAAAGAAGAGCTGCACGGCCACAGCTCCTGAGAAGCACCAGGCACCTCTCCATCCAGTGGCACTAGCAGCAGCTTCTGGTGACTTTGGCAAGCAGAAGGCTGCAGCACAAGACCAGACACAGAGAGCCGTTCTGCTGAGCACAGAAGTGATGAAGAGCAGCTCTGCAGGTGGCTCAAGGAGAGGAAGCCGCTTGTCCTGTCTGCCACAGAGGAGCAGGGAAACTAGCAGCAGCATAGGAACAATCAGGACATGTCCCTGATTTCTCACCAGAAAGTCCATTTGAGTACATCTGTGGTACCCTCTAACAGCTGTCCTGAAGCTGAGGTTGAACCACATGAATGTTTGGCCTCAGCTCCCATAGATGAAGAGCCAGGCCTGAAAGATGCTGCTGGACCTCTTCTGCATATAGAAACTTTTCCAAAAGTGCCAATTGCATTCATCTCACTCCTTGATTTCTCACCTGAAAGTCCATTTGAGCGCATCTCAGGTGCCCGCTCCCAGCCATCCAAAAGCCAAGTTTGTGGCACGCAGATGATAGACCTCTGCTCCCACAGACGAAAAGCCATGTCTGAAAGATGCTGCTGGACCTCTTCTGCACACAGTAACTTTTCAAATGGTGCCACTTGCATTGCTGCCCTCCTTGCTTTCTCATGTGGAAGTCTTCTTGTGTACAGCCCCCCTCCCAGCCTTCCTGAAGCCGACTTTGTAGACCACAGAATGATATGGTTTCAGGTGGAAGCTTTTCTCATTTTAACAGTGATGCACTTTTAATTGCATTTAGTTATTGTATTTTTACAATCTTTCTACTGTAATGTTATGTAACTAAGGCTCGTTGGACAGTCATTTTTGGCATTCAGTTTGAACTCAGGTGTTATTTAATGAGACAGTTGATGTATATTTGTTATCACTTTTACACTGATGCATTTTTGTCTTGCACCTGCTTATGGTATTCTGACAATCTCCCTACTATGATACTGTTCTTTAATGCTTGCAAGACTATTCTTCACTATTTTCCCCCCTTCTCTTATCTCCACTCAAAACCCCAATTTTTTTTTAAACAAAGCTGGAAAATTCCAAATAAACTCCCTTCATTTTAACAAACACAAACAAACTCTCCTCTCAATATACCAATCACTACAATACTTTGCTTTGTTTAAATAACTTCATTATTTTTCTCAAACATTTGTTTGTTTACTTTACTTACATTCATTACTTTGTTTTTTTACACAGGTCATTCTAAGAACACCCACCACCCCTCTAACACTCACCACTCTATCTAACATTCACCGTAGTCCTCATCATCTTTCACCTGTCTAGAACACCCATTTCTCCCTCTAGCACTCACCAACCTATCTAAGACATTCATTATACTTCTGCTTAGCACCTGCCATCCGTCTAAAACACCCACCTTTTCTCTCTCTAACACTCACAACTCTAACTAAAATATTCACTATACTCCTCCATTGCATCCACCACCTGTCTAAAGCACCCATTTCTCTCTAATGCTCACCACTCTAAAACATACAGCATATTTCTCCTTAACACTTACCATCCATCTAAAACACCCACGATTTCTCTCTAACACTCACAACCCTATCTAAAACATCCTCCATATTCGTCCTTAACACCTATCACCCGTCTGAAACTCCCACCATTTGTCTCTCTAACACTCAACTCCCTATATAAAACATTCCTCCTATTCCTCCTTAAAACATACCATCTGTCTAAAATGCCACCATTTCTCTCTTTAACACTCACCAAACTATCTGAAATAGTCACTATACTCCACTTTAACATCATCACCTGTCTAAAACATCCATCATTTCTCTCTTTAAATCTCACCACTCTAGCTAAAATATTCACTAGAATCCTCCCTAACATCTATCACCTGTCTGAAAAACCCACCATTTCTCTAACACTCACTGCTCAATCTAAAACATTAGCCATATTTCTCCTTAACACTACCATCTAACCCATCATTTCTCTGTCTAGCACTCACCAGTCAAGCTAAAACATTCACTATACTCCTCCTTAACATCTACCACCAGTCTAAAACAAACACCATTTCTCCTCTAGCACTCACAACCCTATCTAAAACATTCATCATATTCCTCCTTAAAACCTGCCTTCCATCTAAAACACCCACATTTCTCTTTAACACCCACCACTCTATCTGAAACATTCAATATACTCCACCTTAACATCTGTCACCTGTCTAAAATATCCATCATTTTTTCTCAATAACTCACCACTCTATCTAAAATATTCACTAAATGCCTCCTTAATGTCCATCACCTGTCTGAAACACCCACCATTTCTCTGTATAACACCACTCTAAAAACCTTCACCATATTCCTCCTTAACACTTACCATCCATCTAAAACACCCATCATTTCTCTCTCCAACACCCACCACTCTATCTGAAACATTCACTATACTCCACCTTAACATCTGTCACCTGACTGAAACAATCCATCATTTCTATCTCTAACACACACCACTCTAACTAAAACATTCACTGTATTCCTCCTTAACATCCATCACTCTCTAAAAACACTCACCTTATCTCTAACACTCACATCCTTATACAAAACATTCACTATACTCCTTAATACCTATCACCTCTCTAAAACACCCGCCATTTCTCTAACACCCACCACCCTATCTAAAACATTCACCATATTCCTCAAGACCCACATCTGTCTAAAATATCTTCCATTTCTCTCTCTAAAACTCACCACACTATCTAAAACATTCACCATATTCCTTTTTACCACCTACCATCTGTCTAAAATATTCACCATGTCTCTCTCTAAAAACTCACCACCGTATATAATACATTCACCAAATTCCTCCTTAAACCCTACCAACCATCTAAACCACCCTCCTTTTCTCTCTCTAAACACTCACCACTCTAACTGAAACATTCACTAAACATTCACTAACATTCCTCCTTAACATCTATCACCTGTCTGAAACACGTACCATTCACCATATTCCTCCTTAACACCTACCATCCACATAAAATATCCAACATTTCTCTCTGTGACTCACCACCGTATCTAAAACATTCTCCACATTCCTCCTTAACACCTGTCACGTCTAAAACACCCAGCATTTCTCACTCTAGCATACACCACTCTTATCTAAAACATTCACTACATTCCTCCTTTACATCCATCACCTGTCTGAAACACCCACCATTTCTCTCTCACTCACCACTCTATTTAAACATTCAGTATACTCCTCCTTAATCCTATCACCTATCAAAAACAACCATCATTTCTCTAACACTCAGCACTCTATCTAAAACATTAACTATCTACCCCTTAACATCCATCACCTGTCTAAAAACATCCATCATTTCTAACACTCGTCACTCTATCTAAAACATTCACTATACTCCCACTTTACATCCATCACCTGTCAAAAAAACCACCATTTCTCTCTCTAACACCTACCTCTCAATGTAAAACATTCACCATATTCCTCCTTAACTCTATAACCTGCCTAGAACACCCACCATTTCTCTCTAACACAGCACTGTATCCAAAACATTCGCTAAAACATCTCTCACCTGTCTCAAACATCCACCATTTCTCTCTCTATCACTCACTGCCTAAAACATCACTAAATTCGTACTTGGCATGTCCCATCCATCAAAAACATCCCCTTTTCTCAAACTCACCACCCTTTCCAAAACACTCACTGTACTCCTCTCAGCTATCACCTATCTAAAACAACCCATCATTTCTCTAACACTCACCACTCTAAAACATTAACTATGCTCCTCTTTACCTCCGTCACCTGTCTAAAACACCCACCATTTCCTCTCTCTCAACCACCACTCTATTTATAACATTCACCGTATACCTCCTTAACATCTATCAACGGTCTAAAAACACCCACCATTCTCTCACCTAACAGCCATCCACGCTAGTTAAAACATTCACTATACTCCTCTTAACATCTCCCATCCATCTGGAACACCCACCATTTCTCTCTAACAGTCACCACTCTATCTAAAATGTTCTTTATGCCCCTCCTAACACCTATAACCTGCCTATAACACCCATCCTTTCTCTCTAACACTCATCGTTCTACCTAAAACATTCACTATATTCCTTCTTAACATACATCACCTGTCTGAAAACTCCCATCATTTCTCACTCTAACACCCACCACTCTATCTAAAAAATACACTATAATCCTCCTTAACACCTGCACCTGTCTAAAACACCCAACGTATTTCCCTCTATCAGTCACTACTCTATCTAAAACAGTCATCATATCCTCTTTAACACCAACCATCCCTCTAAAATACCCATCATTTCTCACTCTAACAATCACCACTTTATCTAAAGCATTTACTATACTTCTCCTGAATGCCTGCCATCCGTCTAAAATATCCACCGTTTCTCTCTCTAACGCTCACCAGTCTATTTAAGTGTTCCTTCCATACTGAAGCCAACTTCGTAGAGAACACGTTAGAATTCTGTTCCAAAAAAAGGAAGAGCCAGTACTGAAAGACGCCATTGGACCTCTTTTTCACACAGCAACTTTTCGAACAGGGCTACTTTCATTCCTCTCACTCCTTGCTTTCTCATCTGAAAGTCCATTTGTGGAACATCTGTGGTTCCTGAAGCCGGTTTCTGATACAGGAATGATTTTCACCTGCTATCAGAGATGATTAGCCAGGAGTGAAGAGTGCTGCGCTCTTCTGCGCAAAACATCTTTTCAAATGATGCCATTAATATTGCAGTCACTCCTTGCTTCTCTTCCGGAAGTCCATTTCAGTACATATGTGTTTCACGCTCTTTGGTATTTTGAAGCTGTTTGTCGTGCAGGAATGATTGGCCTCTGAGCACGCAGACGAATAGCTGTGCCGACAAGATTCTGCTGCTTCTCTTCAGCTGACGGTGAGCTTTGCAGTGGTGTCACCAGCATTGCAGAGCCTCTCCTCTCTCTGAAAAGCCGCTTGAATGTATCTGTGGTGTCAGCTAACAGCTTTCCTGAAGCCGGTTTCTGATACAGGAATGATTGTCCTCTGCTATCAGAGAAGAGGAGCCAGGAGTGAAGCCTGCTGCTGCACGTCTTCTGCCTAGGCATCTTTTCAAATGGTGCCACTAATATTGCTGGCACTCTTTGCTTTCTTACGAGAAAGAACATTTCAGCACTTCTGTGTCTTTCAGCTAACAGATTTCCTGTAGCCGGTTTCTGATGCAAGAATGATTTTCGCCTGCTATCAGAGATGAGGAGCCAGGAGTGAAGCGTGCTGCTGCTCCTCTTCTGCGCAAAGCATCTTGCAAACGATGCCACTAGTATTGCTGTCATTCCTTGCTTTCTCTTCTGGAAGTCCATTTGAGTACATATGTGTTCACGTTCCTTGCTATTCTGAAGCTGTTTGTCGTGCAGGAATGATTGGCCTCTGAGCACGCAGATGACTAGCTGTGCCGACAAGATTCCGCTGCTTCTCTTCCGCTGACGGTAAACTTTGCAGTGGTGTCACCGACATTACATAGGCCCTCTGTTCTCTCTTCTGAAAGGCCGCTTGAATGTATCTGTGGTGTCAGCTAACGCCTTTCCTGAAGCCGGTTTCTGATACAGGAATGATTGCCCTCTGCTATCAGAGAAGAGGAGCCAGGAGTGAAGCTTGCTGCTGCACGTCTTCTGCCTAGGCATCTTTTCAAATGGTGCCACTAATATTGCTGGCAATCTTTGCTTTCTCTTCTGGAAGTCCATTTCAGTACATACGTGTTTCACGCTCTTTGGTATTTTGAAGCTGTTTGTCGTGCAGGAATGATTGGCCTCTGAGCACGCAGATAACTAGCTGTGCCGACAAGATTCCGCTGCTTCTCTTCCGCTGACGGTAAGCTTTGCAGTGGTGTCACCTGCATTGCAGAGCCTCCTCTCATCTGAAAAGCCGCTTGAATGTATCTGTGGTGTCAGCTAACAGCTTTCCTGAAGCCGGTTTCTGATGCAGGAATGATTGTCCTCTGCTATCAGAGAAGAGGAGCCAGGAGTGAAGCCTGCTGCTGCACGTCTTCTGCCTTGGCATCTTTTCAAATGGTGCCACTAATATTGCTGGCACTCTTTGCTTTCTTATGAGAAAGAACATTTCAGCACTTCTGTGTCTTTCACCTAACAGATTTCCTGTAGCCGGTTTCTGATGCAAGAATGATTTTCGCCTGCTATCAGAGATGAGGAGCCAGGAGTGAAGCGTGCTGCTGCTCCTCTTCTGCGCAAAGCATCTTGCAAACGATGCCACTAGTATTGCTGTCATTCCTTGCTTTCTCTTCTGGAAGTCCATTTGAGTACATATGTGTTTCACGTTCCTTGCTATTCTGAAGCTGTTTGTCGTGCAGGAATGATTGGCCTCAGAGCACGCAGACAAATACCTTTGTCGAAAAGATTCTGCTGCTTCTCTTCCGCTGACGGTAAGCTTTGCAGTGGTGTCACCGACATTACAGAGGCCTTCTGTTCTCTCTTCTGAAAGGCCGCTTGAGTGTATCTCTGGTGTCAGCTGACAGCTTTCCTAAAGCCGGTTTCTGAGGCAGGATTGATTTTCCTCTGCTATCAGAGATGAGGTGCCAGGAGTGAAGCCTGCTGCTGCGCCTCTTCTGCCTAGGCATCTTTTCAAATGGTGCCACTAATATTGCTGTCACTCTTTGCTTTCTTACGAGAAAGAACATTTCAGCACTTCTGTGGTTTCTGCTAACAGCTTTCCTGAAGCCGGTTTCTGATGCAAGAATGATTTTCGCCTGCTATCAGAGATGAGGAGCCAGGAGTGAAGCGTGCTGCTGCGCCTCTTCTGCGCAAAGCATCTTTTCAAATGATGCCATTAATGTTGCAGTCACTCCTTGCTTTCTCTTCTGGAAGTCCATTTCAGTACATATGTGTTTCACGCTCTTTGGTATTTTGAAGATGTTTGTCGTGCAGGAATGATTGGCCTCTGAGCACGCAGATGACTAGCTGTGCCGACAAGATTCCGCTGCTTCTCTTCCACTGACGGTAAGCTTTGCAGCGGTGTCACCAGCATTGCAGAGCCTCTCCTCTCATCTGAAAAGCCGCTTGAATGTATCTGTGGTGTCAGCTAACACCTTTCCTGAAGCCGGTTTCTGATACAGGAATGATTGTCCTCTGCTATCAGAGAAGAGGAGCCAGGAGTGAAGCCTGCTGCTGCATGTCTTCTGCCTAGGCATCTTTTCAAATGGTGCCACTAATATTGCTGGCACTCTTTGCTTTCTTATGAGAAAGAACATTTCAGCACTTCTGTGTCTTTCAGCTAACAGATTTCCTGAAGCCGGTTTCTGATGCAGGAATGATTTTCACCTGCTATCAGAGATGAGGAGCCAGGAGTGAAGAGTGCTGCCTCTTCTGCGCAAAGCATCTTTTCAAATGATGCCATTAATATTGCAGTCACTCCTTGCTTTCTCTTCCGGAAGTCCATTTCAGTACATATGTGTTTCACGCTCTTTGGTATTTTGAAGCTGTTTGTCGTGCAGGAATGATTGGCCTCTGA
Source organism: Myiopsitta monachus (assembly GCA_017639245.1). Taxonomy (NCBI): domain Eukaryota; kingdom Metazoa; phylum Chordata; class Aves; order Psittaciformes; family Psittacidae; genus Myiopsitta; species Myiopsitta monachus. The sequence continues at coordinate 25,098,573 of CM029928.1, forward strand.
GCACGCAGACGAATAGCTGTGCCGACAAGATTCTGCTGCTTCTCTTCAGCTGACGGTGAGCTTTGCAGTGGTGTCACCAGCATTGCAGAGCCTCTCCTCTCATCTGAAAAGCCGCTTGAATGTATCTGTGGTGTCAGCTAACAGCTTTCCTGAAGCCGGTTTCTGATACAGGAATGATTGTCCTCTGCTATCAGAGAAGAGGAGCCAGGAGTGAAGCCTGCTGCTGCACGTCTTCTGCCTAGGCATCTTTTCAAATGGTGCCACTAATATTGCTGGCACTCTTTGCTTTCTTACGAGAAAGAACATTTCAGCACTTCTGTGTCTTTCAGCTAACAGATTTCCTGTAGCCGGTTTCTGATGCAAGAATGATTTTCGCCTGCTATCAGAGATGAGGAGCCAGGAGTGAAGCGTGCTGCTGCTCCTCTTCTGCGCAAAGCATCTTGCAAACGATGCCACTAGTATTGCTGTCATTCCTTGCTTTCTCTTCTGGAAGTCCATTTGAGTACATATGTGTTTCACGTTCCTTGCTATTCTGAAGCTGTTTGTCGTGCAGGAATGATTGGCCTCTGAGCACGCAGATGACTAGCTGTGCCGACAAGATTCCGCTGCTTCTCTTCCGCTGACGGTAAACTTTGCAGTGGTGTCACCGACATTACAGAGGCCCTCTGTTCTCTCTTCTGAAAGGCCGCTTGAATGTATCTGTGGTGTCAGCTAACGCCTTTCCTGAAGCCGGTTTCTGATACAGGAATGATTGCCCTCTGCTATCAGAGAAGAGGAGCCAGGAGTGAAGCTTGCTGCTGCACGTCTTCTGCCTAGGCATCTTTTCAAATGGTGCCACTAATATTGCTGGCAATCTTTGCTTTCTCTTCTGGAAGTCCATTTCAGTACATACGTGTTTCACGCTCTTTGGTATTTTGAAGCTGTTTGTCGTGCAGGAATGATTGGCCTCTGAGCACGCAGATAACTAGCTGTGCCGACAAGATTCCGCTGCTTCTCTTCCGCTGACGGTAAGCTTTGCAGTGGTGTCACCTGCATTGCAGAGCCTCTCCTCTCATCTGAAAAGCCGCTTGAATGTATCTGTGGTGTCAGCTAACAGCTTTCCTGAAGCCGGTTTCTGATGCAGGAATGATTGTCCTCTGCTATCAGAGAAGAGGAGCCAGGAGTGAAGCCTGCTGCTGCACGTCTTCTGCCTTGGCATCTTTTCAAATGGTGCCACTAATATTGCTGGCACTCTTTGCTTTCTTATGAGAAAGAACATTTCAGCACTTCTGTGTCTTTCACCTAACAGATTTCCTGTAGCCGGTTTCTGATGCAAGAATGATTTTCGCCTGCTATCAGAGATGAGGAGCCAGGAGTGAAGCGTGCTGCTGCTCCTCTTCTGCGCAAAGCATCTTGCAAACGATGCCACTAGTATTGCTGTCATTCCTTGCTTTCTCTTCTGGAAGTCCATTTGAGTACATATGTGTTTCACGTTCCTTGCTATTCTGAAGCTGTTTGTCGTGCAGGAATGATTGGCCTCAGAGCACGCAGACAAATACCTTTGTCGAAAAGATTCTGCTGCTTCTCTTCCGCTGACGGTAAGCTTTGCAGTGGTGTCACCGACATTACAGAGGCCCTCTGTTCTCTCTTCTGAAAGGCCGCTTGAGTGTATCTCTGGTGTCAGCTGACAGCTTTCCTAAAGCCGGTTTCTGAGGCAGGATTGATTTTCCTCTGCTATCAGAGATGAGGTGCCAGGAGTGAAGCCTGCTGCTGCGCCTCTTCTGCCTAGGCATCTTTTCAAATGGTGCCACTAATATTGCTGTCACTCTTTGCTTTCTTACGAGAAAGAACATTTCAGCACTTCTGTGGTTTCTGCTAACAGCTTTCCTGAAGCCGGTTTCTGATGCAAGAATGATTTTCGCCTGCTATCAGAGATGAGGAGCCAGGAGTGAAGCGTGCTGCTGCGCCTCTTCTGCGCAAAGCATCTTTTCAAATGATGCCATTAATGTTGCAGTCACTCCTTGCTTTCTCTTCTGGAAGTCCATTTCAGTACATATGTGTTTCACGCTCTTTGGTATTTTGAAGATGTTTGTCGTGCAGGAATGATTGGCCTCTGAGCACGCAGATGACTAGCTGTGCCGACAAGATTCCGCTGCTTCTCTTCCACTGACGGTAAGCTTTGCAGCGGTGTCACCAGCATTGCAGAGCCTCTCCTCTCATCTGAAAAGCCGCTTGAATGTATCTGTGGTGTCAGCTAACACCTTTCCTGAAGCCGGTTTCTGATACAGGAATGATTGTCCTCTGCTATCAGAGAAGAGGAGCCAGGAGTGAAGCCTGCTGCTGCATGTCTTCTGCCTAGGCATCTTTTCAAATGGTGCCACTAATATTGCTGGCACTCTTTGCTTTCTTATGAGAAAGAACATTTCAGCACTTCTGTGTCTTTCAGCTAACAGATTTCCTGAAGCCGGTTTCTGATGCAGGAATGATTTTCACCTGCTATCAGAGATGAGGAGCCAGGAGTGAAGAGTGCTGAGCCTCTTCTGCGCAAAGCATCTTTTCAAATGATGCCATTAATATTGCAGTCACTCCTTGCTTTCTCTTCCGGAAGTCCATTTCAGTACATATGTGTTTCACGCTCTTTGGTATTTTGAAGCTGTTTGTCGTGCAGGAATGATTGGCCTCTGAGCACGCAGACGAATAGCTGTGCCGACAAGATTCTGCTGCTTCTCTTCAGCTGACGGTGAGCTTTGCAGTGGTGTCACCAGCATTGCAGAGCCTCTCCTCTCATCTGAAAAGCCGCTTGAATGTATCTGTGGTGTCAGCTAACAGCTTTCCTGAAGCCGGTTTCTGATACAGGAATGATTGTCCTCTGCTATAAGAGAAGAGGAGCCAGGAGTGAAGCCTGCTGCTGCACGTCTTCTGCCTAGGCATCTTTTCAAATGGTGCCACTAATATTGCTGGCACTCTTTGCTTTCTTACGAGAAAGAACATTTCAGCACTTCTGTGTCTTTCAGCTAACAGATTTCCTGTAGCCGGTTTCTGATGCAAGAATGATTTTCGCCTGCTATCAGAGATGAGGAGCCAGGAGTGAAGCGTGCTGCTGCTCCTCTTCTGCGCAAAGCATCTTGCAAACGATGCCACTAGTATTGCTGTCATTCCTTGCTTTCTCTTCTGGAAGTCCATTTGAGTACATATGTGTTTCACGTTCCTTGCTATTCTGAAGCTGTTTGTCGTGCAGGAATGATTGGCCTCTGAGCACGCAGATGACTAGCTGTGCCGACAAGATTCCGCTGCTTCTCTTCCGCTGACGGTAAACTTTGCAGTGGTGTCACCGACATTACAGAGGCCCTCTGTTCTCTCTTCTGAAAGGCCGCTTGAATGTATCTGTGGTGTCAGCTAACGCCTTTCCTGAAGCCGGTTTCTGATACAGGAATGATTGCCCTCTGCTATCAGAGAAGAGGAGCCAGGAGTGAAGCTTGCTGCTGCACGTCTTCTGCCTAGGCATCTTTCAAATGGTGCCACTAATATTGCTGGCAATCTTTGCTTTCTCTTCTGGAAGTCCATTTCAGTACATACGTGTTTCACGCTCTTTGTATTTTGAAGCTGTTTGTCGTGCAGGAATGATTGGCCTCTGAGCACGCAGATAACTAGCTGTGCCGACAAGATTCCGCTGCTTCTCTTCCGCTGACGGTAAGCTTTGCAGTGGTGTCACCTGCATTGCAGAGCCTCTCCTCTCATCTGAAAAGCCGCTTGAATGTATCTGTGGTGTCAGCTAACAGCTTTCCTGAAGCCGGTTTCTGATGCAGGAATGATTGTCCTCTGCTATCAGAGAAGAGGAGCCAGGAGTGAAGCCTGCTGCTGCACGTCTTCTGCCTTGGCATCTTTTCAAATGGTGCCACTAATATTGCTGGCACTCTTTGCTTTCTTATGAGAAAGAACATTTCAGCACTTCTGTGTCTTTCACCTAACAGATTTCCTGTAGCCGGTTTCTGATGCAAGAATGATTTTCGCCTGCTATCAGAGATGAGGAGCCAGGAGTGAAGCGTGCTGCTGCTCCTCTTCTGCGCAAAGCATCTTGCAAACGATGCCACTAGTATTGCTGTCATTCCTTGCTTTCTCTTCTGGAAGTCCATTTGAGTACATATGTGTTTCACGTTCCTTGCTATTCTGAAGCTGTTTGTCGTGCAGGAATGATTGGCCTCAGAGCACGCAGACAAATACCTTTGTCGAAAAGATTCTGCTGCTTCTCTTCCGCTGACGGTAAGCTTTGCAGTGGTGTCACCGACATTACAGAGGCCCTCTGTTCTCTCTTCTGAAAGGCCGCTTGAGTGTATCTCTGGTGTCAGCTGACAGCTTTCCTAAAGCCGGTTTCTGAGGCAGGATTGATTTTCCTCTGCTATCAGAGATGAGGTGCCAGGAGTGAAGCCTGCTGCTGCGCCTCTTCTGCCTAGGCATCTTTTCAAATGGTGCCACTAATATTGCTGTCACTCTTTGCTTTCTTACGAGAAAGAACATTTCAGCACTTCTGTGGTTTCTGCTAACAGCTTTCCTGAAGCCGGTTTCTGATGCAAGAATGATTTTCGCCTGCTATCAGAGATGAGGAGCCAGGAGTGAAGCGTGCTGCTGCGCCTCTTCTGCGCAAAGCATCTTTTCAAATGATGCCATTAATGTTGCAGTCACTCCTTGCTTTCTCTTCTGGAAGTCCATTTCAGTACATATGTGTTTCACGCTCTTTGGTATTTTGAAGATGTTTGTCGTGCAGGAATGATTGGCCTCTGAGCACGCAGATGACTAGCTGTGCCGACAAGATTCCGCTGCTTCTCTTCCACTGACGGTAAGCTTTGCAGCGGTGTCACCAGCATTGCAGAGCCTCTCCTCTCATCTGAAAAGCCGCTTGAATGTATCTGTGGTGTCAGCTAACACCTTTCCTGAAGCCGGTTTCTGATACAGGAATGATTGTCCTCTGCTATCAGAGAAGAGGAGCCAGGAGTGAAGCCTGCTGCTGCATGTCTTCTGCCTAGGCATCTTTTCAAATGGTGCCACTAATATTGCTGGCACTCTTTGCTTTCTTATGAGAAAGAACATTTCAGCACTTCTGTGTCTTTCAGCTAACAGATTTCCTGAAGCCGGTTTCTGATGCAGGAATGATTTTCACCTGCTATCAGAGATGAGGAGCCAGGAGTGAAGAGTGCTGAGCCTCTTCTGCGCAAAGCATCTTTTCAAATGATGCCATTAATATTGCAGTCACTCCTTGCTTTCTCTTCCGGAAGTCCATTTCAGTACATATGTGTTTCACGCTCTTTGGTATTTTGAAGCTGTTTGTCGTGCAGGAATGATTGGCCTCTGAGCACGCAGACGAATAGCTGTGCCGACAAGATTCTGCTGCTTCTCTTCAGCTGACGGTGAGCTTTGCAGTGGTGTCACCAGCATTGCAGAGCCTCTCCTCTCATCTGAAAAGCCGCTTGAATGTATCTGTGGTGTCAGCTAACAGCTTTCCTGAAGCCGGTTTCTGATACAGGAATGATTGTCCTCTGCTATCAGAGAAGAGGAGCCAGGAGTGAAGCCTGCTGCTGCACGTCTTCTGCCTAGGCATCTTTTCAAATGGTGCCACTAATATTGCTGGCACTCTTTGCTTTCTTACGAGAAAGAACATTTCAGCACTTCTGTGTCTTTCAGCTAACAGATTTCCTGTAGCCGGTTTCTGATGCAAGAATGATTTTCGCCTGCTATCAGAGATGAGGAGCCAGGAGTGAAGCGTGCTGCTGCTCCTCTTCTGCGCAAAGCATCTTGCAAACGATGCCACTAGTATTGCTGTCATTCCTTGCTTTCTCTTCTGGAAGTCCATTTGAGTACATATGTGTTTCACGTTCCTTGCTATTCTGAAGCTGTTTGTCGTGCAGGAATGATTGGCCTCTGAGCACGCAGATGACTAGCTGTGCCGACAAGATTCCGCTGCTTCTCTTCCGCTGACGGTAAACTTTGCAGTGGTGTCACCGACATTACAGAGGCCCTCTGTTCTCTCTTCTGAAAGGCCGCTTGAATGTATCTGTGGTGTCAGCTAACGCCTTTCCTGAAGCCGGTTTCTGATACAGGAATGATTGCCCTCTGCTATCAGAGAAGAGGAGCCAGGAGTGAAGCTTGCTGCTGCACGTCTTCTGCCTAGGCATCTTTTCAAATGGTGCCACTAATATTGCTGGCAATCTTTGCTTTCTCTTCTGGAAGTCCATTTCAGTACATACGTGTTTCACGCTCTTTGGTATTTTGAAGCTGTTTGTCGTGCAGGAATGATTGGCCTCTGAGCACGCAGATAACTAGCTGTGCCGACAAGATTCCGCTGCTTCTCTTCCGCTGACGGTAAGCTTTGCAGTGGTGTCACCTGCATTGCAGAGCCTCTCCTCTCATCTGAAAAGCCGCTTGAATGTATCTGTGGTGTCAGCTAACAGCTTTCCTGAAGCCGGTTTCTGATGCAGGAATGATTGTCCTCTGCTATCAGAGAAGAGGAGCCAGGAGTGAAGCCTGCTGCTGCACGTCTTCTGCCTTGGCATCTTTTCAAATGGTGCCACTAATATTGCTGGCACTCTTTGCTTTCTTATGAGAAAGAACATTTCAGCACTTCTGTGTCTTTCACCTAACAGATTTCCTGTAGCCGGTTTCTGATGCAAGAATGATTTTCGCCTGCTATCAGAGATGAGGAGCCAGGAGTGAAGCGTGCTGCTGCTCCTCTTCTGCGCAAAGCATCTTGCAAACGATGCCACTAGTATTGCTGTCATTCCTTGCTTTCTCTTCTGGAAGTCCATTTGAGTACATATGTGTTTTCACGTTCCTTGCTATTCTGAAGCTGTTTGTCGTGCAGGAATGATTGGCCTCAGAGCACGCAGACAAATACCTTTGTCGAAAAGATTCTGCTGCTTCTCTTCCGCTGACGGTAAGCTTTGCAGTGGTGTCACCGACATTACAGAGGCCCTCTGTTCTCTCTTCTGAAAGGCCGCTTGAGTGTATCTCTGGTGTCAGCTGACAGCTTTCCTAAAGCCGGTTTCTGAGGCAGGATTGATTTTCCTCTGCTATCAGAGATGAGGTGCCAGGAGTGAAGCCTGCTGCTGCGCCTCTTCTGCCTAGGCATCTTTTCAAATGGTGCCACTAATATTGCTGTCACTCTTTGCTTTCTTACGAGAAAGAACATTTCAGCACTTCTGTGGTTTCTGCTAACAGCTTTCCTGAAGCCGGTTTCTGATGCAAGAATGATTTTCGCCTGCTATCAGAGATGAGGAGCCAGGAGTGAAGCGTGCTGCTGCGCCTCTTCTGCGCAAAGCATCTTTTCAAATGATGCCATTAATGTTGCAGTCACTCCTTGCTTTCTCTTCTGGAAGTCCATTTCAGTACATATGTGTTTCACGCTCTTTGGTATTTGAAGATGTTTGTCGTGCAGGAATGATTGGCCTCTGAGCACGCAGATGACTAGCTGTGCCGACAAGATTCCGCTGCTTCTCTTCCACTGACGGTAAGCTTTGCAGCGGTGTCACCAGCATTGCAGAGCCTCTCCTCTCATCTGAAAAGCCGCTTGAATGTATCTGTGGTGTCAGCTAACAGCTTTCCTGAAGCCGGTTTCTGATACAGGAATGATTGTCCTCTGCTATCAGAGAAGAGGAGCCAGGAGTGAAGCCTGCTGCTGCATGTCTTCTGCCTAGGCATCTTTTCAAATGGTGCCACTAATATTGCTGGCACTCTTTGCTTCTTATGAGAAAGAACATTTCAGCACTTCTGTGTCTTTCAGCTAACAGATTTCCTGAAGCCGGTTTCTGATGCAGGAATGATTTTCACCTGCTATCAGAGATGAGGAGCCAGGAGTGAAGAGTGCTGAGCCTCTTCTGCGCAAAGCATCTTTTCAAATGATGCCATTAATATTGCAGTCACTCCTTGCTTTCTCTTCCGGAAGTCCATTTCAGTACATATGTGTTTCACGCTCTTTGGTATTTTGAAGCTGTTTGTCGTGCAGGAATGATTGGCCTCTGAGCACGCAGACGAATAGCTGTGCCGACAAGATTCTGCTGCTTCTCTTCAGCTGACGGTGAGCTTTGCAGTGGTGTCACCAGCATTGCAGAGCCTCTCCTCTCATCTGAAAAGCCGCTTGAATGTATCTGTGGTGTCAGCTAACAGCTTTCCTGAAGCCGGTTTCTGATACAGGAATGATTGTCCTCTGCTATAAGAGAAGAGGAGCCAGGAGTGAAGCCTGCTGCTGCACGTCTTCTGCCTAGGCATCTTTTCAAATGGTGCCACTAATATTGCTGGCACTCTTTGCTTTCTTACGAGAAAGAACATTTCAGCACTTCTGTGTCTTTCAGCTAACAGATTTCCTGTAGCCGGTTTCTGATGCAAGAATGATTTTCGCCTGCTATCAGAGATGAGGAGCCAGGAGTGAAGCGTGCTGCTGCTCCTCTTCTGCGCAAAGCATCTTGCAAACGATGCCACTAGTATTGCTGTCATTCCTTGCTTTCTCTTCTGGAAGTCCATTTGAGTACATATGTGTTTCACGTTCCTTGCTATTCTGAAGCTGTTTGTCGTGCAGGAATGATTGGCCTCTGAGCACGCAGATGACTAGCTGTGCCGACAAGATTCCGCTGCTTCTCTTCCGCTGACGGTAAACTTTGCAGTGGTGTCACCGACATTACAGAGGCCCTCTGTTCTCTCTTCTGAAAGGCCGCTTGAATGTATCTGTGGTGTCAGCTAACGCCTTTCCTGAAGCCGGTTTCTGATACAGGAATGATTGCCCTCTGCTATCAGAGAAGAGGAGCCAGGAGTGAAGCTTGCTGCTGCACGTCTTCTGCCTAGGCATCTTTTCAAATGGTGCCACTAATATTGCTGGCAATCTTTGCTTTCTCTTCTGGAAGTCCATTTCAGTACATACGTGTTTCACGCTCTTTGGTATTTTGAAGCTGTTTGTCGTGCAGGAATGATTGGCCTCTGAGCACGCAGATAACTAGCTGTGCCGACAAGATTCCGCTGCTTCTCTTCCGCTGACGGTAAGCTTTGCAGTGGTGTCACCTGCATTGCAGAGCCTCTCCTCTCATCTGAAAAGCCGCTTGAATGTATCTGTGGTGTCAGCTAACAGCTTTCCTGAAGCCGGTTTCTGATGCAGGAATGATTGTCCTCTGCTATCAGAGAAGAGGAGCCAGGAGTGAAGCCTGCTGCTGCACGTCTTCTGCCTTGGCATCTTTTCAAATGGTGCCACTAATATTGCTGGCACTCTTTGCTTTCTTATGAGAAAGAACATTTCAGCACTTCTGTGTCTTTCACCTAACAGATTTCCTGTAGCCGGTTTCTGATGCAAGAATGATTTTCGCCTGCTATCAGAGATGAGGAGCCAGGAGTGAAGCGTGCTGCTGCTCCTCTTCTGCGCAAAGCATCTTGCAAACGATGCCACTAGTATTGCTGTCATTCCTTGCTTTCTCTTCTGGAAGTCCATTTGAGTACATATGTGTTTCACGTTCCTTGCTATTCTGAAGCTGTTTGTCGTGCAGGAATGATTGGCCTCAGAGCACGCAGACAAATACCTTTGTCGAAAAGATTCTGCTGCTTCTCTTCCGCTGACGGTAAGCTTTGCAGTGGTGTCACCGACATTACAGAGGCCCTCTGTTCTCTCTTCTGAAAGGCCGCTTGAGTGTATCTCTGGTGTCAGCTGACAGCTTTCCTAAAGCCGGTTTCTGAGGCAGGATTGATTTTCCTCTGCTATCAGAGATGAGGTGCCAGGAGTGAAGCCTGCTGCTGCGCCTCTTCTGCCTAGGCATCTTTTCAAATGGTGCCACTAATATTGCTGTCACTCTTTGCTTCTTACGAGAAAGAACATTTCAGCACTTCTGTGGTTTCTGCTAACAGCTTTCCTGAAGCCGGTTTCTGATGCAAGAATGATTTTCGCCTGCTATCAGAGATGAGGAGCCAGGAGTGAAGCGTGCTGCTGCGCCTCTTCTGCGCAAAGCATCTTTTCAAATGATGCCATTAATGTTGCAGTCACTCCTTGCTTTCTCTTCTGGAAGTCCATTTCAGTACATATGTGTTTCACGCTCTTTGGTATTTGAAGATGTTTGTCGTGCAGGAATGATTGGCCTCTGAGCACGCAGATGACTAGCTGTGCCGACAAGATTCCGCTGCTTCTCTTCCACTGACGGTAAGCTTTGCAGCGGTGTCACCAGCATTGCAGAGCCTCTCCTCTCATCTGAAAAGCCGCTTGAATGTATCTGTGGTGTCAGCTAACACCTTTCCTGAAGCCGGTTTCTGATACAGGAATGATTGTCCTCTGCTATCAGAGAAGAGGAGCCAGGAGTGAAGCCTGCTGCTGCATGTCTTCTGCCTAGGCATCTTTTCAAATGGTGCCACTAATATTGCTGGCACTCTTTGCTTTCTTATGAGAAAGAACATTTCAGCACTTCTGTGTCTTTCAGCTAACAGATTTCCTGAAGCCGGTTTCTGATGCAGGAATGATTTTCACCTGCTATCAGAGATGAGGAGCCAGGAGTGAAGAGTGCTGAGCCTCTTCTGCGCAAAGCATCTTTTCAAATGATGCCATTAATATTGCAGTCACTCCTTGCTTTCTCTTCCGGAAGTCCATTTCAGTACATATGTGTTTCACGCTCTTTGGTATTTTGAAGCTGTTTGTCGTGCAGGAATGATTGGCCTCTGAGCACGCAGACGAATAGCTGTGCCGACAAGATTCTGCTGCTTCTCTTCAGCTGACGGTGAGCTTTGCAGTGGTGTCACCAGCATTGCAGAGCCTCTCCTCTCATCTGAAAAGCCGCTTGAATGTATCTGTGGTGTCAGCTAACAGCTTTCCTGAAGCCGGTTTCTGATACAGGAATGATTGTCCTCTGCTATCAGAGAAGAGGAGCCAGGAGTGAAGCCTGCTGCTGCACGTCTTCTGCCTAGGCATCTTTCAAATGGTGCCACTAATATTGCTGGCACTCTTTGCTTTCTTACGAGAAAGAACATTTCAGCACTTCTGTGTCTTTCAGCTAACAGATTTCCTGTAGCCGGTTTCTGATGCAAGAATGATTTTCGCCTGCTATCAGAGATGAGAGCCAGGAGTGAAGCGTGCTGCTGCTCCTCTTCTGCGCAAAGCATCTTGCAAACGATGCCACTAGTATTGCTGTCATTCCTTGCTTTCTCTTCTGGAAGTCCATTTGAGTACATATGTGTTTCACGTTCCTTGCTATTCTGAAGCTGTTTGTCGTGCAGGAATGATTGGCCTCTGAGCACGCAGATGACTAGCTGTGCCGACAAGATTCCGCTGCTTCTCTTCCGCTGACGGTAAACTTTGCAGTGGTGTCACCGACATTACAGAGGCCCTCTGTTCTCTCTTCTGAAAGGCCGCTTGAATGTATCTGTGGTGTCAGCTAACGCCTTTCCTGAAGCCGGTTTCTGATACAGGAATGATTGCCCTCTGCTATCAGAGAAGAGGAGCCAGGAGTGAAGCTTGCTGCTGCACGTCTTCTGCCTAGGCATCTTTTCAAATGGTGCCACTAATATTGCTGGCAATCTTTGCTTTCTCTTCTGGAAGTCCATTTCAGTACATACGTGTTTCACGCTCTTTGGTATTTTGAAGCTGTTTGTCGTGCAGGAATGATTGGCCTCTGAGCACGCAGATAACTAGCTGTGCCGACAAGATTCCGCTGCTTCTCTTCCGCTGACGGTAAGCTTTGCAGTGGTGTCACCTGCATTGCAGAGCCTCTCCTCTCATCTGAAAAGCCGCTTGAATGTATCTGTGGTGTCAGCTAACAGCTTTCCTGAAGCCGGTTTCTGATGCAGGAATGATTGTCCTCTGCTATCAGAGAAGAGGAGCCAGGAGTGAAGCCTGCTGCTGCACGTCTTCTGCCTTGGCATCTTTTCAAATGGTGCCACTAATATTGCTGGCACTCTTTGCTTTCTTATGAGAAAGAACATTTCAGCACTTCTGTGTCTTTCACCTAACAGATTTCCTGTAGCCGGTTTCTGATGCAAGAATGATTTTCGCCTGCTATCAGAGATGAGGAGCCAGGAGTGAAGCGTGCTGCTGCTCCTCTTCTGCGCAAAGCATCTTGCAAACGATGCCACTAGTATTGCTGTCATTCCTTGCTTTCTCTTCTGGAAGTCCATTTGAGTACATATGTGTTTCACGTTCCTTGCTATTCTGAAGCTGTTTGTCGTGCAGGAATGATTGGCCTCAGAGCACGCAGACAAATACCTTTGTCGAAAAGATTCTGCTGCTTCTCTTCCGCTGACGGTAAGCTTTGCAGTGGTGTCACCGACATTACAGAGGCCCTCTGTTCTCTCTTCTGAAAGGCCGCTTGAGTGTATCTCTGGTGTCAGCTGACAGCTTTCCTAAAGCCGGTTTCTGAGGCAGGATTGATTTTCCTCTGCTATCAGAGATGAGGTGCCAGGAGTGAAGCCTGCTGCTGCGCCTCTTCTGCCTAGGCATCTTTTCAAATGGTGCCACTAATATTGCTGTCACTCTTTGCTTTCTTACGAGAAAGAACATTTCAGCACTTCTGTGGTTTCTGCTAACAGCTTTCCTGAAGCCGGTTTCTGATGCAAGAATGATTTTCGCCTGCTATCAGAGATGAGGAGCCAGGAGTGAAGCGTGCTGCTGCGCCTCTTCTGCGCAAAGCATCTTTTCAAATGATGCCATTAATGTTGCAGTCACTCCTTGCTTTCTCTTCTGGAAGTCCATTTCAGTACATATGTGTTTCACGCTCTTTGGTATTTTGAAGATGTTTGTCGTGCAGGAATGATTGGCCTCTGAGCACGCAGATGACTAGCTGTGCCGACAAGATTCCGCTGCTTCTCTTCCACTGACGGTAAGCTTTGCAGCGGTGTCACCAGCATTGCAGAGCCTCTCCTCTCATCTGAAAAGCCGCTTGAATGTATCTGTGGTGTCAGCTAACACCTTTCCTGAAGCCGGTTTCTGATACAGGAATGATTGTCCTCTGCTATCAGAGAAGAGGAGCCAGGAGTGAAGCCTGCTGCTGCATGTCTTCTGCCTAGGCATCTTTTCAAATGGTGCCACTAATATTGCTGGCACTCTTTGCTTTCTTATGAGAAAGAACATTTCAGCACTTCTGTGTCTTTCAGCTAACAGATTTCCTGAAGCCGGTTTCTGATGCAGGAATGATTTTCACCTGCTATCAGAGATGAGGAGCCAGGAGTGAAGAGTGCTGAGCCTCTTCTGCGCAAAGCATCTTTTCAAATGATGCCATTAATATTGCAGTCACTCCTTGCTTTCTCTTCCGGAAGTCCATTTCAGTACATATGTGTTTCACGCTCTTTGGTATTTTGAAGCTGTTTGTCGTGCAGGAATGATTGGCCTCTGAGCACGCAGACGAATAGCTGTGCCGACAAGATTCTGCTGCTTCTCTTCAGCTGACGGTGAGCTTTGCAGTGGTGTCACCAGCATTGCAGAGCCTCTCCTCTCATCTGAAAAGCCGCTTGAATGTATCTGTGGTGTCAGCTAACAGCTTTCCTGAAGCCGGTTTCTGATACAGGAATGATTGTCCTCTGCTATCAGAGAAGAGGAGCCAGGAGTGAAGCCTGCTGCTGCACGTCTTCTGCCTAGGCATCTTTTCAAATGGTGCCACTAATATTGCTGGCACTCTTTGCTTTCTTACGAGAAAGAACATTTCAGCACTTCTGTGTCTTTCAGCTAACAGATTTCCTGTAGCCGGTTTCTGATGCAAGAATGATTTTCGCCTGCTAGCAGAGATGAGGAGCCAGGAGTGAAGCGTGCTGCTGCTCCTCTTCTGCGCAAAGCATCTTGCAAACGATGCCACTAGTATTGCTGTCATTCCTTGCTTTCTCTTCTGGAAGTCCATTTGAGTACATATGTGTTTCACGTTCCTTGCTATTCTGAAGCTGTTTGTCGTGCAGGAATGATTGGCCTCTGAGCACGCAGATGACTAGCTGTGCCGACAAGATTCCGCTGCTTCTCTTCCGCTGACGGTAAACTTTGCAGTGGTGTCACCGACATTACAGAGGCCCTCTGTTCTCTCTTCTGAAAGGCCGCTTGAATGTATCTGTGGTGTCAGCTAACGCCTTTCCTGAAGCCGGTTTCTGATACAGGAATGATTGCCCTCTGCTATCAGAGAAGAGGAGCCAGGAGTGAAGCTTGCTGCTGCACGTCTTCTGCCTAGGCATCTTTTCAAATGGTGCCACTAATATTGCTGGCAATCTTTGCTTTCTCTTCTGGAAGTCCATTTCAGTACATACGTGTTTCACGCTCTTTGGTATTTTGAAGCTGTTTGTCGTGCAGGAATGATTGGCCTCTGAGCACGCAGATAACTAGCTGTGCCGACAAGATTCCGCTGCTTCTCTTCCGCTGACGGTAAGCTTTGCAGTGGTGTCACCTGCATTGCAGAGCCTCTCCTCTCATCTGAAAAGCCGCTTGAATGTATCTGTGGTGTCAGCTAACAGCTTTCCTGAAGCCGGTTTCTGATGCAGGAATGATTGTCCTCTGCTATCAGAGAAGAGGAGCCAGGAGTGAAGCCTGCTGCTGCACGTCTTCTGCCTTGGCATCTTTTCAAATGGTGCCACTAATATTGCTGGCACTCTTTGCTTTCTTATGAGAAAGAACATTTCAGCACTTCTGTGTCTTTCACCTAACAGATTTCCTGTAGCCGGTTTCTGATGCAAGAATGATTTTCGCCTGCTATCAGAGATGAGGAGCCAGGAGTGAAGCGTGCTGCTGCTCCTCTTCTGCGCAAAGCATCTTGCAAACGATGCCACTAGTATTGCTGTCATTCCTTGCTTTCTCTTCTGGAAGTCCATTTGAGTACATATGTGTTTCACGTTCCTTGCTATTCTGAAGCTGTTTGTCGTGCAGGAATGATTGGCCTCAGAGCACGCAGACAAATACCTTTGTCGAAAAGATTCTGCTGCTTCTCTTCCGCTGACGGTAAGCTTTGCAGTGGTGTCACCGACATTACAGAGGCCCTCTGTTCTCTCTTCTGAAAGGCCGCTTGAGTGTATCTCTGGTGTCAGCTGACAGCTTTCCTAAAGCCGGTTTCTGAGGCAGGATTGATTTTCCTCTGCTATCAGAGATGAGGTGCCAGGAGTGAAGCCTGCTGCTGCGCCTCTTCTGCCTAGGCATCTTTTCAAATGGTGCCACTAATATTGCTGTCACTCTTTGCTTTCTTACGAGAAAGAACATTTCAGCACTTCTGTGGTTTCTGCTAACAGCTTTCCTGAAGCCGGTTTCTGATGCAAGAATGATTTTCGCCTGCTATCAGAGATGAGGAGCCAGGAGTGAAGCGTGCTGCTGCGCCTCTTCTGCGCAAAGCATCT
Source organism: Myiopsitta monachus (assembly GCA_017639245.1). Taxonomy (NCBI): domain Eukaryota; kingdom Metazoa; phylum Chordata; class Aves; order Psittaciformes; family Psittacidae; genus Myiopsitta; species Myiopsitta monachus. Next base: position 25,113,852 of record CM029928.1, read on the forward strand.
TTTCAAATGATGCCATTAATGTTGCAGTCACTCCTTGCTTTCTCTTCTGGAAGTCCATTTCAGTACATATGTGTTTCACGCTCTTTGGTATTTTGAAGATGTTTGTCGTGCAGGAATGATTGGCCTCTGAGCACGCAGATGACTAGCTGTGCCGACAAGATTCCGCTGCTTCTCTTCCACTGACGGTAAGCTTTGCAGCGGTGTCACCAGCATTGCAGAGCCTCTCCTCTCATCTGAAAAGCCGCTTGAATGTATCTGTGGTGTCAGCTAACACCTTTCCTGAAGCCGGTTTCTGATACAGGAATGATTGTCCTCTGCTATCAGAGAAGAGGAGCCAGGAGTGAAGCCTGCTGCTGCATGTCTTCTGCCTAGGCATCTTTTCAAATGGTGCCACTAATATTGCTGGCACTCTTTGCTTTCTTATGAGAAAGAACATTTCAGCACTTCTGTGTCTTTCAGCTAACAGATTTCCTGAAGCCGGTTTCTGATGCAGGAATGATTTTCACCTGCTATCAGAGATGAGGAGCCAGGAGTGAAGAGTGCTGAGCCTCTTCTGCGCAAAGCATCTTTTCAAATGATGCCATTAATATTGCAGTCACTCCTTGCTTTCTCTTCCGGAAGTCCATTTCAGTACATATGTGTTTCACGCTCTTTGGTATTTTGAAGCTGTTTGTCGTGCAGGAATGATTGGCCTCTGAGCACGCAGACGAATAGCTGTGCCGACAAGATTCTGCTGCTTCTCTTCAGCTGACGGTGAGCTTTGCAGTGGTGTCACCAGCATTGCAGAGCCTCTCCTCTCATCTGAAAAGCCGCTTGAATGTATCTGTGGTGTCAGCTAACAGCTTTCCTGAAGCCGGTTTCTGATACAGGAATGATTGTCCTCTGCTATCAGAGAAGAGGAGCCAGGAGTGAAGCCTGCTGCTGCACGTCTTCTGCCTAGGCATCTTTTCAAATGGTGCCACTAATATTGCTGGCACTCTTTGCTTTCTTACGAGAAAGAACATTTCAGCACTTCTGTGTCTTTCAGCTAACAGATTTCCTGTAGCCGGTTTCTGATGCAAGAATGATTTTCGCCTGCTAGCAGAGATGAGGAGCCAGGAGTGAAGCGTGCTGCTGCTCCTCTTCTGCGCAAAGCATCTTGCAAACGATGCCACTAGTATTGCTGTCATTCCTTGCTTTCTCTTCTGGAAGTCCATTTGAGTACATATGTGTTTCACGTTCCTTGCTATTCTGAAGCTGTTTGTCGTGCAGGAATGATTGGCCTCTGAGCACGCAGATGACTAGCTGTGCCGACAAGATTCCGCTGCTTCTCTTCCGCTGACGGTAAACTTTGCAGTGGTGTCACCGACATTACAGAGGCCCTCTGTTCTCTCTTCTGAAAGGCCGCTTGAATGTATCTGTGGTGTCAGCTAACGCCTTTCCTGAAGCCGGTTTCTGATACAGGAATGATTGCCCTCTGCTATCAGAGAAGAGGAGCCAGGAGTGAAGCTTGCTGCTGCACGTCTTCTGCCTAGGCATCTTTTCAAATGGTGCCACTAATATTGCTGGCAATCTTTGCTTTCTCTTCTGGAAGTCCATTTCAGTACATACGTGTTTCACGCTCTTTGGTATTTTGAAGCTGTTTGTCGTGCAGGAATGATTGGCCTCTGAGCACGCAGATAACTAGCTGTGCCGACAAGATTCCGCTGCTTCTCTTCCGCTGACGGTAAGCTTTGCAGTGGTGTCACCTGCATTGCAGAGCCTCTCCTCTCATCTGAAAAGCCGCTTGAATGTATCTGTGGTGTCAGCTAACAGCTTTCCTGAAGCCGGTTTCTGATGCAGGAATGATTGTCCTCTGCTATCAGAGAAGAGGAGCCAGGAGTGAAGCCTGCTGCTGCACGTCTTCTGCCTTGGCATCTTTTCAAATGGTGCCACTAATATTGCTGGCACTCTTTGCTTTCTTATGAGAAAGAACATTTCAGCACTTCTGTGTCTTTCACCTAACAGATTTCCTGTAGCCGGTTTCTGATGCAAGAATGATTTTCGCCTGCTATCAGAGATGAGGAGCCAGGAGTGAAGCGTGCTGCTGCTCCTCTTCTGCGCAAAGCATCTTGCAAACGATGCCACTAGTATTGCTGTCATTCCTTGCTTTCTCTTCTGGAAGTCCATTTGAGTACATATGTGTTTCACGTTCCTTGCTATTCTGAAGCTGTTTGTCGTGCAGGAATGATTGGCCTCAGAGCACGCAGACAAATACCTTTGTCGAAAAGATTCTGCTGCTTCTCTTCCGCTGACGGTAAGCTTTGCAGTGGTGTCACCGACATTACAGAGGCCCTCTGTTCTCTCTTCTGAAAGGCCGCTTGAGTGTATCTCTGGTGTCAGCTGACAGCTTTCCTAAAGCCGGTTTCTGAGGCAGGATTGATTTTCCTCTGCTATCAGAGATGAGGTGCCAGGAGTGAAGCCTGCTGCTGCGCCTCTTCTGCCTAGGCATCTTTTCAAATGGTGCCACTAATATTGCTGTCACTCTTTGCTTTCTTACGAGAAAGAACATTTCAGCACTTCTGTGGTTTCTGCTAACAGCTTTCCTGAAGCCGGTTTCTGATGCAAGAATGATTTTCGCCTGCTATCAGAGATGAGGAGCCAGGAGTGAAGCGTGCTGCTGCGCCTCTTCTGCGCAAAGCATCTTTTCAAATGATGCCATTAATGTTGCAGTCACTCCTTGCTTTCTCTTCTGGAAGTCCATTTCAGTACATATGTGTTTCACGCTCTTTGGTATTTTGAAGATGTTTGTCGTGCAGGAATGATTGGCCTCTGAGCACGCAGATGACTAGCTGTGCCGACAAGATTCCGCTGCTTCTCTTCCACTGACGGTAAGCTTTGCAGCGGTGTCACCAGCATTGCAGAGCCTCTCCTCTCATCTGAAAAGCCGCTTGAATGTATCTGTGGTGTCAGCTAACACCTTTCCTGAAGCCGGTTTCTGATACAGGAATGATTGTCCTCTGCTATCAGAGAAGAGGAGCCAGGAGTGAAGCCTGCTGCTGCATGTCTTCTGCCTAGGCATCTTTTCAAATGGTGCCACTAATATTGCTGGCACTCTTTGCTTTCTTATGAGAAAGAACATTTCAGCACTTCTGTGTCTTTCAGCTAACAGATTTCCTGAAGCCGGTTTCTGATGCAGGAATGATTTTCACCTGCTATCAGAGATGAGGAGCCAGGAGTGAAGAGTGCTGCGCCTCTTCTGCGCAAAGCATCTTTTCAAATGATGCCATTAATATTGCAGTCACTCCTTGCTTTCTCTTCCGGAAGTCCATTTCAGTACATATGTGTTTCACGCTCTTTGGTATTTTGAAGCTGTTTGTCGTGCAGGAATGATTGGCCTCTGAGCACGCAGACGAATAGCTGTGCCGACAAGATTCTGCTGCTTCTCTTCAGCTGACGGTGAGCTTTGCAGTGGTGTCACCAGCATTGCAGAGCCTCTCCTCTCATCTGAAAAGCCGCTTGAATGTATCTGTGGTGTCAGCTAACAGCTTTCCTGAAGCCGGTTTCTGATACAGGAATGATTGTCCTCTGCTATCAGAGAAGAGGAGCCAGGAGTGAAGCCTGCTGCTGCACGTCTTCTGCCTTGGCATCTTTTCAAATGGTGCCACTAATATTGCTGGCACTCTTTGCTTTCTTATGAGAAAGAACATTTCAGCACTTCTGTGTCTTTCACCTAACAGATTTCCTGTAGCCGGTTTCTGATGCAAGAATGATTTTCGCCTGCTATCAGAGATGAGGAGCCAGGAGTGAAGCGTGCTGCTGCTCCTCTTCTGCGCAAAGCATCTTGCAAACGATGCCACTAGTATTGCTGTCATTCCTTGCTTTCTCTTCTGGAAGTCCATTTGAGTACATATGTGTTTCACGTTCCTTGCTATTCTGAAGCTGTTTGTCGTGCAGGAATGATTGGCCTCAGAGCACGCAGACAAATACCTTTGTCGAAAAGATTCTGCTGCTTCTCTTCCGCTGACGGTAAGCTTTGCAGTGGTGTCACCGACATTACATAGGCCCTCTGTTCTCTCTTCTGAAAGGCCGCTTGAGTGTATCTCTGGTGTCAGCTGACAGCTTTCCTAAAGCCGGTTTCCGAGGCAGGATTGATTTTCCTCTGCTATCAGAGATGAAGTGCCAGGAGTGAAGCGTGCTGCTGCGCCTCTTCTGCCTAGGCATCTTTTCAAATGGTGCCACTAATATTGCTGTCACTCTTTGCTTTCTTAGGAGAAAGAACATTTCAGCACTTCTGTGTCTTTCAGCTAACAGATTTCCTGAAGCCGGTTTCTGATGCAAGAATGATTTTCGCCTGCTATCAGAGATGAGGAGCCAGGAGTGAAGCGTGCTGCTGCGCCTCTTCTGCGCAAAGCATCTTTTCAAATGATGCCATTAATATTGCAGTCACTCCTTGCTTTCTCTTCTGGAAGTCCATTTCAGTACATATGTGTTTCACGCTCTTTGGTATTTTGAAGCTGTTTGTCGTGCAGGAATGATTGGCCTCTGAGCACGCAGACGAATAGCTGTGCCGACAAGATTCTGCTGCTTCTCTTCAGCTGACCGTGAGCTTTGCAGTGGTGTCACCAGCATTGCAGAGCCTCTCCTCTCTTCTGAAAAGCCGCTTGAATGTATCTGTGGTGTCAGCTAACAGCTTTCCTGAAGCCGGTTTCTGATACAGGAATGATTGTCCTCTGCTATCAGAGAAGAGGAGCCAGGAGTGAAGCCTGCTGCTGCACGTCTTCTGCCTAGGCATCTTTTCAAATGGTGCCACTAATATTGCTGGCAATCTTTGCTTTCTCTTCTGGAAGTCCATTTCAGTACATATGTGTTTCACGCTCTTTGGTATTTTGAAGCTGTTTGTCGTGCAGGAACGATTGGCCTCTGAGCACGCAGATAACTAGCTGTGCCGACAAGATTCTGCTGCTTCTCTTCAGCTGACGGTGAGCTTTGCAGCGGTGTCACCAGCATTGCAGAGCCTCTCCTCTCATCTGAAAAGCCGCTTGAATGTATCTGTGGTGTCAGCTAACACCTTTCCTGAAGCCGGTTTCTGATACAGGAATGATTGTCCTCTGCTATCAGAGAAGAGGAGCCAGGAGTGAAGCCTGCTGCTGCATGTCTTCTGCCTAGGCATCTTTTCAAATGGTGCCACTAATATTGCTGGCACTCTTTGCTTTCTTATGAGAAAGAACATTTCAGCACTTCTGTGTCTTTCACCTAACAGATTTCCTGAAGCCAGTTTCTGATGCAGGAATGATTTTCACCTGCTATCAGAGATGAGGAGCCAGGAGTGAAGAGTGCTGCGCCTCTTCTGCGCAAAGCATCTTTTCAAATGATGCCATTAATATTGCAGTCACTCCTTGCTTTCTCTTCCGGAAGTCCATTTCAGTACATATGTGTTTCACGCTCTTTGGTATTTTGAAGCTGTTTGTCGTGCAGGAATGATTGGCCTCTGAGCACGCAGAAGAATAGCTTTGCCGACAAGATTCTGCTGCTTCTCTTCAGCTGACGGTGAGCTTTGCAGTGGTGTCACCAGCATTGCAGAGCCTCTCCTCTCATCTGAAAAGCCGCTTGAATGTATCTGTGGTGTCAGCTAACACCTTTCCTGAAGCCGGTTTCTGATACAGGAATGATTGTCCTCTGCTATCAGAGAAGAGGAGCCAGGAGTGAAGCCTGTTGCTGCACGTCTTCTGCCTAGGCATCTTTTCAAATGGTGCCACTAATATTGCTGGCACTCTTTGCTTTCTTACGAGAAAGAACATTTCAGCACTTCTGTGTCTTTCAGCTAACAGATTTCCTGTAGCTGGTTTCTGATGCAAGAATGATTTTCGCCTGCTATCAGAGATGAGGAGCCAGGAGTGAAGCGTGCTGCTGCTCCTCTTCTGCGCAAAGCATCTTGCAAACGATGCCACTAGTATTGCTGTCATTCCTTGCTTTCTCTTCTGGAAGTCCATTTGAGTACATATGTGTTTCACGTTCCTTGCTATTCTGAAGCTGTTTGTCGTGCAGGAATGATTGGCCTCAGAGCACGCAGACAAATACCTTTGTCGAAAAGATTCTGCTGCTTCTCTTCCGCTGACGGTAAGCTTTGCAGTGGTGTCACCGACATTACAGAGGCCCTCTGTTCTCTCTTCTGAAAGGCCGCTTGAGTGTATCTCTGGTGTCAGCTGACAGCTTTCCTAAAGCCGGTTTCTGAGGCAGGATTGATTTTCCTCTGCTATCAGAGATGAGGTGCCAGGAGTGAAGCGTGCTGCTGCATGTCTTCTGCCTAGGCATCTTTTCAAATGGTGCCACTAATATTGCTGTCACTCTTTGCTTTCTTACGAGAAAGAACATTTCAGCACTTCTGTGCCTTTCAACTAACAGATTTCCTGAAGCCGGTTTCTGATGCAAGAATGATTTTCACCTGCTATCAGAGATGAGGAGCCAGGAGTGAAGCGTGCTGCTGCACCTCTTCTGCGCAAAGCATCTTTTCAAATGATGCCATTAATGTTGCAGTCACTCCTTGCTTTCTCTTCTGGAAGTCCATTTCAGTACATATGTGTTTCACGCTCTTTGGTATTTTGAAGCTGTTTGTCGTGCAGGAATGATTGGCCTCTGAGCACGCAGACGAATAGCTGTGCCGACAAGATTCTGCTGCTTCTCTTCAGCTGACGGTGAGCTTTGCAGTGGTGTCACCAGCATTGCAGAACCTCTCCTCTCATCTGAAAAGCCGCTTGAATGTATCTGTGGTGTCAGCTAACACCTTTCCTGAAGCCGGTTTCTGATACAAAAATGATTGTCCTCTGCTATCAGAGATGAGGAGCCAGGAGTGAAGCCTGCTGCTGCACGTCTTCTGCCTAGGCATCTTTTCAAATAGTGCCACTAATATTGCTGGCACTCTTTGCTTTCTTCCGCGAAAGAACATTTCAGCACTTCTGTGGCTTCTGCTAACAGCTTTCCTGAAGCCTTTTTCCTGCTGCAAAGCTTACTGTTTGCAGAAGAGTTCCAGCAGCACCTTTCAGTCCTGGCTCTCCCTCTGTGGGAGCAGAGGCCAATCATTCGTGCATTACGTACTCGTCTTCAGGATGGCTGGGAGCGGGCACCGCATCTGTAATCAAATGGACTCTCAGATATGAAAGCAAGGATCTACTGCAATGGAGGTGGCGCTGATGCAAAGCTTACAGTTTGCAAAAGAGGTCCAGCAGCAGCTTTCAGTCGTGGCTCTTCATCTGTGGGAGCAGAGGCCAATCATTCGTGCAATACAGAGTCGGGTTCAGGCTGTCTGGTAGCGGGTACCATAGACATATTCAAATGGACATTCCATTAAGAAAGCAAGGAGTGACTGCAGTTGAGGTGGCACCTTTGCAAAGCCTGCTGTTTGCAGACAACGTCCAGGAGAACGTTTCAATCCTCACTCTTCGTCTGTGAGAGAAGGGGCCAATCATTCATGCACTACAGAATCTTCTTTATGATGGCTGGAAGCGGGAAACACAGGTGTATTCAAATGGACATTCAGTTAAGAAAGCAAGGAGCGACTGCAATGGAGGTCGCACTGCTGAAAAGATTACTGTGTGCAGAAGAGGTCCAGCAGCACCTTTCAGGTCCTGGCTCTTCATCTGTGGGATCAGAGGCCAATCATTCGTGCATTGCAGAACCGGCTTCAGGACAGCGGGTTGTGGGCACCACAGGTGCATTCAAATGGACTTGCCCATATGAAACAAGGAGCTACTGCAATGGAGGTGGCACTGTTGCAAAGCTTACTGTTTGCAGAAGAGGTCCAGCAGCACCTTTCAGTCCTGGCTCTTCGTCTGTGGGAGCAGAGGCCAAACATTTATGCTTTCCTCAGATACATCAAGGGCAAGCTCGAGCTTGGGAGATGATTGACACTAATGGACTCTGAGGTGTGGAAGCAAGCAGTTACGGCAATGCAGGTTGCACTGTTTGAAACGTTGGTGTCTGAGGAATTGCAACAGCAGCATCTTTCAGTCATGTCTCACTTTCTGTTAAGAGCAGAGGGCAAACATTCCTGCTCAACTCAGATACAGGCAGGCCAAGATCGAGCACAAATATTTTTGGACTCAACTGGACTCTGAGGTGTCAAAGAAAGGAGCCACAGCAATGCAGGTGGCACCGTTACAAAGCTTCCTGTTTGCAGAAGAGGTCCAGAAGCATCTTTCAATATTGGCTCTTTGTCTGCGGGAGCAGAGGCAAAACATTCGTGCTCTACTCACTCAGCAGCAAGAAGGCCGAGAAGTGGGCGCTGGAGATTTTTGTCTGAAACCCTTAGAGGTGGGAAACAAGGAGCGAGAGCAATGCAAGTGTGTCATGGGTTCAGCAGCAGCAGTCATTTTTTCTCCTTCTTGGTAGCTGTTGCAGCACTGTGTTTCTGATTTTGGGCCTGGGAGCAGCGCTGATACCACCAGTGTTGTTTTCAGTTACTGCTTGGTAATGTTTTGGTCTGGCCAAGGACTTTCTGAGTCTCACGCTGTGCCAGGGAGGAGGGGGAGCCAGGAGGAAGCAGAGACAGGGCACCTGACCCAAACTGACCAAAGAGGTTATTCCATACCACAGCACGTCATGTCCAGGATGTGAAGACAGAGGGCAGAGACCCAGAAGGGTGCGGTGGTGGACTGGGGGTTTGCTGCTGGGGGGCGTGCTGGCTTGGTCGGGCTTGGTGAGCAGTTGTATTCTCTTTCTTTATACTTATCCTGTCATATTATTATTGATGTTAGCAGTAGTGATTTTGTGTTATACCTTAGTTACTAAACTGTTCTTATCTCAACCTGTGCGAGTCGACTCCTTGTGATTCTCCTCGCCATCCCCCGGGACTGGTGGCAAAAAAAGAGGGGAGTGAGTGAGTGACTGAGTAAAACTTCGTGAGTTATAGTGGCTTAAACCACGACAAAGTGGCACTGCTCAAAAAGTTACTGGGTGCAGAAGAGGTGCAGCTGCAACTTTCAGTCCTGGTTCTTTGTCTGTGGGAGCAGATGCCAAATATTCTTGCTCTACTTACTTGGCAGCAGAATGGCTAAAATTTGCACTGGAGATGTTGGACTCAAATGGACTTCCAGATGGCAAAGGAAGGAGCAACAGCAATGCAGGTGGCAGCAATGCAAAGCTTACTGCCTGCAGTAGAGATCTAGCAACATCTTTCAGTCCTGGCTTTTCATCTGTGGTAGCACAGGTCAATCATTCGTCCTCTTTAAACTGGGTTGCAGGACAGCCAGGGAAGGCTTCACAGAGGTGGAACTCAAATATACTTTCAGACGAGAAAGCAAGGAGTAAAAGTAATGCAGGTGGCACCGTTCCAGAAGTTACTGTGTGCAGAAGAGGTCCAGCAGCATCTTTCAGTCCTGCCTCTTTGTCTGTGGAAGCAGAGGCCAATCATTCGTGCTCTACAAACTCGGCTTCAGCACGACCAGCAGTGGGCACCACAGACGTTGCAATGAAATGTACTTAGAGAAATATCTGGAGGCTTGGCAGATTGATTATATCACACTCCCACCAAGCCACCAAGGCAAGCGCCATGTGCTTACCATGGTAAGCAATCACCGGATGGCTGTAAACATACGCTGTGCCCCATGCCACTGCCCGAAACACTACCCTGGGTCTTGAGAAACAGATTCTGTGGCGACACAGCACACCAGAGAGAATTGAGTCAGACAACGGGACTTATTTCCAGGACCGCCTGATAGATACTTGGGCCAAAGAGCATGGCATTGAACGGATATATCACATCCCCTACCATGCACCAGCCTCTGGGAAAATCGAATGGTACAACGGGCTATTAAAAACTACACTGAGAGCAATGGGTGGTGGGACTTTCAAACATTGGGATACACATTTACCAAAGGCCACTTAGCAGTGCTAGGTTTACAGACGGGCTCGTGATCGAGGGGTGGACTTAACAATGGACATTATTGCCCAGGTTATTCACGACTGTGAAACATGTGCTGCAATTAAGCAAGCTAATCGTTTAAAGCCTCTTTGGTATAGAGGACAATGGCTGAAGTACAAATATGGGAAGTGCTCCAGTCCTCTGATCATCCTCGTGGCCCTCCTCTGCACTTGTTCCAACAGATCCATGTCCTTTTTATGTTGAGGACACCAGAACTGTACACAATACTCCAAGTGAGGTCTCACAAGAGCAGAGCAGAGGGGCAGGTTCACCTCCCTCGACCTGCTGGTCACGCTCCTTTGGATGCAGCCCAGGATATGGTTGGCTTTCTGGGCTGCGAGCGCACACTGCAGCCAGCTCATGTTCATTTTGTCATCGACCAACACCCCCAAGTCCTTCTGCGCAGGGCTGCTCTGAATCTCTTCCCTGCCCAACCTGTAGCTGTGCCTGGGATTGCTCCCACCCAGTTGTAGGACCTTGCACTTGGCGTGGTTAAATTTCATCAGGTTGGCAGCTAACCGGTACATTCCTTCCCTAGTCATATACCTCTTCAGCAGCTGCAAATTGAAACAAAAAATGATACACGGTTCATTGGCATGTGGAGCAAGATTACTTTTGCCATGACTCCTCCCCCTGAGAAGGGCCGCAGGGTTTTGCTCGCCTCATCGCCACCTACAAATAGAATTCCTAAAAAAAACCTCTACACGAAAGTACATATTAATGCATGCACTAGTAAGTCTTAACATGGCCTGAAGGTCTTAACAAAGACAAGACCATTTAAAAAAAAAAAAAAAAAAAGCAGCAAACAAAAAACGCACCTCAAATAAACCACAAACTCTAAGGCCACAAAAGCTAAGCTAACACCAGAGAACTTACTCTGATGAGAGCTGAACCCCAAATGAGCTTCGTAAGCAGAGACTTTGCCTCATATACCACAGGCCCCACCCACAAGCCCTCCCTGGATGGGTTGGGGCAGGGGAGGGGCAAACCAGCAGCTGGGGTAAAAGCACCCTGATAAGCCACAGCTGGGACTTTGTCTTAAATGGATCTGGTTCTGTGGCTGCTCCCTGGCTGCTCTCTATCTGCTAGCTGTCTGCATTAAAGCTGCTCCCTGGCTGCTTGGTAAGTGTCCTGACTGTTCCGTATCTGCTCCCTGTTTGCTCCTTGGGTCCTCCATGGCTTGAATTTTCTGCTTGTCTTTCTCTGGCTCAGACGGTTGAGACTCAGAGATTCAGACTTTGAAGCTGAGACTCAGGGACTGAGACTGAAGGTCTCAGAAAGGGGCTGAGAATCTGGGACTCAGACTGTGGCTGAGACAGTGACTGAGACTCTGGGCCTGAGACTTTGGAACTGATACTCTCAGACTCAGTGTCGTGGTTTAAGCCATAAATTTCACCTCTTCTTCCAAAGGGAGAAGAACCGAAAGAATGTAACTCCCACGGGTTGAGATAAGAACAGTCCAGTAACTAAGATATAATACAGATCACTACTGCTACTACCAATAATAATAATAATGACAAGGAAATACAAGGGAAAAGGATACAACCGCTCACCGCCCGACCGAGCCGAGAGAGAGAGAGAGAGAGAGCGAGCGCCACTTCCGGGTTCCTGCCCCCAGTATTTTACATCCTGGGCACGATGTGCTGTGGCATGGAATAGCTCTTTGGTCAGTTTGGCTCAGGCGCCCTGTCTCTGCCTCCTCCCAGTTCCCCCTCCTCTCCGGCATAGCATGAGACTCGGAAAAGCCGAACCCATGACAATCCACCCCTTATTCCATACCATTCACGGCATGCTCAGATCCCACATTTTCAATATACCATCACATACATATATATACATACACACACACAGAGATGGAGAGATATCATCCCTTAGTGCATGGACCAATCCCTATAAAGCTGCTGAGTCCATCCAGTCCGTGATGTCAGGCTCCATCTTTTGTAACAGTCTTTCAGAGCAGGGGAGGCTGTGTGCAGTGTTGGGTCGTTGCCTGCTGATGCTGATTGTTCCTTTACTGCAGAACTCGTCTGGTTTCATCAAAAAGTTCGTTCTTTGTTGGGATGATGGTCTGAGGGTCAGTCGCGGATGACTTGAAGACATCTAGTTGATGGGCTGTATGAAAAAAAATTATATAGCAGGCAACAGCACGCAATTGAGTTCATTGGCTGTTTTCTCCTAAAATCAGATCTCCTTGAGGTACACATCGGACTTCCCCATCTTCCTGCATTACCCACCAAGTATATCCGGGTCCCTGAGCAAAAGCAATCTCACGAGTGGGTTTGCCTTCACCTGAAGCAGGAATAACCCAGACTGTCTTCCCCAGCAAATTCTTTATGTGCACCACAGGAACGCTGTCCCCCTCCACAGTATGTAGAAGTTCTGACTGGGCTGGACCAGCCCTGTTGGCAGATCCTCTGGTGTTGACCAACTAGGTGGCCTTTGGTAAATGTGTATCTCAATGTTTGAAAGTCCCACCACCCATTGCTCTCAGTGTAGTTTTTAATAGCCCGTTGTACCATTCGATTTTCCCAGTGGCGTGGGGCACAGTGTATGTTTCCAACCATCTGGTGGTTGCTTCCACCATGGTAAGCACATGACGCTTGCCTTGGCGGCTTGATGGGAGTGTAATATAATCAATCTGCCAAGCCTCCCCCTATTTGTACTTCAGCCATTGTCCTCCACACCAAAGAGGCTTTAACCGTTTAGCCTGCTTAATTGCAGCACATGTTTCACAGTCGTGAATAACCTGGGCAATAGTATCCATTGTTAAGTCCACCCCTCGATCACGAGCCCATCTGCACGTTGCATCTCTGCCCTGATGGCCTGAAGTGTCTTGGGCCCACCGGGCCAAAAATAACTCATCCTTATGTTGCCAATCTAAGTCCATCTGAGCCACTTCAATTTTAGCAGCTCGATCCACTTGTTGGTTGTTCTGGTGTTCCTCAGTAGCCCGACTCTTGGGTACATGAGCATCTACGTGGCGTACTTTGACCACCAGGTTTTGCACTCGGGCAGTGATGTCTTGCCACAGTGCAGCAGCCCAGACGGGTTTACCTCTGCGTTGCCAGTTGCTCTGCTTCCATTGCTGCAACCACCCCCACAGGGCATTCGCCACCATCCATGAGTCAGTATAGAGATAAAGCACTGGCCACTTTTCTCGTTCAGCAATGTCCAAGGCCAGCTGCATGGCTTTCACTTCTGCAAACTGACTCGATTCACCCTCCCCTTCAGCAGTTTCTGCAACTTGTCGTTGAGGACTCCATACTGATGCCTTCCATCTACGGTGCTTTCCCACAATGCGACAAGACCCATCAGTAAATAAGGCATATTGCTTTTTCACTTTCTGACAGTTCATTATATGGTGGGGCCTCTTCAGCACGCATCACTCCTTCCTCCTCTGGTGACCTTCCAGAATCTTTGCCCTCTGGCCAGTCCATGATGACTTCTAGAATTCCCGGATGACTGGGATTTCCTAGTTGAGCTCGTTGTGTAATTAATGCAGCCCACTTACTCCATGTAGCATCAGTTGCATGATGTGTAGAGGAGACCCTGCCTTTGAACATCCAGCCCAACACGGGCAACCGAGGTGCCAGGAGGAGCTGTGCTTCAGTGCCAATCACTTCGGAAGCAGCTCGAACCCCTTCATAGGCTGCCAATATCTCTTTTTTCAGTTGGGGTGTAGCTGGCCTCGATCCTTTGTATCCCCGACTCCAAAAGCCGAGGGGTCGACCTCGAGTCTCCTCTCCTCCGAAACTGAAGTAGGCTTTCCATCCCACTCCATCATATCTTTCTCCATGGTCCTGCAGGTAAAACCGTAGGATGGCCGTGGTGTATAACTTCTATATCTTGTCTCTCGAAGAGTGGGACGCCTTCTGTTAATAGCTGAGTCGTGTGTTGGTACACGTGAGGAGCTGGATAGATCGTCTCTCAATTGTTGGAGGTTCTGGGACAGTTTTTCCACAGCTGAGATGATGGAAGGGGTGAGATTATCTTCCAACTCTCAGAGTTTATAAACCATTTCATCCACTGTTGGTGGTCTTATGTCACTCCAGGTTATTGCTGCCAATGAATGGGCATATGATTGGGGTGCATTCCGTGTAAATTTTTCCACCACATGGGTTGTGTACATTCGACTTCATCTGGGGCTATGGGTATATCGCCAACATTCGGCTTAGTAATATTGATCATCTCTACAATGGCTGATGCCCTAAGAGACTGGATGCCTTTCTCTAAAGTAGTCCACTTGGCCGAACGACTCATAACATCGTCCTTGTATGGAAACCTATCTTTCACAGCTGCCAAGAGCTGCTTCCAAAGGCTGAGGGACTTTTTCTCTCTTGCAATTGCTTTGTCAATTCCCCCTTCCCCGGCAAGTGATCCCAGCTGTTTGGATTCACTACCTTCTAGTTCATGACCGTTGGCCCCATTGTCCCAGCTTCGGAGGAGCAGCCAGGTGATGATGTGCTCCCCTTGCTGATGGGTAAAGTCTTTTCACATATTCCGTAGCTCGGTTGAGGTCCAAGATCGAGAAGTCACGTCTTCTTCTTCTTCTTCTTCGTCGTCGTCATCTTCTCCTTGTTCTTCTCCTTGTTCTTCTCCTTCTTCTTCTCCTTCTTCTTCTCCTTCTCCTTCTCCCTCTTCCTCTCCTTCTTCCTCTCCCTCTTCCTCCTCTTCCTCCTCTTCCTCCTCTTCCTCCTCTTCCTCCTCTTCCTCCTCTTCCTCCTCTTCCTCCTCTTCCTCCTCTTCCTCCTCTTCCTCTTCTTCCCCCTCCTCTTCTTCCTCTTCCTCTTCTTCTTCCTCTTCTTCCTCTTCCTCTTCCTCCTCCCCTTCCTCCTCTTCCTCCTCTTCCTCCTCCTCTTCCTCCTCCTCTTCCTCTTCTTCTTCCTCTTCTTCTTTTTCTTCTTCTCCTTCTCCCTCTTCCTCCTCTTCCTCCACTTCCTCCTCCTCTTCTTCCTCTTCCTCTTCCTCCTCCCCTTCCTCTTCCTCCTCCTCTTCTTCCTCTTCCCCTTCCTCCTCCCCTTCCTCCTCTTCCTCTTCTTCTTCCTCTTCCTCTTCCTTCTCCTCTTCCTCTTCCTCTTCTTCTTCTTCCTCTTCTTCTTCCTCTTCTTCTCCTTCTCCTTCTCCTTCTTCTTCTCCTTCTTCTTCTCCTTATTCTTCATTATGTGGTAATAACTCCTGGTCAGATGCTGTCCCAGGGGGTGACGTTTCTTTGTCTTGGTTCATTTTTCCTGCCTCTTCTTAGTTTTTCCTCTTGCTTACGGGGGCAACTGATATTGGTATGAGTTGGTCCTCTGGTTTAGCTGCGGTGATTATTACTGTGGTTTGGGTAGCTGCCGTACTTGTCACTGGGGTTTGAGTCGTGGCTGTACCTGTCGCTGGTGGTGATGTAGCTGCTGTACTTGGAGCTGGATTAAGTCCATTACTCCACCCTCAGATCCAGAGACGTTTTTTTCCTTTTGAAGATGCTGGACAGTGTCAAACAGGGCTCTGTAAGCATAAGCCAAGCCCCAGCACGTTGCCATGATTTGTCCATCTCTGGTGTGACCAGAATGATCACACACCTCCTTTAAATGTTTTACTAATTTTTCTGGATTTTGCATTTGTTCATTGGTGAAGTTCCAAAGCACTGGAGGGGCCCACTGGTCTAGATACTTGCCCATACTATCCCACACACCCTGCCACTCATGACTGTTGAGCCTTGGGGAAAATCTCTCGGTCATCCTGGATTGTAGTCTAACCCCAGACATGGCCCACACCCCACTCTGCTTAACTCTCCGAACCAGACAAAATGGTTGTGAGTAAAACATATTCAGTATGTGTGCCAACATGATAATTCCCGTCACCACCAGCAGGCAGATCTCAAGGGTATCTAAAGGCCATTCAAAACCTTCAGAATTCTCAAATAGTGCTGTAAACGGCCTGGTGGCGCCGCTGGGAGCAGAAAGGATGTCTCCTTCACCGGCTGACCACCTGAGGAGGTGAAAAGAGACGTGTAATTGCTAAGAACTTCCATTATATACCTCCCAAAGTATAGAGTTGGTGGCCACACTGGAAACACAAACCGGGTCAGTTTCATGATCACTGAGTCTATTGTATAAGCTTTGCAGTGGTGTCACCTGCATTGCAGAGGCCCTCTGTTCTCTCACGTGAAACGCCGCTTGAGTGTGTCTGTGCTTTCAGCTAACAGCTTTCCTGAAGCCGGTTTCTGATACAGGAATGATTGTCCTCCGCTACCACAGAAGAGGAGCCAGGAGTGAAGCGTGCTGCTGCATGTCTTCTGCGCAAAGCATCTTTTCAAACGATGCCACTAGTATTGCTGTCACTCCTTGCTTTCTCTTCTGGAAGTCCAGAAGGGCAGTGCTGGAATCACCGTCCCTGCAAGTGTTAAGACGCTGTGCTGACGAGGTCCCCCGTCCTATGTGTTAGTGGTGGCCTTGGCAGTGCCGTGGTAGCAGTTGGACTTGATGATGACTTAAATGGTCTTTTTCAACCTCTATTCAACGATTCTGTGATTCTGAAGACACACAGTGTGGATATCCAGGTTTGACATAAACCCGTCCTTCTCTATCTCAAAGTCAACCAATATTGTTTGCTGCCAGAAGAGCCCTTCCTCAAAGGTTCCTCAAAATTAACAGTCCTCTTCCGGATATTTACGGGGCTGTTGGGATGATGATTTTCAGCAGCCCCGACCTTGTCTTAGGCTAGAATAAAAGATTGGTTTGTGTTGGAAAGGATCTTAAAAACAATCAAGTTCCATCTCCCTGGCATGGGCAGACGCACCTTCCACTATAGGTGGTCGTATTTCTACACTTCTTGGCTGTCACATCTTTGTCTTTAAGCAAAGTGCCTCGCACTTTAGACAGAGCAGTTTTAGGAGTTTTAGGGGTTTAGTACGTAGCAGAGCATCTCCCTCTCTGCGATCTATTGAGAATCAGCCCTCGACACAAGCTTTTGTCCCGCAGCCGGCCGGCAAGGAGCTCCGTGGCCCGGGCCGCCCGGCAGGGCCGTGTCCGCTTGGCAAGAGAAGCGGGATGTGGGGGAGCCCACGCGCCTCCCTGCCCCATCTCCCCCCTCTCTCTCCCTCTCGCCGGATGGCTTGCCCTGGCGGAAGGGGGTTGCTCTGGGTATCGGTCACGTGCGGACGTGCCCCCGGCCCTTGGGTAGCCGAGGGGATGGGGGGTGTCCCCCTCACCCGAGCGCTGCTTTTTGGGAACACGTGTTCCGACAGTAGACCAGGCTGCCTAGGTGCATCCATGCTTTCCCTTTCCCCGCAGCCCTCGGGATAGAGCTGGCCTCCTCCGGCTGAGCGGAGGGGGGGGGGGCATGTGGTTAGACCAATTTGGAGGTAGACCTGGACTTCGACAGCTGGCTTGGGAGGGGAGGAATTGGGGGAAGAGTGGGGAGGTGCGTATAGTACTGACTGCAGGAGGCAGACCTGGCCTCCGATGGCTGGCTGGGTCTGGGGGGGCAGATCGGGATGGGGGGCAGGGGGTGCGGTGTGGGTGTGTGCGCCTTGCCACTGGCAGGCCTGGCCTGTGCCAGTTCGCTGTGGGTGGGCAGAGGGAGCAACTGGGGTTGCTCCACTGCACTGGGGTGCAGTGCCAGTGCTAGACCTCGGCCTCCCTTTTTCTTGCTTTGTTTACATCTTTTAGTAGTTGGATTTTGGTTTGGATTTTGTTGTGTTTTTTTGGGGGTTTTTCTTGTTTGTTTGTTGGGGTTCCTTTTGTGTGTATAGTTTTTTGATTTGTTTTGGTTTTGTTTTTCTTTTGGGAGTGGTTTTGTGCTGTTGTTTTCTGGTGGCGTTCTTTTGGTTTTATTTTTTCTAATTAGTTATTTTATTTTTTTTTTTGGTTTTATATTCTTTTTTTCCATCAGTCTATCAATCATTTGATCGCCCTCCGCCCTGCCATTTGCCCCCCCGGGAAGGCTCCTTTGCAAAAAGAACCTCGAGTGCACACCGTTTCCGTCTGTACTCTCCTTCCCTTTCTCTCTCGGTTTACGTTCTCCATCTCCCCGTCCATCTGTCTGCCTGCCCACGAGTGTGGGCGTGTGTATGTGTATGAGTGTGTGCGTATGACTGAAGGTGCATGGGTACGTAAGAACGCAGGCATCTCGTTCCCCTCTCCTACTCCCCTGCCAATCACCAGCGGTTCACAACGAGTCAGGACAACCCCCCTTCCCCAAGCTTCCGCGCCTTCTTCTGCCAGCAGGTTTGCCGAACCAGGGAAGACAGGTGGGAAAGAAGGAAGGACGGCAGTGTTATAAACAGCCAGAGTCCAAATTACAAAGTCATAGTAATTTATTGTAAACTAATACAAAGAGGCTGTAAGCAAAGCAGCGCTGGGTGCGCGGGGAGTCTCCGCTCCATGAACACGCACACAGAGGATGATACAGTCACTCCTTTTATAGAGCTTATACACACATATTCACTAAGATGTTGTAATATGTAAATTTGCTCCCACTTCGCATGATAATTAGTTTTGCAATTTCTTTCCGCATGCGCACTGTCTCCTGGTGGTCTTGGGCGAGGGTCTCGGGATGAAGTAAGTCTTCCTCAGTTACGTTTATACAGATTTTTCATTTGAACTCTTAACCCTTCTGTCTGCCACATGCGCAGTTGTCATCCAGCTGTTATGGCCTAAATTTGCCTAATTAAGCAGAGTTTTGCGGTTATTATCTGTACCTTACTGGACACTATGTATCCCCCCAGACACCATTCTCAAGGATACTTAGATTTATCTTTTCTTGTAGTTACACACCTACCAAGAATGCACCCCATGCCATTGTTCAGCTATATTTTACACAGTCATTACAGACTTTGAGTAATTTTCTTTTCTTCATTCCTCCCTTTCTATGTACATGCAAATTCTTTTGCATTTGGAAATTTACAGTCTCATGGGTAAGGGGGCCTCTGTAGTTTCTCAAAGTCAGAGGAACATCTGAAGTTCGTGATTGCCCAAGCTTCATGGCCTTCACGGGCCTTGCTCAATTAGCAATTAACATTTATTACAACTTCAGCAAATTAATGATCTATGTTTACCAAAGGCAGAAGGGAGACCGTAGGACCCAGCGGCTTCCCTTGGCCTAGGTGGCAGACAGAAAGTCCCAACAGGGTGCGGCCTCCCATCCCCCTACTGCCCCGCTCCCAAATACCAAAGAGAGTTAGGGAGTGGGGGGGGCTGGGTCCAAAAAAGAAGGAGAGACAAAAAGAACAACACAGAAAAAAAGTAACGAGAAACCTCAAGTGAAACACATGGAGAACTCCTTCAAAAAAATAATAAAATAAAACAAAAAAAACCCAAACAAAAACCAACCAAACACAAATACACACACCACTTCCCCACACCTCCGTCACACACACTCCCACCATCCCAAGCCCACCTCTGCATGCCTAATCTTTCGTGCATTACAAACTTGGCTTTAGGACGGCTGAGAGAGGGCATCAGAGATATAATCAAATGGACTTTCAGATGAGAAAGCAAGGAGTGACAGCAATACTAGTGACATCGTTCGAAAAGTTGCAGTGCACAGAAGAGGTCCAGCAGCACCCTTCAGTACTGGCTCCTCATCTCTGGGAGCAGAGGCCAACCATTCATACAACACACATTGGCTTCAGGAAAGCTATTAGCAGGCACACACCCTTACTCTATCCCTAACCCTAACACTAACCGTAAACCTAAGCCTAAACCTAACCCCTAACACAAAACCAACCCTAATCCCCTAATCCCAAACCTAACCCCCTAACCCTAACACTAACGCCCTAAACCTAACACTTACCCTAACCCCTAACCCTAACACAAACCGTAACACTTAACATAACCCTAACCTGAAACGCAAACCCTAACCCAAACCCCAGCACCTAACAATAACACTAACCCTAACCCTAACCCCCTAACCCTAATCCCCTAAACCTAACCCTACCCTAACCTTAAACCAACCCCCTAACCACTAACCTGAACCCAAACCCTAAACCCTAACCCCTAACCCTAAAACATAACCCTAACCCCAAGCCTTAACACTAACCCCAAACCCTAACCCCTAACCCTAAAGGCTAACCTAACCCTAATCTGCAAACTAATGCTAACCCTAATCCACAACCTAACGCTAACCCTAACCCTAAACCTATTCTCCATTCAGAGGCTAAATTCCCCGGGCACAGACAAAATTCTCAAGTCACTGAAACACTTCTACCATCATAGACAAAATTCTTCAAGCACACAAAGACTCCAGTCACTGACTAAATTCCCCAGGCACTAAGTTCCCCGGTTACAGAATAAATTCCCCGGTCACAGACTAAATTCCCCAGTCACAGGCTAAATTCGCCAGTCACAGGCTAAATTCCCCAGGCAAAGACTAAATTCTCCAAAGACAAAGTAAGTTCCTCAGTCACAGAAAAAAATCTCCAATCACAGATTAAATTATCTGGGCGCAGACTAAATACTAAATTCACAGACAAAAATCTCCAGTCACGGATTAATTCTCCAGATTCAGGTTAAATTCTAAAATAGTCTAAATAATCTGTCACAAAATAAATTCTCCATTCAGAGACTAAATACTCCAGTCACATACCATATTCTCCACTCAAGGAATGATTTCTACACTCACAGAAAATTTTGCATTCAGAGACTAAATTCTCCAGTCACAGAGTAAATTATCCAGTCACAGACTAAATTCTCCAGGCACAGACTATATTCTCCAGTCACATAATGGGTTCTACCGTCACAGAATAAATTCTCGGATCAAAGAATAAATAATCAGATCACTGACTAAATTCAGCAAGTCACAGACTAAGTTCTCCAGTCACATACAGAATTCTATACTCACAGAATAAATTCTAGACACAGAAAAAATTCTCCTATCACACACTAAATTCTGTGATCACAGACTATATTCTTCACTCACAGACTAAACTCCACTCACAGCCTGAATTCTCCACTCACAGAGAAAATTATACTGTCACAGACTATATTCTCCCATCCCATACTAAATTCTCCAGTCACAGAATGAGTTCTACCATCATAGAATAAATTCTCGCATGTCATGGGTTCAGCAGCAACAGTCATTTTTTTCCTTTTTGGTAGCTGGTGCAGCACTGTGTTTTTAATTTCGTGCCCGGGAACAGCGCTGATAACACCAGTGTTTTCAGTTACTGCTGGTAATGTTTTGGTCTGACCAAGGACTTTCTGAGTCTCATGCTATGCCGGAGAGGAAGGGAGCCAGGAGGAAGCAGAGACAGGACACCTGTCCCAAACTGACCAATGAGGTTATTCCATACCACAGCATGTCATGCCCAGGATGCAAAAACAGAGAGCCAGGACCCGGAAGGGTGTGGTTGTGGACTTGGGGGTTCACTGCTGGGGTGTGCACTGGATGGGTCGGGCTTGGTGAGCAGTTGTATTCTTTTTCCTTGTATTTCTCTTGTATTATTATTGATGGTAGCAGTAGTGATTTGTGTTATACCTTAGTTACTAAACTGTTCTTATCTCAACCTGTGCAAGTTGCATTTTTTTTTGATTCTTCTCCCCATCCCCCCAGGACTGGGGGAAAAAAAGCTAGGTGAGTGAGTGAGTGAGTGAGTGAGTGAGTGAATGAGTGAGAAAACTGCGTGGGGGTTTTAGAGGCTTAAACCATGACATCGGATCACAGAATAAATAATCAGATCACAGACTAGATTCCCCACTCACAGGCTAAATTCCCCACTCACAGGCTAAATTCCTCACTCACAGCATGAGTTCTACCATCACAGAAAAAATTCTCGGTTCACAGAATAAATTCTCCAGTCACAGATTAAATTTTCCAGTAACAAACTGAATTCTCCAGGCACAGACTGAATTTTCCACAGACAGAATGACTTCTGCCATCACAGAAAAAATTCTCGGATCACAGACTAAATTCACCAGTCACAGATTAAATTCTCCCATGACATACTGAATTCCCCAGTCACAGAGTGAATTATCCAAGGACAGAATGAGTTCTACCATCACAGAATAAATTCTCTAATGACAAAATAAATCCTCCAGGCACAGACTAAATTCTCCTGGCACAGACTAAATTATCGTGGCACAGAATAAATTCTCCCAACACAGACTAAATTCTCCAGTCACATACCCAATTCTACACTCACAGAATAAATTCTAGTCACAGACAAAATTCTCCGGTCACACACTAAATTCTGCCATCACAGACTATCTTCTCCGATCTCGGATTAAATTCTCCGCTCACATACAGAGTTCTCCATTCACAGAACAAATTATACAGTCACAGACTAAATTCTCCCCTCACACACTAAGTTCTCCAGTCACAAAGAGTTCTACCATCATAGAAAAAATTCTCCACTTGCAGAATAAATTCTCCACTCGCAGACTAAATAATCCCATCACACACTGAATTCTCCAGGCACAGACTAAATTCTCCAGGCACAGAGTTCTCCAGGCACAGACTGAGTTCTCAAGCCACAGGCTGAGTTCTCCCATCACGGAGGAAATGGTAGCACCACACATTATATTCGCCAGGTGCACGCTACATTTGCCAGGCAGAAAACACATTCTCCAGTCACAAAACATATGCTCCGATCACATACTAAATACTCAAGGCGCAACCTAAATGCTCCAGGAGCAGCCTAAATGCTCCACTCATGGACTAAATTTACCAGTCACGGGCTTAGTTCTCCCATCACGGAATATGTTGTACCACCACAGACTAATTTCTCCAGTCACTATTTAAATTCTCCAGTCACAGACTAGATTTTCAAATCAGAGTAAATTCTCCACGCACATACTAAGTTGTACCATCACGGACTAGACTTGTACCATCACAGACTGAATTCCCCGCTTGCAGACTAAACTCCCCGCCTGCAGACTAGAAGTTCTCCCGTCACAGACTAAAAGTTCTACAATCACTCAATAAATCCTCTAATCAAACAGTAAGTCCTCCCATCGCGGACTTAGTCCTCCAATCAATAGACTAAGTATTCCACTCAGAAACTACGCTCTCTTCTCAGACCCTACCTTCTCCAGTCGCAGTCTGAGGTCTGCAATCACAATCTTAGGTCTCCGATCGCAGTCTGAGGTCTCCCATCGCAGTCTGAGGTCTCCAGTCAATAGACAAAATATTCCACTCAGACACTAAGTTCTCTTCTAGGACACTACCTTCTACAGTCAGAGACTAAGTTGTCCACTCACACACTAAGTTCTCCTGTCATAGACCAGCTTCTCCCGTCACAGTCTACGTACTTCAATTAGAGATTAGGTTCTCCGCTCACACACTAAATTCTCCAATCGAAATATGAAAATAATTTCCGAAAGCTACTCCGAGGCTCACTTCCCCTGTGGGACCTGAGTACATGGAGACAAGTGACCGTTGTTCTGGTGAGAATTGACTGACCCTGCAGCAGTTCTCCCGACCTCCCCGACTCCCTGCGAATACTCATCTGACTCTGAAGGCGACTGCACTGCACTTGCAAGAAAGACCGACTCTGAACCCCGCTGCCGTATTATGCTTCACCCTTAGTCACTGGCCCACTACGAAACCCTCTTAGCTTCGCACGTGCCCGCTACCCAGATTGATTAACAAAAATACTTATTGCTAGGGTTTCTTGGAAATTTTCCTCAGTAAAACCCCTGTATTGCAACAATGCCTTTTGTAATCGCTGCCAAAAATCTCCAGGGTGCTCTGTGGCACCTTGGTGACATTCAGTAATCTTAGACCAGTTTGTAACCTTTTCACCACATTGTGCCTAATGGCATCAATCAGGTTATCAATAGCTACTAAATAAGTAGCTTTTTGTTCTTCCTCATGTAAATTCCAATTGGGATCTACGTCTGGCCATGGGTCTCTGTTGGGGTTCTGTTGAGACAATTCACGATCTTTTGCTAAAATCTTTTGTTTATCTTCATAAGTAAATAATTCAGATAATAGAGTTTGCATATCGTTCCAATTAGGGGAATAATCTCTTGTGATTGTTCGGATAATGCGGGCACATCGATCTGCATCATCTCTCAAGCGAGGCATTTTATCATGCCATAATAATAAATCGCCAGGTTTCCAGGGATAATGTTTAGTTACTTCTAACAAGGGTCTGGCATTAGTTCTTCCTGCTCTTGGATTAGTTCTTCCTGCTCTTGGATTTGGGACATAAGACACAGTCATAGGAAAAACTCCTGTAGCTGGGGTGTCAGTGTTGTTAATATTTGAAGAATCACAATCAGAATTGATTGTAACATTGTCATCTAAATAGGCCAATAATTGTTGCTTATTCATACCCCTTTTTAATTGTTGACGTTTTCTTGTATCTGCTCGGTCAAACCACAAATATAAATAATCCATTTGTTGTGGTTGACGATCTTCAAGAACCTGGAGCTATGCCCCTACTGTTACAAAGCCATCAAAACGAACATGACTAAAAACTGATTCTAAAGTTTTATATGTTTCATTTTGAGATTTTGTACCCCATCTCTCACTATGAAGCTTCCATCACGTCTGTATGGGTCCCAGCACCCCCCAGCGTCTCTCTACAGGTCCCTATGTGTCTCTATGTCCATACCTCCCCCCAGTGTGTGTCCCTATGGAGTTTCTATGAGGGCCCTATGGGTCCCAGCCCCACCCAATGTCTCTTTATGGGTCACTGTGTGTCTCTGTGTCCAATCCTCCTACCAGTGTGCCCTGAAGCAGGAGGCTGTAACAGGAGGCTTCAGCAAACAGAGACTCGAACTCTTGTGGGTTACTCTGAGCTCTAGTTTATTGCAGGAAATCAGCAGGAACAGCAGCGCTGGGTCACCTCCGCAGAGAATGACCCTTACAACATGTTATTGGTGAGTTTATATAGGATTTAGAAACAAGCTAGTCAGCAAAGTATAGTTTGTAAATGTCCCGTGGAAATTTACAAATCTTCTAGATGTTCTCATATATTTTCCAATTCTGACAGGTTTCAGGTCTTGCTTCTTCTTTTCTTGTTCCGTGACAATAGTCCACGTTTCGAAGAAGTACGAAAGGTCAGCAGGTTACTGATGATCATTGTCTGGTGTTCTACCTGTCTCATTCATTATCAATAGGTCATTAGTCTAGAAGAAAGGTTTCTTTATTCTCCTAAGATTATCATTTATCAACCTTTAACAGAATAATACAACTGTAAGCTTTAAGTAACCACACTCGTGATTCTGGGCTGGGGCTATACAAAGAACAAAGCTGAGTTTCTTAACTGTCAGCAGCTTACATCACCTTCGAGGACTCATGCTAAGAAGGCCTAGTTTGGTTCCTTCTGCTACATGCCCCATAGAGTTTCTATGGGGTCTCTAAGGGGTCCCAGCCCCCTGCAATGTCTCTCTATAGGTCCCTATATGTCTCTATGACAATTCCCCCCCCAGTGTGTCCCTTTGGAGTTTCTATGGGTTCTGTATGGGTCCAAGCCCCCCCAGTGTCTCTCTGTGGGTCCTTATGTTTAACCCCCCCATGTGTCCCTATCGAGGTTCTATGATGCTCTATTGGTCCCAGCCCCCCATCCAATGTCTCTCTATGGGTCCCTATGGGTCTCTGTGTCCATACCCCCCCAGTGCGTCTCTACGGAGCTTCTATGGAGCCTCTATGGGTCCGAACACCCTCAATGTTTCTCTATGTGTCCCTATGTGTCTCTATGTCAATACCCCACCCAGTGTGCCCCTATGTAGTTTCTATGGGTGTTCTATGGGTCGCAGCTCCCCCAGTGTCTCTCTACTGGTCCCTATATGTCTCTATGTCCACCACCTCACCCCCCTGTGTTTGTCCCTATGGAGTTTCTATGAGGTCTCTGTGGATTGCAGCACCCCCCAGTGTCTCTCTATGGCTCCCTATGTGTCTCCCTACCCCCACCAGTGTCTGTACCTTGAACGCCAGGATGGTGGTGCCATGCTGGAGATGAATGCCAGCCCGAGGAAGCAGCGACGCCGGCTCCCGGAGGAGGGGAGCGGCGATGCCGAGCGGGGGCACAGCCGAGTCCTGAGCGCTGCAAGCCCTGGCAGGAGGGAACAGGATGGAAGCAGAGGCTTCTCCAGCGCCATCTTGGAAGGCAAAATGGCAGCGGCACAGGTGCGGTGCTGTCGTTACCACGGCAACGCGGCCGCCATGATGGGGGAGGGCATGAGTCGGCAGGAGGGAGGGGCTGGCCTCAATATGGAAAAATGTCTGGTAAACAATGGCGCCAATGGCACCTCACCAATATGGCTGCCCTCAAACTCCTACTCCCAACATGGCGGCACAGAGCCACACTCAAGATGGAACCGCCATCCGTGGCTCCCCTTGGATCGCTTTTCGCCGTCTCCCTTCACGTCTCCTTCACCTGCAGCTCTCTCTTAGCCTCCTCCATGACCGCCCTATGGTGGCGGGTGTTGTGAGGCTGGAGCACCAGATTACGAGGTATATGGCACTCTGGAGTCCCTACATGGGTGTGGTAAACGTAGATCATTCATTTGCTGAAGTTGTAATAAATGTTAATTACTAATTGAGCAAGGCCCGTACATGAAGATTGGGTAATCACAAATTACAAATGTTCCTCTGCCTTTGAGAAACTACAGAAGCCCCTTATCTATGAGACTGCAAATTTCCAAATGCAAAAGAATTCGCATGTACAAGGAAAATTACTCAAGGTCTGTAATGACTGTGTAAAATATAATTAAACAGTAACATATAGTGTATTCTTGATAAGTATGTAACCACAGGAAAAGATAAATCCAAGTATCCTTGAGCATGGAGTCTGGGAGGATACCTAGTGTCCGGTAAGGTACTGATAATAACCGCAAAAGTCTGCTTAATTAGCCAAATTTAGGACATAACAGCTGGATGACAATTGCACATGCGGCAGACAGAAGGGGTAAAAGAGTTCAACTGAAAAAGTCTGTATAAAGGTCACTGAGGAAGACTCTTACTTCATCCCGAGACCCTCACCCAAGACCACCAGGAGACAGTGAGCATGCGGAAAAGACTTGCAAAACTAATTATCATACGAAGCAAAATTACATATTACAGCATCCTAATGAATATGCATGTATAAGCTCTATAAAAGGAGTGACTGTATCATCCTCTGTGTGCGTGTTGGTGGAGCGGAGACTCCCCGCACACCCAGCGCTGCTTTGCTTACTGCCTTTTTGTATTAGCTTACAATAAATTACTATGACTTTGTAATTTGGACTCTGGCCGTTTATAACAATGGGGTTCTAATGTTGATCTGGAGACCCTTTATGGGAGTCTATGGGGGGACATGGGGTGCCTATGGGAGGATTAAGAAGGACATGGGGGTCTGAAATCCCTTCATGGGGGTCTATGGTGTTCTGGAGACCCTTCTTGGGCTTCTATGGTGGAATATGGGAGGATATAGGGGGATTGGAGGGTTCGGAGTCTCACACGGGGTTCTGTGGGGGTGTGGAGACTGCAGTACCGAATTTCGGACACAAGACGGCTGCAGCGAGCAGCGCCCGGCGCCATTGCCGCCCACCCTCCCTCCCCTCCTCTCCGATACCTGCAGTACCGAATCTCGGACACCAGGTGGCAGCATCAGCGGCTCCATCGTCATTCCCCCCCATCACTACAACCTGCAGTACCGCATATCAGACACACGATGGCAGCAACGAGCGGCGCCAGGATCCACCCCCCCCATCACCACAACCTGCAGTACTGCACATCGGACGCACGAAGGCGGCAGCGAGCAGCGCCAGGCGCCATTCCCCCCCACCATCACAGAGCACCTCCCATCCCTTCTTTGTGCTCCCCATCTCCACCGCCTGCAATACCACGTTTCGGCCACATAATGGCAGCACCCACTCAATTACTTGGCGCTGAAGGGACAGCGGCCTGAACAATGCCGGGTCCCGCGCCCAGTTTACGTCCTCCGGGGTCACGAGCTACTCATTGTGAACTGGGCTGACTCTTTGCTGCCCCCAGCGCCTCTGTATCGAAAAACCATTCCAGGCCTTCGCAGCTCACCGCTGCTTTTCTGCCAAATCATTGCCCACCACAGTGACACTGGGGTGCCCCAAATGACACCATCTATCCCCAGATTCCCCCCCCCCTTTATAATGCACTCCCAAAGCAAAAGCAGACAAAAAAACCACCATCAACAAAAATAAAAAAAAAAAAGAGAAAAACTGCCCCAAGGAGCAGCTCATTACTTCATTGCTTTAATAACTGCCATTTACACAGGTACATGCACCCCAAAGAAAACCGGGGGTGCTCTGCTAGAAGGAGACAAGGTGGGGACAGCACCCCCAGTCCCTGTCCTGCAGGCTGCAGAGGATGGTACCACGGCTCCTGCTCAGGTTCTGCTCTGCAATGCTCCCCCTCCATTCCCATGCTGGGATGGGTGCCGCAGGGCACAATGGCCCTGGTCTTTGGTGGCCCCATCGTCAGGGGGCTACCTGTTGAGCATCACATCACGAGATGTTTGCGACAAGTCACCTGGAAAACGCAAATGCCAAATTATGTTTTAGCCTGTTAAAAAAGAGCACAGAAGAATGCAGTCAGAGAAAGGGAGATGATACAACAATTGGTGAGGTTAGATATGCCCTAAGGGGTTTACTTGGCAGGAGGAGTGGAAGGGAGGGAGATCAAATCCCCAGTGCCAGAATCAATCAACCTGCCAAAAAGGACTGGCAGATCTGCCAGTGCTTTGGGCTGTCCCAAAGCATGCAGAGGGGAACACATTTCTATGCTGTCTGAACTGTAAAAACTGGAAACCCCAAAATCAGTGACGCCATCAACTTCCGAGAGATGTGCTGGGCTTGGGTCTTTGGAAAGAAATGGGCTTTCTTTGTTGAAGGTGAAAAGTCCTCTGGCTGACGAGTTTACTGCCTGGAACAGTAGAAGGGATGCCAGGTAGAGCAGAAGCGATACCAGGTACAGAAGGGATGTGAGGTACAGCAGAAGGTGTGCGAGGTACAGCAGAAGGGATCTGAAGATCCCCTCTGATGGGGAGTTCCACAAATACAATTTCTTTGAGAAAGATTTCTCTTTCAGAACTCTCTTTCCAACTGAAGTAAAAATTTACACATCATCGGGTAAGGAAAAAGGACACCACTGAAGCAACAACTCACCAAAACCACATCTGGAGTCACCATCCCTGCTTACAAGGCTGCCAACGCTTCTCAGGAAAGCCTGGAAAACACACACCGAAGCGATGCCAGTTTATCCCCTTGGGTCCATGACTCCTCTTCTACCTTGGTTGCTTCTAGCACAGATGCTAGTGCCTCCAAGCAAGCTTCTCAAGTACTACCATGAGCTCTTTTAAAAGCTTACAGACTGAAAAAGCAGAAAGCTTTGATTGTCAATATCTGAACCCTTACAAACACTTTCTTTTCTCTTTCAGCACTGCAATATTTTTCATGGTATCATTTAATTGCAACTGCACAAAACCAGAAGATTGTGCTAACAGGAGGAGACCACAAACAGAGGGGAGTAAGCTTCACATAGCATCCCGTGCTCTGCAACAGACCTTATTTTAAATATTTCTCTAAAAAATATTTCCTATTAGAAACAGAAAAGGAGAGCTGGCACAGACTTGGTGTCAACATTAAAGCCCATACTGTCTCTCTATGGGTCCCTGTGTGACTCTATGGCACTACCCCCCCCCCCCCGGTGTGTCCCTATGTAGTTTTTAAAGGATCTCTATGGGTCCCAGCCCCCCCAATGTCTCTCTATTTGTCCCTATGTGTCACTATGTCCAAATCCCCCACCATGTGACCCTATGAAGTTTCTATAGGGTCTCTATGGGTCCCAGACCCACCCCCCCCAGTGTCTCTCTGTGGGTCCCTATGTGTCTCTATATACATCCCCCCAAGTGTGTCCCAATGGAGTTACTATGGGGTATCTCTGGGTCACAGCCCGCCCCCCCAGTGTCTCTCTATGGGTCCCTATGTGTCTCTTTGTCAATACCCCCACCCAGCGTCTCCATGTGGAGTTTCTATGGGGTCTCTATGGATCGCAGACCCCCCCCAATGTTTCTCTATGTGCCCCTATGTGTCTCTATGATAATACCCCCCACCCCCAGTGTTTCCCTATAAAGATTCTATAGCGGCTCAAAGGGGTCCAAGCCCCCCCCCCCCCAGTGTCTCTCGAGGGGTCCCTAAGTGTATCTATGTCTAAACCTCCCCACCGCCCAAACGTGTCCCTAAGGAGTTTCTATAGAGTCTCTGTGGGTTAGCGTTAGGGTTATATGTAGGTGGGTTAGGGTTAGGGTTAGTTTTAGGGTTAGGGTTAGGGTTAGGGGTTATGGTTAGGGTTAGGGTTAGGGTTGGGGTTGGGGTTAGGGTTAGCGTTAGAGGCAGGTTTAGGGTTAGGGTATGGTTAGGGTTAGGGTTTAGGGTTAGTGGTAGGTTTAGTGTTAGGGTTAGTGTTAGGGGTAGGGTTGGGGTTTAGGGTTAGGTTTAGGGTTAGGATTAGGGTTAAGGTTAGGGGGTAGGTTTAGCTTCAGGGTTAGGGTTAGGGTTAGTGTTACGGTTAGGTTTAGGGTTGGGGGTTAGGTTTAAGTTTAGGATTGGGTTTCGTCTTATGGTTAGTGTTTATGGTTAGGGTTATGGTTAGGGTTATGGTTAGGGTTAGGTTGTTAGGGTTAGGGTTAGTGTTAGAGTTAGTGTTAAGGTTAGTTGTTTTTGGTTAGTGGTGTGTTTAGGGTTAGGGTTAGGGTTGGTTTTAGTGTTAGGGTTAATTTTAGAGGGTTAGGATTAGGGTTTGGTGTTAGTGTTAG
This sequence comes from Myiopsitta monachus, assembly GCA_017639245.1. Classification (NCBI taxonomy): domain Eukaryota; kingdom Metazoa; phylum Chordata; class Aves; order Psittaciformes; family Psittacidae; genus Myiopsitta; species Myiopsitta monachus. Next base: position 25,144,433 of record CM029928.1, read on the forward strand.
GGTTCTGGTTATGGTTAGGGTTAGGATTAGTTTTAGGGTGAGGGTTAGGGGTTAGTGTTAGGGTTGGTGGTTAGGGTTAGTGCTAGGGGTTAGGGTTATGGTCAGGGTTAGGGTTAGGGATTAGGATTAGGGTTAGGGTTAGATTTAGGTGTTAGTGTTAGGGTTAAGGTTTGGGTTAGGGAGTTAGGGTTAGGGTTAGGTTTATGAAGGTCCAGGCCCCAAGATATGTGCCCAAGTACTGTTCAAATGATTAAGGGGGATTTGCTGCAACTCCTGAGTTACAGGCCTTGGGCGATTAAACAAGGAGATATGAAGCTGCAGACCCTTTTGCCATGGTTTTTATTATGGAAACCAGAATGGGTGTGTCTGAGACAGGGGAGCAGGCAGTGCTGGGTGAAGACTTACAGGCCACATGGATGGAAATCCCCTCATTGAACAATAGATACCCACTGGTGGTGTAAATTCCCAGAAGGCTTTTTGTATTAGCTAGGAGCCCATCAGAAAACATTGTATCAGTAGTGCGCATTTTGAAATATCCAATCAGTGTGTTGAAAGAAATATATATAAGTCCATGAAGACTGTTAATAAACTGACACATGCTTGCATCAAGCCATGTCCTGTCTCTCAATCGCAGCACTTATCTATCCATTTATGCGGATCATCAACAGTGCAGATCTACACTGTGTTTATAAAAATGCATCACAGCGCCTTCAGAGTTCCAGGATTCTAGGAAAGAGACAACCAGAAAGAACTAAATAAATCTCCACTGCTTTAATAATATAAGAAACAATTGAAAGATTCATAGATACAGTAAAGTATACCTCTGAGTTTTCCTTACCTTTCCAGGCCCAAGGACCCTGTGAAGACCAACAGCAAACCAGCTCTCAGAATCATCTTGGCGCTGCGAGGTGCCAGGCTCAACCATACAGGGTGTCCCCATAAGACAAAGTTGACCTGGCTGGAATCCAGCAGCATCTTTCAGTCCTGGCTCTCCCTCTGTGGGATCAGAGGCCAATCATTAGGGCATTACAAACTCAGCTTCAGAATGCCTCGGAGAGTGCACCAAAGTTGTATTCAAATGGACTTTCAGAAGGGAAAGCAAGGAGCGACAGTAATGGAGGTGGCGCTGAAGCAAGGCTTACTGTTTAGAGATGAGGTCCAGCAGCACCATTCAGTCCTGTCTCTTCATCTGTGGGAGCAGAGGCCAATCATTCGTGCAATACAGAATCGGGTTCAGGATGTCTGGTAGCGGGTACCATAGATGTATTCAAATGGACATTCCATTAAGAAAGCAAGGAGTGACTGCAGTTGAGGTGGCACCTTTGCAAAGCCTGCTGTTTGCAGACAACGTCCAGGAGAACGTTTCAATCCTCACTCTTCGTCTGTGAGAGAAGGGGCCAATCATTCATGCACTACAGAATCTTCTTTATGATGGCTGGAAGCGGGAAACACAGGTGTATTCAAATGGACTTTCAGTTAAGAAAGCAAGGAGCGACTGCAATGGAGGTCGCACTGCTGAAAAGATTACTGTGTGCAGAAAAGGTCCAGCAGCACCTTTCAGGTCCTGGCTCTTCATCTGTGGGATCAGAGGCCAATCATTCGTGCATTGCAGAACCGGCTTCAGGACAGCGGGTAGTGGGCACCACAGGTGCATTCAAATGGACTTGCCCATATGAAACAAGGAGCTACTGCAATGGAGGTGGCACTGTTGCAAAGCTTACTGTTTGCAGAAGAGGTCCAGCAGCACCTTTCAGTCCTGGCTCTTCGTCTGTGGGAGCAGAGGCCAAACATTTATGCTTTCCTCAGATACATCAAGGGCAAGCTCGAGCTTGGGAGATGATTGACACTAATGGACTCTGAGGTGTGGAAGCAAGCAGTTACGGCAATGCAGGTTGCACTGTTTGAAACGTTGGTGTCTGAGGAATTGCAACAGCAGCATCTTTCAGTCATGTCTCACTTTCTGTTAAGAGCAGAGGGCAAACATTCCTGCTCAACTCAGATACAGGCAGGCCAAGATCGAGCACAAATATTTTTTGGACTCAACTGGACTCTGAGGTGTCAAAGAAAGGAGCCACAGCAATGCAGGTGGCACCGTTACAAAGCTTCCTGTTTGCAGAAGAGGTCCAGAAGCATCTTTCAATATTGGCTCTTTGTCTGCGGGAGCAGAGGCAAAACATTCGTGCTCTACTCACTCAGCAGCAAGAAGGCCGAGAAGTGGGCGCTGGAGATTTTTGTCTGAAACCCTTAGAGGTGGGAAACAAGGAGCGAGAGCAATGCAAGTGTGTCATGGGTTCAGCAGCAGCAGTCATTTTTTCTCCTTCTTGGTAGCTGTTGCAGCACTGTGTTTCTGATTTTGGGCCTGGGAGCAGCGCTGATACCACCAGTGTTGTTTTCAGTTACTGCTTGGTAATGTTTTGGTCTGGCCAAGGACTTTCTGAGTCTCACGCTGTGCCAGGGAGGAGGGGGAGCCAGGAGGAAGCAGAGACAGGGCACCTGACCCAAACTGACCAAAGAGGTTATTCCATACCACAGCACGTCATGTCCAGGATGTGAAGACAGAGGGCAGAGACCCAGAAGGGTGCGGTGGTGGACTGGGGGTTTGCTGCTGGGGGGCGTGCTGGCTTGGTCGGGCTTGGTGAGCAGTTGTATTCTCTTTCTTTATACTTATCCTGTCATATTATTATTGATGTTAGCAGTAGTGATTTTGTGTTATACCTTAGTTACTAAACTGTTCTTATCTCAACCTGTGCGAGTCGACTCCTTTTGATTCTCCTCGCCATCCCCCGGGACTGGTGGCAGAAAAAGAGGGGAGTGAGTGAGTGACTGAGTAAAACTTCGTGAGTTATAGAGGCTTAAACCACGACAAAGTGGCACTGCTCAAAAAGTTACTGGGTGCAGAAGAGGTGCAGCTGCAACTTTCAGTCCTGGTTCTTTGTCTGTGGGAGCAGATGCCAAATATTCTTGCTCTACTTACTCGGCAGCAGAATGGCTAAAATTTGCACTGGAGATGTTGGACTCAAATGGACTTCCAGATGGCAAAGGAAGGAGCAACAGCAATGCAGGTGGCAGCAATGCAAAGCTTACTGCCTGCAGTAGAGATCTAGCAACATCTTTCAGTCCTGGCTTTTCATCTGTGGTAGCACAGGTCAGTCATTCGTCCTCTTTAAACTGGGTTGCAGGACAGCCAGGGAAGGCTTCACAGAGGTGGAACTCAAATATACTTTCAGACGAGAAAGCAAGGAGTAAAAGTAATGCAGGTGGCACCGTTCCAGAAGTTACTGTGTGCAGAAGAGGTCCAGCAGCATCTTTCAGTCCTGCCTCTTTGTCTGTGGAAGCAGAGGCCAATCATTCGTGCTCTACAAACTCGGCTTCAGCACCACCAGCAGTGGGCACCACAGACGTTGCAATGAAATGTACTTAGAGAAATATCTGGAGGCTTGGCAGATTGATTATATCACACTCCCACCAAGCCACCAAGGCAAGCGCCATGTGCTTACCATGGTAAGCAATCACCGGATGGCTGTAAACATACGCTGTGCCCCATGCCACTGCCCGAAACACTACCCTGGGTCTTGAGAAACAGATTCTGTGGCGACACAGCACACCAGAGAGAATTGAGTCAGACAACGGGACTTATTTCCAGGACCGCCTGATAGATACTTGGGCCAAAGAGCATGGCATTGAACGGATATATCACATCCCCTACCATGCACCAGCCTCTGGGAAAATCGAATGGTACAACGGGCTATTAAAAACTACACTGAGAGCAATGGGTGGTGGGACTTTCAAACATTGGGATACACATTTACCAAAGGCCACTTAGCAGTGCTAGGTTTACAGATGGGCTCGTGATCGAGGGGTGGACTTAACAATGGACATTATTGCCCAGGTTATTCACGACTGTGAAACATGTGCTGCAATTAAGCAAGCTAATCGTTTAAAGCCTCTTTGGTATAGAGGACAATGGCTGAAGTACAAATATGGGAAGTGCTCCAGTCCTCTGATCATCCTCGTGGCCCTCCTCTGCACTTGTTCCAACAGATCCATGTCCTTTTTATGTTGAGGACACCAGAACTGTACACAATACTCCAAGTGAGGTCTCACAAGAGCAGAGCAGAGGGGCAGGTTCACCTCCCTCGACCTGCTGGTCACGCTCCTTTGGACGCAGCCCAGGATATGGTTGGCTTTCTGGGCTGCGAGCGCACACTGCAGCCAGCTCATGTTCATTTTGTCATCGACCAACACCCCCAAGTCCTTCTGCGCAGGGCTGCTCTGAATCTCTTCCCTGCCCAACCTGTAGCTGTGCCTGGGATTGCTCCCACCCAGTTGTAGGACCTTGCACTTGGCATGGTTAAATTTCATCAGGTTGGCAGCTAACCGGTACATTCCTTCCCTAGTCATATACCTCTTCAGCAGCTGCAAATTGAAACAAAAAATGATACACGGTTCATTGGCATGTGGAGCAAGATTACTTTTGCCATGACTCCTCCCCCTGAGAAGGGCCGCAGGGTTTTGCTTGCCTCATCGCCACCTACAAATAGAATTCCTAAAAAAAACCTCTACATGAAAGTACATATTAATGCATGCACTAGTAAGTCTTAACATGGCCTGAAGGTCTTAACAAAGACAAGACCATTTAAAAAAAAAAAAAAAAGCAGCAAACAAAAAACGCACCTCAAATAAACCACAAACTCTAAGGCCACAAAAGCTAAGCTAACACCAGAGAACTTACTCTGATGAGAGCTGAACCCCAAATGAGCTTCGTAAGCAGAGGCTTTGCCTCATATACCACAGGCCCCACCCACAAGCCCTCCCTGGATGGGTTGGGGCAGGGGAGGGGCAAACCAGCAGCTGGGGTAAAAGCACCCTGATAAGCCACAGCTGGGACTTTGTCTTAAATGGATCTGGTTCTGTGGCTGCTCCCTGGCTGCTCTCTATCTGCTAGCTGTCTGCATTAAAGCTGCTCCCTGGCTGCTTGGTAAGTGTCCTGACTGTTCCGTATCTGCTCCCTGTTTGCTCCTTGGGTCCTCCATGGCTTGAATTTTCTGCTTGTCTTTCTCTGGCTCAGACGGTTGAGACTCAGAGATTCAGACTTTGAAGCTGAGACTCAGGGACTGAGACTGAAGGTCTCAGAAAGGGGCTGAGAATCTGGGACTCAGACTGTGGCTGAGACAGTGACTGAGACTCTGGGCCTGAGACTTTGGAACTGATACTCTCAGACTCAGTGTCGTGGTTTAAGCCATAAATTTCACCTCTTCTTCCAAAGGGAGAAGAACCGAAAGAATGTAACTCCCACGGGTTGAGATAAGAACAGTCCAGTAACTAAGATATAATACAAATCACTACTGCTACTACCAATAATAATAATAATGACAAGGAAATACAAGGGAAAAGGATACAACCGCTCACCGCCCGACCGAGCCGAGAGAGAGAGAGAGAGAGCGAGCGCCACTTCCGGGTTCCTGCCCCCAGTATTTTACATCCTGGGCACGATGTGCTGTGGCATGGAATAGCTCTTTGGTCAGTTTGGCTCAGGCGCCCTGTCTCTGCCTCCTCCCAGTTCCCCCTCCTCTCCGGCATAGCATGAGACTCGGAAAAGCCGAACCCATGACAATCCACCCCTTATTCCATACCATTCACGGCATGCTCAGATCCCACATTTTCAATATACCATCACATACATATATATACATACACACACACAGAGATGGAGAGATATCATCCCTTAGTGCATGGACCAATCCCTATAAAGCTGCTGAGTCCATCCAGTCCGTGATGTCAGGCTCCATCTTTTGTAACAGTCTTTCAGAGCAGGGGAGGCTGTGTGCAGTGTTGGATCGTTGCCTGCTGATGCTGATTGTTCCTTTACTGCAGAACTCGTCTGGTTTCATCAAAAAGTTCGTTCTTTGTTGGGATGATGGTCTGAGGGTCAGTCGCGGATGACTTGAAGACATCTAGTTGATGGGCTGTATGAAAAAAAATTATATAGCAGGCAACAGCACGCAATTGAGTTCATTGGCTGTTTTCTCCTAAAATCAGATCTCCTTGAGGTACACATCGGACTTCCCCATCTTCCCGCATTACCCACCAAGTATATCCGGGTCCCTGAGCAAAAGCAATCTCACGAGTGGGTTTGCCTTCACCTGAAGCAGGAATAACCCAGACTGTCTTCCCCAGCAAATTCTTTATGTGCACCACAGGAACGCTGTCCCCCTCCACAGTATGTAGAAGTTCTGACTGGGCTGGACCAGCCCTGTTGGCAGATCCTCTGGTGTTGACCAACTAGGTGGCCTTTGGTAAATGTGTATCTCAATGTTTGAAAGTCCCACCACCCATTGCTCTCAGTGTAGTTTTTAATAGCCCGTTGTACCATTCGATTTTCCCAGAGGCTGGTGCATGGTAGGGGCTGTGATATACCCATTCAATGCCATGCTCTTTGGCCCAAGTATCTATCAGGTTGTTCCTGGAAATGAGTCCCATTGTCTGACTCAATTCTCTCTGGTGTGCTGTGTCGCCACAAAATCTGTTTCTCAAGACCCAGGATAGTATTTCGGGCAGTGGCGTGGGGCACAGTGTATGTTTCCAACCATCTGGTGGTTGCTTCCACCATGGTAAGCACATGACGCTTGCCTTGGCGGCTTGGTGGGAGTGTAATATAATCAATCTGCCAAGCCTCCCCCTATTTGTACTTCAGCCATTGTCCTCCACACCAAAGAGGCTTTAACCGTTTAGCCTGCTTAATTGCAGCACATGTTTCACAGTCGTGAATAACCTGGGCAATAGTATCCATTGTTAAGGTCCACCCCTCGATCACGAGCCCATCTGCACGTTGCATCTCTGCCCTGATGGCCTGAAGTGTCGTGGGCCCACCGGGCCAAAAATAACTCATCCTTATGTTGCCAATCTAAGTCCATCTGAGCCACTTCAATTTTAGCAGCTCGATCCACTTGTTGGTTGTTCTGGTGTTCCTCAGTAGCCCGACTCTTGGGTACATGAGCATCTACGTGGCGTACTTTGACCACCAGGTTTTGCACTCGGGCAGTGATGTCTTGCCACAGTGCAGCAGCCCAGACGGGTTTACCTCTGCGTTGCCAGTTGCTCTGCTTCCATTGCTGCAACCACCCCCACAGGGCATTCGCCACCATCCATGAGTCAGTATAGAGATAAAGCACTGGCCACTTTTCTCGTTCAGCAATGTCCAAGGCCAGCTGCATGGCTTTCACTTCTGCAAACTGACTCGATTCACCCTCCCCTTCAGCAGTTTCTGCAACTTGTCGTTGAGGACTCCATACTGATGCCTTCCATCTACGGTGCTTTCCCACAATGCGACAAGACCCATCAGTAAATAAGGCATATTGCTTTTTCACTTTCTGACAGTTCATTATATGGTGGGGCCTCTTCAGCACGCATCACTCCTTCCTCCTCTGGTGACCTTCCAGAATCTTTGCCCTCTGGCCAGTCCATGATGACTTCTAGAATTCCCGGATGACTGGGATTTCCTAGTTGAGCTCGTTGTGTAATTAATGCAGCCCACTTACTCCATGTAGCATCAGTTGCATGATGTGTAGAGGAGACCCTGCCTTTGAACATCCAGCCCAACACGGGCAACCGAGGTGCCAGGAGGAGCTGTGCTTCAGTGCCAATCACTTCGGAAGCAGCTCGAACCCCTTCATAGGCTGCCAATATCTCTTTTTTCAGTTGGGGTGTAGCTGGCCTCGATCCTTTGTATCCCCGACTCCAAAAGCCGAGGGGTCGACCTCGAGTCTCCCCTGGAGCTTTCTGCCAGAGGCTCCGGGTAGGACCGTTCTTCCCGGCTGCGGTGTACAGTACACTTCTAACATCTGGCCCAGTCCGAACTGGTCTGAGGGCTACTGCACGAACTATCTCTCGTTTAATTTGCTCAAAGGCTTGTTGTTGCTCAGGGCCCCATTTAAAATCATTTTTCTTCTGGGTCACATAATAGAGAGGGCTTACAATCAAACTGTAAATCGGGATGTGCATCCTCCAGAACCCCACAGCACCCAAGAAAGCTTGTGTTTCTTTCTTATTAGTTGGGGGCGACATTGCTGTTATCTTGTTGATCACATCTGTGGGGATCTGGCGGCATCCATCTTGCCATTTCATTCCCAAAAATTGAATCTCCTGTGCAGGTCCCTTGACCTTACTCTGTTTTATGGCAAAACCGGCTTTCAGCAGGATTTGGATTATTTTCCTCCCTTTCTCAAAGACTTCTTCTGTTGTATCGCCCCACACAATGATGTCATCAATGTATTGCAGGTGTTCTGCAGCTTGCCCCTGTTCCAGCGTAGTCTGGATCAGTCCATGGCAGATGGTAGGGCTGCGTTTCCACCCCTGGGGCAGTCGGTTCCAAGTGTACTGGACACCCCTCCAAGTAAAAGCAAACTGTGGCCTGCACTCTGCTGCCAGAGGAATTGAGAAAAAAGCACTGACAATGTCAATCGTGGCATACCACTTGGCTGCCTTTGACTCCAGTTCATACTGAAGCTCTAGCATCTCCGGTAGGGCGGCACTCAAGGATGGTGTAACTTCGTTCAGGCCACGATAGTCTACTGTTAGTCTCCACTCTCCATTAGACTTTAGCACTGGCCATATGGGGCTATTAAAAGGTGAGTGGGTCCTACCGATCACTCCTTGACTCTCCAATCTACGGATCAGCTTATGGATGGGAATCAGGGAGTGTTGGTTGGTGCGATATTGCCGCCGGTGCACTGTTGTGGTCGTGATTGGCCCTTGTGGTTCTTCGACCTTCAGCAGCCACACAGCAGAAGGATCCTCTGAGAGACCAGGCAAGGTGGACAGCTGCTCCATTTCCTCTGTCTCCAAAGCAGCAATAGCAAAAGCCCATCGGTACCCTTTTGGGTCTTTGAATTACCCTCTTCTGAGGTAATCTATGCCAAGGATACATGAAGCCTCTGGACCAGTCACAATGGGGTGTTTTTGCCATTCCCTCCCAGTCAGGCTGATTTCAGCCTCCAGTACAGTCAACTCTTGAGATCCTCCTGTCACTCCAGAAGTAGAAATAGGTTCCACCCCTTGACAGCTTGATGGCATCAGAGTACACTGTGCACCGGTATCTACTAGAGCCTTGTACTTCTGTGGGACTGATGTGCCAGGCCATCTGATCCATACAGTCCAATAAATTCGATTGTCCCCTACCCCCACCTGGCTGGAGGCGGGGCCCCTCTTGTAGTCATCACATTGGTCACTCACATCTTGTAGAGATGGATTATTCTTCTTTATCACAGGAGCTGAGGTAAAATCAGCTCTTCCATTCCATCTGGGAACCTGCTCATCAGAGCCTGAAGCCGCAGCCTTCATGGGGGGATCAGACTTGACCTTTGCTCTCCTTTTCAGTTCTCGCACCTGCTCCTCCGAAACTGAAGTAGGCTTTCCATCCCACTCCATCATATCTTTCTCCATGATCCTGCAGGTAAAACCGTAGGATGGCTGTGGTGTATAACTTCTATATCTTGTCTCTCGAAGAGTGGGACGCCTTCTGTTAATAGCTGAGTCGTGTGTTGGTACACGTGAGGAGCTGGATAGATCGTCTCTCAATTGTTGGAGGTTCTGGGACAGTTTTTCCACAGCTGAGATGATGGAAGGGGTGAGATTATCTTCCAACTCTCAGAGTTTATAAACCATTTCATCCACTGTTGGTGGTCTTATGTCACTCCAGGTTATTGCTGCCAATGAATGGGCATATGATTGGGGTGCATTCCGTGTAAATTTCCACCACATGGGTTGTGTACATTCGACTTCATCTGGGGCTATGGGTATATCGCCAACATTCGGCTTAGTAATATAGATCATCTCTACAATGGCTGATGCCCTAAAAGACTGGATGCCTTTCTCTAAAGTAGTCCACTTGGCCGAACGACTCATAACATCGTCCTTGTATGGAAACCTATCTTTCACAGCTGCCAAGAGCTGCTTTCAAAGGCTGAGGGACTTTTTCTCTCTTGCAATTGCTTTGTCAATTCCCCCTTCCCCGGCAAGTGATCCCAGCTGTTTAGATTCACTACCTTCTAGTTCATGACCGTTGGCCCCATTGTCCCAGCTTCGGAGGAGCAGCCAGGTGATGATGTGCTCCCCTTGCTGATGGGTAAAGTCTTTTCACATATTCCGTAGCTCGGTTGAGGTCCAAGATCGAGAAGTCACGTCTTCGTCTTCTTCTTCTTCTTCGTCGTCGTCATCTTCTCCTTGTTCTTCTTCTTCTTCTCCTTCTCCTTCTCCTTCTGCTTCTCCCTCTCCCTCTTCCTCTCCCTCTTCCTCTCCCTCTTCCTCTCCCTCTTCCTCTCCCTCTTCCTCTCCCTCTCCCTCTCCCTCTCCCTCTTCCTCTCCCTCTTCCTCTCCCTCTTCCTCTTCCTCTTCCTCCTCTTCCTCCTCTTCCTCCTCTTCCTCCTCTTCCTCCTCTTCCTCCTCTTCCCCCTCCTCTTCTTCCTCTTCCTCTTCTTCCTCTTCTTCTTCCTTGTCTTCTTCTTCCTCTTCCTCTTCTTGTTCTTCCTCTTCTTCTTCCTCTTCTTCCTCTTCCTCTTCCTCCTCCCCTTCCTCTTCTTCCTCTTCTTCTTCCTCTTCCTCCTCCTCTTCCTCATCCTCTTCCTCTTCCTCCTCCTCTTCCTCCTCCTCTTCCTCTTCTTCTTCCTCTTCTTCTTCCTCTTCTTCTTTTTCTTCTTCTCCTTCTTCTTCTCCTTCTCCTTCTCCCTCTTCCTCCTCTTCCTCCTCTTCCTCCTCCTCTTCTTCCTCTTCCTCTTCCTCCTCCCCTTCCTCTTCTTCTTCCTCTTCTTCTTCCTCTTCCTCCTCCTCTTCCTCTTCCTCCTCCTCTTCCTCTTCTTCTTCCTCTTCTTCTTCCTCTTCTTCTTTTTCTTCTTCTCCTTCTCCTTCTCCCTTCCTCCTCCTCTTCTTCCTCTTCCTCTTCCTCCTCCCCTTCCTCCTCTTCCTCTTCTTCTTCCTCTTCCTCTTCCTCTTCTTCTTCCTCTTCCTCTCTTCCTCTTCCTCTTCTTCTTCCTCTTCTTCTTCCTCTTCTTCTTCCTCTTCTTCTTCCTCTCCTTCTCCTTCTCCTTCTCCTTCTCCTTCTCCTTCTCCTTCTCCTTCTCCTTCTCCTTCTCCTTCTCCTTATTCCTTCTCCTTATTCTTCTCCTTATTCTTCTCCTTTTCTTCTCCTTCTTCTTCTCCTTCTTCTTCTCCTTATTCTTCATTATGTGGTAATAACTCCTGGTCAGATGCTGTCCCAGGGGGTGACGTTTCTTCATCTTGGTTCATTTTTCCTGCCTCTTCTTAGTTTTTCCTCTTGCTTACAGGGGCAACTGATATTGGTATGAGTTGGTCCTCTGGTTTAGCTGCGGTGATTATTACTGTGGTTTGGGTAGCTGCCGTACTTGTCACTGGGGTTTGAGTCGTGGCTGTACCTGTCGCTGGTGGTGATGTAGCTGCTGTACTTGGAGCTGGATTAAGTCCATTACTCCGCCCTCAGATCCAGAGACGTTTTTTTCCTTTTGAAGATGCTGGACAGTGTCAAACAGGGCTCTGTAAGCATAAGCCAAGCCCCAGCACGTTGCCATGATTTGTCCATCTCTGGTGTGACCAGAATGATCACACACCTCCTTTAAATGTTTTACTAATTTTTCTGGATTTTGCATTTGTTCATTGGTGAAGTTCCAAAGCACTGGAGGGGCCCACTGGTCTAGATACTTGCCCATACTATCCCACACACCCTGCCACTCATGACTGTTGAGCCTTGGGGAAAATCTCTCGGTCATCCTGGATTGTAGTCTAACCCCAGACATGGCCCACACCCCACTCTGCTTAACTCTCCGAACCAGACAAAATGGTTGTGAGTAAAACATATTCAGTATGTGTGCCAACATGATAATTCCCGTCACCACCAGCAGGCAGATCTCAAGGGTATCTAAAGGCCGCTCAAAACCTTCAGAATTTTCAAATAGTGTTGTAAACGGCCTGGTGGCGGCACTGGGAGCAGAAAGGATGTCTCCTTCACAGGCTGACCACACGAGGAGCTTAAAAGAGACATGTAATTGCTAAGAACTTCCATTATATACCTCCCAAAGTATAGAGTTGGTGGCCACACTGGAAACACAAACCGGGTCAGTTTCATGATCACTGAGTCTATTGTATTAAAAATCCGTGCAATACAGTATAATGTAACAAGAATCTTAACCCAAAACCCAGATCTGAAAAACGTTAAGATAAGAAACACTGACTGTATGTAAAGTATCATATACTGAACCTCTGAGAACCAGAGCAACAACTTTGAGAGCCAATAAATCAGCATTGTGACGAGTGGCTATTTTGTCTTTATCTCAACCCTTAAGTGCCCCACGTTGGGTGCCAAAAACTGTCGTGGTTTAAGCTGTAAATTTCACTTCTCCCTCCTTTCCCCCCCCCTCCCCCGCACTCTGATGTGGGGGAAATGGGGAGAAGAACCGAAAGAATGTAACTCCCACGGGTTGAGATAAGAACAGTCCAGTAACTAAGATACAATACAAATCACTACTGCCACCACCAATAACAATAATAACGACAAAGTAAATACAAAGGGAGACGATACAACTGTTTTGCCGACTGACCGAGCCGACAGACCGCGCGGGAAGCCCCAGCGAGAACCCGCCCCCAAACCACACACTTCCCGGTTCCTGCACGCCCCTTATTCCACATCCTGGTCATGATGTGCTGCGGCATGGAATAACCTCATTGGTCAGCCCGGGTCAGGCGCCCTGTCTCTGCCTCCTCCCCGGCATAGCATGAGACTAGAAAAAAAAAAACCGAACCCATGACAGTCTCCAAAAGCAGCACATCCTGATTTGCAGGGATTCCTCAGACTGAATAAAATGCTAGTGTGAGCCTCATGCTTCAATAATTCCCAGTTTAACACATGCACTGCTCAAGGCTGCTCGAGTGCTTTGTAGAGATAATAGCATATTTGCCTTTGTGCCTTTTCAGAGGCATGCTGCAGGCATCTCATTTCAGTCATTCTGCAATGTCCAATTTGGCTGTGCTGCTCAAGACAAGGAATCTGTGGGACCATTTCCAAGAGATGTTACACAAATGCTGGCATGAGCATGCGGCTAGTGGTCAACATGGAAAGGCAGAAGCCCTGGTAAGGACCAGCTGATCTGCAGCCAGAGTACAGGAAAGGGCCAATATGGGTGTTTGACACTATGGGAGGTGTTCTCATTCACAGTCTCAGTTTGGCACCTGCTTATAAGTCAAAAAATACTGTAAATACAAAGGGAGATACCAGTGAAATTAACACCAACCAAAAAAATGCTGGCATTGCATTTAAGAGCTACCACCACCCTGTTTAGGAAACGTTGTTGTTATTGCTTGAATTAAAGGGTTAAGTGCAGCATAGATAGCCTCACAGCGAAGAATACTCTATCTCATGGTTAAAGCACATGCCACTGCAACTTCCCTGTTGTTTTGACCCAATACAAAAACAACTCAGCTGTATATACATGAGGTTCAATTAAGCCTCTGCACTGCAGGGTGGACGTGTCCTTCAAATCTGAAGCCAGCTTTTCCAATGGTGTTCCATCTGCAGCCCTCCCACACACATCATTTTACATTCTTACTTGCTGCTCTATCCTAAAGTCAGCCCTGACTCCACCACAAAACATGCTAATGCTCAAAAGCCTGCTCAGAAGTGTGGAAGTGCCTCATTACAAACATGAGAAATGTGGATCTTAATACTGGTAAAGCAAAGTATGCCATAAATTTTGCATGTTGTTTGCTGAGCACACACATGCACATACACACACATACACACACATACACACAGAGTTATACAGTACATCTTACAGTCCCACATTCTCCTCCTTTCTGGACATCTTTTTGTTCATAGTTTGTAAGGCAGATTACAGAAGTATCTCCCTTTATCTGATCTGCCTTGCAGAAAGATAACAGGAATCTATTATACCATGAATGAAGTGCAATTACTTTGGGCAAGACGGTATTCGGGAGGCACAGCAAGGACACATAGGTTAAGGTACATGTTCCACAGATATTCTTTGCTTCTCTTTAATTATCTGAGCTACAACTATTGACAACACAGCTTGCCTGGTCTAAACCATACAAAGCTGAGAAACCAGAAAACATGAGAATAATTCCTACATTAATTACCTGATACTTATCTTTGGGGGTTTTGTCACCTGCACTACTATCTATGTACTAACAGTTTACCAATGTGGCAAATCACTGACAAAGCCAACGTGCCCATCCACAGAAAGTTACATTTTCTCATGACACATCAATGAAGTAAAGTCAGTCAATCAAGGAATATTAGTCATTCAGTCTGTCATATTAGTTAACAATGAAGTGCAAAATAAATTCTGTGGAATAGAAAAAGTTTCTAATAACACACTGCATATAAAGTACATCTGTGTTTCAAGTTCTGGAAGCTCTGAGTTTTGAAAATCGTTAATAATTCATGCAGTTAGTGGGGCTTGTTTTATAAAATCCAAATGGAAACGTACTGCAAACCTTTCATGAGCACGTGCTAGAATTGTTAAATCAAATGTGATATTTACTCATTTTTCTAATTATGATACCATTCAAAAGCCCCTGGCAAGTATCATTCCACGCTTTGTTAGGGACAATGCAAATAAAACAAAAAAGCATTCCCTTGATATAAATATACATAAGTGAGTGGATAAGACAGTAATCAAATTTCACAGAATATGTACATTTAAATATTCAAAATGTCTCTTAAGCATTCAGATCAGCTCATGGAATTCTTGGCCTGAAGCCAACAAAAAAAACCCCAAAACACCCTAGTAAATTCAACAAAAGCAGAACCTCATCCTATTTCTGATCCTAATGCTACTTTTCACTTCAAGACTCAGCTCCAGAATATCTTACAGAGCCACTCAGGCCAGAAGATTAAGGCTGTTGAATTTTCTAAACCACAGAATGCCCCAGAGCTAAGGCATGGGAAAGGATTAAAATGACACCTGCAGAGAGTCTAAGAAAAGACTTCTCTGAACAACAACTGCAACAATTGCCTCTTAACAGACTTTCAACTGTGTTAGCAAACAAGGGCAAAACTTTCACCTCCTGACATGTAAAGGAACCTGAACAAAGGCTGGATGATGGGTAAGAAGCACATCACCGACAGTTCCGAGTATTGCATCTTAGACATTTCTGATATGGTGTCTTGGTTTACCCTGCTTTAAGGCATTTGAACAAACCCAGCCAGCAAATCTGGTGAAAGTGCACCAGAAGATAGACTGCAATTTACTGCTGAAGACATTTATCAACTGTCCACCATTCTAACAAGAGCAACCACTAGGGAAAAAAAACCATAAAACATGGGGTGGGTTTGTTTGCATTCATCATGTCAGTTCACTGCTCTGTACTGCCAAGAGTGAACAGAACTTGCCATTTTAGTTTCCCACCCTTTGTAAATAGAGCCCCCTTTTAATTGCCCAGCAGTTTAATCCATAATGTCACTTGGTGACTATGCCAAAACTCCAACACAGAAAGAGACTTTCCAAGATCTCTAGATAACCAAGAATGAAGAAAAAAAATAAAAAGAAAGTTATGCAGGAGGTCTACAACAGCATTTAAGGCAGAGGAGTTACCTAATTTACCTGGGGTTAGGACACGTCTTGAGTATGGAATATGCTATATACCCAAGCAACCTTATAGCAGTGAAGACATGCTCTGGACACAGAAAACAGACATTTCAGCAGCAATGACACCAACATTTATTATCCCTAATTGGTTTCTATTTCGTAGCTCTATCTGACTAATAACTGAAAGTGTCTTAGCAGTCCTAACAGGCACCTCTATGGATCTTCATGCAAATCCACATTTTTTAAATTCTCCCCTTAAAAGCTTAACAAATAGAGACCTAAGCTTAGGAATTTAAGCTCATGGATTTAAAAAAAAACCCAAACAACAAACCTGCATTTTGTGTTTACATCACCCAGCAACAGTCTCAAATTCCTACAAATAACTTGCTGTCCTGGGTTCAGCAGCAGCAGTCCTTTTTCTCCTTCTTGGTAGCTGGTGCAGCACTGTGTTTCTGATTTTGGGCCTGGGAGCAGCGCTGGTAACACCAGTGTTTTCAGTTACTGCTTGGTAATGTTTTGGTCTGGCCAAGGACTTTCTGAGTCTCACGCTGTGCCAGGGAGGAGGGGGAGCCAGGAGGAAGCAGAGACAGGGCACCTGACCCAAACTGACCAAAGAGGTTATTCCATACCACAGCACGTCATGTCCAGGATGTGAAGACAGAGGGCAGAGACCCGGAAGGGTGCGGTGGTGGACTGAGGGTGCATGGCATGATCAGGTTTTTGGTATTGGGGGGTTCACTGTTGGGGGGTGCACTGGCTGGGTCAGGCTTGGTGAGCAGTTGTATTCTCTTTCTTTGTACTTCTCTTGTATTATTACTGGTGGTAGCAGTAGTGATTTGTGTTATACCTTAGTTACTAAACTTATCTCAGCCTGTGCGAGTTGAATTCTTTTGATTCTCCTCCCCATCCCCCCAGGACTGGGGGAAGAAAGAGGGGAGTGAGTGAGTGAGTGAGTAAAACCGCATGGGTGGGGGGCTTAAACCACGACATTATTCCAAAAAGCAGCTTGGCAGCTGGAGCTGTAGTCTGCAGGTATTATTTTTTAGTGACTTGCAAAGGTCTCTTCAGAGGAAAGGCATTATTTGCAGGACAGATCATCTTTACTGATGGGCAGTGGTAGCAAAGGCAAAGGTGTCAGTTTATTTGGAGTACTTCAATTGAAGTACTTCAATTGTAATTCAAGTCTTCCAATTGAACCAAGATTACACAAACAAACCTGCTGCACTCACACACTTCTGTCCTACCCTGTGAATTGCAGGGAAGACATCTCTAAGCTCTTTTGTCTCTGCCATAGTTCATCTCGTCAGAGCCAGAAGAAATGAGCAGCTAAAGCACGTTCTGTCACCAGCTCTTATCAAGTAACGCACAGGGAACAGGCATCTCATTTGAATGCTAACGAGAGGGGGATGAATGGCAGCTTAGGAAATAAATCATCCTTTACTGAACAAATGAAGGAACAGATACAGCCCCTCCCATCAAACAAGATGGATCAGCCTCAATGCAGATTTGGGGTTTGCCAAACAACACACATGCTTCTGTCCATACAAGCTACGGATGAAAAACTCCACCCCCTCTGTAGAACACAACAGGGAGAAGTGAAAAAAAGAACAAAACATGCAAGTTAAGCCCAACACTGACTGGCTGTGGCCAATGGTTTTCTGGAGCCTCCAAAGAGAGGATCTCTGGAAAATCACCAGGGGACCCTCAGAAGCTGGACCAAGGACAGCAACACAAACCAGAACACCTTTGGCCTTCCACGGCCTCTCCTCCTTTTCTAGACTTTACACTTGCTGTCTAATTTTCCCCTGAGATACACACACGGTGACAGACACTGCAGAAGAACATCTCCGGCATCACTTGTCACTGACTGCTTGAGCAGCAAGTGCAGAACTTGGGCCATACCTGTTGGATCGGGGGCTTGCGAGCACTGCCCTGCAGACGCGCAGCTGCTGCCTGGCGGGAGGGAAGCGGCACCGCTTGGAGCCCCTCCCTGAAGGGGCAGAAGCGAGAACACAGTCTGCAGAGTGTACGTGACCTCTGTGGAGCACTTGCACAGGACGGGAAAGGGAGCCCCGGGGCCTGGAAAAGCCGCGGAAGCCCCGTGCCCTGGCAGCAGACCACAAGAGCCCTGCCATGTTCTCAAAGGGACTGCAGTCTGCTGGAAAGGCTCTGTCACCAAAGCACCACGCTTCTGGCACAAGGCCGCTTTGTCCGAGTAACCAACCAAGCTCTCTGCACCACCAGGCTGAGGAACCTGTCCTACAAGCACCAGGCCTGCAAAACAAAGGGAAACAAGGGCTAAGGAAAGGAGTTTTCACTGGCACTGCAGGGCAGGATGAGGAGCCAAGGCTCCACGATGTTCTGGGGGAAGACCACCTTTGCTCCAATGTTCTTAATCCACAAACAGACTTTATTCTTACACCTGAACAGACAGTAACATAACAAGCATGTCAGTGCTGTGCCAACACATGGTCACCTGTGGAGCATTCAGGCTCCTGAAACCTCCAGTAACAAGCGATCAGGAGTTAGAAATGTGCTATAAATGCAAATGGGCAGTTCTTGACTAAACCAAGCGTGAGGAATTCAGAAAGTGCTCTGAACTACAGCAGGCAGTACGTTACAATACAAGGGGAATCATGAAGTGCTGCCCTACTAAACTCCAGGTTTGCTATTACTAATAACAATGTTTGATTATGATAATAACCCTGACACTTTAAGCTTAGGGACAGGATTAGGGTTATGAGCCATTAGGGATAGCGTTTGAGGCCATTGGAGTTAGGTTTAGGGGTAAGGTTTGGGTAAGGTGTTAGCATCATGGGTAGGGTTAGAAACACCAATTTTGTTATAAAAACCCAACGCCAGCACCGACATTAGCAGCCAATTTCTTTATTGTGCTCCTTGATGCGAGATAAGCAAGCAGCGCTGGGTGCACAGGGAGTCACCACTCCACCCAAGCTGCACACCGAGGGGTTAAGCGAGCAGATATTTATTACACACAAACATGCATATTCAGTAGGTTTCCAAGAGAGCGGTGGGGATATTACAATTACTTCAGGTACTCATTATCACAACTCTCCTCAATTTTGGCGCTTGCGCACTGCCTTCTAATGGTCGTGGGCAGGGGTCTTCAAGATGAAGTAAGCAGTCTTCCTCAGGATGCACTTTTCACCTTTAGCACGGTTGAATGCCCTAGTAGTCCCAAGTAGCTGAAACCAGCTGAACTGGCCAGTTTCTGACAACTGGTAACGATTTAAGAGCAGTGTGGCTTCCTTACAAGAGATAAGCAACACCATACAGGCCGATAAGGAGTGTCTGAAGCTTAGCAGATGCCCAGGAGGCACTGTTTTCAAGCTGACTGATAAGTAGAAGGGCTACTAAATCTTATTAGCACATCACAGACTTACAACACAAACATTGTTCTCTAAGTTAGGCTGAAAGTATTTTAACCCATGTTTTCCAAACACTTTTCTTTTACCCAAGGAAGTAACAGATGGCGACCTTTATTAATATTACCTTAGCTATGTGGATATATAATAACTCAGTCTCCCATATAGCTGCTTTCCGCCACATATTAATGGTTTCTCATTTCATGACTTTTCACACCATATTTTGTAACAAATTATCACTTCTCTATTTTCTTTTTTAACATGAATCATGGTCTATTCTATCACAGGAGGGTTAGGATTAGGGGACATTAGGGTTAGGTTTAGGGATCAGAATAAGGGTTGGGATTAGGGTTAGATTTAGTGTTGGGATCAAGATTAGGGTTAGTGTTATGGTTCAGGTTTAGGGTAAGGGTTACTGTAGTGCTAGGGGTTAGGGGTTACTGGTAGGGTCTGAGTTATAATCATAACCCATTAGCTCATGGGGATACCTGTCAGAAGTCTGGGTGCCACGTCTCTTCTCCTTTGCACAGAGCTGATGGGATGCTCTGGTTGTCACTGCACACGGGCCATGGCTTCACGCCCATTGAACGACAGCTGATGCAGCATCGCTACTGACGCCCAGGAGGAGGAACGCTCTCCAGGCTCCCCTCCCCTCCGGGATGCCCATTTACAAACCCCACCGCCCCCAGCGCTTCTCACCACCACGCCGGGGCCCACCCCAGCGTACCGGGCCTGGCAGCCCCGCCGAGCGTCAAGGGCGGCAGCGGCGGGTCCCCGTGCAGCGCCGCGCCGAGCAGGCGCTGGGAGCGCTGGGCCGGGCACCGGCAGGCCGGCCGCCAGCTTCGCCTTGTTGGCGCTCATCATGCGCTTCAGGCGGATGAGGAGGTCGGGGAGGTAGCGGCGGAAGTGGGGGCTGTGGAAGTGGAGCAGGGGCCCGGCTGAGCCGCCCCCATCGCCCTCCCCTGCCAGGCCCTGCAAGGGGCCCGGCCCCAGCTTGCGGAAGCCGTACAGGTTGAGCTGCCGGATGAAGCTGGCCAAGTTCCTGGTCTTGAAGAAGGCGTTGGCCAGAACCGCCCCCTCTGCGGCCGGCGCCGCTCCCAGCAGCTCCCGCTGGAAGAGCCGCTGATCGACGAGCAGCTCCTTGCCGCGGGCATCCCAGCGCACAGAGCCGCAGCGGGGGCTGCTGACCAACTGCTACAGCTTGGCCGGGAAGTGGCTGGGGTTGAGAGCGCCGGGCAGCCGCTGTCCCTCTATGGCTCTCCCCGCCAACGGACGCCCGTGCCGCTCGCCCTGCAGCGGCCGCCGCGCGAGGGCCGGCCCCAACGGCCTGCGCTGGGGGAGCGGTAGCGGCCCGCGCACCGCCCGGCACGGGAGCGGCGGCAGCCTCTGCTGCCGGCCGGGGCCCGCCCGGCCCTGCGAGACCCTCGCCGCAGTCACAGCCGCCCCCGCCCCCGACGCGCCGCCACAGCCGCCGGCGCCAGTCCCGGCCACTGCCTCGGCCGCTCCCCGCTTCCCTCAGCTCCGCCGCTGCCTTCCACGGCCCCAGGTCCCGACGGCCCCTGAGCGCTGCCGTCCCTTCAGCGCCTTCCCGGCCCCCCAGCCCCGACCTCGCCGCAACCCCGTTTCTTACAGAGGCTCCAGCGTCACACTGCTCACTCCCCGGCAGCTCCATCCCTCTGCCCAGTGAAACCGGGGAGGTCAGACCCTGCTGCTGCCCCCGACGGCACAAAACACGGCAGGACGGGCAGAGCGGCCACCGCCTCCAGCACTCTCACGCCAAGCAACCAAACGCTGCTGAATTCTCGACGGGAATTCTCTCTGCTCCTCTCTTCAGCACTTTACTCAGCGCTAAGTTCTAAACCAACAGATAGCTTCTCCTGACAGGTACCCTCAGCTTAAAAGGGAATTATTCCAACTCCGCACTGATGTGAAAGATCTGCAGCTGTCCCATGCCACGGGAGAGGCTGCCGAGGTGGGAGCTGCTGTAGGCAGGCGTCCTCTGGGCTCTGTGCGACAGAGATGGGGAAAGGAAATGCTGGCTTGGCCATTCCGCCGGCGCCGAAGTGGTTCATAGGTCGGTGCTCAGGCTGGCGGAGCAGGCGGCCCGAGCCCCAACAGCGCCTCCTGGGGCTTTAAGCCCTCCGGTTCCTCCCGACAAGGTGCCAAAGGGGCCGTCGCCTTCGTGTCCGTCTGGGCTCCCAAGGGTTTCTCCCGGGTGTGCTCACTGGGCTGCCCGTGCCACCTCGCTGGGGTGCCCCTGGTAAAGGTGCGGCCTCGGCATTTCGTCACCCGCACTCAATTGGAAGCCGCCGCTGCGGCGCCGTGGGTGTTTTCGGCGGCCAGGCAGGCAATCGTCGAGAGAACGGGCACGGGGGATAACGCCTCTTCCCCAGATCCGCCACCTCCCCGTCAGTTCCCCGCCGTGCGGCAGCCGGCGAGGGCAATTGTCCTGCCTTAGTGACCTGCGAGGGTGGCACAAGTATGGACACTTCTGCGTATGGAATCGGCTTTGGTCCCGATTCCTCAGTCCACTCTACAATTGCAGGCAGCGTCGATAAGGGCCGTTCTCCATCCCCTCGTCCAGCAAAACTCCAAAGTGTTCCACCGGCGAGTTCCCACATCCTGCCATAGAGCAGATCAAACCCCGGGCTGCTCCTATGAGCAGCACAGCCGCTACTTGAGCACCACTTAGTATCTGCTCACCGGGAGCCATAAGGAAACTTCTGCAGTGGGACATTCTTTACATTGCAAAGGTAGCACACATTGAAATGTTGCTGACATTGGAGCACAGCTCTCTCTGTTAAGGTGATTCCCAGCACCAGCTTACTGCCCTGAAACCTCCAGTAAGTGATTAGTGGATGGAGCTTTCATCTGAAAGCCCAGCAGCAGCTTTCCACTCTGGCTCTTCCACTGCAGAATCAGTAGCTGCATGTTCACAGCCTGGGAGACTTGCTTCTGCCATTTCAGACAGAAAAGCTGGGGTGCACTGACATGCTTGTGTCGCGTTAAAGTGGAGAAAGTAAACCCTTTGCTTTATTAGAGCGGCAGTGAATGGCTCCAATATGTATCTCCCAGTCCGGCTACATTCGCTATTTCGGACATTGCTGATCTGGATTCATCAATAGTGCACCACATTGCCCAAGTCCCATCAGCTGCAACTATCAGTCCGACCGCGGTTGCTATAGCAATCCTCTGCTGCTCCGGATTCACCGATAGTGGCAACTGGCTACTGAAACAGTGCAGTTTATTGATTGCAATTGGCTACCGAAACATTGCAGCATATTGAGGCAACAGATACGGGTTCTTTTGGATTGCCAGTGATAAACACTGTCTGCAAAAGCACATGTGAATAATAGTTGCATGGATACAAGTGCTCGATAAAGTTAATACAGGCTGGCTATAAAATATAAAGGTAGCAGTGAAAAGTAACTCTATAGAGATTCTAAGTTTTCCCAGGGAAGCACTGGATACAGTGCAAGTCTTACCCACAGGCATCCCTGGGCAGGGGGAAGAAAGGTCCAGCCCGTTGACCGGTCCCAAGAGTCTGTTGATGTTATCTTCTATGATGGTATCTTCCCCAAGTGTCCCCCTCTCTCTTGGGTCATTTTATACTATTTTCACCTTCAAGGTGGAGCTTGAGTGATCTCTCTCTCGCTTCAGTTTTAAAAGCATATGACACCAAAAATTCAGAGCACATGCTCAAAAAGGGGTGATCTCATTTTGGAGGTGGGTCGCATTGGAGATGGGAGTGCATTTTAGCATGTAAATGCATTCTAATGACATTATAATGAAGCAAAGTTCATACAGAGGACGGCATTCTGTCAAAAGATGACAGGCTGCTGGCTCAGGGTAGCAAGGATGCAGCTTATCAGTTTCTTGTACCACCTAGTTCCCATCTTTTGTAGATGTTAGGAGAGAATGTGGCCGCGAGATCTCCACCTCCATTCTCTGTCTGTGTCGCCATGGGAACTGCTGTGGAGTGTGCATTCCTGGCATACCAGGTGTGGATGCATCTCCCTCCAAGAGGCCCTGAAAGTCCGTTTTTCCATTATGTGTGGACAATGCTTCATTTCAAATATAAGTTTAATTCCTAAATATTCCACCGCTGGTGACTCTGCTGCAGAGCTCCCTTGTAGCTGCTGAGGCCAAGCAGCAGCTTTCTGCTCTGTCTCCACTGGAGAAGCAGAAGCTGTACGTTCGCGCTTTGGGAGCCTTGCTTCTGCCATTTCAGACAGAAAAGCTGGGGAGCACTGGCATGCTGGAGGCTGCTGCAGAGCTGCCTGGTTGCTGCTGAGGCCCAGCAGCACCCTTCTGATCTAGCTCCTCTAATTTACATGCATTATCATGATGTTCACAGGCTGTGGCCACTGCACCTGCTTCTCTCGAGGGAACATCAAGGAGGCACTGCAGGAAGATGGACTTTACATTTCAAAGGTAGTGTGCATTGTCATGTTGCTGACACTTGAGCACAGCTCACTCTGTTCTGGGCATCCCCAGCACCAGCTTTCTGCCCTGAAACCCCCAGTAAGGGAGCAGAGGATGGAGCTTTCATCTGAAAGCCCAGCAGCAGCTTTCTGCTCTGATTCTTCCACTGGAGAAGCAGAAGCTGTAGGTTTGCACTTTGGGAGCCTTGCTTCTGCCTTTTCAGAGAAGAAAGGTGGGATGCACTGACATGCTGATGCCTCAGCTACAGAGCTCCCTGGTTGCTGCTGAGAAAGGAAAATATGCCTGGGGAGAGCAGAGGGGGAATTTCCACACATACTTGGTCAGAAGTTGTCTTTCTGCAGCTTCCTCTGCATTTTCTGAGGTGTGGGTTCCACCAATGCAGCTTCCTCACAAGCGACCCAACCACTAGGAGAGCTCTTCCATCATGACCCAGACACAGAGACAGCCCTGCTTTTACACGCGGCTGTGTTACGTAAGCAATGGGTGATGTCACACCAAGGCAGCTTTGGGAGCTCAGGTGCCCTGAGGCAGGAGAGCTTGAGCATCTTCCTGCATTTACTCTGCTTTGGATGGATCCATCACTGCAAGCAGCCTCAGAGATCTTTATTGTGTATTTTGAGGTGGACCTTGGCAGCTGAGGAGCCTCCAGCCCCTTTGCCATGGGAAGCCCCATCCGTTTGTGGCCACAGTTAAAGGGGGAGCTGCCTCCGCTGCTCCATCCTCCTCCTTCTGTTCTCAGCAACGTGCTTGAAGATGTTCCTCCGTGCTTGAAATGGCTCCAGCCGTCTGAGGACCTGGGCAGCTCGTGAGGAAAGACGGCTGCAACACAGGGAAGCATCATCCTTTGGCTATGAAGGTGACCCAGGACATTCCATGGTGCTCCTCTGCAGCCCCAGCATGCAGGAATGGGGCTGCCCAAAAGGCAGTGTCCACACTTACTCAGGCTGAGCTCCCTCCAGCTGGGCTGCTGCCATCTCTGCTGGCAAAGGGGTTTCAGCCTTTCTCCACCTCTCCTTTCTCCTGGGCTGGGTTGGAGGGTGGGAAACCCAAAGGCCTCCAATCCCAAGGGCCTGCAATGGAGAACATGCTCTCAGCAAGCCTCATTGTGCCGTATCCCAGAGAACCTCATGGAAGGAGCCTGCAGCAGGCGAGGGTCAATCCCTATGCCCATACCTGGAATGGATGCTGCTCCTCCCCTGCAGCCCAGGCTTCCCACCCTGCCCATTCTGCCCTTGCTTGCTCCCACCACTCTTGCCAATGGGTCTTCCCTTGTTCCCACTCTGCAGCCAGCTGCCAGACCTCCTAGAGGGGATGGGGATCCAGCAGGATTAGGCTCAGCTCCTTGGGGTCTGACCCATGGTGCTGCCCCTTTGCCTCAGTACGTACCTGCAGCACTCGCTTGCAGGCTTCATCTGATGGGAGGACAGCAGTCAGATTGGATAGAGGAGCTGTCTCCAGCCCACTTGCATCCATGGTACTGGGGGAGCAGAGCAGTCAGATAAGCTTGGGGCACTTGGTGTCCCACTGTCATGCACTATCAGAAGCTGCAGAGGATATATGGCCATTCCCTATAGTAAGGGGGAGCCTTTTCTGAGCCCCATCGGATGGGTGTTGTAAGTGCAAGCAAAGGGTCGTTGGGTGCATCAAGAGCTGCATCTTCCACACCAAAAGAGAACCATCGAATCATAGAACGGTTAGGGTTGGAAGATCATCCAGTTCCAACCCCCTGCCATGGGCAGGGACACCTCACACTAAACCATGTCACCCAAGGCTCCATCCAACCTGGCCTTGAACACTGCCAGTGAGGGAGCATTCACAGCCTTGATGGGCGACACATTCTAGTGCCTTGTTCCCATGTCCCTGCACATCCAAAGGGAATGTCTCTCTTACATGGATGCAAGGTCCCTTTCCCACCATAGTCTCACCTTGAAGGCTTCTTCCCTGTATCCTGCTGCCTCATGCCAAGCATCTTGACAGAACGCCTCTCTGCCCCTAGGAAAGGAGGATGCTCTTCCAAGCAGCACCATAGGGACCACGTTTGAAGGTGGGGTTTGGTCCCACAGCCCTACCTGGATAGAAAATCCCCATTCCCGTTCCTCTGCGGAGCCTGGGCCTTGCTGCAGCCTTCCTGTGCCAAGTGGAGAAAGCCTTGGCCACTGCTTGCTCCATGGCTCGGATGACCACAATCAACTGCAGCCTGGAAAGCAAATCGGGACATGGTCACTCCAGGATTGATCCCTGACTTGATGCGGAGCCCCAGGAGGGGGGATGTTCAAAGGAAAGACGCTCACTTTGGGAATGCAACAGGAGGAGCAGCTAGCATCTCCTGATGGGAGAGAACCGTGCTTGGCATCCACAGCCTCTGCAAAGCAACAGGGAGCTGCTGGGAGGATCCCAAGAAGGATTCCTTCCAGGCTCTGAAGGGGGCTACAAGGATGTTGGAGATGGGACCTTCATCAGGGACTGGAACGATAGGACAAGGGGTGATGGGTTCAAACTGGAACAAGGAAATTCAAGTTGGGGATAAGGAAGAAATACTTTCTGTGAGGGTGGTGGGACACTGGAATTGATTGCCCAAGGATGCTGTGAATGCCCCACCCCTGACAATGTTCAAGGCCAGGTTGGACGGAATCCTGGGTGACATGGTCTAGGGTGCGATGTCCCAAAGCCCCAAGAACCCACCGTGTGGAGCAGTGCTATGCGGCCAGCTTTGCTCTCCAGCCCTGTGATGCAGGAGGGATAGAACCTCATGCACAGGACATCATCTTTGCAGCACAGGACACCGATGGCCTTGAAGACAAAGGGGAGGCCCTGCCTGTCCCTCAGTTGCAAAGAGTACAAGAGGATGGTCTCTTGCACGCAGTCCTCCACCACGTGCTGCAGGAAGGAGGTAATCCGTGAGAGCTGCCTGTAGTTGAGAGGCTTGATCTTGATGTTGCCTACAAGGAAGAGGAGCATGATCATGGACAAGATTCCATATGAGATTCCATGTGGAATGCCCAAGAAGCAGCAGCTCTTGGGGAATGGATTGAATGAGGGAGCTTAAGGCATTGCCCATCCTTTGGAAGCAATTCCCAAAAGGGAAGATGGCCATTGCCTCCTCACCAGGGATAACCACAGAGGGGAACGTGAACTCCTTCAGACACAATGTGTCCCGGTCCAGCTGGAAGACAGGTCTTCGGACCACATAGACCTCTTCTTCACCATGGAATCGCTCTTGGACCATAGCAAAGGTCCCAAGTCCTGTGAGCAGGACACCCTGCCCAAGGAAGAGACGCGAAGGCTGATGAGGGGGTGTTTTAGAGATGGGAAAAGGGAAAGCTTTGGGAAAAAGCTCCTGTTCTCCGTTGGATTTCTTCCCCTTGGCTCACAGAGAAAATCCCAGGCATTCCCTGCACAGGGAGTACTAATTCCTGGGCTCATCCTTGCCATGCCCTCAGCACATGTGGGCACATGGACTTGTCTTGGTGTTCTTCCATGGTGTTTGGTGTTCTTGCTGCTCTTCCATAATTCTCAGGAAGGGATTGCTCCCCATGGCCCAGGCTCTATATGGCAAAGAGGTATCAGCCCCCCAGCCCACCTTGTCCAGCTTCAGCTGCCCCAAGATGTACATAGACACAGCATCCCAGACAGCTACAACCTCTGCAAAGCAAAGGGAAGAGACGTCAGTCTCCAGGGCCACCCAGCTCCTTGCCACAGTGACCATCCCCATTCCACCCCAAGATGAAGGTCCACAGTGACCATCCTCATTCCAACCCATAGGAAGACTCTCACCCATGGTGGAGAGCTGCAGGAGTGTGGGAAACAAGCTGCTGAGCTCCAGGCTGATGCTCACATTGCAGGATCCCTCCATCCCACTGCCTGCTCGTCCTTGCCTTGTGGAAGGGGATGTTCTCTGCATCTCCTGGCCCACAGCTCCTCTCCAGCCCCTCTGATGTCAGTGAGGGTGCCCCCTGCACAGCCCCACTGAGTGCCAAGCTGTGACTTCAGCCATGGCAATGGGAGGTGCATTGTGACAGCAGCAGGGGGCCACAGAGATGGTTCCTTAGGACAAGAGGGAACTGTCTAAGGAACCATCATCTCTTTTGTCCGATGGGCTAATCCCAATATCCCAAATGCCCCTGGTACCAACCGCTGGGCAGAGGGTTTGGGATCACTGCTGCTGGGCAAGGGATGGGATCATAGGATCAGAGAAGCATGGAATGGGTTGGAAAGGACCTGAAGCTCATCCAGTTCCAACCCCCTACTATAGGCAGGGATGCCTCACACTGGACCATGTCACCCAAGGCTTCATCCAACCCGGCCTTGGACACTTGGCTTGGTTGGGCTCCATGAGGTTGGCCTTGGCCGCCTCTCAAGCATGTCCAGGTCCCTCTGGATCCCATCCCTTCCCTCCAGCATGTCACCCCAAGCACATAACTTAGGATCCAGCACAGGAAGGGACATAGTGGGGAAAGCTTGGACCAAATGCAACAGGGCTTGAGCTCAGGAACAACCCAATGGCTCCTTCCTCTTGCCCTTTCCTATCACTGTCTGCTGCCCTGATCAAAACAGTGAAGTGGGGTGACACAAATGAGGTCACAAAAGGCACCATTTTGACCCATAGCTAGGGTAATCCACCTGGGTTCTAGACTGAAGCTGTGGGAGAACCTGCTGCAGGGCCATGAGCTGGGGCTGTCACCTAAAGCAGCATTACTGCACCCCAACATGCTGTGTGTGTGTATCCTTCCTCCTGAGGCTCAATAAGGTTGGGGTTTGGGCTCATTTAGGGGTACCAGCAGTGTTGGAAGGGTTGGAGATGCCTGGGGCTGGGTGGGTTTGGGATACTGGGTGGATTTTGAGGTGTTTCAGGGGTACCATGGGGATTGGAAGGGATAAAGATGCCTGGGGTTGGTTGAGTTTTGGAGTACTATGTAGTTTTGGGGTGGCTTAGGGATACTGGGATGAATGGAGATGCCTGGAGCAGGGTGGGTTCTGGGTACCAGATGGGTTATGGTATGTGTTAAAGGTACCAGGGCTATAGGGGGGAGCAGGAATGTTGGGAGTGATGGAGATGCCCAGAACTGAGGTGAACCAGGACCCCTGTGTGAAGACAAGCAAGCTGGGGGGGTGTGGTGGGGTGTGGCAGAGCTGTAAGCTGGGCATCAGCTGTGGTGGCTGTGGAGGGTGCTAGAGCTCCTGCAGGTGATGGAAGCTCCTTGAAGGAAGCTGCTGAGAGCCACGCTGAGAACATTGGGGCTGGAGAAGAGAAGCTGCATGAGCAGCTCAGAGCAGCTTCCAGTGTCTGAAGGGGGTTACAAGAATGCTGGAGAGGAACTCTTATTCAGTTTGTTCTGATTTCTTCATTTCCTTGAAGAATCAGCCCCATCTTCCTCTCAACAGAGAGGTCCCAATGTACAGCTTACAATTAAGTATGGTTTTGATTTACAACTTACATTCCCCCTCTTTGAGACTCACAGGATATACATAGACCCTATAAGCCTCGTCTCCTATTAGTTTCCCATATGTAATCCTGAAAGACCATTGTGAAGAGCAACATTGACTCAGGCCTTGTAGGGTGCAACTACAAATAAATTTATTACAAACAAATTCTTTAATCATGCCCAATTTAATTGTCAAGAGTCCCAGTCCAGTTCCTCACACCAATCATTCAAAGAATGGACAGTCCCGTCTCATTTCAGTTCAGTCACTCACAAGGGGATGGGGTGGAATGGAATGGGATAGGGATGGGATGGGATAGGGATGGGATGGGATAGGGTGGAACATGGAATGGTGGAGTGGGATGCAAGGATGAGATGAGATGCAATGTGATGAGATGCATTGTGATGTTTTGAGCTGCAATAAGATGCGATGAGATGACAAGAGATAAATGGGAGATAAGAGATGAGAAAAGATGAGATGCGATGAGAGGAGATGAGACAAGATGAGAGGAGAGTAGGAGAGATGAGTTGAGATGAGATGTGAAGAGTTGAGATGTGAAGAGATGAGATGTGAAGAGATGAGATGAGGGAAGGGGAGGGGAGGGGAGGGGAAGGGAGGGGAAGGGAGAGGAGAAGAGAGGAGAGGAGAGGAGAGGAGAGGAGAGGAGAGCAAGCCCTGTGTCCAACCTGGCCTTGAACACTGCCACAGATGGGGCAGCCACAGCTTCTCTGGGCACCCTGTGCCAGTCTCCCACCACCCTCAGACAGAAGAACTTCCTGAAATCTCATCTCAATCTCCCCTCTCTGTCAGAGAGATGTCAAGCCATTCCCCCTTGTCCCATTCTGACATGGCCTTCTTTTCCCTACAAGAAATGGAGGGAGATCTCAGGATTTAAGGTGTGAGGAGCAGGACCTCTGCCCATGTGCTGCCATAGAGTCAGCTTTGCTCTGAAGTAGTGGATTGCCCAGCTCTGATGCTCATAAGGGATGTCAGATGAAATCCAACTTGATTGTAAAGTTCAGTACTTGCACTTGTGACTCGGCTGAGTCTGGGCTGCTCAAGAGAGGCTCAGCATAGCCTTAGAATCATTTTGACTGTGTTAGGCATTTACTGGCATAACACTGCTGAGGTTTTTTAGGGGTATAAAACATGCTCTGTATGGTTGAAAACCTGAAGAGTATTGACACAGGGAGAAGTTCTCAGCTCTTTGTAGCTCAGTTTAGAGCCAGGAGAGCTGCAGTGTCCATCAGTCCTTTCCCATTTGTCCTGTGCTTACACTTGCACTGCCTGTAAGAGGCCTTCACACACAAATTAAGCTTAAACTCCCCCAGCAAATATTAGCTCCGCGCCGCACTCCCGGACGTAGCGATACCGCAGTGCTGCCGGTGTCTCGCTGGGCTCATGACAGCTGACTGCCCGCCTCTCTCTAGCGGGGCGGGCCCGGTGCAGAGCGCCACTCATGCTCAGAACCGGAGGGGCCGGCGGATGCGGCCTCGCCTCTCCGCTGTCATAAATCTATTGCGGATGACCTGATTCTGGGTCGGGGTTTCGTACTTAGCAGAGCAGCTGCGTCGCTGCGCTCTGTTGAGAACCAGCCCTCAGCACAAACTGTTGTCGCGCTGCCGGGGGTAGAAGTGCTCCGGGGCGGCAGGCCCTGATTTCTATCTGAGTCAGTTCAAAACCTACTGCTGCAATAGGAAGTAAAAGAATTATCTGGACTCCACCTCGAGAAGGCAGAGTCTTAAATGCCTGAAGCACACCCCCTCTGACCCTGAGACACATCCATCAATTCTGGGTGCCTCAGAGGGTTAGACAGCATTTAAACCAGCCCAGCAGTGTTGGACAGTTACACACAGCAGGACCTGTCTCCTCCAGCTGAAAACAAGAAGTTTTGTGGAGGGAGAGGAAGATCCCTCAGCCATGGCTTGTCTGGGGGTTTGCAAAGGGACAGGGGAATTGGCTTCAGGTCCCACAGCTTTGACAGTCTTGGAATCCAGACCCAGTCAGTCAGAGATGATGTTCAATTGTGATCCCAATTACCATCAGCACCCCTAGCCATCAGAACTGCACGTGGCAAGTAATCCCTATGGTGCTCAGAGCCACAGACTTGCTTCAGAACAAAGTTTTTGTTACACACATTTCAGCACCTATATCTGCTATGGTTATCGAGGAAGAAATACATAGTCAGGTTCCTTTGAAGCTTGTCTCAATCCAGTTCAGCTCAGTTAAGGTAATGTAGCTTGTCCCAAGCATTGTGAAAAAGGAAAACAATGTCAGTTCGTGATGAGCTCTAGACTAGGACTAACGACATATGTGTTCTTCAAGGACTTTTAACTCATTCGCTGGGTGACTTTGGAAAAGTAATTTAATTCCTGAGTACCTCAATTTACTCATCTGAAAGTGACACTGACCTCTGGATAAACTACACATTGGCTGCTAAGAATCAGGCAGGAGAGTTACAAGGAAAGACTTAACAAATGTTCTGACCACACCACCCACGTCCTCTAAGGCAGACTCAGGGACAGTGAGAATGAAGACCCTGGGCCCACTGTAGGGGAGGATCTGGTTCGAGACCATCTTAAGAACATGAACGTACACAAGCCCATGGGACCTGATGAAATCCATCCATGGGTCCTGAAGGAGCTGGCAAATGAAGTTGCTAAGCCACTGTCCATCATATTTGAAAAATCATGGCAGTCAGGTGAAGTTCCCGATGACTGGAAAAAGGGAAATATAACCCCCATCTTCAAGAAGGGGAAAATGGATGAGCTGGGGAACTACAGAGCAGTCAGCTTCACCTCTGTGCCTGGCAAAATCTTGGAGCAGATTCTCCTGGAAGGCATGTTGAGGCACGTGAAAAACAACAAGGTGGCTGGGGACAGCCAGCATGGCTTCACTAAGGGGAAATCCTGCCTGACCATTCTGGTGGCCTTATATGATGAGGCTACAGAACTGATGGACAGGGGTAGAGCAGTTCATGTCATCTACCTGGACTTGTGCAAAGCGTTCCACACTGTCTCACACAATATCCTTGTGTCTAAGTTGGAGAGACATCAATTTGATAGGTGGACCACTCGGTGGATAAAGAACTGGCTGGATGGCCGCACGCAAAGAGTTGTGCTCAATGGCTCAATGTCCAGCTGGAGACCAGTAATGAGTGGTGTCCCTCAGAGACTGGTGTTGGGACCGCTCTTGTTCAGCATCTTTATTGGTGACATGGACAGTGGGATTGAGGGTGCCCTCAGCAAGTTTGCCAATGACACCAAGCTGTGTGGTTCAGTTGATACAGTGGAGAGAAGGAATGCCATGCAGAGGGACCTTGACACACTTGTGAGGTGGGCTGATGCCAACCTGATGAAGTTTAACCATGACAAGTGCAAGCACCTGCACCTGGGTCGGAGCAATCCCAGGCACAGCTACAGGTGAGGCAGAGAAGAGATTCAGAGCAGCCCTGCGCAGAAGGACTTGGGGGTGTTGGTCGATGACAAAATGAACATGAGCCGGCTGCAGTGTGCGCTCGCAGCCCAGAAAGCCAACCGTATCCTGGGCTGCATCAACAGCAGCGTGACCAGCAGGTCGAGGGAGGTGATCCTGCCCCTCTGCTCTGCTCTCCTGAGACCTCACTTGGAGTATTGTGTGCAGTTCTGGTGTCCTCAGCATAAAAAGGACGTGGAAGTGTTGGAACAAGTCCAGAGGAGGGCCACGAAGATGATCAGAGGACTGGAGCACCTCCCATATGAAGATAGGCTGAGAAGGTTGGGGCTGTTCAGCCTGGAGAAGAGAAGGCTGTGTGGAGACCTCATAACAGCCTTCCAGTATCTGAAGGGGGCCTATAGGGATGCTGGGGAGGGACTCTTCATGAGGGACTGTAGTGATAGGACAAGGGGTAACGGGTCCAAACTTGAACAGAAGTTTAGATTGGATATGAGGAAGAAATTCTTTACTGTAAGGGTGGTGAGGCACTGGAATGTGTTGCCCAGGGAAGTGGCGAATGCTCCATCGCTGGCAGTGTTCAAGGCCGGGTTGGACATAGCCTTGGGTGGCATGGTTTAGTGTGAGGTGTCCCTGCCCATGGCAGGGAGGTTGGAACTGGATGATCTGAAGGTCCTTTCCAACCCTAACTATTCTATGATTCTACGATTCTATGATATAGATGCAATATTGGATGCATTAACAGAGACAGAAAAACAATTGATTATAAAAACTGCTTATTCTCAGTTAATGCTCAGATTACTGCAGGGGCAATGGCTGGAAGGGTTGAAGATCATATTCCCCTCACCGCTCCAGACTGGGATTATAATGATTCTGGAGGTTATGCATTTCTGAAGAGATATCAAAATTAGATTAAGTGTGGGCTTGAAAATGCTATACCTAAAGCAGTGAATTGGTTGATGTTGTTTGAAAAGAGACAGGGACTAAGAGTCGCTGACAGAGTTGCTAGACAAGCTCAGAGAAGCAATACAAAAATGCACCACAAGGCAACTTACAGCTTGCAAATTCCTTTGTGAGGCAGTCATTGGAGGACATCAGGTGAAAGCTTCAAAAATTACCCAGAACTGAAATAAGAGATATAGAAAAGTTATTGGAAGTGGCTTGGAAAGTATGCAGGAACAGAGAACAAGTAAAAGGAAGGAAATTAGGAAAGATTTTGACAACGGCCACAGTCACAGCATTAGAACAAGTGAATGAGGGATATAGTGGAATGAGAGGTAGAGGTCGTGGTCATGGAATGGTGATGAGAGGTAGAGAGGGGGGTTATAGAAGGACTTCCCTTGATCCAAATCAATGTGCAAACTGTAAAGGGTTTGGACACTGGAAATGGGAATGTCCACAAGGAAAAAAAAATCTCAACTGACTAGTGAACTAGAATTAGATTGACGGGGACCTGGGGAATCTACTCTAGCAGATTCACTGGTTAAAATAAAGCTAGGGACCATGGAAAAAGAAGTGGAATTTCTCATAGATACTGGGGCAACTTACTCGATCCTAAACCAAGATATAACATTAAAAGGAAAAGAGCCTGTAACGGTTGTGGGGGCTACTGGCCAACAGGAAAAAAAAAAAAAAGCATTCTTTCTAAAACCTTTAAAATATAAGATTGGAAAGCAAATTGGGGTATGTAAACTTCTATATATGCCAAATTCACCCAAATCATTGTCAGGAAGAGGTTTATTAGAACATTTAGAGACAACCATAACTTTCAAAGGAGGTGAAATAGAACTAGAAGTAAAAGAGGATCAATTAATTGAAGCTTTGAGTGTATCATTGGTTCAACAGGAAAATAGGAAATCCAATTCACCCTAAGTAGAAGAAAACCTCAATCAGGTATATCCAGGAGTTTGGGCATTTGAAATCCTAGGTAAGGCAAAGAATGCTTCACCTATTAAAATTGAAATAAAAAGGGGGGCCTGCCCTGTGCAAATAAGACAATAACCTTTAAAGTTAGAAGATTGAAGGGGAATTAAAGAAATAATTGATAGGTTTCTAAAATACGGTTTATTAGTGAAATGCAAATCGGAATATAACACTCCCATTTTACCAGTAAAAAAAGCAGACGGGAAAAGCTATAGGCTAGTTCAAGACTTAAGGGCAATAAATAAAATAGTAGACGACATCTACCCTGTAGTGGCTAATCCATATACTTTATTGACCAAACTAAATCTGAATCAGAAATGGTTTACCATCCTGGACTTAAAGGACACTTTCTTTTGCTTACCATTGGCCAAAGAAAACCATAATTTATTTGCTTTCGATAGGGAAAATCCTGACACGAGGAGGAAAACTCAATTAACTTGGACAGTATTACCTCAGGGTTTAAAAACAGTCCAACAAATTTTGGTAATCAGTTAGCATGGGAACTAGAACCATGGAAGACGCCCACTCAGATGGGGACTGTTGCAATATGTGGGTGACCTATTAATTGCCACAGAAACAAAGGAAGAATGTGTCCAGTGGACAGTGGGATTATTGAATTTTCTGGGACTGAATGGTTATCAGGTATCTAAACAAAAGGCCCAACTAATCCAACCCGAGTCTCCTACCTACAATATGAAATAACAGGA
Organism: Myiopsitta monachus; assembly: GCA_017639245.1. Taxonomy (NCBI): domain Eukaryota; kingdom Metazoa; phylum Chordata; class Aves; order Psittaciformes; family Psittacidae; genus Myiopsitta; species Myiopsitta monachus. Next base: position 25,179,359 of record CM029928.1, read on the forward strand.
GGACAGAGAGAACTTGGAACAGCCAGAAAAGAAGCCATTTGCCAAACTCCATGACCATCGACTGCCAAGGAGCTCCAGATGTTCCTGGGAATGACCGGATGGTGCAGACTTTGGATCCATGATTACGGTGTTCTGATAAGACCGCTATATGAACTGTTAAAAGGAAATCCTCCCTCTTTGGAATGGACTGATTCAGCAGAGGGGGATTTTAGAAATTTGAAAACAGAACTAATGAGAGCTGCAGCTCTGGGACTTCTGGATGTGACTAAACCCTTTGGGCTAAAAACAAGGAATAGCCTTGGGGGTCCTTGCTCAGAAACTAGGACCCCATAAGAGGGCAGTGGCCTATTTTTTTGAAACAGCTGGATGAAGTGAGCAGAGGATGGCCCGGATGCCTAAGGGCTGTGGTGGCAGTTGTCATGAATTTACAAGAGGCTTGTAAATTCACCCTGGCTGGGACAAAAGGTTACTGTGCTAGTGTCCCATGTTGTATCAGCAGTTCCGGAACAGAAAGGAGCCTACTGGTTATCTCCTTCATGGTTTTTAAAATACCAGGCTACCCTTGTTGAAGACGATGACATAGAAATTATGGTCACTAATGTTGTGAACCCAACATCCTTTTGGCATGAACAGTCGACAGAACCACTAACACATGACTGCTTGGCCACCATAGGGACTGTATATTCGACCCTACCTGATTTGAAAGAGAAACCTCTAGAACATGCTGATTCTTGGTTTACTGATTGTAGTTGTTTCATGACAAATGGTGAACAGAAGGCAGGATGCGCAGTTACCACCACTTCACAGGTAATAGAAGCTTAACCCTTATCATTGAACACTTCTACCCAAAAGGCAGAAATAAGAGCATTAACAAGAGCCCTGGAATTGGCTGAAGACAAAAGGATAAATATTTTGACTGATTCTAAATATGCATTTGGTGTGGTCCATGCACATGGTGCCATCTGGAAAGAACAAGGACCTTTGAATACACAAGGGAAACAGATGAAACATGCTAGAGAAATTCTGCAGCTACTGGAAGCTGTTCAGCTACCTGAGGAAGTAACTATTATGCATTGTAGAGGGCATCAACAAGGTGACTCTAAACAGGAAACTGGAAATAATTTGGCTGAATTTGAAGCCAAACAGGCAGCTGAACAATCTAAAATCATGTCCTTAATCCCTGATGGCAAACTAACAATTGAGAAATCTAAACCTAGATATTCAAAAGAGGATAGAAAGTTGATTGAAGATCTGACAGGACAGGAAAACAAAGAGGGTTGAGTTCAGACATCTGATGGGCTAATTTTAATTCCCTATAATCAACTCTGGAAGCTAGTTCAAGAAGAACATAATAAAACTCATTAGGGTAGCAACTCTTTATATAAATACATAGACAAACAAATTTTAGGAAGGAATCTATACACCATAGTTCAGTTAGTGACGAAACAACATCAGCTGTGTCTTAACAATAATCCTGAAACTGAAAATAGAAAGTAAAACTATTGATATAATCCAAGCAAAACAAAAGGAGATAACTAGCCTATCTAAATTGGCATTGCAAAACTGAATGGTTCTAGACAGGCTTCACAAGGAGGAGTTTGTTCCATGATCAGTGGGAGTTCTGTTCCTATATAGATCAAAGTGGCAAAATTTAAACAGATCTGGAGGAAATTTGGAAACAAACTAAAATATTTCAGGAAATGGTCAAGGATAATACCTCTTGGGGTTTTGAAGAAACACAGAAAAAGTTAACTTCATGGTTACCTAATCTCTCCTGGTTGAGGGAACTGGTTGCAGGAATATTAACATTGTTTCAATATTGATTACTTGTGGTATGATACAATGTTTCTTCTGGTGTTGTAAACCAGAGGAGACTGGATGGTGTGAAGGGAGTGGGCCTGGAGTCACCGAGGGACGCAGAGCACCCCAAGCAGGGTTGGTATCACTGGGGCCTCGTAAGGGGGCACAAGAACATACCCGGGGTGTGGGGTTTCACCTGGGAAGAGTGGGGCCAAGCAGAGGGGCATCAGAGTATCCCAGGCAGGGAGGCACAGGACCCCTGGCCCAGCATCAGCCCTGCTGAAGGTGTCGTGGTCCCCCCACAGCCCAGTGGCACTCACATTCTGATGCAGATAGCAATCCTGAGGAAGGTGCGTGTCGACTGCAGTGCCATCATCCAGTTCCTCGACTGGTTTGAGCTGTTTCAGTCCTTCATGCTGGCTCTGGAGTGTCCACAGCCATCGCAGGACCTCTTTGACTTCATCAAAAACCAGAGGTCCCTGCCCGAGGATCTGGCATGGGGCATTTTCTTCCAGGTGCTGGTGGCTGTGTGGCAGTGCCGCAACTGCAGCATCCTTCACAGAGACATCAAGTCCAAGATCATCCTCAACCTGGCCACCAGAGAGGTTAAGCTCATTGACTTTGGTTGCAGCACCCTTCTCAGGAACACGGTCTACACCAAATTTAGAGCCCACAGCCAAGGGTGCTCCTGGTACCCTTGTTGGTGATTTTGGGTGTTTTGGGGTTTTTGGATTTTTGTGAGGTTGGGTGTTTATTGGGGAATTGGGTGTTTTGGTGGGACTTAAGTGGGATTGCAAGGGTTGCGGGGCTTGGTTTCTGGGGTCTTTGGAGAGCAATAGGTATCAGAGGAACACCTCATGAGAGTTCATTCTTCTCCCTGTAGCTGGGGCAGTGCTGAGTTTGAGCTTTAGTCTGAGGATAATGCTGGTAACACACCAATGTTTTTAGTTGTTGCTCAGTAGCACTTACCCTGAGCAAGGCTAATTCAGTCTCTCATCCTTTGCAGTGAAGAGGGGCACAGGAAGCCGAAGGAGCAGAGATAGGATCTGATAGCAAAGCAAAAGACAGTGCAGCTACTCCAACACCAGCCACAAGCACTGTGGCTACTCCAACCATGGCAACAGGCACTGCGGCTACTCCAATGCAAAGGGCTGTCACTACAGCTGCTACAACTCCAGTGACATGCACTGCAGTTATTCCAACCCTACCTACAAGCAGTGAGCCTCTCCAATGAGAGCCACATGCACTGCGGCTTCTTCATCACCAGCCACAAGCACTGTGGCTACTGCAACCCAAGTGAGTGGGACTGCGGCTACTACATGCCAACAACAGGCCTAAACACTGCAGCTATTCCAACCACTGCAACAAGCACAGCAGCTACTACAGTGCCAGCCACAGTAAAGCATGTATTCCAGTGCCTGAGGGACACTGTGGATATTCCAACATCAGCGACAAGCAGTGAGGTTTCTCCAAACCAAGACACATGCACTGTGGGTACTCAAAGTACCGTGGCAGACGCATCAGGCACTCAAATGCCAAGGACAGGCACTGTGGCTACTACAGCCACATCAACAAGCACTGTGGCTAATCCAACCCCAGGCACAAGCACTGCAGCCTCTCCAATGCCAGTGACACACTGCTGCTACTCCAACCCCATTGACAAGCAGCGAGGCTACTACTCCAACCCAAGCCATAAGAACTGTGTCTATTCCAGCCAGGTTGACAGGCACATCGGTTACTCCAAAGCCAGTGACATGCACTGCGGTTGCTCCATCATCAGCCACAAACATTGCAGCTGAACTAAAGAAACAACCTTTGCTGTTATCAGTCGCTCCTTTCCAGGAGGTTGGAAGGGCCCTATGCAATAACCAGCCCTTGAACAAATGAACAAGGAGATAGTGCCTACAGTGGCCCTTGGGCCAGCCTGCTCTGGGCAAGATATGAAACGTGTGCTCTACACAACAGCGGGGAGAATGGTGCATGTAAAGAACGTGCTGGGGAAACAAGTGTAGGGTATTCCTGCCTTAGGCAAAGGCAAATGCAGTCATGGGATTACTTCTACTCAATGAAGTGTGTAATGTGAGAGGATGGACATGTCTGATCTGTGCCTCTATGTTTTCTATCTGTCAGGTGCTAAAAGCCAATCTTTCACAGTAACGCAGAATTCTCCCGCTTTAACAATTCTCTTTCAGTTCTGTGGTATCTGCAATAACAAGGTATTTTTTCGATTAGTGCTTGGGTTTAAATAGGCCTTCTGCCCTGCGTTCAGCAGTAGCAGTCATTTTTCTCCTTCTTAGTAGCTGATGCAGCGCTGTGTTTTTGACTTTCAGCCTGGGAACAGCGCTGACAACACCGATGTTTTCAGTTGCTGCTCAGTAATTTTTACTCTGACCAAGGACTTTCTGAGCCTCATGCTCTGCCAGGGAGAAGGGGAAGCTGGGAGGAAGCAGAGAAAGGACACCTGACCCAAACTGACCAAAGAGGTATTGCATACCACAGCCCACTATATAAACAGGGGGCAGTTACGCAGAGGAGTTAGTTCACTGCTGGGTCGGGCTGGGTATTGGTCAGCGGGTGGTGAGCAGCTGTATTCTCTTCCCTTGTTCTTTCCCTTATCATTATTCTTACTGGTGGTAGCAGCAGTGGTTTGTGTTATACCTCAGTTACCAGACTGCTCTTATCTCAACCCGTGGAAGTTACATTCTCTCCATTCTCCTCCCCATCTCTGGGAGAGATGGGGAAGGAAGGGGGGGAGTGAGCGAGCAGCTGCGTGGTTCTGGGCTGCTGGCTGGGCTTAAACCACAACACAGCAGAACAGCTGCAGATGCCTGAAACACTTCTCCACGTTCTTCTAACCCCAGTATGTCCCTTCCTGTACTGGTGTCTGCATCCTCACCAGCTGTTCCTTGAAACACAAAGCCATGGGCTGACCCAGACTCCCTCAGAGTGTTATTTCTTTACCTTCAGGTCCACTCTGGACATCCAAACCTGCAATTTCTTGTGGTTTTCCTTTCTCATGCTGTTTCCTACTACAAAAATATGGCAGTCATCTTGGAAAGAAGTTTTCCATCTGTCTTAAGTTCCTAAGCCCAGGCTGTCGTGCCCACTATATAAGCTGGGGCAGTCACCTGGAAGGGTTAGATCACTGCTCGGTTGGGCTGGGTATATGGTCAGGTGGTGGTGAGCGGTTGAATCCTCTTCCCTTGTTATTTCCCTTATCATTATTATTATTGGTGGCAGCAGTGGTGGTTTTGTATTATACCTTAGTTACTGGACTGCTTTTATCTCAACCCATGGGAGTTACATTCTTTCACTTCTAAGATCAGACAAGATTGGGCATTTTCAGAGTGGTGTGGCCGTAGGCTCAAGGGGGAGATGGCGGGAGTGAGCAAGCAGCTGTGTGGTTCTCGGTTGCCTGCTGGGCTTAAACCACGGCGGTCTTCCAAGTAATTTTTTCACTTTGAAGAGATGTATTTAGAGAGATAGTTGATGTGAAGGTTTGAATGGCTGTGTTTTTTAGTGATGTGATGTGATGAAATGTTTGTACTAGAAATGTTTAATACACTCAGTTTAGAAGGCTCTGGAGCTGGATCTCCTGCAGTGCCGCAGTGACAGTTGACACATCCGGGTCATACATACAAATAAGTAACATCTGTGATGTTTTAGCTCTATTCTTGTTAATGGGACCTGGGTGGCGTTTGTTTTACCTCGAGGATGTTCTTTTTTCCTCTGCTCAGGCAGCAGTGTTGCAGCAACCTGCAATACCTGATTTTCTTTCACTGCAATGGGTGTTGGTTTCTGTTTTCTCTGTGGTTACATGACAAATGATGGAGTGTCCCTGTTGAAAGAAAGGCTTCATGTTTCAGTCATTGGTGCTGACACTTTTACCAGCAAATAGATCTACACAAAGCTGGATTGAGATGAGCTCTTAGGCAGAAGCTCTTCCCTGTGAGAGTGCTGAGGCGCTGGCACAGGTGCCCAGAGAAGCTGTGGCTGCCCCATCCCTGGCAGTGTTCAAGGCCAGGTTGGACACAGGGGCTTGGAGCAAGCTGCTCTGGTGGAAGGGGTCCCTGCCCGTGGCAGGGGTTGGAGCAGCTTTAAGGACCCTTCACCACAGCCCATTCCGTGCCGCTGGGACTCTATGAGGGAAGGCTGCTCCATGAGGAAAGGCCGCACTCGGAGCGGGTGTCAGGCTGCACCCCTCTCCCCCTGCTGCCGCCGGCTGCCCCCTGCACAAGCGCCGGAGCCTACAGCTCCCGGTGTACCCCGCGTGGGGAGCAGCGCACTGATTGGCGGAGGCGGAGGAGGGCGTGGGGCAGGGCTGCGGAGCCCCGGGGGGGGGCGCTGGGGGTCTGCGGACCCCGGGGGTCTGCGCAGTGGGGCCGGGCGCTCCCGGGGTGCTGGGGAATGCGGGGGGTGAGCAGCAGGGCTGGGAGCTGCCTGCGACTATGGGGTGCGGGAACCCGGCACATGGCGGCCTGGGAGCCGCGCTGGGTCCCAAGCCTTTCCCTGCCCGCCCCGGCCGCACGGCTCTGGGGGTGGAGTGAGGCTTTTCTGGGGGGCTCTTTCCCGCCCGGGCGCAGGGCAGGTGCTGCTGGTGCAGCCGATCCCCGGCACCCCGGAGGCCGCAGAGCTGCCGATGACTCTGGGCCTTTGGCTCCTGGAGCAATACCGCGTGCCGGAGCCTGGTCACGCCCCTCCCGCCCCTCATTTGCATACACCGCGCCCCCTGGCCACGTCCGACCCGGGTCCACGTCGGACCCCGAAAGCCCGGCCCGGCGCGCGGAGCCCAGGATCCCGCCTGAGCCTCAACATCCCCCGACGGGGGGCCCCTGCAGACCGCCCCCGAAACTCCATCCTTCAGGTGCCACCAGGTTGTTTCTCCCATTAATTCCTGAATGCTCATGACAAATAAGGGAATAAAGTTGGGATAAGCCCAGGACGGGAGCAGCCCCTGCCTCCGTATCCGTCCCGCAGGAGGTCTGTTCCTGGTTCAAGGCACACAGGCGGGCAGCGCTGATCGGATTTGCCACTGATTTAATAGAGATTTGCTGTGAAGGACAGAAAACACTCCCTGCTGTGGGAAGACAGGGATAAAAAACCCCAATGAACTCCTACATTTGCTGGGTTTGGGCAGGATTTTGGCCACGATGACTTCTAAAGCACCCCCAGAGCATCATCAGGACCCACAGAGCATCCCAGGGACACCCCTAGAGAATGTCAGGGAAGGCCTGGAGCACCTCCAGAGCACCCCATGGACCCCACCAGAGCCCCTGTAGCATCCCAGGATGGCACCCCTGGAGGATGCTCCAAGGAGCCCTGTACCCAAGACTCTCAAGGACCCCAGGGCACTCCTGAGGGATCCTTAAAGCCCCTTGGCCCCACCCAGGACCCTGTCCTGCTCGAGGCCATGGGGCACGGCCAATATCCCCTGCACTCCCAAGCCACCCAGAAGCACCCGGGGATCCCTCAGAACCACAACCTGCTCGAGGTGGTGGAGCACTGCTGACACCTGCTGCACCCTCCAGGCAATCTGCTCGGGGCTCTCGGAGCCCTCAGCCTTGTGGGCCATCTCGTGGTACAGGGCCATCAGCCACCGCATGGGGGACACTGGGACGTGGTGACCATGGGGACATGGTGGGGCACATGAGGATCATGGGGACACAGGCATCACGATGACCATGGGGACCACAGGGGTGTCTGATTCTGGAACACCCCATGTTCAGGTGTGCAAGGCCATGGAACCTGTCACTGGAGGCACCGGGAGATGACAGCTGCCCACAGAGCACAAGCTGCCGGCGGAGGAGGCAAAAGCAGCTCCTCTGATGGTTCCCATCTTGGTGTCTTGGTGCCTGTGACGTCTGTGAGCGCAGGAGCGTGGAACGAGGTGGGTGGTGATCGTGATCTTGGGGTGCTTTAGGAGTTCCCAAGAACACCTCAAGTGACTTCCCCACGGTGGCTGCTTCAGAGTCAGTGAGCAAGTTGTGCTGGCTGAGCCGGCAGCTGAGTGCTCCGGCTGCCTTAAATACTGGGATCTGCCCTCATTTCTTGTGGGGAGAACAAGGGCCTGTGGGGATGGGACAAGGGGGAACGGCTTTAAACTGACAGAGGGGAGATTGAGAGGAGATGAGATGAGGAGATCTCAGGAGGAAGTTCTTCCCTGTGAGGGCGGTGGGACACTGGCACAGGGTGCCCCGAGAAGCTGTGACTGGCCCATCCCTGGCAGTGTTCAGGGCTGGTTTGGATGGGAATTGGAGCAACCTGCTGTAGTGGAAGGTGTCCCTGCCTGTGGCAGGTATCAGAACTGGATGAGCTTTAGGGTCCCTTCCAACACAAACCAGTCTGGCATTCTATGATTCTATAAATGACTACCTCTGTGCCACCAGGTTCTTGATGCCCCCAGTTTCCCTCATTCTTCGGGTACCCCCTTTTGCCTCCCCATTTCTGCCTGTTGGCCCATTGGTGATGCCCAGCAACAGCTTTCTGTCCTGGCACCTCTGCTGTGGAAGCACAGAAAGGATGGGCTTTGGAGCCTGTGTAGAGAGGCTGAAGGTACTGGGCTTTAGCCTGTTGAAGTGGAAGCTTGGGGATCTACAGTAGTAGTGTGTACCTGCTTGGAGGGTAGTTTCAGAGATAATGAAGCTTTTTTTCATAGTGAGAAGGTTCAAACTGAAGGTTCAAAAGAAAGTGTCACTCAGAGGCATCCTCGTGGTACAAGAGGTCACCCAGATGGAGTATGGATCAGCCCATGGCCTTGTGCTTCAAGGAACAGCCAGCAAGAGGAGAGAGACATCAGTGAAGGTACAGCAATGCCGCAGTGAGAGCTAGGTGGGAAAGCAAGAAGGATGTCAACAACCTGAAGGAAAAGAGGCGCAGGCATGGGACAGTGTAAGGCAGCCTGCAGCGGAGGCCAAGGGCTTTGGCAAGACTGGAAGGCCCAACAGGACTGAGGTCTTTACTCTCTTGGCTGTGGCAGATGTCTCTGCTACCAAGGCTGTGAGATGAAACTTTATTTTGAGGTCTCAGGATCTGCCTTCCCAGGGCCCGGAGTGGTAGGGCTCGGCCTTCCTCCTTTGTAAAACAAACCAAAAGGTTTCACAGCCTCACAGCCACCTCCCAGCGCCTTTGCCTACCTGCAACCGCAGCCTCCGGTGATCTGTTTTAATGAGTCCCTGTGGAGGCTTTGTCAGAAACGGCCTCAGTGCAACCCGTCAGTGCTTAAAGCTACTTAGAGTTTTAACTTCTTGAGTGGTTTGTTCAGTCTTCTCTCAGTATCTGAAGCTGATGTAATGAGCCCCAAATGCCCTAATGAGCTATTTCTTATTTTAAAAATTTCTTCAAAACTTCAAGACTTGTATAGGTGCTTGGAGCAGTTTCATAGTGTAGTTAAGGAAGAAGATTTCCAAGTGCACCTAATAACAAATTTTTTTTAGTTCAAATGGAGTACTTTATTACTTTTTAGTTTGGAGTAGGGGTAATATCACATTCTGCAAATGATAATGATCCAGAGTGTGTCCTCAGGAGGTCTTGACAGCTAGGAGAAGCAGTCCTTTGCGGTCTGATGCTGTAGGCACTACCTCACTCCTCACTTCCCCAACCCTGCCATTTTTCTCATTGTCCCCCTGGGACTTGCATTACTTTTCCTTACATCATTACTTTCCATCCATCTGCACCTGGATGATAAAGCTCCGCTGCACCCTCTCCCACTTGCTCTCCTTAGAGAAGTGCCTGCACACAAGCTCAGAAGGATTGCTCCTATTTGTAAAAAAAGGAAAGTGAAGCATCAAAGATTCATAATAAAACACACTCTAGAATCATGTGCTCAGTAAGCTGCCTCTAATGAGGTTGGCTTTCTACAAGGGGTAATCTTAGGAGAAATGTTTTAGATAGGTAGAGACAAAAAGATGGACATGAACATAATTAGAATGACATAAGTAGACAATGAGACTACTGAAAGAGAGGCAAGCTTTTACTCCCTGAAACTCAAAACCGGTAACTGGAAAGGTGAGATGAATCTGAATAAACAAATAGTAATGGAAAGAGAACATTACAAAATAATGGAAACAGCCTTTGTCATGGCATCTGAACAGAGGACATTAGGGGTTCCAAGAATTTGAGAGAGGGAGTAAGGGAACCAGTAAATGAAATGTGAAGCCAAGTAATGGCAACAGCTCTCTTCTGAGAGGAATGCTTTTTTCCATGGGTACTCAGAGAGACCATTCCTGTGCTGGGAGGAGGCTGCTCTGTAAGGCCTGTCAGACTTGATCGTGCTCCTTCACTATCAGAGCTGCTTCCCATGGAACCACCTGGATCAGTCCCCAGGCATGTCCAAGTCTTCTCCTCTGGAATCCGGAGTCTGTTCTCTGCTGCTGGTCCTCCTCATGCCCTTTGGCATCTGAGTCCCCAGTGTTGCATGCACTTGACAGCCAAGGCTGACATTGATGGTCACATCCTCACCAGCTTTTCCTTGTTGGCCAGGATCAGATCCAGAGGAGCATCATCCTTGTTGGCCTGCCCTGCATCTGTGTTAACAGATTGTCCTAAGACCCTCCAGACTGTTGCACCTCGTTGCTGTTCCTGGCCAGTGAATGCTGGGGCAATTAGAGTTCCATATAGGAAGGTTCCTGAGTAAGGGCATAGTTTGCAAAGTAACCCCTGGCTTAATCCCCATTCATTGCTGGTTGTTCCCCTTTCCCATCCAGAGTCCTGCTTCAAAGCAAAAAGGCCTGGGAGACAAGGTCACCCATGTTGACCTAGCTAATCCTGACCCAAAAGCTCTCAACAGGCTCGTCATCTATCCCAATGCAGAGCTCCAGCCTTTCCCACTACAATTCATTTAACTGAATTTAGCTGGGGTTAGAAAGTAGGGAAGTGTGTTGGGTGTCTGCAGCGGATCTCCTGCCAGTATCAGTTTTATTTTTTCTTTATTTATTATCTGTCAACTCCTTTAACTCCTATTGCTGTGACCTTCTTAGAGGCATCACAAGACAGGTGAGCCATCTGTACACACACTGTTAAGATGGAGCTTCACTCCAAAAAGCCCTTGAGAAACTCTGGGCTTTGACCAACAGAAACCTCAAGAGGTTTTCTTAAGAGAAGGGATCATCTCCTTCTAATCTTCTAATGATCTGCATCAGAGAGAGGATCACCCTGTTGTGCTGGTAGTGGCTAGAGTGAAATTAATGTTCCTCAGAGCACCCCGTATGAGTCATAGAATAATAGAATCATAGAATAGTTAGGGTTGGAAAGGACCTTCAGATCATCCAGTTACAACACCCCTGCCATGGGCAGGGACACCTCACATTAAACCATGGCACCCAACGCTCTGTCCAACCTGGCCTTGAACACCGCCAGCGATGGAGCATTCAAAAGTCCCTTTGGCACCTTGTGCCAGCGCCTCAGCACCCTTACAGTAAAGAACTTCTTCCTGATATCTAACCTAAACTTCCCCTGTTTGAGTTTGAACCTGTCACCCCTTGTCCTATCACTACAGTCCCTCATGAAGAGTCCCTCCCCAGCATCCCTATAGGCCCCCTTCAGATACTGGAAGGCTACTCTGAGGTCTCCACGCAGCCTTCTCTTCTCCAGGCTGAACAGCCCCAACCTTCTCAGCCTATCTGCATACGGGAGGTGCTCCAGTCCTCTGATCATCCTCGTGGCCCTCCTCTGGACTTGTTCCAACACTTCCACGTCCTTTTTATGCTGAGGACACCAGAACTGCACACAATACTCCAAGTGAGGTCTCAGGAGAGCAGAGCAGAGGGGCAGGATCACCTCCCTCGACCTGCTGGTCACGCTGCTGTTGATGCAGCCCAGGATACGGTTGGCTTTCTGGGCTGCGAGCGCACACTGCAGCCGGCTCATGTTCATTTTGTCATCGACCAACACCCCCAAGTCCTTCTGCGCAGGGCTGCTCTGAATCTCTTCTCTGCCTCACCTGTAGCTGTGCCTGGGATTGCTCCGACCCAGGTGCAGGTGCTTGCACTTGTCATGGTTAAACTTCATCAGGTTGGCATCAGCCCACCTCACAAGCGTGCCAAGGTCCCTCTGCATGGCATTCTTTTCCTCCAGCGTATCAACCGTACCGCACAGCTAAGAGTTAAGAGCAGTCCAGTAACTAAAGTACAATACACTTTTACTACTAAGAATAATAACGCTAAGGGAAATAACAAGAGGAGAGAATATAAAACTAAAAAGAAAAAAGCCCAACTAAGCAGCAGTGATGCCCTTACAATTGCTCAGCATCCGCCAACTGATACCCAGCCAGACGCAAGCAGCAATCTGGGCCTTCCAGGTAACTCCCCCCAGTCTCTATACTGGGCATGATGTGCTATGGTATGGAATGCCCCTTTGCTTAGTTTGGGTCAGGTGTCCTGTCTCTGCTTCCTCCCAGCTTCCCCTCCTCCCTGGCAGAGCATGAGGGACTGAAAAGTCCTTGAACAGGATACTGAGCAACAACTAAAACATCGGTGTGGTACCAGCATTATTATCAGGCTAAAGCCAAACCACAGCACTGCTCCAGCTCCTAGGAAGGAGAAAAAGAACTGTTTCAGCGGAAACCAGGACAAAAGGGAAGGAGGAGTTGCAAAGACAGACACTGTTAAAACATCTTCCAGTTAAAAGGATGGGAATATTTCGATAGGGTCATGTAAAGAGTTGTCAGTGTGGGAAGACAGGAATACCTGGGCAGCCTCAAGGTAATATGGCAGTATTACTTCAAGACACAAAGCAGCATTATTTCATTAGAAGTTTACTGTTTTTCATGAGTTTCATTAATTGTGCACTGGAAACCAAAACCGATTTTACAGAAGAATTGAACTGGTTGTAATTAACGTAATTTCCCAGGGGGTTGCAGCAGGTGAAATAGAAGCATTGCTGGACCATGGACAGTGGCATGGCTGGGTTTGAATTTCCACTCATTAGAGCCATAGAAGCACTCTTTGAATCCTGCACAGTTTTGTAAATTGTAGTATATGTATCGATAGTGGACAACACAATTGAATGTGTCTGAATGCAGCCTGTGCGTACGTGTGTGGCTTAAAGCACCGCAGTGAATGCACACATTTCTCACTGCTCAGCAAATACCTGCAGTGCAAAAAGGTTTTGGTGCAATAAGGTGCAGAAAGAGCAAGTCTCATCACAGTGCAGTACCAAACATCAAGAAAAGAGCATTTATCTGGAGGGCAGTAAAGCTCAGTTTTAAAATGCCAGCGTAGACTACTGCATATTTGGTAATGGGTACAAGATGCAAAACACTTGTACTGCAATCCTACATACAGGACTCTTTAATCAACACTTGTAGCGGATGTCCCAGCACAATTTTGCACGTACCTCTAGCTCTAATCGACAGCAGTGACTGCAGCTCAAGAAAAATCGTATTTAAAACTTCTAAACTCAGCCTCTACTGACAGAGCTCAAAGTCATGACTGTAGGAAAGACACTAGCAGCATTCAGACTCCTGCCCAAGTCATTTTTCAGCCTAGAAATCATCAGCTATCCTGAGAGTTTTCTTCACAAGCTTATTCAGTTTTAAAGAACCTGTCCTGGTTTTGGCTGGAATAGAGTTACTTCCTGTCTCCCATTATTCCCCACATGCTCATTAGCATCTTTCCTCTTCTCAAAGATCTTCACCAATTCAAGATTCCCTTACAAACCAGTCTGATCCCAGCCCCTGAGACACATCTTGGAACCCCTCCGAGCATTCTCTGGCATCACAGATCAGTAATTCAAGACAGACTGACTCCAGGGATCGGTAGACAAGCAGTGAGAAGGCTGAAAACTTACCGTTGCTTTGCAGAGTTTACAGCGATTAGTCATTTGTAGTGTGGGCGCTGGTGATTAGGCAAGTCATCTTGTGCCTAAATGATTGAAGGGCGTAAGGGCCCTCTGTAAAGGCACATTTTTGTGCTCCAGTTGGGCTGGGACATGGCATGCGCATGAAGATGAATTTGTTCTTATAATTCTCTACTTTGCATCCTCACCTCTTGCCTTGGTCTTCATGGGTCAGTTTGATTTTCTGTGTGATGCAGGCTTGGGGCTCACCTGTGGGCTGGGGTTTTTGCTGGGTGATGCCAAGGCAGCGTTGGATGAGGCCATAGAAGGATGGAGCAAGCTGGGCAGCCACTGCAGCGCCGGCTCTGGAAAATCAGCGTGTGAGCCCCAGCCAGCAGTTCCCACTCACCAGCCAGGTATGAGCTGAGTTTCCCATGCTCAGCCAGTCTCTGCCTGGCACCTGGGGCAGCCACGGTTCCTTCCTAGGGCTGGATCCACCTCGCTGCAGTGATGCTGGTACCGGGGCAGTGATGGAGGTGTCTATCCTCCTGGCATTGGTGCTAATCAATGTGGCTTCTCCCATGGCTTCACACCACCTGGAGCAATGCCCCAGCCACCCATCCTCTCGGTGGCCATCCCCATCGAACTCAGTCACCTGCAGGGTGGGCAGGGGCTGCATTAACCCCTACCCACTTCCCGCTGTGCAAATGACTGCAGGCAGAGAGAGGTGCTGTGAAGCGAACACCCAGACCTTTTAATGAATGAAACAAGGAACAGGGATGTGGGAGAGGGCTGGGGCAGGTCCTTGACCATCAGTAGTGTCGTCTTTGTGGGGGTGACCTTGACCTTGAACGCTGATGACTGTGTGAGCTTGTCCTGCAAAAATAGTCACGACTCTTCCTGGTGCTGCTTCTTGGACCCTGTGGTGATGTCAAGTTGTAACGTGAATGGGAACAACTGCGTGATCCAGAGTAGGAGCTGGTGAAAAAAGAACCTGATCTTGAATTGGAGTAGGTATGCAAACTCCTAAAGTAAAAGGAAGTACTACAGTGAGGCTTGGATCTTAAAAAAAACCACCACACACACACACACGCAGAAGTTAATTCAAAACAGACACACAAGGAAGTTAATTCCAAACAGTCTCCCTCATTTTTTTCCTCCTAACTTGCTTTGGGTTTGTTTCTCTTTTAGCTGCTGACATAATGCTACTGCAAATTGAAGAACTAAACATAGCCTCCAGTAGTATCACTCAAGCCCTTATGTAGGTTTAAGTTATAGGTTTAAGCTAACAGTAATGTGTATGACTTCAAACTAACACAGTAAAATACAGCAAACTCTTCCTGCTGATGCATATGGAATAAGGAAAGCCCAGCTGATGGGGGAAGGATCGTCAAGGGAATGATAACAACTGAGGAGGCAGTAAGACCAAGGATGCAGACCTCCAGGATAGCAGAGACTGGAAGAGAGAAAAGCAGATACATACCACTGCTAACTCAGCACTAGGACCTTGCGAGCATGCGCCAGCAAAAGTGTCACTCAGTAAACAGAGTGAGGAAGACTACCGGGGACCCCCAGAAACCCCACCCAGCAAGAAAGCGCATGCGTAACTCAAACGCAGATATTATTATTAGTTTCTGGGAATCGCATGAATATGTAAATGACTTCCTGGAAAACCTGCAAATGCGCACGAGTATGCTAAACACAGAGCTGCTGCTGGCAAGTGACAGGCAGCTCACCTTGGCGAAACTGTTCGCATGGGCGCCCCGTGCTGAAATAAAGAATGCTGCTTTCTGAAGCTCCAAATTGAGCCTTCGAGTTTCTCCAATGGACTTTTGCGATCACAGTTTGGTGCCCGAACACGGACCCTCTGCCGTGTTTCTTGCTGCTCTGGGGAGCCTCTGGGACCTTCACGCCAGTGTTGGGGATTTCCCTGAAAGGAACCACAGCTCCCCAGACCAACGCGGGACCTTGGTAAGACCCTGATTTATGTCTTTAAAAAGGCACTCTCTTGGGTAACTTATCCACATCAGTCACAGGGGATGCCCTGTGCAGCGGGTAAGGATTTGTTTGGCTGTTCGGACATTGTATGTGGATGGAGGTCTGGACCACTGCCTCCAAAGAGAGGATTTTGAAGAAATCCCTATTGGGTTGCATTTTGCAACAGCAAAAACAAATTGGTGGACCCCCAGGTGGCTCAGTCACTCAGGAGACTTTGATAAAGTATGGTAATCAATGGTGGCCATTGGATAAGCTGGAGTCTGGGGCCAAGTGGCCTGTGAATGGTACAGTTAATTATAATTGATTGATTGATGCTGGTTTGCCAAAGGGAGGCAAAGTGGGATGAGTTGTGGCATACTGATTTCTTCTTTGATTTGCAGAATAATTTGGACTTGTGAAAGGGGTGTATGCATGTATCTAAAGACCCCATGGTATTAGCACTGGAAAAGGATAATAACAAACCACTCAGGAGCTGATGCTCTGCGTGTAGTATTGGTACGTGGTGTAGGAGATGTAGGTAGGAAAAAGAAGACGTGGAATTATTAGTTGGACCACAAATCAAAACAAGGAAGAAATGGGGGGGGGGGGGGGGTTACAGATTTGGATGCAGATGGGAAGAGAGCTCTAGCCCCACCATGAGGTGAACAATGCAAGGTGCTCTTCGAGGTGTACAGGTCCCTTACCCCAGAGAGCAGGGGCAGAGGGAACGGTTGACTATGAAGGTGTCGTTTTCTGGATCAGATTTATGAGCCTGGGAAGAGTTAGCCAGGCCCTATAGGGAAGATCCTGAAAAAGGAACTGAAGTGATGGAGACGATTATTAGAACACAAGATCCAGATTGGAATGATTTTACAAGTAGTATTGGATACTTTGGTAACATACGATGATAAAGTATAGTGCTGGCAAAAGCAAGGGAGGAGGCAGAAAAGATCAATACACAGGGGGCACAGGGCAGTGTCAGTGGATGACCACTTTCACTCCACAGACCCTACATGGGATCCAAATGTTCCGCCTGAGCAGGATCTATTAACCAAATATCAGCGGTTGGTTTTGTTCGGAATGAAACCTAAGTATACAGGTAAGGACCCTGAAAAAGGTGCAGCACAGTTATCTTATTTTTATTGGTCAATCAGACCCAGATATTAAATGCAAGCTGCAAAAACTGGGAGGGACAGACCCACTGTCACCCAGTAAATGACTGGAAACCGCCTGGAGAGTATACAGTAACAGAGAAGTTGAAAGGGAGAAGGAAATAATAGGGAGAAAACAAATATCGTTGGCTGTTACTCTCAGCCAGGAGAGCAGGAAAGGGGGGAGTGGCCTGGGAGGAAAGGGTCAGAGAGAAGGATTACATGGAAAGGTTTGTGAGCAGACTGCATGGGTTGCACTTAGAGAATGATCAGAGTGCAACCTGCAAACAGAGGGAGGGAGCACTGGAAGAGAGAATGCCCTCAGAGTCAAACACCAGAGATGTAGGGGAATGTCAGGGCGTGCCCTGACATACTTTAGATGAAGATTGAGGAGGAGAAGGGGAAGATTTGAAACCCCAGCAGAGCCCCCGGTTACAGTTAGGTTGGGGAATGATAAGGTAACATTTCTTGTGGAAACAGAAGCTACTTACTCTGTTATAAATTCTTGTAAAGTGCAAGTTATCTCGTCTACATATGGAAGCTATCTATAACACAGCTATGCCAAACCAAAGGAGTAACATGACACAGAAACAGGCTCTTCTCTCCCCAGCTGGGAGAGAGCAGCTTGGCTGTTTGAGATGACCAAGTGGAAGAAATTCAGAATTGTCATAAAATGACAGCACTGATTTTTCCAATAACTGCCTCCATCAGTATCAACTGTTGTTAAAACAAGAATGTTGGACGCTGAGTTCTACTGGAAAACCCACTTCTTCAGCCCTACTCAGCCAGTAACCCAAAGCTTTCCATCGGATTCTTTAATTGCATTTGATTTTTATATGTACTTATGGTTTTCTCAAAAAGCATCATTTTTTCACTCTTCTTTTTAATCACGTACCAGAGTTTTCGTTGAAATAATCTCACTGCAAGCACGCATCCCCTTTGTTGTAGCCAATTCAAATAAAGCCATCTAAGAACCAGTTACCAACTGTATTCCCCGCAACTCTCTGTGCCCACTTACTTGATTATCCATCAGCTGTTGTGTAAGTCCTATGTTACAGCCTAGGTTACAAGAAATTATCTATTGGATTTCTATAGCATACTTACAGTTCACAGCTTGGTCTGGCACCTGGTGAGGGGATGGTACTGTCTCTCCTCAGAGGACCTTTTGGAGAGGGGAGAAGACACAGGAAAAAAAAAAGCCCATTCAGCTTACCTGAAGGTAATTCTTTAACAGAAATTCCGAAGCCATCATTACTTACCAGTTGTGGGTACGGATTGTCCTTGGGAGCCCAGAAGACTTGGTAGTGCCAGTTGTCCTCGTACAGGAACTTGACAGCCCTGGCGCATAAATGCAAACAGCTGGAAAATGAGCTCTACTGAAACCCTGGAGTCACTGCATCTGTGGAAATAAAACTTACCTTCTCTTCCAACGAGCTGCTGACTGACGGAGAGGAAGACTGAGGCAGTTCACTGGCAGCCACCAAAGCAGCAGGAGGGATAACAGTCGTGAGTGGTGGTGGAGGTGGCGGCTGCTGCTGCTGAATCTGCTTACGGAGCCTTTTCGTGCAGCCAGCTCCATTTTTGAAGTGGTTCACAGCCTGGAGGCAGAGGAACATTTTATAAAGGGAATCTGAAACTTCAGCAGATACGCCAACAAAAGCCTCCAGAGAGTAAAATTACTTGTGTATTCCTGCCAATGCTATCAGTCCTCACAGCATTCAACCACAGCTACATAAACACACCACAATAAACACTGATGTTAAGGATGGTTAACTCAGGGCACCTGTAGTTAAAATACTTCAGTGTCAACACCAAATTTGAAAGTGAGGTGATTGTGTTAAACCAAAGCGTGACCTGAATTTGACAGATTGTCTCTGAAGAGCTGTCAGAGAGAATGCGTTTGAAAAGTAAATTCAGCCTTAATAATTTAGTAAATTTAGCCTTAATAATTTAGTAATTTAGTAAATTTAGCCTCAGTAAATTTTGCCTTAAGGCTAAATTAATATTACAGTAATATTGTCTTCTCTCTCAGCTCCTTACAAGCTCTTTGTACAATTTACGTAAAAGTCATCACGCTACCTGGCGCAGGCTCTGGTTGGCAACTAAAGCATCAGGAGAAACATCTGTCTGATGACACCCTGGGCAGGTATGTTCCTCAGACTCCAGTAATGCCGTTCTAATACCTGTGCATAATTAGTATAATCACAGCACAATAGTTTTTAGCCAAACTAAGGAAAGTTGTTGCGTTCTAATCAAAACACGGATATGATTAATGGGTGAATATGGTCTTGAGTGTACAGCACAAAGCTATAAATGTTCCAGACTGTAAAAATTTCTAGTATGCAGTACATAGTTATAGTTTTGGCATTTCACTGCTGTAATATTTGAAGATGGAGTGTAGGCTGTGTCTTCATGATTCAACTCATCCTTTTTCCACTGTCCACTGCAGCAAGAAGTCATTGACCCCAAAGGTAACGAACAAAGCACATCTCAAAAGAAGCATTAGTAGGTGTGAGTTCTGAAGGTTTGAACCAGCTCTCCCGTGGAGAAGAACGCACATTAAATGCCTAACTGTCCGTGTGTTGCAGACCACAGTCAGCCACCGGACATGGCTGTATAATTCTGTACGAGAGAAAGGGCCGTGGACAAACATTTGGTATCTAATACTGTAATCACCTGCACAGTCAGGCACTCCTCTGCAGGTAAAGAGGATGTAACAGATCTGTAGAAAGAGAAACAAGTTTTCTGCCTTTTCTCTTATTTTTTGTTACTCTATATGAGACGAGTCCTTTCCTCGTCGTCAGGGTATACTTAGGCTTGAATTAGAACAGGGAACAAAGCAGTTTTGTGATGCGCTATTTGTGCTTTCAGAAGATGAGATGTGATGTTTTGAATTAACAACATGGGAATAACACTTACATTCATCACAGTAACTGCTTCCACAGCAGGGAAGAATAGCTGCATCAGTCATTATGTCCTTACAAATGAGACATAACAGCTCATCCGGAATAGGACCATCCGAAGACGAGGAGGATGGCTCCTCTGGTAAAAATGGAGGCCTCTCCCTCTTTCCTCTAGCGTAAGCTTCCCTGGAGGGTGTGTGGGGAAGGAAAAAGAACAAATTTAAAGATGGGTAAAGGAATATTTTTCCAAGCTTTGCATTTTATCAGAGGAAGGTAACAGACAGAATTCTTCTCACTCCACATCAGCCTCTGAACTGTAGGCATTGAGTTGAAACTACTTTTCCATAGCCATACCACCTGTATGAAAAAGAAAACCTCGGAGGGGGAGAAAATCTCAATCCAACAGCTATGGGTCACGTTTTTGTAAGAAGCGTTTGAAACATAAACCAGAAGCAAAATGAGCTCTCCAGGAGAATGACTTTCCTGGAAACACTACTGAAAACATAATGCACCACAACTTGACCCAACTCCCAGGGGCATGACAAGTATGAATGACCACCCTCTTTTCGTAGGAGCAAGTACCACAGCTTTTAAGGTTAAAATGCAATGGCTGCGCTTCCTCTCCCGTAATTACAGATGCAGTCCAACTCGGTTGCATGTCCACTCAGATGCTTATGCATGCTTTCTCTCGTTGGCTTTTGGGTCAGTCCAATTAATTCCATACTTACGCATTAATAATTGGGATTGCATATTTTCCAGTGTTTGTCAGCATTGCACCCTTTGTGTTGGGATCCTTCACCTCTATCATGAAACTCCTTGGAATTCCTGTGCTCCTTTTCAGTCTGGGAACAGACTCAACATTTTTGTCCTGTTAAGAAATGCAGACATACCTCATCTCTAAGACCGACACTTAAAATGACAGGTCAGTGATGACTGTAAGAAGCAAAAGCCTTTAAATCCTCTCCTTTCACCCAGCACGAAGGTTGTTCAGCTGAAATCCTTATTTTCCTAAATGAACATGGCCAGGAAGTTCCTACGTCAGCTCCTCAGGGAAGTGGTGGATCCCTGTCCCTGAAGTGTTCAAAAAACCACGTAGATGAGGCCCTTGGTGACACGGTCAGTGATGGATTTGGCAGTCCTGAAGTATCATCTGGACTTGATGCATCTTTTCCAACCTAGTTGGTTCTATGACTCTGTGAAAGCCTTAGGCAGAGTTCTGATCGGAGTCGCCATTCTTTGGCGTAACAACAGGTTTCTTCAGGGTGAAATATCCCTTACCTCACGATCCACTGGGAGAACAGATACAAACCTGCTCCTCCTCCAAAGCACAGTTCAGAAGGAAAGCTTAAATCAGGGCTCTGTATCAGCCACTGGAGAAACATCTATTCACCAGCTATAGATGAAGGTTGAATTCACACCTCATGCGCATACACTCAGTGACTAATGGCAAAGGGCATGAATACTCAACCAGAGACTTGTGTCAGTAAAACACACAACTATTCAATAGATGGGGTCAACAGAAACGTCCTGGTTTCATACAAAACACTAAAAACATGAACTGTCATTAAAAAGAGTCAAAGCAGAAACATTTCCAGTAATATTGAAATACATAGAAATATGCATGTAAATTCACAGATGAAAAGATCTACGGACCTAGTTCATGTCTGTGGCTTAGAAAAAAGAAAACATTACGTTTATAATCCCGGCTTTCCCTGAACTTTGAAGGGCTTTTCAACATTGCCATGTAACCTCTGTACTTCACCTCAAGAGGAACAGTTCTTAAAACGATTAGTCCTGTGTTTGTTACTTGACTGCCAAGGTCAGAAAGGAACACCAGAAGTCCCCAAAATCTTACCCCATTTCTTGGGCAGTCCTTTCTATAGTGGCCAGGTTTCCCGCAGCGAAAGCAAATATACGATGGTGGAGGTGTACCCAAGGGCTTCTTCATGCAACTAAAAAGGTTTCAGGAAGAAAAAGGTACGCATGTGTCTCTCCTGTTAAAACAAGCATCTACCCAATTGCTCCATAATCATCAAAGAACTGATCTGACGTTATCAACACTTACTTGACTGAATCATATTCACGGCAAGACTGTACCATCATGGCTTTTATTTTGTCTTCTTCAGAAGCACTGGCTTCAGCCAGGTTGGCAGTCTGTTTAACACGGAATTATTTGACACACACATTAGAAACACATGCAAGCTCACCCAGCCAAAGACAACACCACTTGCCCAATCCTGTAAAGAGCACCACAATGCTAGCTGATGTTGCCTGAAAACAGATGCTTCTATAAAACACACTTGTCCTGAGAGTGCTCTGGGGAGACTCTGTGCTTGTACGTGATGCTTACGTGCCTGCTAGCCTGCTTGAAAAGAGCATTCTTGGGCACTCAAAAGAGTGATGCCTATGCCTTAGGCTTGGCATAGACTTGTGTAACTGATCCACTTTTCTTCCAAGTGGACTGAAGTGATGGGTAAAAGAAATGACACTAGCGGTATTTTTCAGCTGGGTCTGAAGCTCCAGCCCATTTGAAGGAAAAGACTGCTACTGTTCATGTCGTTGAGAAAGATTTCTGCAAGTTATAGTATTTACATTGTGCAGCATTACAAAGAACACACAGTGTTAGTGTCAGGGCTGTAGTTTTTGCTTGCTGAAATTCAGCATCAGACACAGAAGCATTGAAAAGGAATCTTTCTGATCCCTCAGCAAGACACAAAGTTCTTTTCAGCAGAAATGTGACCATCGTGTCTTGTAGGCAATCCAAACTGCATTTCCCCACTGCTAACTTCTTCCTACTAAGGGATTTAACTACAGAGAGCACAACCTGCGGGCTTTCCCAGGTGACTGTGTCCTTTTAATGTCCATACTGTAATATCATCCATGTGCAGAACTAGATCTTGAAGCCAGCCGATTTTTCTTGGCGCTACTACACACTAGTCCATATACAAGAAAGGTCTAAGGGAGTGACTGGAAATGATTTGGACCTTCAACCCCCCTCCTTCCAGGTCAACCAAGCAGGTCTGCACTTGTACATGCATTCATCCACAAGAGCAATCAACCAGTTTCTGCATTTTATTAAATGTTTCTTTCATATACATAGTTTTTTCTTATCAGTTATATGATGCAGGCAGCCATCTATGAAATCATTTCCATTAACGTTTACAGGAAACCTTGCAGACATTTGACTGATCTGTTTGAACCCCAACAGTTGACAAACCATATCCAAACCCCACAAAACATTACCAGGAACAGACCAAAGTTCAAATATGGCATTTAGTGCACTGTCAGAATAAAACAAAACATATTTTACAACACACTGCCCCTGCGCTAAGCCAGCCTGAGAAACGTCTTTCGAGTAAGTAACAGCTTTGAGCTGCTTTATGTGTTGCTCACGCGTTTCTCAAAAGATTAAATGGGCACACCACTTGGACAGTTTTTCACACTGGAGAGTAAAACCTCACATGGGTTTACAGAACCACGGACACGTGCAGGGACAGCCAACGGTACAACATTTAATTTCTTTAGTGAGAGAGGGAAGACCCCTCGTTCTTAGAAATGAACTCCGCCTCTCTTCCTAGAGGAAAGAACGAGCTCCCATCTTTTTAAGTTCATTGGCTAGCACTGTGCTTTTTCACAAAGTGAAGTCATCAATGTTTTGCCAAAGTTACACAGTGTTGAGCCAAAAAAGCAAGCAGTTCCGTCCCAAACCAGGCCATTACAACATTTTCAGGTGGTCACATCTGCTAATACACCGCAGATACACATTGGTACCTTCCTCTCAACAATCAAGTACACAGTTTACACGGTTGACACAGTCTGCATTCAAACAAATTTGATTGTGTTCTCCACTGTCTATAGGCAGGAATTTATGGAACTGTGCAGTATTCAAAGAATGCTTCTATGGCTCTAATGACTAGAAATTCAAAACCAGCCATGCCATTGCCCAAGTTCCAGAAACACTTCCACTTCAGCTCTTGCAAACTGCCCGGAAATGTCCATTACAGCCAATTAAATTCTTCTGTAAAAATGGCGTTAGATTCCAACACAAAACTAATGAAACATAGGAAAAAAACAGTAAACAGATTCTGAAGTACTGCTGCTTTATGTCCCGAAGATGAGTAATGCTGCAACATTATGTTGAGGCTGAGAAGGTACTCCCCTTCTGTCTTCCCCAGCTGGCAAGTACTCTTTACAGGACAGTATCAAAGTATACATACTTTTGAAAGTTAAAATAAATGCTTTATTAAAAATCAAAGTTTTGGTCACATTACAACAGTTATCCATCTATAGACTGCAAGTAAGGCTTAAAAATATGAAGGAAACACTTTTTTTTAAGTGTTTTACCACAATATATGTATACACACCTTTGAAAGCTGGGCCAGAGAAACAGATGCGGAAGACTCACCATTCATTTGTTCAGCAAAATATAAACGCATATTCAAGTTCTATAATCAAAACACAGCAACAGTTAACCTCTACTGCAGTCTGAAAATCCCCACTATATCCTCTGTGTGTCACTGGAAGAGGCATTTCCAACCTACTGTAATTTGGATTGGTTCAGAATAAAGCCCAAACCTACGACAGCTGAAAAGTGCCTGTGGGTCATGAGACAAAACTAAACCAGCTCGCCTGAGAGGGACTTACTGCTCCAGAATATCTCAGAGAGGGACCCCTGTGAAAAATGCTGAAGTTTATTTGAGAAGGAAGCATCACCACAGGAAACTTACTTGCAGTGTGGTTTGTAAATTAATCAGTTAATGTTTCATCGATGAAACATGCATTTATACAATTATGCTTTGATGAACACAGTAGCTGCCTGTCAAGGTAAAAAGCAGCCCTGAAACATGAACTCTGCCCCTCTTCTCAAGAACTGCAAGGACGCCAAACTCACCATACCCCGCCAAACCCAAACACCAATCTGAAACCTCAGCCATAAAAGTAACCTGCCAATTTGTCTAGAAAAAAAGAAACTGCTCAAATTATTGGAAAAAACCCAAAAGGTGTTTACTATGACAGAGTAGCCGATAAAAATGGAGAAAAAATATTTCTTGTATTTTCATAGCTCACAGGCCATACTACCCAAATTAGCTGGGGAAGGGAGAGAATTTCTATTCTTCTTCTTTCTATAGACCAAACCCAATCTTTCATGATGATGCTGCAAGCATGGATTCAAAGCACTCAGGGCATTTTTTCCTCCACTGCAAACATACTCCTCCCTCCCAGCTGCCTACGGGAGTAGCTTGCCACAATGAAGTCCTCAGGCCACTAGTCAGGAATGGGCCACATTTTGTGTTTGCAGAGGACTACCACTGAAGTGCAGTTGTTACAAAAAGCACAGACAAGGCTCTACAAACTCACAATATTACTGTATTACTATAGGCAGACAGATCTCGAACGTGGCACCAAGTTCAACTGTGCACACCTGGAACCTGCATGAACTAAAGATGATCAGACAGTATCTGCACAGCACAAAGTCACACAGGAAATATTCTAGCATCTGCAATAAGAAATACCATGCATCACTAGGCACAAATCCCAACATTCACATCAGAACTGTGCAATGATGGCGTGACTCAGTTTTCACTAGGGTGAATCAGTACCTTTGAATTACAATCTGTACTACTTTTTACTGGAAGATAGATGAAGCTAATGTTTGGAAAATTAATACAAGGCTACATTGTTTAGAATTCAGTGCAGTGTGTAGAAAAAAGGGTGAGATTGGGTTTTTACATACTGCTGCTGATGTTCCGCTCGCTGGCTCGGTTCGGCTTCTAGGAGGAGACATAAAGGTGCTTAGAACTTCAAATAAAGCACTTGTACCCAACAGAAAGCAGCGAACATCAAAACATTATGTTCTGATAGTCTGATGAATACGGAAACTTATCTGTATACACAAACTGTTATCTCTTGGTCATTCAGTGCAACTAAAAAAACCTCACAAATCCCATTTCTACTTTGTCATGAAGTCAGACTTACAGATACAGAACACAACAGTGCGAGAGAAAGTCCTCAGGTATTCTCTCTGCCACGTAAGTATCAAATATATCCAGTCTGTGCTACAGTTTTGCGTTCTTAAGTAATCAACCCTCAAACGATGAACGTCACTTCAGGCAATCTGTACATTCCCAGTATTACAAACAGGTGTCAGATACAGTACTTCAGTTTCTATGGCAGAACAGTGATAGTCCCAACACTTCAAAGTGCAAGTTTACTTCAGTGAAAAAAAAAATCAGTCCTCTGACAAAGAAATAACAGAACTGTCAGCAGCTTAGTGTTCAGAACAGTGTTTCTTCGTGGAAGCCCAAGCACTGTGCTCCACTATCCACCATACTTAGCTGTGAAAGCACCAAAGTACTACATGTTACATACACTTTATCGACTAAAAACAGCAGTAGAAATGTCACCTGAAAGAAGCTGCTCCCGGGATTTTGCGTGACTGAGGAGCCCTGTGACAAAACAAAAGAAGTCTTTATTGCCAGAATTTGCTTCATGATAATGCTGCAGATTTCAAGAAGTACTTATTCCATGTGAAAACTTGCTAAGATTCCACATACTCATGGACCTGCACCTGTCTCTCCTAGCATGAATCAGAGATGCAACCTTGGTACAGTTAACAAACAATTCACACATCATCCAAAGTGTCCCAGGAGCAGAGGCAATTCAAAGGCTGCTCTGGAATTTATGTACAAACAGCAAGGCCCCTGTTTACATCCCACATACTTCCCAAAGATAAGTAAGCACTTTAGATTATGACAGAAGGGTTGTTTCATCCATTTACCTTCAAGAACAGACTACAAGGCAAGTAACGCATTTTTGAAAGCCTCTCCACCATTCCATCACACATTCAACCTGCCCAAACATCAAGCACTCTACCAGCTGTCTCGGCACTATTTCCAGCTGAAGGAACAGAAAGCTGATCTGCCTGGTAAAGTTTCAATGCTAGAAGAGCAGTGCCATTCTTTCCTTATCCCCACATACGGGTATGTGTTTGATCTTTGATGCCAGCAGCATCTATCCTCTCGTTTTATGGCAGCATTACAATACAAGAAAAGGGTGCCACCCACACGCCTATCAGCTCAGGGTAAAAACAGCTTTAGGAAGACAGCTACCAACTTTTGGTAACGTGCTAAACTGCTTACTGAGCTTCAGGTTTGGAAAGGATTAACTGCTCCTTCATTGTACTTGTGCAAGAGGCAATACACTTTATGATACTCTTCTTTTTCTCTTGCCTGAAACAGATACTGGCTTTGGGAAACTAATCGGAATCACTTGTGAATGCAACTTCTTGTTTGCATGGTTTGCCAGCTGGCAAGCCTTGGTCTTTCCTGCATAGCTAGTATGCAAACCCCCCACATTTGGGGCAGAAGAATACCTGACATAGCCTGTCCCTCTCCCCCAAATGCAAGAAAAAGTCAAACACTAAGAATCAGACTCTTCTGAGACAGGAGCCAATTTGAAGTTTACACTACACTGCATAACTGTCTTCGCTCTAAAAGCCATACAAGCAAACACATAGAACAAGGAATCTCTCCATGCAGACACAACAGGATCCCCAAGTTGGCTCTCAGAAAAATTAACCCCAAGAACAAACCCCACAGAATCATTTCAAAAGGTTTCATTGTTGGAGTTTGAACCCCATATCCTAGCAGGCCTAAAACCATAAGTCTGCTTTAGGACCGACACATGAAAATCTACCCAGTGACAACAAAAATTAACGGAAGCTTTAACAAGAAAGATCCAATCTGAATGCCCCATATGCATTGAAGCAGGTCACACACTGAAACCAACAGCAAAGAATGCAACGCTGTAGGGACACTTACGGAACATTTGTTTTGCTGGTAGCTTTCACTCCTCCAGCGGGGATTCTTTTAACAACTACCAATGAGTTTTTAGGAATCAGGGCATCTTCGGTGTATTCTGAAACCAACAGAAATACAGAAAAAGACATTCAAAAGAACATGTATTAATACATCATTAATTACACAGCACTTCAGAGAAGGCCTTTACAGATAGAGAAGCCACATTTTATACATAACATCACGCTTTCGTTGCCTGAACACACTAACAGTACCTTTCAAGACATTTTCAGGTTTGATAACCAAACACCAGCAGCTAAATCTTTTTCCTTTTTTAAAAACAGTTTGAATGCCAACAGCAAAATGGTCTCCGAGGGCACTACAGGACAGCCTGCTAATACAGGGGGTGCTGTCCTGAACTAACTGAAGTTGCTTTTGCTTCTATTAGGCTACAAAACCAACAGATCTCTGGAGAAAAACAAACCACCACAAAGTTGCACCTGCATAAACCAGGGTTAAAGTCTTAGCAGCTTGCTCTGAAACAAGCCAGGCATTAGTGAAAAGCACGGAAACTCAGACCCACCGCTTTTGCCACTGTTAACTAAAATGAGTCACTTCTGCTGCTGGTGCTCCAGAGTGACAGAAGGCAGAAGAGAGCCTGCCACCTTTGTCTATTTCTTGGAGCTTAATCCATCAACAGCCACACTTCTCCTCTGCTCAGTGCTTTACATTTGCTTGTTCAAGTCTGACACTAAGACTAGATCCAGCCACACCTAGGCTCCATCAGGAGCTTAGAAAGCCAGGGGGGCCACTCTGAACTTTGTGTCTCAGTGGGAAGGGCTCCTTTTCTTCATCTTTGCTTTCGATGCAAACCATTTGAGCTCGATTCTACCTTGATTTTCTTTTCCTGCATTCCATTAACCATTGACCAAGCCTGAGACTAAGGCAAGACCTAGCTTCACCTAGGCTCCCTCGGGGGTTTAGTAAGCTCGGGGCTCTATTCTGGACACTGCGACTCAGCGTGCACATTTGACAAACTGGTGTAGCCAGCAGGATGCTACATCGGATTTCATGACACCATCCCACTTAATCCCCGGCACTGCTTATCGTCTTGGTGCTCCTGCCAGCTGGCCGGATGGGCCCCAGGCTCACTCATGCTATGTGGGTATGAGCCATAGAAGGCAGAATGCGGCTTCCGCTTGCTGCGGCCATCATGGGGTGGTTTGCAACGTCGCCAGCCAGGATAGCCCCAAAGCCCTGCACGTGCCACGCACATGTACCTTCTTTGGTCTGGGCATTGCTGATCTGCAGATCACAGTGGGCTGCCTTCAGCTTCTCCTTGCGCATGATCTTGCACTTGAGGTCGCACAGGGAGATGTCGAAGCCACTGAAGGTGACTGTATCATAGCTCAGCTTGGAGAAGAACTTGTAGTGGATGCAAGACATGGTCGGGGCCAGGCAGCGCCTGCTCCACTACCGTGTCTAGCTTGGCAAATGATAGAGGTCTTGCAGCCTCTACAAAGGTGAGGGCATGCGGCAAAGCCCGAGGAGGCCGGGGTGAGCAGCACGGGCTGAGCTTGCGCTGGCCAATGCCGTTCAGAGGCTGCAGCACCCTGCCACAGCCAGACCCTGAGATATCAGGCAGTCTCCGCCGACAGAGCCTCAGGCCTCCACTGTGGCGTACTGAGGCCCTGGCTTTGCCACCTTAACAACTCCAGGCTGTGGCCCTCAGCAAGTGAGCTGTGCCAGTCCTCCTCAAAGACCAGGGGAGGAGCGCTCCCCGAAGCCCTGGCTGGGCCTCAGTGTCCTCTCCCGCACGCAGCGCTCTGAGGCCTGACCAACCTCTACGGCGACTCAAGCACCTCTGTCCCAGCCTTCACCAGGAGAGATCCTGGTGCCACATCACAGCGCACCCACGTCACCCAGCCCACTGTGACAAAAGGCCCGTGTCACGGGCAGTTCCAAGCACCCCCAAGGGGGGGGGGGCCCGTCAGACCTGGGCCTGTCACCGCTCTGAGCTGCTTGTGTCCCTGCTGTCACCCCAGCCTGACCTCACACAGTGACCATCCTCTCATCCCCCAGGCTGTCACTACAGTGACCCTCCCGTCAACATCCAGCCAGGGTGAAACATCCTGGGGCGGATGCAGCAGCTGTGTGCTGCTCAGCTGCCCGTGCCACAGAGCCAGCAAAGGCACTTGACATAACAAGGTGCTTGACTGTATCTTAAAGAATCACAGACTTCAGTCAAAGCAGCCAATGACCATTTATGTTTATTGCCATAAACCAATGGAATTACCCAGTGTTGCGCATCCATAGTTGCTTGAAAACTGGAGAAAAGGACAAAAAAGTAGCAAATGAACCACCAGCATCCGGAGAGGCTCCAGGTTAGAATCAGTATCTCTTCCGAGCCCGTCACTCCTAACTACTGATAGCTACAGGAAAAAGTGGCCCAGCCCTCTGGCAGAACGCGGTTCTAAATTCCCCCTCTCTGTAACACCTTTTATACCACAGTTAGCGGTTGCAAAACGAGAACAAGCTATTGCAAATATGTCAAGGCAATTAGAAAAAGCCATTCCTGAAAGCGCAACTAGCATTATAGCCCTACAGGAAGAAACCAAATCATTACCACAAATGGTAATACGGAATCAGTTAGCTCTAGACCACCTTGTAGAACTACAGGACAGAGGATGTGCACTACAGAGTGTGTGCATTATTGACAAATAGCCACTGGGGGGTTGATGTAAATCAGTAACAGAAAAACAAAACCGACAGAAACAAGATAAAGACTCATTCAAAAATATTACCTGAAGTAAGGCAGGGATTTCCACTAAATCTGTCTGGGTGGCTAACTTCCTGACTCCCAGACCAAGGCAGAGGACAGTGAACTAAAGGGAGTTGAAATGTAGTCCCTCTCTTGCTTTGCTTTGTAATGATCTGTGCCTGTTCTCAGTGTTGTGTGACCTTACGAACTCAACTTACGCCTTGAAGACTGAATAGTACAGTGCGATCTTGATGGTCAAAAGAAAAGGAGGGACTGTCAGGAAAGTTTCTTTCCCTAACTATTGTAGCAATTGGCCTTTAGAGTACAAAGTTGTATGAACTTTCTTCAGATATACATAGATGACGTTGTAAACTGCATAGCTGTGGTTCAGTCAGCACAACTAAAGAACCCCAGCTCACTGCAAGGGGGAGAAGAACAGCCCCAACTCTGAAGAAGAAAGGATACCTCTGCACTAACGACAACAGACCAGCATCCCAGCCCCTCTGGCATCTCAGTGAAACTCTCCTCTCACCTCACAGCAGAGATAAGGTACATAAGGTACGGCAGCAAGACCAGTTGCAGGGACGTCTTGGTCAAGAAAGAAGTAGGTGGATGACAATGCCACACAGTTAGAGCTGCTTTGCAAAACAGCAGTATCAGTGTGTGTTGAGTAGGCATTGCTCAAACCACTGAACACTTGAAAGGTCTAAGAACCATGTGTAAGAACCATTCCTCTGTAACTTCCGCTGGGTGGCCCTGCCTCGGCAACGCGTTGGACTGGAAGATCTCCAGAGGTCACTTCCAACCCTAACAATTCTATGATTCTGTAAAACCACATTCAGGAAGCCCCAGTTTGACTGGTACACCTCATGGGCATGAACAGAGAATTACTCGCAAAGTTCTTTATTTTGCGCCCTAGCCTCTCTCCTTGGATAGCACATGCCAGCTGAAGAATTTTTAGACACTACTTCTCTCTCCATTCTCAAAGGTGTCCTCCAAGGCATTGCCCCTGTGCAGGCCCAGAAGCCTTCTGTTCATGGGGGGACACTTTACCTCCATCATCGCACAGTCCTCCCAGGAAATGATCACTCACAGGAAGGACTCTCGCTGAAAACATAATTTGACTAGGACTGCTGCGTGATGCGGGTCAGGCTGGCTATGGGGACTGGGCAACCCGTTCTGTGGTGCACTGGAGACTGTGGGGGGAAGTCCAGGGTAGCCAGCTGCCAGTGGGGGGGCTCAGCAGGCTGCAGGACACACAGAAATTCCCAGCTGCCCACCACTGCTGCTGACAGACATCAGGGTTTCTGGAGTTGCACTTACCGGTCAGAAGGCTACATGCAGCAAAACATCTGGCTGCATGATGAAGCCTAAAGCAGAAAAACACAGTTAACAGAAGCATCTATGTGCACATTTTTTTGGGGCTTCTCCCCCAAAAAATCAACTGCATCCTTAGGTGCGTGACTTAAGGAGAGAGAGGCTTCAGCAACAAGCCCCAGAACTTCTGACTTGCGCACCTGGCCACCTATTTTCAGCGCATGTTGCAAAGGCTCTAAGGCAGCTCACTACCCTGATCCAGGTTTCAGAAAGCTGCACAACTGCAAACCTCCTCCACTTACTCCCTGAGCCACAGAAAAGCATACACAGGACACGGCGGATGTGCTAACACCCTGGGTGTTCACCCCTCACTGTGCTGCTCCAGATAGTTGTGCTGGCATGAAAAGCCACATCCTACCGTGGCACAGGAACGCAAGGGGCAAAAGATAACACCAAACTCCTGAAACCAGCAATGCCACCACAGTCTCTGCATCATGCAGCGTCTTTTCTGAGAAATCAAACAAGCAAATGTGGCTAATATGCTTCCTGAGACAGTGTGCACAAAAAGCCTCTCCTGGAGCAGAAAACAGGATCCTTACTGGGCTCTCAGTGAAAGGCCCCGCACCTCCAGGCTGGTGGGATAGCAGCAGCACATCCGCACCTCTGATGGTCGGGGTCCGCTACGAAGATGGTTTCCATTCTGCAACATCCTCTGAGCTTTAACAGCCAGCACAGTGCTTCATCCAGGCTCTCAGTACCACCCAGGCACATCACCTGCAGTTCAGCAGTACCCCTGGAAAGACCTTCATGGCCTGAGTTAACACACTGGCACACAGTCGCGATGTAAATACTGCCAAATCATCTCTCAGTTGCAACAGAGGACCAAGTTTAGCAAATTTTGCCTTACTTCTAATGAAGCTTTCCTTACAGACAGCTCATCTTCTTTGTTTACAAACTATAGTAAAGACCTGTTCTACAATGAAGACTCAAACCCTGTCTGCACTGAAGCAACCGTTCAGACAAGCTGCACTTTTTTTTCCCCCATTCCTCCTTCCTTCGCAGAAATCAATCCCTACCAAAATCAGCAAAAGCTCTGCACAAAGACTGCAGAGAAAAGCCAACTGCAAGTGCCTTTACCTGCTACTATTTTATCAGGCAGCATTCCAGGAAGAAACGAGTTCTTCCTGCCAGTTTTGCTGCAGCTTCATTACCTTTGAAGACTACGCTTATTACATTTACCAAGCCAAGGCAACCTCATAGCTCAGCAAAACCATACTTCCTGTAAGAAACCTTCACCATTAGGTGAAGACAGGCACACTACAGGAATACGTGACTGGCATGGTTTAAACCCAGCTGGCAAATCAGCCATGTAGTCGCTCACTCACTGCCTCCTCCTCTTCCTCTCTCCCGTTCCCGGAGGGACGGGGAGGAGAATCGAAAGCATGTAACTCCCACGGGTTGAGATAAGAACAGTCCAGTAACTGAGGTATAACATAAACCACTGCTGCTACCACCAGTAAGAATAATGATAAGGGAAAGAACAAGGGAAGAGAATACAACTGCTCACCACCCGACGACCAATACCCAGCCCGACCCAGCAGTGATCTAACTCCTCTGGGTAGCTGCCCCCTGTTTATATAGTGGGCATGACGTGCTGTGGTATGCAATACCTCTTTGGCTAGTTTGGGTCAGGTGTCCTGTCTCTGCTCCCTCCTGGCTTCCCCTCCTCCCTGGCAGACCATGAGGCTCAGAAAGTCCTTGCTCAGAATAAACATTACTGAGCAGCAACTGAAAACATCGGTGTTGTCAGCGCTGTTCCCAGGCTGAAAGTCAAAAACACAGCGCTGCACCAGCTAATAAGAAGGAGAAAAATGACTGCTACTGCTGAACCCAGGACAGTTACTCGCAGGAGACTCTTTCAACCGCTCTTCCCTTTGACCACCAAAGTTCACAGAACATTAGAAAACAACAACAAAAAAGCAGGGCTCTCTCTCCCATCTGACACAGCCCTCATACCATGCGTTCAGTCCAACTCCAGTGTGAACCCCAGAATAAGAAATGCAGTCTTCAAATTTCTGGAAAAAAAGGAAGAGCTTTCAAGTGGCAAGACCAGAGAATGTCCGTGAAAGCACCAGCACACAAGTACACATCCCTGATCACACACCACCTGCCCCCTTACCAAAGTCAGTTATGTCGTCAGTATACTTGCAGCTCAGGCTCTCATGTTCATTAGTGCCAGCAAAGTCAGTTGCAATTGGAGAGAGGAAGAAAACCAGATGCAAGCACTCTGATTTCATTCAAGCTCAGGTAAGTTCAGCTTCACATGGACTGGGATTCACAGCAGGTCCCAGGCAACCCTCCAGACTCCAACACCACCCCTGGGCAGGGCACAGAGAGGGAAAGATGAGGAAAGGGAGCAGGACACAGATTCTCCGAGAAAAGGACAGGGAGCAGCACAGGTGAGAGAGAAGGAAAATGGGACAGGAAGGCAGGACAAAGGGAAAGACAGACAAAAATAAGAGATGGGGAGCAGGACAGAGTCGGAGGTAAGAAAGCCAGGGTTGGGCAGCACGACAGAGAGGGGGAAGGAAAGAAACACACTGTGCTGCTGAGTGAGAAATAACAGCGACAGAGAGCGGGACAGGGTAGTGGCGCTGGGGAGCTCTAAGAGGAAGTAGGAGAGAAAAACGGGGGGGACAGGGCAAAGACACGGAGCAGGACAGAAAGAGAGAGAAAAGGAGAGGGACGGAGCAGGGTAAAGAAGGGAAAGAAGAGAAAGGCAGCAGAACTAAGGGCAAGAGAGAAAAGAGCAGGGACAGAAGGCAAGACAAAGTGATGGAAAAGAAAATCCTGATGGGCTTCAGGCTCAAGAGGAAGGAATAAAAAAAATGGGAACAGAGAGCAGGCCAGAATGACAGAGAGAGAAGGAAGAGAGAGCAGGGCAGCACTGGAGGACAAAACCAGCTGCTGGGCATCAGGACAAGAGAGGCAGAAAGAAAAATTACACAGCAAGAGTGAAAGAAGGCACAGCCAGCTGGACAGAGAGGCTTAGCAAGAAAGGATGGGACAGGGAACGGGGCAGGGAAAGGAAGACAGAAAAAAGGGAAAGAAGGACATAAGAGGAATAAAAGGGTAGGGATCTGCACAGAGATGGAGAAAGAAGCAGCAGGGAAAGAGGAAGAGAGGCAAAAAGAGGGAGAGGGAGCAGGGCAGAGAGAAGGAAGGACTAGGGGATTGACAGAGATCACCAAAAGACATGGTGGGTAGAGGAAAGGCGAATAGGGGCAGGGAGAGCTTGCCAGCAACACCAAGCCGTGTGGTTTGGGTGATACCGCTGGAGGGAAGGGGTGCCATCCAGAGGGACCTTGACATGCTTGTGAGGTGGCCAATGCCAACTTCATGAAGTTCAACCATGTCAAGTGCAAGCACCTGCACCTGAGTCAGAGCAATCCCAGGCACAGCTACAGGTGAGGCAGAGAAGAGATTCAGAGCAGCCCTGCGCAGAAGGACTTGGGGGTGTTGGTCGATGAGAAAATGAACATGAGCCAGCTGCAGTGTGCGCTCGCAGCCCAGAAAGCCAACCGTATCCTGGGCTGCATCAACAGCAGCGTGACCAGCAGGTCGAGGGAGGTGATCCTGCCCCTCTGCTCTGCTCTCCTGAGACCTCACTTGGAGTATTGTGTGCAGTTCTGGTGTCCTCAGCATAAAAAGGACGTGGAAGTGTTGGAACAAGTCCAGAGGAGGGCCACGAGGATGATCAGGGACTGGAGCACCTCCCGTATGAAGATAGGATGAGAAAGTTGGGGCTGTTCAGCCTGGAGAAGAGAAGGCTGCGTGGAGACCTCAGAGCAGCCTTCCAGTATCTGAAGGGGGCCTATAGGGATGCTGGGGAGGGACTCTTCATGAGGGACTGTAGTGATAGGACAAGGGGTGACGGGTTCAAACTCAAACAGGGGAAGTTTAGGTTAGATATAAGGAAGAAGTTCTTCACTGTGAGGGTGCTGAGGCGCTGGCACAAGGTGCCAAAGGGACTTGTGAATGCTCCATCGCTGGCGGTGTTCAAGGCCAAGTTGGACAGAGCCTTGGGTGCCATGGTTTAATGTGAGGTGTCCCTGCCCATGGCAGAGGGGTTGGAACTGGATGATCTGAAGGTCCTTTCCAACCCTAACTATTCTGTGATTCTAAAAACAGAGCAACAAACAAGAATAACATCTAAGAGAAAGAGAAGTGCAGGAGCAACGAACACCTCAGAGGGGTGGAGAACGAGAGAGGAGTATCAGAAGCCCTGCAGAGTGATGGAGGAAGGGTCTGGGAGCAGCACACACCGCCAGGGACAGGTAGGCAGGGAGAAAGACAGTGACACACAGAACGAGCTGCAACCAGGAGAAGGGGCTGGGAGAGCGACAGAGAAGGACTTGAAGAACAGAGGGATGTGGAAGACAGCACAGTAAGAAAAGAGAGCTATGGGGAAGCGAAACAAATGACAGGAAAGGAAAAGGGAGCGGGGAGCTCGGGGAGATGAGGGGCAGACACGGCCCCAAGGGCCGGCACTCACCACAGCTCCCGCTCCCCGTCCCGCCAGGGAAACTCTGCAGCCGAGGCCCTTCTTTCTCCGCTGCCTGTGCCCACAGCGGGGCTGTCCCCATCTCCCCGGGGCTCACTCGCCTCAGCGCCGGCCCCGACCCTGCCCTCAGCGGGGCCGCAGCCCCACCAGAACATGCAGCACCAGCACCAACATGGCCACGGCAGCCTTGCCCTGGCCCTGCAGCTCCCAGCGCGCCCCGGGGCACTCCTCCTGCTTCCAGGCCCCGCTGGGACACCGTCCCCTGGGCTGGGGTGGAGGGAGCGGGAAGAGGGGATGGGAAAGGCCGGGAGAGGAGGGCGCGGGGAGGAGAAGGGCGGGAGCGAGCCGAGAAGCAGCGGGGTGGGTCGGGGTGAGGAGGCGGAGAGGGAGGGAGCAGCGATGGCCTCCAGGGGAGAAGAGCCACGAGGGCGGCGTGCAGGATGGAGCCCAGAGGGAAGCGTGGCCTGGTGAGGGGGAATCCAGGGGGAATGGGGGAGGCAAGCTGCAAGACAGAAGGGGAAAGCAAGGCTTAAAAGAAGAGAAGAGAAGGGAGTGGGGGAGAGAGGTTTGGAGAAGGGGGAAATAGCAACAGGCTACACAACATACGGGGGAATTAGAGAATGAGGACGGGGAGTCAGGCCGAGGAAGAGCAAGAGCGCGGGGGGCTAGCACCAACATTAATAGCCAATTCGTGTATTGTGCTCGTTGATGGGAGATAAGCAAGCAGCGCCAGGAGCCCTCACTCCGCCCAAATCGCACACCGGGGTGTTGTATTACACACAAACATGCATATTCAGCAGGTTTCCGAGACAGAAGCGGGGATATTACAATTAGTTCAGGTACTCATTATCATAAGCCCCCTCCCTTTTGGCGCTTGCACACTGCCCTCCCATAATTGTGGGCAGGGGTCTTCAAGATGAAGTAAGCGGTCTTCCTCAGGATGTGCTTTTCACCTTTAGCAGGCCTAAGGCCTCAGTCATCACAATTAACTAAAAATCAGCCATGTTTGCAAGTTTCTGACAGTTAGCTAAGATTTATAGCAATGTGGTCGTTGGACAAGCCATAAGCAACACGGGATGCGCGGATGAGGAGTACCCAAAGCTAGCGGATTTATGGCAGACACCATTTTTAGGAGAGCTACTAAATCTCATTATCACATCACAGATTTGCAACGCAAACATTGTGAAAGGGCTATTATCACATATTTGCAACGCTGTGGAAGGGCTGTTACCTCTTCCCAGACTTAAATTGTTCTCTAAATTAAACTAGAAGTATTTTAATCCCATGTTTCTAAATCCTTGCTTATACTCAATGAGGTTACAGATGGCAACTTCCATTAACGTTGCCTTGGCCATGTAGATATAATAACTCAGGTTTTCATATAGTTAATTTTCGTCCCATATTAATGGTTTCTCATTTCAGAACTTTCCTCACCATATTTCATAACAAACTATCACTTCTCTAACACGAATCATAATCTGGTGTATCACAGGGAGGACTGCATCCTGAATCTGTCCAGGGTCGCCGAATCCATGGTCATCGCTGCCTTGTGGAAGAGCCGTGGTAAGACAGCAGCCACACGGAAGGACAAGTGTTCCCTCAAGGGAATGTGGGGTTTTGGCTTTGCTTTTGAGGGAGAAACTCTCAAAGAGGTTTCTGTTCTTCTTTAGGGATGTTTGTAAAGGCCTTGACTGACTGTTGTGTGACTTGGAAGACTGCTGAAGAACGGTAGAGGTTTATCTGCCTGTTCTGGATGCTTTGGGTTTGAACCTCTGCTTGTGGCAGTGACTTCAGAGAGTCAGCTACTGTCTCAAGGCACAGTGTGTGCTTAGAGCGAGGTTCATCACGGACGACAGTGGGTGGGAATTCCTATTGCAGACAGGCTTCTTGGTCTCGTGGAATTTTTGGGGGCCAAATTCTTCCTGTATCTGATTTGTTCATGCTCGATTTTGCCTCTTTGCGTGGCTGGTGAAGAGCTCGTGGGAGGAGCAGGAGGAGGGTCCACAGTGCCCTTTCTGCACTGGTTGCTTGTGCTGGGCTTACCAGGTTATCTGGTAAGATATCCCTGGCTTCTGTGCAGGAATGGCTTCTGAAGAGGTGTCTGGTTTGTGAGGGGTAGCGGCCTCAGCGGGAGACCTCGTGCTGCTCATTGGTGCCTCTGGGGTTTACCGTCACTTTTTGGTTTCTGTGCTGACCTTACAAAGCTTATTGTAGCTCTTTGGCTTTCTGCCATTAAATGGGGTCTCTAGGATTCCTACCCAGAGTGAGGTGTCCAGAAAGGACTGTCCTTGTGCACTGCTGTCAGCCTTCAGTCTAGAGAAGCGTCTGGTGGTGGTGTATTTTGATGGTACTGTAACTCAAATGCAACTTCAATCTACCACCTTTGTCCTTGTTCCTGACATGCCTGGGGGATGATTCTCATCAGGTTGTAAACAGCATGTTCTGCTGTGCTTTACCTATTTGAAATAATCTATCACCAGAAATGTCTTCCTCAGTACCTGCCTAGAACAAGAACCCTACGCCCTGACCCTTGGGCAGCTTCAAGGCGACAGCTAAATGTCAGTAGGTTTCAGGCCTCAGGCGGGACACTGTTACTGCTTCCTAAAGGTAAAAGTCAACTTTGTTTCCAGCAGTATCAATACCAGTGCTGAGGAAGAGAAAGTGTGATGCAGGTGCTCCTGGCAAGCACTGTTCTTAGGGAGAATTCTCAGCGGGTACTTGGTTTGGTTTGTGTTTGTGTGTTGTGTCCTGTCTGTGGTTTTTCCTAAACTCTGCAGTTCATCCAAAGATGGCATTGCCTTTCTTTGCAGACCAGTGACAGACATTTGTACGGGATGAACGATGACTCTGTGGCTCTTTGTGATATCAAGACAGTTCTCTGCCAACATGCATATTTCCTCTTCTATGTCAGGTAAGAACAAGTGGAAAGGGTGTTTGGAATACAGTCCCTCTCTTGTTCCTGATCTCGTGGTTGCTGTTCTCCAGCGGTTTGGCTTTGTTCCTTGGGAGGGAAGGACTGTTTGTCCAGTTGACTTCTGTCTGGTTTACTGTTCCCCAGCTTCTTTCTTCTCCGTCCTTGCTTGGCACTAAATTCTTGCACTTGTATAAATTGCTAGCTGTCTGCTCTCTGAGACTGGCTACCTGTGAAAAGAGGTGAAAGGGAGGCCCGAGAGGATATCAAGGTGAGTTATTTCTCTGAAAGGGCCAGACCTGTCTGGAAGACCGTGCTCTCTGCCCAGCACCTCGTGCTGGTTCAGTCTTCCGTGTCATATCAAGTGCTGCCAGAAAAAGACGGGGTGGGCCTGAAGCCATGAGGAAGCTGCAAGAAGAAACCTGAACTAAGATCAGTGTCCTTTCTCCAGGTGCCAGGAGCAGGCAGAAGCAGGCGCTGAATGCCAAGAGACAAAGAACGTTTCCGTGGCAGAGCTGGATCAGGTACAGAACAGTCTATTTCCTGGAGGCATCGTGGGACTGCAGAAGCGAGAAGGTGAACAAAATATGCAGAGGATCCAAGGAAGAGAAAACCACGGGGCTCTGCAGGGACACCCCTCCATGCAGCAGCCAGAAGAGAGCTTACTCTGACACTTCCTTCCTAGTAGTGCTCTAGATGAGTTTGGCAAATACAAGAATTGGTGGGTCACCCAGTGCTTTCCTGATTTAGACTTGATTGGTTTAAAGAATGAGTGATCCTCCCCAACAGCTGTGGCACCAGTGACTGTTTCTTGACTGAAAAGCCTGACGCTAGTGTATTGAGCACAGAATAGGATGCTCCAGTATCGACTGAAACTTCTACCTCTTTTTTTTCCCAGCTGTACTGTAAGCAGAGGCTCTGCTGGGGACGAAGGCTCCAGTCCCCTTCATGCTGCTTCTGTGTTCATGAGAAGAGTCTGGAAGAGCTTTTGGCCCTTAGGTGACAGCAATTTCTCTTCCAGTGACCCTGCTGCTGAGAGTGTGGACATTGTCCCGACCCTACCCTTCCAGTTCCCCTTTTCCTGGGTCCTTGAGCCATGACTCCGCCACTTAGGCCATTTCGGGGAGTCTGTCCTGAAGTGCTGGTAGCTCGGTTCCGGTAAGTCTTCCAGGCAATAGTAAAGGGAATCTTTATAATGACGGCACCATCGTTGCCTACAGCTTACCTCAGAGGAATGGCAGTGTCCTCCCTCTCCACAGTGTCAGGACTGGCAGTGGGGATGATGTCCTCATGGCTGCCCTGTTCTTGCTGGAGGCCACCTCCTGTCCAGGGGCACAGGGTCCTTCTGTGCTTTCGTACCAAATGAGCAGGTGTTTGCCCTCCCTCCCCTGTGCGATGCTGCGGCAAGCCCTTCTCTTCTGCCTTTCCCATCCCTCCCAGAGGAAGTAGCTGCTGCGAGGAAGGAAGAGGACTGGGATGCTTCAGCCTCATCCCGGCCCACAGCCAGTTCCGTGGTGTGGCAGTGCTCCCTCTCAGTGGCAGGAGCTGAGCATAAGCCTTCAGGCCAGAAATAACTAATAGGGACAAAATGATCCCCTGGGTCAAGACGGGTCCAGCGTGTAAATGTGGGTGTTAATCCAGCTGTGTTACCACAGTGTGGTGCTTACCAAAGCCTTCTGGAAAAAGATGCCTGACGTCAAGAGAAGGCTGATAAAAGATTTTGCTCCTCGTGAGTTGCTCCTTGTTCCCTGAAGGCAGAGCAGGGTTGGTTCTGCAGGAGGGGTTCAAGCTGCAGCCCAGCAGCCCCATACTGAGGGTTAGGGCAGGTTTCACCCCTTGCCTCTGCCACTCATCCCGGGACCAACCCCTGGAGGGACCATGGGGCAGGATATGGCCCCATGCAAGGAGGGCTGTTGGAGCCACAGCTGCAGGGATGAGTGGGGCTCAATTAATCTGCAAAGAAAGCTTAGCAACAGTTAGAGAAAGTATCGATGTTGCGATTGGCTGCTGCTGCAGGACCCGAGAAATGGCCGATTTAGACATGAAATGGGGCTGGTTTGGGTAATTCAAGGCTTGATTTACACTAACCCTGGGAACAGACAAGTACATGGGTGGAATCGAATCTCAAATTATTATTCCCACCTCCCCCCTTATTGACTCATTTTAGGCAGATCTAACACCAGTTTTGGCATACATTCCCTGCTGCACAGTGAGCAGCAGTGAGTTTCAAAACCACAATTATTTTCCTGTCCACCTGCAGCTGCTCCTAACACAAGTGGTCTCCATCTCTCGCAAAATCCAGGAGTGGCTCAGCTAACCCTTAGCATGCATTCACCAGGCTAAAATTGTCCTTTGAATGCCCTAAACCTCTAAACCCACAGGTTAAGGGGCGGGGGGTGGGGGGGGGAGGGAAGTCATGTGGAAAGTGTCACAAGGGTATGGCTTCAGCAGTGTTCAGCAAGCACCATAAGCACGGCAGGAGAAGAGGTAGTTTGCTGCTTGAGTAATCCCTAGGGTCAAAGCAGAAGCCGCAGACACTCACCTGACCTCCTGTACCCACCAGAGTCCCACGCAGGGTTAAGGCAGCCTCTCTTTCTATGCCCGGCTGCAATAAAGCTCATGAAACATCATGGAGGTGAAACCAACTGACATTGAGGCACCAATGGGAAAATCATCTTTCTTTCCATCCAAACACAGCCCCAGAGGCAGCACAGCCCCGTGAATCATAGGATCATGGAATAGAATCATAGAACAGTTAGAGTTGGAAAGGACCTTCAGATCATCTAGTTCCAAGCCCCCACCATGGGCAGGGACACCTCCCACTAAACCATGGCACCCAAGGCTCTGTCCAACCTGGCCTTGAACACCGCCAGCAATGGAACATTCACAGCTTCCCTGGGCAACCCATTCCAGTGCCTCAGCACCCTTACAGTAAAGAACTTCTTCCTCATATCCAACCTAAACTTCCCCTGTTTGAGTTTGAACCCGTCACCCCTTGTCCTATCACTACAGTCCCTCATGAAGAGTCCCTCCCCAGCATCCCTATAGGCCCCCTTCAGATACTGGAAGGCTGCTCTGAGGTTTCCACGCAGCCTTCTCTTCTCCAGGCTGAACAGCCCCAACTTTCTCATCCTGTCTTCATACGGGACGTGCTCCAGTCCCTGATCATCCTCGTGGCCTCCTCTGGACTTATTCCAACACTTCCACGTCCTTTTTATGCTGAGGACACCAGAACTGCACACAATACTCCAAGTGAGGTCTCAGGAGAGCAGAGCAGAGGGGCAGGATCACCTCCCTCGACCTGCTGGTCACGCTGCTGTTGATGCAGCCCAGGATACGGTTGGCTTTCTGGGCTGCGAGCGCACACTGCAGCCGGCTCATGTTCAATTTCTCATCGACCAACACCCCTAAGTCCTTCTGCGCAGGGCTGCTCTGAATCTCTTCTCTGCCTCACCTGTAGCTGTGCCTGGGATTGCTCCAACCCAGGTGTAGGACCTTGCACTTGTCATGGTTAAACTTCATCAGGTTGGCATCAGCCCACCTCACAAGTGTGTCAAGGTCCCTCTGGATGTCATTCCTTCCTTCCGGTGTATCAACCAAACCACACAGCTTGGTGTCATCGGCAAATTTGCTGAGGGTGCATTTCATCCCACTGCCCATGTCACTGACAAGGATATTGAACAAGACCGATCCCAACACCGATCCCTGAGGGGCATCACTCGCTGCTGGTCTCCAGCTGGACATTGAGCCATTGAGCACACCACTCCATGGGGGAAGCCAAGTGGAGAGCAGTGATGGACCAGGAGGTCTGCACCCTGTGAAGCAGCGTTAGCTCCTCAATGGAGCAGGGATGGTCCCAGTGCAGCCAAAAGCGCCAGGATCACACCACACCTTTAGGATTACAAACCTGCTGATGTCCTCCATGTGAGCCACAGTCTTGCTGTGCTTTTGTGGAATCATCAGCCATGAACAGGTTATCATAGAAGTCAAACCTTCATACCATGGCTCATTACCCATCAGTTATAGAATCACACAACAGAATCAATGTAATAGCTTGGGCTGGAGGGCACCTTCAAAGCTCATCTTGTCCAGCCCCTGCAGTGAGCACAGGGACATCTTCAACTAGATCAGGTTACCCAGAACCATATCCAGCCTAGCCTGGAATGTCTGCACGGATGGGGCATTCACGTCCTCTCTGGGCAACCCGTGCCAGCGTTTTACCACCCTCTTTGTACAAAATTTGTTCTTCACATCCAGCCTGAATCTCCCTCTTTTAGTTTCAAACTATCCCCCTTGTCCTGTCACAACAGGCCCTGCTGGAAAGCCTCTCCTCATCTTTCTTATGGGCCCATTTTAAGAACTGAAAGGCTGCAATAACTATGATTAATAAGGTCACCCTGGAGTCTTCTTCAGGCTGAACAACCCCAACTCTCAGCCTTTCCTCACAAGAGAGGTTTTCCAGCCCTCTGATCATTTCTGTGGCTCTAATGCTCTGCAGTTTACTTAGTACCTAATGCAATGGCAGAAGTACTGCACATTTGCAAGGCCCATGGGGCAAATCTGGGCTGCTCAGAATCAGTGCTCATGGTGCACCTGGCCAGCACTGAGCCCTTGCACAGGAGCAGGCTCAGCACTGCTTTGCCAGAGCTGGTTTTGTAAGTACATCCCTGCAGTTGCCTCTCTCTGATTTCCTTTATTTACAGGAAATTTATTCACCGTTTGCATTGTCCTGCAGCTGCACC
Source organism: Myiopsitta monachus (assembly GCA_017639245.1). Taxonomy (NCBI): domain Eukaryota; kingdom Metazoa; phylum Chordata; class Aves; order Psittaciformes; family Psittacidae; genus Myiopsitta; species Myiopsitta monachus. The sequence goes on from CM029928.1 coordinate 25,223,053, forward strand.
CTGGGGAAGCTCTGCTCCTGGGTACTGTGCCAAGAGGCTCCCTGGAGCAACCTGCTGTTTGTCCCCTGCGTTAGCAGAATTTGCTGTGAAAACAAGATGAAAAGGCTGTGAAATCCCTCCAACAAACACAGCAGCTCCCGCTGCCGGCCGCTGACACTCAGCGCCATCCTGCCCCATCAGGCACCCATCCTGAAGGAAGCCTCTCAATAAAAAACCCTGGGGGCCCTCTCTTTCCCTTTTCCCCAGTATTTTTGTTCTCCTCAGTTTTTCTAAGGCTTGTCCCAGCTGGAACCAACATCCTGGCCAGCAGCCGCGGCACCGCCATGAGCCAGGAGCTGCAGGTCTGTCGTTCCCCTTTCATCCCCGATTAAAAATAAATAATAAATCAAATCAGTCCTTTTCCATGCCTGAGTTCAGCCGAGGCAATGCTCTGTTGGAGGAATACAAGGTACCGAAAGCAAATAAAGTGCAAAATAAAACAGCAACCCCGGGTTTCTGCAGCTTCTCAGCAAGCCAGGGCACTGGGAGGGGGTCCTCTCACAAGTGGCAGAGGGTCCTGGGAATCTTCATCCATGTCCTTTGTGTAAAGCCAAGTGAAATTTCCAGATTTCTCCTGGTGAACAAAAACTGTACAGCCCAAGAGGGCTGCTCCTGCAGAGGCTTCAAAGGGACCACAGCCAGGGACATGGAGCCTCCTATGGAGAGGTCTCCAGCAAAACTCCCTCCCGGGGTTTCCAGCTCCAGCCCATGGACTCCACAGCCAGCAGCAAGTTCAGCTTCTGAGAGACTTGCACTGGAAACAAAGCAGAGAATCCAGGTGAACATGAAAATGAAGCAAGTGGGGCTTTTCCCCACCTTGTGGTGCCTATTATTGGTGAGCCCCAGGCCAGCCAGGCTGGGCTGGTAGCACAAACACCAGGAGCTCCATTTCCAGTTATAAGCTAATTGTCCTTTTTAACTCTGCTAGGACTTGCTCATTTTCCTTGGTGTTTTTCTGCCCCTCAGTCTTTCTTAGCAAGTGCTCAGCAACACAGGACACTGAGTGCTGTCTGTATTTACATCATCAGAGCAGCAGTTAAAGCTCCCCAGACTCAATCCTTTAGTTCAGGGGCAGTTTCCAAACACCTGTGCTGGTCTCACACATCAATTTCTTCTCCAGCAGGCCCGGTCTGCTCAGGGCTCCCGGCTCCTATCGGCTCCATGAAGGACATGGAATTCTGGGCTTAGTTTTGTGAAGTCACACAGAGCAGGAGCGACCCAGCCTGCTAAAGCCCAAATGGGATGGTTTTGTGAGGATTTCGCTTACAACAAGCAGACGGGAGCTGCTGCAGCCAGGCTTTCAGCCCACTGGCCCCAGCCCTCTTCCCAAAGCAAACATTACAGCACTGAGAAGCAGAAATGAAAATTACTTCATGGATTTGCTATGGCCCTAAGCTTGTAGAAATTGAAAACAAGCTGGACTTCCAAGCCTTCATTTCCCAGGATCACAGGCTTTATTAGCAAGTTTCTCAGCACGGATTTTTTTACTCTACATCAAGCATAAGCCACAACCTGAAGTGACATTCAGATGGCCCTGTTCTGTTTTCCCACCCTCAAAAGTACTGGGGACAGCAACCCCAGTAAGCAGCACAGGCTTGAACAGGCAGCCCCAGCAGGGGCAGACTTGCCATGGCTACTCTCAAAGAACAGCATAGCACAGCCCAGCCACAAACACAGCTCACGTGGAGGCCTGTTCTGTGCTGATCACGGAATCGTTTGGTTAGAAGGGACTTTAAAACCCACCCAGACTCAACCCCCTGCCATGGGCAGGGACACCTTCCATAGAGCAGGCTGTGTCAAGCCCCTGTGTCCAGCCTGGCCTTGAACACTTGAACCTGCCAGGGATGGGGCAGCCACAGCTTTTCTGGGCACCCTGTGCCAGCACCTCAGCACCCTCACAGGGAAGAGCTTCTGCCTAAGAGCTCATCTCAGTCTCCCCTCTGGCAGGTTAAAGCCATTCCCCTTGTCCTGTCCCTCCAGGCCCTTGTCCAAAGCCCCTCTCCAGGTTTCCTGGAGCCCCTTTAGGCACTGGAGCTGCTCTGAGGTCTCCCCTTCAGGAGCCTTCTCTTGTGCAGGCTGCCCCAGCCCAGCTCTCTCAGCCTGGCTCCAGAGCAGAGCTGCTCCAGCCCTCACAGCATCTCCATGGCCTCCTCTGGACTCACTCCAACATTTTCATATCCCTCATGTGCTGTTGCCGCAGAGCTGGATCAGGACTGCGGGGGGGGCCTCCCTAGGGCACAGCAGAGGGGCAGAATCCCCTTCCTTGGGCTGCTGCTCATGCTCCGGATGAGCATGAGCAGCACACAGGGGGGTTCTGGGCTGCAAGCACACACTCTGGGGTCAAACAACCAGAAGCATCTAATCAGCGAGTTGCTCTTCAGTTTCTCCAGCACCTTTCCAATGTTTAACATATTGCTACAATCACCCCGTTTCATCCTTGGCTATGTCAAGACGACACCACACTACAATTGCAACTCTGAAACAGTACAGGAACGCAGTTTTGGCTTCCAGAGGAAGGGGAACAGAAGACGTTCTGCTGCATCCCACATATTTAGTGTTCTTTCCAGCCTCTTGGTCCCTGCAGCCCCCATCCACTCCTGCAGCTTTGCAAAAATCCCAGCCACACTAAGCTCAAACAGAGTGGCAGGTCCCCATAAAGTAACCAGAATAATTTCCAAATAGATGATTAATCCACTAAGGCTGGGGGGAACCATCCCTTTTTCCCCATACCAAGAGGCTAGCACAAATTCAGCAACGTGTCAGGAAGTGATCGCACCTGTAGAAAGTGCTCTGCTGCATCTCAGCACAGCACTGCCTCTTCCTCCAAGCACTGCAGGGCCCTGGCAGAGTCAGAGTCCGAGTGACAGGGTTATGTCAGCACCATCATTTATTTGAAGAGGGAGCACAGCCCTGAGGAGAGGCAACTGATACTCCCATTCTGCAGCATGGTAGGACAGAACAGCCTCACAGAGAGCAAGGGGCCACCTCCCAACACAGGTCACCCCAAAGCACATCTTCCACAAGCACACAACACCCTCCCCCTCCTCCCACAGGGAAAGGGTACCACTCCATCTCCTAGGGAAAGTCAGGAGACACCAGGCATACAGGAACCTTCACAAAAGCTATTGCTGAGGTACCAGCATGAGATCCAGGCAGGCTTGAGAGGCGAGGCCAGGCTGGCCTCCACTGCCTGCTGCACACACTGCTCTGAGGTGGAATGCTGCTTGTCTGCTGCTGCTTCTGCCAATGTTTTGCAGACAGAGGTCTTGCTGTTTGCTCTCCAAACCTGCCTCCTTGGTCTTTCCAGTATGGTCCCCAAACTTGCATTCCACACATTAGCCAGCAGTTAGCCGAATTCATTACAGTATAGATCTACCTGGGAACAGAAAGGAAAAACATCCACCCCACACTAAGGCCTGGCAGAGGAGAGCTTTTCCCCATGGTTCCCCCTCCACTTATAGAAAAAACAAAGATAAAAAAGCAGAACAATCCTTCATTATAAGATTAAGGTCCTTGAGGTGTGAGTCTGTTTCAACATGCCCAAAAACTGTCGAGCTTTCTCCTGCATGAAGAGTTGGTCTCTGGTTCCACCACAGGCTACCACTTTCCAAGCCCTGGTCATCTACAGCGGGAAAAGAAAGCAAGTGTACAACACAGTAAGGGGAGAGGACAAACATTATGACAACTTCCTTTTTTTAAAGGCTGCAAAGATAAGTAAACTATTATCTGCTATCCAAGAGAAATAAAATATTTGCCTTAGGAGCACCCATCTTTCAACCAGGAGGAACTTGCACATTGCCAGTTACTGACCTCAGCTGAGGTGGCGATTTCAGGCAAAGGAAGGTTACATTCAGGAGCTTCTTAGGCAAATGCTCCATTTCAGAACAAGTCTCGTGCCCTTTCAGGGCTTTCCCCTACCTGGCTTGAGACAAAACCCACAAAGTACAAACTAGCTAATGCTCCTTGTGTGGAAGAGGTTCCAGAGGGATATAAGGAATTCAAGAACAGCTTTGGGGTTTATTCCTAACCAGTTAAATTCCTACAGGAGATGGTCAGCCCAGGTCTAGATTAGTAAAAGACCATCCTCAACTGCAATTTGGTGCCTTCAGTTTCAGCACAAAGGAGCAGCTGAAAAAACAGGTGTGCTTCAGTCACTGCATGCAGAAAGGGCACCTATGACATGGTTTTGCACTCCAGGAAAACCCCTGCAAATTATCTGATAAATGCAGCCAAGAGATACGGTGTCCTGATCTGGAAATACCAACTGATACGCACTGCAGCATACCAGAGCTCAAGCTTCAGCGCTTGCAGTAAGAACAGCCTGTGCAGCCAACAGCATGGCTTTGGGTTCAGCCAGGGCTAGAAAAGCTTCCTTAATAAATAACTGCCACTGCTAACACCACCAGTCCAGTACAATAAAACCCAAGAGCCCCGCAATACCACAGACAGCACTGCTGTTCTTGGGCAATGGAGTTTCACTGCATATCTATACTCAGATATAACCACATATCACCACACAAGCTGCCTTACTGTCACCTTCAAGTCATTCCCAAAGCTTTATTTACGCAGATATATTAGCTCTGAGAGCAACATGACCCTAACACAGGACAGGAGAAGAAATGGAAGTGTTTAAGTAGGGTTTGAGAAGGGGACGGAATTACTCTGGCTGAGGAGTACTTATTTGTCAGAAGAAACAGCTTTCACAACAGCTCTAATCCAGGGACAGATGCAACCCCCTCACTGCAGTGTCTCATTAAGACTGAGCCAATGCTTTTCAGTGAAGACAACACTGCATTAGAGCTCTTTCTGGGATGTGAAAACCACCCACTCTAGCTCCTAGTTGCAGTTTCACAACCCCCTCCAAGCAGAGCACATATTTCCACCCTCATTCAAGCTACAAGACAACCCTGATGACTTGGCCCAAGAAAACATCTGCACAATCATGGTCCAAATTCCCTTCTCTGTGCTACACTGGCTAACAAAGCAAGTATACCCCACACACACTTACGCACTCTGCCTGCAAATACTTCAAGTGGTGAAGATTTTAAGGAGAGCACGAGAAACTGCTTATGCCCCAGAGGGCATTTGTAGGCTGCTGTGACTCTAGCTCAACCCAGATACAACTGTGTGGAACAGGGTAGCAGTAACACCACCAATGTCAGCATAAGCCACAAGGTGGCACACTGTACTCATCATGGGCTCAAGCAAACGGCAGGACAAAGCCAGCTTGTGCTGCCTACAGCATGCAGCCTTCACTGCAACCTAGAAACACCCTAAAAATCACAGGGGTGAGAAATACATTTTGGAGCTTCAATCCCTTGCTCCTCTTCCTGAGGAGGGGGGACAAAGGCTGCCCTAGCAGCTCACCTCCTGACTGAGGGAAGAATAGCTGCAGGGCTTACCGGTGCTGGTGGTCTGAAATGGCTGGGCATTTTCCTGCAGGACATTTTCTCTGGCTGCACTTGCACAAAGGCTCTGTTGAGCAAACCACTGTCGTTCTTCCTGCTTGAGGAGGAAAGGTTTAGGGACCTCGCCAGGAAATTCACAGGCTGCAAAAAGGAAAGAAGTTAATTTGTCCGAACAGTGCTGATGTGGCCTGGCCAGAAGACCAGCTAACAACTCCAGCCCTTTATCCACATCACACATGCTGCTCAAAGGCAGCTAAAGGTGGCAAAGCTCCCACCACTGTCTTGCACAGGGTTTCACTGTGAGGGTGGTGAGGCACTGGCACAGGGTGCCCAGAGAAGCTGTGGCTGCCCCATCCCTTGGCAGTGTTCAAGGCCGTGTTGGACACAGGGGCTTGGAGCAACCTCCTCTAGTGGAAGGTGTCCCTGCCCACGGCAGGGGGTTGGAACTGGATGAGCTTTAAGGTCCCTTCCAACCCAAACCAGTCTGGGATCCTATGATTCTTTGGAGCAGAAGCTAACTCTGTCCCTGCTCTGAGCACAACACCCCTCACCTGAGCTCTTTTGAAGCAGACAGTCTTGGGGAGGGCAGGCGTACTTTGTGTCATATCTTCATCCACAATATCTAGCGCCAGAGACTTCCGGACCTTCTTGATGGGACTCCTGCGCAACTGGGGGGCATAGAAAAGCAAGTGTCAACATGAATCAGCCTGTGAACTGCCATCTTAACAGCCCAGGGTGCACACAAGCTCACGTCAGCCCAGACCTGCACTGCTCTAACATCTCCCCACCACATGGCACAGCAATTTCCAGAGTGCCTCCTGGCACCAAGAGCCACAGGTTTATAAGAGGAAGCCTCTTTCAGTAGGAAAGAGAGGCCGCCAGAACTGAGCCAACAGACACTGCATACATGCCCACAGCATTCTGGGAGCCAACTTTCCACAGATGCTCCAAGTGTGCCATGGTGTCTCCTATGGGTTAGGGACATGTGTCTCTCCTAGGATGCCTCAAGCTCAGCAGAAACCAGGACATAGCTGGCAGGATTTTAAGCAGGCCTTAACCTCAAGCACCTCTTGCTGATTAAAAGACAGCAGCCACAGGCCAAACACTTTTGGGCATCAACAGTTGTATGAACAAAACCAGCAAAACACCCCTAACAGCATAGAAAAGCTCAGCCACAGGTATTAGATGCAAAATCAGCTCACTCCTTGTTTCCTCCTCTGTTTCTCAGGCTTCACATCATCCTCTATGATAAGTTCAATGCCAGCTTCACTTCGGAGCACCTCTTTCAAGTCTTCTTCCAGGTGAGGAGTCTGGGGCTGGTGTGAAAAGGCAGCGAGAGAACATAAGACAGTCAAAATCTGTATGCTGAACAGACCCACAGGCATTTCCCTCAAGGGGTAATGGGGTGAGAGAAGCACACAGTGGGAAGGCAAACACAACTTATTTACTTCCCAGCTGGAATGACAAGATTTCTGCTAGCCTGACAGATTTACAGGATCTCCAAGTATGAGAGCCTCTTATCAGCTGAACCCCAAAGCGCCATCAAGAGACCAGTATGCACAGAAGGCCTGAGATGCTGGAAACTGCCATCCCTACAACACCCACATTAGGAGACCCAGCTCCCTGGGATGCCTAGGTAGATTGTTTCCTTGGTTTCCCTTAAGTTCATCAGTAGTCAAGCACTGCAGCCTGATTCAAGGTCATAGAATCATAGAATAGTTAGGGTTTGAAAGGACCTTAAGATCATCCATTTCCAACCCCCTGCTATGGGCAGGGACACCTCCCACTAAACCATGGCACCCAAGGCTCTGTCCAACCCAGCCAAAGATGTTGAACAAGACTGGTCCCAACACTGATCCCTGAGGGTCACCACTCGTTACTGGTCTCCAGCTGGACATTGAGCCATTGACCACAACTTTCTGTGTGTGGCCATCCAGCCAGTTCTTTATCCACCGAGTGGTCCACCTATCAAATTGATGTCTCTCCAACTTAGACGTGTGGGACAGTGTCAAATGCTTTGCACAAGTCCAGGCAGATGACATCAACTGCTCTACCCCTGTCCCATCAGTTCCGTAGCTCCATCATAGAAGGCCACCAGATTGGTCAGGCAGGATTTCCCCTTAGTGAAGCCATGCTGGCTGTCACCAAGCACCTTGTTGTTTTTCATGTGCCTTAGCATGCCTTCCAGGAGAATCTGCTCAAAGAGTTTGCCAGGCACAGAGGTGAGGCTGACTGGTCTGTAGCTCCCCAGCTCATCCATTTTCCCCTTCTTGAAAATGGGGGTTATATTTCCCTTTTTCCAGTTGTTGGTTTGGCATTTTTAGCTGGTTTACAGCGGAGCTAAAAGTCCTGTGGCTACTTACCACGGCATGTTCACCATGACAAGGTCCCCCTCACCCCTCCCACCTCAGCCTGGCACTATGAAAACTGCTCTGATATAGCACACTTAACAGCTAGCTCACGGCTCTTCTGCAATGTACCCCATGTCCCCTTTGCATTCATTCTGCTTCTGCCACGAGCAAGTGGCAGACCCACCCAATAATTACCAGAGGCCTGATTGGTCCATATTTCTCCAGGGCATTTTTGAAAGGCGTGGGGGTGTGAGGTGTATTGTCCACCACATACTTCTGATCTGGTGTGACAAACCTGGAAGCAGAAAAAACAAAGAATCAGACATGCTGCAACCCACACAAAATAAATCCCTGTCCTTGCAAGCCCTGTCATGACATGAGCCACCTGCAGAGTCTCACGTGGAAGGAGCGGCAGAAGCCATCCTGACCTGGCAGGACTGTCCCTGTGGTGCAAACAGGACGAAACAGGAGCTTTCAGTAGGGAAAATAATCCTCCAGACGTGTCAGCCCTACTGCTCCATCCTACCAGCTACGAAGCACCCTTGTCAGAAAGCAGTATACACCCTGGCATAGGCAACACACAGCTCAGCAGCCCAGCCTTATTCTGCACTGCTTCTGCTGGCGGATCTGCTCAGGCCCAGCCTGAGCTTGTGAGCGCCAGAGCTGGACCAGCAGAATTCCTGAGTGTAAATGCACTGAGAGCAGCCCAGCCAGTTCATGTACCTGGATGGGGAAGCTGCTCCGGGCCATACCAACACCACAGTGGTTTTGCTGACACAACCAGCACCTCCTAACACTGTGCTGCTTCAGACCACCAGCAAAGCACCACCTGTGCAGACCATCCCTTCTCACCTGCCTGGTACAGTGCCCTGGGTAACCATCACCCTAGAGTGCTCCTCAGGTCAGGCAAATCAGAGGGTGCAGAGCTCAAGGAATGGGTCTGAACAGCTCGTTAAGGAAATCAAATCCCTTCCCTGTTGGCACACAGGGAAGGAAGAAGGGCTCAAAGCACAGCAGCATTTCCCAAACGAAGGCAACACAGAAGGCAACAACCCACCCAGCAGCCAAGCACAACGGTGGTTCCTGGGCTATTGCTCCAATCAGCCTGGACACTCGACCCCTGCAGCTCAGAGAAGAGCAGTCTTTGGAGGAAATGCTGCTTTAAAGAAGACCCCTGACCCCCTCTCAGCTGTGCCAGTACAAGTCTGCTTGAATTGGACCAGACTCCTGTGTGGAAAAGGACAATGCTCAGGAGACGAGGAGGAAAGGACTTACGCTGAGTTCTTCTGGAGCAGAGGGGTCTTGTCCCTATGCAGAGGAGTGGTGACAATCACCTTCTGACTACACACAGGTGTGGAAGTCAGAGATGGATTCTCCAGTTCAAGTGTATCCTGTTTGGTCCAAAAGTTTAAGAACTGCAAAGCACCGGAAAGAAAGAGAAGACAGTCTCAAGCATTCCAGCATAGTATCACCAGTCATTACTTTTTCCTAAATATGAGGGAAAACCTAAAATAGGGACAATCCTCCCATACGGAGTGGCACAAGAGTGATCAGTCCCAGTATAAACCTGGATGACTCTTACAGTCCCGTGCATGGATACACATGTGAAAGTTGCCAGAAGGTGCCTCACACCTCTAAAGGTTATTCACTTCCCATAAGGGATGAACTGATACGACTACAAGCATCTATAAGGTGGGAGAGAAGTCTCTCCTTGCACTGGTCCAGAAAAGGCCAAGCAAAACGGTGGAGGAATAAACCCAGCTCACCAAAGGTCTATTCTGGCCTCAGGATGACAAATGTGAAGGAAGACACAAGCATGGACATAACACAAGAGCATTCAAGATAACAGAGTTTACACTGAGCCACCTTCAGCCTGAGCTGTGAGAAAACTACAAATTGTCTCATCTCTGCTGGGATTTTAGTTCGTGACAGCTAAAAAGCGACAATTTTACTCCCATAAGGGATGAGGCTTGCACCCAAGGACCCATAAGGAGAGAAGAGCTCTACGTGTTACATTCACTGCTGGCAGAAGCTCAGCCTTGCAAGGCAGGACATGCCGTTTGCCTTCTCAAATTCACTCGAGGCCTTTCACACTCTACAGAGCTGCACATTTCAGGTCCTGCTACGATATCCCAGTTCTTGCTGGCTTTGCATTTGAGGTCATAGAATCTCAGACTGGTTTGGGTTGGAAGGGACCTTAAAGCTCTTCCATTTCCAACACCTGCCACGGGCAGGGACATCTTCCACTAGAGCAGCTTGCTTCAAGCCCCATCCAACCTGGCCTTGAACACTGTCAGGGATGGGGCAGCCACAGCTTCTCTGGGCACCCTGTGCCAGTGCCTCAGCACCCTCACAAGGAAGAATTTTTGCCTAAGATCTCATCTCAGTCTCCCCTCTGGCAGGTTAAAGCCATTCCCCTTGTCCTGTCCTTGTAGGCCTTTGTCCAAAGCCCCTCTCCAGGTCTCCTGTAGCACCTTTAGCCTCTGGAAGCTGCTCTAAAGGTCTCCCCTTAAGGAGCCTTCTCTTCTCCAGGCTGAACCAGCCCAGTTTTCTCAGCCTACCTGCAGAGCAGAGCTGTTCCAGCCAGCTCCACATGCCTCTTGTGTTGGGGGGCCACAGAGCTGGACAATGCACTGCTGGACAATGCACCCTCAACACAGGTGTCAGACTGCCCTGTTGTACTTTCCCATGTACTGCCCTAGGCTGCAGAAACAGCAGAAATAAAGGCACAGGTAGGCAGGGTCTGAACAACAGAGCAGCTGTGGGAACTGTGCTGCAGAACCCAACAGCCTTTATTCTGTTACATAGACAGAACTCCACCATATCAATATATGAGACAGTAGTGGGTTTGAACACCACAGTGCTCAGAGATGATGTACGCTGGGAGAATGGTTGGACCCAATGATCTTGAAGGCCTTTTTCAACCTGGTTGATTCCATGACTCTGTTCACCACATTTGTGGACACTGTAAGAGTCATGACAAAGGCTGAAAGATCAGAGTCCCTTTTGTAATGAAGGCAAGCCCAGGAGCATTTTCCTGAGCACAGCAACACAAAGATCTGCACAAGGCATATGCTGCTGAGACTGCCTGTGTGACTTAACTGGAAACAAACAGGGAAAGCCACTTGCCACTGTTGCTGCTCTGTTACCCACAGCTAGGGCAGCAATGCCCTGGGGACAAAAGCGCCCCTGGGACAGAAGCAATCCCACAGTGGGCAGGCATGTACATCTTCACAGTGGTGCTTCTGTATCACGGTGAGGACACACCCTGCCCACCACTCAGGGTGGCTGAGCTTCCTGATGCTGCAAGCACTCCCAGAGGCAGGCAGAAGCTGCTGCTCCACAGGAAGGGCAGCAATTAAGACAAGCAGTGCCGGTACCCAGGCAATACATCTTGTTTTAGCAAAGAGACATACAGTGAACACTGGCACTGGCCCAGTTCAAGGGAGGAGAAGCACAAAACTGACAGAGCTGATGGGAACACAGAGTATTAAGGTGAGTAGATAGAACATTAACATGCTTATTAGCTCACAACCAGAGGAGCAGCTTGACTGGGCTCTGGCATTGCTCCATACCTGAGATGGAGAGAAGGGCAGTGTCTTGACAGGGGTGTTCTTCGGTGTCATACTGTTGCAGGAGTCAAGGAAGGAAAGGCTGGTGCTGGTGACGTTCTCTGTGACTGGGGAGAGTGTGATCTTCCTCTTCTTCTGCCTCTTCAGCACAGAGGGTGGCGTGCCAAAGCTCACCTCTGCATGTGGTGAGATGGGGATGAGCTCCCCTTTGCTGCCCTTGCTCAGGTCAGAGATGGTGTGGCCATCCAGCCGGTATTCAGTCACATTGGGCAGGGACGATGTTGGTTTGCTGGGGGTTTGCCTCACTGGGCTGCTGCTGCTGCTGGCAGAGGGTTCCTCAGGCAGGTCAAACTGGGTCAGATCACACCACCCGTCTGGGTCCTACTCACAAGGGAAATCATCAGAAGCAGCCCAGGAAGGAAAGCTGAGCAGATGGTAGAGATGCAGATAGAAACTGGGAGGTGAAATAAGTGGGGTGGGTGGAGTGGTGTGAGATTGCACCAGCTTTTGCAATGAGACTGGCTAGAGGAGAGCTGAAGCCCTCCTCTCTGCTGCCAGCTCAGCTGAGAACATGAGCAGGGAACTGACCCAACTGAAAGCTGCTGCCTGTGCATAGGGCTGATTTTTTCTATTTACAGAAGATTGGTTTCCCAGTTCAGTTCATAGCACAGCTGCACAAACAGCTGGTCCCCCACACAGAGGAGACAAAGAAGCAGCTGGGAATAGCTCTGGGTACAGGGGCTGAATGAAGTGACTGTCACTCAACACCAAACCCTAGTCTTTGGTACATCAGTACAGCTGGACACAGGGCTCAGCTAAAAGCAGATTAAAAATAAACAGACCAGTTCAGCTATTGTCTGCTTCACAGCTCAACCCTACCAACAGCCAAAGTACCATTCAAGCAGGCCCCTAAGGACCCCCAGATGGGCCATTAAGCCTTGGGAATGGACTCTCAGTCCTTCTGTACAAATGCAAAGTGCATCCTTCACAGATAATCAGCTCATAAGCTCCTCAGGCAAGCTGGGTGCTTCAGAGAGGTCCTCCCTCTGAAGGCAGCAAAGTGCTCTCTTGATTCGAGCCAGCCTTGTGTCCTGGCATGCCTGCCACCCTAGGGACCTCCAGCACTGCTTGACTGACCAAAATTACTAGTTTCAGTAAAGCTACCTCCATTGAAATCAAATGGTGTTATCATCCCAGTGTGAAGGAGTCTGTCCTGCACACTATAAGTGGGCCTGGCCTACTCCCAGTCTGTCCTGTCCTACCCCATCCCATAACAGGAGGAAAAAGAAAGCCAACAAGCACAGGCCTGAACCCTTAGGAAAGGGAGAGCTGGGGATACTGCCTGATAAAGGAGGGTTGAGATCAGGTTTACCAGCATCTTCAGCCTCCCACACCAGCAGAGCCCACCCATAAGGACATCAACCTAGGAGAATCTGCAAGCCCAGAGCAATACTCACAGAGCTGGGAAGGCCTAATCTAGCCCTAGCAAAGAGACATGGTTCACAGCACACAGCTGAGCAAGGGGAAAGGCTGAGATTCGGTCCCTCGTCATTACCTGGAAAAGCAAGGATCTGTTACTTACGGATTCAATCATGTCCAGAGCTTCACTGAAGGCTGGTCCAGATGCTGGGTACAAACAGCTGGCAGTTTCCACAACCCATTTGTATGGTGATGTGACAAGTGACGAGGCATCCTCAGGCACTGCATCATCTGGGGTCCCCTCAGCATTATGCTCTGCCAGTTCCGTGGCTGGCAACTCTGAGCACAGCTCCTGTACACCAGCCACTTCCTCGTCACTGACATCCTCTTCCTTTATTTCAGAGATATTGACTGGCCAGTTGGGCAGGATGCTCTTTGCACATACAACAAAGGAAGAGCAACCTTTAGTACAAACTAAGGAAATAAATGTCCTAGGGACAAAGAGCAAGGGTCCTTGGACACATTCTGCTCCATCTGCTTTCCCACCAGCCATTCAGTTTGTTTCCCATTCCTGTTCTTCCTCACTGCTCTGTCCCACACGCCATTCAAACAGAAGTCCATAAAGGATAAACATGTTTAATTAAAGGTTTTACTTAACAGTATCCCAGGAGAAAGTTAAACAAAGGCTAAGCAGGCAGCACTAATTCTGCACTTCCTAATTCCCAAGAGCCTGCCTTGGAAAACTACATTTTTTCTTCATGAAAAAGGTGCACTTTCCCTGCTTCACTTTTTTTAGTGGAAAGGAGCAAAACACCTCCTTATCATACCTCCCCCATTGTCTGGAGCAGCCTCCTTCTTCCACCAGCGACAGCACTACAGGGCCAAAACAAAAGTAATCTGTCTCTGAGGCAGATCTGATACTGGAGTTGGCAAGATACCAGCACTAGCAGACTGCTGTTCTCTGCCTGCATAACACACTCAGGCTGGCATTACACCTCTGGCTCCTGGAGGGAGAGATCTCCTAAGAGCCAGTCTCTTGGAAAAGGCTGGGAGAAGGCACAGACTGTTTCTGAAAACATCAGGCTGTGCCAAAGGCAATGGGAAAGGCAAGAGGAGGGTGGCTGGACAGCTCTGACCTACATTGGCAGAGCAGGGGACTGGCCCAGGTGCATGCTGCAAATGTGCTGGTGCAATACCTGGCTCCCAGCTTTTGTTTGACTTTGGCTCTCCTTCTCATCCACCTCCACAAGCAAGTAGAGTGACCTGGACTCCTTAGTTTCATTGAGGAAGCCTCCTGTGTCTACCTTTCGCTTGATGGTGGAGTTCCAATGATTCTTCACAGCATTGTCAGTCCTGCCAAGAGATCAGAAGGAAAAAGAAGTCACCATTTACAGCAGCTTTAAAGCACAGCTAACAGCTCCTACATGCTCTCCAGCCCCATCCTTGAGCTCAACACATGGATTTCCACAGGCCACCCAGCTGCAAAGGCACCAGTGAGCAATGAAGTCCTACCTCCCAGGCAGCAGCTTGGCAATCTCCGCCCAACGATTCCCCAGCACCTTGTGGGCCTCAAAAATGATGCGATCCTCCTCCTCTGTCCACGAGGACTTCTTCACCTCAGGGTTCAGGTGGTTATGCCACCGCTCCCGGCATTGCTTCCCTAACCGCCCTTTCAGGTGCTTGGCTATCAGGGTCCATTGTTTGGTGCCGTACTTTTTAACCAGCTCAATTACCTTTGAAGAGAGCGGGAGGAAAATAAGGAAATGGAATAAGGGAAGGGAAGTTCAATATAGCCATCTTCAAGTTTTGCTCTTCACCTCTCTTGGGACCAGGCAGAGCCAGTCAGAGAAAGGCCCCTTTGGAGAAAAAGCTGGAGGGAACCAGCACTGACAATCAGGTGTACTAACACTTGAAAGAGCAATGGTTCAGCCAAATTTCTGGAAGAGGCTGCTTCCATGCAGAGATTTTGCCACATAGCATGTGTGAAGGCAGAGGACTGCTCATAGAAGATGGGTTGGAGATGGGGCACCAGGGGCAGAGGGCCCCAGATGTAGAAAAACAAGCCCACTTCTGAGCAAGGGCCAAGTCCCACGTACTCCAAGGCTCCTCTGCTCTCCCTCTTACCAAGGACAAGGCCACATGAAAACAGACCCCCACCAGCTTTGCACTGGTCTACCCACTGGGTGCAGCCTCCTCTAGTAGTGTCCTACAGCAGACATGCCAGGGCTCCAGCTCCATGCCCTGCTAGCATCATGATGTGCAGTAAGAACTCCAAAGCATAAACAAGCCACATTCACGTAAGAGCCATGCACTTGATCACTTCTGCTCGAGGCTCAAGTGCAAATGCTTCTGAGTACGGAATCTATTCTGAACCCCTGCAATATGTCCACAGCACAGTCAGGACGAAACAATTTACTGCCTGCAGTGTTCAGCCCACAAAAATCATAGAACCATAGAATAGTTTTTGTTGGAAGGGACCTTAAAGCTCATCCAGTTCCAACCCCTGCCACTGGCAGGGACACCTTCCACTAGAGCAGCTTGCTCCAAGCCCCAATCCAACCTGGCCTTGAACACTGCCAGGGATGGGAAAGCCACAGCTTCTCCAGACAACCTGTCTTGCTACAATCATAGAGAAGTGCTTCTTCTTAATGTCTAATCTCAAGCTCCCCTCTGTCAGTTTGAAGCCATTCCCCCTTGTCCTGTCACTACAACCCCTTGTCAAAAGTCCCTCTCCAGATGTTCTGTAGGCCCCTTTAGGCACTGGAAGACTGTTATAAGGTCTCCCCAAAACTTAGAGAAGAATCTGAAGAATTCTCAAAGAGCATTTCTACTCTGGCCAGCTGTGCTCAACTGAAAGGTGCTGGTAGACAGGTGATGCCCACAGAGCTTTTAGCTCATAACAAATGTCCCTACTTCAGACTCGTCTATCAGGCACAGAAATATGGACCAAAGACACCAAAGTGAGGCACAGGCAAAGGAGCTGGAGTGCTTGCAGGGTAAAGCAATATGCTGAGTCAGGGGAAAGCTGAAGCCTGGCCTGGCCAAGATGGGTAGGGTGGCAGAGTCAAGACATGCAAAGGGAAGAGCAAAGCAGGCAGCAACAGCTCTGCTGTAGGAAGGTAGAATGACATAATGAGAACCTTCCCTAGGATGTGCTTAACAAAACACACAGATGGGAGGCAAGGGGGACTGTAACAGCCTGTAATGGGATCAAAAGGGAGAGAAATGGGGGAGCAGAAGTGTTACAGAGAATCTGCCAAACTAGGACATTTAGCAGCAAAAAAACTTGGTAGAAGTTAGAAATCATCCCAATTTCTCTTAAGCCCATCCAGATGAGTCTGTCTGAGCTGGCCCTCTCAGCTCATTTTGGAATCAGCAGAGAAAGAGACTCACAGAAGTCACAGTTCACCTAGCAGGCCTACTGAGGCACGGGGAAAAAAAGTTTTCTTTTCCCTTAGATCTAACATGGCCAGGTAAGGTGGAGATCTGCCAGCAGGCAGATAAATTAATTCCCTTTTCCGCTCCCTCACTTGGTAGCCTACTGTACCAGTACCATGTGTGAAAGGGAGATGAAGATGCCTAGACCTGCTCTTGCACATCACAGCCATGCTTGCATTAGGCTGCTCAGAACAAGTCAGACTGCCTCTTTAACTGTTACCCACCCTTGGAAAAAACTATGCACAGTTTACTAAAAGACCCAAGGGTCTTTCACCTCCTTCCTCTCCCCAGACAGTCACAATCCAACACTCAGATCCTCTCAGCCCTAACTTACCTTTTGGTCCTCCTCTTTGGTCCAAGGGCCCTTAACCAAGTCTGGATTCAACACTCGCAACCACCGGTACTGGCACTGCTGATCACTGCGGTTCTAGGAAAAGGTACAATAGCCACGTGTTAGACTGGAGGCTCCAACAACACCTACAACAATTGCAGTCTCCACACACACAGGCTGGCCCACAGAAAGCCTTCAGAAGCACATGGAGAATACATACTATGACTAGGGCACAGAAGCCTCAATTTCTCACCCCACCTCAAGCAGACTCGCCTTTGAAAGGCCTCTATACAAGAAGGATGTCTCCCTGCTCTGCAGGAGCACCAATTCACAGCCTGGGGCTTCAGTCACAGAGCAGAGTTCCACTGTGCAAGGAGCTGCACAGACACACAGAACCAGCAATGAGCACAAGAAGCAACATGCAAATATTGACATTCCCATCTGAGAGAAGGGTCACTTACAGGAAAGTGACTGGCCAGGAACTTCCAGTCATTCTGCCCATAATGTCTTACTAACATCTTCAGCTGCTCATCCTGCAAAGAGCAAAGACATCCACTGAGGCAACACACACCACAGGCACCCCTGGGCTGACAGCATCAAGAGAATGAGCTAGATCTTTTGAACTATCAAGAAGGGATTTTTTTGGCATTCTGCATTCAGAGGACAAAGGTAGTTAGCACCATCCTTTAGCAGCGCTCCAGTACATGGAACCCAACTGGAACACACTGTCTGTTTCTGGACTCTGTACTAGGGTGAGCTCATACAGCGAGTAAAACGAGCTCAGCTCTACTCCAGTACAGTCTGGTTCAAATGCTGTGAGCAAGCCTACCTGCTTATCTAGTCCCAGTACAGCCCTGACCAGACAGTCCATTTCCCAGCTCAGCCACTGCTCATGCCTGGCCAAGACAGCTAAATGGTTTAAGCGTATCAGCACCAGGCCAGTGGTTTACTGTCTTTCAGCACTATGGGGCTCTACAGCATTTCTTTTACAAACCTTTTTAACGGTCCAGGTGTGGGGTCCAGCTCACAAAAAGCTGATGTAGGTGCCTTGCCTGTGTGCTCCAGCTGGGCAAACAGAGGCATGAAATAATTCTCTGTCCCACATGAGCCTAAGGCTTTGATCCCTGCATAAAGACCACCTTAGTTGGTGTTCATACCCCAGAGGAAACGGGACATCTTTCAGTTTTCACACAGAACAAAGACGGAGGATCTGGGAGGACAGAAGAGAACATTCCAACTAATTTCAGGCTCTCAGCCAGGATGACTAAGCCATGATCCCAGTAGCCTTAACACTCCCTTCTTTTGCTAGAAAAAAGGGAGCATATTTTCACATTCAGCTTGCTTGAGGTCTCAGCCATCCTCCGGAACCTCTCTGCTGACCAGAGCGCTGCAGGCAGCAGCTCCTTTGCTCAGGGCTTACAAGCTTAACCTAAAGTGGTTGGTGCTCTTGCCCTCCAGGCTACACTTCAAACCTCCCTGAGTCCCCTGGCCTCATTAAGACCTCAGCTCACACCAGCAGAACAGACATAGGGTCTTCTCCAGTAGCAAGACAGCAGGAGGTGGTGTCGTGGCTGCCAGATGAGGACTGTAGTGGAGGCATCCAAGCCCCAGATGCCATGGCAGAGGCCTACCTCAAGGTACCTCCTCTCAGCTAGTGCCAAGCTCTCACTCACCTCTTCTTGCGTCCACTTGACTTTGCACCTGCCATCCCGCTGCTCTGGCACATCCTGGTCAGCGTCTTGGTAATGCAGCTCATCCTGGTCCTCACTAGAAATAAATAAAAGAGAATTATAATTATCACCTCTGATAAAAAGGCAACAGAGCTCCAAGAGCAACCTGCACTTCCCAAAGCAGAGCCCTGGATCTATTCTCTTCCAGCACTGAGTTCTGAACACCTCACATTCACTCTGACACCCCAAGTTTAAAGCAGTCCCAGAGCTTTGTACTCTCGGTGCACACCAGCAGTTTTTATGCTGCTGGGAACAAGGGAAGGCACATTTATCTTGATTTCCTCCCCCTTCTGCCCCTCTGGAAAGGCTTTTCATTTAGGGACTGGCACCATTTCCCCTCCTTACCACTCACCGATCTCCCGGACTGCTGGACTAAAGAGGGATAGGAACAGTGCACACACACCCCCCTCCCCCAAGCTCTGTCCATCGCCTGCCGTAGCGCCTCAGACCTGCCCTACCACTGCCCTGCCCCCGAGCAGTTAAAGCCAGGCCCGCAACCCGCTCACAGACAGAGCCGAGCGGGGCCTGGGGAATACGGAGGCCGGGGTACGAGCCCGCCGCCCCGCCGGAGAGCGGGAACGGCGGCCCGGGGTGGATCGCGGAGCGGAGCAGCAGAGGAGGACGGCAGGATGCGCCCGCACCGCGGCCGGGTGGGCTCCGGGACAACGGCACTCACCCACGGCCGCGGCGCGACATGGCGGGCCGGGCGGCGGCGGCGGCGGCACTTTCCTATCTCGCGCCAACGGCGCCCCCCCGCCGCGCGGGGCCGGACCGCGCATGCGCACTTCCGCCTCCCGCCCGCACAAAGAGGCGCGCGCGGAAAAGCGCCCGCCCGCCCCCTCCGCGGGGAGTTCCCGCGGCCCCGGAGCCCGTCCCGTCCCGTCCCGTCCCGTCCCGTCCCGTCCCGTCCCGTCCCGTCCCGTCCCGTCCCGTCCCGTCCCGTCCCGTCCCGTCCCCGAGCGCCCCAGCGCCTCTTTCAGCAGGCAGGGCGGGGCAGGAGGATTCCGCACCCCCACTCCCCTCCCGACAAGATCCGCAGCAGGCCTCCAGGAACGCGGTTTGGGGTGCAAAGGGAGCCCCTCAGGCCGTGCCCTGGCTTAGCTCCGGGAAGTGGTTTGCTTCCCCATGGCCACCCTATGGCCCCACCGCGGGACCCCCGGCAGCCGCCGCTTGGCCCAAAACGGACAGAGAAATAAGACTCAAGCACATCCTGCGCACTGCTCTGGCAGTATGGCTCGCTCCGGGGGCGCGCCCCGAGGTCAGCACAGGCCTGGCGCAGAAAAGCTCAGATCTGCCCTGGTCCCGCAGCCGGCAGCGGCACTGTCATCCTGGCACACTGTGGGAGCAGCTCCCCAGAGACAGCCAGCCCTGAACACCCCACGGCTTCACACACCTGCATTTTGGAGTCTGCTGCTCACATGCTGCCTGCACGCAAAGCACACACCATAGCCAACATCCGTGTTCAGCCTGCATACACGGATGCTCCCAGACAGTGCTTAAGGGCAAACAAAACAAAACTTAAGAGAGATCATACAGTCACAGCCTGGTTTGTCTTGGAAGGGACCTTAAAGCTCATCCAGCTCAACCCCTGCCACAGGCAGGGACACCTTCCACTGGAGCAGCTTGCTCCCAGCCCCTGTGTCCAGCCTGGCCTTGAACACTGCCAGGGATAGGGCAGACACAGCTTCTCCGGGCACCCTGTGCCAGCGCCTCAGCACCCTCACAGGGAACAGCTTCTGACTAAGAGCTCATCTCAGTCTCCCCTCCGGCAGGTTAAAGCCATTCCCCTTGTCCTGTCCCTCCAGCCCTTGTCCAAAGCCCCTCTCCAGGTTTCCTGCAGCCCCTTTAGGCACTGGAGCTGCTCTGAGGTCTCCCCTTCAGGAGCCTTCTCTTCTCCAGGCTGCCCCAGCCCAGCTCTCTCAGCCTGGCTCCAGAGCAGAGCTGCTCCAGCCCTCACAGCAGCTCCATGCCCCTCTTGTGTTGTTGGCCTCAAAGCTGGATCAGGACTGCAGGAGCGGGGGTCTCACCAGAGTGGAGTCACTTGTTGTAGACCCTGCCTGAGTGCTGGTCTAGGGAGGAAGGCTCTGTGTGTCATCATCCTTCCTCTGCTGCTGCTGAGGAGCAGCAGCAGATGACCACAGGCCATGGGCACACTCCTCTGCTCTTCAGGGCTGGTCAGTGACTGGCTACAATAAATCAGGCCCTCACAGGAATCTATCCACCTCCAGTGCCTTAATTCTGGGGAAAACCTGCCCCCTCTTAGTACCACTAACAGGTAGAGAGATTTACTGAGACTCTCTATACCCCATATAAAGCTAAAAGTAGTGGCTTACAGGATGAGGCTGAATGAAAACAACTCTAGGGAGGCTCAGTTATGACCTTTAAGCAAAACGCAGGCTGTGGTGCGACTGATTTGCTCTACAAGACAGTGACAGGCCAGATGACCACCTACCTGTCCTGGAACCTGCTCAGCTCCTCCATCTCCAAAGCAAGACTGAGACAGTGCTGCTCTGAGCATACAATTTGGTAGTGAACAGTAACCTCTTTATTCTGACAGGCACATGCTGATCTCCATAAACCTGACAGTGGTAGAACATCATGCTGTCCCCCACGAGGCACAGTAATAACATCTTGACCATAAAGGGAATCTCAGAAAATGCGTTTGTGGCAGTACCCTCCAGCCATACCTATTCTTCTCCTGTCTGCACTTACTACATGGACTCCAGCAGTGCTTCCAAACCAGACAACACATGGGAACTTCCCATGGACTTAGACAACATAATGAAGGTCAGCTCAATGTGTGCTGTTAAGCAATTGGAGTCTCTGAGCAGCTGTGGGAAGCCTGACCTGCATAGCCTGACCCAGGGCATCTCTGACCTCAGCCTCATCTGCTTCTGCAAGTCCCACCACAGGGAGGCCTTTGACCCGTTCACTTTGCCTGGGGAGCACCACAGCAGAGCTGGCTGCCTGACGGTTGCGCTGCTGCACACCTCAATGCCATGCAAGAAAGAAAAGCATCCCAATCCCCTGGAGAACCTGCTCTCCAAGAGCACCGAGCTCAGCAGTGACCTCTCAATCCCTGGGAAGCTGCAGCACCCACATGGGAGATCTCTGCAATAAAAGCTCCCCTGGACATCAGCCTGTACCTGGATGCAAGTACTGAGGAGTTGAGGTTCCTGGGATGCTCCAACCTAGACACACCGTCCCTGGAGACCCCTCTGGTGTTGGCCTGGTGCCTTCAGGCTACCACCTGCATTGACCTGCACGTCTGACACCCCCGAGGCCCAGCTGAAGGATCTTGACCGGATCCCCGTGTTTCTGCATCAGGCTCCATGAGGCTGCCCCGGCTTCCCGCTGCAGGGGTGGCCTATGGGGTGACCGCCTGCGGTCCCGCCCCCCTCCTCTTCGACCACTGACCTCTGTACTAATGCAATAAAGGTATGAGCTTCACTCCGGGCCTGGCCTCTGCTGCCTCTGCTGCTCCTGGCCTCAGGCTGAGCTCTGCTGAACGCGGGCGCTGGGCCGGCGAGTGCAGCTGCTCCAACATCTTCCCCACCCGTGAGGAGAGCCCGGGCAGACCCCGCGGCCCCCCTCCGCCCGAGACTGCCGCGGGGCCGCCACGGAGCTCCGCGGCCGGCTGCGGGAAGCCAGACGCCGCGCCAAGATGGCCGATCCCCGGGCAGCCCCCGGCTCTGCTCCCCCGGCGCGGGCCCGCCCGCCGTTACCTGTCAGAGGGGCCCGGGAGGTCTCGGTGAAGGACGGGCGCCGGAGCCCGGCTCTGGCCTCCGCCGTCGGGCCATGGCGGCGCTGCCCACGGGGCGCTGGGGCAGGGAGGCGGCGCGGCTGCGGGTCCCTCTTCTGGCACACGGGGAGAAAAGCATCCTGAGCGCCGGGGACCGGCCGGGCAGCGGCACCGCAGCACCGCGCCGCTCGGCACAGGGGCGGCTGCGGCCTCCTGGGAGCTTCCGCGGGCCGCCGCTCTGCAGCGGGCCTCCCTCCGCTCGAGCTCCGCGCAAGTCAGTCCTCGCCCCAGCTGCCGGCCCGGGTTCGCTCTGCGTCGCCAGCAGCCCGGGCTGAGAGGAGGAACCGGGCCCGCCCCAACCGCCCCCCGCCCCAGGCAGTTGCTCTCCCGTCAGAGCTCCCAGCCTCGCACAGCCTCTGCCCGCCGGGTTCCTTCCCTCTCCAGTGGCTGCTTACAATAAACACAGACCTGCGGAATTGTTAAAACCATGGCCCAGGGCCTTCATGGTTTGCTTAAGAACCAATATATGCTGCTCCCTCTTCTTCTAGGGATAGACAAAGAGAAGAGCAATCACACAATCATCACAGAACCATAGAATGGCTTGGGTTTGAAGGGACCAATCCCCTGCCACTGGCAGGGACACCTTCCACTAGAGCAGATTGCTCCAAGCCCCGTCCAACCTGGCCTTGAATCACCTTTATCACACTCGGGTGACCAAACAAAGCACTTCTGTTTACCAAATAACAGTTTAAATACTTCCAGAGGGATAAAGGGGTAACTTTGAAAGAGATGCAAGCTAGTTCCTCCACATGCATTTCACACTAGAACTTTTGGCCAAAAAAGCATTCATTCAGTGAAAAATCTGTTCTTGTACTTCAGCTGTAAGAGGCACTACAGACGAATAGCACACAGTGTAGCTTGTATTCTCTGGCTGCCCAGTTGACTTCTTTCTAAACCGCATTACAACATCAGGAACAGGTGACAACAACTCAAGAGAGAGGGTGCAGTATTTATAGTTTGAACTACTGTCCTGGGTTCAGCTGTAAGTTGTTTTTCTCCTTCCTAGGAGCTGGTGCAGTGCTGCGTTTCCAGCTTCAGTCTGAGAACAATGCTGGTAACACACCGATATTTTAGTCGTTGCTCGGTAGTGCTTACCCTGATCAAGGACGTTTCAGTCCCATGATCTGCCAGTGAGAAGGAACACGGGAAGCCAGGAGGAAGCAGAGACAAGACACCTGACCCAAGCTAAGCAAAGAGGTATTCCACACCACAGCACATCATGTCCAGTACAGAAATGGGGGGGAGTTACCCAGAAGGCCCAGATAACTGCTCAGGTCTGGCAAGGTGCCAGATCAATTCTACTGGGCATTACTTGTGTTTATTGGTTTCTATCCCTTTCCCTTTTTAGTGTCATATTCTTTCTTGTTAATATTTCCCTTATCATTATCATTAGTAGTTTTGTATTATACTCTAGTTATTGGACTGCTCTTATCTTAGCCCCTGGGGTTTACATTCTTTCCATTCTCCTCCCCACCCCTCTGGAAGCAGGGGTGATGAAGTGAGGGAGTGAGCGAGCAGCTGCGTGGTGCTGAGTTACTGGCTGGGCTTAAACCATGACAACTATAAAGCACCACAGGACAGTACAAACCAGATCCATAATAAGCAAGAGCATCACATGGCTGTTTGGTTCAGCTACAGCCTGTGGGGGGGGGAGTGTTTGGTGTTGATACTGCAGAGGGAAAATGAAGAGCATTATGTAAATCTGTGGCTGGAATATACAAAGTATTGTGTGTGACAAACAACCATGGCCTTAAAGAAAAATAAATGGAAGAGAAAGAAATGAAAAATCTCAAAGATGCTGCTATGAAAAACACATGCCTACAGTGTAAGAAGAGATACAACCGCCACTGCTAACCTTGTCTGAACATGTCTCCACTGGTCAGTAACTTTGCTGGTGCTTTGGGACACCTCCTCTAGAAAAAGCTGCACCAAGCTGGCACATGAAGCAGTGTAAGACGTGGGATGAATGATGAACAGATCTCTTGCAAAAAGCAGCTTTGATGTGAAAAACCATGGCAGAAGATAATAAAGCCCAGGTGTTGCAAAGGCCACATAGAAGACTTGTGTGGGAGAGGAATTTATGTATAACAGTTCAACTGTCAGACTGACATCCAAAATGTGGTGTAGAACTGCCATCTTACAAGTCCTTGCAACGAAGACACTCAGTATTAATGATGTTGACAAATCTTTTGCTCTCACTAATCATATACTCGGCTCTATTTTAGCTGTGCACTGAGCTTCAGCACTTCATGGTCAATAAATTGTACTTGACTTTCCACTCTCATGCATTAGCTAGCTCACTATCTCTGGCTAGAGATCACATAACTGTAAGAAAAAATATTCCTGAGTTTCTGCACTGTAACACATTTTCTTAATAATAATCCTTTGAATCTTAAAGTCTTTTGCATCCAAATGCTGCCCCTTTCATTTCAAAACAATGTAGTTCCAGTCTTATGTGAGACAGCGATCTGCAATGATGTCATTACTGCTTAATTTCAATTCTTCCCTTCCCTTCTCCTGCAACAAACACACCTCTCCTTGGCTCAGTTTGGCAGAGACAACAGGAGATGCCTCAGGGTGACAGACTGGCATTATTATCAGCAGCTCCTGTATTTATGGCTGTATTTTCTTTTGCACATTTCACCACCCAGAACAATCTTTCCCCCAATTAAAGGCTACATGTACAAACAGAACCCACAGTAAACTTTACTACAATAAACACTAGACACAGGAAGAAGGACCCAACCCACATTTTCTTTGTACAAAATTTTTTTTCCATATATTATAAAATTACAGCTTTAATAAAGAAGTAGAAAAATAGGAAATTACTTGGAAAGTGCTTTCAAAGTACAAGTTCTTCCACAAAAGGCATTAATTATCCAAACTGCTACACATAAATGATTCAAATATTCAGTGAACTACTGATTTGGTCCCAATCCATACTGAACATGGAGGTTGTAAAAAAAAAAAACCAAAAAAAAAACCCCAAACCAAACCAAAAGCATATTTTGACTAAAATGCCTGTCTCAAACTAGGGAAAGTCACATCTCGGTTACCATTCTGGAATCCAGCTTCACTTGTGTCAGTATCATGTTCCTTAGGAAAGGGAAGAGGAGGAAAAAAAAAATCATTAACAATAGGGTAGAAACTCATGTGATCTGATTTTTGGCTGAGTTAGACTATTTGAGAAACATGGAATACTTGTTAGTACAAACGGATGATCTGCTGATAAGCTCCAAACTTTGAAGCATTAAACATACTATGAAGAATTGTTTCTGCACACAGTACCACCTGTGAGTAACACTGCTGGTTTTGCATCCACACTGTAGCACTAGGGAGCCGTGCGACCATTCATGAGGGCACACTGCTTTTACCCCATGCACCACTGATGAACCGTATTTAGCTGAAATTACCAAAACTACACTTGCGTGTATTAATCCTCCAATCAAAATAAATGAGAGAATTAATAAACTGAGCACTACACATTCTACACAGATCAACAGTCCACACTTCACTGGTCTAATTTATTGTACAATAAACATCTTAACACCTCACTGCACCTCTTGCCTGTGAGAAGCATAGCTGCTAAAAAGATGCAACAGCCTCAGTGCTGATACTATCAACTATTCACTTGTAATGCTGTTATTGAAAATACCTGGTTCAGTTTCTTAAACTCAACCACTTGGAAAAAGATGTGCTCCAGGATATGTTTGGCATCTTGCTTCTCCTTTGGGAGTTTACTTGTTACTCCTAGGATATCACCACATTTTCGTACATAAAACTCCAGGTCATCATCAGTACCTAAACAAGCATCCCAGAGAAGAAGGCAGTTGAATATCACACATCTCTGTATCAACTGAGCAAAGGCTTATTACGAATCTCTGTTTGGTGTTGGCACTCTGGGATGTTAAGTTCTATAACTAAAGTGAGTGGACTAACCATGATGTACTCCATCGGTACTACTCCAGCTAGTATTTTCTCATCTTGTTTAGACTTAAGGTGTATTTAGAATAATCTTCACATTTTAACTTCAAAGCATAAAAATAATAATAAGCAAGAGTGTGCACAGCAATTCATGCATGATATGGGAAACAGCAGGCAGAAACGTAATAAAATGTCACGTAAGAAACAAAGTAAAAAGGCATGGTACATAAAGTCCTACTAGCAATTTCCAAGACCTTTCAATTCCACAGTTCAGAATGATAGTAGTGGATTTTCATAAATGAGGCTCATGGTTTAAAATCAGATACAACAATTTTTCCCCCAAAACTTGGACTTTCTATAGAAATGTATAAACAATCAGTCTTTCCGCTTACATTTGTTTGTAATCTCTGCAAGACGAGCTTTTTCAGAAGAAAAAGTTTCATCCAAGTCAAACAGCTCCAGAGGGGGAGGAGGCAGTTCTCTGAAAGCAGGTGGAAAAACCTTGAAGACAAGAATTAGCATGGTTTATTGCCACATATTTTTTTTTTACACATCTCTAAGACAACAGTTTGGGACTTAGATTGGACTTAAGAAACCTTTTGCAAAGTCAAATGCAACCCCAAAGCCCACAGTACAAAGAGACCCCCCTTTAAAAATTCCACTTATATCTTGTAAAGATAACTGAATATTCCAAAATAGTCACAAGTATGCCAGAGTCATCACCCAGCATCACAACTAGACATACTACATTGGCAGTTTGTTTCCAGTTTTGCTCCATGAGACCCAGGTGATGGCTGAGGGAGCTGAGCCTAAGCTCACCGTAACTAAGCTCACCGTAACACCTCAACCTGGAAACATACGTCACATTCATTCTGGTAAGAGTATTTTCTTTTGCGTGCAATCACCACATATGCCACAAGGCTGGATGAGGCTTTGAGCAACACAGTCTAATGGAAGGTGTCCCTGCCCCTGGGAGGAGATTGGAACAGGATGAGCTTTAAGGTCCCGTCCAACCCAAACCATTCTGTGATTTCATGAAGTTGGTCCTGTGTTTTTAAATGGCAGCGCATGAGGCTAGTTGCACCCCTGCAGCTAGAAGGATCCCAGTGATTACCTTCCTCAGTTGCCAAGGTAAGGAAGAACAGAGCCATGATGGCAAAACTCAAAATGTACTTACTTTTCCAAGTAAGTCTGACACTGCCATAGTTCATGTTGTTGTTGCCAGCCCAAATCTGTGCTGGTAAAAGTTTGGCCAGCCCTTGCTGTAAAAGACCAACATTCCACTTTTTACCTCCCCAGAGGATTTGGAGATGGAAGAAGAGTGGGACAGCTTGGCTCCTCCCTTGGCAGCAGGTAGCACAACTTATACCACCACCACCTTCTGAACTACAATGCTCTTTTCTCACAGCAAAGGCTGAACCAGCACCTCACAAAACCAGAAGAAGCTGGAGGTTTATATATACAAGACATTCTGCTGTGGTACCAGGTGTTACATTTTCAAGCTCTGTTGATAAAATTAGAAATGTAAGTAAGTGCTCTTCCCTAACTACCCTAAAATAATAGTCCTAAAATGTATTAAACTCCAAAGTGATTAATTATTACTACAGCATTTCTCACTATTTGGGTTTTGGTTTTTTTTTTGGGGGGGTGGTCGGTTTTTTTTTTTGTGGGTTGTTTTTTTTTTTAAATAAGAACTATGTATATGACACATGAAACAAGGGTCCTCCACGGCTGTATTAGCCAGGAGATTACTCACAGCTGGCTGGAGGACAGGTAGTGGAGTCTCAAATTGAGGCTGAATGAGTTGCAGAGGTTCATGTTTCACATTCAGCTGTTCATAAGCTCTGCAGCACAGAAGACCAAGTGTGAGAGAAGAAATTACAACATCTATTTCCATTTTCAGGCTAGAGAGATGCAGAGTCTCTATGACATTATGCATAGACACAGCATAATACCTCAGGAATATCTAATTTTAGAAGGACCCCAGAGAACTTACACGAGTAATAACTGACTTCTACAGCAAGCAAATCAGTTAAAATTATGACAGAGAATAATGATAAGTTGTAAGATGATTAAAAATAAAGGTACTACACCTCTGTACTTAAAACAACTTTTAAATAGAGGCATCAGGACAAAGCAATCCCGTTCAAAAAGAGCAAACCTGGGATTTCAAAAGGACTTTTCAGGAATTTCACTAGCAAAAACTATCTAAAAAAATATGTTACAGGATTGGAAGGGAGATCTCACTATGAACTCACATCTAGTGAAAATACAAAAAATACAGAGTAAGAAGAAAGAGTGTCCACAACAGAGTGGAATTTAATGGAATGTGTTTTAAGGCTGCTGCTACTTAACGTGTTCATACATGAGTTGGGCAACAAAGGATTTATGAGGGACAAAGCTACCAGCAATACAAACCGGGTAAAACAGTAGCAATCTTCAGACACAATTATTGGGAAATGCAAATCAGTAAATGCCAAGTAATTAAAAAATGGAACAATAACCAGCTCTTGATTATCACTCCAGAAAGTGCTCAACATCACTGCAGATAATTCTCCTAAAATATCAGTTCACGAAGTCAGCAGTAGTCAGAAAAAAGGAATAAACAATGTCAGAAACTACAGCTAAGACAAGAAGCAAGAGAAAATATCACTGTCACACTTGTACAGATCAATCTTCTGGTACACTCATATTCAGAATGCTGCCTAGAGCTCAGTCCCATTTGCTTTTAAGCACAAACAGAAAATGCATAATATGGAATGGAAAAGGAAAGGGAAAGGAACACGAATGGAAAGGAAAGGGAATCACAGCTCCTAACTTGATAACTGAAGGAAGGGCAGTTGTATCCATCTGATAAAGGGACATATCAAACAGCTTTGTGAAGTCTCTTGGGTTCTCATCTCCTTCCTGCAGACAGACTCGCAGTTGCTCAGACAGTGCAGCTGTATCTGGGAGCATGGTATATTCTGAAATCTGAAAACACACACAAATACACACACTTATGGCTTTAAAAGTCCAACCCATTTACATAGTCTCTTTCTAGTTTATCTCTCACCTGAAGCCTCATTTAGAAATAATTATTTCACTTTTCACCAGGTAGGACCCTTTGCAGCACAGCTTACTAGACTGGGAATCTGCATAAATATTCTCTCAGCTGTAAAGCTACTTGCCACATGGACACTGTTAATTTTTGGAATTAAAAGAAACAGCTTACTAGTCACCTGTGCAAGACTGTTGTTCTTTTTATGTATACAGAGGATACAATTTTATCCCATATGATATTTCCAAATAAAAATAGTGTTCATATATGTCAGTTAAAAAAACCCCAACAAAACCAACTAAAATTGCCAACAGTTGATCCTATCCATACACACAAAATCTGCCTTTACTTCAAGCACCTCCATCTTGTCTGAGGGCTCAGAGGAAAGACTTTCACAAATGAAATCTCTTAAAGAATAGCAACCTAAGTCTGAGAGATACAATGCTATTACGTTTTATGCCCAAACTGTCTACTCAGTCTTTGACCCTGAATAAAGGGTCTGCAACAACAGCCACCATGCAGCTGTGAACCATTCTCTGCTGAATACAGATTGAAAATTTGTGCTGCTACATCCTTATGATGGATGGGTAAGGATCTGCTGAGGAAAATTCAATGGAAAAAAGAGTGGAAGCAAGGACAGGCGGCCTGGGAAGAATACAGGGATGCTGTCCGGGAAGCAAGGGACCAGGTTAGGAAAGCTACGGCCCACTTAGAATTTAACTTGGCTAGGGATGTGAAAGATAACAGGAAGGGATTCTATAGGTACATTGCAAATAAAAGGCAGGTTAGGGACAACGTGGGCCCTCTCCAGAAGCTATCAGGACAACTGGCTACCCTGGATTTGGAGAAGGCTGAGGTTGTTAACAACTTCTTTACCTCAGTCTTCACTGGCAAATGCTCTGACCACACCACCCAAGTCCTGGAAGGCAGACACAGAGACTGTGAAAATGAAGACCCTGGGCCCACTGTAGGAGCGGATCTGGTTCGAGACCATCTTAAGAACCTGAATGCACACAAGTCCATGGGACCTGATGAAATCCATCCATGGGTCCTGAAGGAGCTGGCAAATGAAGTTGCTAAGCCACTGTCCATCATATTCGAAAAATCATGGCAGTCAGGGGAAGTTCCCAATGACTGCAAAAAGGGAAATATAACCCTCATTTTCAAGAAGGGGAAAATGGATGAGCCAGGGAACTACAGACCACTCAGCCTCACCTCTGTGCCTGGCAAAACCTTGGAGCAGATTCTCCTGGAAGGCATGTTGAGGCACGTGAAAAACAACAAGGTGGCTGGGGACAGCCAGCATGGCTTCACTAAGGGGAAATCCTGCCTGACCAATCTGGTGGCCTTCTATGATGGAGCTACAGAACTGATGGACAGGGGTAGAGCAGTTCATGTCATCTACCTGGACTTGTGCAAAGCATTTGACACTGTCCCACATGACATCCTTGTCTCTAAATTGGAGAGACATCAATTTGATAGGTGGACCACTCAGTGGATAAAGAACTGGCTGGATGGCCGCACGCAAAGAGTTGTGCTCAATGGCTCAATGTCCAGCTGGAGACCAGCAGCGAGTGGTGTCCCTCAGGGATCGGTGTTGGGACTGGTCTTGTTCAACAGCTTTGTCGGTGACATGGATAGTGGGATTCAGTGCGCCCTCAGCAAGTTTGCTGATGACACCAAGCTGTGTGGTTCGGTTGATACACTGGAGGGAAGGAATGCCATCCAGAGGGACCTTGACACACTTGTGAGGTGGGCTGATGCCAACCTGATGAAGTTTAACCATGACAAGTGCAAGGTCCTACCCCTGGGTTGGAGCAATCCCAGGCACAGCTACAGGTGAGGCAGAGAAGAGATTCAGAGCAGCCCTGCGCAGAAGGACTTAGGGGTGTTGGTCGATGAGAAATTGAACATGAGCCGGCTGCAGTGTGCGCTCGCAGCCCAGAAAGCCAACCGTATCCTGGGCTGCATCAACAGCAGCGTGACCAGCAGGTCGAGGGAGGTGATCCTGCCCCTCTGCTCTGCTCTCCTGAGACCTCACTTGGAGTATTGTGTGCAGTTCTGGTGTCCTCAACATAAAAAGGACATGGAACTGTTGAAACAAGTCCAGAGGAAGCCACAAGGATGATCAGGGACTGGAGCACCTCCCGTATGAAGATAGGATGAGAAAGTTGGGGCTGTTCAGCCTGGAGAAGAGAAGGCTGTGTGGAGACCTCAGAGCAGCCTTCCAGTATCTGAAGGGGCCTTATAGGGATGCTGGGGAGGGACTCTTCATGAGGGACTGTAGTGATAGGACAAGGGGTAACGGGTTCAAACTTAAACAGGGGAAGTTTAGATTGGATATGAGGAAGAAATTCTTTAAGGATGGTGAGGCACTGGAATGGGTTGCCCAGGGAAGTTGTGAATGCTCCATCGCTGGCGGTGCTCAAGGCCAGGTTGGACAGAGCCTTGGGTGGCATGGTTTAGTGGGTGGTGTCCCTGCCCATGGCAGGGGGGTTGGAACTGGATGATCTTAAGGTCCTTTCCAACCCTAACTATTCTATGATTCTATGATCTCTTACCTCAGGATCCTCCTTATTCATCTCGTTCAAATGGATATCTGATGTTGTGAGCCATTGGAAAAGCACATCCTGGAGAAGGGCAAAACTTAATCAATTTCAGGAGGGTCCAAGTAATCTTATATTACGCTTAAACATTCATATTAAATCCATTCCATAACATACTATGAAAGAGAAGGAAAAAAAGGGTACTATATCAAAGACTATCTGTGGGGAAAATATGAACTTTATTTGTATTTACATATGGAAGCAACAAGTTACGGCAATGAGCACACTCTGTACAAGGTGCATACCTTCAGAAATACCTCAGCAGGAAACTCCCCTTCTTACACAGAAGGTGACATGTATCACTTTGGAAAGTGCATTACAACCTTCAAGTATCAGGAGCCATATATGTAAAGGTTTATTATTAATCAGTGGCCATAACGAAGCGCTAAAGAAGCTAAGAAAAATTAGTAAACAAAAAACCCCCAAGAAACTACTTCAATATTAATAACTAAAGAGGAGAACAGAAGTAGGAAAAACTTTTCAGAAGTCCTATAAGATAAATAAGAAACTGCATCTTTAAAAGCTTCTTCCTGTTAGTTGTGCTGTGACAACCTCCTCATGACATTAGTACTGGGTTAGAATCATCACACTGAATCCATTTCAAAGCTGTCTTACCCTATCATGAAGCCTGTGAGTGAGCCTGTTTTTTGGGGGGGTTTTGCTGTTGTTTGGTTTTGGGTTTTTTTTTTCTTAAGGAAAAAAAAAAAGAACCCAACTCCCAAACTCAGACCAACCAAAACAAACAAACAAACAAACAAAACAAACAAACAAACAAACCTTACCATAATCTTCCCATTTTCTTCTTTATCTAAATATTGATCACTGAACATGTGGGAAGAGCCCAGCGCTGCCATCTTTCCACCCTGATTCTATCAACAAAGAATACAATATAGTAAAAAATCCTTCTAGATCTTCCAAATCACAGTTTTGGGAAAACTGTTAATGCTGTCCAATTGGAAATTGATTTAAAGAAACAAAGAAATAGGAAATCTCAGAATAAGTAGTGGCGAAAGCAGTTTCAAACTTGGCAAGCTCACAGGAGCACGGCACAGCAGCATTCTAAGTGTTTATGCTGTTAAGGTTCACAAATTTATTAAAAACACTCATCTGCATTACGTAAGAGTAGACAGACAATTGACTGAGCCTTAAGAAGATATTCATGAGACATCTTTGGAATTTTTCTCTAAAATTACTCTTTATCCTTCCAGGAAGACATACGCAAGAAACCATAAGTTTTCAAGAGGACAAGGAACCCTGTGATGCTCCAGCACTGACAATGAAACTCATCACATGATATAACCATACATACTGCTGTAACAGACTTGAAGATACATGAAACAAAGCTCCAGTTTGTTCAAAAAATGTTTGATGTTTTGTACTCCTTGTTTTGCAAGGTTTTAACCCAAGTTCTACATGCCTTACCCACTATAGCACTTTCAGTTGCTATTCTTTACTGTATCTCTTTTTCGTTCCGAGATCTTGTTTTCCTTCTATCAAGTTTCTCTGCCCTGCCTGAGAACTTCTGTCTCTGCCTTCATCTTCTACCCTTGTGCCTATAATTTCCTTGAGAAAGACAGGAAACATGATGCCACCTATTTGACATTTGTGGCACAGTACTAGATCAAAGGAAGAACACTTCAGTAATCAACTCATGAAATACACATTATATGGATTTCACTTGCAGCATAATGTAGTTGTTACAATTCTTATAAGAAGGCACTCCTCTCCATACCCATTAGGTGAAGCACATGAGGCCCCACATAAACAGGCACAGTCTTAAAATAAGAATGCCAACCAGCAAGGCTATAATCCCGGTAGAGTTCTCGTACAGAATCATGGAATGGTTTGGAATGGACCTTAAATATTATTCAGTTCCAACCCCCTGCCATGGACAGGGGCACCTTCCACTGGACCAGGTTGCCCAAAACCCCATTCAACCTGGCTTTGAACCCATCCAATCTGGCCAAATCCCATCCAACCTGGACTTAAGGCTTTGCAGAACTTAGATGACTTATGTTGCAAAAAGACAACTTCAACATTAATGCACATAATCTCAGATTATCATGGGTTCAAAACTAGGCATGAGTCTGGGGAGTCCATTGGATCTATGTGCAAATACTGTATGCGTGGAGGGATTTTATTATATCTTACTCTGACAGCTGCAGACAAAATGCAAACAGTAAGTGTACTTGTAAATTCACTTCATGCTGCTGTATTGTCTTTGTTTTATAGACTTTATTCAGCCACAACACGGGGGGATGAACTTAGGCATCCTCAGATGCCCAACTAACGAAGATATCAAAAAAACATATTAGTGTTAGAAACTCATCCACATAGTAAAAAATGTGTTAATGTGTTTACCCTTGCCAACAATATTAATCCTTTGTACTTATTAACTACTACTAGATTTACAGTTGGGTTTATAAATGAACAGGGCTGGATGGGTTACACTACATACAGCATCTACTGGTTCCAAGGTAACAGTCCTCTTCCTTAACACAATATGGGGTATTGATGAAGCTAATTATAATCTCAATAAATGACCACTAAAACAGTGGGGAAAAAAAAACCCAAATTTCAAAGACGAAGTAAAAATATCCATCTATCAACCAAAAAATATAAACTTTGCTGACCATCAAATTTTCCTCTGAACTCCATGCAAAGAAGTTTACCATAAAAGAAGACAGGCTCATCAGGAGTTTGCAGATACATCAAAACCAGAATCATAGAATCAGATGGACTGGAAAAGACCTTTAAGCTCATCAAGTCCAATTGTTCTCCAGCACTGCCAAGGCCACCAATAACCCACATCACTGAGGGCCTTATCTACACGGTTTGTGAACACTTGCAAGGACGGTGACTCCAGCACTGCCCTGGGCAGCAGTTCCAATGCCTGAGCACCCTTTGGGGAAGGAACTGTTCCTCATCTCCATTTAAACCTGCCCTGGCACAGCTTGAGGCCATTTTCTCTTGTCCTGTCCCTTTTTCCTTGGGAGCAGAGACCAGACCCCTCCTGGATCCATTCTCCTGTCAGGCAGTTGTAGAAAGCAATAAGGTCCCCCCTGAGCCTTCTCTTCTTCAGACTGGACCCCCCCAGGTCCTCATCACACTTGTGCTCCAGACCCTTCACCAGCTCCATTGCCTTTCTCTGGCCCTGCTCCAGCACCTCAATGTCTGTCTTGTAGCGAGGGGCCCAGAGCTGAACACAGGATTCTGCATGTGACCCCACCAGTGCCCAGTACAGGTGGATAATCACTGCCCTTGGCCTGCTGACCACACTTATGCTGATACAGGCCAGGATGCTGTTGGCCTTCTTGGCTACCTGGTCGCACTGCAGGCTCATGTTCAGCCAGCAAGAACTGGGTCTGTAAGTACTCTCAGAAGATAAACTAACAATTTCCCTGAGGGGTAGGAGAATGCATGGTTTGTTACATGCAGAATCATACCTCATGCTGATAGAAAGCAAGAATAGGCCTGTTGAGTGGGAAGCAGACAGATCCTGTTGACAGAATAGCCACTGCTGGCTTCATCACATTCAGTGTGGCACCAAATGGATACACAAAAGTGAGAGCTCTGCAGAAAATACAGGAACTCTGTAAGTATCTACATGGATCAGGTAGGCATAAAACTCAGTCTGTCTGCCTGAAGTACACACTGTAACTGTGGGCTAGCACTGGAATGCCAATGCCTTCCAAGAATTACATCATTATGATGACATTTCAGTCGCTTTCTACAGGTTTTTCCAGGTTGATGATTTGTCTTCAGTAAAGAACAAAGAACACTCTTGATTTCTCTTTGCACCATCTTGTACCTGAGGGATATTTAAGTCACAGATGAATATATACTGTGGAACAAAATTAAAAAAAAAAAAATAAAAAAAAAAAAAAATACAAACACCAGCCCGAAATAGTTTTCCATTTACATTTTTCCTTGTAGTCAACCACACGGTCATTTATTAGTTCTACAAAATAACTAGCAACAAAGAGTACAAACATTTATAGTTACAGAAAAGCTGTATTCTTCTCAATGCTTTTTCTCTCCTCCGTAGCACAAAGGGATGGAAAACTAGAAACTACAAGAAATGTTTATCTTACCCTGGCTTAAGACTCTTTAGAAACATGTAGATCTACTCATGCCTGTAGCCAGACCACCCCCTACTGAGAAGTTACTTGTATTTACATTGTTTCATCAAATTCAGCTCCACAGAATAGGGACAAAAAGAGCCGGTTGCGAGAGTAGTAATTCTCTTCAAAATCTATCACTCCTGCTCCTTTGCTGGTTATCAAGTGCTACTAAACAGACCTTCCTTTCCAGATAAAGCCTTGAGGAGCAAGAAGCTGACAGAGAAATACATTGAAAAACCTCAACACAAGCACAATATACTCCTGCTAGGTTACAAACTGGGTAACTCTGAGTTATTCACAGTATTTTCACATCAGCTACCGCAAGGGAAAACACTTACTGTGAGTCAAGTCCACTTCCATCTTCATCAGTTGTCTCAAGCACTGTTTTTCTTGCAGATTCACTGATTCCCCTACAAGATATTGAAAAGCAAAACTTACCGAAAACAATACGGATTGAAAGAGTTTAAAGATTTATATTCCCCAAATATTTACCTATTCAAAACTCCATCAGAGATTAGCGCTTCTTTTGGGTGGTGGTACTTGTAATATACATTTCGTACTACAGCATCTTGAAGAAAGAAAAAAATTAAGAAATTTACATCTTAGCTGATCAGTGTGCTAGATACAGCAATGAAAAATGAGTTTAGCTCTTGGATTTCCTGACTGTTTCCTTCTAACACCAGAAAGTTGACATGTGGCTCCCAAAAGGACCCAAATCAGCCTTCACTACCATTTCCTTTTGGACATCCATATTTAGAACAAGAACGGACCTGCAAGTTCAAATAAAAATATGAAAAATAAGCACATCTCCTGCATCTTCTGCAAACCAGAAGAGGCAAAAGGATCCAGTAAAGAGTACATATCAAGTTTTACAAGTGGCAGGGTGTTGGAACGAGATGATCTTGAAGGTCCCTTCTAACCCAAACCACTCTATGATTCTAAGTTAATTCTTTTTTTATACATCTTCCAAAAGAATGATGAATCAAACACTGTTGATGTAAA
Source organism: Myiopsitta monachus (assembly GCA_017639245.1). Taxonomy (NCBI): domain Eukaryota; kingdom Metazoa; phylum Chordata; class Aves; order Psittaciformes; family Psittacidae; genus Myiopsitta; species Myiopsitta monachus. Next base: position 25,259,839 of record CM029928.1, read on the forward strand.
AAAGGCTTAGTCTAGAAATGCCACCAAAGACCCTGAAAATATTTTATGTACACTGAGATACAGATGTTTTGTTTGGGTATTTTTCCATATTGCCAGTGGAAAAACTAATGAGTGGCATTCTATTGGTCTGCTAAAGAAAAGGGCCACTGTTTTTTCAGTGTGATTCAATCCAATAAAACACATGGAAAATTCTATCCAGAAAATGTCACTAGAATTAATTTTTGTTAGTAAATACCATTAAATCCACAAGTAGAGCAAAGGAAGGGAGATGGCTACATTATTAAGGCATTCTGCACATGGAAAGCCCTTAGTGTGCTCCAGTATTACACTGCCAGGTATATCTAGATTTCAAGAAAAAAAAAACATCTCTTAGACCAACAGGTACTTTGTGAGAGGGATCTGCTTGACTTATGTCTACAAAGGCTGAACCTGCTCTTTAGATTTTACTGAGGACAGATGAATAAGAGCTATCAGTGAGCCCCATTACCGTTATTGAAAACAATCCCATACTCTTCTAGCAGAAAGTTAATATTTGTGCCATATCGGGACTCGCCACCTTCTCTCAGCATCACCAGGATGGCTCCACCATCCTTCAGGAATTTCTTCAGAACAGAAAACTGCAAAACAAGAAAGAACAACCATGTGAAAAGCTACACAAAAGACTGCAGAAAGTTATAAGGAGAGGAAGGAAGGTGAATGATTCTGACCACTTGCAATTCACTTATCCTATGAGAAATTCATATTTCAATTGGTGTAAATTTATTTAAAGCAGTACACTGCAAATTCTTCTAAGTAGTTCATTTCTATTTTGCATTAAGCAAATCTTAAAATGTACTTAATTTGCAGACAACTACTGACTTCTTACCTCAGCAGCACTGAACTTTTCTCTTGGGCCTGCTGTAATCCACAATTTTACCCCAAACAGTTTCTCAGATGTGATCTCATCTTTTAAGCTGTGAATAAAGACACGCATTATTCTTGGATCTAATCCTGGACTTCAACTTTTCTCTCTTTATATAGTTGGGGTTTTTTTAAAGAACTGCCAAATGCAAAGCAAATCATTTCAGTCACTTTGCATCTTTTTATCAGGGTTTAAAGTTGACAAGCAAAACTAATCCGTACAAATTTCAACCCACTAAAAGGTGAAGCTCCTCTAACAAGGTATGGTGGCAGATCCAGTACTGGCATAAACTGCAACATCTGCTATCAAACTTGCCACCTAATAAGCTTCCTCTTATTCCTTTTTTATTTTTTGCTCTGAGCACATTTTGTAGTGGACAGATAGGAAATATCATACGTACAAGGGCTGCTATGTTTTTATCTCAAAACTCTAAATCAAGATAGGCTCAAAACCTATATCACAAGTTGCATCCTTATAATTTACACTCCTTCTCTTTCACAGATCACAGAATCCCAGCCTGGTTTGGTTTGGAGGAGACCTTAAAGCTTCTCCAGTTCCAACCCCTGCCACAGGCAGGGACACCTTCCACTAGAGCAGCTTGCTCCAAGCCCCTGTGTCCAACCTGGCCTTGAACACTGCCCCGGATGGGGCAGACACAGCTTCTCTGGGCACCCTGTGCCAGCGCCTCAGCACCCTCACAGGGAACAGCTTCTGCCTAAGAGCTCATCTCAATCTCCCCTCTGGCAGCTTAAAGCCATTCCCCTGTCCTGTCCCTACAGCCCTTGTCCAAAGCCCCTCTCCAGGTTTCCTGCAGCCCCTTTAGGCACTGGAGCTGCTCCAAGGTCTCCCCTTCAGGAGCCTTCTCTTGTGCAGGCTGCCCCAGCCCAGCTCTCTCAGCCTGGCTCCAGAGCAGAGCTGATCCAGCCCTCAGAGCATCTCTGTGGCATCCCCTGGCCTCGCTCCAGCAGCTCCACGGCTCTCTTGTGCTGCTGCCCCAGAGCTGGGTCAGGACTGCAGTGGGGGTCTCCCCAGAGGGGCAGGATCCCCTACCTGAGCTGCTGCTCATGCTCTGGGGGTGCAGCCCAGAACGGGGGGGGGGGGGGGGGGGGTGGTGTCTAGGCTCAAGCACACATTGAAGCCGGGTCATGGGGAGCTTGTTACTGACCAGCGCCCCAAGTCCTTCTCTTCAGGGCAGCTCCATCCAGTCTTCCCCAGCCTGTGTTTGTGCTTGGGACTGACCCAACCCAGGGGCAGGACCAGATATGATAGTTGGAAGCTCCAAAGTCATCTATACACAACTGAATTGCAGCTAGTGCCACAGAGAGGAAGCATCGTAAGAAACTATCTTTGCTTATGATGCCCATTCCCAAAAACTATTCGGGCACTGAAAAAGGATCACATACATCTTGGGATCTCTGCCGGCAAACGAGGGCGGTGGGGTGAGGTGCCCAGCCCCTTCCCTCAGGTGCAGCCCATCAGCTGAGCTGGTCACGGCACTGCCCCTCACCTCTGAACCTTCCAGTTACCGCGAAGCCTTTTCCGCAGGGACTTGTAGCCGCTGGCGAGAGTGAAAGCCTCCCCTTTGGACGCATTGAAGACGATGGCGTTCCGCAGGCCCCCCTCCATGTGGTGACCCGCGGCTGCCACAGGGTGCACAGAAGGACGGCAGCTCCAGGCACGTGAGGTGAACCGAACTCCCGCGCCCCAGACGCGGGCAGCGCGCGCACCGCACCCAACCGCCGCGCCCACCCCCTTCGCTACGCGCTGTAGCGACGGCGCATGCGCAGAGTGCACCCCTCCGAACGCGGGTGCGCGGCGACGGATCGCTCCATTCCCCGGCAGGGAGGGGGGCCGGGGCGGTACCACTGCGGCAGGCTGGGAGGGAAGCGGGCCTCCGCGCCCGCTCCCCTGCGCCGGATGGTTTTCCCAGGCCCCGCCGCCTCTCGTTGCTGTCGGGTTGAGCCCGGCTCCGGGCAGCGTCGGGCCTTGGCCCCTTGACGCCCAGCCTGTCCCTGGCAGCCGCGCAGGGCCGGCCCGTATCCCCTCAAGCAGCTGCACCCTGCAGCAGTAAGCTGCTGGGCCCTAGGACCAGCCGAGCCGCGTGCTGAGAGCCTGAAGTCCCAGTGACTTCACGTGCAGACACATGTCGGGCTACGTCCACGCTACAGCACAGTGTAAAACCCATTGCTCCCCACAGCCCTCCCTTACACATGGGGCAGATGTGGAAGGACAGCCATGTGTGCACTTTAATACAAACCACAGCATAGTGCAGATGCCTGCAGCAGGTACAGGTAACTGGTAGAACGAACAGTTGCTCCAGCACAAGCTTAAAAGCACGAGCGTCACACAGCTTGGGCCCATAGTGCCACCCTAGCTGATGAAGCTCATGAGCAACAGAACGACTTCAAAAAAAGTCAGAAGTGGCATTGAGTGAGTACACCAGCATTTAAATTAAGGCATAATAAATACGTGCTTGTCGTGGTTTGCTGAACCCAGGACGCTATTCTATATCAGTGGTACATTCAGATGGGCACCCAAGCGTGCAGGGGCGCATCAGCGTGCACTGTCCTCTGCTATACCGTGCTTCAGGTCATGCTTGTTGCAGTAGTGTTTGTGTGGCTCAGGCCTGTGTGCTGTGAAAAACATCACCATCCCAAGCAAGGTTTGGTCAGAAGGTTATTTTTGGTTTTTTCAAGCAACTCTGTCCTTTCCTCCTCTGGGTTTTCTCTCCCACAAATTGGCTTCTTCTTCACAGCCTCATGGTTGCTTCTGCGCAGTCCACTTAAAGGAAAGAAGCCAGAGCTCTTGGTCATGCGAAAAGTTTTCCTCACTACTGGGAAGGAGCGGGGGAACCCCTTCGACACAGGTTAGTGCCACACAAAAGATTAAAAATAGTTAAGAGTGGCCGGTTTCAGGCACACGGCTGTTGATGTGAGTGATCGTACAGACCTCTACCAGAAATACAACCACAGAATGAATACAGTTCTGCCAACTAGCGCAAGACAGTCTAGGGAGAAATCATACTAATCAGTGTCTCACTTTCCCTACCAGGGAGGAAACAGTTATTTAGAGAGAAATTCAAACAGCCAAAGTTAAGAACTCACAGTTCCATCCCAGCCAGTTAGTGTGTTAGTCCCAATTTCCTTAAACCACAAGCAAAAGGACAGTACCAAAACCAAGAAAACCCACACCTACAAAACCCCCCAACCCACAACCAAAACCAACACCCCCCCAAGCATAAAACCCATTCGGTTAAAAGTCTGACTTCTCAAAGCCTTTGTAAAACCTAGATGCCCTCTTCAGTCGGTGCATAAGAAAATCCTAAAAATGCATCTGAGGCACTGGAGGTGCTGGCTGCTAGGTCAGGAGTGTGGGTGATGGAGGTGGAGATGGCTTCTTGGGTGAACTCTGGATCAAAGTGTCGCAGATCAGCTGGACCAGCCTAAGCCAAGAAGCACACACACAGTCACTTCAAGTGAGTAGACCCCAATCAGCCACTTGTATTCAGTCTAACACAGCTGCTTTTCCAAGAGTCAGCATCTCTGCATCTACAGTTCCTAACCTGCACTTCAGCACCCCTCAGTATCAGTGTAAGACACCCGGAGAGGGTACCTTTAGTACCACTATAACAAATACCAAAAGAAATACCCACTTACCACATTGGGGTTGAATGGAGGAGTTATCCTCTTGTGGTACAAGTCATCCCAGTTTATTGGGCTGAAGAATACATGATTCTTTATCTCAAGCTGCATATAAAGTAAAGGGTGAAAAGTCAGTCTTCTGCCAACCCTTCTTTTCCAGCACCTGCTAGCTGGTTTCATAGTATTAAGTGGTTGAAGCTACTACATATCCACGTAAGAGCCATGTAGCAAATCCTTAACACATAAGGGTCATGGTCCAGTAATCCCTTGAAGGGAGATGACCATCACACGTAGGTGCCCTAGTTTGCAACCATATCTTTCCCTTTGGAAATTCAAGTCAAGCCCATACATTCTTTGGAGGCTGAAGAGATGTCAAACTGCATGGAATGCTTTCTCCAAGGCAGTGCTGTTGTCATGAAAGAAAGGCGCAGAACATAAAGGTTTCCTACCCATCCTCCCTCCTGATCATAATGGAGGCCACCTACAAAGTCTGACTTGGCACCCAGCCTCCTCTTCTGGTCCTTGTGGAGAAGTCCCTGGAGAATGTCACAAGCTGCCACAGTCTTACTTCCTTGGATCTGGAGTGGCTTGTGCAGAATGTTGTCATACATCTGAGACACATCCCGGCTGTAAAAAGGAGGCTAATTTGAAAGAGATGAGAAGCAGCCATGTAAAACATGAGCTACTGTGATGAATAGCAGGTCAAAGCAAGTCCTGCAGCGAGCAGATGAGGGAGACCTGCCATACTGCTGTTCAGAGGGGCAATGGTGTGCTGAACTATGTCATCTAACTCTGGATTTAGTTATCTGTGGCAGGTACGTGTGAACACCAGGCCAACCTCCCACCACTGCTTTTAAAATTAACTTCTTCACCATAGAGAAATTCTCACTGGGGGTTCCCACCCCATGGCAGGGGGTTGGAACCAGGGGATCTTAAGGTCCCTTCCAACCCTAACCATTCCATGATTCTATGTAAAGTAAAACCAGATCGCTTCCAAACTTACCAGTCCAAACAGCATTTCATAGAGGACAGCTCCTAGGCACCACCAGTCTACTGTCCTGTCATACGGCTGCTTCTTTAGCACCTCAGGAGCCAGGTACTAAGAAGAATCAGCAGCAAATATTTAGTCAGCTTACAAAAGAAGGGCTTTGCCCTCGTAAGTATGCAAACCTGACTGCAGTTCAAGCTCAGTAAATGTATTAGGAAACACAGATGCATTTCCTACTATGCTTTGATATACTCTCCCCTTGCTTCAGAGCAAAGGGTTTGAAAGCCACCTACCAAACCCCACAAAGTGTTTTCATGGGCTACGGAAGGTTCTCTTCCTACAGAGGACTTGTACAAGGATTTGCCGCGCACAGCTCAACCATCAAGCCCATCCTGCACTAGCACATTACATCTGTAGGAGGCTCCCGTGGTTTTGAGAAGGCTGCAGTCTCCGGTCCCAGCGAGCCTATCGAAAGCAGCAAGACTGCCAGTAACGACCGCCAAGAGCAACGGTCAAGAAGTGAACCAGCACGTTGAGCCTGGTCTCCCACAGGATTATCTCTGCGTACCAGTCAGGCTCCCACCAAAAAACACACCCCTCCCCCCAAAAATGTAAACCACCCCCCAAAAACCCAAAAAAACCCCACATGGCAAAGAAACCCCACATGGCAAACAAAGGAATGCAGGGGCAGACAAGGGGGAATGGCTTTAACCTGCCGGAGGGGAGATTGAGATGAGCTCTTAGGGAGAAGCTCTTCCCTGTGAGGGTGCTGAGGCGCTGGCACAGGGTGCCCAGAGAAGCTGTGGCTGCCCCATCCCGGGCAGTGTTCAAAGCCAGGTTGGACACAGGGCCTTGGAGCAAGCTGCTCTAGTGGAAGGTGTCCCTACCCATGGCACCGTTTGGAGCTGGATGAGCTTCAAAGTCCCTCCCAACACAAACCATTCTGCAATTCTGTATGATTTTATTGAAACAGTCCTGCTTGGTTCATGCCTTGCTACTGTACAAGTGGGTCCATACTGAAAGACAAGGGCTACCACCAGGAGATTCCTGCCCACTTCTACTCAGCTTGAATACTGGAAGTATTCTGGAATACTGGAAATACTTGTTTACAGACCCTTCTTTATGCTGTCTGAGGCAGTACAGCAGAACAGGTATATTACCTAGGACAAAACACCACCAAAATCTCCAGCTCAGTAAATAGCAGGGAAAAAAAAAAGGCTCCCAAGAAGCCAAATCTGAGATAGGTTTTAGCAAACCCTAACTGAGGTGTGCAGGAGAAAAGGCATTTCCTCCCCTCCCCTCCGAGCAGTGTCCGCATTCCAGATAAGAGCCTGGTACTCTCCTCTGCACAGGGTGTTTTGCAGCTCCTGCATACCAAGGACAAACAGAAGAGCACAGCAAGGTCCTGTGTGTGCCAGTACCAACTGGCTCCCTGTTCTGCAGCTCCAGGGTATCAGATCAGGTAAACAGCCTGCTTACAGGCTTGCTCATGGTCTCCCAGGGTCAAGGCTGTCTCTGCAGCCGCCTCAAACAGCCCCAGTTTCACAAGACTGGCCATTTTCAGTTTGGGGTTCCCCACCCCGATAGCACAGTTGTCACAGGTAAAACTGCTGAGAAGGCCTTATCTGAACTCCAGCTTCAGGCTGACAACCTCAGAGAGCCCACAGTGGTCTAATTCACAGAGCACCCCCACAAGTCAGACCCAGAGCAGCAAGTCTCTGAAGGCTTTCTGCCCCAGATCACAGGGAAACCCCAGCACATGCTGTACCTCAGGAGTGCCACAAAACGTAGAAGTTGTCTCCTCTTGCTCCATGCCTTCTTTGCAGAGTCCAAAGTCCGTCAATATTACATGTCCCTAGAAAACAGAGAGATGTTTCGGCTTGGTCTCTTTCTAGAGAAAAGACAGGATTGCCACACATTGGCCTTCGCACTGTGTCTCATGTATGTTTTGATTCCCCACTGCTCATCTGCTTCCCCTCCCTCACCTTCTGGACATCTTATAACACAAGTATGGGAGTTGGTAGAGGAAGTTGAACCTAGATTAATTTGTTTGTCTACAACTGTATAGCTATGAGGAGATCCAGCACTGCAGAGCTTTGCCACTGCTTTATCGCAGAGCCAGTTTGTGTAGCAATCACCACCAGCATAGCCGCAGTGACATGCTCTTAGTACTCCAATCCTTTCCCACAAGTCAGGCCCCAGCTTTTGGGAGTAAGCTGCGGGCCCGGGGTATGCAGTTCTGCAGAGCGAAGGCTCACCCCCTCCTGCAGGACCTGCACAGAAGGGCAGTGATGCATACACACAGAATAAATGTAGTGAAGTGAGCTACAGCCCAGCTTGCAGGACCATACCCCTCTTTTTATGATCCTGATGGTTTTAAAGCCAGAAGGCAGGCAGCACAATCTATGAATATACCTGACAATCCAGGAGAATGTTCTCAGGTTTTAAGTCCCTGCAAGACAGAAAAAAAAAAAAAAAAAAAAAATGCTTTTTGAGCAGTGTCAGCCACATATTTGGAGAAGCCAGATCTGAAACAGCATCAGCTAACAACAGGAGCTAACAAAACTTCCCAGGCCAGTTCACTGCAGTGTTCCCAAAGCATAGACTCCCGTCACTGCTAGGTATCAATACTGACACATGCAAACATTGCAAGACCCTGTCATACAGGATCAGGTTTTAGCCAGCATGTCTATGCACAAATTGTTACAGAGTGACAAATTCCTGCTTATTGGGCCAGGTTTATTCTAGATCTTTACACTTCACCGTTCTCTCTTCTTCTCACTGTCAGGCTAGAAATATTTATTGCCCATCAGACCCATGCAGACAGCACCCCTCTTGCAGAATAAAGCGCCAACAGCACCATCTTGTCAGGATAGTTGATTTTCCAGCTATTCCAGTCCTGCGTTTTGTAGGGCCATAGCAGCACTCCCCAGCACTGCGCACAGCTGGCTGAGCAGAGGTGGTGGCCATGCTGTCCCTGGCAGGACCTTACCTGTAAATGATGTTTAAGGAATGCAGGTATCCAATCGCACTAGCAACTTCTGCAGCATAGAATCGGGCCCGGGGTTCACGGAAACAGCGCTCCCTTTGCAAGTGGAAGAAAAGCTACAGGCAGATGAGAGAGTGGATCATTTCTTCTCTAAAAAACCTGAAGGATACCTGGAGCAAGCCTGAAACCCAGCTACTCAAGTGAAAACTGATTTGCAGCAAATAGCGCATGAACAGCACCAAATAAGCCTAAACCAAGTGACTTTAAGCAATCTAAACACCTTTCTAGAAATTGCTTCATTTGTCTGCTGCTCAGTTAAGAATTCATTCCCCCACAGATGGTCTTCTGCTGATCTAATCAAGCTTCCTAGCTTGCTACAAGCCACAGGCTGATTATAGTGCTAGTATGGCCATGAGAAGTGGTACATGCACAGAACTGAATACATTAAGATCCTCCATACAAGTTGTCTTTGGGCAAGACATCCATGTTAACATTATCTCACAGCCACTTTCAGGTATCACAAGGAGAAAAAATAAAAATATATGAAAAAAAGTTTTTACAGGACAAAAAAAATCTAGCAAACTGCAGTGGCATCACCCAAGCATTAGACTAGGATCCAGAGCTGGCCCAAAAGGGGGTTTTGCCTGGAGCACACCAGCATCAGCATTTTCTGTATTCTCCATAGGATTTTAAAGCATCCCTAACAGTCTCTTTTCTCAGTATTCTTGCATTGGGATTCAGGTCATAAGCAGCAAGATTTCACACAATTTACAGTTGAGATAGTGTCCTGGGTTCAGCTGTAAGTTAGTTTTCTCCTTCCTAGGAGCTGGTGCAGTGCTGCGTTTCCAACTTCAGTCGGAGAACAATGCTGGTAACACACCGATATTTTAGTTGTTGCTCAGTAGTGCTCACCCTGATCAAGGACTTTTCAGTCCCATGACCTGCAGGTGAGAAGGGGCACGGGAAGCCAGGAGGAAGCAGAGACAAGACACCTGACCCAAGCTAAGCAAAGAGGTATTCCATACCACAGCACATCATGTCCAGTACAGAAATGGGGGGGAGTTACCCAGAAGGCCCAGATAACTGCTCGGGTTGGTCTGGGTATTGGTCAGTGGGTGCTGAGCAATTGTATTGGGCATCACTTGTGTTTATTGTTTTCTTTTCCCTTTTTAGTTTCATATTCTCTCCTCTTATTTCCCTTATTATTGGTGGTAGTAGCACTGGTTTTGTATTATACCTTAGTTACTGGATTGCTCTTATCTCAACCCGTGGGATTTACGTTGTTTCCATTCTCTTCCCCATCCCTCTGGGAGCAGGGGGAAATATGGGGGAGAGCGAGTTGAGCGGCTGCATAATTCTGAGTCACTGTCTGGCCTTAAACCAAGACGACAGCATACCACTGCTCCTGGCATTGTCCTTCGTAGCAGTTAAAGGAACACTGTACTTCAACATCATTACCTTGTGACAAGATACAGTTTTAGGCAATAAAGCAGCATGTTTGGGAAGGACCAAGGATTGAAATAAAGCCTGTAAGTGCACTCACCTCTCCTCCATTTACATAGTCAAGCACAAAGTAAAGCTTCTCCGAGGTCTGGAAAGAATAATGGAGTCCCACAAGGAAGGGGTGCTTGACATTTTTCAGGAGCACATTGCGTTCTGCCATGATGTGGGTTTGCTATCAAAAAGCAGGCATGGCATTAGAGTTTCAGGCAAGGGTCCAGTCTGCCATAAGGGCTCACTGCCGTTTTCAAAACAGGTGGAAGTTTCAGCCCCAGGAAGGGAACTGCTCTCTGCTGTCTGACCTGCATCATCTCAGTTCTTATCCATGTTCCTGTGGCACTGAGAAATGCATGTTTAGCATGTGAGTTGTCTACATGAATACCAGCCACAATATACCTCAATTGCATTATCAGGATGACTCATATACTGACCACTATTTTCAGAAGTGACCAAGGAGAGCAGACATACCTCCTTTTTCTTTAGGATGGTTTTCTTATGCAGAACTTTCACTGCATAAAAAGTCCCATCACACTTGCGTTTTGCCAGAAGAACCTGCAACAGAAGGTCCTGTTAATGGATTTCAGCCTCACCTTCTGTTGGTTTAATGCTTCCTCATTAGCTCCCCGCTTATGCGAGTGACTACACACAGAATGCAGCTTCAGAGGGTCAAGTACAAAGTTTTAAAGACATAGCTCCAGTCCTCCAATTTCCCAGCACTTTCTCATTGCCAGAAGAAAGCATGTGACATATCCACATAAACCTTTTACATATCTAGTAGAAAATAGTTTTGGAGCATCTGCCGACAGCCCTATTTAAAATGAATCCTTGCTATCTCAAAGTACAGATTTACCTAGGGAATTTTCGCTAGCTGAGCAAGTTTGAAGCTTATTTTGAATCAAGTATGGCTCCTTGCCATCACCACCCTGAGCATAAGATACCTCACACTTGTGTCCTTAGAGAGGTTGCAGGACAGCTCAAAGAATGGACTATGAAGACTTATCTCCAGTCTCATCTGTTCCCAGTCCCACTCAGAACAAGATCTTCAGGAGATGTACAAGCAAAGGACACAGCTAAGAAACTCCTTCAGCAAGAAAGTTGTTTCCAAGCTGCCTCTAAAGAGCTCCAGCCCACTTGTACAAACCCACTTACTTTTCCAAAGCTTCCTTTGCCAATAACCTTCAGGAAGTCAAAGTCTGTTGGTTTGGCACTGTCAGGCAAGAATGAAACAAGTTAATGTTTCTGGGAGAGAAACACACAAGGGCAACACTGCCATCAGGGCAGAGTTCCTTTTAAGAACCACCAGTGTTTGTGGAAGGGATTAAATGGCACCAGATGGGCGACCCTCACCCCTGGCCAGCATGGGATTCACACTGGCTACATCAGTGCAGCCAGCAGAAGGTGAGCAACCCCTCAACCTGCTGCTGAACACTGCAGCAGAGAAAAGCACCTGTGGGACCAAGTGGCACCTTTATAGGGGACACAGTTTATCCCTATTTCTAGAGAAAGGTAGTCATGGAGCCAGCAGGGATGAGGAAGATCTTCCCTTAGTACCTCTGAAGAGAAACAGAACAAGGGGCTGCAGACTTGGACAGGAGGATTATGATAACAGGGACCAGCTATAGCTGAATGTCTTGAAAGCTAGTGCATTGCTGATACACATGGTATTAAAAGCCAAGTAATACCATTAAGATTTTGCAGACACCACCCATGCAAGACACAGGGACCAACTACATTCCCCTGCCAGATCTCTTCCCTGCGTGCCCCACACCCTACCTGGCTTTTGCAGGGAGCTTACTTTGGGTTAGCAGAAGGTCCAAGGTTGATGTTGTCATTTGGTGTTGGAGGCTAGAGAGGATAACAATAATATTAGTTATAAGGACCATGCTGCAGGTTGTGCTTTCCTTCCCTCAAAACAGTATCACTTGCAGAGTCATTAAATACCCATTAGCAAGAGACACAGCGGATGCTTTGGCAACTGAAGTGGGGGGAAGAGAGAACAAAACTATGCACTAAAGCTGTATCGTTCCCAAGCTGGAAGCTTTACTAAGCTAGAGCATGTGCTGAAGTCCTCATCCTATACTTGCACAAATAAAAACTATTAAGCAACTGCTTGGCCCCAACTTGAGGTTTTTAGGACCTGCTGTGCTGTGACAGAGGAAGGCCACTGTGGGTCTCAGCTGCTCACCACAGCACTGAGATAACAAGCATTCCCTACTGCCTGAGCTAGGCAAGAAGCCCTCTGCAAAGCTCATAGAGGAACACTCCTGCATCAGGACATCAGCATTGCCCCCAGACTCTGCAGCCATCTGCCCACTCCTGCTGACCCCCAAAACTGCCAAGTCTGGAGCCTTGGAAGTGGCATTATGCACACCCAGCACCATAGAGATGCAGCCTCTCTCTTCCCAATGATAGATGTCCATACACACACGGTCTTCCTCCTCTCCCTGCTCCCCAGGAATCTTCACCTCCCCAGACTCTGGGAGCATTTTGCATTGTCCAAAAGGCTATATAGGTCCTCTCTGCTCTCATTTTACCTCCACCCAGCATAATCCACAGGGACAAGGCAGCAGCAAGACTCCTGGCAGGCTAACACAGGCTCTCCTCCTTGCTTTCCTCCTACAGGCACTAGCCCCTCTGCATTCCCAAGGTGAAGACTTGCTGGCTCAGAGCCATGATCTCACCTGGGTGCTTTTATCTGGGCTCCGGGAACGATCCATTAAAAAGGCAACTCTTTCAGCACTTGGGAAAAGAAAAGCAAGCCAATATTGAAGACAAAATCCAAGAGAGAAACTGCTCCCCTCCATCCCAGGACACCTCAGCATAGGTCCCCTGCTATCCCTTTGGTAGCACTGTTGCTCCTAAGGGGTGAGGATGCACATGCTCTGGGAGAGACAGGGAACAGTGGATGCATGCTGACAGGAGGTTGGAGGGAGGGGTGCGAACAAGCAAAAGCATATTAGATGCCACAGTTAGTCCTTGATTTGCAATAGCAGAAACTGGCCAGGGAACTAACACATGGAGAGCAGCACGGCCCCAGGGCCAGAGGAGGTCACAGCTCTCCTGGACACGGACAGGCCCCTCGCAAGGCAGATTTAGCCCCGTCCAAGCACAGAGACCCCACAGCTCCCAGCCCTGCCACCCAGTGCGTGTGCCCACAGGGCAGTCACAGGGGTCCAGCCAGGTCCGACCACCACACCGCACGCTGGCAGTGGCTGGGGGCCGTTCCCCAACCCAGGCCAGACCACGTCCCCCTGCACTGCTGACAGCCCAGGGAAGAGGTGCTGGCCGTACCTGTGAGTGGAGGCATTAAAGCGCAGGGCTCTCACTACCCAGTGCAGCTGCTGCTGGAGCAGTTGGACTGGAGCAACACTTGGCAGGTCAGATTTGCCCTGCTCCAGCATCAGTGGGGAGAGCTGGGTCCTGCCACCCCAGACAGGAAGGCTTCCTCCCTTTGCGTTTAAGGGTTCCCCCCACCCTTGCAAAAGCCAGGATTAGAGGTGATGGGGGGGGAGAGAGAAGGAAAAAAGAAAACCCCACACACTGTTCCCTTCCCCCTGCCCAGAGCTTTGTCCATTGTCCCTCAGCCCCACAAAGCTCCCACACATCATAGGGATACTCTGAAAGCTCTCCCTCCTCCATCTGCCCTGCCCCTTCCAAAAAAGGGGCCTGAAGGTGCCACCGGCCTCCCTGCATCTCACCTGTGGGTGCTCCCTTGCTGCACCCCCACGCACAGACCCCAGGCCATCCCAGAGCTCCCTCGCCAGTGGCCAGGCTGACAGCAGGCGCTGGCAGCTGTCCCCAGGCACTGCCCACATCTGCCTAGTGCCAGCCAGCTCCATCCACCGCCAAGCCAGCGCAGCGGCCGTTGGGCAGAGCTTTTAAAGGGCTCTCATCCCTGAAGGCTTTCATACTCACTACGAGCAGAGCCCAGAGCCGGAGGCCTTGGTGGTTTGTCCTGTCCTCTTCCAGCCGTGCTTGATGAGTTCTGTGAGGAAAGTTGGAGCACCAATGCCAATTAGCTGGCAGCGCAATCACAAGTGCACATAGACACGTTTGTTCTTCACTGACCTTGCTCTTCTCTTCACAGCTGCCCTCCTCCCCCTTCCACTAAAGCACCAAAATAACCAGGAAATTATAGGAACCAGGACAGCTCCCCTCCCAGCCCCACCAGGAGCCCTCAATAGCTCACAGGATGGGGATCAGTGCAGCAAAACAGACTCTCTCCTGTGGCAGAGGGAACTTGGGCTAAAGGGCCACTGTTGCCTCCCTGAGCCACCTCGGGTCTCCCGGGGGGGGGGGGGGGACGACACGGGGGACAACGACACAAGGAGTGTGCTCACAAGGATCATGTTGTACCAGGGTAGTCACACACTTGGCATGTCCCCTGCCCCTTTCATTCAGGACTCTGGGAGTAATTTGGGACATGAATGAAACCTTTCAGGGCCCTGCAGGAGGTAAGCCAGCACACACACATGCCACAACAAGGAACTGACTTGCCCAAGGGCGCATAGCCAGGGGCAGAAGCTGGGATTCCCACCACAGAGCATCCCTTCTGCTCAGCTGTGCAGGCAGTTGCCACCAACCGTTGTCATCATCACCACTGCTCCCTTCAGAGAGAGGCAAAGTCCTGATCCTGCTCCCGACTGCACAGGCTGAGCAAGAGAGAAGCCGGAAAAGTGCAGCCTGTACAGAGGAGTTCCTGGGATTGATTGGAAGTAGATAACAAAAAATGCCAAGACTCATTTTCACTCCCTGGCTCTGCCCCAGTTTTGCTACTGGGAGGAAAGAATCAAAACATTATGGAAACAGGAAACATGCTACCCCTTATTCCCCTAAAAAACAAAAAAAGGGGGGGGGGCTTTACATGCAAGTTGTAATCCTGGAGTAGCTCTTCTACAGAGCAAGGAACACCTGGCACCAACTGCCAGACCCCATCTCCCCAGGCAAGGAGCTTGTAAACAAGAAGCTTCCAGGTGAACGCAAGCTCATCTACAGAGCTCTTCCTGTTCCTAGGATCTGCAAGATGGAGGCACCTGCACTCCAGAGAGCCACTAAGCCAGGCAGCACCAGCAGCTTCAGGATCTGTGTGCAGATCTGACAAGGAGCCAAAAAACCAGGCTGTAGGTTTAGAGTTTCTGAATGGATATGAAAGGGAAAGCAGGAATTCAAAGAAAAGCCACAAAGCATTCAGTGAGAGCTCATAACATCAGACTTGTCCGAGACACTGACTTTGCCCTGCAGCAGGTACAGAAGCTTGCCCTAGCAGTGACATATGCAGGCAGCACCCACACAGACCAACCTCGTCTCCTCCCACTGGGTATAGCCCTTATTTCCCTGAGAGTCTGGCTCACTGACTGAAGGTCATCCAGTGCCTGCCGTGGGGCTGCAGGTATCGCACAGGCTGGCCACAGCCATGGTCACCACAGAGGGACATCAGCCATGCTTCCCAGAGTGGGCAGCTCTCACTCAAGGCTCAGTGCTGGGCAGAAGGGTGGCACAAGTGATGGCCAGGGGTACACAGGCAAACCCCAAGCTGCAAGTGGCAGCAGCATTTAGAGGGGTGAGGGCTCCCACCCCCTGCCCAAGACCCTCTCTCCTTAGCAACCCAACCAAGTCTGCGCAGTTCAACACCTCACCTCGGTCCATACATGCGGCTCCATCAGCTGATGGAGCCTGTTCACTCCAAATCTCAACTCCCACAAGCTCAGCTTTAGCTTGCTGCTACTGACACTGTTCTGATCCTAGATTCACAGAAAATGATGGCTTGGGCTCACCAAGATGTTCACCACATCTTGGGCAGCATGTGGACAAGCCATAAACACATCAATTTGGCCCGGTGCAGAATGCAGGACAAGTCCCAACTTGCTCAGAGGGGTTTGGACCAGCAAGGGCTGGACGTGCAAGCTTGGACCTACAGCCCCACAGGGGCTTTTTCCAGCACCGCAGCCTAGCAGCCCATCCATGCTTCCCTCCACCAGCCCCATTCTGCTCCATTCTTGGTCCCTGCAGACCAAGAGCAGCAATTTCTGACAAATGCTATTTCATTAAATGTACTTGCTCTGGGGTAAGAGTCTCTATACCAAGCACATTTTTAGGACATGTACATCCCCATCCCATATCATTTTCTGTTCAGGCCCAGAGCCTCCTTCCCCAGTCTGAGTCAACCTCCAAAGCCAAGTAAGTTTCTGGTTTAAATCTCCCAAGCAATCAAATAAGCTTTTCCTTATCACTAACAAATGCTACTCCCCCTAAAATACAAAGATTTCCCGAGTGCACACGCACTGAACAACAGAATCAGAAATAGGTCATGAATACACGCTGGAATCCTTGGTTATCCATGCCTGGCTGCATCCCTCCTTGTGCTTGCTGGGGTGGCAGGGATGCTCCAGGCATGACCAGGGCCACAGAAAGCATCAGCAAGTGAGTCTGGGAGTTCTCTGATACGAGGTGACTGCTACACACCAGGAACACAAACTATCACATCCCACACCCCCTCCTTAAAGACCATTTCACTCCCAACACCTTGACCAGCAGCATCTCCCCAGCAGCAGGCAACCACTCACACAATATAAAGCAGCTACTTACAAGTTGGAGCAATTACTGCAGCTAAAATCTCCTCCACACCAAACATCCTTCAGTAACATACATTTTCTTCCCAGCACAACAAAAGCAGCTCCCTCTTCCTTCAACAGTTCTGCCAGTGGTGACCCACATTCCCATGCCAGCCCAGCACTGTTTTCTGCAAATACATTACTAATGCAATGCATACCTTGCACGGAGAGGCAACCTCATAGACTCGTCATCTGCAAGCTGCCTCCCACCCTCCTCCCTGATGTCACTGCTCTCAGCATCATTTCCTACCTAACCTAGATTGCAAACCCCTCCAGGCAAGTGCCTCATCCTCTCCCACTCTGGGAAGGGCTAGTTGCCAGCATAGAGAGGCAAGGAGACCAGGCAGACAGTCATTGGGACAGCAAGCAATGCTTTGGAAGAAGCACAGGGTTTGGAATGGCAAGATTGACAGAGGGACACCTAAGACAGCCCACAGCTTTCATCCAGCCCAGGGGCTGCAGCCAACATATGGGGAGACACCCCAGTTCCAGCTGAAAGAAGGAGCACAGGGGGAGGTGGGAAGGAGGACTCCTACATACCCAGGCTTTTATTGGCCAAAAATACCCCCAAAACTCAAGCTTTCCCTTGCTATAGATCTAAGAGGTAGCTCCAGGCCCACTCAACTCCATTTTCATAGAGCCATGGAATGGCTTCTGTTGGAAAGGACCTTAAAGCTCATCCAGTTCCAACCCCCTCCACAGGCAGGGACACCTTCCAGTAGAGCAGCTTGCTCCAAGCCCCTGTGTCCAACCTGGCCTTGAACACTGCCCCGGATGGGGCAGCCACAGCTTCTCTGGGCACCCTGTGCCAGCGCCTCAGCACCCTCACAGGGAAGAGCTTCTCCCTAAGAGCTCATCTCAATCTCCCCTCTGGCAGGTTAAAGCCATTCCCCTGTCCTGTCCCTACAGCCCTTGTCCAAAGCCCCTCTCCAGGTTTCCTGGAGCCCCTTTAGGCACTGGAGCTGCTCTGAGGTCTCCCCTTCAGGAGCCTTCTCTTGTGCAGGCTGCCCCAGCCCAGCTCTCTCAGCCTGGCTCCAGAGCAGAGCTGCTCCAGCCCTCGCAGCATCTCCGTGGCCTCCTCTGGACTTGCTCCAAGATTTTCATATCCATTGGGACACGGCAGCACACAGCAAGTCAGGAAAAAGTCAGGAAAGACTTTAAAGGACTTCTCCACTTTTGGAAGCATTCTTAGCTTCCCCCCATGGAGCTCCTGGCTCATCCCATTTTCTCATGCAGCTCTTTTCCCCTACACCCCAAGGGCTCTGCAAACCCCAGACCGACAGCCCCAGCTCTAGCCAAGATGGAGCTCAGAGACAAATAACCCTCCAGATTTTAGAGAGCAACTCCATGCAAAGCAGGAAGAGGACAGCAGGTGGGCAAAGGTCACAGAGCACTGCAGAAAAGTAATCCCATGAAAACAGAAAAGAAAGCATCAAACACACTTGAGAGCCCAGACACTGTGCCCCAAAGCATGGGAAGCAGTCCACAGCCAGCGAGCACAGGGACCTCTCCTCCCACACTGCCCACCCTGCTGCTGGCAGCCCAAACATACCAGAAACCCAAGGCTCTTTCCTGAATCGCAGAGAAGAGCTTTGCTTCCTGCAGCAGTTCATTTAGCCCACCACACCTCCTCAAACACACAATACCACTGCTGCCGGCTTATGGCAGTCCTTTAAAGAGAGCGGGGAAAGCGTATCAGCTGTAGAGAAAGAGGAGACACCTGCTAAATACACCCAAGGAGTGACAATTAGAGGGAGAGAGAGGAATGGTTTTGGATGAGGAGGGAAGGGTGCAGGTGGTGGGAAGGAGGCAATTGCATCCTGGCAGGCACTTCAGGTGTGCAGAACAATTTCTAACGTGTTAGTAAGCTGCAATTTGTCCTATCCTGTGATTTGGAGGAAGGTCAGAACTGCCATTAGGTTCAGGTCAGACCCAGAAGAAGCTGCTCCTTCCAGTGTCCTTCACCAACCCAGGGAGATGGCAGCCCGGGGTAGACAGGCTGGTGCTTTGTAGTGGTATTAAATGCAAACATAAACATGGGTGGAAGAGAAAACCTGGCGCTGAAGCAATGCAGTGAATTGAGAGAACAGAGACTAAGCTCCAAGCAAAAGGAGGCTTCAGAGAAAAGCTAGCGTCTTCTCTCTCCTTGTCAAAAGTAAAGCAGTTGCTCTTTGGTTCCATTGTTGTTTCCTGTAAAATCTGCCTGCGTGCAGGTGCAGCAGGGGAAAGCTCGTGGAGTGAGTGCAGTGAGAGGTGCGCATGGGGAAGGAAGAGGTGTGGGCAGCCCTCCATGCCATAGCACAGGTCCTTGACCCAGGGCTGCAGCTACCAGGAGGAAACCATCTGAAACACTTGATGTACTCATTGCCATGCATGATTAGGGAGGGGAAGCAGCAAGTTGCATGAAAGGTCATTCTCTCCCAGGTTAAAACCTGAGGTTTTTCCTCAGCCAACAAACTCAAGCTATGAGTATCATCAGCTTTTAGAAATATCTCTTGCTATGTTTGTATTTTCTCTAGTTTTTGCCTCTACTTTGAGTAGAGTTTCAGAATCCTTTCAGCAGCTAACTTACATTTTTTAATCAGTATCTTTGGCTTTTGTTTCTTTAAATAAAACCCCCCGGTATTATTGACAAAATCTACTTATTTTTCACAGAAATGTATCTTTTATTAAAATCCCATTTTCTATCCAAAGAAGAGGAAGTAGAAGAATCCTGGAAAGAAAATTTTTTACCAGCTAGAATCAGAGAATTGTAGAATCACAGACTGGTTTGAATTGGTAGGAGCCTTAAAGCTCATCCAGTTCCAACCCCCTGCCATAGGCAGGGACACCTTCCACTAGAGCAGGTTGCTCCAACCTGGCTTTGAATGCATAAAATCTCTAATCTGGAGTGCGGCCAGTAATGATGATAGATAGTGGTGGACAAAGCAATGGTTGGGTTGGTTTTGGCCATGCTGCCCCCTCCATTAGTGGGGTTTGTTGACACTCAGGGCTGTGCACACCCTGGGTGTAGCTCTGGGCCAGGGGTGCAATGTGGAGCCGCCACCCCCATCACACTCAAATCACTGCCTGGGCTTCCTGTGTGTCCTGTGGGAGCTCAGTGACACCAAACCAGCCAGGAGCATTACCCTTTGTTCTCCTCAGTGTGGTGGAGGAGGGCTCCATCCAGGCCATGTACATAAAGCCAGCCAAAATCATCCCTTCTCCTTATGGCTGGGGCAGGAGCTCAGCGGCAGCACCGGCTGTCCTCAGGAAGCAGAGCATGCAGATGTCTCTCTGGCTACAAAGGTGAAGGGCACAGGAGTAAGAGTAGAACAGGCCACTGGGTGCAGTGCTGGCTGCAGCCAGCCAGGAAGGACTCTGGAACATGGGCCAGCTCCATGACCCTCATTGGGCCAGCGCCCATCCAGTGCTCAGCCTGGTGGATACCATCAGTGCTTCACCACAGCCCCGGTGCCCCTCTCCTTGTACTCGTCTGGAAAGTGCTTTGGGATGGAGGGTACTGGGAGAGGACTGGGTGGCACTGGCTGGTTGTCTGACTTCTGTGCAGCTGAAGAAATTTACCCTACAACTGTTGAATTCACAGATTTCTGCTCATGGAAAAGGATTTTGGGGTTTTGATGCTTTTGAGGAGCTGAGACCCAATTCATCCTCCGTGTACCAAGAGTGACCGACCTGGCATCGGAGGCTCCCTGGCACAGGAGAAGACATTCTCTGGAAGCACAGGAAGGCATGGGCCACCAGTAAATCCCCAGCGTAGGTCAGGTCCTCACCTGGACATTTAACATCAGATGCCACCAGATGCCTGGGGCAGCTGAAAGAATGCTGTGCCCTGGAGATCTCTATGACTACATGGAGAGGTGTCCTGGGCAAGCAGTTTTCCCTTTGATGGAGTACCTGAGGGGGACAGGTAGGATCATGTAGAATCATAGAATGGTTTGGATTGAAGGGATCTTAAAGCTCATCCAGTTCCAACCCCCTCCATGGGCAGGGACACCTTCCACTAGAGCAGCTTGCTCCAAGCCCCTGGGTCCAACCTGGCCTTGAACACTGCCCCAGATGGGGCAGCCACAGCTTCTCTGGGCACCCTGTGCCAGCGCCTCAGCACCCTCACAGGGAAGAGCTTCTCCCTAAGAGCTCATCTCAATCTCCCCTCCGGCAGGTTAAAGCCATTCCCCTTGTCCTGTCCCTACAGCCCTTGTCCAAAGCCCCTCTCCAGGTTTCCTGGAGCCCCTTTAGGCACTGGAGCTGCTCTGAGGTCTCCCCTTCAGGAGCCTTCTCTTGTGCAGGCTGCCCCAGCCCAGCTCTCTCAGCCTGGCTCCAGAGCAGAGCTGCTCCAACCCTTGCAGCATCTCTGTGGTGATAAAGGTTAGCCTCCAGCATGCTACCCATGAGCAGCCATCCCCACATACAAGAGGTGAGGCTTTCCCTCTCACCTTGCCCCTGTGCACTCATGGCCATGGCCAGCAGCAGCCTGCAGCCACTCTTGTCCCTTACCCACAGCAGGACACATCAGCGCCAACACTGAAGGGGCTGCTGAAGGTGGGAGCACTTGCAGGGCACATGCATTATACAGGCATGCAGGCACGTGTTCCTGGCTGTGCATCCCTTCCACCAGGACTGACCCTGGCCCATTCTCCTGCACAGCTGCACGATCCTGAACAAAACTCAACAACTCCAGTGAAACCAGGGACCTGCTGGTCTTGCTGGTCTTCTGTGCAGGATGGTGTCCCCTGCGCTCCAGAGGATATGTCTATGCCAGGAAAACCCCTGCTGGACCTGGGTCCAGCTGTGATGAGCAGCTCTCAGGCAGTTTAACCCCTTCTGTGCAGGTCTTCTGCCTGTGCTGGACTTGATCAGATCATGGTGTGAGCAAGGCTACAGAAAGGTGATTTTTTCAGCTGAACTGTCACAGCTCAGACCCTCCAGCCGTGGCCTGTGCTTGGAAACATTGTCCTTTGCCCCTCAAGGGAGGAAAGCTGTCTTCACTGCCCCAAGCTCTGCAAGGGCTAGAGAGCTGTGTGATCCCCACCACCTGAGCCTGGTCCCTCCCTGAGCTTGGGCCAGTGCCACTCGCCCTGGGGAAGCCCCAGATGCAGTTTCTGCAGGGCAGGACACAACCAGTGTCAACAGGTCCATTGTCTCTACGTGCAGAGAGGCATCCCTCTCTATTATAATCCTTTATATGCTATGCAAGTATGCTATTTTATAGGGAAAGTAGTACTATCTTAATCTCCTTATCTAGCAATACCCATAACCATAATCATAAAAGTATCACTGAAGTGGAACCACATAGTCCTGAGCAATTGGAATTTCAGGGAAAGGTCCAAATAAGATTAAAACAAATATTTCTCTAGAGAGCACAAAGCAAATTTCCATCAACCTGCAGTGAAAAGTGACCTGAAATGTTTGTCTACTCAGTTATCTCTGCTCAGTAAAGAATAGGATACGATAGGGATAGGAAATTCTTTGTAGGTCAGAGCCTATTTCTTCACCTTAAGAGGATTCATGAAAGACTAAACAGACTGTTGGTGACCTCGGGGGTTCTTTGAAGTTTTTTTCTTTTCATAGAGTCATAGAATCATAGAATAGTTTGGGTTGGAAAGGACCTTCAGATCATCCAGTTCCAACCCCCCTGCCATGGGCAGGGACACCACCCACTAAACCATGCCACCCAACGCTCTGTCCAACCTGGCCTTGAACACTGCCAGCGATGGAGCATTCACAGCTTCCCTGGACAACACATTCCAGTGCCTCACCACCCTTACAGTAAAGAACTTCCTCCTCATATCCAATCTAAACTTCCCCTGTTTCAGTTTGAACCCGTTACCCCTTGTCCTATCACTACAGTCCCTCATGAAGAGTCCCTCCCCAGTATCCCTATAGGCCCCCTTCAGATACTGGAAGGCTGTTATGAGGTCTCCATGCAGCCTTCTCTTCTCCAGGCTGAACAGCCCCAACCTTCTCAGCCTATCTGCATACGGGAGGTGCTCCAGTCCCTGATCATCCTCGTGGCCTCCTCTGGACTTGTTCCAACAGTTCCATGTCCTTTTAATGTTGAGGACACCAGAACTGCACACAATACTCCAAGTGAGGTCTCAGGAGAGCAGAGCAGAGGGGCAGGATCACCTCCCTCGACCTGCTGGTCACGCTGCTGTTGATGCAGCCCAGGATACGGTTGGCTTTCTGGGCTGCGAGCACACACTGCAGCCGGCTCATGTTCATTTTCTCATTGACCAACACCCCCAAGTCCTTCTGCGCAGGGCTGCTCTGAATCTCTTCTCTGCCCAACCTGGAGCTGTGCCTGGGATTGCTCCAACCCAGGGGTAGGACCTTGCACTTGTCATGGTTAAACTTCATCAGGTTGGCATCAGCCCACCTCACAAGCGTGTCAAGGTCCCTCTGGATGGCATTCCTTCCCTCCAGTGTATCAACCAAACCACACAGCTTGGTGTCATCAGCAAACTTGCTGAGGGCGCACTGAATCCCACTGTCCATGTCACCGACAAAGCTGTTGAACAAGACCAGTCCCAACACCGATCCCTGAGGGACACCACTCGTTACTGGTCTCCAGCTGGACATTGAGCCATTGAGCACAACTCTTTGCATGCAGCCATCCAGCCAGTTCTTTATCCACCGAGTGGTCCACCTATCAAACTGCTGTCTCTTTTTCCTTTCCTTTTTTTTCCATCTCTACATGTTTCTCTCAGTTTCCCAAGCCCGGGGTTGGGCTTTGCCTCAGGCGCTGTCCTTCATTTTGCCAAAGAGTTCCACATGGGTGCCGGGAAGTTTCCCATGTTTTGGTAAAAGGAGCCAAGAGGAAGCTGCTGGGGATCAGGTTTGTATTCCGAAGAAGCTAAAGTGGGCTTGAGCAATTCTTGCAACTTTCTGTGCCTCTGTTTCTACAAATATGAATGTGGAAGAATATTACGACTTTTGTAAAGCCTTCATGTCTTCAGAGGAATAAATGCCTGATATTACTGCCATTAAATTAGTTGGCTGAGACTTTCTTGCTTCTGTGTGGTTTTTATGTGTAAACACAGTCTCAGTGAATGAATAATACACAGTTGGAAGCAGCCTGACTCTAAAGGATGCTTCCTCTGCTGCCTGGCCAGCCTTGTGCTTGGGGAAGATGCAGTTCTCCTGCTTCCTCCCCTCTCCTGAACACATCGCAGCCTATGTTTTAGAGCCCTTCTTAAAAACCCAACTGTTTGTTGGGGATGAGCACCTCTTTTCTCCTACAGCACTGGTAAGTCTGATGCAGGGTGCATGCTCACGGACACCATCTGCAGCTTAAGCCTGAGTGTGACCAGCCTGGTGGGGACAAGGACAGAGGTGGTTTCCTGGCTGGATTTAGCAGGGCGTAGCAGCTCAGAGAGGGCTGGAGAGCTGCACTGCTCGAAACCAGGCCCCTCGCTGCTGGCACAGTGCAGGGCTTTTTAGGAAAGCTGGTGGGTGAAGTGTTCCTGGGAATGCCTCCCCTGTGCACCACTCCATCACCATCCCACCCCATTGAGACCTGCTGGCTCCAGCTCCATTGCACAGCACACGTGTTTTCATCCCACTTATTGCAAAACCTGCAACTGGTGCTGACACAGCTGGAGACAATCTCCAGCTGAGCTGTATATACTGGAACCAGTAGCAGCCCAGTCCAAAATGGGCCAAACACCACTCAAGGCATTGTCAGGACCCATCAGTGCCTGTGCAAGAGCAGCAGATCTATGCTGGAATCTGCTGAGCCCATCTCTGTTCTCCTACTCTGGCACAGAGCAGGAGCAGCCCTTGGGGATGCCCAGTTAGAGGGATGCTGGGTACAGTACCCCTCAGTTTCACCAGGCCCAGTCTAGCCTCAGGGATGGAGCCAGGGACACACAACACAGCCAAAGCAACCGGAGATTCCTCAAAGCAAACCTTTCTGTGTGCTGTCAGCAAAAGCCCAGTGCAGCTTAAGCTGCTCCCCAGTGAGCCTATGTGGGGCTGCAGACACAAGCAGGGTGATGGAAGCTCCCTGTGATAAAAACTATGCCTGGGGAAGCACAGTTACTGCAAGGAACCTTTCTACCTAGTATAATATTTCCAGGGGGAGCAAGAAGGCTGCTGATCTCTTTGGATTCCTCCACTGCTGTGAAACAAACCCACAGCCGAGTGAACCCAAAGCCCCTTAGACCCTAACCCAGGATCCCTGGGAGCAGCTCTCCTGCAGGCCAGATGGGTCCCTGGCAGCAAGGAATGCATCACAGAACCCCAGACTGGTTTGGGTTGAAGGGACCTTAAAGCTCATCCAGCTCCAACCCCTGCCACGGGCAGGGATACCTTCCACTAAAGCAGCTTGCTCCAAGCCCTGTGTCCAACCTGGCCTTGAACACTGTCAGGGATGGGGCAGCCACAGCTTCTCTGGGCACCCTGTGCCAGCGCCTCAGCACCCTCACAGAGAAGAGCTTCCACCTAAGAGCTCATCTCAGTCTCCCCTCCGGCAGCTTAAAGCCATTCCCCTGTCCCGTCCCTACATCCTTTGCAAAAACTCTGCTTCTCTCAGAGTGGCTCAGGAAGTCACTGAGAGAAGGTAAAGTCACAAAAAAGTCACTGAAAGGTCATCCCAGAGAAAGCAAACCAGCATTACCTGCAGGGAACAAGGCATGAAGAGGCACTCCTGGGCTGTGGTGGCAGGGCCAGCAGGCACTGCCATGCTCCAACTCAGGAATCAGTGGGTACCAGTGCCCTCTACCTCCTCTTGTTTTTGTTTCGGCAATTCAGTCTGAAGGTCGAAGGAAAACTCAGCAGGAGTGGTTTGTGGCAGGAAGTAAATGATTACCCTGACACTGCTTGCTGCGGGAACCAAGGCACAGGGAGCTGGGGTGGGACAGGGAAATCCCTTCTTGGGGGGGATTAAAGGGCAGCTAGCCAGTGAGGAAGTGCAAAGGGTCAGAACAAAGTGCTCTGTTCACTGGAGGCTGTGCCAGGGCACATGCCAAGTCCTAGTAGAGGTAATGAGTCATGGGTCCTGTCCCAAATGCCAGTAGCACCTCCTGGATGCGGACATGACACGCTGCTGATCCACCAGCAACCTGCAGAGCTTGGCAGCGAAGGAAGGAGCTGGGTAAGGTGGAGCCTTGTCCCCTGGCAGCTCTGCATCTGGGGCAGATCCAGTGACTTCATAGGGCTGGAGCAGCTCTGCTCTGGAGCCAGGCTGAGAGAGCTGGGCTGGGGCAGCCTGCACAAGAGAAGGCTCCTGAAGGGGAGACCTCAGAGCAGCTCCAGTGCCTGAAGGGCCTACAAGAAACCTGGAAAGGGACTGTGGACAAGGGCCTGTAGGGACAGGCCAAGGGAATGGCTTTAACCTGCCAGAGGGGAGACTCAGATGAGCTCTTAAGCAGAAGCTCTTCCCTGTGAGGGTGCTGAGGCGCTGGCACAGAGTGCCCAGAGAATCTGTGTCTGCCCCATGCGGGGCAGTGTTCAAGGCCAGGTTGGACCCAGGGGCTTGGAGCAAGCTGCTCTACTGGAAGGTGTCCCTGCCCATGGAGGGGGTTGGAGCTGGATGAGCTTTAAGGTCCCTTCAACACAAACCTGTCTGGGATTCTATGATTGGTGCAGCCATCAACATAAAATTTTCTGAAACATTTTGGAATACATGATTTGGAGCGTTCAAGTTTCATTAAGGCAAGAGAGCCAACTGCCACCGCAAACAAGGTCTCGGGCTCCATGTGTGTGGGAAGAAGGCAGCACCATACCTGTCCCTCTGTGAACCCCATTCCCAGGGACAGCATGCAGAAAGGAGCTGGCTCAGCCCTCGCCTTGCTCCAGCTTGTACCATCAGTCCCATTGGGTGGCACAGCCATGCAGGTGCGTGAGGATAACAGAGATTGGATATTACCCCGATGTCTTGGGGAATGAACCCAAATAGAGGCCCATAAAGACACAGAGAGGTAAATAAATCTGTTCCAGTGCAGAGAGGGCCTTTGTTTGTCTTGGTTTCAGAATGAGAAGGTTTAGAGGATTGCCGCAGCACATGACCAGGAGCTACAAAGCTGCAGACAAAAGCCATTTAGAACTGAGATCAGACTTCAGATTGCTTTGTGCAAATTCAAACTGCTGCTATTTTGGGATTTATTTTGTTCCCGCTGCTGCATCCCCCACTTTAAAGGCTGCCTATCTCCCACAGCACTGAGTTCGCATATGCTTTCAGGGGCACCAGCACAGCATCCAAACGCTGCTGCAGCAGGCTGAAGGGGGACTGCCTGTGTTTCAAGCCCAAGTCACAAGGGTTGCACCAGCAGCCACGGACAAGTTTGGAGGACAAAGCATCAGCTTATGGCTCAGGCTTGCTGAGCAGGCTCGTTTTACAAGCTTGTCGCCCGTCAGCTGTGAGTATGCGTTGTCACCCCGCAGGAACACAGAGGGAAGCACTTGAGCAGAACTGACAGCAAGACAAAGCCCGCTAGAGCTCTCTGGGTAATCACTGGCTTTACCGCAGCTTCAGTGAGGCAGATGCTGGGACGCTGTGTTTCATCCCTGGGACCCATGCAACCGGATGCCAGGCATCACAAGGGAGGCAGAAACGCCTCTCAGAGCCCCTCCAGCCAGGCAGCATTACTGCTGCCTGGGAAGCAGGGGCTGGGCTGTGCCTGGGCAGGACTTGGAGATTTGGGGTGCCTTGCCCAGGATGAGGGCACCCCTGCTCTGCACCTAATACTCTGCTGAACCCATGACAGACAGGAACAAGGGGCCCTTGGCTGCTTTCCATCACTGTCACAAAAAAGGCACAAATCACCTTACAGCCCCCAATACACTCCAAGCAGGGCGCCAGTTCTGTTCACAAGGGGAAAAAAGTGTTGAATTAGGTTTAAAACCTCTGCCAAATTACAGCTTCGTAAACCAGTTTCCATCATCGTGTGCCTTGACCCAGAGAACCTTCAGTCCCAAAAAAGCATGAAGTCAAGTGTCAGGTTGGTGTGTGAGCATCCCGCATCCCCACACCGGCAGCTGCCTATGAGGAGAGGCGAGCAGAGCTGTGCTACAATGCGGCATGGCAGCAGGCCTGCAGCCTGAGTGGGGAGCATGGGGAGGACAGAGCCCCACAACCACTGCATGCAAAGCAGCTCGGAACCATAGATATGCAGAGGCATGTGGTCACCTGCCCGGGCTCCCCAGCTCTCTGCTTACTCCCAGGAGAGTACCTTCTACCTCCGGGAGAAGGGGCGCTGGGTGTCCTCCCGCGCTGCTCCCTTCCCAGCACCCGCTGGAGAAAACAGGGCTGGAGCAGAGGGCAGAGAGCAGAGCCTCTGGGAAAAGCAGCGGCACCCGTGTGGAAGCTGCCGCTGCCGCGGCAGCTCCGGCCTCGCTGCGGGCTGGCTCCCTGCACTGCCCGCGCCGTCGGGGGAGGGCGCTGCCCCCGCCGGCGGCGGAACCCCCGGGCAGCGCTGGTTCGAGGGCGGGGAACCCCGACGCCGAGCAGGGACGGGCGGGATCGAGGTGAGGATGGGGCTAGGGGTGGGCATGGGTTTAAGGATAGGGATGGGGATGAGGATAATGAGGATGTGGCACAGCTGGATACCCCAGGAAAGGGGGCCGGCAAGGAGGGAAATACGGCTAACCCACCCAGATGCTGCCCACACCCACCCGTGCCCCAACACGTCCCTGTCCTCATATAGAATAAACTCCGCAGTTCCCCTGAGCTTCCCTTTTGGAGGCTGTCCGGGACACCCCCCCACCCAAATGCTGTTTTTTCTCCAGGAAGGGACATCCCCACCCCTCCTACATCCTTTGCTGCCAACATCCCCACACCCCAGTACTGCAATGAGGAGCTGGTCTTGGGGGGATTGGGGGCAGACAAGGACCATGCAACTCATATTGGGGCTCAATATGATTTGGGACAGTAAGAGGTGACCCTCGGGGCCTTGGCTTTGACTGGGCTGCGGTAGCAGGGCTGTGGGTACCCCCATCTTCATCCTTGCTGGGCAGCAGCAGTGGATGGGCAATGAATTAGTGGTTCTGGCTTTTAAATTGGTGTAGATCGGGGTGGTTTTGATCACAGAGTGAGTTTAGTTCAAGGCAGGAGGTATCCCAGCTCATTATTTCATTTATCCCACCCTTCCTCATTGCATTTGTTTGGTTTTGGTGGATCCCTCTTTCACAAGAACAAAAATCTTGGGGTACATCTGCAAACTCCATCTATCCCTGGGAGTCTGAGCTACCAGCTTAAGCAAAGCCAGGAGAGAGGGAGGGGCTGAAAACAGCTCCCCAACTTTAGGACCACCTCTTCCCAAAATGTACATGTCCTACCTCTTGCAAACAGCTTAATCTCACTATCAGTGCTCCTCAGGTATCACCAATGTGAGCAGGTGAGGAGTCTGAATCTTCTCTGCCCTGCCCATCTCCCCAGGCCCCACGAACCAGGCCAGCCTCACATACTATGTCTGCTCTTTATTGTTCCATATATTTATGTACCACATTATATGTTAAAGATAGATTTGTTGGGGGTTTTTTCTGCTATACATTTTTCATCTTATTTACCACAATGACACCACACATACATTGGAAACAGCTCCACAGATCTGGTAGATTGCACAGAATGAATTGATTTGTTCCTGTATCCTGAACAATGTCAAATCCAACAATATAGATATATATTTTTTAACTTTTCATAATTTAGAAATGAAATTGTTAAAACAAAATTAAATGAAAGTCACCAGGAAGTGGACTCCAAGATTTCAGCCAGAGGCAAAACATTGTAATTGATGGGAAGCGCCGTTCCTTGATGTGGATTTGGATGGAAGAATTAAGCAGTCCTGACATCCATGTAACTATGCTGTAAACAGGGCAGGTAACTGGCATTGCTTCTCAGCAGCCGCTGCTTGGGCTTGTTGGGCTGGTCGGATCATCTAGCTCTCACCTATATCCATCTCACACCGTGTAGAATGAAGGTCTCTGCTCCCAACACCCATGCTGGTTTACTTCCATCTGTGAGCACAGTAACCCTATCCCATCGGGTTGGCACCTGTGTTTCAGCACCTGAAACACGGAATTGCATATCTGTAAGTATTGAAAGCTGCAGCTGTTTCCCAGCAGGTCCTTTGGGGGTGGCCAAGCTTCAGGCAATGAGTGGGGAAATGGGGGTGGGGAACCAGATAATTCCCTTCAAAAAATCCGAAACAAAAAAATATACCTAAGTCTTAGCTTATTTGAAAAGACAGAAGGGCAAACATTTTCATAGAATCATAGAATAGTTAAGGTTGGAAAGGACCTTAAGATCATCTAGTTCCACCCCCCTGCCGCGGGCAGGGACACCTCACCCTAGACCATGTTGCCCAAGGCTCTGTCCAGGCTGGCCTTGAACACTGCCAGGAATGGAGCATTTACTATGTGTTTTTATTTCCTTTAATTTGCAGATTCTATAACATAGAATTTGTTGGATGCACGTAATGAAAATAATGACTCCTTCCATTAAAGGGATGCAGAATTATTTGACTATGCAGATGTTCGATGAGATTCTCTTACAGCAACCAACTCTGGCCCCTCTTTAGTCTTCAGTGTTGGTTCTGAAGGCCTCTATGAGGCCTTCTAAAGAGTGGATGAACCCAGAGACACTGCAGATACCACCTATAACAAAGATGGCAACATCAAAGAAGACATGGTGCCACAAAAGCTTCCTCCACAAAAGTTTAAGGTGGAAAAGACTGGGGAGCAGGAAACAGAGCCCTGCGCCTGTGAGGCTCCCAGTAAGACCCATCAAGAGGGCAAAATGTGGGACATAGATAGCCATGAGCAGGGTGAATACTACCAGGGCACATCTGAGGGTGAGTCCCCAGGATTTGAGCCGCCCATCACCCCCATAGCAGTTGGGGAAAAATGACCTGTTTCCATCTTGGAAAAGGGACCGCTCCAGGACTTCCACAGCAGCAAAGAATGGCAAGGGGTATGAGAGCAAGGCTTTGGCCACCAAGAAAATATTGACTACTGCTCTTATGGTGGATGGCAAGTTGTCTGTAATGACTTCCTTGGTCTCATCGGCCCAGGTCAGGTAGGCAACCAAGGCAAAGAGTCCCTTAAGAATGCAAGCTGCTATGTGAGTCCAGTTCATCATGCAGTGAAACTCCTTGGGGTTCTGCATGTTCCCCTCCAAGGAAGGCAGAAAGATCTGAGAGGTGTAGCTGAAGACAATAATACCAATGGAGATGGGAAACTTCTTTACATCAATGTAGAACTTGACTTTGTCCCAGGCCCAGTCACGTGCCCTGGAGAGGCAGTAGGCGATCACCAAGATGTTGATCACAAAGTGGGCCAATGTGCAGAGCAAGCTGAACTTGGAGACTGCCTTGAGGTTCTTCAAGAATGCACAAGGCAGGAGCACTGCTGTGGCAATGATGGACCATGACTTCTGGGAGACCGGCAGGTTAGGAAAGCTGTTGTACATCAGGTTGCCACTAACCACCACATAGAGAATGCAGGTCATAACCAGTTCAATGATCTGAGCCATATTTACAATCCTGCCTCCGAGGGTGGGGAAGCGGGGTGCACAGCATGCGTTTGCTATGTCCACATAGGAGTCTCTCACCCTGACTATCTCCCCATCCTCATTCTCTTCATAAAGACAGGCAATAAGGATTTTCCCTGTGTAGCAGCAAACCACTGCAGCGAAAATGATCAGAAAGAGTCCAAGGTATCCGCCATGAAGGATGGCATAGGGCAGGCCCAGCACAAACATCCCCTAAAAAGAGACAAAATGGAAACCGTGTTGCTCATCTTGCGGAGGGCATCGGGCATGCATAGTGGCACAGTTGCAGTCGCACGCACCGTGCTGTCTCACTGCACCATCGCACCCACGCTGCTGGTCACACAGTCACGCCATGCACTGACGGCCACACACCATTGCAGACCCCCCTTCTCTCTGATGCAGTACCTGCACAATCCCACCCTGGAGAGCAGTTTTGGGACCCTGGCTTCACCCCAATCACAATCTCTACCCTCTCAGTGCACCAAGAGCCCAAAGCCAGGGACCTGCAGAGGGGCCAGACATGAGCCCACCCCTGTGCAGTTCCACACCCACCCGGGGTCCCCCTGTGCTGGGACACACCTGCTGCATAGACAGGGCTTGGGGCTGTGTGTCCCCTCCCTGGCTCTGCGCTCCATTCCAGGGTGGGGGACAAAGCAGAGATCCGGGGTTGGGGATTTCCCTTTCCTCTTCCTTATCTTTTTAACACCCTAACGTTTTTTTCCCCTTTTCCCTGAGGCAGGTTTGCCATGAGCCCGGAGCGGGGGGGGGGGGGGGGGGGGAAGGGGGGGGAGGAAATAGAAAGGAGATGGCAGAAGTGGGAAAGGGAGCTCTGTGTGGTGCCCGTGGTCGTACCTGTATGGCGTTGGTGACATTCCATCCCGCCTCCCAAGCCGTGATCTTGGGCTTGCCCTGCCCGGAAAGCTCTGGGCAGCTGTTCACCTCCTTCGTGGCGGAGGGCGGTGGGGGCCTCGTGCCGTCCCGCTGGTAGTGGATGTCCCCTTCCAAGGGCGGCTCGGCGCCCTCCTCGCCGCTGTCGCACTTGAGGATGTCCATCTGCAGCCCCTGCCGATGCTCCATGTCCAGATCGTCGCAGTGGGCGAACCCCACCGCCTCCTCGTCGGTGGCCGCCTGGAAGCCCATCCTCGCGAACATGCCGCTCATCTTCGCCTGGGACTTGTTGGACACAGAGGTGGCAACGTTGGAAAGCTTGCTGCGGAGGAGGGTGGCCATGGTGACAGGTCGGACCACGCCGCTGTTCGATGAAGGACAGACCCGATGGGGTGGGCGAGCGGCGGGCCGGCAGACGGGGCCTCAGCGTACGTCGAGGGGCGGCGGCAGCTGAGACTGCTGAGAGCCGCTACCCCCGCGTGCCGGTGTGGTGCGAGCGGTGCCCCGCCGGGCTGCCCAGGGGCATGACACCGCGGGCAGCAGCTGCGGGTCCGCCCCGCGCCCCTCCGCGCTGCTCCGCGCCTCTCCACAGGGCCCCGCGGCAGGATCGAGGGGTCGAGCCGGGCCGGGATGGGACTGGGGGGCTGTCAGCAGCTGGCGGCTGTCACCAGACGGGCAGCGCAAGCCCCTGGCAGAGCGCGCAGCATCTCCATCGCAGTGCGCCCACCGCGCGGAGAGGAGAGGGAGAGGGGGGAGAATTGCTGCATTTCTGGGGGAGGTACCAGCGCCCCGGCCAAGCCCGGCCCCCCCGCACCCTCCTCCCCCCCCGCCGGGCCAGCAGCTCCGCAGCGCAGACCCCTAACTCCTGCACCTCAGCCCCTGCGCTGTCCTCCCTGCCGCACGCTGCCACCCTACCCCACGACAGCGTCGTGAGCCCCTTCCCCACGGCGAAACAAAAGATCCCCATTAACGAGGCGGACAAACGGCTCGGAGCCGGTTCCTAACGAAATTTCCCCCCTCACACCCTCTCCCCTTTCTTTTTTCTCCCCTTCAAAACCCGCTCCCCCTTCGGAGCCTGGGCATAGCCTT
Source organism: Myiopsitta monachus (assembly GCA_017639245.1). NCBI lineage: Eukaryota > Metazoa > Chordata > Aves > Psittaciformes > Psittacidae > Myiopsitta > Myiopsitta monachus. The sequence continues at coordinate 25,292,937 of CM029928.1, forward strand.
GGGCACTGTGTCCTGCCTCGGCTGCGGGCGTGGGGAAATTTGCAGGCAGTGAGCAGGGCTCAGTTCTCGAGAACGATTCTTCTGATCCGTGGGCTCCTGTACCGGGTTCTCACTCCCGTTCTGTGCTCGCAGCCGGGCGGCTCTGCCCGCGGACCCGAACAGAGAGGGCTGCACTGCTGCCTTCTCACGGCATTCCCACCTCATGTAGAGAGTCTCCTTCCTTTAAAATAAACACCGCTATTTTCGTTCTGCTCACAAACGCTCATACTTCCTTGTAATGAAAAGACCGTACTTTTTCTTTATTTAAAATATTTCCTAGGTGAGCAGACAACACAGCGGACAATGGCAACGAGAAATCCCCGTCCTGTGCTGTGACAACGACCAGCACAGGGTAGCAGTGGAGCGTTGGCGTTTTGGGGTACTGTGTGTGACAGCCTGGCCCCCTGTGCTGCAGGGAGACCGTGTGATTCGTTATTTAGAATAAAAACCAAATAGACGTCGTTGGAGCGAGAGGAATCTGCGTTTCTTTTGCTGCTTTGCAAGGCAAAAAATATTTTTAAACTACAGATGGGCGGCAAAGCCAGATCTGAATTATTGTGAATGCCGTTGTCTGGGGGACTGAGGAGGGAGCGCTGGGGCTAGGGCTGGAGCTGGGGCTGGGGCAGGGCTGGGGCTGGACTTGGACCTAGGGCAGGGGCTTGGGATGTGGATGCGGGCGCCGGGGGTCTACGGAATCACACGGAGTTGGGGAGCGAACCCCCGATCTTGGGAAAAAAATCCTTTAACGTCCCTTTAATTTCTTGCCAGAATCCAAAAGGAAATCGGGAGCAAAGCGACTGAAACGCATTTAAAAAAAAATAAAAAGAAAAAGGAAAAAAAAGTAAGTTTATATAATACATATAACATATTTGTATCTAGAATGTATATTAATATATTCTATCTGTTATACATAATATACATATATATTAGAATATATATTACTTTATTGGATTTTTATCTATATAAATAATACCCACGGTGACGGCTTCTTTATCCCGAGGGGCTGCCGGCTCTCGGCGTGGCAGGGGCAGACGCTCCCCACAAAACGGGGCTATTATATAGGGACGGCTCCGGTGCAGGGGGGGAAAGGCCGCGGAGGGAGGCGCACCCTTCCTGGAGGGATTATCTCATGTCAGTGCACAAATAGGTCGGGAACGCCGAGCGGGACCCTCTTTCGGCCTGGGGCTCGCAGCGTCCTGCCCGCGACGGAGCCCCAACGGGCAGCGATTAACGGGGACATTAAATCCAACCGGGGAGGTCGCGGGGCTCGGGCCCCCGCGGCCGTTTCGCTTCCTTGCAGCCCTGAAAAACAACCGCTCCGATGGACACCTCGGGGGGAATTCAGCTGTTTCTCTCTCTTTTTTTTCCCCCCAGTTTAGCCCAAGCCAAGTTCATTGTTGTCGAAGACGCGGAAGAGCCCTCTTGCAGGAGGCTGCGGGAGGCTGCAGGAAAGAAAGGACGAAAATTCCCCTGGTGTGTGGGTATTTCCGAAACTCCTCGGCCCTTCTGCAGCCCCCGGTGCCGAGGAGAGGACGGGCGAACCACCACCGTCATCCTGCCGAGGGTGGACAGACGGGCTTTGGGCTGGTGGTTGAGCATCCGCCGCGTTCGAGATGTGCTAGGAGGCAGTTCTGGCGGAAATAATAACTAACAAACCAAATCAACCAAAGGAATAAATAAAACCCAACAAAATCAAAACAACCCTACTGTGTAAAAATAATAAAAAGAAAACAATTAAAATTAAAATAAACGGACAAAATTAAAACAATAATAATTCGAAAACAACACAAAAATAGTAAAAACGAACCAATCCCAAACCCCGCTGCACACAAAAACCCCAAAACACAAACCCCCGCACCAAAACCATAAACCAAAACGGAACAAAAAAGAAGAAAGGAAAACCCCAGTCCCCTCAGGGAGCGTGACCGTAAGCCCAGCCCAAGGATCCCGGCATCTCAGCACCCCGCAAAGCACCGGCTGACACCGAAGCGAACAGGAAACTGGAGGGTTCGGAGGCGGTGCTCAGTGATGCCGGAGGGTTGAAGAGGAGTTCAGGGGCTGCCAAGGTCCGAGGGGTTCAGAAGCCGGGGGGTGGGGTGTCGGGGGTGCCTCTGTGCCCACTCCGTGACCCCGTGCGCGGTTCTAACAGTGGGAGGCCGAGCCCGCTGCCGCCCCCGGCAGCCGGTGCCTCGCTGCCCTGTTGGAAACCCCCCCCGGGCATCGCCTACCCCGGGACGGGCTTCGAGAACGAGACTTGGTGCAGCGGCGGCTGGAAGGAAAGGAACCCCCGAACTTCTACCGGCGGCTAAACCCGGGAGGAAAGCCACAGCCAGGCGGGAGGGTAGAGGAGAGGGGCAGAGGGCAAAGCGTAGAGACGGAGAGAAGTGTCGGGTCATTTACCTCTGCTGCCCTCCCCATCGCCGGGCCGGCCGGCCGGAGAGCCGGAGGGACGGAGGGGCGGACGGAAGGACGGAGGCAGCCGCGTCGCTCTTGGGCTTTCCGAGCTCGTTAACCCGAGCAGGATAACGGTGCCAAACGCTCCTCCAAAGATTAGCAGCTCTCAGGGGGGCGTTTGAGCTGCAAATCGTTTTGGACGAAGCTGAAAGTAGAGGGCGAGACTGCAGCGAGCCGGTGCACTCGTGCTGCCTGCGGGGCTTCTGCACCGAGTGTTCCCATCGGAGCAGCTCCCTGGGGCGGGCTGAGGGTCTGTCTCCACCCGAGAAGCCTGCTCCGGCGGGGGCACGGCTCGCCCGAGCCCCCCTGCCCGGCACCGCAGGACCAGCTGGAGAAGTGACTCAGCCTTATCTCCGCAAAGCAGGCTTGGCGGGTGGGAGGTTGTGGCTGAGTCTTCTGATTGATAAACTGAGGGAAAAGAGCTATTCATGCTCAAAAGTCATTTTCAGGAGAGCAGGAAAGAACAGCTCCGGGTGTGTTGACTTCCTTCCTACAGCTCCTCTCCAGGCTGTTGGGTGGCACAGGGCAGCGGCAGTTGTATGAAGGTGCGATCATTCGGAAGCAGGACAAACATCACTCCCAGTTCACTGCTCAGTCAGGCTCCCAAACCCCCAAAGGTTTGATTCCCATGGGCTTCGGTGGGCTGTGAACTGCCTCAGACAAATCTTCTCTCTATGAAAAAGGGGACTTGCAATTCCTGTGTGCTCAGCTTCACCTTCTGTAACACTGAAAGCCTGAGTGCTCAACTGCAGGCATGTGACCCCATGATTCCCGCTCAGCCTCCTTCTTTATGCCACAGAATTTCCCCACGCCCCAAACCCTGCAGAGGCAAGGCCGGGGAGCACCTTCAGTTGAACCAGACGAGAGCATTTCCCAGGCCACGTCTGCCCGAAGACCAGCCTGCCCAGAGCGGACCTAGTGCCGTTCAATACGGACACTTGCTCCTGGGGAAGCAGCCGCCCCTCTCAGACACATACACGTGTACCTAAGCTGTGATTGCAGGAGTCCAAAGTGGTGCACTGTGCCCCCGGCTGCTGCTAAAAGCACCTCCTGGGTTTATTGCCCAGGCTGTCACCATCCCCACAGCATCAGAGATGCCCAAACTCATTCTCTGCTCCCGAGCACGAACAGCTGTGCTGCAGCGAGCTTCATCTCAGCTCTGCCTCCCGTCCCCCTCGGGCACCACGCAGGGGGCTCTGACAGGATAATAAAGAGTCGCGCAATATACTATAAAAAGGCAATTAGATAAACTGCTGTATTGGGACCAGCTCCTGTGACCTAGTTAATAGCTCTGGGTATTTCAGAAGGGTAGGGAAGGAAAAGGCATTGGTGTCAGTGCGTGGTGCAGAGCAAGCAGGGTTTGGAGGAGAAGAAGGACTACAGTGTGCAACATGGTGCTCAGAAACACCCTAAGAAAACAGCACACGCATTGAACATCCCTGCCTTCTGTCCCACCTTCTCCTCCTCGCCCATGTTTAGAGCACACACGTCAGTGTTTAGGTTGTAAAGTGGAAAGGCAGGATGTAGAATCATGCAAGCTGCTGTTCGGCAGTGGATACCGAGGCTGAATTAACTTGCAGTGTGGTGTTCAAGGCAAAGATGATTTTAGCCAGAATGACAGATACTTTGCTGAAAGATAACTGTAACAGAGTGAAAGCGAAAAGCAAATTCTCGAGGAGAAAGTCTGCAATGGATGTCCCTTCTTTATTTAATTTTTTAACTGAACACAAAATGGCTGCCTAAATTATAGAGGAATAAACCAAAGACAGCAGATAAAGGGCTGGGAACATCATAATTTTAGATTAACAAGTCTTACAATAAGAAAATTCACCTGCAAATACGTAAAAACTAAATAAAGGCTTCTTGAGTTAACTGCACTATTTGCAAAATCGACAATTCCTGGTCTGTAATTTGGGATACAGTTTGTACATGAATTTCTGTGATTTTCATTTCCCAGAAGGGAAGAGCCCTGATAAAAATTATCACATATAAGCTAAAAATTCATTTGCAATTTGACCACAACATGTTCTCAAACGCACTTCAATATGTTGGAATTAATTTTGACTCATAGTTTGTCTTTATTGTTGACATAAAAATTAAGAGATAGCCATTGTTTACTTGCCATGCCAAATTCCCAACTAACTACGCAAGTTGTATTGTTCCCACAGGCTTAACAGCATTTTCATTTTATATATAAAGCTTCATCACTGTCAAATTAAATATTCATATACAAACATGCTCTTGTATTTCATAACAGATTATTATGGACTGGCAAAGTGAGTACTTTGTAGGTGCTGAGATTTTTAACTACATCTCCTCGCATTCTACTCTCAGTTACATGGCCTCCCAGCAAGGCTGGTTCTGCCCGAGTCCGGGTTCCTGGTTGCTGCAGAAGACAGTGTCCTGAGAGCTACTAGTGGACATGCAGAGGACTCTCAAACACAGTATGAGGTGAAGTTTTCTGTGTCACCCTCTTCAGCAGCTGACTCAATAGCAGTGGAAGCATTGCTTCCAGGAGCTGAGCTGAGTGTTTCCCTCTGGATCAAGAAATGTCATACCTTGCTTTGCTCGTTGGCTTTCCTTATGCTGTAGCAACCCCTTCCTGCAGTGTGTCTCAGCTCAGATTTTGACTGTGCCCTTTACGTGGCTTTCATTTTTGGCCTCTGACAAAAAAAAAATATATCCCAAATGAACTGGTGCTGTCGGCACATGGAGGCTGCGCATCCGATTCCTGACTCTGTGCGTGAGGCTCCACACAGCGAGGCGGGGGCCAGGTATCACCGGTCCCTGGCTTAGGCATACCTGATTTTTTCACCCCAAAACACTGAGGAAGGTCGTGTTAAAGGAAGACACACACAAGCCTGTGCCTGCTGCCTTCCTCTGTTATTCCTGGCTGAATTGCCTGGAATATCGCAAAGCAGGGGCCAGGATTTCCCAATATGCTGTCTTGGCTTTTGGATGGGGCTGGGAGATGTTTGCAAGAGATGTGATTAACTGCCTGTGGTTTTGACCTGCTTTTATTGAAAATGGACATAAATGGAGAAGAAAAATGGACAGATGGGGGATTGAGCTGGCAGAGACTGAGTCCTCCTGACAGGAAACACCCCAAAGGCAAAGCCAGCTGCCGGTCCTGCCCCTCTGCTCTGAGAGGCACCCACAGCCTGAATGATCGAATGAAAGTAAAAAAAGAGATTTTTTTTTTTTTTTGAAAGAGAAAACATAATAAAAAAAAAAAAACACAACATAAAAATCCTCTCCAGTACTGCGGCTTCATCTGACAACAGTCTGCTTAGGTAGGGGAGACACAAATGAGCTCTTAGGCAGAAGCTCTTCCCTGTGAGGGTGCTGAGGCGCTGGCACAGAGTGCCCAGAGAAGCTGTGGCTGCCCCATCCGGGGCAGTGTTCAAGGCCAGGTTGGACACAGGGGCTTGAGTAATGTGCTCTAGTGGAAGGTGGCTCTGCCAGTGGCAGGGGTTAGGACTGGATGAGCTTGAAGGTCCCTTCAACACAAATCATTCCAGGCTTCTGTGGTCCTTTTTTGTTGCATTGACTCCACTTTAAAGTCTTAAAAACCTATTGCAGTAACCATCCCACCAAAGTGGTCACAAAGTACGCTGGAGTGCCTTCTGTGCACTAATGCAGCATTTCTGCTTGCTCTCTCCATCGTTACTAGCCAGCTTGGGGCAGCTGCTGGATGTTCAGTGATGCTCATGGTGGCAGTGAGGCCCCTGCCCCTCTCTGCTGAGTTCTGCAAATGCATACCAGAATATAAGTTTCACAGGGGAGTCTTAAGCACGCTCAAAGCTTTTAAACTTTGAGAAGATAGGAGCCTGTAAACTCAAAGCGTTACTATTAAATGGACACTTCTCAACTTCTCATAATCAGCCTTTTGGCATCATAACACTATTTTCTTTTAATAGAGAAGCACTTCTTAAGCAATTTAGTTAATTGATTTACGACAAAAGGAATTTGGAGAGTGTAAAACCTGAGGAAAAGAACAGCAGGGAAGGTCGCTCTGTGATTATCTTCCTCTGTACGCATGTAAACTGTGGCTGAGAAAAATTAATAATGAGACTTAAATTTGCTACTTTTCCCTGAAGCATATCAGAAAACTGAGTGAAAGAGGTATAAAAGCCTGGGAGAGGAGAGGGCTTGGCTGCCTGAGAGCAGGAGTGTGATTCAGGAGCTCTCTTCTAATACTAAACCATCTAATTGTAGGATTAATTTATTAGTTAAACATGTTTTGGTGATTATACTGATAGAAGATCCATAGGCCTTGCTCTTCAAGGCCTCTAAATGGCATTCAATTTACCAATCTGAGCAGAACACATGCACAGTCTTTTCAGGAGGAGCCAGTATCCTTCTTGCCTTGCCAGAGGTCTTTGGCTGATAAAGCTGGAGGTTTGTTTTGCCAAAACCTCCCTTACATGGTACATTATGGGAAATGAGCAGTTTGGGATCCCAGGCTTGTGTAATCCCAGCTTGTGCAGGAAAGCAGAGATTAAACCTTCTTGTTCCCATTTCAGTCACTGGAGCTTTGTCACTGTAGATAAATCATTTAAGCCCCATTCAGCTCATATCCCAACTGATAACAGGACACAAGTGTTTGGAGGTAAAGTTAAACTAAAGGGATTCACTTTGCATGGTCTCTCTAGTTCTTTCTAGGTCTCTCTAGGTCTTTCTACAAACAAGGATGCTGCTCTGGTCATCAGATGCCTAATTTCCCTCTGATATTCCAAACATCTTGCTGCTGCTGTCCCAGCAGAGCCTTCTGCAGCGATCCCCTCCTCACCCAATGGCTCTGCCTGGCTCCACAAGTTAGCCATGCAGAAGTTTTGTGCACAGCCCAGTTCATTCTCCCCACTTGCACTGTCCCTTCTCTTCTGCCACAGGAGGTGTGATTCATGATGTCCTCGGTCCTAACCCAGGCAAGGTGACCTCCATCATCACCCGTGGTTTCTCAGTTGTGTTTGTACCCATCCATCAATCCTTCTGAGGAAATTAAGTGTTTAAATGATATTTCTGTTAACCTTCACCATAGAAAGCCACCTGAAAGGGCAGTGGAAGTCATCTTTGAAACCAGCTCTCAGAGCAACCAAACAGCTGCTAAGTGGCATCTCCCTGGGGCAACATGAGAGGCTATGGCAGCCAAAAAATGACCATGACTGTGGGACACTTCTTGAAAGCAGAGTCCCAAAGCAGGGAGGAGTTCAGAGCAGATAACCCCATGTCCCCAGGTGCTCAGATGGTGCCCCACAAGGAGACAAGAGTGTCTGCAGAACCATCATTAGAGCTGAAAGCAAGGAAGTAAGTCAATAACTTTGTAATCAGTGGCATCTTACTTTTTTTAAATGAACCTGTAGGATGAGGATTTCCCCCCAGCACTCCCCTCTCCTCTTCCCAGAGCTCATCTTTCACTTTGCCATGCAATTCCCAGCTGGCCAGCCACCGCCTGCCTCACTCCCTTTTCCATTACACACTTGGCTGAGCTGAGGATGAAAGGGCCCCTGGATTCCAGTGGGAAGGTAATTAATTGACTTTCTGCTCTCGTTGCTATGCGGCAAAGGTGGAAGGCGCAGCAGCTACAGTTCATTTTTAATCCTGTAAGATTAGTCACAAATGACATCATTACAGAGATGATCAGCTGCCCACAATAAAGACACCAGCTCAGCTAAAGGGTGCTCTCAGGACAAGGAGGGCTGCGATGAAGAGTCCAGGAGCTGTAACAAGCATCCTGTTAACCCATCAGCCAGGTATTAGAATTTGCAGCTCCTCTCTTGGGTATCTATCTCATTTTCAATTTAAACCTGTCCAAGCCCCCCAGATGGGCAGAGATCAGAGCCACCACTGCTTTGGTGGCTGATGTCACCCCCAGCTGTGCCCCCCAGGTAAAAAAAAAGGGACTTTTTGGAGTTGTGGGTAAAATATATGGCTGATGGGCTGCACCCCCAGAGCGTGAGCAGCAGCTCAGGGAGGGGATCCTGCCCCTCTGCTGTGCTCTGGGGAGACCCCCCCTGCAGTCCTGATCCAGCGCTGGGGCAGCAGCACAAGAGGGACGTGGAGCTGTTGGAGAATGACCAGAGGAGGCCATAGAGATGCTGCGAGGGCTGGAGCAGCTCTGCTCTGGAGCCAGGCTGAGAGAGCTGGGCTGGGGCAGCCTGCACAAGAGAAGGCTCCTGAAGGGGAGACCTCAGAGCAGCTCCAGTGCCTAAAGGGGCTGCAGAAAACCTGGAGAGGGGCTTTGTACAAGGGATGTAGGGACAGGACAGGGGAATGGCTTTAACTGCCAGAGGGGAGACTGAGATGAGCTCTTAGGCAGAAGAAGCTCTTCCCTGTGAGGGTGCTGAGGCACTGGCACAGAGTGCCCAGAGAAGCTGTGTCTGCCCCATCTGGGGCAGTGTTCAAGGCCAGGTTGGACCCAGGGGCTTGGAGCAAGCTGCTCTAGTGGAAGGGGTCCCTGCCCATGGCAGGGGTTGGAACTGATGAGCTTCAAGGTCCCTTCAACCCAAACCAATCTGGGATTCTGCACTGTCTCCAGCTCAGGTAAGTGCCTTTCTCTGGTGTGACACCAGTGCCATGCCCTAGGAGGCACAGACATTGCCAAGATCAGCTTTGTAAATGAGATGGATTGGTGACATATATAAAAATTTGTTAGACAATTTTTCAGCTCAAAATACTAAAAACTATTCTGTAGCTGAGACAGAACCACTCACATGCAGAAAATTGCACGTGCTGAAATATGTATTTGAATCTCAATTCTAGACTTATTCTGGAAGTGAATTCCTCTCTCTTCAGCAGCAAAGAGAAACTGCAAAAATAAAACCATTTTACTAAGTTAAGAAAGACTATTAACCCAGGGGGTGGTTCCATTTTAAGCTTCGTAATGTTTACAGTAAATCCAAGTAAAAGCAATTGTTTCGTTAATTGTGCTAAAGAGATTCTTACTCTTCAAGAATTATGTATTTCCTGATGATTTTCAGCCGAGCTGCTCTTCCCTACCTGCTTAGTTGCTGTTTAAGCACTTCCTCACTAATTGTGTTCCAGATTTAAAGCAAATTGGTAAGGAAAAGCTCCCCCAGGGCCTCGGACTCAGGGCACTCCGGTATCACACAGCTGCCCAAAACTCCTCCTCATTGTGCCTGGAGCCTGTGCCAGTGCCTCCCCTCCCGCAGCCAGCAGCAGCTGAAGAAAGAGTGGGCTTCTGTGGATAGACCCGACTCTTAAATCCATGGCAGTTTTTTGGGCATGTTCATCCATATTCAGCTTCTCACTGCGCTGGAATCTGGGGAATCCGTCACGGCTCCCCGGAGTATTCAGCTGCTTCTCTGCAGCCCTCTGCTTTCAGTGATTTCTCACTTCCCCACTGCACAATGCCTCCAGCCCCAAGGGCCTGATCTGCTATTTGCCTGAGAAGGTCATCAGCAGAGCAAACAATAATTGTCCTTCCTCTGTCTTATGCAGGGCTTTATAAGAATTAAGGTTTTATTTTATGATGAAAATCTGTATCTCGGGGGTTCTTGGGTGTTTTTTTCTTCTTTTTCCCTGATGCCCTGTTCCTCTGGGGCCATTTCCTTTAATTTTTGCTACTTTGTGAGCACACACACAAAACCTGCTCAGGTCTAAATCTATGGCTTACTGAAAACATTGTTTTAACCTAAGATTCCTGGATGTCAGCATCAGTCTAAGATTTGAGCTCTTTATACAACTTTTATGGCTTGAAACAAAAGCAAAACTTAATAGGTGCTCCATGGTGCAGGGGTACAAGACAACGCCAATGTTACAAATAAGGAGTTGGGGGTGTCAGGCTATGGACAGACAGTTACGGCAGGCAGGTTACTACACATCACCCCAGTTGCAGCAGTCAGCTGGGTAGATATTCGTAGCATCTTCCTGTTGTACAACAGAACTTGTTGGCATTGCCACTGAAGAACTGATGGTTCAAAAGCACCTGCAGGTGCCTTCAAGCCACTCCATATGATCCTCTGCAGTGAGGTTCCGACATGGGGCCAGACCCACACACACATCAATAACCACACAAGGGAGTTTTCTGCTTGCCTTGTCCTCCACACCAGGTTCAGCCTCTTTCACTCATCGATGTCCTGAGGCAGACTCACCCATGTAGGAGGGCTGATATCTCATCAACCACAACAGCATTACACGAAGAACGTACAGGGTCTTGTTAAACATGCGGAGGAAGGATGGAGGAAGGGCCTACTAGCCACAGGGTGAAATCTGTCACTGGAAACAGGCAGAGATCCTCTTGCTTCTGGTCAGGGCCATCACCTGTAAAGGTGCAAGGCTCAGTCCCCAGCCAGCATGCCAGGAGAGAAGTCTCATTTCACTGAGGTGGCAACTGCTCTCCCACACGGACCTGAGCACAGGCATCACCTGCAGGGAGCTGTGGTGGGCTCTCAGCTGCAATAACACCAGGAGTTGTTAAAGATGTCAGTTTATAGCATGCAGCTGGGGCAAGGTAGAGATTTATATTCTCCTTTCTGAAATCACTGCAGAGTCTAAAAGTAATCTCTTTCACTGTTTTTTGAGCACTGTGAACTGCCTTTATCACTATGTGGTGTTTACTCTGAAACTTAATGAAGGTGACCTGTATGTCCATGTTACTTGCAAACAGCTGTTTTTCTGTGACTCTCACAATCCATGTGGCTGTAAAATCAGTGACATAGCATCATGAAAGTGTGCAGACAGTAGCAGCATCCCAGGAAGCTACTTTCAGATGTTCCCACTCCTCTTTCTATCACTGTCTCTAAGGGATTTCTGCTTGTGTCATAAATAGCACCGATATACTTTCCTGGAGAATAGCGGTGCCTCCCCCTTCTCCTCCCTAGCAGTCTACTATCAGAAACTGTAATACAGATCAGGGGTGCGCTCTTGAGTGCTATTGAAAAAAATTCGAAGCTAAAATGTGTTTTACTGTTTGAACATTTAACACCTCTCACAGACTTCATCAGCTCTGAATTTATGACCTACGGTATATTCCCTACGTTTGAACAGGCATGCAGTTTGTCGCAGTGTGCGCCCAGCTGCACAGCCCAGCACTTTCCTATGCCCATGGAGGAGATGGGGGAGCTGCTGCACAATGCCTCGAATGTGTGATTTGCACCAGCAAAAAAAAAAATCAGAAATAAATGCCCGAGGTTGTAAAGAGACAGTTCTGAATGGGCACACACCGCTTGGTGGCAAAATGCATGGGTATGCCCTGCACGTGGGCAGAACTGCTTTATATACAAATACAGCGGCCATGGTAAGTTGTCTTCTTTCCCATGGAGTTACAGCAGGGTGTGATAAGTTTCATTTGTCTTATGCCTTTAGATTCTCCCCAGGGCACTTTTCTGGAGGTTACTGGGCAGGTACTGAAGACACTCATCAACATCCATCCATACTGGTTCTGGTTGTCTCTTTGCTCAGGGAATTACATTGCTCTTTGGGGATCAATACTAGAGGAGCAGCCAGCTCCAACTCACACCTTTCACAACAGTAGATTCAGAGCAATGAACCCAGAACATTTTGCTGTGCTGCTGATATGCTACACAGGTATTGTTGCGAGGGACCGCCACAAGCTCAGCATACACAGACCAAGAGGCTGTGATCATGTAGATAGCAGCAGGAGGCAATAGGGAATTATTCCTTGCCTTATCTCCTTCATTCAGCATACGTCATCATTTCTGCCATTCCCCGATTCAGCAGGTCCCAGAGGGATGCATTTGCCAATGCTGTTCTCCTGATAAGGAGCTCCATCACATACAGTTGTTCAGTTTCTTTCCTTGTATATTTTACATAGCCACAACTGTTATTCTTATTTCTTAGATGGAAGAAGATATGGAAGAAAGCACATGCAACTAAATCTAATTAAAATGCATTAGTGGCTGCCGGTGTCGCAGCACTCACAGTGGAGACCAAGGCTGAAGGCCTGTTACGCTGTAGCATGCCAATTTATGATGAATGCAATGATCATAGGATCATAGAATCACAGACTAATTTGGGTTGGAAAGGACCTTAAGATCATTTAGTTTCAACCCCCCTGCCATCGGCAGGGACACCTCACATTACACCATGTCGCCCAAGCCCCATCCAACCTGGCCTTGAACTCTGCCAGGGATGGAGCATTCACCACTTCTCTGGGCAGCCTGTGCCAGGGCCTCACCACCCTCACAGCAGAGAACTTCTTCCTTACAGTCAGTCTTAGAACTTCCCCTGTTTCAGTTTGAACCCTTCACCTCTTGTCCTATTGCTCCAGCCCCTGATGAAGAGTCCCTCCCTGGCATCCTTGTAGCCCCCTTCAGATACTGGAAGCTGCTCTGAGATCTCCACACAGCTTCTCTTCTCCAGGCCGAACAGCCCTAACTTTCTCAGCCTGGCTCCGTACAGTATTTGGTGGGAAGCAATATGACAATTACCCCAGAAAAACTTCCTGCACAAAAAGGCATGGTGCACATCTCCCTCCCTCTCTCTCCCTTCCCCAAATTTAATAGCAGACTTAGTGTAGGCATTTTGAGGTGCTACATACAGAGCAGCCCACCCCCAAGGGCACTGGTTTCTCTACCCTACCTGCAACACAGCCCAGTCTGAGCTGAATCCTCTGGCTTCCTCCTGTAATTGCATTATACTGGAAATATATAGCAGAACAATTAGGGTACTGTAACCTCTTCTCTTGCACATTCCTATGGCCAACATGATCTTCATCACCACAGACTCAGACATCAAAAATGAAAAAGCAAGCTAAGAAAAGGAAGGTCAAATCTTTATAGCTGTGGGCATATGGAAACCTTATTCTATACACGTACACAAGGGAATATTTACCTGCTTACCCAGGATATTTACTTTCCTAGAGCCATCAAAATACCCACTGCTATGGAGGATCTGCTGGTAAACACTCTCAGCTAGTGTAGATTGTGACTGGACCCAGCGGAGATGTCTGTCTTGCATCACTTGGAATCTATTTCTAAGTGTCTAAGAGACCCTGTTTCCCACTTAGCTACAGAACACCAAAGAAAACAAAGAGTCAGACTGTGATATCTCCTCGTCTGGAATGAGAGAGACTAGCAAAGGAGTTTCCGTCAGCTCAATTAGTGGCCAATGTCTGATTCACAAGCATGGCCCTTCTTGAGCTGAAACCCCTGGTTAACAAATGTGTATCAAAGTCAGCACATGCAGTGTTGGGAGACAGCCCTCAACTTTTGTGCTTGTTTAAAAAACAGAGCCCAGGGTGAAATGACATTATTGTGGAAAGTTAGAGGTCCAAGTCTCATTTGAATTAGAGCTGATGGCTGGGAAAATGCACACCAGGTAGCAGCGGATATTTTCTGCCTTCTAAAGCCCTCCTCTTTGTTGGAAATAGAATAAAAGCAACTTCTAGACATCAAGTTAGGAAAGGAAAAGTTCTGGACAAATAAGATGTGCCTATTTATTCATTGATAAGAAAAAGTCCTTTTTTGTTCTCACTAAAAAACATGGCTGAACACCCAACGTCTTCTCTGTCTCAGCATGCCTGTTTAAGAAACAGCAACACTAAACCTTATTTTATTCACAGGTTTCAGGGAAGTTAAATATTTTCATCTCTACCTATAAATCACTGTGCCCTCAGTATTTCTTTCTATGCAGTCTGATACTATTGCAAGAGGTAGGAGAATTTCTATTGCTTTCAGGGGGAGATGGATCAAGCCCATTGGGAATTTTGGACCTCGTCTCTTGTCTGTTTCAGACTTCTGTGTTTAAGAATTGGCTTATCATCCAGCCTGCTAATGTTTTCAATTATATGAAGCCAATTCAATATCTCTACCTGACTGGGAGGCAGCAGGAGTTGGCTTTTTGTGTTCTCTGACCTAGAGCGGACTCCATTTGCTGCCTATCCGACTAACTAGTGAAGCAGAAAATGCACACAATACAGCACAATTAATGACAGACTCTGAAAAACACACCAGATCCCAGCGGAAAGGAAGAAATAAGGCTTTGCCCAGTGAAGGAGTTTGTGGATGTTTTTTTTCTATTTATAACATCAAAAAGAGCTGGGGGATCAGTCAAGCTCAGTGGAAAAATCAGACTGTTCACTTATTTTCTAAAATTGGTTTGTTTTTTTTTTAATAAATTGAAGATTATGATATTGAAGTTCTTACCAGCTCTGTGGCCCTGAGGAGTGCCAAGTGGGAGAGGGCTTCTCTTGCCTTTGCCATATTTTCCAGGACAGACAGATTGTAAAAGTGTTCAAATCTACATAAAGAGGAAAATACTCTTTGAAAATAATAGTCAAATGCTATAACTTGCTCCTCTTTTATAACTTTGCTATATACCACCATTTAACAGGATTTTATGGCAAAGATTTATATGAAATACATCATAGTTTGACCCTTTATTTTCTTTTGCCGAGCCAAACTAAACCAGAATTACAAAGTCACATCTTTCATCCTAAATGCTGTGTTTATTGCACCATATTGGAGTCAGTCAACTGTTTATTATAATATACCCCAGAAAAATGTCAGACCTGGTTCTGTGTTTGTTCTGCTGTTACATATGTGCAGCCAAACCCTTGGCCCAATACAAGAAGAGACATAGGTAACAGCTACCTCCCATCACTACCTCTTTAGCTACAACTCGGACTGTACACACCTCTGTAGGAAAATACTGACACTGTGTTGGCAGTCAGTAGTTTCATTAAGCTCACTAATGGGAGGAGTCTTTTTAATCTTTTGGTCTTAAGCTCTTGCCTATAAGGTGCTTTCTGACACTGTACTGAAAGAACCAGTATGAGCAACATAAACTCATCAGTGTGATGATATTAGAGAGAACAGGACCCAAGGTATCAAAATGAGGTATAATAGGAAAGAATAGACATGTGAAGCAATCTCAAGACATCATCTTTGTAAATCATATCATAGAACCACGGGATGGTTTGTGTTGGAAGGGACCTTAAAGTTCCTCTAGTTCCAGCCCCTTGCCACGGGCAGGGACACCTTCCACTAGAGCAGCTTGCTCCAAACCCCTGTGTCCAACCTGGCCTTGAACACTGCCCCGGATGGGGCAGCCACAGCTTCTCTGGGCACCCTGTGCCAGCGCCTCAGCACCCTCACAGGGAAGAGCTTCTGCCTAATGTCTGATCTAAATCTAATCTCTTTCAAATTGAAGCCATCCCATCTTGTCCTGTCCCTAAATGTCTTTGTAAAAACAATGACTGTATTGATGCATTTACACTGCCCTTCTTTCAGGCTGCTTTATGAAGAGCAAATCCCACTGCTGCAGATTTCAGTGGGACATAGGTAGTCCTTACTAATCTCTTCTTAACACTAGCTGCCACATTAATATATTCAATCAAGATTTTTACCTCATTTTACCTCTTCTCCCTGGAAAGCTGCCACATGCCCTGTGTTCTTCCATGGCAAGGATAATTTTAGCTGGGCTGTTCCCATGTTCCCTTGTCCTCACCCACCACCTGCAACACCTTAGCATAGCACATGACATTTAGAGGCACCACAGCTAGCATGGGATACTGTGGGTTGCAGTAATATCTCATCTCTGCTCCTGTTGGCTTGTGTAACAGTGGAATCCTCTCTGCAGCATCTTCATCAGATGTCCCAAGGGGCAAAGATGTATTCACACATCCACACCATTCATTTTACTTTTTAAAATAGAAATGCTTTTAAAAAAACTGTACCTCATCTAAGTTATATAGAGCCAAGAACTCACAGAGTATTAGGTTTATTAAGTAGTAGCGAAGCTGCCTCCTGAACAAAGACACCTGCACATTTTTACAAGGGAAGTACACACAGATGCTGGTGACCACTGCAAAATGGACCATGCAGGAGACCGAAAGCATCAGAGTTGAACTTATTCCTGCAACCTTAATTTAGCGACTTTAAGCAGATCCAAAATTCAGCCTTCCAATCAGCACAGTTTTTATGGGTCCTGCTTCACATTGCACTTGGAAAGGGCAAGACTCCACAAGAGAAGAAATAGCGATGTTTTCATTCATCTTCCCTGTTCACTCTGTGGCCACAAGCTTCATTCATTGCACAGAGGTAGACACTATTCTGAATGTATGAGTGCTTGTTTCCCCACAGGCCATTTTTCATGGCTAGTAGAGCAATCAGATTTTTCAAACACTGATAAATATATCTGCACAACAATTTAGTAGGACAAAGCAGCACTATTCTCACCTTACTTACGAAGTACAGTGCTTGATTGTATAGTCAGCTTGAAAGACATGGGGTATCCTTTTTTCCAGTGGAATTTAAATTCTTTAGCAACTGGTGCTCCTCAAAATCCAAACCCTATTGGCTTTAATTGCAGACTGGAGGAGCTGGACAACTGAAAATCAGGTCTCAGAGCATCAAATGTTGAAATATTACGATAGCTCTGCACTTAATCTTTAATGAGTAGTTTGTGAAAAACAAATATTCTTTAGCTTGATGAGACTTATTTTATTGCCAACTTATTTTGTTAATCCCCTCTGGGGAACAGGCAGTGCAAGCACTCAGCACTGTGCCAGGCCAGGCTGAGATGAGCAGGAATGTGCTATTTCTCCTTTTCAAACTTCATATCACTCGCACATTTTGGCAGTGACTTTCTATTTCCCTCCTCTTTAAAAGACCAATAGAAGTTTGGGGTGTGTGTGTGTGTGTGTGTGTGTTTGTTTCTTTTTTGTGTGTTTGTTTGGCTAGGTTTGATTTTTGGTGGTTTTTGGTTTTTCTTGTTGGTTGGTTCGTTTGTCTGATTGTGGTGTTTGATTTGTTTAAGCTGCTAATTTAGTAATAGATTACTTCAATACCCCTCAAAATTGAAAGTCTTTCAGAAATTCTGGCTCCTCTACTGCTTTTCTGCACTTTCCAGCTGTTTATTAGATAAATATCTCACTGGATACAAGTGGTAACACAGGACCTAGAGAGCGCTTGCAAATGGATTCTAAATTGATGTTAAAACCCTTCTTTTTTCTAAATGGGAGAGGCTAATGAGTTTTAATTCCTTGAAAGGTCAGCTACTTCAATAAAAAAGGATTTTTCCATTACTACCAAGTCATTTGTTTTGGAGGCGGGTTTATGTATCTATGTATGTCCCAACCAAAAAGCATTTGATTAAGGCTGTATTTTGTCATAAAGAAAACCAAAAGCTATAAGGAATATGGCTTGAGCAAGTTTTACTTTGTAAACATTCAAAAGGAAGGACAGGTGGAATGGAATAAATATAATAGCTGAAGGCCAAAATTTGAGCCTTCCTGCTAGCACCCTGGTGCATAAGCAATTTTCATATGCTCAGAGCACTAAAAGCCCCAAGGAATGGTTTAGGAACTGCAAGTACAGAAGCGAGGTCTTGGTCACACACTAAAGCCAAGAGTAAAATTTCAGATTTCAATACACAACTTGGGCCCTTTGCCTGACATTAACCTTCAGCTCAGTCAGGATTCTACTCCAAATTATTCAAGTGGACATCACAAGGTAAGGGATGACCAGAGGAGAAGGCAATCCCAGGGGGACAAGACACACAGCCCTTTTCTAATTCTCCCTGACCGTTTAACAATAGGAAAGTCCCATTCTTTATTGCTTGAAAAAGTGAGGCCAGACAAGTCCCCACCAACATTTCGCTAGGCAAAGGGATTCCTGATGCACACAAGGAGATGCTGTTAACAGCTGTCTTTTTGCATGGAGATCTTGCAGCCACTGCAAACCACTTGCTGTTCTGCCCCAAAATAAAATGGTGGTACCCTTGCTTGGAGGAATGATGTAGCTCGCTTCAGTCATACTGCAGCCAGAGAACAAGTTATTTCACCAGTTTCCTCCTCCCAGTCAGGAGAGGATTGTTTTCTCCTAACCAAGGCCCCATTCTTTATGGAAAATGATCCCCAAGACAAGAGAAATTTTCCCAGTTTCAAGAATAGGACGGATGACACTTTTGCCTCTTCCCACCTTCCTTGGGAGGGAACCTAGAACATCAAGTAAATGAGGAAAAAAAGAGAAGAAAAACCCTTTAAGAATCTGCAATACAGATAGGTGGTGTGGACAGCCTTCAGCTGCTGATAGAGCACAGGAGAGCCACGAAGAGCACTGTGAGTGGGGACTGAAGCCCTCGATAACGTAGCAGCAGAAGCAGAAAAAAAAGAATAGACTTGAGGTAAGGATGATTGCTTGAGCTGAAGCCCATGAACCTTGAGACTGTCCCCCACTAGAGCTCCCTCTTAACAAATGTGGTCTAAACATGGTCCACTCAAGGCATAGAATCATAGAAACAGAGAACCATAGAATGATTTGAGTTGAAAGAGGCTTTAAAGACTATATAGTTCTAGCTCCCTGCCACGGGCAGGGATACCTTCCACTGGAGCAGCTTGCTCCAAGCCCCTGTGTCCAACCTGGCCTTGAACACTGCCAGGGATGGGGCAGCCACAGCTTCTCTGGGCACCCTGTGCCAGCGCCTCAGCACCCTCACAGGGAAGAGCTTCTGCCAATCACAATCTCCCCTCTGGCAGGTTAAAGCCATTCCACTTCTCCTGTTCCTACAGGCCCTAGACAAAAGACCCCTTCCAGATTTCTTTTAGGCCCCCTTTAAGTATAGCAAAACTGTTACAAGGTGTCCCTTGAGCCTTCTCAAAAAAGCGTTTTTAATGCCTTTTTCAAAGGTATCAAAGCTTTCTTCCCAGTTCCTTCCCAGGCACACTGTATCTCATTGCCAGCAAGTCTGGGATGAGCCAAGACCTTTTGCTTTCTGGTCTCTGCAGGAAATGCTCCAGCAATAGCTGAGCACAAGTAAAGGCGACACAAAGCTGGAAGAGATTGGCTGTGAAGGGATGATGTGGCATATTTCTCCCACTGTTGCTCACTGTGTGACCGTTGCACTCAGCGTGTCATGGCCATGTTGAGGACCATTCATGTGGTCACAAAAGGGTCTGCTGGGTGCCATTGCCTTCCTTGCATAACTGAGGAACTGCAGGGGAGAAAACCAAAACTAGAAGCCCCAGGAGTGAGATTTATTGCTTGGTTAATAACATCCTTCCCTTCCCAATGACCCCAGTGAAGAAAGAGAGGGCTGAGTGGCTTTATCTTTATTCAGTGCCGTGGTCCTTCTGGGACACTCGAACGTGATTGCATCATTTTCAGTGTCAGACTTGATAAGACCCTGATTGTGTTTCCGTGTTTCTCCATGGTGGAGGACTCCCCTGGCAGCCTGAATGGTTAATGGGAACTGACTGACTCTCTGCTCAACAATGCTGTTCCCTTTGGCTTCCTGCAGCAGCACATTAACACAACAATTTAACATTGTAATTGCCTTTTAACTATTTATCACTGTGGAAAAGGGAGGGGGGTTGGAAATAAATAAATAGAAAAGGAAGATCACAGTCAGCTACCCAAGAGATAGCTCAGGAAGGTCTCTGCACCTCCCTTTACTTCTTTTTATAACCAGCCATTTAGTTAAGCTAATAAACCACCAATCCCAAAGTATGGCAAATTCCTTGCTACAGCACAGAAAAGGCACAGTTAAATATATTCGACTTACTCAACTCACAGGACCAATGTGACTGCTACTAAACCACAGGGATCTGATAGCAGCTTCAGCAACTCTGACTTCAATCTATTCACTCAACAAAGTCACTACAAGAGTATGTACATTTGGCATATATATATATGTAAATTAAGCACAGGATAAATAAAACAAGGAAACTCAAATGAAACACCCAGTATCAATGACTCAGACTCCATCAATTATTTTGGCAAAGGACAATTCACTGTGGTTCATAAACTGACTCATCTGGGAGAAAACAGCCCTTTTAACCAAATAGGAGCATAATACATCTGTCATCAATTTATCCAGAGTACTTGTGTCAAGAATAGCTCTTATTGTCACCCTCCCTCACATACAACTGGTTGTTATGCTATATTCATGTATATGCAGCAGTTTCTAAAGGGGATTGCATCAGGTCCTCACATAACTTATGTATTTAATCAGCATTAAACAAAAAGTCAGCTATTGCCTTCAGCAATTCTAGGAAAGCTTTCCTTGCTTGTTCTTGTGCTTAAAATGTAGCAACAGCACTGTCTTCTGCAGCTATTTTTAGGTATCCAGACATTTGTAAAGTGCCCTTCACCAATTTCTAGATGAGAATACCTTGTTTTCCTCATGAAATTACAGCAGCCAGAAATGTCACAATAATCTATAAAATCACAGAGCACATAAAAATAATGATGGTGGCTTTATCTTTTCTGATTGTGAGCAAATACAGGATGAAAAAGTGATTGCTTATGACGAGTGTTTTGTAGAGAAAGGTAGGGAATTCACTCACGTGATGTGATTTTCACCCATGTGCTGGGCTGAACCCCAGAGCATGAGCAGCAGCATCTCAGGGAGGGGATTCTGCCCCTCTGCTGCTATCTGGGGTCTGCTATCCCCTGCAGTCCTGATCCACCTCTGGGGCAGCAGCACAAGAGGGACGTGGAGCTCTTGGAGAGAGGCCAGAGGAGGCCATGGAGATGCTGCAAGGGCTGGAGCAGCTCTGCTCTGGAGCCAGGCTGAGAGAGCTGGGCTGGGGCAGCCTGCACAAGAGAAGGCTCCTGAAGGGGAGACCTCAGAGCAGCTCCAGTGCCTAAAGGGGCTGCAGGAAACCTGGAGAGGGGCTTTGGACAAAGGCCTGGAGGGACAGGACAGGGGAATGGCTTTAACCTGCCAGAGGGGAGACTGAGATGAGCTCTTAGGCAGAAGCTCTTCCCTGTGAGGGTGCTGAGGCGCTGGCACAGGGTGCCCAGAGAAGCTGTGTCTGCCCCATCCGGGGCAGTGTTCAAGGCCAGGTTGGACACAGGGGCTTGGAGCAAGCTGCTCTATGGAAGTTGTCCCTGCTCGTGGCAGGGGGTGGAGCTGGATGATTTTTAATGTCCCTTCCAACACAAACCAATCTATGATTACTGGTACCTCCATGGTTCAAGGCTTGTGCTGTCCTGCAGCCTTTAAAATGTGCCAGCATGTACCTGCCAGAGGAGTGGCTGCGGAGGCTGGGTAACCACTGTGATTCCCTATGACTTCCTTAGTAATCATCATGATGAGCTGTGCTACAGATTCTGTTCCTGGGGGCCTCACTGGAGCTCATCCCTGGCCACCCTGTCCTGGCCATGGGATGGTAGCAGCTCTGCTGCATGACCCAGTGGGGCAGGAGGCAGAGCTGGCTACGGTTGTTGATCCTTCCCTGGGGCAGATGCTCCAGATTTGATTCTTTACCACAACCCTATGAGCAGAGTCAGTTGCCTGTGTATGCCACTATCAAGTCTAACAAGTAATTACCGAGCCACTTTTCTCCATCCCCAACACTAAAAGCTATTAATAAAAAATAATTTGATTAATTAAAATTACTGTTTTATTTCTTTTCTCCCCCCTCCCATTGCACCCCCCTGTAAAGCAGGTGAGATTTGTTCACCACTGTGTCAGATCTTAGACATTCCCCAACTTCCCAAGCCCCCCCTTCCTCCAGAGGGAATTGGGTGGAAAGGGAGTATATTGTGCTGTCATTAAAGTTTCATTTTTTTTTGAATCAGACACTCTGCCATTTCTAAGGCTCCTGGTGAGAGGGGGATTGGCAGTTTGGGGCAGAGGAAGCAGGGGCGGTGGGGACCAGGGGAGTGCAGGAGGTGTTTAATGCAGCGGTTGTAGGAGCAGCAGAGATGCTGTCAGC
This sequence comes from Myiopsitta monachus, assembly GCA_017639245.1. Lineage (NCBI taxonomy): Eukaryota > Metazoa > Chordata > Aves > Psittaciformes > Psittacidae > Myiopsitta > Myiopsitta monachus. Next base: position 25,315,078 of record CM029928.1, read on the forward strand.
ACAGGCAAGAGGCTGGCTTCTTGCCAGCCTGCTCCATGCGCTGAATAGCAAAGCTAATAACTTCAATTACAGCCCAGCCTCTCTGGGGGAAGCTGATGATGCCTTTGTTTATCTGAATCCCAGTGTGAAAGCAAAGATTTCTATCTACAGGGGCATATGCCATACAGACACCAGAGAAATAAGCAGTCCACATAAGGGAAAGAAAGATCAACTATACTTTCTTCCAAAATTCACCTTAGATGTTGACAACTTTAATATGCCTTAAATTCTGGTTCCTTTGGTCTCCCAAATATTTTAATTTGGCAATAATTCACCTAGAGGGTGATTATCAGCGCTTCAGCCTCAGCTGAAACAGGGATGGGTTCTCACTCCTACCTGCTGTAGCTGTACCACAGCCTGTCCATCCACTGCACCATCATTGCAAAAATGGGTCTTACGGCTTTTTAAAAGAAGCCTGGAGCTAGTCTGTATGTGGGTACTGATAATCAACAAATCTCTTCTGTGAATATATTAGTTGGACAGGCATGCCTATGAGGAATAAGCAGAAGGAAAACAGACATGTCTGTTGAGGCCTCAAAGAATATTTGAGACTTAAGCAACATTGTTGGACTTACTGCAGTTTTCCTCTCTGCTTACAAATCTAATCTGTATTCAGGTAATCTGGAAGGATCATGTAGAGAAAGTACTACCTTCATCCCAAGAAAAGGTACCAGAAATTGGAGTACAGCGGCATTTGTGCAGGGTCAAGAAAAATACAGCATGTTGTAGAGGAGAGGTCTTTCTACATCACCATGAAGAATAATTAACCGCAATAGATTTCATAGCAGATGACTGTCACTGTGAAATTCCTTGTAATATTTAAGCACTTTTCCTGCTGATAAAAAGAGCAATGCTTTTGTTTCTGCATGGCTTCCATCTGCCTGACACTGGACACAGAGCCCTGCAGGCTCAGCAACTCAGTTGGGTCTGCCAGATGGCCCATATGGATGGTTCCACATTGCAGTTTTAATGCAGTTTCCTGTGCTGCAATTTCATTTTAGTTTTATATGAAAAGCCATAGAAAAGCTTATCAGGACCAGCAAAGTCTGCGGCGTTATTCAGCTACGGGATCTTCCTCAGCCTGTCTTGCCACCCAAGCAGAGCTGCCACCTAAGGTGCTTGCAGCAATATGCTTTCAGGTTGCATTTGTATGCATTTCAGTGTGAGTGAACTGATGTAATGGAAGTTAAATTTTCTCCATTTCCTGACAAAGCAGAGGTGAGCAGCCAGCACTCAGGGCCATGGCACAACTCAACTCTGTGTTCCATACACGCACACAACACAAGCCTTGTTCATCTCCAGTGACATAAATCTGAAAAGACGTCTAATAATTCACAGGTCCTACTCACCAGATACTAGATGCAGAGAAACAAACCACTTCTTGCTGGCATGAGTCAGTAAAAGTACGGTGCCACCCATTTTTTGCAGCCCAAAGCTGGGTGGGTTATGGATAATATGTTACTACGGTGTCTTATATCCGGTTTACACATATTAACTAAAAGGCATCACCCCTTGCAGCAAACAAGGGTGGTGAGCTTATGCTGTTGATATGTTTTATTTATGAAAATCAGAATCTGATAAGCGATGTAACAGCTCATGTTAGCTATCCCTGCCTCAGGCTAGGAGTCAAAGCTTTCCTTGGCTAATAGTCTTAAAATTTAACCTTCACCTGATATTGCGTGTGACCAGCTCTTAACAAATTAAAGCAGAAGAACTGTGAAAGAAGGAGGGGGTAGTTCTTGTACCTCTGACCATGTTTGTTCACATTAAATAACAAGCCATGGAAGGGTAGAGGCTGGAGTCTAGCACAGCCAGGCTAAACCTCACCATGGGCAAAAGCTAATTTTCATTAACTGTAAAGGCATGTTGGAAAATTCATAGGAACCAGTCAAGGACCCATAAACCAAAGCAGATGTCATTGCCTTGTCCTCGCTGTGGAGCTGAGCAGCACCTGACGACAGGTCTCCAGCCACACTGGACTGCGCTGCATTGCTCACCAGTGCATTGCTCCAGAGAGTCTTTACAGCCTAAGGCCACAGGTTGCACCTGCAAACCTTCAACCAGTTATCCTCCTTTAAAGACAGTAAAAATTGCGCAGAACTTACAGCTTGAGGTTCACCCTACACGTTACCTGATTTCTCAGTAAAATCACAGAAGCATCAAACACATACTTAGGTTCATCAGCCAAACTCTTCCCAGGCACCTCCAGTGCCCAGGACCCCAAGTCCTCTCCTGCAGAAACACTTGCTGTTCCCACCACATTTTGGCACAGTTATGACAACTGAGATATTAGTGTTCCAGGCAAAGGCAGCCAGTGCAGCAGAAGAAATAGGAACAGCCACAAGAATACCAAAAAAAAAAGCTGAGTTTTGTGTGTTGTCTTTAAACCGGTGAAGACTGTGTTGTCTTTTAAATCCAGGGAACATCAAGGTAAACAGCGACTTGAAAGGGTGCACTTTGCACAGGCTAGATACTCCAGCTCAAAATACCTGTGTGGGTGATGGGCCAAATTACAGTTCAGCCTGTGCTCCTGCAAAAGACGTAGTTCTCACCACACCATCTTTGCTCTTGTCCTTTGCTGAGGAACTACAGTTCGTCATCCCAGACTGTTGACACCTGCAGAGGTGCTGGCTGAGGTCTGCAGGGCGCCCACATCCCAGAACCTCAGCACCAGCAGGGAGGGTGACCCAGATGTGACACCAAGGAGCCAGCAACCAGCCTGGGACTCCAAGGGAGGGAATCTGCAGCATGTCCCCTAGAGGGTTGACAAAGCCAAGGTGGAAGTAGAACTACAGCACCAGTGGTATGGTACAAATGCTGGTGTTACTGGTGCTAGAGGAGGTCTGACCTGAATGTTGGAAGATTGAGGATAACTGTGTGCCACATAAATCCAAATTTAAGTAGCTCTGTGTTTGAAACATAAAGTTCAGATAAATGTCAATGTAACAGTTTAATAAGCACAACAAATTATACTTCAATTTCTAAGCTTAGGGAAATTGCAGGCAGCAATGGATGCCCCCCCCCCCCCCCCCCAGTAAGATGAGAAGGAAAGAAAAAAGAGTGGACAGTGCAGATACTGCTGATATTTCTGGGAGATGTGTGGGCTCAAGGTTGATTAGCAATTGACAGTGTCCTTTATGTGTCAGGAGAAGATAAGCCGCGAGTAGAACACTGCGGGCAGCTGATAGCAGCAATTCCCAGATCAAGGCTTGCGGGGGCTGCAGATGCAGAGCAGGAAGGATTTCCCAGAGAAAATGGTTTGTGATGCTGAATGGTTCTGAAGTTTGTGAATAGTGCCTTGAGCCTCCTGAATAAAAACATGTCACTGAAATCTTCTCCTCCTCCCAGGAAATCATTTTGTTTTAACCAGAAAGCAGCATCTCCCAAATTCAAGCCCAGATACATTTCAAATGTCATCACCTTCACCAAATAACAACTCCTCAGCCATCACTTAGAAGCCTAACTGCTTCACACAGGTTTATTCTTGGGAATGTGCACTGCCTCCCCATCCATTGCCCTCACCAGCAAAGGGTCACAGGCCTTGTTAAAATAAAAAAGCTTCCAGATTTAAACCACAGCTGTCACTCGTGAGCTCTGGCAGTTTACATGGGGGGGGTGCAGATGAGGGTGAGAACCTCAACACCGTTGATTCTTTTAGCCTTTTTTTTTTATTTTCTTAAAAAAAAAACACATTAGTGTGAAGTTTTAAGTGCAAATGCAGCAGTTTACCATAGATCCGCACGTCTCTGCCACTTCGTGTTTCTTCCCAAGGCTGCTGAACACGTTATTGAAATTTATTTCAGCCCAGAAAGTTCAACAAAATCTGATGACACCCCTGCAAAAGATCTTACAAGTTGCAGAGTCCAAAATACATCAAAGGAATATCCTATGCTATCCACAGTATTGGAGAGGGCCAGTGATGTACTTGAGGTTGATAATGATGTCCCTAATAAACCAAAATGAAGTCTAACCCTTGCAGCTTGTCAGCCTTATCCCAGTCACTCCACACATGATTATCTTCTCAGCTGGTCCGTCGAGGGGGGGATCTCTGAGTCTGAGCTGTCAGGTTTCAGTTTCTTCCCCTTCCTTTGACCTGGTATTATTTCTGAGGTTTTTAAGGAACAACTGCTTGAGCCCAGACCCCTCCCCTCCACCCCTGTGCTGGGCTGCACCCCCAGAGCATGAGCAGCAGCTCAGGAAGGGGATTCTGCTGCTCTGCTGCGCTCTGGAGAGACCTCCCCTGCAGTCCTGATCCAGCGCTGGGGCAGCAGCACAAGAGGGACGTAGAGCTGTTGGAGAATGACCAGAGGAGGCCACGGAGACGCTGCAAGAGTTGGAGCATCTCTGCTCTGGAGCCAGGCTGAGAGAGCTGGGCTGGGGCAGCCTGCACAAGAGAAGGCTCCTGAAGGGGAGACCTCAGAGCAGCTCCAGTGCCTAAAGGGGCTGCAGGAAACCTGGAGAGGGGCTTTGGACAAAGGCCTGGAGGGACAGGACAGGGGAATGGCTTTAACCTGCCAGAGGGGAGACTGAGATGAGCTCTTAGGCAGAAGCTCTTCCCTGTGAGGGTGCTGAGGCGCTGGCACAGGGTGCCCAGAGAAGCTGTGGCTGCCCCATCCGGGGCAGTGTTCAAGGCCAGGTTGGACACAGGGGCTTGGAGCATCCTGCTTGAGTGGAAGGGGTCCCTGCCCATGGCAGGGGGTAGAGCTGGATGATTTTCAATATCCCTTCCAACCCAAACTGTGATTCTGTGAAAGCAACAATTCAGATAATTCAAGTCCTGTTCAATTCTAGCCCCAAAGGGCACTTTGGAGAGGCACCAGCTCAGTTCCAACAAAGCAGGGATAAACAGACGCCTTGGGAAGGGGTTTGGGCTGCACTGAGGATATAACCACTCTCCTGCACCACACAAACTCATCTCCTGTTCTCCACTGCATGACAGACAAAGAAGGAGCCCTACCAGCTCCATGGTTATGCAAATTTCTACAAACCTTTAGCTGAAAATGAAAATAAGGAGACAGAGATTTTCCATGCTTCAAGCAGGACCAGTCTCCCCAGTCAGCTGGGCAGCAGAGGGGTTCTACATTTCTGACAGCTCATTTCTGTGTAATAGCCCTATAATTTAGATATCAAGCCCAGGCTAATGAAGACTCAGTCGCCAAAATCACCACATTTTCATCCATTCAGCCTAGCACAGAAAGCCTTCTGTAATCCCCTTCTCCTAACACATTATCTATAATCATAGGCATAATAGAGATCCAGTTTGAGCCCTCAGCTGCATTCTCTTCCTTATTATTCACACTGCTGTGTTTTCCGAAGCAATAAACAATTTTCCCCCATTCCAGTTTGCTCAAAGTTCAAAAAGAGCCTTTTAAGGTTTTTATAGCCCTATGTGGATGCACCTGGTCTGTAATAAATAAAGAAACTCATGGGTTTTACCCAAAAAATTGAAGGGCACAAAGAAACTGGAGAGTACCTGCTTTCTTTGTTCTCCCTGGGATAACACCCCTGGAAATCTGACAATTATTTGGATCCATTTGCCAACATGGTTTTCATCCAAGAACCCAAATCACATCATCAAGGATTGTTCCAGCATGTGCAGTGTCTTTTTAGTCTGATGCTCTCCCGCACTGGAATGTCCACCTAAATGCATCATTACTGGAGGTCGGTGTTTCGCCTCTTTCCTCTGGTACCTTCTCCAGTACTTTCTGAAGAAGCAACCTCTTTAACCAATGTCACTAGTGTCAACTGTTTAAAAAGAAAGTTGCCAAAACACAAAATTAATCCTTGCTGTGTAAATACACAGATTCCCCTTAATTGACTCTTTAAACGCACCTGTGTCCATGCAGGCACTCCAGTGATGTATCAGCTTGCAAGACTGAAAGGTCTATTCTGCCCTAGAGGAATACGGGCTAACATTTCATAAATTACAATCATGTTTTCCTTTTCTGTTAATATTTTCATTTCAAAGGTCACTACCACACACACACACACAAAAGGAGAAGGGGATGGAAGCTGTTTGAATCCCAGTTTGGGAATCACAGTCACTCCACTGATGATGAAAATCTACAATCTTACTACAAAGATATATCTATCCACAGCCAGTGCGCTCACCTTGAAGAAGCTCCATTCTTTAGATCTGCATGTGGATGCGCATCCAGGCTGTTACAGCAGGTGGGAGCCACTTCCCTATATGCATATTTGGCAACTGGTCATCTCTTCTGAAGCTCAGTACTTCACTTGGGCACCCTCATCCTACACTAAGGCAACCAAACTTCAGTCACCAGCCTTGGACACAGAGCAGCTGCAGCCAGTCGTGCTCAGCAGGGTCATACAGGTGGCCTCTCTTCTCCCCTGGGGAGCAAAGACCAGGCCATGCACCAGCCCTGGATCAGCACCAAAAGAGGGACCCCAGCAGTAACTGGGGCACTGTACCTGTTCTATTGTCCCAGTGTGAACAGGGATCTCTGATTCTTGATCTCATCTCAGTCTCCCCTATGACAGGTTAAAGCCATTCCCCTGTCCTGTCCCTACATCCCTTGTCCAAAGTCCCTCTCCAGGTTTCCTTGAGCCCCTTTAGACACTGGAGCTGCTCTAAGGTCTCTTCTCCAGGCAGAATGGTTAATTCACTTTCTTAAATGTCTAAGGAACATAACATCTTCTCTTACTATTACCATATTAGACTGAGAAGATTTTTATGCCCCGTCCTGGAGGGTGTTAGAAGATTAATGTTAATTAAATAACAGATTTAAAGATATTTCTCATAATCACAGCTGTGATCTGAATTATTACTTGATGATATTCCCCTTTTTCTTGCTTGCTTGCTGCTTTTGATTGATTATTTGCATTTGCTGGTTTATAATATGCTTGTATTGCTTTGAACAGAGGCATCTTTTTTGATTTTAACTGCATTACATTCTCTGGTCAGATGATGGATTGGACTTTCGAGCATACCATAAACACCAGCACATTCTCGCCAGCATGATATGTATCTATATTCCATATTCACTCTTCAGTGTATCCTGTATTCAATCATTCTTATATTCATTTCTCCTGATATTATTATTATTAGCCTTGGGGAACTTGTTTTATAGGCTATTTAGTTTGAATTAAACATGTATGTCAGTCATTTTTTGTTTCTAAAAGAACAGAGATGATAAATGATGGGATTTACACTGGTCTTAGCTTTGGTCTAATTTCCATCTTTACCTATATCTAAGTTTTATTACTGTTAGTAAAACAAATGATGGATTCTTTATCGCAACCTTCCATGCACACATTTCATAGCCTTTTCAGCAGATTCATTAAGCCCAAGTGGAAATTGGTTTTTCTTTCTACCAACTTCTTGTTTAATCAGGTATGGTCTCAAGGGAAAAAGGTCTCTTTCTGCCATTTTTCCCCCATAGGGCTCACTGCCACTTCCTAAAAATAAACTCGAGGATTGCTGAGTGTACCGTTGGTGCAAATATAAATGCAATGCCGAGTTAAATGATCACATCTGCAAGTTATAATAGAATATTCAGATGTATAATCAGATCTTCCCACACATTCCTCTTGATGCAGCTTTGATAGATCTTAGTGCTTTATTGCCTTCCCACAGGTTTTGTAGCATAGCACATCTTGGATGACACGACGTTCAAATTGTTCGACATCATCCCTGTGCAAATGACTCACAGAAATGTCCCTGGGGATTTTTTGAGTAAGTGGAACCTTTGTGGCAGAGAGGAGCAGGCTGGTGCCTGCGATTCTGCACCCTTTTGGAGCCAGAGTGAGTTACTGTTTCCTACTTTTGGCTTGAAGCCCATAGATCATAGAATCCCAGAATGGTCTGTGTTGAAGGGACCTTAAAGCTCATCAGTTCCTACCCCTGCCACGAGCAGGGACACCTTCCACTAGAGCAGGATGCTCCAAGCCCCTTTGTCCAACCTGGCCTTGAACACTGCCCCGGATGGGGCAGACACAGCTTCTCTGGGCACCCTGTGCCAGCGCCTCAGCACCCTCACAGGGAACAGCTTCTGCCTAAGAGCTCATCTCAGTCTCCCCTCTGGCAGGTTAAAGCCATTCCCCTGTCCTGTCCCTCCAGGCCTTTGTCCAAAGCCCCTCTCCAGGTTTCCTGCAGCCCCTTTAGGCACTGGAGCTGCTCTGAGGTCTCCCCTTCAGGAGCCTTCTCTTGTGCAGGCTGCCCCAGCCCAGCTCTCTCAGCCTGGCTCCAGAGCAGAGCTGCTCCAACTCTTGCAGCGTCTCCGTGGCCTCCTCTGGTCATTCTCCAACAGCTCTACGTCCCTCTTGTGCTGTTGCCCCAGCGCTGGATCAGGACTGCAGCTGGGGGGATCTCCCCAGGGCACTGTAGAAGGGGAGCATTCCCTCCCTCTAGCACTACTCAGAATGGTCATGCGGCCGATGTCCTCGTCTGCTCTTTCCTTGGTTACTACACTTCACTGACTTTTATTTACAGTGATTCATACCAAAGTATTTCAGGGATCTATCCATGGGGTTCTGTGGCTTTTTGTTAAAAGTTTCCAACTCATAGTAAGAAAAATCACAGTGCTGCATTTACAGCACTCCCACTTTCTGGAGGCATTTGCTGTAGCATGACAGCCCTTTGACTCAAGCAGTGTCAGCTGTGCAGCTGTGTCAGACACCATGGGGCAAAGCCAGTCATCCACAGACCTCCAGGAGCAGAAGAGAACAGCCTGATGTACAGGAGCAGATTATAGAACTATTTTGTCACATCTGCACTGGAAGATTAATAGCTGTCAGATGATTCTCAACATGGAAATGGGTTCCCAGTGAGGTGAAGATCGGGATCAGCTGGGATGCCACCACCAGAGCTGAATACTGTTAAAGCTGGCAGACTACCTCTTTTCTGTATCATTTTTACATATGATTCCCACTACTTGTCCAGGCATTAAGTCAGGGAAGCCTTAAACCAGGTTCAGTTTTTCATATAGAAGTTTTCCACAGCCTCCATTATGCAGTAGACAAGATCTGTGGGAAGGAAGATCAGAAAAAGAAGTCATATCCCTCCAAACCTAAACAGAAAGCAAAGTATTCTGCTCATATTCTGTGAGCCAAAATATAAACAGAAAAGAAAACCAGAAGCACCCACAACCAGAGGCAGTGCCTGAAAACATTACAAACAGTTCAGATGACAGTTCTTGCTCTCTACAACTCTGTAAGTAGCATGTCTAAGCAAAATGAACCCCACGCACTGGCAGAATGCCTTTACATCAAAGGAATAAAAAAAAGCAAGCAGCGATCAGCAGTGCATGCTCTTTGAGGTGACACAGGCATCCCTTCACTGCCCACTGCGATGCAACACCCAGCTAGGCTGGGGACTTAGTCAAAGCCCCTGCAGCCAAACCCATCAAGCCATGATTCAGAAATGGCTTCGGGAGCAGAGATGTCCTTGCGGGTAGGACTGAGGGAGGATGAGGCATAACACTTTCTTCCTATTTCATCCTTGCCCATGCAGGCAAGCTATAGTAGCTTTTAAAAAAATATAACACTTTAATCACCAGAGAAGCAATATTTGTCCCTGTGTATTGCATCCACACCCTGTTATGGGTATCCACATACGCGTATGCCCACACCTAAGATGTGTGCACTGAGCAGGAGCTGCGGAAGGGGCGTGAGTTCAGGATGGCTTGTATTTCTGTTTCATTAGCCTGCAAGCTGTAGCACTCTGAGGGTAGAGATAGTTGCCAGGAGCCCTGATTCATTGGGTCATAGCGATCATGGGCCTTAGGACAGAGGGGAGGAAAAAGGAGGAGGTGAAGATATTTTTGTGCTTGACCTTTCTTGAAGGTTAGGATTTGGGGTTTGTTTCTTCAGAGATCCGGGTCTTGATGTCGGAAGCAGCTTTGTTGAAATGCTACAGCTCTGAGAGAGCATTTGTAGGCACCCCTGTTTGTAGAGAGTGACACACTGAGTGTCACTGGCAGATCACTGTCCACTATGAAAAACATCCCCATATTTGTGATACCATAAAGTCATGAACTGGAAGTGATGGTTCCCACACTGGAGTAGCTTGTGAAGGACCATCTGATACAGGAGAGACGCCACACTGGAGCAGGGGGAGAGTGCGAGGAGTCCTCCCCTGAAGAGGAAGGAGCAGCAGAGACAAGGTGTGATGAACTGACCACAACCCCCATTCCCCATCCCCTGCGCCACTGGGGAGGAGAAGGTAGAGAAAATAGGAAGGAAGTTAAGCCTGGGAAGAAGGAGAGAGGGGAGGGATGGTGTTTTTATGATTTGGGTTTATTTCTCACCATCCGCCTCTGATTTGATTGGTCACAAATTAATTACCCGAAGCTAAGTTCATTGTGCCTGTGACAGGAAGAGAGCTGTGCCATCTCCCCCTGCCCTTATCTCAACCCTCCAGACCTCTGTTGTGTTTTCTCTCTCCTGCCCAGCTGAGGAGGGAAGAGACAATGTGGCTTCAGGAGCACCTGATGTCCAGCCAGGGCCAGCTCATCACAGCTCCTGCCATTACCCACACAACCGCTGGAGACAGCACCACCACAAGCGCCTCTGAGGCCCCTGCTTCAAATAATAAACTGTGCCTGTAAGTCCATCAGCAAGAAAAAGACCCCCAGATGTTGGTGCAGCTCCTTCTGCCAAGCTGCACAGGCAGCCTGCTCAGCAGAAGTATCAGGTTCTGCAGACTTGGGAGCTTTGTTTAAACAACACAGATAAATAAAACATATCCTGAAATCACAGTGTGAGTTTCCAATAAGTGAGCACTCAGGAACAGGAAGAGTCAGGACTCTGAAATAGACATTCACGCTGGGCACCTGATTATAAACTTACTGTTCAACCAAAGTAAAAGCAGAGCTAGCTCAGCCCTGCCAGCCAGAGCAAAATATCCCGGCTGGGGTCGTAAGGTATGGCAACAACCTACCGGCTCAGTCAGCCACACAAGTTACCCTATGGATATCTCTGCAGTATTACTGAGCCAGAGAACATTTTTATCAAGCTCAGAATTTTAATTAGCGAGGAGCTTCTATTAGCACAGCACTTCACAATCCACAGGGAAAGGAAGGTGGTATCCTTCTACCAGGGAGTAACCCAAAGGGTAACTTCACCAACAGAAACCGATTTCCCAACCCCTGTATATTAACAACAGCCTGTCTCATCCAACTTTCTGATGCTTATTTGCCTTTTGAATCTGCTCCCCTGAACACGGCAGATGTAGAAGAGAAAACCTTCCTGAGCTGGAAAGCCCAAAATTTCTGTAAGTGGAGCAGGCACAAAGCAAACAACTCATCTTTCTTCAGCATGCTCCGTAGAATCCAGCCTGGTTTGTGCTGAAAGGACCTTAAAGCTCATTCAGCTCCAAACCCCTGCCACCGGCAGGGACACCTTCCACTAGAGCAGGTTGCTCCAAGCCCCATCCAGCCTGGCCTTGGACACTGCCAGGGATGGGGCAGCCACAGCTTCTCTGGGCATCTAATCTGAGCTCATCTAATGCTAAATCTACTCCATGCTTCAAAGGGAGATAATAAAACCTAAAACCACCAAGATCTCTGCTTGAATATTCACAGGTGCAAGCGGGAGATAGGTGAATGTTGTTACACATTCCAGTTGACCTGCTCAATGTCCCACGTGGTTTGTAAAAGGTGTTTTCAACAAATAGCATTAACTCACTTTGTTTCCTACAAGATACTGATTTCCAATATTTTTAACAAGTCCTTTGAAACACGCTGTGATGTGTGTATTTATTGCTTGAATAGGTCTGAGGTCTCAGGTGCAAACCACTGCCTGGGGCTACGTGCCTCCCTCCACCAAGAGCTTGATTAAAAGAAAAATTCAGACCGATACAGAGAGCACCAATTTTACTGTTACAAGAAACAGAACTGTTTGGATGAGAAAGCGGCACCATTGTCTCCCTATTGCCATAGACAACTTTAAATCCTTACTAGCTGCCAGTAGTTCAGCAGGGAAATATAGAATATAAGAAGATTTGGTTTCTCAAATGAGCCTTTAATTTGACAGACCTAAAGCTACATTATTCTCTGCACTCCTGGCTGACCTTGCCTGTGCTCTTTTCTTCAAAATGAGCTCTCTTCCATGCAAAATCAGCCACACTGCCTTATTTATTATTGACCCGTCACAGTTTGGAAACATAGCTTAAAATAAATGAGCCTGAATGCCACGGCTGTAGAGTTATTAAACTGCCTGGCACTGAGGAAATTGCTTTTCATAAACATCCTGAGCTCCTATGCTTTTTCTTAAAGTGTTTAATACAGCAACAGTCCTAGTTCATGTGAATCAGTCTGCAAACTGAATTGCTAATGAGAAGGGAAGATGTATTATTGTTCAATATTGAAAGACTGGAGTTAGAGGACAGACCAAAGAAAGGAGTTGCACAATATACAAATACCATCCTTTTGACTTGCTGTCACTTGATGCATGAGCTAATCAGTGAAAGAAAATGCCTCCACTTTCTCAGTAGGTGAGACAGCATGGAAGATGTTTTAGGTTTCCTCCATCACTGATTCCAAATCTCACTGCCAATGCCAGCACCCTTCTGCTGCTGTCTGCACACATATCTGCTGTCTGGCGGTACAGATATTAGCGGGTGAACAAAAATGAAAGTAATTTCCAGATTACTCTACAAAGACACAGAACCATAATAAATATTCTTTAGTTATTAATTCTCTATTTAATATCTTCCCCTGGAATCATTCAGGCATTTCCTTTCCATGCTAGCACTGCCTTAGGCTCCCGGAGAGGAACATACAAGGGTAGGTGCTCCAGTCCATGCAGGTTTGTTTGGAAAACCAGACACATTGTCCAGATGAATGGCACATGAAGAGCATGCTTCTCTGTATCTAGTCACCAAACCTAGAGAGATTTGTTAGGGATGCCCACACGACATCTCAGCAGATCAATTTCTCTGTCAGGGCAGACTGCTTCTGCCCCATCACTGCTATGACACACGATACACCAAAGCTGAAGTTTCAAAATGCTCTTTAAGCCACTTCAGTGTGAAATGGCTGGAGCTGCAGCTGGGCAGGGAGATGGTGGGGTACCCTGTCCTACCTGCTCACCCAGCAATCCTACTCCTCAGTGTTAAGAACGCAACAGTGCAAGGTCCTGCCCCTGAATAGGGGCAATCCCAGCACAATCATGGGCTGGGGAGACTGGATGGAGCAGCCTGAGGAGAAGGACTTGGGGATGTTGGTGAGGAGAAGCTCCCCATGACCCGGCTTCAGTGTCCATCTGAGCCCAGAACCCCCCCATGTGCTGGGCTGCACCCACAGAGTGCGAGCAGCAGCTCAGGGAGGGGATTCCCAGTCTTGGCGGCAGGTGTTCCTGCCCGTGGCAGGGGGGTGGGACTGGACGAGGTCCCTTCCAACACAAACCAGCCTGGGATTCTATGATGCATGTATTTGTTGTACAACATAGTCATGCCACTCTTCAAAACAATCCTGGTCAGTCTCTGATGACCTCAATCTCACCATCTAGGATTCCAGACAAGAAGCAGGTTAGTGAATCTATTTCTTATCCATACATCCAGTGCTCCTAAATAGCCTCACAGGTGTTGCAGATTTGAAGAGACTTTGAAGCCTGACCACTTCTTCAGCCTGAGATGGAGATGCAGCAGCAGAACCCCTCTCCTTCCGTGCTTCGATGTCCAAACAGGGCTCAGATGGAAGAGAGAAACAGCCATCCTTCTCACCTGTAATAATCAGTGTGATACCAAGGAAGACGCATTTACATGAGATCTAGAAGCAAAAATGAATTTGCCAGTCCTCATCCCATTTTGAAGCCCAGCAAGACAAACGGATGAAAAGCAGTGTATGAAAACACACACAAACCCTGGATTGTCCCGGGTCCATTTAATGGTGAGTTTGCACGTACATGATGGTAAAATGAAGCAAACACCGTCTGCCATCCCTTTACAAGATGTAAAAGCCAAGTGAATCCTTTCAGTAATGAATTCTTATTTGCAGTGGCTTTAAATTGAAGAAAATGAGTGTTTCTTTTTCCTCTCCGAAGAGTGCGCGGAGCCCTCATTGGGGTTGCTACGCAACCACCTCCTGCACATGGCTGATAACACTCTCCGCATTATTTCCCCGCCTGACTGCACCTTCAGAACAAAGCCCGGCTAATGAAGCTTTCAAATGCTCTTAGCTCTGCCTTTAACAGGTCAACATGGGTTTTCTTTGCATGTTTGTGACAGTTACGTCCCTCCAGCCAGGGGTGTCTCTGGAGCTGGATGGAAGAAATGGCCAATGGAGAGCGATGGACAGGATCAGAGAAGAGCGGCAGAACACCCGACAGATGCAGCCGGCCTCCAAAACGAAGGGCAGCCATGCACACCGTGAAACAGGCAGAGATGATGAGGCCCTGCGAAGCATTGATGCACTGGTACTACAGACCAAGCTAGACGTCCTCTGGGTCCCATTTACCCATCAGACATAATACCCTTATCACACTGCAGCTCCTTGTAGGTGTGGGTACAGCAAGGACAAACCTCCCCACAGGCATATGTGAAAAAGGACAGGTTGAAGCTGACTCACCAAATTAGGTAGTACCAGTCCCTTAGAGCCTGAGGGACTGGTTTTTTAAACAATCTGTGAAATAAATGTGACTGTTCTTTTCTTACGCAGCATGGCTTGGACCTGCCAGAGGGGAGACTGAGATGAGCTCTTAGGCACAAGTTCTTCCCTGTGAGGGTGCTGAGGCGCTGGCACAGGGTGCCCAGAGAAGCTGTGGCTGCCCCATCACTGGCAGTGTTCAAGGCCAGGCCTGGAGCAAGCTGCTCTAGTGGAAGGTGTCCCTTCCCCATGGCAGGGGTTGGAGCTGGATGAGCTTTAAGGCCTCTTCCAACCCAAACCATTTTATGAAGGGAACTTCATAAGTGATGATATGGTGATTTTTTTCACCTATCTGACCCTCTTGGTTGTTCATACTTGCCAGGCTGGTGAAGTTGAAGGTGTGATTACCTAGGGGATAAAGAAGGAAAAGAGAAAGAAACCAATACAAATGAAGAGTGTTGGTGTCCCTGTGTGGGTTTTTTGAGTTTGTTTTGCAGGGTTTGGAGGACGTGCTGACACATACAAGTCCTTCTGGCCTCTCCTGGCATATTTCAAACCTTGCTCTGGGCAGGCTGCAGTAGAAATGCGCTTCAGTGGCTCTCTGTTCTTTGCAGGCTGAAGACCAGAGGCTGGTTCCCCTTGCTTGCACCTTTGGCTGGATAACCCTTTCCATGCCAGGAGGGTGAGGTGAGCCTTCAGTACTGAATGTACTTTATGTTGGTCCACGTGTGGATGGACGCTTCAAGTTGTGAATGAGCTATTTGCTTGTGACTTGTGTTGAAACTGAATCTTTTGAGCCTTACCCACAGCTTGAAAAGTCCTGAGAAGTATGGTTATGTATAACCCACCTGCGCTACGTCCTGTCTCAGCTCTTTGTAGTGCCTGGGCAATGCAGGCAGAGAAAGTTGCTATGATCTGTGCAGATGACTGTAGTAAGCCTTCTTCGGACACAAGAGGCAGTCAGAAAGTGGAGCAATTGCCTTTTACTTATAACAAACCAGCAGAGCTGGCTCAGGGTTTTAAGAGAGACAATTAAAGATATTGCATTGTTTTCTTCAAAAGGAGAAATAGACCTGGGGGTTCCTTAATGGCCCTCCTGATTCTGCACCAAGCTCTCACAGTGCCTTGTTGTGGGTTGCATTTATTATGAGCCACTTATTATCCCTAATTATTTAGCAGGGGGGAGATCTCTCAGTAACAGTCAAAGTTGTGCCTTGATGAACACTCAGCTGTCTGTGTTTAAGGTAAAATTACTGTAATTAACAAATCGATCAACCCTACTTTCACTTTGTCCGGCTGGGACAGAACAAATGGGGCGAAATAAGACCTACTTAGCACAAAGGTAGACAAAGGGGTTTGCAGCCCTCAAGATATACAGGCTTGAAGGGCTGCTCTTGTGGTTGGGTGTTTTTTTTCCCACACAGAGCTTTCAATGTTAATGTCACATAATTGTCTTTTGTTGGGTAATTTTGCCTCCAACAAAAAGCACTCGTGCTGCACTTCCCTCAGCCTGGCACGACAGAGCCAGTGCCTGAACAGGCAGGTGGGTTGTTCAGGGGTTGAGCAGGGCTGGGGTGGGTTCCCTGGGTGCTGTGCTCTTCTGTGACTCTTGTCCAAAGCCCCTCTCCAGGTTTCCTGCAGCCCCTTTAGGCACTGGAGCTGCTCTGAGGTCTCCCCTTCAGGAGCCTTCTCTTGTGCAGGCTGCCCCAGCCCAGCTCTCTCAGCCTGGCTCCAGAGCAGAGCTGCTCCAGCCCTCACAGCATCTCCATGGCCTCCTCTGGTCTCTCTCCAACAGCTCCACATCCCTCTCATGTTGCTGCCCAAGAGCTGAATCAGGACTGCAGGAGGGGGTCTCTCCAGAGTGTAGCATTTACCATGATAGCTTATTTTCAGCGCTAATGAAACTGGATCCATGAGGTTTAACCACATTTTTATTGTTTCACTGAACAAATGGATTTTAAATAAAGCATTACAAATTTGTAAAAAAGTTATTAAAAGCCAGCATCCGGAAGTAGGCTGCATATCAGTGACTGAAAAATTCATATTTACTTTTTGGTACAAAGATAGGAAAGAAAAATAAAAAAGCATATCCATCCTCTGTAAAGAGATGTTTTTTTTTCTCTTTTACATTTCCTTCCATGTTTGAGAACTGATATTTGTCTTGTGAGAACCTCCCACCAATCTGTTTTTTACAGCGCTGATTCACATTGTTTGGTGTTGAGAAGAAATCCCACTCATTTGTTGTTTACAGCAGCGGCGATGTAGAATTTCCCCTTCGTGTGCATTGGAAGCCAGTTTGCTTAACAGAACATCCAGCAAGAGGCATATAAGAAAATGCAGCGTTATGTGATTTGCAGGGATGTAATTCAGCTTATAAAAGATCTTAGAGCTTACACAGATACCTTTATGAGTTGGGTATTTCTTACAGTATCACATCCCTGGCATTCACTCTTTGCTATGCTCCATCACTGCAACAATGACTTCCACAAGTGATGAGTGAATAGGTGCCATCAATTTTTAATGTCTGACTTTATAACAACTTGGTCCTTCAAGAGACACAAATCAGCCATCCTCAAGGATGGGAATCAGGTCCTTTTGGGCACAATTTCATCTCTGTAAAACAGAGGCACCTCAAGAAGCCTTGACATGCTGTTCTGGGTCAGGGTTGGGAGGTGGTTCTTTGCAAGTTTCTATTACGAGTACTCAAAAAGACAGCTATGAAGAAGATCTCAGCACTCAGTGCCATCTGCATCATCTCAACTAAAAAAAGGTAGACAAAAACTTTAATATATGCATCATTTCAAGATATCAACCCCACTCACTCACACAACATTCACAACAGGTAAGGAAGAATATGGGTTATGGCTCATCTGTTTCTCCACCACCAAGAGAGTATAACCACACAGACAGGCAAACTACAAAATGAGGTTCCCTTATAATAGAAACTGGGGCTTTGAGTTAATGAACAGGGGTAGCTATACCTCAACCTGGGGGAAAAAAGCAGAGGAGCGGAAGTCCAGACTGCAATGGAAAAAAAATCCTTTAACAAAAGAACTAATACTGGAGATTGCCCCTGGTGCAGCTAGGATCTGACAAAGGAGATATTCTGAGTACACACCTGGGGGCAGCCCTGCTTCTGCCATGTGAATAAACATCCAAAAGTGTTTAAAAACAGTATATAAA
This sequence comes from Myiopsitta monachus, assembly GCA_017639245.1. NCBI lineage: Eukaryota > Metazoa > Chordata > Aves > Psittaciformes > Psittacidae > Myiopsitta > Myiopsitta monachus. The sequence goes on from CM029928.1 coordinate 25,332,846, forward strand.
AAAAAGATGTAGTGATTTTCAGAGATGGTGCATGTTTCATCCCTTGGCACTGCACAGTAGGTTTCCTCTCGTGAGGTATTTCAGCATCACCACAAAGGAAAACAATACTTCTGCACACCTCTTCCACAAGTGCAGTCGTGTGACAGTCATGCAGTGATGTGAGATGGAAGCATTTTGCTCTGCTCTCATCTCTCCAGACCACAGAGATCACTGCGCTATGTGGGATGAAAACCTGCCCTCAGAGTGGTGAAGGCTCAATTCAGTACCCACTGTGCAACCAGGTACAAGCACAGACCTCTTTGTTCAGCCACTGCACATCTTAGGGGTTCTCTGATTTGTTTTTAAACAGACATGTTCACAGACAGTCTTCCGAAAAGAAGTTCAGTTTCTGTGGCCAGGTCAGGTGACTGACCACCAGTTACCTCAGAATATTTCCTTGGTTGTCTGTTGATACACGTTGTGCATCAAAATAAATGCAATGGTTTACCCTCATCAGTGGCAACCTATACGTTTGTTTTGGCATTACCAGCAGAGCTCTATGGGACAGACACGTTCTATCCCGCACACTGTACATTTCAAAGGCTGCTGTCCACCCCATGCTTTTTTCCAAGGAAAGTTGTTTTCTTGGCTTGTATAGATGCATTGAATGGTAGTCATTAAATATAGGATGCTGGCTTCACATCCCCTCTGGCTGTTTTGGAAACATCTTTTTTCATTCCTCAAAGAGTATCTTATTAGTGAAACCCAGGCTCACAGCTTTCTCTGGCGATATGCAACAGTCGACTGTGGCTCTCACCTATGGGATGTCATTAGTACCGCTGCAGCATTTGACCTTCTCCTCTAAAAAGTGGGTGTGATCAAAAGAAAGAGCAAATCCAGAAGAAACAGATTACTTCTACCATCTTCAGGAGGCCATTTCTTCTGTTCCATCTTTGCTGCACAATCACTGTAGCTTTCTTTGCAGAGTTTGTTGGGGGGGGATATTTTGTTTAAAAATAGTCATACCTCCTGCAAATTCTGCTACATGAAGATAATTGCTGCTCATTATTGACACCCCTGTAGCACACAGGGTAGGGTACTCTCGGAGCCAGTTGTCATGGAAGTAGTAAATAAAGCTGGTTTTCCTTCAAAGACACAAGCATTGTCCAGTCTGACTATACCAGGAACATCTCTATGGCTTTTCCACACCTTCCAAAACTTCAGCAGAATGCTTAATTTTGCTCATGCTTTCCTTAGAACAGCCGAGGATAAGATGGATTTTGCTTAATTATCCACTCAGCATGGGGATTGATGTGGTACAAGTCTAAGAGGTAAGTGTCTGGGTCCAGGCAATGTTCACCTATGAAAAATCAAAAAAAAAGCATTTCTTGTATCCTTAGTCCTATAGTTGCTAGGTTTTGGTGTTTGGTTTTTGTTTGGGTATTTGTTCACATTAATTTCAATATCACAACCATTCAGAAGTTTTTCCACAGATCTGGAAAATTTCTAGTTATTTATATTTAAATGAATGTACATTTCTTAAAACTCTGCTAAGCCTCAGCTTTGACCTTGTGGAAAGGTTCTCTAGTATTAATACTCCATAACTTTAGCACCTGAAAACCATCATGAAATATGATAGTGATCAAATCCAGAGACTGAATTGTTTCCAATGACTGAGCTTTTCCTCTATAGATGCTACTAAGAGAAATACAAAGAGGCAGCCAAAACACTACAGTAACCAACAGCCTCCAGAAGCATCTGTAACAGAGCATAAGAATTCCTTCCCATTTCCAGACACCCCTAATCTGCTGCTGCAATCACATTATTTCAGTCTCCTCCCCACTTGATGACATTACCTTACTGACAAGTGTAAATTGGTGACTAATGAACATCAACTTGTTTAACTACATGGTTTGAGAAACCTCTACCCATGTTAATACAGGCTCTTTTATCAGGAAGTGGATGGAGGCAGACAGGATTCACATCTGGTACAGATGCCACGTACCAGCCTGCATCACCTAATTGAAGCCCAGATAAGAGGCACAGAATTAAAAGCCTCCTGGCATAGGATGAATTTTCCCTTTACTTAGAGGAATGTAGTTTATGGATTTAAGTTCTACACTTAATTCCAAACGAGAACCTTTATTGTTGTGGGGAGAGGGGGTTTAACACAGTACATTTAACAGAGTGGTTTGTTTTTAAGATGGACAAAGTTTTGCAAGACTTTTGGACTCTCGAGTTTCCAGTTTTCTTGACAGGCAGCTCCTGAATAAGATCCATTATTGTTACTTAGAATCCCAGACTGTTTTGAGTTGGAAGAGACCTTAAAGCTCATTCAGTTCCAGCCCCCTGCAATGGGCAGGGACACCTTTCACTAGAGCAGGCTGCCCCAAGCCCCTGTGTCCAACCTGGCCTTGAACACTGCCAGGGATGGGGCAGACACAGCTTCTCTGGGCACCCTGTGCCAGTGCCTCAGCACCCTCATAGGGAAGATTAATCTTTTCCTTTGGAAGTCCAGGATTCAGCCTTCCCACATACTTGCACTATAAAGGCTTTGCAGAGTGCGCTGGAAGACATGAATTATCAGCCAAAGAGCTTTGGCAGGTGCTGTTTGCTGTGACTGAAGTTGACCCATGCTTGTTTAATTGTGTTCTAACTTTTGGAGCCCCACTCCAAATCTCATCCTTTTTATAACTCCTTCCTAAGACAAGCTAAGCATAAATACTGAGCATCGGAGTCCTTATTTTCAGTTACCACTCAGACTTACCAATATTGCCTCCCACTTCATACAGGAGCAAGTTTGTGCACTCCATTGAGTTGTTACTGCAGAGAGAAAAAACACACTGAAGTTAAAGCTCTGCAAAAATCAGGTTAGGTAGTTTAGCAATCTTTCTTCCAAATGAATTGCTTATGGTTCAGAGGCCAACAATGGTCAAGGAAGCTACAGGCTTCAGAGACCATTGCTGATTGTCTTAACAGTGCAGCTCTTGACAGACACCCAAAATCGGGGAAAAAAGAAAACAAAGCAGATATTCCTCACCAGCAGGAAGAAGCACATTATATGCAAACACTGACTTTTCAATAGGTACACAACTGGCATAAATACCAACATCCACTGGCAACCTTCCTCTAGAGCTGATGGCCTGTTCAAGAGAAGCTCATCTGCAGGAAGGATTCAGCAGCTGTAGGAGCTTGGTAGTGAGACACTAGCTGACCCATATTTAGCCAACTTCCCATCCACCTTCCCTGTCTAGACATCTCCTGCCCAGGGGGACAGTAAAGAGATGCGCTAACACTTTACCTACTAAATACAGTCTGCAGGTATGGTGACAAGGGGGGGCATGAGTTCTGCTCATTTTTTGGGTTATTTCAGCGATTCACCACTGAAGCAGGGATTATTTTTGGAAATCCCTACATTAACATGTTGGAAATACTATTCCAGGCAAATAATTTGCACAAGTGATGTTTTCCTCCAAGAAAGTGAGAGAGAGTTTCTTTTACAGGGTCAGAATTATTCCTCTTTCCCTTCCTCAGCAACAACGCTAGAGTTCACCTGCCATCCAGCAGCCCAGAGAGAACTCCTGAGCTCAAGACAGCTAGAGCACAGTGATGGAATCACTCAATTGAACTAATAGTTGCTTGCCCCATCCAACATACTATTCCCAAAGCTTAGAGGAGCAGAGAACGGTCTCCTAATGGCTCATAGAGCCACTGCATAAGATTTCTTCAAGGCGAGGTTGCATGGTGCTCTGAGCAACCTGCTCTAGTCGAAGGGGCCTATGGCAGGCAGTTGGAACTGGATGAGCTTTGAGGTCCCTTTCGACACTAACCATTCTAGGATTCTGTGGTCAGCTCTGCCAGGAAACCAAAACCAGCAACTAGACCGCCTAGTGCTTGCTTTCCCTTTTTATTTTAATTTTAAAAGCAGAGAAAAAGCTATTTACCACTTGAGGAGGTTGACAGTGCTCACAATATTCCAGCCATGCTGGCACATGTGCTTTTGAAACTGCCTCAAGACATCAGCAACTCTGGTTGCATTGTTCAAGTGCACTTCTAGTGAATCCTTCAGGAGAAATGAAGCATGGATTTTCACAACCTTGGAAGGCTGAACAAGGCAGGCAAAAAAGAAACTGCTTAATGAAAGACTTTGTTATCAGCTAAAACATTAAGTTTCAAGTTAGATTGAAGAATGTGAAGAATTACACCAGAATTACAGCCAGCAGTTCAAAGAAGTTAGTTTTCTTTATTATCCCACACATACTATACACTGGAAGCTTACAGAAGCATCAAGGTGAGCATTACAAAGAATTCATTACTACACTGGTGGTGTGGTTGGGGAGAAAAGCACTGTTCTCTATCAGCGTGCGCTGGTGCTCTCTGCTGTTCAAACACAGCACTGGCACAAGAAGCACCACAAACTTTGTGAAAATAGAATTTGTCAGAATAAATTATGACAAACCGTCAAGTCCTATTTTTTTAAGACTGTTTTCATCAATTCCTTCATGAAGAAACTCCTCAGACCTTTGGTAGAGAACACCAGGACCTCCCCTGCAGTCCTGATCCAGCTCTGAGGCAATAACACAAAAGGGACGTGGAGCTGTTGGAGTGAGGCCAGAGGAGGCCATGGAGATGCTGTGAGGGATGGAGTAGCTCTGCTCTGGAGCCAGGCTGAGAGAGCTGGGCTGGGGCAGCCTGCACAAGAGAAGGCTCCTGAAGGGGAGACCTTAGAGCAGCTCCAGTGCCTAAAGGGGCTGCAGGAAACCTGGAGAGGGGCTTTGGACAAAGGCCTGGAGGGACAGGACAGGGGAATGGCTTTAACCTGCCGGAGGGGAGACTGAGATGAGCTCTTAGGCAGAAGCTCTTCCCTGTGAGGGTGCTGAGGCGCTGGCACAGGGTGCCCAGAGAAGCTGTGGCTGCCCCATCCATGGCAGTGTTCAAGGCCAGGTTGGACACAGGGCTTGGAGCAAGCTACTCTAGTGGAAGGTATCCCTGCCTGTGGCAGGGGGTGGAACTGGATGAGCTTTAAGGACCCTTCCAACCCAAACCATTCTATGTTTCTGTGAAACATTAAACTGTTCTAATGGGGTCTGATCTGCAGAAAGTTGATTTTGCAATCCCAAATCCTCTGCAAAACCACTGTACAAGACTGAAACTGTGAGATCAGTGGTAACCAGTCCTAAGCATCGATCATCTCTTTGACTGCCTGAAAAGTAGTTACACTCTCTGAAATGACAGCTCCTTCCACCGTAACATGCTGCCTTGACAAGCCAAATTTTAAGCAGATGTCATCTCAGTATCCCAACTCATACAGAAAGGTTGGTGTTATACTGGCTTGTGTGATGGCTCTTCAGGTATTATAGAATGGTTTGGGTTGGAAGGGTCCTAAGAGATCATCCAGTTCCATTCAGATTTAAGCTTTCTATGTATTAATTCCATCTGCAGATTCCATCTAGCTTGTGTCCTTAGAACATCCCAATTGCAGCACCACTGCTATGCAATACTTAGAATCCAGCACTGCATGAAGTAATCTACAGACCTACCTTACTTAACCAACAGCAGCAACCAAAGGCAGAAGGACACCAAGGTTCTTGTCTCAGATTTGATATTCAGATAAATCTGGTTGTAGCATCTGTTTAAAAATCTGTCTCCACCAAGACAAGGAGGAGTAGAACCAATTCATTTATCTCTCCTTTTAAGTGGAAAGAACCTTGTCCTCAAACCCACCCACACAGATCAGTCGAATTATGGATTAAAAAGAAAACTAGATGCAAAACATGCTTTTATACTGTTGTAATAACCTAACTTTTTTCTTTAAGTTTATAAAATTAAGTCTGCCTTTATTATGGCAGACATATCTGTCTAAACACATGGGACACCTAAAGCCAGATGAATTCAGAGGCACATGAAGTAAAGACCAGCATTTCTGCTTCTGGCCTCTTCCCCCCTCACCTGCAACCATGCAGCATTTTGATAATGTTTTTTGTGGCATGAAATTTACTTAGGGCTCTTGCTGTTTGGGTCAGTTTTTGCCACAACCTAGCAAAGAGGGAAGCTCTTTCTCACTGTTCTGCAGATTTTTCTCTCTCTTGCTCTTTAAAGAGTAAAATCCTTACAGTTTTCCAAATTCTCATGAAAGGATTTGAAACTGTTGTGAAAGGGCTCAGGTTTTCCAAGCCCTAACTCACCTCTGCCTTGCTCTTTTCCACCTTGTCTTTATCAGCATGAATCTTCCGCAACAAATGTTTAATTCGCTTGTCACAGAACTGGTACCTTTTGCTATTGCTCTCATTGAGCTTTCTCACTTGAGCTACCAGAAAAGAGGAGACCTGGGCAGTGGAGAAGGGAATAATTTTAATAGGAATTAAATCAAGCAGAGATGAGGATGCCATTTTAGAACCTAAACTTCATGAAGATCCTTAAGCAGACGTATCTATATACTTTGAAAACAGTCTGGGAATTCAGCCGGAGACTTTGCCTATGGATATTTAACTCTGAAATTTCCAAGACTATCCTTTCTGCTATTCCAATTCTAACCGGACTGAGACACTGCTACACCATAGCACAAAACACCAGGGCAACTTACTGTCCAAAGTAAATCCTGGTAATGGATCATCATCCGCACAACATCAGCAGCTCCCTCAGCCAGCTGCTTCTCCTTCCCTTCAGGGATCTTGTTTGGCAGTCCCTTGTGCATGAAGAGGTTTGGGGCCATGACTGTGGAAACGTTCCAGAGGTTCATTTTATTGCTGTTCTCCCTGGCAACCACTTTGCTGAGGAACTCAAGTAGAGCCTAAAGGGAGGGGAAGAGACTTAAGACATACATTACTAATAATGCTGAAGAACTACTGTGGCAATTACTGGAGAGATCACTTAACTAGCACTTTCTCTTGATACCTATGAGCAAATCCTATTTTTCCAGCCAGGAAGTTCAGTGACCAGTTTCTAACGCTAGAGTAGCAACGAATAACCACACCAAGCAAAGAGATAGTTCGTCCAGCATTCACAAATCAGGACAGTCTGTGGGGGAAGCAGATGAGCTCTTACTCCTTTGCAGGTGGCAATTCACATCAAGTCCAGTCATAAAAGATATGAAATCCAAAGCTGCCCCTCCTCCCTCCCCCAAGTATCCTCTTAAAGCTATTGCCTGATACGGAAAAAAAACCCTTTTGGATTGTGCCTTCTGCCCCATGCCTCTACCAAAGCCAGGCTGCATGACAGATCACTTTTGACTGGATTCTGAATTCCAGAGCCTGCAGGGTGGTAACTCCGCCTTGCCTTTATCACCTGGAAGCTGAACTACTCAGGAGAAAAAAACTCAAAGAAAGGAGTAGCACCACCACATTTCTTCAAAAGCACAGAAGGACAGAGGCTGTCACTGGCACTGCCAGCATGGCTGATCCCATCAGCATCTGTTCTTTCACAATGTAGTAGGTGAAAGGGCTTTAGATGCCCCCTCATCAGAACAGGGAAGTTCGAAGCTTAACAGCTTTTCTGATTGTTTTTTTAAATTGAAACCATCTTTCATAGATGATAACACCATAAACCATTGGCCAAAAGACTGAATTTCTTTCTCTGTACCTTAGCATGCCCACAGACAATGTAAGACCTGTACATCGTTCACTTCATACTGAAATGTTTTAACACACTGAAGGGGAAAAAGCATGTTTCTGAACAGAATGCCAGATGTTGCAAGAGCATACGGAATCTTACTGCTTTTCGGTTTGTACCTACAAGGCAGAGTGTGCTTACAGCTTACGTTCTCTGCACAGTGTGCTTGCCTGCTCCCCCCGTCATAGCTTTCCATTCTCAAATCAGCGAAATAAAACCAAGGAGCATGATGTCTGTTATTTACGAAGAACTGATAGAGTTTCCTTGAACAAAAACCTGGAACGAGATCATGTTTTCCCAGCTTAATCCATAACAAGTAGTTACCTTTAGCGTGTTTCTGTTGGGCTCTGGCAGAATCAGGATCAGAAGGTTTAGAGTTTGCAATCTCTGCTTCAGATCTGGAATATCTAATGAAGGAGAGCAACAACAGGACAGAGGATTCAGGCTTCTGACATTTATTTTGGTTTTGAGCAGGGGAATCCCCCAAGGAATAAGGCAATCACTTCTTATAGTGTTTGCCACTGGGCTTTGAGGCCTTGTTTTACACAAGTAAATCAAACTCAACCTGCCCTTTATGAAGTGAACTCCCTGTGTTTTAGAAGACTGGCTGATTTGCTTTGGAGTACACAGTCTACCAGGAAGTCTGATGCCCTTGAAGGGCATCAAAAGAGCCCATAATCCCCCATGCTTGGACAAAAGAAGTTGTGCACTTAAACAGTTAGCTTAACACATTCAAACCATCTATTGAGCACAAACCTCAAAATAAGGTGCTTGCAGTACATTGTATTACTCGCAGACAAGCCAATACCCTGCACCCTGGCCAGGTGTCCCAACTCAGCCTGCATGTCATTATTTATCAATTTGTCCTAATTTGTATTAGCAACCTTTCAGCCTCAAATGAAACAATGTAATTTAAGACCCCAGGACAGCATTCCTACACAAATTTGTATGAAACCAACTACCAGTGACTATGAATCTCAGGCTGATACATACAGCACCAAGCACACAGCTTTTGGCTATGGTTCATAACAAAGCATCACAAAACGGTTTGGGTTGGCAAGTTCCTTAAAGCTCATCCAGTTCCACCCCCCGCCATGGACAGGGACACCTTCCACCAGAGCAGCTTGCTCCAAGCCCCTGTGTCCAACCTGGCCTTGAACACTGCCCCGCATGGGGCAGACACAGCTTCTCTGGGCACCCTGTGCCAGCGCCTCAGCACCCTCAGAGGGAAGAGCTTCTGCCTAAGAGCTCATCTCAGACTCCCCTCCGGCAGGTTAAAGCCATTCCCCTTGGCCTGTCCCTCCATCCCTTGTCCAAAGCCCCTCTCCAGGTTTCCTGGAGCCCCTTTATGCACTGGAGTGCTCTAAGGTCTCCCCTTAAAGAGCTTTCTCTTCTCTAGGCTGAACCAGTCTGTTTCCATAAGACATATCGTGCTCTGTATTCCCGCTGAATCCACAGGCTCCCAACACACCTGGCAGTAGAGTGCAAGTAGAGTATCAGCAGAGCTCTGTGAGAAAAGCACAAATCAGCAAACTGATGCTAAACAGCCAAAGCAGGGACTCACTTTGTACAGCAGCAAAAGCAGGGAGGTACTCTGCTGTCAGTAGTGGGGCCGGCAGCTCCCTTATGAATCTTTTCAGTAGCCCAGACACATCATTCTGGTGGACTTCATCCCAGCGGAAAAGGCCAGTATAGAAGTCCCTTTCTAGCTTCTGTTCCAGACTCTAGTAAAAAGATGGAATTTATTACATGCTTTAATAAGCAAATACAAAGGAAATTCTGTAGCTGAGCACCAGAAGGGCAACCCGATCAAGTCAGAAGAGTGCAGTGACACTCCCAGCAGACACTCCCAGATATCCCTCACAGCAGACACTCCCAGATTTTCCAGCAATGAAAGTTCCAGTTGTACTGGGAAGGGACATGAGACAATTCAGGTTATTTAGACAATTGCTTCAGTAACATGCTCCCTGACCACATCTGACACTTTCAAACACTACTGAAGAACTCGTACCTTGATCCTCGTCTGGGATCCAGAAACTCTCAAAATGCCCTCTGTTTCAAGTCCTCTCTTTTCCAAGCAGGACAGCAGCTATTAAAGTGGGGAAGGAAAAGGAAGCTCTTAAGCACAAAGGATGAGAAGTCTGCCCTTCCTTATCACAGCCTCCTGACTCTGAGAATCAGAATAAAACCAGAAGAGAACTTACTGCCTGGAGTAACAGAGGAACCTTGGTATGGGGGAGCAGTTTTTGGTCATTTTCCAATAGGGTGTTGAGTGGAACTCCAAAGAGTCTTTTCTCTACAACAGAAACAACAGGCTTTAAGTCTGCATCACCTCTAATACAGGTGTAAGCAATATATCCACCACTGCAGACTCAGGTGACACATTTTGTAAGCACAGATACTGGAGAAAAAGAGAGGAAGAGGTAAACAGGACAAGTACATTTGGTAGGCAAACATAAACGTGGCGTCAGATCTTGATGTCATGATCTAGTCACTTCCAGGAGAAATTCTGATACAGGAAAACACACCTGTCCCAGGGTTTCTTATTAAAGACTCTCTCTGCTGTAACATTTGAAACACAAACCTATGATATGAGATCAGTGTTAAAAAAAACAACCCAAAGCAAAAACCAAGGGTACACACACAAACAAATTCAGATGACATACAACTAACCTGTTGTTTTTAGCTTTGCTGCTTTGTTTCTCTTCAGCTCCAAGCCCAGGATATCACAGAGAGCTGTTAGCTCAATAAGGGCCAGCGTGGGGATCTTCTTCATGTCCTGAGCAGACAGATCTCCAATCCTGGTCACTCCAAGTCTGCCCTTGGGGATCTTAAATTTCTAAGGAAACACATTACACACTCAAAAGGTTCAGTGCAAGTTGTCACTACTAATCCTACTAGTTATCAACATTAGCTGCATTTTTATCATTCCCTACCATAACCAGCCACAGAATAGTTAGGGTTGGAAAGGACCTTAAGATCATCCAGTTCCAACCTCCATGCCATGGGCAGGGACACCTCACACTAAACTATGTCATCTAAGACTCCATCCAACCTGGACTTGTACACTGCCAGGGATGGAGCATTCACAAGTTCCTTGGGCACCCTGTGCCAGTGCCTCACAACCATCACAGTAAAAAACTTCTTCCTTATATCTAACCTAAACTTCCCCTGTTTCAGCTTGAACCCATCACCCCTTGTCCTATCACTACATCTGTGATGAAAAGTCCCTCTCTGGCATCCTTGCAACCCCCTTCAGACACTGAAAGGCTGCTCTGAGGTCTCCACGCAGCCTTCTCTTCTCCAGGCTGAACAGTCCCAACTTTCTCATCCTATCTTCATACGGGAGGTGCTCCAGTTCCTGATCATCCTCGTAGCCTCCTCCAGACTTGCTCCAACAGTTCCATGTACTTTTTATGCTGGGGACACCAGAACTGTACACCTATTCATTCTCCTGTTTTCAATACCAGACAAATGTCCAAAACTACTCTTACTTCTACGCAACCCACAGTTGAATGGATTCCTTCTCTTTTCAGTATTGCTCTTTAATCATATTGGAGATCCCAATTTATGTAGATTAAAGACAGCATGATACTCACCCTGATCCACCTGAACTTTGGAAGCAACCCAGTACATTTGTGGGGGAAAAAATCTGTTAGAATTATGAGTAAGCCCAGTTATTCTCTTTTCAGTGGAAACAACCTAGAACCATATCAAAATACCTAGTTTCACACATAAGCCTTACTTCTTTTGACCTCAAAGTGGTCATCCTTGCCCAGCAGTGCATGGATAACTGCACCAACTGTCCAAAAATATCTAATATAGACCCACTGCAACACTGTTAACAGAGAATGTTTCCAAGAGCTGATCATTCACCTGAATCAAGTGTCTTGTACCCCTTGACAAGAAGAGACTAACAAGTTCTAACATCAGAAATTCCTTCAGTGCTTACAGTTAGAGCATTGCCATCCTTTAACTTCATAGATTCAGACAGGAATGATCCCTTGAGCAGGACAGCCGCTTGCTCTGAGTAAGCAACATCCATGTTGAACATCTCTTCTTTTCCAGGGTTTCGAACTGTGCAGGAGTAATCCTGGGTTTCTGCTACAGAGGAGAAATTGTCTTAAATTTCAGAAAGCCAGAAGGGCGAAGCTTAGCAAATAAGTGTGCTAAAAAAAGCTTGAAAGAGTTCTGGGTGCCACTGTTTTTAAAAGATCCTACACACTAACATTTGAGGACAGTGTTCACTGCAGAGTCCTGAGATTGCACAGCATGGGAAGGTTAGCTTAAAGCCATAACATTATGACTACCATCATCTTACAATCACCAGATCACTGGTAAGACATGAGCATAGTCTTAAATTAAAGGACATCCTATGGCTAACTTCTCCTCACATGATCATGTATGGTGTCTAGAGGTTTTCGCCACATAATCTTTGCTAGACTGATGTTATTTGTGTCTTGAATTGCTTTCTTGAAGAGTTACAGTTATCAGTTTAAGCAGCAATTCCTAACAACACTAGAGCCTGAAAAGTTTTGTGAAATCCACAACTGTTGATAACCATGTATTTAAAAATAAAATGATTAAAAAAAAAATCACCAATGAAAAGACACCAAAAAGCCACAAACAAGGCCCCCAAAACCACAAACAAGGCCAATGTTTCAGAGCCCAAATTAGTGTAACTTCCCTTCCAGTTCCAGGCCCACTTCAGCTCCTAATCCTGTTCACTTTTATTCTACATTTAAAAGCTTCCTTCTTACTTCTGTGTACATTTAAAGTCTGTTGATTGTGCCACAGCTGATCTGGCCTGGACTCCTTTTCCTCTGTTGCTGTCACCTGAAAAACAAACCAGAACATGTTCATCTACACAAAAAAGAAGTTATTATATGACCACCTGGTTTTGGCTGAAAGCAAACACCTGACATTGTCTGTTGGTCTAAGAAAATGCTGCTCAAGTGCAGGGGTACAAGACTTCTGAAATTAAGACTCATAATTAGAGGATTTGTCAGGCAAGTGGCAAACAAATGACTATCTCATAGACAGTATTTGTGAGAAATTTGCACATTATTAAGCCAGTTCTTCCTTTCACACTGTCATCAGCCAATTTCTTCCTACTAGTTCACTCACTGAGGGGCTAACAAACAGTGACCCAATCAAGCCACACAGGACCTACCAACTGCCTGCAATCACAACATCTTTCACCAGGAAGAACACACAAAGCAGACATCAGCACCTAAAAGCTTCCCTTCCTTGGTTTCATACTAACCTACCTCTTCACATCCAGAGAGAGAATTGAATCTTTAAAAGTGTAAGAAAGCATTTGGTGGGCAATTCTGTTAATAAAAACCTTACTAGAACTTACTAGAACTAGTTAGAATATCGGAAAGCTTATTTTATTACCAAAAGTTAGAAACTTTCCCAGAACCTGCGTATGACATGGGGTTGTGGGCTAAGGACTGAGAAGACTGCTTAAGGGGAGACCTCAGAGCAGCTCCAGTGCATAAAGGGGCTGCAGGAAACCTGGAGAGGGGCTTTGGACAAGGGCCTGGAGGGACAGGCTAAGAGGAATGGCTTTAACCTGCCAGAGGGGAGATTGAGATGAGCTCTTAGTCAGAAGCTCTTCCCTCTGAGGGTGCTGAGGCGCTGGCATAGGGTGCCCAGAGAAGCTGTGGCTGCCCCATCCCTGGCAGTGTTCAAGGCCAGGCTGGACGGGGTCTTGAACAAGCTGTTCTGGTGGAAGGTGTCCCTGCCTGTGGCAGGGGTTGGAACTGAATGAGCTTTAAGGTCCCTTCCAACTCAAACCATTCTATGATTCTGTGATAACAAAGTTAAAAGGAACCTGTGTAAAGTCAGTGCAAACAGGCAAAACAGTTAATCTGCACTGACGTGTATCTTTAGAGTGGGTGCGTAACTGATGGGCTTGCCATAAAAGCAAAACCAATTCATTTAGTGTTTACAGCTAACATACAGATCATGCAGTAATGCCAGAGCACCTTCATATCCAGCTGCTGTGTAAACAGGCCACAGTGAAGAGTAATGCAGAAGAAATAGGTGGAAAGGTTCTGAAGGAAAACCCAACAGCTTTGATGCCCGAGTAGCTCAGAAAGCAAGCTGCAAATCCATCTTAAAACACTGGTGGAAATAAAAACCCAAACGACTGACACATCACTGCCTGCATTCTTACAGCTATAGGGATTTATCATGTTTTGCTACATGCTTCAAACAAATGTATAGCAACACTAGGCATGTTTCCTCATATGGTTCCTGAATATGTCCTTCAGAGCCCCAGAAATTGTGCTTGGAACTGGGATGACACAGCGAACCAGTATGGAAAATTAACCAAAAAATCCTGCACCCTGGGATTGCTCCAGGAATTACTCAATGGTAAAGGACTTCTGCTCAGAGCTTACATCAGTGACATACCCTAATATCTCAAACATTTATTGATTGAAATAAAAATCACTCATTTGCCTAAGCTGACCCTCTGTCACTTCCCATGAAACAAAGAGGGCAAACACCACCCCTTGGTGTTGTAAAAGACAAGGAATGCCAAGGTTAAGCTGCTGGCCACTCAGTGAAGAAGAAACAAGAAGTCATATAGGATTATTTAAAATACACTTTCTTACTATGTCTAATTAAAAAGGGGTGAACCCCACTGTTTTTTTGTGTCAGCAACATCCACTAAAAACTGTAGATCTCAGAGGTAACTGCAAAACTTTAAAAAAATCACCAAACCTTTAAAAGAGTTGAGCCAAAGAAAATATGAATAATTCCAGCAGTTATTGGGAAAAAAGAGTCCAGCTATCTTGCCCAAGTAATAAGTTAGATAAAATGGTTCACTATTAATCAAACTAAAGCCATTTTAAAAGACAACCTTAGCATCTTGGTTCATGCTTTCATTAAACCAAAATGTCATTTTAAAAGATCAAATTGGATCTCAGTTGCTTATCAAGTGCAAATATTCATGACCTCGTGTGTGGATACATAAGATTAAGAACTCAAAAATCTCCATTCCTATACAATAAAAAGTAAAATTATTTGAAGAGATATAACAGGCTTCTATTTAATGTGCAAGTGTTAAAACTTGTTGAAATTCAATGGAGGCACTTCAAACAACCTCGCAGCATCACTGCTTCTAGAAATGTCATCTTTTTGCCACCCATTCAAGGAGGAATGCAAGTAGTGCTCTGCAAAAGAGAAACAACCATGACTCTGCCTCAGTGCAATTCATAGTAAGGAAGTAATCTGCATCTCAGCACGGGGCAGTTACAAAGAACACAACCACAGCAGTTTCCCATGATGATGTAGACTCTTAGTGTCATTCCTTTAAGGTATTCAAGGGATTATTGGAGTATAATTAATCTCACTATAGTAAAAGAAGTTTCAAGGAGGCTCAGGCTGAGGAAAAGGAGTATTCAATTCTGGCAGACAGCAAGGGACACATGCTACTCAAAAAGGTAGATCTTGGTTATGCTCAATACCTTCTGACTAGACACCTCATTGAGCAGAGGAAGTTACAAGGAGCCCTGAATGGGATAATCTCCAGCAGCCCCTAGAAGAAATAAAAGTACTCTACCTGTGTCCACAACCAAAAGAGGAGCAGCAGAGCAGAAAAACAGCTGAAAAGCTAATGGTTATGTATTAGCCAGCAAAACCAAGACAAAGGCAGTGGCTAGTTTTTCTTCAGGACTACCAGCTGTCCAGGGTCATCTTGTCACAATGGAACATAGGAAGTTCTCTCTTTTTTTTGGATAATAATAATTTGACGTGTCACTGGAATAAAGAAGACACAAGAGGGCTCCAAACAATACCAGTGCTCCACGAGGCTGTGGGGCTGTAAGCACTACATAAAGTCTTCAGGCAGTCTCTAGGAAGCTTATGGAGGTTTTGTAGCAACTTCTCAACGCTGCAACCTGGATGCAGAATTTCTACCATCTCAGCTTCATTTTAGCTCAAGAGATACATTTTGTCTATTTGGAAATGGCAGTAGCCCTAGACCCAGAAAGCCAACTCAGCTACCGCGATGCAACAAAGTCTTTCAGGAGATCCCAGTGAACCAGCATACCTCTGAGCTGACCACTCCGAAAATGTCTCTGACATCACGCACAGGATGCTTGTTCCTCCTCCGAGACCGGGAATAGGTGTCCAACCGCCGCTGCACAGCAGCAGCCTGAGTCTTGGTCAGGGTAGAGAGCAGCACGATGTTGTCGTTTTCAGAGGCACAGTCCCCGAGGAGGTTGGACAGTCCTGCATCCTGGAGCCACTCGGCTTCAGCCTCTCCCTCTGTGACACTAAGGGTGAGAAGGTCGAGTAAGACGAGGAAGGATAACAGCAATTTGAATGCTTGCAACACTTCAGAGGCAGAAAAGCAGAAGCCTGAGCCATCCGCTTTCTGGGGTGGCAATGGGACATCACTGGAAGGAAGCTATATCTTTGTTATGAAGCCACTGTTACTCTCAAAGCCTTAGCCCTGTTCCCACATTCCCTGCTGGGTATCAGGTGAATCTGGAGGAGGCACAGCACTCTCAGCAGCTATAACTGCCCACATACTCCCTTCTCCTCACCTAGGGTGAAGAAAGGGAAGAAAAAGCACAGATATTGCTGGGAATGCAGGCTCCCTCGGAAGCTGGGCAGAAGAGCGGACACAAGGGTGAATCTGTGGTATTTAGCACAGGAGCTGAACTCAGTGGGGGCTTTTACAGGATACAGCATGAGAGCCAGATGTACTCGCTCTAAATCTGCCTTTACAAAGGGTATCTCTGGATGCAGGCAACAGCACTCAGCACACTCAGAATGAACAGCAGTGCCTCACTGGAGCATCCCTGGTTCATTGACTGCTTTGGGAATGGACAAAGAAAGATCTATGAGAAGCCACAACATCTGCACATTTGGCTATAGGACTCTTCCCAGTTACTTGGCTATTTATTTTAATGTATATTTTCCTACATACAGGCCTGTGCTTCAACTGGTTTAATTTTTCTTTTTTTTTTTAATATCCAGACACTGCTCTGGTAGATTCACAATACATCTGCCTAACTATTTGCCTGCACCATTCTCTATCATTTTAGGTGGGCTGGTACCAGTACAGTCATCCAACAAAAGTAAAAATGATATTCTTACTGTGTGCGTTTGCTTTATGTCTGTGCCTATTCAAAACATCCCTAAAATTAAAGAGCATTTCAGCTCCAGAATGAAGTGTGAGAAGCCTGGAGACAGTACAGCAGCATTACTCAAACAAGCTCAATTCCACTTCGTACTTCAATACGTATTATGATGTGCTTCAAACACAGAAGACAATTTTTTCCTTATGGGCTGCACTCTCTGTGCAGCTGAGAAAATGCCCTGAGAAAGGCAGCTACTTGAAATCCAGGAATAAAAGAAGCAATTTAGCAGTGGCTTCAACTTTGATACAGTGAATACCACAAAGCCTTTAGCTTTCCAATTCTATTTCCCTCATTCATTCACTGTAGGCAGCTCCAACACAGCTCTACCAAAGCTTATACTGGGAAAAAGTAAAATCATAACTGGACTGAAACAGAGCTGTTCATTCGCACTTTGCCTTTCCTATGCAAACTGGTATTATAGTATCACAGCTGCTTAGGCATAGTTTTATTATTGCCGCATCTAAATAAAAAGGGCATTTAGTATCTTCTTAGAATCTTACAATGGTTTGAGTTGGAATGGACCTTAAAGCTCATCCAGTTCCAAGCTGCCCCAGAGGGGACACTGAGGTGAGCTCTTAGGCACAAGTTCTTCCCTGTGAGGGTGCTGAGGCGCTGGCACAGGGTACCCAGAGAAGCTGTGGCTGCCCCATCCCTGGCAGTGCTCAAGTGCTCTAGTGGAAGGTGTCCCTACCTGTGGCAGGAGGCTGGAGCTGGATGAGCTTTAAGGTCTCTTCCAACACAAACCAGGCAGGGATTCCATGATCCCCCTGGAACTGCTTGATCAATTACAGTTGCTCACACACTGTGGTCCTGTGCCTCATTCCTCACACCAATCTGTGCTACACCCGTGGGTTCAGCAGCACAGCACACAAAAAGCTTCTGGTTTATTTTGCCTTTGGAACCAGAGGAAGTGAAGTGTATTGCTTGCAAATTTTGAAAATACCCAATTCCAGTCATAACAGGAAACTAATCTAATACACAATGCTAAACAGTGGGCCCCAAATTGGATATTGTGTGCGCCTACTGCCCCGTCTGATGCCAAAGCACCAGATTTTAATTCATCTGTTTAATATTTTTGGCCCAGATATGTTTGCCAGTTACACAAAAGGAAACGTGTGAAATAGGTTACTTATGGGGAGAAGAGGGAAATCAGAGAGAAACAGGTCAGAACCGAGAGGTCCACAGAGGCTGAGCTGCAGCTTCAGGCCTGGAGAGCTGCTAAGGTTTGCCTTGGGCTTTCCAGACAAGTAGCATTTCAGGTGGCCACAGTCAGGAGTCAACTTGCAAAACTAAAGAAGTCCAGTTCTTACTTGGAATGTAAGCTGGCCAAAACCAGCATTCGTAATAAAGGGGTTTGTTTCCAAAAAGTTAAAAGCATAGCTTCAGTATCGTACAATTTCAGACTAAACATTAAACACAACTTCCCGTATAGTGTGGAAGGTAGAGAAGGGTCACTCTTGGCTGACACTTCCCAGGCATGATTAGGTGCTGTAAGGATGCCAGCAGATATTTCAGTGGCACTACCACAGAGTGCATACTTCACCAGCCTGCGGCACTGCCGGGCCCCAGAGAGAGCTGGATGAACAGTAAGGAAAGGACACTGCTGTTCTGTTCCAGGGAAAAGCTCCTTTCTGCTCCCTTCAGCTGCTGGTGAGGCCAAGGTGTCAGCAGCTGCTTTCAGCTGATCCACGTTTGCAGGGTTACACACTGGGCTCCAGCTCACACCAGGCCACAAGCAGCTTCCATTACGCCGCCCCTCACACAGGGCTCTCCAAGCAGGTCAGCATCTCTGCAATGCCTTATCCACACACAGCCTCCACGCTGCACTTTGGTTAGGATTAGCTCTGTGTCAGCCATGGAGCTGTCAGCACCTGCCCGAGCAGAACTCGGGAGGGCTTTATGCAAAGAGCAGCAGTGCCTTTGGCTCGGAGGAGCCCTGCAGCCTCTGCCTGGCACTGCCACCTCGCAGGGCTGCAACCCTCAACTGCAGAGACAAGCCAACAGGCACCAGCCAAGCCCGGCACCCGCAGAACCGGGAGGTTCCCCTCACCACTAAAGCTGCCAGCACAATGCTCATTCCACGGCATTCTATGCACTCCCTCGCAGAAGGCACCAGGAGTTGCGCATCTCCTGCTCAGCCTGCCAGGAAGGCTTTGCATCTTCGGGCACTATTGCAAGTCTGTCTGGTTTCAGTGGCCAATTAAGCAGTCAGCTCTTGCCTGCTAGTTTAATATACAGCATTAGCATTAAAAGACACTTTTCCTTGTGCCCTTGTTTATCCAGAGGAATCATATTGTCTCTAGCATATCAGTCTTCTGGATATCCCAGACAGTTTTTCATCTCATGGCGTTGCCTCTTTTCCAGACTCTTCTTCCTGGCACATTCGTGGCATTTTTGCATCTCTTCTAGTTCTAAAAACCAAATTTACATCCTTTACACAGGGACACTAACAGCAGGCCTTAATGGTTGCTGTGTCTTGCCTACTACGGCTGACACAAATGGTGACCTCCTCGGAGTCCTCCCTATGCACCTAGGAGAGCTATTTACCCTTCTCAAGCACAGCAGCACATAGGACTTTCACTGAAACATGTTCCCATTACACCCATGGCTCCTTCTCAAGATTAGCAGCATTCAAGGCCAGGTTGGATGGGGCTTGGAGCAAGCTGCTCTAGTGGAAGGTGTCCCTGCCCATGCAGAGGTTGGAACTGGATGATCTTATGGTCCTTTTCAAGCGGTCCGATTCTATGATCAGGCCAGCACAACAGATGTAGGCTGTACAGGCTGGAAACCCAACCACTCCTGAGCATGTAGAGGCAAATAAACCATATTATTCAAAATGGACCTGGGAAATGTGTGATCAAATCTGTTTATCCCTGCTTATCATCCCTCCAGCCCCAGCATGCTGTACCTCCCATATCAAAAGGCAATTGATCCAGTTATTCCAAACTACTGAATAACACCAGCACTAGAGAGAGCCCATTAGAAACACCTCATGTAGATGAAGCATTCCTCAGATAAAATGGGGGGGGGGGGGGGGGGAAGGAGGCATATAAGAAAAACCTTGTGTGAATGGACTCAAGTCATTTTGGATGTTTATTATGGCCTCTTGAAAAGTAAATTAGAGTGGGAAATGTCTGCCTTCTACAAAAGCAACTCTCACTATGATGAAGTCTTAAAACCGCATACACAAACAAGCCTTCCAAACCACCACCAGCTACCACAGGGTGTTTACCACCACACAGCCACCTGCACGGGGAGCAAGAGGCTCCTGCTGGAAAAAGTCTGGAGCCTTGAATGTACTCCTGACTGCCCTTTAGAGTCAGCTTTGTTCCAGAAGCTGAAACCAGGCCAGGCCAGCACTTCCCTTGAGCAGGGCATTAGCCACAACCCAAATAAAAAGATAGACATATCTGATTTGACTGGTAATACTCATGCCATATTGCAACATGCTTCTAAATCATTCCAGTGCATGAGCAGATTTTGTTTTCAGGATGTTCACCTTCCAACCCAAACCATTCTATGATTCTATGACCTTCCTCCCCTCACTCCCTACGTTTTTGGCAACTTACCTTCTTGTGCTTTGATATCTGCAAGGCTGCATTCCTCTTGCTCCACTTCAGCACTCTGTTTAATGTTCTCTACTTCCAGCCAAAAACTGTCCATTGACAAGCTGTCCAAAGACTCTACCCTGGGATTCATGCCTTCTGACACCGGCGATGCCAAAAGACTCTCTGGAGGAAGCCGGCTCATTTTGCAAAGGCAATTTCTGGTATTGAGACAGGAAGAGATAAAGAGAGACATTAAGCCAGGCACAGCTCCAGGTTGGGCAGAGAGGAGATTCAGAGCAGCCCTGCGCAGAAGGACTTGGGGGTGTTGGTCGATGAGAAAATGAACATGAGCCGGCTGCAGTGTGCGCTCACAGCCCAGAAAGCCAACCATATCCTGGGCTGCATCAACAGGAGTGTGACCAGCAGGTCGAAGGAGGTGATCCTGCCCCTCTGCTCTGTTCTCCTGAGACCTCACTTGGAGTATTGTGTGCAGTTCTGGTGTCCTCAACATTAAAAGGACATGGAACTGTTGGAATAAGTCCAGAGGAGGCCATGAGGATGATCAGGGGACTGGAGCACCTCCTGTATGAAGATAGGCTGAGAAGGTTGGGGCTGTTCAGCCTGGAGAAGAGAAGGCTGCGTGGAGACCTCAGAGCAACCTTCCAATATCTGAAGGGGCCTTATAGGGATGCTGGAGAGGGACTCTTCATGAGGGACTGTAGTAATAGGGCAAGGGGTAACGGGTTCAAAATTAAACAGGGGAAGTTTAGATTGGATATGAGGAAGAAACTCTTTACTGTAAGGGTGGTGAGGCACTGGAATGTGTTGCCCAGGTAAGTTGTGAATGTTCCATTGCTGGTGGTGCTCAAGGCCAGGCTGGATAGAGCCTTGGGTGCCATGGTTTAGTGGGAGGTGTCCCTGCCCATGGCAGAGGGGCTGGAACTGGATGATTTTAAGGTCCTTTCCAACCCTAACTATTCTATGATTCTATAATTCTACGTATTCACATATGGCATTCACAATATAGCAACTGTCATTGATTAATAACTGCAATAAGAGCCAAACAGAGGTAAGTGCTAGACTTCCTTTGGTTAGCATTTAGCAATAACAGACAAGGTTGGGATCAAATTCCCCAGAGAATGGGAAAAACTGCTGTCCAAACATGTGAAAGGATGCAGCATCAACACAGGTTTTCTGATGCTGTCATTGCAGTGACCTTCAAGACACCAACTACGACTCCAACACTTGCTTCCAAGATTTCCCTGTACACTTGCACAGATACCCTCAACATTCAGAGTAAACCAAGATGTTTCAAGCTTGGTGTACTCATGCTCTGGATATGTGGCATGCACAGGAAGTGGCAACTCCCAGACACAGTGGACTGCACCCAGTAGCAAAAGCTGGCACAGCTCCCTCTCCTGCATTACAGATCATTCAAAAAAGTTGGATGTTTGAGGCCTTCTTTTCCTGCCCGCACCCATTTTTTAGCTGTGAAACCCCAACAGAAAGAATTTTCTTACCACCCTGCTGGTTAATTCATGGGCAGCCAAAGTCCCAAACTGGCCTCATTCAGCTTTCAAACTGTGCAGAAAGTTGCGAGGTTGTCATCAGTTCACAAAATAATACCTCCCCTAAAATGAATTTTAGTTTCCTCTAAAGGGCTCCAAGCCATTTAAACCCATCCCAATCTAGTGAAGCAGCTTTCTCAAAGACTTCTAAAAAGTGAAAATCAGGAACTACAACAAAACACCTACAAAACGCAATCTAGCTCCTAACTCTGGGAGGGCTCAGAAAGTTAGAGATGGCAAAGTATCTGCAGTATTTTATCTCCTTCCATTGCGGAAAGCCATTATTAGCAGTTCTGGCACTAACTTGCTTGTTATAAGAAACATCTCCCAGAATCCCAGTCTGGTTTGGGTTGAAGGGACCTTAAAGCTCATCCCTGCTACGGGCAGGGACCCCATCCACTGGAGCAGCTTGCTCCAAGCCCCTGTGTCCAACCTGGCCTTGAACACTGCCAGGGATGGGGCAGTCACAGCTTCTCTGGGCACCCTGTGCCAGCGCCTCAGCACCCTCACAGGGAAGAGCTTCTGCCTAAGAGCTCATCTCAGTCTCCCCTCTGGCAGGTTAAAGCCATTCCCCTTGGCCTGTCCCTACAGGCGCTTGTCCAAAGCCCCTCTCCCGGTTTTCTGCAGCCCCTTTAGGCACTGGAAGCTGCTTTGAGGTCTCTCTGGAGCCTTTGCTTCTCCAAGGTGATGCAGCCCAGCATCATACGCTGATGTATATGATTTATGGTGATGTAGGGCAGCATATGGTCGGCTTTTTATATGCTGATGTAGGCCAGCATATGGTTGGCTTTCTGGACTGCAAGCATACACTCCTGACTCATTTTAACTCATAAAGGGCTAAATTTGAAGATCTAACAATTACCAGACATGTTGTAGGATATTCTGCATTTGTGCTTACACATGTGCATGCATACTACGCTCATACCCTCTTCCAACATGCGCATAGGCAGCCCTTCCCTTCTAAAGGTCAGAAGTAAAGCAATAGGCATCATCCCAGGAACATCTGGATCCAGCCACATCATTGAGAACAAGAATAAGGAGGGTTGGTTTGCTTGTTTTAGAGGAACACAAAAGTAAAAGATTGAAAAGAGCTATTACACCACCCAGTCCACCTCTGATAAGGGTATAGGCAATCTGCAAAAGCATCCATCCCCACTTTTCCCACCATCCCACTTCCCTATTCCTGGATATCCAAATAACAGGCATCCAGGTGAGATGTCACTTTATAGCCTGGCTGAGCACTCACACAGTCAATCTAAGATCTGGGGTTTTTTTTCTACCTGCAGAGTTTATTCCATCTCCCTCAGTTCTACTATAGTTACCATCTCAAGTCATTGCTTATCTTTTCAACTTTTTATTTGCATCTTTATCAACTAGGAGTTAAAAATTTAGGTCACATCCCTCACATTAACTCTTCATCTTTAGTACCCCTCTCCATTTTCTGACATTTACTTTAAACAAAGCCACCTTGCTAGCATCAAAAAGACGTTTAATACCTGGCCATGACATCTCACTAGAATTCTGTTACACACCAGTCAACAGAAATCATCATTTGCAACATGAAATGAACTAGGAAGAGGATTTTACATTATCTTGAGGGATTTGGCTTTGGCCATATCACTGCCAGAAACACTGGAGCCAAACTTGCACTGAAGATCAGTCTCGCAGTGCGCTACATTACACTAGGCTAAGGAACCATCTTACAGGCTCTCTTAATTGCCCTACTGAAGGCACACTACTCTTCTTGCCCTAAGTTACTGCCCTATACTACTGGGGATCTAGGTACTGATCAAAGCAGCTCTGACACGTACCTGTCCTTCATGTTCAGCTTGGTTGAAAGCTGGCTCATCTAACACAGCTTACCGAAATCTCCCTGGCTTCACACCAAAACAGAATGTAGGTTTGCAGATCCAGCAGAACCTACCCTAGACCTGAGCAGCAAGCCTGTGTCACACACAGCTGTGACAGCCCCTTCCCCACACCTGCCACATGCCTGCCTGGAAAAATAACCCAAAATGTTAAGCCAACATAAACAGAGTCTTCAGGTCTTTCGAAAAGAGCAACTCTTGACTTTGATGTTCCGTGAGACTTACCCAGATACCAGGTTCTGAATGCAAGTTTTAGTCTTTTAGTCCAGGAGACACTACAACCAAGTGGAGTAATACTTATTTAAGGCATTAGGGCATATTCCTGGTGCACATTTGAGAAGGATCACAACATCCTTACAGTCTTGGCTTCAGACCATAGACCTGCAAACAGCTTATTTTGATCTACCGGCACCTTAAGTCCACATCAAGACAACAGAGTACTGTTGCAAGGATATAGTTCTGCCAGACAACAGTGTACTGCTATACCCTATCCCACTCTGACTCATGCCTCCATACCACCCACAGGTATTTTGCTTCCTTTCACAGCTGGAAATACAGATGATCTAGTAGTGCTTGCACCAAAAAGCTCCACCATAGTCACACTATATGCCTACACTCGGAGAGCCAAATTCGAACAGCCGAAAGCCATCCCAGCTTTTTTCCTCAACAACCCCCAGATACTGATGCACTAAACTCCATTTCAACAAGGTGTGGGATGCTAATATCACACAGCAGCTCAACACTAAGCTAGCACTGCTGTTCCTGCTTCACTGGACACCACCAAAGCAAAGTCAGGCCTTTACATTTAGAAAATCATTTATTTTCTGGTCTAAATGTTCTTTTCTCTTGGACACGGTGCTTTAGAAATCCAACTACCCAGGTGGAAGGTTAATTTTAGATACAGCGCACCTGAAAGATTGCTCTTCCTCATTGAAAGAATGCTCTTCCGCATTCCCAAGTCACCAGAGGGCAATCTGTGACGTATAAACGTAGCAACAGTTTAGATTGAAAGTGTAGATTGTTGGCTTAAAATGTTAATCGCTCAGTTGCAACTGGGCAAAACGTAGGTGGAATAATGAAGTTCACTCAGTTGCACTGTCACCACAACAGAAAGCCTAAGATTATAAAGTTTTAAAAATTAACCCAACAAGAAGGAAACTGGCAGAAAGATCTGGTTAAGGACAACCATAAAGATTACTCTGTGGAAAGAGTGACCACCCTACTGCGATAATGCAATCTTCTCCTCTTGTTTAAGAGCAAAGCCAGTTCTAATGGGGCTCCAGATCCATTCAGCTGACTTATCTAACATCTTCAGCCTAACCCTGACTTAACAGGATTAACAGAGTTGCAAGAAATTAGACTGTCATGGACCTTATACAGTTCATTTTCTTATTATTACTTCCATAAATCCCCTCCATGCAGAGTGCTGGTAGCCCTGGACAAGCTCTGCATCCTGCCCAGTGCTGACTAGAAGTGATGGTAGCTCACCAATCCTGGGCTAGAATCTAGTCTCCGGGTAGTTTTTAATCTGTTCTTAGATACTGTCAATGCATGGCAAATATATTGCAAACACTCGTGCAACTCTCAGCCCTCTTGAATATCAAAATAAAATAAACACTGTTGCTATGCATCTGTTCATTCCAAGCTTGAATCATTCCCACCAGATTGCTTCTGAAAGGAGCTGGAGCTGCCTCAACTACTTCACTGCTTGCCCAACATCCTTCCCTCATTATAATACCTCTCTAGCAGATGAATAAATAAAGAGGTTCCTTCTCAAGCATTTAAAACAGAACATGAGGCAACAAGTGTAAGCCAAGAAAATGGAATTCCTGTAAGAGAGTTTCCAGGACTAAGATGAGAAGGAGGCAACAAGGGCAGAAGAATTAAGTTACACAAGCCAGCCCCAGCCCTTCCACACAAGCACCTAGACTTTTTAAAGACATTTCCAATGATCTAGAGCAAGCACAAAGGGACACATCAAACACAGAAAGAGACGGACTGAGTTCTCAATTAACCTCATGAGCAAGTTAGGATAAGCACGCCAAGTCACAGCATCACAGCAGCCCAGACCAGTTCCATGAAACACAAGCTCTTTTGAACAAAAAGTGGGACATCATTCTATCAACTGATTGCAGTATTTCGACAGATAAAGACACAAAGTCAAAGAACAAAAACCATGTCAGTGTCACATCACACATCTCCCCATCTTTAAATGTACTTCAAGGTCAAAAGTAACTGTTCGGTACAAAAGGACAAGTTTAAAACAAACAAAAAAAGCCCATGCAGGAAACAATCCGTCTTCACATTGCCTCCAAGCTCCTACCCTGAGCAAGCAGTTTAAAACCTAATGAAGACCTTGTAGTTCATACTGGAAAGAAAGAATCACCTGAAGATCAGTAAACCACAGTTCATAACATCACAGGTTATTTTGCTTAAAATCATGTAGTCAGGCATCAGAAACAGCAGAGAGAAGTATTTGAAAAACTGGATAAAATCCTGAAGCAGTAAGTCACGTCTACAGCTGTATCTACATACAATATAGATATTTCTTGCTTACTGTAAATATTGGAAGTTTAAACCTCAGTCTTTCAAGCTGTCAATGCTAATATAAGAACAGGTCCCTGTATAGAAGAATTAAATCTGTTTATAATCAAAATCTTTCATGTAATATGCAGAACCAGCTATTTGATTCATACACACAGAATTACATAAGCCACTATTCCCAACACAGATAGCAAATTTATCCAGGAGAGTCCATGTGGACAAAAGCTCCACAACTTTTCTCCCACAGGTCAAAGGAAAGCTCTACTGCAAATCTTTAAAGCCTGGCTTTGCTGTCCTCAGTTCTGTACACAAACACTACCAGTCCCTCCCTTCTCCCTAGAGCAAGAAGCAAAAAAGCACAACTGAAGTTTACTCCAAGGAGAAAATGAAAAGCACATGGCTGGTTCAAATTCCTTGGGCCAGACCATAAAGGCAACGACAGAGTAATTCTCAAATTACCGTGGCAGGAATGAACAGTAACTTACCCCATACACTCTTACCATAACCCATAGCAGCTAAAGAGCCAGAATTAAAGCGATCTTAGAAATAGGCTTCCCCTGCTGACATACATCTCTGCATATTTCTAACCACAGGGGACTTGGTCCCAGCAGTTTCACAGAACATCCCCCTATAAGAAGTCACAAGACCTTTAGCCCGGGCTATTTTCAATGGCACTGCTGCCAACCACCAGTCCTGTTTGAACTAAGGCATTTTATCGAGGAATTCGCACCCATAGGACAGCACGCTTGAAGGTCTGTCTCTATAGCACCAGCAAGAATAGCTAAGATGTCACTCCAACAGCTTACTAATAAGATTACAGCTTGTTTTCAGTAACACAGCAATCAGTTCATCAAGATCTTCATTATGCAAGCAGCTCCGGGAGCAGCGTCACTTAAGGCTGTTTTGAAGAAGCCTGTTCTGCAAGTGATAGAGGACGTGCCAGGCAGCTCTGCATGCGTGGAGTCCTTCACTCCAGCCTCTCCCACTCCACAAGATGACACTCCCCAGCTCCTGACCTGGCATCCCTATTGCCATCAGAAAGACAGAACAGTGATCCTTCACCCAGTGCTAGGTGGAATGAAAGACACTTGTGTGTAACTCCCTGCTCTACCTGAACACCTCCATCACTTTCTGGGCTGGACGCAAACTCCAGACATCATGTCCACCACAGCACTGGAATTCCTTAATAAAACTTAAGTTATAACTTATCTGACAGTAAGGGTTTCTATTGAAGCATTTAAGGGCAAAGAAACTCCATCTCAACATCTGTATCTCAGGCCTTCATCTGGAATAGATTTGCCTCTACTTTGTCTAGAAAGGGCCTAAACAAACAAGCTAAGGACTAGAGAAAGTTGCTTGTAATTACAGATCTGCCTAGAGGTGTCTCAGACCAAAGCTCAGAGTAGAACAAACACCAAATTGATAAACCCATGCAGATACAGCCAAATTAAAAGTGTTCAAAGCCATGTTTAGTTTAGTCTATTAGCCGGGTGTCTGCCCGATCACAATAGGGTTTATTTTGGCCTCAGAAGACATAAGCTATGCTCTCTGTATGTGTTTTTTTGTTTCACTGCAAGGTCACTGCCAATGAGCCTGTTGTTCACTTTCCCTATGTTAGCATGGAAAGCCAAACAGGAAAAGGTTTTTCATGGACACAGAAATCCGGCTTTGAGAAACGGATAGCTGGCCAAAGCAAAGCTTTAGTAGTGCTGCAATCTTTAATGCAATTGTGAATTGATAAACCTGATCTTTGGGATAATTAGGTGAAAGTCATTAACAAATAGGTGCCATTCCCATCCCTATTTCCATCCTCACACACTCCACAGAATCCATGCTCATCTAAACACAAAAGCAACTGTATTCATCCAACAGTAACAAGGTACTGCTCTGCCTTCCAGCTTGCACCTATCAGCATGACATCAGATGCCAAGCCCCACAGACCATGGAATCATCATAGAATCCCAGACTGGTTTGGGTTGGAAGGGACTTTTAAAGCTCATCCAGCTCCAACCCCTACCACGGGCAGGGACACCTTCCACTAGAGCAGCTTGCTCCAAGCCCCTGTGTCCAACCTGGCCTTGAACACTGCCAGGGATGGGGCAGCCACAGCTTCTCTGGGCACCCTGTGCCAGCGCCTCAGCACCCTCACAGGGAAGAGCTTCTGCCTAAGAGCTCATCTCAATCTCCCCTCTGGCAGGTTAAAGCCATTCCCCTTGGCCTGTCCCTACAGGCGCTTGTCCAAAGCCCCTCTCCAAATTTCTTGTAGGTCCTTTAGGTATTGGAAGAAGTCACACGATTAACTTGCTGACCAGCACAAGGTAAGGAGGGGTTGATAGATGTGCTGGAATCCAGATATACTTCACACATGAGAGACTCAAGGATGCAGGAAGACAGAAAGCACAGTCATAATCTCCTTGTTTGGATTTCACAGGTAAGGTTTATTAGAAAACAAAGTGCTTGGCTATTACACTGTCATGAAAAGTCTGCCCTTGGCTGTGATTTATGACTAAGTCTGTAACTCATACTGGAGTGGCGCCTCCAAGCCCAGCCACAAGCCATCTCAGGTACCAAAGCTTTACAAAACTGTGAGGAGAAGCATGAGGGAGGAAGAGCTGGCTTGGCAATAGCTTTTTCTCAACTGCTTTGGAGGCACGACACCACCAGGGCAGGATAAGCAGGTAGGTGCTTTCATGGGAACCCAGCGAGAATGCCACAGTTACCGCTGCAAAAATAAACACTTAAGTCAATGAATTAACAGACCAGGATGGGCAGTGTATAGGTATGGTGTGTAGGTATGTTTCAGGTCAATCCCAGCAGCAAGGATTTGTTATACACATAAACACAGGACATTTCACCTGCTGGCAAGTCCCGAATGCACAGATGGGAATTGCCACTTGCCAAGAGTTAACGTTTTGGTCAAAGTTAGTGAGCAAGTTCGGGGTTCCTGCTGTAGCATCTCTTTGTACCTGACCACAGAGGTGCTCTGGCATCAGCACAGACACTGGAACTCAACAAACTGCTTTGGCAAAACCAGATGTTGTTACTGGATATTTTGACTTTTACAAAAGAAGCCCTGCAATACTCAAGCTTTCAGTCCTGCTGTCTTACACAAGTCATTAAAAAGTAAGTTATCATATTTCCTGCGCCAGTCCCCATAAGATTTTGTGTATTTTTTTTTAATCTCAAACTTTGCCTGGGATCTTTCAAAGATTTCCTTTCTTCTACACCCAAGGTCAGAGCAGACTGAGAAAAATGACAAGTCAGACAGAAAGATGAAACTGTGAGCTATGGTTAGAAATAGAATGACTGAGAGTAAATTCACACAAAACAGATTTCAGTTACTGCAGCATGGAAACGTCCTGAAACTTAATGCAATTCCTAAGCTGATACAAGGATACATTAGATGAAGCTTCAAGTCCTTTAACGTCCAGTAAGCACACAAAAAAGCATGGTGTTTGTCAAGCAAAGTAGTTAAAATTTCAGTTCTAGCCTTTAGTACTAGTGCTTTGCGTGATATTTATAAACAAACAGTTCTTGCCTTCATACAGCTCTGCAAATCACTGAACAGCCCTCAAGCCCCACAGGCTGCCAGGGCAGCATTACCACTAAATCCCAAGGGAACACACAGTCTGCATTTTAGATCCCCACCCCAGTACCACTTCCACAGCTTGCTGCACTCATAGAATCCCAGACTGGTCTGAGTTGGAAGAGACCTTAAAGCTCCTCCAGCTCCAGCCCCTGCCAATGGCACTCCTCCCAGTTACAGGGTTAACTGAGAACAAAAAAATAACAAAGGGGGGGGGGGGTGTAACAGGTTTCATTTCAGGGTGAAGACAGTCAAAGCACTGGTTTAAAGATCATACTGTAGCCTTCTTACCTCTCGAAAACCACCTTGCTTCCATCTATCCCGCCCTCGGTGCTGCCTTACCTCTGCGCCCTGCCTGTGGGATGAAGAGGAACAGCGACCACCCCGTACCCCGCCACCGCCCTGCCCGTACCTGCCGAGGCTGCCGAGCCGGGCAGGCGCCAGCACCTCCCGGCGCCCGGGGACCCCACTGCAGGCTACGCCGGACCCTGCCGAGCCGCGGTCAGCCATGTCCCAGCCGAGAGCAGAGCGGCGCGCTGTCCGCCCGCTCCCCTCCAGACGCCGCTGTTGAACGGAGCAGCCGCCACCAGCGCCGCGCGGTGACAGCCAAGAGCCGCTCCGCGTCACCCGCGAGGTGCGGGCCGGGTCGCCGCGAGCATCCCGTCCTTCCTCCGGGCGGTCCGAGCGGGGGCGGCCGCCCGACGCACCTCAGCCTCCAAGGCAGCAGCGCCCGAGGCTGAGCCACGCCGGGACGTGGTGAAGGGGACAGCCCCACAGCCCGCCTCCCGCGCTCCGAGCGAGCCTGGAACAGCGACGAGTTATTGCCAAGCCCGGGCTGAAGCTAAGGCTTCGTAAACATTAACTCAAGCCTCAGCCACGTGCTTTTTTACCAAGTAAATTCAGCATTTCCTGAGCAGGGAGTAAATCCCAGCTGTGTGCAGACACTGGCGTTGAAAGAGCAGCACAAACCGGAACACTCACAGGGAGTATTTTGCAAGATCCAGAACCTCCTTTAAAATCTCATCAACAAGCAACACAGAAACGGTGAAAGCAATCCGATTCCCGGAGCCATCCACAACAGGTTCTGTTCTTTCCTTGTTATTTTCTCCACCAAGCCTCCTTTCACAGTGTTTCTGTACACTTACTTAGGTGTTTCTAACACTTACTATTCCTAATTCCAAAGTTAAAGAGACAAGTAATTTACTTAAAGTCTCCTCAGCGAAGGCAGGCAAAGCTTCTCCACCACAAGTAATAATCCTGCTCCAGGTTTCTGATAGTCCCGGTAAGACTGGATCTATGGCTCAGCCTTCTCTGCCCCAACAGCTTCAAAGGCAGCAACAGTATTTTAGAGACAATCCCTCTTAAAAGCAATGCAAAGAGGCCAGCTCAGGTTTATTCTTACCCGTTGACACAGCCAATTTCCAGCCACTGCTTTAGTCTAGCCATTTCCACCCCACCTTCTGAATGTGCAGGCAATTTGCTGCAGAAGGAATGCTGCCTGATCCCAAACTCCAGTCGGCGGGGGCAGGTAGAGGGAGGATATTCGGTCTGGGATGCTCACAACTTCTCACACTAAGTATGCCCAAATATGCATGGGGATCCTTTCCTCCCCCCTCTTTCTTTTCTTACCCCCAATTCCTGCAGAACTTTATTGCTCCAAAAAAAATTTTAGACACCATGAAGGAAAGCAGAAGAGCCCTCTAATGAGAAGTAACCACCCTGCTGAAGGAGGGTAACCTCCAGGTAACTGAAGGTGCCTGTGGGGAAGCTCTGCACACTGGAGTCAGAGCCAGCTTCCCTGGCTCCCTCCTGTTCCTGGTAAAGCCACAAGTCATGAATATGCAGTGTTTCATATTTCTTATTTAGCTTATCCACTACAGCTGGTACTAATGAGAATTATAAGGGATACAATTCCAAGCTTAGGTTATCCATATAGCTCCTCCTCCATCAGCTCCAAAGCAAGACAAACTGGAGGATGTACCACCTTGTGATACCCAGTTATAACCAAACCCATCCATGAGCCACAGCTTTTACAACAGCACTAAATTATACATCGGCAGCATAACACAGACTGGTTTGTGTTGGAAGGGACTTTTAAAGCTCATCCAGTTCCAGCCCCTGCCACGAGTAGGGACACCTTCCACTAGAGCAGCTTGCTCCAAGCCCCTGTGTCCAACCTGGCCTTGAGCACTGCCAGGGATAGGGCAGTCACAGCTTCTCTGGGCACCCTGTGCCAGCGCCTCAGCACCCTCACAGGGAAGAGCTTCTGCCTAAGATCTAATTATATAAATTTATGTAACAAAGTCCTTAGCAATGTGCACAGAGCAAGTCAAAAACAGTTCTGATGCTCTTATTCAGGTATGCAGACAACAGCTGCTGCAAAGCCACACTGGACATAAGCATAGACCATCATATGTGCCCATGCAAACTGCCCAGGATTTGAGACATGGGAGAGTAAGGAGGGACTCTTCATTAGGGACTGTAGTGAGAGGACAAAGGGTAATGGGTTCAAACTTAAACAGGGGAAGTTTAGATTGGATATGAGGAAGAAACTCTTTCCTGTAAGGGTGGTGAGGCACTGGAATGTGTTGCCCAGGGAAGTTGTGAATGCTCCATCGCAGGCAGTGTTCAAGGTCAGGTAAGACAGAGCCTTGGGTGGCATGGTTTAGTGGGAGGTGTCCCTGCCCATGGCAGGGGGGTTGGAACTGGATGATCTGAAGGTCCTTTCCAACCCAAACTATTCTATGATTCTATGACAACAAAAACACCCATGAGAGGAGATGTGGCTGCCCCAAACTTTGCTGGTTTTGCACACTCAGGAAAGTGTTATTTCTCCCCAGGGAGCACCCAGCCTTTCCAAAGGGCTTGCCACCAAGTGCACCTTGCTCTCAAACAAGTGGTTGGGTTTCAAGCAATTCCTTCTCCTGTACACAAAAGCACATCTAAGCTGCCACTACTGCAAGTAGATGGGCACAACAGCCCACAACTACATTTCTTTCATCCCCAGTAGTGAGCTCCTTCTCATTACATTTCCTTCAGCTAGCTGCCTGTCCTTTTTGACTGGCAGATCATCAGACTGACAGGCTGCCAGTGACCTGTACAAGTGAGCTTCACAGTAGGGGTTTCTAACACAGAAGGAACAATTCAGCTGGGGTAGTTGCACAACTGAGGCAAATTTAAAATATCCAGAATGAAGACAGCATTCTTTAATAGTACATTCAGTTTTGATTACTCATATAAAGCACCACGCAAGCATTTACCAAAGGTTTAAGATCTCTCTGGATAACAGCTGCACTACTACTTACAGCCTTTCACACACTCACTCTTGCTGGACTTTGGTTATTCATGGTATTTGAAAGAATAATCAGCAAATTTATTTCCTAGCTTGTGAGAAAAGATGTGGAGGAATAAGACATGAGGCCAGCTGAGTCTGCATTTTTAGCCAGTGTGATTCAGGATGAATATTTCTACTCCAGTTTTGAGCATGTTTCATGCCCTAGGACAGTCTTCCTAGCGTCATTAGAGATGAGCCAAGCTCACCAGGAGAGATCATCTAGATCACAGGAGCTGAATCTTACTCAGATATGGAGAAAGAGAGACATACAGATGCTCCCAGCAGTCGCTCACTCAAACAAATCACTGGTACAGGGCCAGCACTGTCATCATCACAGCTTTCATGCACGAGCTATTTCTGAAGGTATCTACACACCCTGACAGACTGACATGACTTGGCTTGCTCAGAAAACCCAACTTTTTTTGAATCAGAAAGGAGGGGGGAAAAACATCCAACATGCTTTTGGAAAACTGGGAATTTCAGCTGGGCTGGAACTTCAGGCTGGAGATGAGAAGACTCCAGGAATCCTCTGCCAGATCACCAGCCTAGGAGACCTGTCCCTGAACATTGCCTGACAGTACTGGCATCAGGGCCTTCAGGTTAGCTTGAACACAATGTCCACAAGCTGCACCCCAAGATCCTGCAGCATTATGTTCTTCAAGTACTCCCAAAATAATGTTACCATGAAAAACAAATGTGAGCAAAAGGCACTGCAACATGAGGTAGACTGGAAGAACCTGGACATAACACATAATTCTTTTTCCTTCACAGATTTGTTTTTACAGAGTGAAGTATTAGAAAATATTGAACAATGTTAGGAAGGCTTGAAAATATTTATCCCCTTTCGACCTCATCACATCCCAAGAAAATCCTCAAGTAGTGTTACTCATCCGTCACATGGGCCCATTATGATCAAGAGATGATTACAGCTTCTGGAGGCACCGAGGCAGGGAGATTACCCAAGTCCCAGCATACTGGCAGCCTGTAGGGGAGGTAGGACACAGCCTGTGGGTCTGGGTAAGCAGCATGGCCAACCAGGAGCCAGGCCTGCGCTGCCCAAGCCGGGGGAGCAAACCAGCACCCCTCACCAGAACAGTATTAAGAGGCCACAGCAGCACTGAGGCCCTACAAAGTGCTTCTGCTCAAGACTTTACTTCATGAGACGAGACCTAATTTGTCATCCTGTGGGCTCTTCATTGTGGAGCTGCTGGAGCAACTCCAGAGGAGGCCACAGAGATGCTGCGAGGGATAGAGCAGCTCTGCTCTGGAGCCAGGCTGAGAGAGCTGGGCTGGGGCAGCCTGCACAAGAGAAGGCTCCTGAAGGGGAGACCTTAGAGCAGCTCCAGTGCCTAAAGGGGCTGCAGGAAAGCTGGAGAGGGGCTTTGGACAAAGGCCTGGAAGGACAGGAGAAGGGGAATGGCTTTAACCTGCCGGAGGGGAGACTGAGATGAGCTCTTAGGTGGAAGCTCTTCCCTGCGAGGGTGCTGAGGCGCTGGCACAGGGTGCCCAGAGAAGCTGTGGCTGCCCCATCGCTGGCAGTGTTCAAGGCCAGGTTGGACACAGGGGCTTGGAGCAAGCTGCTCTAGTGGAAGGTGTCCCTGCCCGTGGCAGGGGCTGGGGCTGGATGAGCTTTAAGGTTCCTTCCAACCCAAACCATTCCACAATTCTGATCCTACCAGGGAGATATACAAGCATGGCCACAGGAGCATGCATATCAACCCAGTGCAAGTGGAGAGGTAAAGTGACACCTTCCCCAACTGCACAGCATCACCCCCTTGACCCTTCCTGCTCTATCCACACACTGCTCAGACCCAATGATGAACAGTCAGACCCTGCTTACTGTAAAACCCAACCTGCCTGCAGCCACAGCTGTATGTCAGAGCACACAATCTGCTTTATTGCACCCAAGAGCTGTAAGAAACAGGATTATGACTTCAGGCAACAGACAAATAGCAACAACAGATGCTTCCTCAGCTGAGATTGTTTGTATGCAGATGACTATTAATCTCATGTTTAAGAAATAAACAGAAAACAACACTGGGCAAAGAAGGAACCCCTGGTATCTGGCAGGATGCGATGCTGTAGTAGAGCAGGATCAGTAGGCAGTCAAAGCCGGAGCCATTTTATCATGTCACCATCAGAAGCAGCAGCTGTGAGCAGGGATCTCAACAAGACACAGACAAGTGGTTGCATACGTGGCTGCCTCCAGTTGCGTTTGACAATGACATGGCTTGGGGGAGTGAAGGAGGAGGGGAAAAAATTAAAATCATCCACTTGTTAGACACAGACGTATATTCAGGTAAGTGAACTGCAAGGTTGTTTTAACCTAATTAGTACTGTAAATGTTAATTTAAACCAGCCAAAATATTTCCACTGCTCAAGGAAGAGCTACAACAATAGGAGGAAGCACTAAGACACAGCAGCTATTCTTAATACTCAAAAACACTTATTCTGATGAATAACCAAGACTTGCTTCCTAATTTAAATTGAGTATGTTTCTGCTTCCTGAGCATTTTCAGACCTTACAAAATTAGAAGACTTAGCAGATTTCCAAGGATGACCTTCTTTATCTCCCTACTCACAGGCCTGACACCCACTGGCTACTCACGCTCCCAAGTTCATGTCCTCGTCTGCTTTACAAATCTCATTGTGAGATTTTCAAGCTGGATGCTCTGATCCCTCCTGAGAAATGCATGGGGCAGAGCTACAAATAGGAAGAGTGTCAGAAATGGACTACCTTATTCTGCTGTCTCAGTTTTCAGCCCAAAGACATGATAAATTAGGCTATCTTTTTTATTTCCTTCACCATAATCACAAGCAGCAGGATGGGCTCCATGGCTGAACTCGAAATGACTCAGTGTGTTTTCGGGCATCCCACAAGAGTTACTGCCAAAGAATGCCAAACAGCCACTCCTGAAAGAAGTCATGCACATGGCACAGCCCTACAGTCAGTGCAGAGCAAATGGATCAGAGCTACCAAGGTTATGAGACAACTGAACAATAGCTACTCATAGCTTGACTCAGATAAGCTGGAGTTTTAGCAAGGATGGTAAGACAAGGGGAGGGTAAAAGTAGAAGTGACCTGATCACAGATACACAACTAAGCTAGTTATTAAGATTAAAAGTGAAACATCTAAGGACCAGAGTATGGACAAAGTACAAAAGCGATTTTCAAAGCAATGTCTCATTTCATTGTTTGGGGTTGTTTTGATAGATTTTAGTATCTTATAGTTTCAAAAACCTCCCCAGAAGTTTTTATATTGGGTCAAACTAACTGAAACCATCTCAAGAGATAAGGCTAGAACTCTCTCTGTGTATTGAAGCTTATCTTGTTGAATGATTACAAGAAAAACTAAATCCATTTACCTAAATACTCCCAATTCAAGATCTAGAGAAAAATATTTATCCAATAGGTCCCCACACATTGTCCCTACATGTGTGGATATAAGGCATTTACTTGGGAATGCAATGCCACCGTGCTCATTTGTGGGCAGGACATCATCCATCAGCCTCTGAGCAGGAGAATATGATGATTCCTGCCTCTCATCAGGAGCAGCACTTTCACAGGTCCCAATTGCCCAATCAGCCATTTCCAAAATAAAAAGAAAATCCAATACAGCCCAGTCGCAGAAGCTTTTATTGAGCAGTCAGGCAATAGTAAGTGCCAATTATTCTACTCATAAGCAAGTCATGCTTGTGCTCAGAACTACCATCAGTTATCCTAACAGGCTTCCATTCTGCTTTATCATCTCTTTAGCAGTAACAGGTCCATCAGGAGGAATCCAAACTTCTCTGTGTGTGAAGAGATTACAGGTTGCCCATAATTCATATTTGTTGACATTTTCCTCGTTTGTCTTTTAGAAGAGAGCTGGGATAGAAACAGAATGGGGCCCTGTTTTAAAGGCTGAGAAGTCAGTCAGCTGTCACTAGTTTTGCTGCGCTGGCACCCTGCTCTGAAGTCACCACACAGACCTTGTTTGTACAATTTTCATCTATCAATCATGCAACAGCTGGAACAAAACTGGTTGAGATGCTGAAGCTGATTGCACAATACAGCTCACTGACTCGTACAGAGCTATTAGTAGTCAGGAGTTTGTTAACTCATTAAAGGAGGGCTTGTTTTTCCAAAATATTCAAGATGAACTTTTATTAGACAAGTTTTCATGAAAACCAGGATTGGGAGATTTCAGGCATGATCTAGGACCAAACCACAGGATGAAAGAGTTTGATACAGACCTCCCTAAACAGCTTTGTAGTGCAGAATTCAAAGGAATAAAAACAGAGGGCAGGTGAGCTCAGTGGTGCAAGATCATCTCAAAGATCAGTTGGGGACTAGAGCAGTGCCTGTAAACCCCTGCATGCTGTTCTCTCTTGTATGAAAACCCCCTGCTCCAACTGCAGGATGTGGGACATTGAAGTGTCAGGTGTCAATGTCAAGAGATGCTGCAAGATAGACTTCTATTCTTCAGTTTACACCTGGTGTGCAAGCTCAGAGTAATGCAGTGCTATTGCAAAAGCAAAAAGATGACATCTCATACATCATCCACTGGATAGGCACTTTTGAATCCAACAAGTTAAAGCAGCAGAAATCAATTTGCATTCAGTGTCCTGGGTTCAGCAGTAGCTGTCATTTTTCTCCTTCTTAATAGCTGGTGCAGTGTTGTGTTTTTGACTTTTGGTCTATGCTTACAGAGCCCCATTCAACACTATTCAGCGCCTTCAAAAGGAAAACAAAGAAGCCCTGCCTCCAGCCAGGTGGAGGTAGGGGACAATCGGATTTACTGGACTGTATGGATCAGACGGCCTGGCACATCAGTCCCACAGAAGTATAAGGCTCTAGTAGATACTGGTGTACTGTGTACCCTGATGCCACTAAGCTGTCAAGGGGTGGTGAGTACAGTATTCTTTGAAGAGAACCAGAAATCCTGTACTTCAGAGACTCTTCCTCTTGAGCACATCAATAACCTGAGTAAGTCGATTCTTTTTTTTTTCCTTTTGAAGGTGCTGGATAGTGTTCAATGGGGCTCTGTAAGCATAGGCCAAAAGTCAAACCCACAGCACTGCACCAGCTACTAAGAAGGAGAAAAATGACTGCTACTGCTGAACCCAGGACACACAGGTATGCTGAAAATTACTAAGATTTCATAAAACTAAGGACAGATACACAATCAGTGAACTATAGCAACTATAGTATATATATTATATATCATCTCTCTTACAAGGAGGGATTGCGGGAACTGCGCCCATTTAGCCTAGAAAAGAGGAGACTGAAGGGATTTCATCAGTACAGATCAAAATCTCAAAGATGGGTGCCAGGAGGATGGTGCCAGACTCTTTCCAGCAGTGCCCAGCAACAGGAGGAGGTGCAGTGGCCATGAACTAAAACACAACAAGTTTCACTTCAACATGAGGAAGAACTGCTTCACACTGAGGGTATCAGAGCACTGGCACAGGCTGCCCAGGGGGGCTGTGGAGTCCCCCTCTCTGGAGACATTCCAAAACCACCCAGACACATTCCTGTGTAACTTGCTCTGGGTGGCCCTGCCTCGGCAATGCGTTGGACTGGAAGATCTCCAGAGGTCACTTTGAATCCTAACCACTCTGTGAGCTGTGTTTTACCTCACAGCTCTGGTAAGTCTGATGAACTCTTATAACCCAACCAACTATCTGGTTGGGTTATATCAGGATTATCTGCTTTAATCAGGCTGGTCTAAGCAATCAAATTCTCGTACAATGGCCATTTTCTGACACAGGCATCTTTTGACTGCGGCTGCGGGCTCAGACTCCTGCTCAGGTTTTGTCCCAGCACAGACCAAGCCTGATCTGTGCTGGGAGCAGCACCACGGGGCTAAAGCAAGAGCTACATGTGCACCAGATACAGAGGAAAGGAAGAGGCAAGCCTGCTGTCCTTGCAGCTGTGTGAAAGCAACTGCTGGGCAGTTTCTGATAAGACTTAAACTTTTCAGAATTAAAGGGAACAACCCACAGGAATGATAGAAACCAGACTTCCATGGTGGAAAATATAAATACATCGCCTTCAAGCTAACCAATCTACACTGCTGAGGTTCCCAGGCTTCCCACTGTCGTACCTCCACCATGACAGAGGAGGAAGGATGAGCAATTCTTACCAACAGCTGGGAAACAGTCTTCCCCATAAGTATGCAAGTTA
The DNA here is from genome assembly GCA_017639245.1 of Myiopsitta monachus. NCBI lineage: Eukaryota > Metazoa > Chordata > Aves > Psittaciformes > Psittacidae > Myiopsitta > Myiopsitta monachus. Next base: position 25,372,214 of record CM029928.1, read on the forward strand.
AGGAATTTGTGAACTCATGAAGCAATGAATTGCAGAACTAACAAATAACACCAGCCCACTGAAAGAGGACTGAGCCTTGTTTGATTTGTTCCTAATGAGCTCCTGTAGTAAAGTTGCATTCACAGGGTACATCCTCCTGTAACCTTGAGAGGTACAAGTGAACCGTGACACTTGACTCAGCACCACTATCGAAGTACTCCTTCCATAGGATTGAATGATATTCATAAATCCCCAGCTAGCAATCAAGCAGCAGCTTCTTGACATTTTACAAAGACTAGTTTTTCTTTGCTATCTGCTTTATAAACAATGAGGTAATGCTAATCCTGTACAAAACTGCACAGACCTCACGAGCAAAGTTCATAGGAAAACCCTACAGAAGCAGTTCCTTTGTCCTACTTATAGATAAGTCCCATCATGTGTGTCTCCCACCCAGGCTGGTTTTAATTCCATCTAACACAGAGCTGCAACTAGAATGAACTTCCCAAAAGCCCTTCCCCAAGAAGTTTTTTTCTGTGGTGTGTGTTTGTATTTAATAAAGCCTCGAATTTTCCCAACTGACCTGGCAGCTCTGCACTTGCTCCACACTCTTCCTGGCCTGCAAACATCCGGCAGCTTCATTCCTGCTTTATGCCAGCCAAGAGAGCGTAGGAAGTATGAAGTGAATGAACTCTGCAACTCTTGGATTTGAGGTGTCGTTAGGACTACTCCCAGGAGGCATCCTTCCTCTCTCATTAGTCAAAGGAAATACTGCGTCTAAATACAGCTGTTACCTTTATCTACTTTTACCCTTCTTATGCACAAGCTGGAGTGAGTCCAGGATTCTGGAATATTTGACCAAAACAAGGGTATATCAAATCAGCTGCAGGGATGTATACATTGCAGCCTCATGTCTACCTTCCGCTATGAGGCATGCAGGGATTTCCTTCCACTGTGTTAGCCCTGCCATTTTCAAACATTAACATTGTCTGGGCTTTACCTTGACTGAGAAAAACAACTTTCATCAGCAAGGCTGTATTTATTCATTGCCTGAAGAGGATATCCTTCCAGTTCTATTATGCACTGGCCACCTGCTATGGACCTTGCAAGAGTTACACGCTCTGTTCACTCAAGAGCTTCCACAAACCTTCGAGGCAAGAAATACTGCTTCCATTTCCAGTGTTGGTCACTTGGTTAGGGCTGTCAGGACTATGATTAAGCAGGAAAGATGTGGGTTCAAGCACTGGAGCATGCTCAGTTGCATACATACAGAGACACTGAGAAATCTGAGCTCTCAGATGAGCTCCAGCATGGCCATTAATCTGGCAACAGCAGTGAATAGGTTTTGAGAGTAGTTGAATGGCAAGTCCCCATCAGCAAGACAGCCTCATGCACAAGCTTCAGAGCCATTGTGCAGCAGTCATCTTCCCAAACCAGCAGTACTACAACAGTCCTTCCAATGCCCCAGCAATGCCACCTCCTTAAGTGGCCCAGGTGGGGATAACTGATAAGGATAAATGTTAACTCTTGGCCAGGAGTCTGCTGTCACTGCTTCATCAATGCACAGGCTGCCTATGAAGCCACCACCAAACCACCAGCACGTAACAGTCAAGCAGCCTCTTGCCACTGTCCTCACCGCATTCTGGGCAGCCCATTCCAAATACACACATAATGTGTAGCAGTACAAACCTCCACTGCCAACAAACTCCATCATCCTAGAAGGAACCTTCTATGAAAGGGCAAAATAGGACAAAGAGGTTAAGTCCATTTGCGCCACAAAATCAACTAACAGGCCTTCATGCACTAGAAGTGTGCTTGTTCACTGAAATGCTGAGGTCCCTACTACTGCATTCAGTGCTTAGTAGCATTTTCAACACTCAGGCTCCACCATATGATGGAAGCACATATGCTCACGCGGACATCTCACAGACCATAGGCCACTGCACTCAAGTAGCCAAGGATGTTGCAAGTATCACAGACGGACTCAAGTTCTTATTATAAAAAAACTAAACAGCTCTCAGACAACTAGTGAGTAATGAGCTTGCCAGACACTGTGCAGGAAGATTTGAGGGTCCTGATACGTCTCCCTCTAAAAATTGAAAAGGACATGAAAGACTGGCCAGAATAGTTTATTTTAACGGTTTTTAACCCCTCACTGAGGTTTGCCCTGTTATGTTTCTGTATAACAACAGCAAAGCCCCCTTCATGCCTTGCTAGCACAGAGGATATAGTGAGGAAGATCCTCCTTGATTCACAGATGACCCATGTTTTGCAGACAGCTCAAGAGTCCAGGCACTAGCAGCCCAGGGCCTGATGGAACAAGCTGTGCAGATGGAAATAATCATTTAGGACGGGAAAGACTCCTGCATGCATGGAGCAACATCTCACTAAAACTGAAGCCTCTCACCAACACATTCCAGACTCCTGGAGTAATCTGCTTTGGGGAATATGCTTTAAGCTACATCAGCTTTGTATTTCTTTCTCCAAGCTTCACAAAACATACTCCCCTGCAAACTGACCTAACGGTCTTGCCAAACAGCAACACATACCAGAAAGTTTATAAATATCTGAATCTAAAACCTACTTAGAGACCTAGCTTTTCAAGCGACAAATTCTAATTCTCATTTCAGACAAGCTTTTCACTACACAACACACATGGGAGGGTTTACCCACACTATGAACAATGCTGCAGTCAGTGGCTTCTACCTAAAGTCCATGGCATGAAATATCAAATATGGCTTGTATGATTTATTTGTTATGTAGAATATCAAATTGAAGTGCCTTATATAACTCAAAATCATGTATCTTAGCAGGCAATAATTGATTAGAAATATCAAATTAAGGGCAGTCTTTTCAAGCCAGCTGCATAAAGAATATTTCATACAATGTGTTGCAGGAGAAAAATAACTCCAGCAGGTTTCAGTTAGGTTTCACTGCCATATGGATTTTACATATGCAGCAGGAAGGCTCAAACACCATGTCACAACTAAGACAGTTTCCTGTCTCCAACTAAAAGCACTTAAACTGCTCAGAATAGAAGCATATGGGCCATAACATCCCAAATTAAGCAAACATTTTGCTGAACTGAGACATACAATGCTAGGATATACCATACTCTCAGTCATACTTGGTAGCCTCTCACTTTTAAAGGGTAAAGTTTAGTACTCTCTTCACCCAACCAAAGCAGAAGACCCAAGGGCAAGTCACACAGTGGTTTTAAACCAGGTATGAAAGGGGTGGGAGGTCCTTTACTTCCATGCAGAGAAGGCCACTGTTTCCCTCAGCAGTTTACATGTGCTACTACAAGAGCACATGAAGGGCTCCTTAGGTCACCACCTCATCCATCCTCCTTTCAAGCAGGGTCAAAACAGAACCCAGGCCAGGATGCGGAGAGGTTTGGCCAGTTGGGTTTTGTAAAGGGCTGAGGTGCCACTGCATCTGTGGGCGCCCATTTCAACACCCCCCTGCACTCACAGGGAGTGGTATTTTTCCTTAAGGGGAGCTGGACCCTCAGCCATTTCAATTTATAAAGCTTTGACAAGTGATACGATTCTCCATCCAACTAATTACAGATGCTATGAATTGGAAAACCATACCCATGGATTTTTATTTTCAGCATCAATAACACCATCTCAAAACCCATGTCTTGATTAGACAAGAGCTGTGGTGCTGCTGCTGCACGCTCTTGGGGCATGAGGGACCAGAAGCCAAATCTTCAGCATTATTTTTCTACATGCAGCTGGATCCGAGAACCCCAAATTCCCCTCTACTAAAACCAGATGTCAGTCAAGTTAAATCATCCCATGACTCTGCCTGGAGAAGGATGTAAACAGCCACAGCTCACACAGATGTTACTGAGAAAGGCCCTGCTGACACATTAAGAGATTCCAGTGTGCCGTTAGACCTTATCCCTTATCCTTATGCTCTGACATACTACTTTCAGACGTGTTTATCACTTAAGTACATCAGAACATATTAGGTCACTGGAGTTTACACTGAAGTTTTGGTCTTTTTCCAACTTGTTCCAGAGTTTTGAGCTCAGAGGAGAAGAAAATCGGTACCGTTTTTCAGTGTACAATACTTCCAAATAGTCTTAATGTTCAGCAAACTCCAATCCTGTAAAATGCCTGCAACGTAAATGCTTCACAAGTAAGATGAGGAAAAAGACTGGTAGTGCAAAAGGTCACAAAACATCCACGGTACAGGCAGGTGTATAGAAATGCAGGCTGCCCTCTCCCAGGAGGCTTAATCTCAGTCAGAAGAGGCTAAAAACACAGCTCTCATCAATACTGTGCCCCAAAGTGTTCCAGCCAGGTTTTGGTACAAAGTTTTTTCAGCTAAGAAAACTATGTACGAAGGGCCCTGGGACAGAGGCTGATGGACATGGGAGAAATGATGGTTTGCACCAGGTGAACAAGAGCGAACTTTGAAGTGAATTAAATCCAAAACAACAGGAAAACCTTAAAAAAAACCCCCCAAAAAAAAACAAAAAAAACCAAAACCCACAAAAAAAAAAAAAAAACTAAACCAAAACAAAACACCACAACACCAAAAATCTTCTTAAAAAGTATTTGTAACTTTTGTAACAATTGTATCTATTTGTAACCAGTGCCAACAACCACACCGGCAGGAGCTTCACGACAGTATCTGCAAGCAATAACGCTCCCGCGGATGCCCGGAGAACAGCTTTTGCACACAACAGCTAAGGGAAATTAAAGCCCGCTGATGCTATTCAATGCCTGCAGACTACAAGGCAGCTGAAAGGCCATCTCCGTCCACACTGTGAGCTTCAAACGCTCAGCAAAGATAGGCACAGGGCACGGGCTGCAGCCAGACCCAGGGAAAGAAGTACACTAACAAAGGCGGACCACAGCAGCGGACCACAGCAGCAGGCCACCCAGCACCACCCTACCTGCGGGGTCAGCGCCGCCGAGGAGCAGAAGCGGAGGAGCACGGGCCGGTCCCCGCGCCCCGGCACAGCCCGGACCCCGCCTCCCCGCTGGGGGGTCACGGCCGCTCCTGCCTGCGCGGGCTCCGGGAGAGGCGGGGCCATTGCCCGCGGCCCCCCCGCACCAACGGTGGCTGCGCCCGGCCCCGCAGCACCGACCCCGTTAGTCGTCGGCTAACGGCCCCTTGGGTCCGAGGGGCTTTTCCTACGTAAAGGACGTGCGAAAATAAAGACGCAGACAAGTTTTATTTGACACACGCAGCTCCTGGCGGGTATTGGGGCCTGCGGAATTCAGGGGAGGAGGAGAGAAAGACACGAAAACGCAACCAAGGCATGCTTCACCATCAGCGCAGGCGGTTACTGTCGCACAGCCAGCCCTTGCGAGGGACACTGCTTCACAAGGCGAGCAGAGGTATTTGCCACAAGTGGTAACGTGCTCTCTGGTATGTGACCTCCTAATTCAGGTCCTCAAAAAAAGTTTGTTGAATGTGTGCAAAGAGCAGTTCTGTTCGTAGCCCAATAACTGGATAAACCATGGCCACAAAATTACGGCTCATCCCCGTCGCACCAACCTCATTGTGGTCCCTTAAATCAAGTTGTTGTCAAGTGCCTCCAAGCGGTAATCTAACCTCACCACAGCCTGCCAGCTGCGCTGAAAAGCCAAGCCCCATCCTGAACAGAAACAGAAGAAATGCACACTCAGTACCTGCAAAAGGGTTAATTATTTCTTGTTAACTGGAGATAAACTTGTTTCATTTCTTAGACCTGAGCTTTTAAAATTTGTTTCCTATTTTGAGAACTGACAAGTTGGATATCAGAAAAGTGCCAACTGCAGCATGAGTAATCACTGAGCTGTACTACATGTAAGCTTTGGTAAGAACGGTTAGTGAGAGCACTTGCCTTGATCTTGTTTGAAATGGAAGTTAGTAGTGGTGAGAGCATTACCAGTCCTTACAAAGGAAGAACTCGTCCTTCTGTGAAGTGGGAGGGGAGCAAAGCACACCCAAGCACTGCACAAGAGGCTGGATGCTGTCATCCATTTAATATTTAGTCAGTCAATACTGTGCAGAGATGGTTCTCTGACCTTCATCACTGTGCTCCAGTTTCCTCCCCAAGACCAAAGCCAACAGCCCTCTGCTCTTCAGCCTCAGGGAGCTCAGGATTTTCACAAGCCTTTGACCCAGCAAAACAAACAGATGAGAAATGTAGATAATCAGAGAGGATGGCAGCATTTGAATCCTCAGGAGGTTAGAGGTCTGTAGCAACTGGCAGACAAAGTTCCAGGTGAGAGAAGAAAGCATGGTACACAATAGCTGGTGAAGAAAAAGAGGAACAGAATTGTCATGGCAGCGACATTTTTAGGAGGTTCAATTTTCAGTCAGATACAAATGATTTGAGGCAAATGCTTGTTCCCTTCCTTCACAAGCAAGATTTTCAGTATGGGTATTAAGTTCTATGAGAGACAAGTTTAAATACCAGTTCTTCAAGCTGCTGTGTTCAAATCATTACTTGTATGCACAAAGAGCTCTAGAAGAACCAAATGGTACCTTAGGTAAGTCCAGGCTCATTCTTAGCATTGTTTCTCTACTCTTTGAACAACAGTTTTAAAAAATAATGTTACTACACTGAGCTGGTACTGCCACGGTCATATTAATGGTATGAAAAATGTTCTGACTTGAGATATTACTGATTCCATGCTAATGCTCAGCTTCAGCATTAGTCAAACAGCTGAAGCTATTTAAGGTGATACCAGTCCTTTGCTATCCTGGCCTAACAAAGGTTACCCCTCCAGCACAACTGGTGGAAATAAATGCGAGTACCTCAGTTGCTGCAATTCAAAAATCCCAGCAACGTAAATGAGGAGACAGGACTGTGAACAGTGACAGAGGAGGCACAGGCCAGCTTTCCCTTCTGAGACCCTTCTGCAAAGGAACATGCAGTCAAGGCATAGGGAAGAAGATGACACACAAGACACTAAGCTCTTCCATGGCTTCAAATATATCTTCTGGGATTTGTGTAAAGCCTAAGAGGATTGGGACTGTCATGTCTGCAAAGTGACTCCTGGCTTCAGCTCTTATTAAGCAAATGAAATACATTTTTAGTCACAAACTCCACTGTAAGAAATCCAAAGCTGCTTTTAAGAATACACAATGTCAGCTAATATCAGCCGTGTGTACCAGGAGAGTTTCTGTATGCAGCTGAGTTGAACTTCTCCTCTTAGAGAAACAGGTAACAATTGCCACTGTTTCAAATACAATTCTCAATTACTTTCAAAATATTTATTTACATATTTATATGGTACACACAAATAATAGTTATTCTGTAGAATTCTGGGTTACCTTCACTTTGTCTACAACAGGAGTAATTCCAAATTGCGAAGACAAAAAGAAATCCCTTGTCAGTCATTAAGCAAGCAGAAACCGATCTTGCAGCTTTCTCTTACCCAAGAAGCCAGGAAGCCAGGCAGAGGTGGCAAAAATCAGCTGAGAAACAAAAGTGGCAGATACCCACAGAGGTAGCCTGGTGACCCTACTCACCATCATGGTGCTACAGAAATCACTCTTCTCAATATGGGAATACCTTATCTTCTGGCTCCGAAACCAGCTGTCTGAGATTATAGCAAAAAGACTTGGCTTTTGGCTTTCTGGATTTGAACTCAGATAAGCAGGCTTAGACCTGAACTTTCCTGCAGATGATTGCACCTCCTCTTCCATTTCTATACTAGATGTATCATTCTGATTTTCTTCCTCTGTTGGTTCAACCTCAAATTTAGAGTCAGAATCAGGCTCATCAGAAGACTGTTTGTTTCCTTCTTCTGCACTGGGCATCTGTGCTAGAAAAGAAGTTTAAAAAGAATGTGTAAAATACCTGCACATGGCTTCAATCTAGCTGCCAGCCTTGCATGTTCTATCTAGGAGCTCAGCTGAATCTTTTTCAGCTGAAATAAAGGATTTCCAACCTCAAGTAGGCATTAAGAGGCCTTTACAAGTGTTTGACTTTTACTAATTTTCTTAATCAGCAACTATGTTAAAGGAGGAGCTGAAACACCCACCACTTTTTACTTATGCCTGCTGTAAACTAGCACAAAATAAGCAGATAACTGAATTAATTAGGAAGCTATTAAAAAGGACACCATTTTAATTTTCTCTCTTAAGAGTGAGTGAGAAACATGATAACATTCTAATACTGTAAACACACTACTATGTAAAAATATAGTAATGGGCTTAGTCTTATTGATTCAAATGGAATATAGAGCATTTATGGAAATTGTGGGAGGCCTGGTGCTATAACAGTCACTATAGGGCCAGAAAATGTGAAGGTAAATGTAGTTAAGCATAACTTGAAAGCCTTATTTAAAGCATCAAGAGATTCCAGAGTTATTCTGCCCAGCCAAAAAGCTGGCACAAAAGGGTACGTGGCATAGCTACCCTTTACCTATGCAAAATAGGTATTTTATTTTGCTTTTCAGACATGAGCAGTAAGCCATGCCTGTGCTACTCAGGGTAGCTTGTACAACTGCCCAGCCTCTTATAACCTGCACTTTCTAATTGCTGTGCTTGGTTACCCACAAGGACACATGTGACTGTGTGGAGGGAAGAGAATTCACTACTGAAGGAAGCAGAGGCAGTTAATAGCATCAGCTGCCCACTAAACCTGCAAAATGGGAGCTGAAAGTAAAAAATCCATGGTGAACACACATGCAGGATGGGTAAGGAGGAAGGAGTACAAGTCATTACTGAGATGAGTACCTCCTGTTCTTCTGTGCCTCATTGTGGCTATTTCTATGTGACCTATCATAGGACTGGCTACCACATTATTAAGAATAGAGGGCACCAAATAAAGTTAAAGCTTGCTAAAGTAAGATTCTAACTTTAATTCTTATTTTCCTTCCTACAGCTGTTCTACAAAGGCAGAATCACTGTTTTTGAACTTAGGTTTGATTCCTCAGCCAGGATTGCTTATGCTTCAGTATCACAGCAAGCTAGCAAGGCTTTATCCTCCTGAGTACATCAACAAGCCTCTTATTAACCTAAACCAAAGCCTGTTATCAGTTACTGACATATTAGAAATAAGAACCAGTGATGGACTGGAAAGAGGAGCAAAATACACAAAAAAATAAAAACGCGTGCCCTGCTCCCTCCCCAGATTTTCTATCAGCACTGACACAAGAATTCCTTAACAGCTCTGGGTACCACCCCCCACCCCCAAGAGAGAAGTATAAGAGAACTGTAATGAAAGTGTACAAAGTTAGAGGGTGAGGTTAGCTTTTTTCTATTATCTGTGAGAAAAAGGGAGATGGTAAGGAAGAACAGTGGCAGCAGCTTGTCTTACAAGCATTTTTAACAGAAAAGCGTAATAATTTGAGTTTGCTACCAACAGTACTAAAAAAGTCCTTTACTTTCCTTCTGTGACAAGTGGCATTAGTCTGAAAATAGCTAGCAGACTGCTTTGAACATGAAGCATGCAGGAGCATTTTATCTGATCAACTGCAGAACTTACCTTCATTAAGGAGAAGCTGCAGCCAGATAATCATTAGGATCAACAGCATTACAAATGGCAAACAAAACCAGAAGAAAAGCAGAGGAAAGGTCAGCTCATTCACCAAAGGAACTACAGGATACTTCATTGCTTGTTTCAGGTTACACTAAGTTTAGACTAGGTTGCCTGCTCTGCTTAACCTTTTAGTAGCTCTCATTGCATCACTGTGTTACTCACAAGCAGACAGCTGATATACTCTGCATGGTTAGCAAAAGGGACAGCCTTGTACTACGCAGGGAGGGAGTAATAAGGATTAAATACAGGGTAAGAGCAACTGAGAGAACATCTGATTTGATTGTCCTTCTTTGGCTGCTATTTAAAGGATAAACACAAGCTAGGAAGCTTTCAAGGCTTATGTTAAAACAATAGCTAAAGGTCTGTTCATATAGGGGAGATAACCAAGTGCTTCAGGTACTTTGAAACTGGGTAGCCAAGGTTGCTTTTGAAAAGTTGGTAAAAAAGGATCAACCCTGCAGTGATATGTATCACAGAACCACGGAATGATTTGGGCTGGAAGGAACTTAAAGCTCATCCAGTTAGAACCTCTGCCATGGGCAGGGACACCTTTGTATTTTAATTGCCTTTCTAGCTCCCTTCCCTGAAGGAAGGCAAGTTAGCATGTTTTACGGGATAAGTATATGTAAATGTATTGCTGAATAATTAAGCAGTTCAGTGGTGATCAAAGCAGGAACTGATAGTATGACTTCAGTAACTTGACATTCATCAGACTGTTTCTCCTTTAACAAAATAAAGCCAACTATCACCTCACAGAGGGCTGTTTGGCTAAATTAATCCCTTGTGTAGCTCTTGGTACACCTCAGAAGAGAGCAGCTATGTAAGTGCACATTATGAGTTGCAAGCAGTTAATTCCTTGCCCGTGTGCCTGTGTGTTTTTATGCAGTGACAGTCCCTTGAAATTAGATTTTTAATCCCCAAGATCTAAATGAACTTTGCAAATTTTGATTAATTGACGTTACTAACACTTCAATATCACTGCGTGGTAAAAGCAGCTATTGCCCTTATTTTGTGCACTGGGTAAACAAGAAAAGCCATTAACGACCTGAGCCTCGAGAAGGCCGAATACCTGCAGCCCGCACGTCCGGCACCGGGGGCTGCGGGTCGAGGGCGTTTCTGACCATCAGGGGCAGCGACAGCGGCAACGGGTCCCAACCCGGCAGCGGAGATCTCAGCTCGGTGGTGACGCGGCCCCAGCGGCAGGCTCGGCCCGTCCTGACCCCGCAGGCCCCGCGTTCCAGCGCAAGGGCAGGGCCCGGCGGAGTTCTGGGAAGGCGCCTTTCCTGCCGCGGCCCGGCGCAGGGCGCGCCGCGGGTGCCATCGCGGCCGCAGGCTCTCGCTTCCCTGCGGGGCGGTGTCAGGCTTCGGTGCGAGTCGGCGGGCAGGGGCGTCCTCGCGGGGCCGGCACCGGGGGCACGGTCTGCCCGCCCCGCCCGGAACGAGCGTTGGCTCCCGCGTTCTCGGCCGGAGGGAGCCGGAATCGCACCATGGCGGCGGCCTCGCGAGTGTTCTCCTTCCGCGACGTGCGCTGGGCCCCCGACCCGGTGCTGGACCCGGGCGCGGCTGTGCGAACGCCGCAGCCGGTGCCGCTGGTGATCGACAACGGCTCCTTCCAGACGCGGGCAGGCTGGGCCTGCGCCGACCCCGCCGTCCCCGCCGAGCCGCTGCTGCGGTTCCGCTCGCTGGCGGCGCGCAACCGCGGGGCCCGCGGCGGGGCCGGCGCCGAGACGCAGGTGGGCAACGACCTGGGGAGCCCCGAGCCCCTGCGCTGGCTGCTCCGCTCGCCCTTCGACCGCAACGTGCCCGTGCAGCTGGAGCTGCAGGAGCTGCTCCTCGACCACGTCTTCCAGCGCCTCGGCGTCAGCTCGCAGGTAGGGCCGGGCATGGGGAGCCGCAGGTTGTGTGTGTACGCGGTGGGAACGCGGGTCCCGGCAGCGCCGCGGGGTGTCCCCTCCTGGCAGAAGCGCGGCCCTGGGCAGCCTCCCGCTGTGATGCCCCTGGCCCCGCGCTGCCCGCGGCTGCCGTTTGAGCTCCGCTGTTCTCGGAGGTTCTTCATAGCTTTGTAATAGAAGGAGAGTGGGGCAATACAGCTGCGGGGCGAGAGGTTTGGACTGCATTATCTCGTCACGCTGTGACCAAGAGCCAGTGTCCACGGTTGGTTTTTGAGAGGGACATTAAAGATTGCTGGGTTTGACTGCTTGTTTCATATCCCCAGCAGGACTGGGAGTTGCTCAGATCATGAAGACTTTTGCCTTTTTGAGCTTTACCTGCTGCTCAGCTGTTTTCCTCCAGTTTTCATGTGTGCTTCACCTCCTCAGAGCATAGATTAAAATTTTTAATAATTTGTATGTGCTTTAAAAATCCATTCTCCTCCACCTTTAGGAGTTTATTCTTTGGTTGAATGAACATTGGAAGCCTTGATATAGACGAGGATCCTTTCTTGCCCCCTGAAGCACTATGTATAATTTAACTTACATGATCTATAGTCTGCACAGAAAACACTTTCTCATTGCGGTTTGGAGGAGTCCTTGCTGCTGCTTAAAGGAGAAGCAAGGATAAGTATCTCTGGATATCAAAGGAGGTGATCCTGCCTCTCTACTCTGCTCTCCTGAGACCCTACTTGCAGCACTGTGCAGTTCTGGTGTCCCCAGCATAAGAAGGACATGGAACTGCTGGAGCAGGTCCAGAGGAGGCCACGAGGATGATCAGGGACTGGAGCACCTCCCGTATGAAGATAGGCTGAGAAAGTTGGGGCTGTTGAGCCTGGAGAAGAGAAGGCTGTGTGGAGACCTCAGAGCAACTTCCAGTGTCTGAAGGGGGCTACACGGATGCTGGAGAGGGACTTTTCTTCAGGGACTCTAGGGATAGGACAAGGGGTGATGGGTTCAAACTGAAACAGGGGAAGTTCAGGTTAGATATAAAGAAGATGTTCTTTACTGTGAGGTCTGGCACAGGTTGTCCAGAGAAGTGGTAAATGCTCTATTCCTGCCAGTGTTCAAGGCCAGATTGGACAGAGCCTTGGGCTCTTAGGGTGCGGTGTTCCTGCCCATGGCATGGGGGTTAGAACTAGATGATCTTAAGGTCCGTTCCAATCCTTATGATTTTCCCTTCATACCTTTATTATTTTTCTCTTGTCCCTTACAGGGTTGTGTTGATCATCCAATCGTTCTGACAGAAGCAGTATGCAATCCTCTCTATTCGAGACAAATGATGTCAGAGCTGCTCTTCGAATGTTACCAAGTGCCAAAAGTGTCCTATGGCATAGATAGCTTGTACAGTTTTTACCACAACAGAAGTCAAAACTGGCCCTGCAGTGGTTTGGTAATATCTTCAGGTTATCAGTGTACCCACATTTTGCCAGTCTTGGAAGGCAGGTGAGTGAATTCTTGGTGTCTTGAGTACAGTGCAGCCCTTCTTTGTCAGCCATTGACTCTTCAAGTGATGCAGATACCCTTTCCTCTAACATTCAGTATTCCAGCTCCTGCAGTGTAAGTTCTTATCAGGTCTTTATACTGATGAGTTAAGATTAGGTCTGTGGATTTTGCTAAGTTCTGTAGAATTTTGAATTAAAGAAGCAGTGCTGGCCCTGTACATGTTGAATGTTTGGTTATTATTCATGTGTAGATCATTGCTTGCAAAAGTAGAACGGGGTATCTACTCCAAGTAAGATTAGGCATTAAAAAAATGTATCATAGAATCATAAAATGGTTTGGGTTGGAAGGGACCTTAAAGCTCATCCAGTTCCACCCCATGCCGCGGGCAGGGACACCTTCCACTAGAGCAGCTTCCTCCAAGCCCCTGTGTCCAACCTGGCCTTGAACACTGCCATGGATGGGGCAGCCACAGCTTCTCTGGGCACCTTGTGCCAGTGCCTCAGCACCCTCACAGGGAAGAGCTTCTGCCTAAGAGCTCATCTCAGCCTCCCCTCTGGCAGGTTAAAGCCATTCCCCTTGTCCTGTCCCTCCAGGCCCTTGTCCAAAGTCCCTCTCCAGGTTTCCTGCAGCCCTTTTAGGCACTGGAGCTGCTCTAAGGTCTCCCCTTCAGGAGCCTTCTCTTGTGCAGGCTGCCCCAGCCCAGCTCTCTCAGCCTGGCTCCAGAGCAGAGCTGCTCCATCACTCGCAGCATCTCCATGGCCTCCTCTGGCCTCTCTCCAAGAGCTCCACGTCCCTCTTGTGCTGTTGCCCCAGCGCTGGATCAGGACTGCAGTGGGGGTCTCCCCAGAGCACAGCAGAGGAGGAGAATCCCCTCCCTGAGCTGCTGCTCACGCTCTGGGGGTGCAGCCCAGCACATGGGGGGGTTCTGGCCTCAAATACACACTGAAGCCATGTCATGGTCATGAAATATTACAGAGGTTAAAGGAAATACTTTTAGCTCCACTAACCATCACTTGCCTTCTTAAAACTGAACATTTCCTTGCTGTAGCCAAAATCATTTAATGCTTTTTTTATTATTATTTAAAGCAGAACAAAGCCTTTCAGAAAGTATTTGCAGTAATCAGAGCCATGATTATGCTTTTTGTCTGAGAAAAGCAGGTGGTTTAGATTCTCTGGTAACTGAATCTTGACATATTTGGGAATATTCATGTCTACTTGACTGTATCAGAAAGTAAATAATGCCGGGGGAAGCAGGAGGTCTGGTTTATGCTGAACTTGTGGATCTTTGCACAGTCCTTTGTGTATCTTTTCATTTTCAGACTGGATGCTAAAAACTGCAAACGTATTAATCTTGGAGGGTGTCAAGCAGCTGTCTATCTCCAACGCCTCCTTCAGCTGAAATACCCAGGGCATTTTGCTGCCATCACTCTTAGTCGCATGGAGGAAATACTGCATGAGCATAGCTATGTTGCAGAGGACTATATAGAAGGTAAAACCAGCTGTAAATTGCCACTAGATAGTGCTCACCCAAACTTAGTTTTCTCTTCTATATCTCTTGTTCTCAAGTTGGCTAGGATTCTGGCAGAAATACTCTACTACTGTTTTGCTTTCTTTATAGCTTTCTGGCAATTACCTCATGCTAGGTTACAATTTCAACAAGAGTTTCAAATTTAACATTAAGATAGAAACAAAATTGAATTACGAAAAAGAGCTGTATGAGTTCAAATTTCTCTGTGAATAAAAATTGTGATTATTTCAGAGAAAAAGAATTTAAAATGAGTTTGTTTTGTTAGTTATTTTATGCTTCCAACAGAACATTAAATTTCCTAGGATGATTCTGGCGTCTGGCTGTGTTTCTTGTCTGCTTTAAGGTTTCCAAAATTGTGGAGGACAATTTTCATGAGTTGTTGTAAATTAAAGAAGTTCGAAAATTTTCTATGGTAAATGTAATCTTAAGTAGTGGCTGAAGAAAAGCATTTTCTTAAATTCGTCATTTATGGAAGAGCCTGCAGAAATCCTTAGACATGTGTGAGAACTCACACTTACCTGGGAAGAGAGAAGATTCTGGTGTGCACTTCCCACTCTGGTATGCAGGAGATCAGAGCATTAAGAACCGTGGGAACTGAGTATGTGACTGGGAGGTAGTGCTCTGAGGGAGGAGCTAAACACTGGAGCAGCTGCCCAGAGGTGAGAGAATCCTAGGCTGGACTGTTGCTTTCTTTCTTCCAAGTCTGAGCTTAGCGTGGCTTGCATACAACATACAAATTGTTGTTTTCTGCCTGGCTAAAACAGTTGTTTTGCTTTCAAAACATTTAGAGCTACAGAAGTGGCAGTCCCCAGAATACTATGAGAACAATATGCACAAGATGCAGCTGCCTTTCTCTAACAAACTGCTGGGGAGCACTCTGACATCAGAGGAAAAGCAGGAGAGGCGGCAGCAGCAGTTGCGTAGACTTCAAGAACTGAATGCACGTCGTCGAGAAGAGAAGCTACAAGTTGACCAAGAAAGGCTGGACAGGTTACTGTATGTACAGGTAATCAAGGCAGAGTTTTCTGTGTTGCCTTCTGGGAGGACGGCAGGCTGCCTTCAGAGCCTTATCAGAATGTCATGCAGCATGTAAAGAATCATAGACTCATAGAACCGTTTGTGTTGGAAGGGACCTTAAAGCTCATCCAGTTCCAAACTGCTGCCACAGGCAGGGACACCTTCCACTAGAGCAGGTTGCTCCAAGCCCCTATGTCCAACCTGGCCAGGGATGGGGCAGCCACAGCTTCTCTGGGCACCCTGTGCCAGCGCCTCAGCACCCTCACAGGGAAGAGCTTCTGCCTAAGAGCTCATCTCAATCTCGCCTTCTAAAGAAGCTGCAACTGTTCTGTATGTTTTCTCATAGGAGCTTTTTAGGTTTACTTGCAGGATAAAAACGAGAGGTTGCTGATGCAGAGGATGCTGTCAGGTTCTGAGCAATACTTTTGTGAACTATTTTGAATACTGCCAAAGCACGCAGACCGTAATATCTGGTGATAAAAGCCAAGTGTCTGTACATGCACAGTTGACAGACAGTTGATTGCCCTGTCATCACAGCTAACTCTGTCTGTAGGAACTTTTAGAAGATGGTCAGATGGATCAATTCCACAAAGCTTTGGTGGAGCTGAACATGGACTCTGCAGAAGAACTTCAGTCTTACATCAACAAATTGAGTCTGTCTGTTGAACAAACCAAGCAGAAAATACTACAGGCAGAAGTCAGTATTGAAGTAGATGTTGTGGACAGCAAGCCAGAGGTATAGTGTTTTCACCAAGTTAATCCTCCTCTTATGTCTGAGAGATTTAAGTTTCTACATTTGAAAATGTGCCCTTTCAGACTTTTACTGATGAGCTAATCTTTTCCTTTAACGCACTGCAACTCATTGTTAATTTGGCAACTGCTTCTCTCTTTTCCAGCTTTCCTATGCAGCTACAGAAAATAGCAGTTCAGTAGGCCTAAGATCAGTAGTAACCCTTGCGCTGGTCTGCACTGTGCTCTGGTGTATACCTTTAGAGTTTTATTCCATAGAGTTCTAAGCAAAATCTCTGGGCTTCCTGACAGTAGTTGAAGTATAGCTATATGAAATCGATAAGTTGCCTTAAAAATTTCTTGCACATCTTTAAAGATTTGGAGGAGACAAGAGAATAATTCTGGTTACTTAAGGTTGACTTGCTAGGAGGCTGTAAATGCAGCAGCTAACATAATGGTTTTGTTCATAACTTTAAACCAACTTCTAACTCTGCTTCTGCATTAATTTTGGTGAAATAAGTGGGCCTGGTATGTTAAAGATTTTTTCTCCACCCCCAGTGTCTGACAATTAAAATGACATTGAATTTTAAGTACATAAACCGCAAGTAATAATGATCCGAAGACAACCAGCTTTAATTGTCGGTAGCAATCTATTAAAGATACAGGAGAACATGTGAACAGCCACCCTTTGCTTTTATTCTTGCTATCTTTGCTTGGTGCAGTTAAGCAGTGTATTCTATTTTGTTTATTTAACAATGAAAGATGGATGGCTGCACTTGATTTTTGTGGCTGTGTTGAAAATGAGAAGCTTAATTGTCTGCTTGGTCAGACTAATACAGACCCAACACATAGCAGCTGCTTCTAAGAGACTGTCTAAGGCTGCTTGTGGATTTACTTATAATTGCCTTTCAAGTCACGTAAGAGAACTTTCTTAGCTAAATCAGTCTTTGCTTAGGAACAGACAGAGAGAAAAACAGAAAATTGAAGCACAGAGAGTTGTGCCAGGTGCAGGAGTTCATGTGTCGTATATTGAGCTTGAGATGTAGCCAGAGCTAGCTGATACCTTCTAGGTGTTGTATTTTGCCTATCCTCATCAGTAAAGCTTGCGTAAGAATCAGAATGACAGCATTTGATCAAAATTGAAGTAGATGATGAGCTTACCATTGTGGTAAAGAGTCTTTCTGTCCTCTGGCAAAAGAAATTGTTCTAGAAAAAGATAACCGAAAGACTATTAATTTCTTAGAATTTTGCTCAGCATTTGTGCCTAAGTTCCAGCATGTCCCTGTTCCAACATATCCCATGCTCCTCTTCTTTACTAGGTGTAACCTCAGTCCTTGGAAGCAAGTGGAAAGCCTTTTTGTTAAGTCAGTGCTTTGTGAGAGCACCTGTGGTTATCACTGAATCCTTTTGTGAAGATGGGCCATTCCTCTGGCTGTGCAAAGGAGTCTGAAAGCTAATTATGTTGTCCTGGGGTCTGTGCTAAGTCTTTAGCTGAGTTTTATGCTTCTTTGTGTTGCTGTTTGCTTGGTTGGTTGTTTGGGGTTTTTTTTTTAAAAACATAGGGATTTAACAAAGCGTAAGTGTTGGAGATAAGTTCAGGTGACCTAAGATTTGTTTGCTGTAAGGAGGAACACTGCTTACACTTCAGTTTGAGTAATTACTTGGGTTTTAAGTGGTTGTAAGCTAGATACTTAAGAATGCTACTAAAGACTGCTTGATGATCTAGCTTTGTCTCATCCTGGTATTGCTTGCTAGACATTGCAGCAAACCTTACAAGTTTAAAATAACAAAACCCAAACCTTTAGCAACAAAATACCTAAGGTAACACTGCACCACAAAAATAAAGGAGATAATTAAACCCCTGCTTTTACTTACAACCTTAAAGTACTCTAGGATTTTATCTGATGCTTTAGGAAAGAGGTTTTGGAGCACCTTCACCTCTGTGTAAAATATAAGGGCTTTTGGTATATTGAAATGCCAAGCAGTTGAAACTATCAAACATTGTGTGGCAGCTTTGAGCTAGCAAATATTTGTTTTCCCATCCCATACAAGCTAGGCAGGGAATTTAATGGTAATTATAGAGCAGTTAGAGGTGTTGTGAGTGCACTGAGTTTTAACTAAATTTAAAAGCTATTTTAATAACTTTCAGTATGTTATTATGTGTAGGCCATGGCTGGCCAGGAGCCTGACAGTCAGCCTGTTGACCGAGGCCTTTCATTTCCCAGCTGGCATCACGATAAATTTGTTGAAGGTGTTATCTTTTTATGCTTTGAGTGAATGTCTGTCTTAACATCTGCTTTCTGGGATGTTCACCGTTTTGGTTTTTGTCTTCAGTGCTAGAGAACAGCATGTTTGGTTTCAGGCATGTTAAAAACTTGAGATTTGAGAAAAACAGCATTGAATTTTCCAAATGTGTTACTAGCATTGAAATTGTCTGTGCTCAGTGCACCTGAGCTACCCTCTCATAATATATTTTCTTCTGTTTCCAGACTCCTGATTTGGATCCATTAGGCAGTGAGCAGTCACTGGAGGATGTGGAAAGTATTAATGAGTTTGAACCTTTATTTGCTGAGGAACAGCCTGAAGTTGAGAAGTCTGTTGCTGCAGTGCAGGTTTGATTTCTATATCTACACTTCATGCTGGCTGTTGCTGCCTCCTGGTTGCACAGCTAGTCTGCTAGCATTTCTCCAACGTAAACATGGTTTGCCTGCTGTTGGAAGAGATGCTTAAGCTTATCTGAACAGGACAGTGAGAGAGGAGAAGTCCTTGCAGTCTTAGCTGATAGTTTAAAACACGGTTTATACTCATTAGGCTCATGCTGCAGGCAGTGCTTGTTATGCAGTGCCATGTTATCAGGGGAAAAAAGTCCACAGTATTTTTGTGTGTGATCCATAGCCTAATGTTGCATCACCATGGGCACAGCTTTCAACTTTTGATATTGAGCCTTGGGGATTGAGTGGCACTGAACAGAAAGAAGTGTAGGTAAAGTCCAGCTTCCTTGGCTTTTTGGAACCTTTTACAGCATGGCACTTCCTCTGCAAAAGCATAGTAGTCTGGTTTTTGTACACATTGTTTGGAAACATTGCTCATTCTAGAATATTACTATTCTTTAACATAAGTTCCTACTACTTTTCAATCCCATCTTTTCAAAGCCCGTGTTTAACCTGGCAGAGTACCACCAGCTTTTCCTTGGCACTGAAAGAATCAGGGCTCCAGAGATTGTTTTCCAGCCTTCCCTGATAGGAGAAGACCAGGCTGGTATAGCAGAAACTATGCAATATGTCCTTGAAAGGTGAGTTTACAAAGCTGCTTGGCACTCACTTCAAAAAAGCTAGTCTTGTTTTGATACCAGCTTTTGTAATTCTGAATGCTTAGCAATAATTTGAGAAAATATGTTTGAATAGTTCTTCTGGTGGGGTTGAGCAGTGCAGGTTAGACATGTCTTCCTGCTCCTTGTCTTAAGTCAGTGGGCTCCAAACTTTTTTGATTGATTACCCATCAGTAAAAACTTTTTGAGTGTGCACCTCCAATATATGTGTATTTATATGTCCTGGGTTCAGCAGTAGCAGTCATTTTTCTCCTTCTTAGTAGCTGGTGCAGCGCTGTGTTTTTGACTTTCAGCCTGGGAACAGCGCTGATAACACCGATGTTTTCAGTTGCTGCTCAGTAATCTTTACTCTTACCAAGGACTTTCTGAGCCTCATGCTCTGCCAGGGAGGAGGGGAAGGCAGGAGGAAGCAGAGACAGGACACCTGACCCAAACTGACCAAAGAGGTATTCCATACCACAGCACATCATGCCCACTATATAAACTGGGGTCAGTCACCCAGAAGGGCTAGATCGCTGCTTGGGTTGGGCTGGGTATTGGTCAGCGGGTGGTGAGCGGTTGTATTCTCTTCCCTTGCTACTTCCCTTATCATTATTATCACTGGTGGTAGCAGCAGTGGTTTATGTTATACCTCAGTTACTGGACTGTTCTTATCTCAACCCGTGGGAGTTACGTTCTTTCAATTCTCGTCCCCATTCCCCCCAGGAGCAGGGGGGGAAGGAAGCAGAGAGAGTGAGAGAGAGACTGCGGGGTTTAACTGGGAGCCGTGCTGCTGCCGCTGTGCGCTCAGGGCAGAGGGAAGGCAGCAGAGCTGGCAGTGCACAGCTTGCAAGCCGGTCTGAGTTACAGCTGGGCTTAAATCACGACATTATAAATTACAGGTATTACTGAGCTGTTACATACGTTTAAAAATGTACACAAAACCAGGAATTAAAGAAGGATGAGATAAAAGTAAAATAAACACTATTTTTGTTTATTTATTAATGGTACCAAGAAAGTCATCTTCCTGCACCCCAATGAATTGTTCACACCCCACTTTGGAGACGCCTGGTCCAAATTTTTTACAGAGGGAGACAACAAACCCTGGTAATTGTCCATCCCATAAAACAATGAGCTGGCAGCCTCTGTGTTTCTGAGACCAAAATTGGGAGGAACGTTTTTAAGTTATGATATAAGCATACTTGCTGGACAGCTATTTCCAGACAACTTAGCACTGGCAAAATGTTGCTCCTGAACTGTGTAAACATAGAGATTGCACTTTCTTAACTGTGAGAATTGCAGCTCTATTGAGCTGTTGATTTATGGCACACAGTGCACAGAGCGCTTTAAGGATTTTCTCCTGCCACCCCAGAATTTTCACAAAACAAACACAGGTTTCCAGGCCAGGGAAGTGAAGGAAGTTTGTGAAAATGAATCCTGAAGACAAGGTGTTGATATTCCCCATATCTGTTCAGTTCCTAGGAGAGATGTCCTTGAGGAGGATTGAGACTGACATTGATTTTTCTTCCTTGTAGGTATCCAAAGGAACAACAAGCTATTCTTGTCCAGAATGTTTTTCTCACTGGTGGAAATACAATGTACCCTGGACTGAAAGCCAGGGTCCAGAAGGAGCTCCTTGAGATGAGACCATTCCAGTCATCTTTTCAGGTATGTGTATTGATGCGATGCTTGCATGAAGAGCGGTTTGTCTGTGATCAAAAGTAATTTGGGTTGGGAGAGGTACAGAGCAGGTGGCCTTGGAGCATGGGAATGGAGAGTGTTTTATGATGAGACACTGCAAACGGCTTTTTTGACCTGAGAAGGCAGATGGTGGGAGGCCAGTAGCAGCCCTCCGGCATGCTGGACCTATGACTTCTTGGAGTCACGTTGCTTGGGAATGCAGCCCAAAGCAGAAGGTAAACTCCATCTGAGGCAGAGAGTTGTGGCCAATGGCTCAATGTCCAGTTGGAGACAGAGGATGTGTGGTGTCCCTCAGGGGCTGGTGTTGGGACCGACCTTGTTAAACATCTCTGTTGGTGATGTGGACAGTGGGACCGAGTGCTCAGCAAAGTTTGCTGATGACACCAAGCTGTGTGGTTCGGTTGATACACTGGAGGGAAGGGATGAGATGCAGAGGGACCTGGACATGCTTGAGAGGTGGCCAATGCCAGCCTCGTGAAGTTTAACCAAGCCAAGTGCAAGGTCTTATGCCTGGGTGGAGGCAATCCCAGGCACAGCTACAGGTTGGACAGAGAAGAACTTGCGCTTTTTGGGTGAGAAGAAACTGAACATGAGCCACTTCAGCATGCTCTTGAGCCCAGAAGCAGCCCATCTGCTGGGCTGAATCAAAAGGAGCGTGACCAGCAGGTTGAAGGAGGTGATCCTGCTCCTAACAAAGGTCACTTGTACAGATTGGGACAGCTCCTATCTGGAACATTTCCAGCCTAACATACCTGTGTGTGCATGGTCCTTTAACTGAAGTGGGTTTTCGTTTTCCAAGACATCTACCCTGCTCTCTCAGATGTCTTCAGAAAGAGCACCTATAGCTTTCCATAACCTTTTCCTTAGAATCATAGAATCACAGGCTGGTTTGGGTTGGAAGGGACCTTAAGATGATCCAGATCCAGCCCTCCTGCCATGGGCAGGGATCCCTCACCCTAGACCCCATTGCCCAAAGCTCTGTCCAACCTGGCCTTGAACACTGCCAGAGAGCTGTGGGTTGGGAATGTGATACATCCATTTGCTTTCTCTACCTGTCGAACAAAACAACCTCATAGAGAATTGACCTCAAGGTCAAAATACACTTCAAACCCATTCCTAATATTACTCTTACCCAGAGGCGCTGAATAATCAGCTCAGACTTCTGAAATTCAGTGGTTTGTGTCATGTACCACTGTACTCAGGTGTAGGAGAGAGAAAAGGGCTTTTCTCTTCTGTGTTAAATTGACATAATTGTTGTTCTGTTTTCCTTCCATCCAGGTTCACCTTGCTTCCAGTCCTGTTTTAGATGCCTGGTATGGGGCTAGGGATTGGGCAGTGGAATATATGACTCGCGATGAAGGCTGGATAACCAGAAAAGACTATGAAGAAAAAGGGGGAGAATACCTCAAGGAACACTGTGCTTCAAATGTCTATGTGCCTATTCGCCTTCCAAAGCAGGCCTCACGGACGACAGAGGCATTAGCACCTTGCCGAGTGCTGACATCCAGCACAGGCAACACCTGTGAGCATGCCTAGCACCATGCCTTGGTCATGGACCTTTGGATAGAGATAACAGCCCTGGGAAAAGATGTTACTGGTATGCAGCATGAGCTGGGCATGGAGCACAGGCCTCAGCTGCTCAGAGAGCCCCAAGCATCTCATCCAGTCCCTTGAACAAGGAGGACGAGCTACACTGAGACATCAGCTGCATGGTCCTGGCACTTGGAATGCTCAGCGCAGAGCATAGGAGTACGCACCAGCAAGGAGGAGCACCCCAGAAGTCCAGAAGTGCATTCCAGAGATAAACACCATCTGAGAAACTTTCACAGCAAGACTGAGGTTGGGGTTTTTTTGAGGGTCTGTTTTACAGCTTTTTTTATTCAATTAAAGTGTTCTGGTTTTATACTGCTGATGTTGATGATCCAGAAGCTGTGCTCATCTCAAGTGGTCAGGCCAGCAGGCGCCCCTCACACCTGGCCCAGTGGGTGTTTGTCAGGACACATGGTGCTGCTGGAGGCTGGTGGGGCTGCGCTATGCCTTCCTTCTGAGGCCTCCTGCGCTCCTGTCTGCTTTGGTTTCCTGCCTGCTACACGCTTTCTGCTAAACCACAACTGAATCAACGGTGATTTCAGATACTTTTGACTTAAATTAAGTCAGTAATATTGATGCCTTGGTTGAAACTGTAGAGCTGGTCACATGAAGCACTGTGCAGCTGTAGACAGGATGCTGCATAAGGTGCAGTTAGTCATTAAGTAGCTTTACAGAAGTGGTGGCTAAGCAAGGCAGTTCTTGACTGATGAGACTTTATATCAAAATTTGCATTGGCAATTAAGTAAGCTTTTTGCTTTACCACTAACTTATGTGTTTCAGTGATTTGACTTCTTTACAGACCCCAGCAATACGGATGTTTTTGATGGGTTATACCTTGCAGGTTTGCAGCCAGGCCCCAGTCCTGCTGCACGACATACTGGAGCTGAAATTTGACTGAGGATTCATTTATTGCACTGAACAGCTTGCTTGCTTTCCCAAAAGAATAATCAGTGCCAAATGGTGAGCTGAAATCTGAGCAGACTCTATCACTTTGGCAAAAGCTGTAAACTGTTAGACTGGAAAAGGTTAGACCGTGGGGAAAATATCCAGACCATAAAGTGATAGGACAAGGGGTAATGGGTTCAAACTTAAACAGGGGAAGTTTAGATTGGATATGAGGAAGAAGGTCTTTACTGTAAGGGTGGTGAGGCACTGGAATGTGTTGCCCAGGGAAGTTGTGAATGCTCCATTGCTGGCGGTGTTCAAGGCCAGGTTGGACAGAGCCTTGGGTGGCATGGTTTAGCGTGAGGTGTCCCTGCCCATGGCAGAGGGGTTGGAACTGGATGATCTGAAGGTCCTTTCCAACCCTAACTATTCTATGATTCTATGTCTGTCCTGGTCCTAATAGGTTGCTGGGCAGGGGCAGAGGAGAAGAAGGCAGCTTGCTACCTTCAGGTAACCTTAAGTTTGGACTAATGGAGTCATACTGACCTTCAGGACTGTTAAGGCAATTCTATGGGTAGTAAGGAATGTGGAAAAACATGCTGTGCTGAAACACCAGCATGTCTGCTAATATCGGTGGCCTGGAGTATGTGATATCCCATTGCTGTTTGACCCCTTCCTGTCACATCTTTAACTATTGCTACAAGTGGCTACCTAGGGTACAGAAACCTGGATTCTTGATGTTGGCTGCTGAATAGATCAGAGGCTGCTATGCATAAAATTGTTCCAAAATGAAGGCCTAAAAGGGCATCTGTTGCAGGTGGTTATATTGCTTTTAAATGTTTAGCCGAATTGAGCCAACCACTTCACTCACTTTAACTCAAAGCAGAGCTGTATAATTCTCTGCAGAGATGCCAGATCAGCTTAAACAGCTTCAAAGAAGCATAATTGTATAATCTCCTAAATATTAGCTGTTCATTTGTTACTTTATCCCCACAATAGCTGGGGTAACTAATGAACTTGGACAGTGTCATCAGCCACAGGTTGTTCTGAAGGAGCTGGTGGGCATTCAGTTCTTTGGATTAGCACCATGAGAAGGATGAATGTTGCAGGATTAATTTTAGCCGTTTAAGTTCAGTTGGCCCATAGGATGATGCTGGAAGGAGAAAAAAGGAAGGAGTAAAAGGAAGGAGTGAGAGGGAAGCAGGCCAGTTAAGGCACCTACTTGGCCTCTTTTTAATGGGATTTCAGGTTGTGTGAGGAGCAGTGGGAGGAATTGTTACAAAGATCATTCTGTGGACAGAAGCTCAAACTGATGCTGTGAGGGCCTTTGCCCAGTGATGGTAGGACTGCTGTTGAGTGAGCTGCTGTGCTGGCAGCTCTAGAGCCTGTGCTGTGTTTATCGTGGCTGATGTCCTGCAAGCTGCGAACTACAGAGGCCAGCTCAGAGATGGTCAAGTGGTTCCCGTTTGAGCCTCAGTGTATGAAGTTCAAAGCAACCTGTAACCTTATTGTACAGTTCACTTATCACCTAATTCAGGTCAAAGAATACAAAAGTACAAGTTTTCAGTTTAACAGCCGTGGTGAGCTTGGTCTATTTATTCTGAAGGAAAGCTCAAATTGAGCTCCACCTTTCAGTCCCTAAGAGGTGCTTCGAGAGGAAACACCACGTCAGAGAGAAGCCCTGGAGACTAAACATGGATCACATGTTTAATGTCCCAGATTTCTGTTTGAGCTGCATTCGAGCGTTGCTTTTGGTCTTCAAGGCTTCTTCTGGTTCCTGTGCCACAGCAACTTCAAACATGAACCATTCTTTTCTAAATCTCCACTAGGACACCAAGATTAAAACGCTTTGCTCCAGTTACTAATCTCTAAGACACTTAATGTGCTGTGTAAGGCAGCATTGCAGAAGAAAGAGAAGATGCCCATGAACTGTCACTTGAAATTCAGGATTATTCCTCCAGAGACTGCCTGCAATGATTCTCTAACAGTCATAAACCAGAAGTTTTGAAGCTTGTGTGGGATGAGCAGGGGAGGGGAGAATGCTGTAACAGATTTAACATTATCCCTAAAGTCATATGGTGGGATTTCTGTGCTGGTTCCATACATCAGGCATGGAGCAGCTGTGCTGATTCCCATTGCTCACTCCCACTGCTTCATGCAGACAGCGAGCTGCTCCCCGAGCATCAGCCTCAACAAAGCTGTTTGGTTTTAACCCCTGACATGGTTTGCCAGTTCTTCAGGCTCCTTTTGCTCCCTCCTTTGGGATCTTTCCTTCCACTTTTTGAGCAGTCAGCTCAGTTTCCATTTATTAATGCAGCAGAGACTGATGAGAGCACTGCACCCAGAGTCAGGAGACCTTCATCCATTTTTGTGTCTGTTCACTCATGACAAATTGTGCCTCTTTGCTCTGACCTCAGTTCTGTGCCTCAGCACCTGGAACAGCAGAGCTAATCCAAGAATGCTACTAGCAGAGTATATAGTTACTGTAGAGGACATTAAGGATGGTGGGAAGGCTGGAAAGGGGTTTGTGGATTAGGAGGAGAGGTCAAGTAAAACTAAGGAGAATAGACCCATCGATGCTTAATGCACAGTGGGCCAAGTGAAATGTGCCTGAAGATGAAAGAAGTGTACAGGAGGGTCAGAATCACTCCATGCAGGTGTGTTTTTCTTCTGGAGCAGCTGCTGTGGACCATTGTCAGAATATGAAGCAAGCTGGATTTATGGTCTGACACAGAAGCTTTTACTCTCTGTTAAAATTCCTGCGTTTAGGCAGGGCTAGTTTTTTAACTTTTTATTTATTTCAGGGCTGAGATGAAGTATGAAGCATCTTCTCTCTTCATCTGTGAAGCATCTTTTCTCTTCATCTATGAAGCATCTTCTCTCTTCATCTGTCTGGAAATAAGTGTGCTGTGCTGGTGGGGGCAGCATCTTTTATGTTGCCAGTGAGATTCTGTGAGGGCATCCAGTTTCCTGCACTCACAATAGCCATAGTCAGGCTGTTGTATCAGGAGGAAGCTCACCCCTGTGGAAGCTCAGTGCACTGCTCTCGCCGGGTCTGGCTCGACAAATGAGCCTTAAGAAGGTCCCAAACTGCTTTCTTAGGTATATCCACAGTGACATGTCCGTGAGAACCCACCATGGGCACAGGAGGGCTGTCACAAGCTAGATGCCATCTGCCAGCACTGCACTTGAGCTATTAATGAGCTTCTTGCCATAAGACCTTGCATAGCTTGTCTAGTACTGAGGAAAGCACCTCTGATTTCTGGATGTGGTAGGGTTGGGGTTTTTTGCATCTTTAAACTGGGTTTTGTCTCCCTTGGGTTAAGCATGTGCATTGCCATGGCTGATGTGGCTTCTCAGGAAGCAATACAAGAAGAAATACACTTCACATCCTGATCCTCAGATTGTCCTTTTTTTTTTTACCACACTACAGCTTAGTTAAAATACACCCCACTCCTCCTCTCACCCCACATTCCTGCCACATACCTGGCATTCCTTCATCCTTAATGAGATGGAGTGGGGGATTTCAACTTCCTGGAATTTTGGAGGAATACTAAATGGATTTATCATGAAAAGCCCCATTTAGGGTACAAATCTCCCTGAAAGAGTCCCCATATGGCAAACCTTGCTTTAGCTGGTAATGGTGAACAAAGTGTTTAGGTCCTCATTTAATAGCTATTTTGGAATTTACATACAACATTTTGCAATATATATATATATAACGTAAATGAAATATATACCAATAGCAACCTGGCACAGGGTGCCCAGAGAAGCTGTGGCTGCCCCATCCCTGGCAGTGTTCAAGGCTGGGTTGGACACAGGGGCTTGGAGCAAGCTGCTCTAGTGGAAGGTGTCCCTGCCTGTGGCAGGGGTTGGAACTGGATGAGCTTTAAGGTCCCTTCCAACCCAAACAATTCCATGGTTCATGGATTCTGCTTCAGCCCTGTTGTAAGTATTGCCATTGACGGTTGACCATGTTAGAGCAAACTCCTGGGAGTGCGGATGAAGCAGAAGAGGCTTAGATCCTTGCAAATATAGGTAGGGACACCAGTGGAACTCCTGGGCTGTTGGCACTTGAGATTTTACCAGTCACTACAGTGTGGACACACTCTCCATAGACAAGGCAAGGTTGTTAAGTCAAAATAGTTTTCTTCAGTCTCAGTCATTATTTGACCCTAATAAACACAAAGCTGCCTGGTTGGATCAAAGGTTCTTCTGGCCTTATCCTGGTAGTGGCCTCCAGGAGATGTTGAGGGAAAGGTATAAGATTAGGGGCAATAGTGATCATGTGTCTAAACCAGGAAGAAGACTAAATAATTCCAGCTAGTTAACACTACATACCCAGGAAGGCATGTGAAATGTGAATGTGGTGCTCCTGGAGCCCGTCTTCCTGTGGGGCTTCATCACTATTGCAGGACTCTGTTGTGTTGAAAGGACAAGTTAAGGTAAGGTATCCAAATTACAAGAAGTCCACATTGATGTGGATTTTTCAGTAGCAACACCATGCTGGACTGTGACCATCCCTTCAGAGCGCTGTGCTGTGGATGTTGTGAGTCTGTGATAGCCCCGAGCTGTGCTCCAGGAGAAGGGCTGGGACAGGACTCTTGCATCTGGCCAGGAAGCCCAGCCCTGCCTCCTGCTCTGTGAGAGGGGCTTCACTGCAGCCCCAGGGGCAGGTGCATAGACAGCAGCAGCTCTGGGCCTGTTGTATGACAGCCCCAGGCTGCTTTCATCCAGCTCCATGGTGGCAAATGGCCACGGACTGTCCTTGCTGCTGGGGAAACAATGGAGAGGAAGGCTTTGATTCACCGATGATGGGCACCCTCCTGCTCAGGGGTGGTGCAGATGGAAGGAACTGGGGGCCTGGGCTCCGGTTTTTTTGCTTTTATCCTTTGTTAACTGCTGGTAGCTTCTTGTTGTGAGAACTGCCACGACCTCTTGAGGGTTTGTTTGTGCACGTTGGCTGACATTGTTCCCAGCAGGACTTTGATGCGCAGCCCCGGGGGCGTCCTCTGTTTGGAAACAGGAAGAGTTGAGCCTGGCTGAACACCAGTGCGCTCCAGCCTGGGAGGAAGAAGGGCTGGTGCCCTGCCATGGTGGCAACGTGCAAGGATGTGACTTCCCATCACCTGGGGTAGATGAGTCAGTCACATGCTATTATGGACTGCTGCCAGGCTGATGGCTTGTGCCCTCCTCCCCTCCACATCAGCATCTCGTGCTCAGCGGTTATGGGCGCTGCCAGCGGGTGGAGAAGATGCAAAGAAGAATCTGGCATTTATGGGGATTTGTTGTGTTTTTCTAAGAGAACAGCCAGGAGATTGCAGAGGTTTCTTATGGGATTCAGGCTGCAGAGTTGTACCTGTTAGAGCTGGGAGATGCCCAACATGGGATCTGGGGAGCTTTGCCCAAGCCTCCTGCCCATGGCATTCTGTGGGTTTGCTGGCTGCTCCACCACCGCCTTGTCGGGCTGAATTGAGGAAGGAATGATTCCCAGCTTCTGAGGGCTTCACTTCCCAGTGTGCTGTGAAACTTACATATCCGTACCTTTTGCAATAGATCTTGTTCACAGGAGGCTTTGTTTCTGCCACTCACTGCCCAAATCCTTCTGGGTATTGAAAGCAAACAACTTTAATAATGATTCAGGAATGGAGAGGATAGTTTCTGTTTGCAATACCCCTGAGCCCATTCTCTTAAATGCATTTTAAAAATCACAGTAAATACTGTATTTCACAACACAGCAGATTCCCTGGACAGCAATGACATTTCACAGGAGCTGTAACCCCCCTGAGGATGTTTACCCAGCTCAAAATGCACTTTACAACATTATACTGTCTCCTGGGCTGCACCCCCAGAGCGTGAACAGCAGCTCAGAGAGGGGATCCTGCCCCTCTGCTGTGCTCTGGGGAGACCCCACCTGCAGTCCTGACCCAGCTCTGGGGCAGCAGCGCAAGAGGGCCGTGGAGCTGCTGGAGCGAGTCTAGAGGAGGCCACGAACCTGCTCTAGTGAAAGGCATCCCCGTCCATGGCAGGGGTTAGAACTGGGTGAGCTTTAAAGTCCCTTCCAACCCAACCCATTCTGTGATAATACTGATACCATCTTCAGCCTATCCTGCTATCTTCCATGCTGGCATCTGATATGTATATAAGCACTGGTTGTGCTTCACAGGGATTGGAAATGAGTCTTTAATTGCAGGCTCGTGAGCAATGGAAGGCAGTTGTTACAAGCAGACATCATTTGAGTCACAGGAGCCAGCAGTCATGAACAATTGACTGTCAGGTATCAAAGTACAACCTTACAACTGGGGAAGCAGGGCTCATTGAGAGGGGTTTTATCTCAAACTCTAGGCTTTAGGGAAGGTTTAAGTAGGTGAACACGGTTTCAAGGAGATCTTTAACTCTCAAGTGCCCTTCAATACCTCACTGCACAGGGCAGCAGCAGCAGGACTGAGCTACGCTGCTCCACTGAGCCATGCAGAATGTGGAGCTGGTTCAGATGTGAACATCCCTGTTCTGGGAGAAGCAGATAGAGATAAAACAGCAACAAAATCAAAATATCCCCCAAATCCCACTGTTCTGATCTTGAATCCAAACCAGCGCTCTGGTGTTTCCCCAGGAAACCCCCCCACGTGTTCTGAGAAGCTACACTGACAATTCCCTATTTTAATCCCTCCTGGAAGGGTGTTTCAGCAGCTCCTGGTCCTGAACTGGGGAAGTGTTTTGCTGGAATGCAAACAGGAATTCTCCAGGGTTTTCTGGCTCAGGAAATGGGTCCTCAGACCTGAGCCTGACTTCATGGAGCCATGGATCCCAGCAGTTCCTGCCAGGTTGGTGGAAACCCAGCAGTCGGGTCCTGCCAGAAGGGATGATTCCTATTGCTCCAGCTTTGCAGATTTCATTCCTTGGCATGTTTTTGCTCCACAGGCTCTGTTACGGGATTTTAAGCCAGGCTACCCCTTCCTTTTTAAAGAAGGTACCTTGGCTTAAATCTGGGCAAAACCAACCCCAAACCAAAACTAACTGCCCCTCAGCTCCCCCTTGGGTTTTTTCCATAAGCATCCTAAGGTCTTTCTTGACATAAAACTAAAACTATGTATATTTTGAAAGTGTTTTCATCCCTCAGCTTCTACTTCAAAAATAAAAGGGTTGGAGCTCCCTAAATGTGGCATCATTTTCTTCTGAGATGTGTAATTTAAACATTTTGAAATCTGTGGAGGCCTTTAATGTCTTAATTTCTTAATACTGCTGCCCCAACTGTTTAGATGTATAAGCCACTTGATTACAGTTTTATCTTATATAATGAACCATAATTAATATGATCATGTTTAATTTCTTCCTTATGGATCATAAGATAAAATAATTTCTCCAGAGAAAAGGGAGTTCCCTCAAATAACTGAACAAGAAGAGTTTTTAAATAATTTAGGGCTTGGAAAAAGAAGTTTAAGCCATTGGCTGGGATCAAAGCAGGATATATGGAATGCAAACTGCATTGCTTGTGATGTGGGGAGAGAATCCTAGGGAGCCTTGGTCTGTGCCTGCACCATCCCCCTTTGCCATTGTTGTGGTTTAATCCCAGCTGGCAACTGACCCCCACACAACTGAGCTGATTGTCTCCCCCATGGTGGGATGGGGGGGAGAATGGGAAGGGTAAAAGTGAGGAAACTCATGGAGTGAGATAAAGACAGTTTAAGACAAGAAAACTGGAGAGGGGCTTTGGACAAGGGCCTGGAGGGACAGGACAGGGGAATGGCTTTAACCTGACAGGGGGGAGACTGAGATGAGCTCTTAGGCACAAGTTCTTCCCTGTGAGGGTGCTGAGGCGCTGGCACAGGGTGCCCAGAGAAGCTGTGGCTGCCCCATCCATGGCAGTGTTCAAGGCCACGTTGGACACAGGGGCTTGGAGCAAGCTGTTCTAGTGGAAGGTGTCCCTGCCCGTGGTAGGGGTTGGAGCTGGGTGAGCTTTAAGGTCCCTTCCAACACAAACCAATCTGATTCTGTGATGACAGGTAAAGCAAATGCCATGCACACTTCCCATGGTCAGGCAGGAGTTCAGTCACCAGGACAGCAGGGCTCCATAACACATAAGGGTGACTTGGGAAGGCAAAGGCCATCACTCCCAACATCCCTTCTTCCTTCCTCTCCTCCCCAGCTCTATACACTGAGCATGACCCCATATGGTGTGGGATATCCCTGGGGTCAGTCAGGGTCAGCTGTCCTGTCTGTGTACCCCCAGCTCCTTGTGCCCCCCCAGCCTGCTCGCTGGTGCGGTGGGGTGAGGAGCAGAAAGGGCCTTGGCTCTGTGTGAGCACTGCTTTGCAGTAAGGAACACACCCCTGTGTTATCAACACTGCCTTCAGCACAGATCCAAAACACAGCCCCACAGCAGCTGCTATGAAGAAAACCAGCTCTACCCCAGCTGAAATCAGCACACCTTGCTGCAGACAAGGCACAGTGGGAGCAATGGGAGTTTCCTGAGTGGTTTCTTTCCCTTCTCCCAGCACCATTTCATGAGAAGCACAGAAAAGCCTTTGATTGTCAGAGCTCTCCACAAGACATGCTTCATTTTTCACTGACCTCTCCCATTTTTTGCCTAAGCCCCATTTACTCTCCACTTTGGGAAGCAAAAACTCTGTATAGAAGCAGAAATCTCCCTGCTGTCATGCTCAGCCCCTTGGCTTGCTCTTTTCAGAGGGGCTCATTGCTGGTGCGGGTGGCACCATCTCAGCAGAGGAATGTACAAGTTGGGAGCCTGAGCACACAGAGCCATCCTCACCCACCCCAATGTACTTGCCTGTTGGTGTCGAGCACACCGGTGGCACCATCTAAATGGGAGATGCTCTGGAAAGGTGCATTGGTGCGTCTTTATAATGTGCACTTGCACAGGCCAGGGACATCATCCATAGCAACTTCTCTGCCCATGGGTGAAGTATCCCATGCAGCTGGCAATATTCCCTATCCCTGCAACACCCTGGTATATCCCATGGAGTTCACAATCCCAGTAATGATGTCCCATCTCTTTATCTTCTGAACAGCACACCCTTTGCAATCAAGGCCTTGGCCTGACAACATTTATCTTCTCCTGGAATTCAGTATGAGTAGAGTTACACAGCTAGAACATACTTCATCCATACCCTGATACAATGTGCCATAGCCTTGTCCTCACATCAGTGGTTCATGACTGAGCCCTCAGCCTCCATCCCCAGTTTTTGGGTGCAACACCAATGTGTTTCTGTTTTCTCCTTCTACGCGGTTGGAGATGACACCCACCTCCCACCGCTCTGGGGAAAAAGGCCACTTTGACGCTCAGGTTGTACCTTTGCAGGCGAGCAAAGCATCATCAAGAGGGCCTTGAAGCAGCTCATGCTCGAAAATGTGACCTTCAAATTGTTTGCTTAAACTCCTGAATGCGGGGGGAGGAGAGTGCACTTCCAGCTGTCTGCATGTGGTGCTGGCAGAAGAAATAAGGGCTAATTTCTGGCTGCGGTTGCTCCCTGAGTTGATTCCCCAGGAGCACTTCGGTATTAGGTTTCCCTCCCGGATCCTTGTGACATTATTACCAACAACGGTCACTCAGGTGTGCTGGGAGGGGAGGAAATGCCACGAACAGAGATGTCAATTTCAGCGCTAGCAGGACAAAAGAAAACGAGTGTTTGCTGAGCAGGAAGGGCTCCAGACCCCGGCAGGGGAGGGAGGAGAAGGAAAAGCTGTGAGCCTTTAGAGAGAGAACTATAGAAAATACTTGAGGATACTTTTTAGGGCTTGTTAAAGCAGCAAAGAGCATTCCAGCATTTGTACCTGCTGCCTCACAGGGATTTGGCCTTGGATTCACAACTGTGTAAAGTGTTTTGCAGCCCAGATTTAAGTGGGGGCTAAGTGGATCCAGGGCCATTGTATAGTTGGGGAGAGGAATGTGGTTTTGTGCTCTTGATAGATGTGGAAATTTGCAGCAGGTCAGGTCTGGGCTGGGGGGGATTAAGTCAGAATCAGCTCCCAAAGCTGCCTTAAGGCAAATGGAATTTTTCACAGAAACAGAGGAAGAAAAAGCCCTGTAACTTAACTGCAACTTAATCACCTGCCACTAGTTATGGTGTATGAGCTATTCCCCACCTCCACTCTGCTTTCTAACAGTATTGCAGCCATTACATGGCCCGTTTGACTGGAGCAGTTCTAATCCTTGCAGAATAAAGGTGGTTCTGAGCAGCTCTGGCTGTTCTGGGTGTCCAGTGATCCTCTGGGTTTGAGCTCTTGGTAGTGGGCAGGCAGGAGGTGAGCTCATTGGGATGGGTTTGAGCATGGGGAATATCATAGCATCACAGGATGGTTTGGGCTGGAGGGGACCTTAAAGCTTATCCGGTTCCACACTAATCTGTGGAAGTTGACAGTCCCTCCACTGCGGGGGTGCAGCTCTGTGAGTCCTCACCAAAACTGGCAGGGCCATAAAGGGACGTGCTCACGTCACTGGCACGCTTGACTAAACCTGTTTGTCTCAAATACTCTGTTTTAGCCCAAGCCTTAACATACCTACACTACCAACAGACAGGTCCCCGGTCTCCTGGCACCAAGCGCATGAGAAACAGGCACTGGTTCTCCTCCAGAATAATCCTTCTCAAAAACACTTCATAAAATGAGTGGGTTTAGGGGTCGTGGTTTCGTTAGGCTTGCAGAGCACGGGGGGCAACCAGGTACTGCTTGGGCACCCTTCCCTTTGGGTATGTTTAGTGCCTCGAGTCCCAAGGTCAAGTCCTGCTAACCAGCACCGAGTCCTTACACTATCAACTCTGCTGGGGCTCTGCACAGAGTGTTCCAGAGAGGACTTATTTCAAAAACGGGGCTTTATTCCTTCACCTGTGGGTGGAACTAAAAGCAAGAGCAATTAAATGCTAAGCAGTTACCAAAGTGTGGAGTTCTCATGTGCTTTGCAGTAACTGCACCCGATATCCTTTTATATTTTCATACTGCATCTTCCCTCCTACATTTCTCTCTTCCTGGAACTCGAGTAGTGTGATGGCTCCCTCTCTGTTTCCTTGCTATTGAGCCAACACCTCAAACTCTTTCAGACTGAAATGGGCATTTATGTTCCAGCTGTTTATGTAATGTAAGCGGCAAAGGCTTGGGTTTGATAAGTTCATCTGCAGTGGTGTGAGTTTTCACCCGTACCGGCACATTTGTATCGGCTCTGCTCGACGGTAACTGTTCAACTAACTGTTACTATGGAACAAGCAGCAATAGTGAATAGCAATGGCAAAGTGCCCTGCAGGGGGAAGGGGGCATGGGATGTTGGTAAAAACTGGGAATGAAGTCCTCTGTGGTCTGCCTGGTCAGACAGCAAACCTTTTATCTGGAACTAGGATGTAACAGTTTTTTTTCTTAGGAAATGGAGGAGTATGTGAACAAAACTCACCTGTGAAACAGCATCATCTTGGTCCTAGCTCCTTTTTTCTCTTAGTATATATTTTTCCTCTAAGTTTATCCTTGTGTCAAAACAAGGATAAAGATAAACTGTAGGAGAGTCATGTCCGTTATCAGGCTGGCTGCTGCCGCCACACTTAATAAGCACTTGAGCTCCCAGAACAGGAAACTCACAATTAATAGTGATTAGAAATGGTTTTTTTCATTGTAAATATGCTAGCACAGTGTACATTGTCATCAGCGCTTCTCTGGTTACAGCTGTCATCTTCAATCTTGTCTACTCATTGGATCTCAATGGGAAGATGGTCTTTCATTTATTCCCTATCATTAACAAAGCTGGTTAACTGGAATGCATATGAAGAATCTTGGCCTGCAACAGATGTAGAGCCATTCCTGGACTGAATGCTGAACACATTAAGTAAGGAGAAAACATTCATCTGCTCTGTCAAAAGCTCAGTAAAAGTGGGAACAGTCTGGGATGCTGCAAAATAAAGCTCAAGTTTGTGGTAGGAGTGACTGTGCATTCCCCCAGCTGTTTATACACAGGGCTTGTTCTGAGTGTGTTCTGCTCTATTTGTTGTCTTGCTACACCATTAAACCAGGTCTCAACAGCCTCAGGGGAAAAAAGAAATCCCAATGTTATGTGAGTTGTGTAATAATGAATATGCAATTAAGGCCAGACACCTTAACCTTGAGTCTGCATTTCTCATGTCAGGTAACTTTGATAAAGGGCTGAGCTGCTCATGACTCCTGATGTTTCTGTTAGTGTTGCTTAGTTCCCACTGTTCCTAATTGCTGATTATTTGAATGTTCACTTATGGATTTAAAGAGGAAAGGCATTTTATCCTCATTTGTAACTGGACATGTGTGATGGGAAGGACTCTGATACTGCTGACAACATAACCCTGCTGACAACATAATCCTGGTTACCTGAGTGCTGCTGCCGCAGTCTCTTGCATCTGTACAGTAACATCACTGTGAGGGCATCTGACACTGAGGCTGGCCTTTTTAGGGAGGACAAAGTCCTAAACATGAAATGTCTGGGTTTAAATCCCTATAACCCAGTCCCTTATTCCCACAGCTCTATGTCTGAGCTGTAGCTGTCCTTGTGTGTAGCTGCTCAGCCCTGGGTCCAACCCTGCTAAAACTAATGGGAAGGAGTTCCAGTAACTGCAGAAACTAGATCTGGCCCTGAAAGGTGGACAAAGGCTTCTAACACTCCTGCTCCTGGTGAGTCTTTCATGCCTTCAGCTATCAAATGTGTACTGTGCTGAGCAGTATCATTAAAGATGCATGAGCTGTCAGTGTCTCCATTTCCTGACAGGGCAGGCACTGTTCTGCCAAGGGCTCTGAGCAGCAGTTCCAACATTAACAGTCTCCTTGTGCTCTTTCACTTCCCCGACAGTCAAGACCTGATGAACTTGGAGAATCTCTGAAGTCAGACCTTCCAGGTATAGCTGTCTGGTTCACTGATGGGAGGACTTGGAGTCAAGGAGGGGTGATGCTGGACATGGGCTGCTCATTCGGGTACTGGTCCAAGGAACCGACAGTGTGTGGTCACCCTCAGGAGAGGAGC
Source organism: Myiopsitta monachus (assembly GCA_017639245.1). Classification (NCBI taxonomy): domain Eukaryota; kingdom Metazoa; phylum Chordata; class Aves; order Psittaciformes; family Psittacidae; genus Myiopsitta; species Myiopsitta monachus. The sequence goes on from CM029928.1 coordinate 25,408,805, forward strand.
AGGACCTGCGGCCATGGGAACAGATGGAGAGAAACTCCTCATGAATAAACTCATCTGGAAAATGGAAGACGAAGCTCCTCAGGCAGCAGAACTGGGGTCTGACCAGGCTTCAAGATGTGGCAGGGCTGGTTCAACCCAAGGGTTGTGTGATGCAAGCATCAGACCAAACCAGCGGCTTGGGGCTGGGATTCAGGAAACCTGTTTCCAGGTTTTTTGTACCAAAGGGCTCTGAGGCCAAGTTTCTGTCTGAGATTGGATTAAAAACTACACTAAACTGTTGTGTATCTAAACAGAAATGCCAGGTGCACCGTTAAACACTTCAGCTCATCAAATCCCTGAATGCCACAGAGGATTGTTTGGCTAAATACCCTGTGTACTTAGTGTAAGTCAGATTATTGTACAATATTTGCTTAAACTGGGGAGAAAGCTCTCCGATGATGATCAATCACCGATGAGTTTCAAGTGGAGTGCAACAGAAGATATTTTAATTAACTGCCAATCAATGGCTGTCCAACAGAAGGCAGAAGGTCCTTTAATGGGATCAGAGTGTGATAGTGGGTAGAAAATGTCATGTTTCTCCCTTGGTAGTGCTCTGACTTTCCCTCTAATGGCCACAGGCTTCTGAAAAACTGGCATTTGCCTTGAAAATCAGTGGTAGTTTTTGTATTTACCACATGTTCCTGCGATCTGGGCCTATTTTGTTGGGTCTGGACTATTTCCACACATTCACTTTTTTTAATGGGTTGAAGACACCAGAGGCCAGAGAAACATGTCGCTGTGCGGGTGTTTCTTAGTGTGCAGGAGACCCCATTTTGCAGCTGTACCAGACTTGCCAGCACAGCTCCACTCCGGGTTTCTGTGCAGGTCTCTGCCCCAGCCTGGACAGCAGGAGCATGGCAAGCATTTCCTGGATTTGTCTCAGCTTTGTGAAATATAATGTGAAGGAAACCCCTGTTCTGCAAGTGGATTATGGGCTGGCAGTGTTCAAGGCCAGGTTGGACAGGGGCTTGGAGCAACCTGCTCTCGTAGAAGGGGTCCGTGCCCATGGCAGGAGGTTGGAACTGGAAGAGCGTTAAGGTCTCTTCCAACATAAACCAGGCTGGGATTCTGTGACTTCTTCCAGGCCAGAAATTGAGAAATTCAAGGACACTATCAGAAGTGATGGCTTATTTCAGTCAAAAGAAGAAAGTGGATGTGACTGCAAATGAAATAGCATCATCTTATCTAAAAGCTAAACAATTCTTTAGTCCAGGGCTGAGATTCTTTTATGATCCTCTTACTTTGCCTAATGTGATCTTTTCCTAAAAGCCTTCAGCACTGACCCAAGGACTGGCCATAAATGCCCATTTTCAGGTAGCCAGAGGGTCTCGCTTCTGATTCAAAGTCCTCTTGGAGGCTGTTTTTTTGAGGGTGCCCTCTTCTTGAGTTGCTGCCACTTCTAAACTCACTAAGACAGCATCTGTTGGTATGTTAGTGCAAGGAGCTTGTGCAGTACCAGAAGCATGCCGTGCTTTTGTGTTTTGACTGCAAGTTGCATGCATATCTCAGAACATCTCAAAGCTTCCCACAGGCACAAAGGTGTTGAGTTAAAGCGGCTTACTTCTGACCTGCAACATTTGCAGCCAGATGCAAAGTTTGCACCTTGAGACAATCTTTCTAATGGATATCCCCAACCTGCTGCAAGGAAGGTGAGCACCAGGCACTCGCTGCCGCCTGAGGGCTGGAGGAAAGAAACATGATGCAGAGCTGTGATTACAGACATGATTTTCAGCCCCCAAACTGCAGGCAGAAGGAAATGCTGTGCTGTTGAGAGGCTCTTCCCCCAGAGCCTGTGGAGGTTTCTCTGTGGGAGCCGTGGCAGGGGACCTGAAGCACTGCAGAAAATGGAGGGATTAATTTTGTGATTAAAGCCCTTGTTACTGAAGGTGCTGCTGCTGCTCCGGTGGGCTCTGAACTGCTGCACTGTATGAGGAGCTGGGAGAAGGAAAACGCCACCAAAGCAATCCTTCCTCCAGAGGAGGAAAGGCCTCCTTTCCTGCAGGCCTTTGTGCCTCCAGGAAAGAGGAGAAAGGAATAGTAGCCTTTGGTAAGGGTAAGCTGAGCAAATAGTGGGTGTTGATCAATCAATCTTTTTTCTTTTGCTTTATTTACAAGGTACAAACTGCCTCTGGCACCACCCCCAGTCTCGCTCGATCTTTTGTGGTGGTGAGGATACACTTTGATAACTTGTTGGAGTGTTGGGAAGTCATTGTGCCAGCTTAGTGCCTCCTGCCCCGTTTGGTGTAGCCCTTCCTAGCTCAGATGGAGTAACAGTCCCCAAGGCCAAGGCCCCTCCTGCCAACACTTGCAAAGTTGTTTTTTTGCTAGCTCAGTGCTCAAGAATGAGATGAGTTACTATTGACTTCTCTTGCTGCAGCACTTTGCTGGCCTGCTGATTGGAGCCAGATGTGTTGTACCCTCTCTCTTTGCCTCCTAGTTTATTCTTCATCTAATCTTTGATTTCCTTTCATGGCCTTCTATTGAAGTGAAGCTCCCAGATACACCCCTCATCTCTTTTAGTCCCATACTTCTGCTGCTGCTTTCAGCTTTCCCTTGGTATCCTCCTGCGTCCTTTTCTCTCTTACTGGTTTCCTTCGTCTAATTTTCTTTTTTCATTCAGGCCCTGGTTGCTCCATGTGCCCTTCTGTAAGATGTCTGAGAGCCTTTCCGTATCTTCAGCACTTTCCAAGACCTTGTATCTGTTGTTTGTTCCCTTGTTTGCTTTTTTACAGAGAATAACCAATGTCAGTGTCCTGACTCATGTACCTGCCTGTAGATCGTGTTTCACCACTGGCACCCCTTGGTTTGAGCATAATTTCCTTTTCCTGTCCCCTGTTGCTTCCTTCTCACCAGCCCACAATCCACAGCTGAATTATTCCTGCCACCACTCCACAATTCCCCTTGTGCTGCACTGCTCATTTCCTCCTGCTATCTCTGTTTGAAACCTCTTGCCCTCATCATTAAGACTGTAAGATTAACACTTCCTTCTGTTTTCCCATCTCCTGCACCCTCCTGGTATTTCTAAGCCTCCCCTGCCCATTTGACTTTACCTCCCGCACTGGGCAAGCCCCAGTGCTCAAAGCAGCCCATGTTCACCAGCTGCGACCAACTTCTGCCTTCACTTCTCGTGTCATGGTTTGCTGCTTCTTATCCCAAGCCCTTAATGTGCTGCCAGATGTTGCCCATGAACACTGCCCAGCTGTGCTCTGCTATTGCATAGGACACCAGAGGCTGAGTTGATCTTCTGCTTTGCAGAGGCTCATGCTCGTTTGCAGTAGGTTTAAGTATGGATATGGTCTATTTCCTTACCATCCACATTGCCTCTTAGTGATGGTAACTCTTAGCTGGGGTAAAATACATTGGGAGACCTTGACAGATCAAGAAAAGAAAACTTTGCAGTGGAATAAAGCTTGCAGAGACAGAAGCGCAAATTAAGGAAACGAGAGGGGAAATGTGGCAGCAGCTTCAGCCCATGCATGGCACTGCTCTCACAGCTCCTCCTGCAGCACTTGGCTCCCCTGCAGCCTGCCCACGCTCAACCCTGTCTGTTTTGACAAGCTGCCGCCATGTGAGTGACAGGCACATGCTCTGCAGAACAAGGACATGAATTTTACTGTCCCCCCCCTTCTACATTCTTAAGATCCCAGCACAGCCCAAGACTGGCAGCTCTTTGTGCATCCGAGCTACAGGGTCTGCTGAGCGCCCTTCAGTCACAGTGATTTTAATCCAGAAGGCACAATTTGGTGGCCAGCATCTAGTGTGACCTCTGAGTAACTTATGTTTTACAAGTGCACAAGAGAAGAAACCTGTTCTTGGGCCTGGGTGAAATCTCTCCAGCAAATAGTGAACTTGCTAAAGAAAAGAATTTGGAGGACCAAAACTACCTGTGAAATTGGACTGAGCACTGGGTAAGGAAGGAGTTGCTAGGAACTGTGTCTCTGAAAATGCTGGATGTTTAGTAGTGCTCTTTATGAAACTCTACTTTTGAAATACCTTTTTTCTTAACCTGGATCTCTAATCTTTTAAATTTGTACCCAAAAAAAAGAAAAAAAATGAACAAAGAATCTTGACTGTATTAGAGAACAATAAATTGTATTTCTACTCAAGCTTCAAAGCTTTGTGTTGGCAACAGAAGCAAGAACTTTGATTTACCAGCAAAGCCGAGGGTGCTGCAGATGCCTGCAGGCACTCTGACATGTGCACCCCTCCCTCTGCCCTGGATCTCCACCTTCTCCATTCCTGAGCTCTGGTCACCACAAGAGCCTGATTATATGGTAGCTGTTACTTATCTTCCCAATCACAATTCTCCTACCCAGATTTGAATAGCAAACAAGTTGGTTTTGGTGTTTGTTTTGATCCTCTAGCTGTTCAGATGCATTTCAGGTCTTTGCATTGACTCACAGGTTTGGAGTAGAGCCAGCCTGTGTGTCTGCCCCAGCATTACCATACATGCCTCAGAAAGCAGGTGTGCTTACAACGCATTTTACGTAAACAGACAACTGAAACAGGGACTTCAGAGACTGGTCCAGCATTGCTCAGCTCTCCAGTGCCCTGGGCTGCGGCTCTAGCTGCCAGACTTGGGCTTTGGAAACCCGCCTCTGCCCTGTGCAGCCCACGGCTGCCAAGGTCTCTGGCTGGTAAGGATCTAAGTCTTGTCTCAGATCTAGAGAGGAGACTGAGATGAGCTCTTAGGCAGAAGCTCTTCCCTCTGAGGGTGCTGAGGCGCTGGCACAGGGTGCCCAGAGAAGCTGTGGCTGCCCCATCGCTGGCAGTGTTCAAGGCCAGGTTGGACACAGGGGCTTGGAGCAAGCTGCTCTAGTGGAAGGTGTCCCTGCCCACGGCAGGGGTTGGAGCTGGATGAGCTTTAAGATCCCTTCCAACCCAAAACAGTCTGGGATTCTATAATCTGTAACTAAACTGTAACTTGGATAAAAATTCCTCCTCTCATCCCATTCTGCACCTATACTCTGCGAATCCAGTGAAGAGGAGGACATGGATGTTCTCATCAGCTTTGTTTTCCAGGTTTTTGCATGTACAAATACAGCAATAAAACAAGCTTGTACGCAATAAGACATGTCTCCCTGTGTCACTTGGTGACTCTTAAAACATGGTTCTGCCATGTTGCATCAGTAATAAATGAATCCTGGCAGAGCTCCCAGACACTCCTTGGAGAAAACTCCCACCTTCAGCAGACTTTCATGCTCTGGATGCTCTCTCACACTTCTGTACAATTAGTTGCAAAGTCCAGATTTATTACCCATAAACATTTCCCCTGATGTTGTCTTGTTCAAAGGAGCAAGTTGCATTTCAAACCAAAAGGCATTCCTTGAGCAAGAATGTTTGAATGAAACCTTGCAGCTGGATGGTCAGAACTGTCTCCCTGCTGATCTGTTAGGTCTGGGTGGAGGCCCTTTCTCGAGGAGGAATAGGGCCAGTGGTGATTAATCCTCCAAACCTCCTGAAACCTATTTCACCCTGGAAAAGGCAGCCAGTCCCGGACACACGACCTGACAGCAGCATCAGGAATTCTCTCTGCACAGCTCCCAGCCCGCATAGGGTGAGCATGAGCTCCCAGTGCCGCTCCCTGACCCAGGAGGCTTCCTGGCTTCCCTCCCAGCTCTGGAGACAGGTTTGGCTCCTGGCAAAGACTCTTATCTGCCTCTCTTTGTCCATCTATAAAATGGGCATGAGGCATCCTTCAGGAATGGTGTTTTTTGCCAGTCTCATTCACTGTGCTCCAGCAGCCTGACGTGAAGGTTACATTGGTTACATGCATTGGGGGTGGCTTTTAGTTTCTCCTCAAAAGCGCTCTAGGACTTCATCCTTAGCATCGATTCACTCTGTGGCACACAGGAGCCTGCTGCTGTGCTTGGCTACACTGAACCAAGGGCAAAACAGTTTCTAACCCAGATCCCCCCCAGCCCTTCCACTGTCAGTGCCGGCAGCAGCATTCCACAGATTGTGCTCTGCCAGCAGTCAGGGCAAGTCTCAGCTACAGCCACTCGGCAGCCGCAGGAGGGCCGAGGTGCGATGGCTGCCTTGCACCAAAGCTTGGGGACCTTTCTTTAATATTTGTTTATGTATGGAACCATCATGGAATGCCAGAGTGGTTCGGGGGAAGGGACCTTAAAGCTCCTCCAGCTCCAGCCCCTGCCACGGGCAGGGACACCTTCCACTAGAGCAGGGTGCTCCAAGCCCCTGTGTCCAACCTGGCCTTGAACACTGCCAGGGATGGGGCAGCCGCAGCTTCTGCCCCCGCAACCCCAACGAGCCCGAGCCCGAGCCCGAGCCGGAGCCCGAGCCCGAGCCAGCCAGCCCAGCCCAGCCCAGCCCAGCCCAGCCCAGCCCGCACCCCCTGGGCTGCCGCTCCCCGCCCCGCGCCTCAGCCACCTGCGGGCCCCGCGGCCCCTCCACGGCCCCGCCTCGGGGCGGAGCTGCGGCCGGAGCCGTAGCCGGGCGGGGGCCGGGGCTGCGCGGCGCCGTTGGCTGCCGCCTGCCGCGCCGGGCCCGCTGCGCCGCAGGGAGCTGCTGCGGGTGAGCGCGGGGCCGGGTGGCGGCGGAGCTGCGCGGGCCTGGTCCGGTGCGGTGCGGTCCGGTCCGCGGGGGGCAGCGGCCGAGCGGGATGCGGTGGGCGCGGTGCGGGGCCTCCCCGCGCTCCTTCCCCCGGCGCAGGGAGGGGTCCCCCTGTCCCCCCGTTCGGGTGTGTCCCCGGTCCGTGCTCCGCGGGGTCCCCGCCGCGGCCTGGGCAGCGGCTGCGGTCGCGCCGCGGAGTTGGGGTAACTGCAGCCCTGCGCGGTCCTGCCCCGGGCTGGCCGGAGCCGCCTCGCTGGGGTCCCCGGCAGAGCCTCGGTACCTGTGGGCAGCCGTACCGCGGAGCAGCTCGCGGTGAGGACGTGAGTACCCCTCGAAGCGGTTTTTGTTCCATGGGAGTGTTTCGCTGGTGTTGGGGTACGTGTTTGTACCGAGGGTCATTCTGCAGAACCCAAGACGTCAATTTCTTGTTCGTGGATAGATTTTGCTTATTGCCTCTGGAAACCCTCTCCCTTTTGGCATGGTTTGGGTGTGGAAGAAACACACTGGAGGTAGCAGAAATGCAAGCAACCATAATTCCTGAAATGGCATCAGGGTTGCAATTGCTGGTTTCTGTGGGAGATGAAGGTCTTTCTTGGAGAGGGTCACATTCAGATACAGGCAGATCAGACAAACTTTACCCTGAACTTCAGCCCCTTCTCAAGCTCCAGGGCTGAGGTGGCAGTGCTGCCAGAAATGCTTTTGGTTGACTTCACAAGCCAACAAGTTCACGGTTAGATCTTTGCTTACTTATTCTGAGAAGATCTTTTCTGCATTGTGATAACCACTCGAGGAGCAGGATGGAGGATGCTTCAAGCTGCAATAGCGTCACAGAAAAAGTGGCTTTCACAAACGTCTGGGGAAAGCAGAGGGTTCGCAAACCAGGACAAAATCCTGAATGAACCCTGAGCCCTCCTAACAAACCTGCAGGAAGCCTCGGGCTTCTGCCTGCCCTGCCTTCACCTTGACCCTGAGCCCTGCCACCACTGCTCTGTGCATTTTCCGAGGTGGAAGGGTTATGGCTGCGAGCAGAGGCTAGTTTTCTGGCTGGAACTGAACCAAGTCTGGAAAGGGGTTGTGTTTATTGTGAAAGATGTAATGTATTAAATTAATTCTGCAGAATATGATTTATGGTTTCCATTCCTTTTTTAACCTCTACACTAAGGGTTGGACCGATGGGTGATATTGAAGATACACTTATTACAGTATTTTTGTGGTTTTTACTTCATGTCCTGAGATGTCTCATGAGGTTGAAAAAAGCCCAAAAAAGGCAAAGCAGTTTGTTTTCCTTCTGATTGGAAAATGTGCGTATCTCATGAGAAAAATCAGGTTTAAAGTGTTGAACATCAGATATCTGTGGTGGATGGGATGAAATGCTGAGATACTGCGTCGTCCTCCTGCCATCAACACCACGTGTCTGTGCTGCCCATTCCTAACAATGTCTTGTTGTTGAGTCTGTTGTTGCATGAAAAATGACTCTGTGTGTGTTGCTGGTACCAATTGTACGAGCTCCTTGGTGCTTCTGCAGCCACTTTGTTGGAACCTCATTTCCCTTGGTTTAATAATTTATAAATTGCCTGTTGCCTCTAGGCATGTTTCATCCAGTAAGAAGAAAAGCATCACCAGTGTTTACTGGTTACAGAGCCTGAGACTGACAAATAATGAAGCTTTTTGTGGCTGAGGGGATGTCTGAATTTTATCTTACATAAAAGGGAAAATACAGGGTTTGGGTTAAGTCTTCTGGGGATGTTGCTCCTTTCTTATCCCTAGTCTTAAAAAGGTCTCTTGCTCACTGGTGGCAAAGTGTGACCTTCCTTAAGGTGGTTTTGGGTCTGCTTCTCCTTTTTACTTTTACCTATGTCTGAATTCAAGTTTGGGAGATCTTGGGTATTTAATGATTGTAAAGTGAGATAGCAAAATCAGGTCCTACCTCTCCACAGGCTTAGTTTCGTTGGCATGAAAGAAGTCAGTCTCTTCTTGGGCAATACACTGCACTCTCAAGTCCTCTGCCAGATGCTTATGAACCATTATCATTAACTGCATTTCGAATCACTCATAGAGCTGGAGGGAGAAAGTTGGCTTGCAGTTCATCTTGTCTCCTTTGAAACTGCTAGGTGATGATTCAGTGACCTTAGTGGGCAAATTATATCACCAGGTAATTTGCCTAAGAAGAAAAACTTGCCTGATATCAAACAAACTGGCTGCTGCTCTTCATTCTGAAACCTTTTGCTGCCCCAAGTGATACCTCCAGTTTCAGACACTTAGGGTTTTTTTCTTGTGGCACTGGAAAGGGGACATACTAAAATCAGTCATATTTGTGCATGGTATTCACTCCACCTCCATCGGGTTTTGAAGATATTGTCCCTGAAAGTATAAAAATCATAAAATCTTGTAATCTCAGACTGTTTTGGGTTGGAAGGGACCTTAAAGCTCATCCAGCTCCAACTCCTGCCGCGGGCACGGACACGTTCCACTACAGCAGCTTGCTCCAAGCCCCTGTGTCCAACCTGGCCTTGAACACTGCCAGGGATGCGGCAGCCACAGCTTCTCTGGGCATCCTGTGCCAGCGCCTCAGCACCCTCACAGGAAAGAGCTTCTGACTAAGAGCTTATCTCAGTCTCCCCTCTGGCAGGTTAAAGCCATTCCCCTGTCCTGTCCCTACAGGCCCTATCCAAAGCCCCTCTCCAGGTTTCCTGCAGCCCTTTTAGGCACTGGAGCTGCTCTGAGGTCTCCCCTTCAGGAGCCTTCTCTTGTGCAGGCTGCCCCAGCCCAGCTCTCTCAGCCTGGCTCCAGAGCAGAGCTGATCCAGCCCTCACAGCATCTCTGTGGCCTCCTCTGTGGACTCACTCCAACAGCTCCACATCCCTCTTGTGCTGCTGCCCCAGAGCTGGGTCAGGACTGCAGTGGGGGTCTCCCCAGAGCGCAGCAGAGGGGGGAGATCTTAAAAATCTTAACATTTCAAGCTTGCCCTCCTCTGTGGATAACCCTCTCCTCCTCCTCAGGATGTGAAACTGCTCACTGGGGTGTAATGATTTTGAAGGAATTGGCTCTGCCAGAGATCCCGGCAGAGCTGAATTTAAGAAGGAGGCTGAAGTGTGGTTCAGGGGCCCCACTCATCACCTTGCCATCCCCATCCGTGCTTCAGCAAAGCCCTGTTCCGGAGTGATGTGCCTCCTCAGATGTGCCTGGCAGCTTGTGGCTGGGTGCTGGGAACGTGGGTCAGGATTAGCCCCAGCGTGGGCAGCCAGAGCTGCTAAGCGGCTGGCTGGGGTGGGCAGCGCAGGACGGGGTGCACCGTGCCCATGGCCAGCCCAGCCACGCTGCCTGTTTGCTGTGGAAAGCGTTGGGGCTGGTGGCTTCCTGGCAAGGAGGGCTGTACTGGCAGGCAGGTGCTGATGTAGAAGCATGCAGGCACAGCTCACTCAGCAATCTTTGCTGGAAGAGCTGCAGGAGTGAGTGGGGATGTGTGAAAGGGGTCAGCTGGCGGCTCCCTGCAAGGCTGTTAGTCAGGTTACACCACCTCCCGGGACGGCCCTGCCAGCTGGCTCATCTGTTAGGGAAGTTTAAAGAGGCTTATCGCAATCTTACTAAAAATCTGTCGTCTTCTATTAATCTCCTTGTCTCTCCTCATCTCCTCTCCACGTGCTCCCTTGCTCATTCATCTCAACAGCACCGTTCTGCCTGTGTTGCTGCTGGCTGGCACCAGCTGTGTCACTTGTCCAAGTCTTGGTTTAGGGCATGTTGTTTTGTGGACTGTCATTTCTTGCTGTCCAACATTGGTTTTCTTTATATATATGTATCTATTCTAAATTTTAAATTATTTTTCTTTGAAGGTGACACTCAAGCTGCTCCAGGGGAGGTTTACCCTGGATATTCAGAGCAATTCCTTCCCAAAGGGTGTTCAGGCATTGGAGCCGGCTGCCCAGGGCAGTGCTGGAGCCACTGTCCTTGCAACTCTTCACACACAGTGGAGACGAGGCCCTCAGTGCCATGGGTTAGTGGTGGCCTTGGCAGTGCTGGGAAACGATTGGACTTGGTCATCTTACAGGTATTTTCCAATCTGGTTGATTCTAGGACTCCTGAAAGGATGGCAGAGCCTGGGTGCTTTGCTGGCTGGGGTGGAGGTGCAGGTGCAGGAGAATCCCAGTACCCAGGAGCAGACTGCAGCTCTGAGCAAGCCAAAGCCCACTGCTCTGCCAGGTCCTGCTCGGCAGCGGGTGTAGCGTGGGGCACAGTTCACCTCGCTGCTGGCAGCAGCTTGAGGGACTGGTGATTGTGGATGTGAATCACAGGCTGCTGGCACTTTCCCCAGGCAGTCAGGACAGTTCCCACTTCGGGGGGCAGTCCTGCACTTGGATTGGGCAAAGAGCGAGGATGAAGGGCAGTGGGAGAAACTGGTGAACTCTGGGAGGTGCGAGGAATGAACAGTCCACCCGGGTCTCATGGCAAAGTGGGAAAGGGTTTGTCAGTTTGAACTGGTGATACTGCACTGAGTCTGAACTTGTCGGCACCCCTCAGCACCTCTGTGACCTGGTGTTACTTTCAGAGTAATGCCATTTTTCCTAATGGACCTTTTCCTTGCAGGTCTTCCAGACGTGTGTCAGTACTGGTGGTTAACAGCCACATAGGCACCAAGGGAAAGAAGAGAGTAGCTTGGGGAAGGCTGAGCCTTAATACCCGACAAAGCAAACAGGTGGTGTATCGTTTCACCTGGATTAGCTGAGCTGTGAGATCTGTGGCTCTAGAAGCCGGGGCAGGGAATGCCAAACCTTTGGCAAAGGTGTCTTGGCTATCCCTGCTTCCAGAGACAGCATCCACACGCTGACAGGAGCTACCAGTGCTACTGGGAGCCACCTCTCTGCCTCTCTCCTCGACTTTACCAGGGATGCTTTTTCTCCTGCACAACATGTTTGCTCCCCGTGTATGTTGCTGGCTGGCAGGGAAAGAGATCCGTGGTTTTTTTCCAGGATAGTCAGCTGATTTCATCCCGGGGGAAGTAGTTGAAAAGCAGGAGACAGTTCCTGCTCCTTAGCCTTCCATGATTCCAGCAGGAGAAGGCTAAAGGAGAAGTGCAGTTGCCGGGTACTTCTCTGTGTTTGCATTTGAAAGAGCTTTGATAGTCTGTGATTAATGAGGCTAAAGGGAAGCTTGATAAATGTTAAATTCAAATGAACCTCAAACAAAAATGGCTTTATAAGAAGGCATTTGGTTGGCGCAAAGTGCAGCTCCCGGGTTTCAGGTAGGGCTGTTTACAGCTGTCATGTTGCATGGGCTGTCCCCCCACCGAGGTGTGTCTCCGTGTGCCTGCTGCAGGAAGAGCTGCTGTGCAGCAGGTCCTGCCCAAGCCGTGTCCATGCAAACCCTCCTGCAGGTGGTTGTTTCTCTCTTGGGTTAACCTAATATGTTTCCAGATTGGACTGTCTGCATCCTGCGGCCCCCATGTCCCCATATCCAGGCTCTAATTAAGGATGCTCTCAAAGCAGCAGGCCAGCTGCCAGGGCCTTGCAGATGAGAACCATTGGCCTAATCTATTTTTCAAGAGAGTTAAACTAGGAAAAGGTACTGCCATTCTAGAATAAGAAGTTACCTGGGGAGTTAACCCAGAATAGTTGTTCTGCTTTGAATTCGCACCCTATCTCACTTCAAAATAACTTTCCCTATATGCAAGCTCTGTAAGCACAGAATACGGGGCATGACTTAAGCAAGATCAGCCAGCAGAGGCAGGAAAAATCTTCCTTTTCATGAGGTGTTCTCTGCATTGCCTCCTGGCAGTCCACACATGCTCCTTGACATTGGCACCCTTTTCTGTAGGAAATCTGCCCTGTTTCTTGCTCCATCCCCTGGAGAGATCTGCACTCCTGTCCCACCCCCACGTCTCTGGTTTGCTCTAACACCCTGACTGGAGCTTCCCACAGCCACCTCTGCTCTTCTCCTCTGTCTGGCTTCTGTGCTGGTCCTGCACAGTGGCATGAGCATCCTGGGTGCTCATCTCCTCTGAGGACCATGGCAGCGTTGCACAAAGATCTTTCTTAGGCTGGATGGGACCTTATCCCCTTTCTCGGTGAGCCAGTGTGAGCGCTGGGTAAGAGACAGCATCAGGTGCCTTCATGTAAGCTGGGGCAAATGACCTGAGCTGGGCACAGGTAGCAGCTCTAGGTGATGTGCTGCTCTCGTCCTGCCTGGGCTGGGAGGAGGAGGGGGATGTTTGCACAGTGTTTTGGGTTGTGCTGAGGCACTCTGCTGTTACACTGCTCCTTTGGATTTGACAAGCTCAAGTTCAATGTATATAATTTTAACATCTCATGATTCTTTAGGGGCTGACTCATTTTTTTTTTTGGCCTGAATGAATCATAGCTCTTGAACTCCATTGCTAAATTCATTATGCAGCAATTACAGGGTTGGAAATGCCACCTTAAGTGCACACAAACAAGCTGGCAGCAATTTTCTCCTCCTTTTCTCTTGCCCCGTGTTGCCAAGAGACCTTCCTTGTGAGTTTGCTCATCAGCTCTTGCCTCTGCTGTGTAGCTGAGGGGCTTCTTGGCCACATCTCGATGCTTTGCCCTTGAGCTGGAAGGTGCAGGAGTTGCAGGGTGGGTATTTCTGGAAGGGAAGAAAGGGGACAGCCTAGGAGGGAAGGCTGGAAATGAGTAACTTCACTCATCTATGCCAGTTCCCTTAATTTTGTCCCAGCTGCTCCATGGCCATTATGGTGTAGTCATGGCATCTCTAATGATCCGTATGGGAAAACCCCAAGTATGAGGCATTGCTCTAAGGTTGCAATGCTGGATGTTGGCAGCACTTCACAAGCACAAATTCTGCTGCAAGTGCTCAGCAGCTCAAAGGTCAAATACCCATCAGAGGATAAAGACCAAAGAAGGTGTGAGCCCCATGCTGGCTGTGAAGTGTCTGCTAATACGCACCATTGTTTTCTCTGCTTTAAGGTGCTAAGCCTAGATTTGGGAATTTGTGTAGGACTTGGCTTTTTATGAGTGAGGTCTTGAGCAGGAGCTCATCTGGTGTGTCAAATTGAAATAGGCTTTGTACTGGGTAGGCTTTGCTTGCTGACTTCCTTAACCCACCAGAGCAGCTGGTGGAGCTGTGCTGTAGATCTGATATACAGAAGGGCCATCTCCACCATCTGCAGGCTCAGATCAGATCTCTGCCGTTTAAGATGCCCCTGCTACCTGAATTACATTTTCACTGCCAGAGCACTGATTACTCTGCCATCCAAATGAAACTGCTTCTTGGAACAAATACTCAGCTGAGGTACATCCCAAGTGGCAGGGTGTGTACCTGTGCTCAGGATGCCCTCCAGGAAGTCTTACTTAAGAGCAGCCATTCTTCCCAGCTGAGTTCTGGCTCTTAAGTCTCTGTTTCTTTGGGAACAGTCTCTGCCCTGAGCAGGTCTGGCTGTCTGCGCATCCAGCATGGCTGCATATTAAGACAGCAGAGAAGGATGGCTGAACCTTGTGCTCATGGGTCATGAGGCTCTCTTTGGTTCTTCTTGGCCTGTGGCAGCAAAGCCCTAGTGCTTGTAATCCCAGAAATGGCAGAAGCAAAGTAAGATCTAGACTGATGAGAAGGAGAGCGGTACCAGCAATTCTGGTACCATGGTCATAGTGAAGTTAGATTACATCATCCAAAATCATCTTTTCAAACTAAGAAGTGGTAAATATTTGAAACTGATTTTCACAGCAACTGTATTGTCAGAGCAGCAAGTCAAGGCAGTGTACTGTCTCTGACTGTGGTCAAGAGTAGATACAGAAAACACAGTAAGTAGGGCATGTATGGTGACGTGCAGGTTGATAACTGTGCCTAAAAATAAGGTACTTTAGAAACACAAAATCTGCCTCACCAGCAAGGCAGTGGCAAGGTGCTCCAAGTGTCTAAGACTGAAATTGGTGATGTTGGCACTTGCAGGGAGCTGTGCTAATATTGTTAGCATTTTGCTAGCAAAACGTGTTGTTTCAATCTGATGACCTGTGTTTAACATAAAGCAAGTTAGTTTGGAGCTGTGCTTGGGCAGAGGTCCCTTCAGGTTTCAAGTGAAATGGTCTGGATTGCTCTGCAGTAACAGTATCTGCTAGTGCTGATCTTTGCTGCTGTTGTGAATGGGCTGATGCTGGTACCCTGTAGCCACGGTACTATGCTACTTGTTGGCACGTGCAGGGTAGTCTGACCCACTGTGCAGAAGGTTTCTTAGTGTTGGATCATCATCCTCAGGGAAAGCCCCTTTCTTACATGCTGGACTTTGACCAGCAAAGGCTAGGTGTACAGGAGGACGAGCTCTTTGGAGTGGAAGGGTGACATGAGCATGGTTTAGCAGTGGAATAAGCATGGAATCACAGACAGGTTTGTGTTACAAGAGACCTTAAAGCTCATCCAGTTCCAACCCCTGCCACAGGCAGGGACACCTTTCACCAGAGCAGGTTGCTCCAAGCCACTGTGTCCAACCTGGCCTTGAACACTGCCAGGGATGGGGCAGACACAGCTTCTCTGGGCACCCTGTACCAGCATCTCAGCACCCTCACATGGAAGAATCCCCTCCCTTGACCTTCTGTTCACACTCTGGGGGTGAAGGAACAGCACACAAGGGGGGTTCTGGGCTGCAAGCGCATGTTGCCAGGTCATGGGAAGCTTCTCCAAGGTATAAGGGCTGTGTCTTAGAAAACAAATCTGGATGTTTGAGCCATATGGAGCAAAGCATCCTGCACCATAGCATAGGTAATTAAGTTTTCCCAAAATCTTACCTCTTTACTCTCCCAGCAGAGCCTGTGGGAACCCCACTGGTCCCTGCACAGCAGAGGGAGGTGGGCAACACCATCCTGAGTAGACATACAGGCTTCTTGATGGATGCAGGATGGGTTAGAGGTCATATTTTTGTGTTATTTGGGAAAGGTCCTTTGGGGATTATTGGAATGGTTATGGATATGCTCAATAATGCCCATAAGCATTAGAGTTGAAAGCATTTTTTTTAGCAATAACTAAATACAAATGCTATTTAAAAAGGATGAACTTGTTGGGAA
Source organism: Myiopsitta monachus (assembly GCA_017639245.1). Taxonomy (NCBI): domain Eukaryota; kingdom Metazoa; phylum Chordata; class Aves; order Psittaciformes; family Psittacidae; genus Myiopsitta; species Myiopsitta monachus. Next base: position 25,424,440 of record CM029928.1, read on the forward strand.
GAGCATCCTCTCTTAAATCTCCACAGAATCAATATTCCCCCTGTGAGGTATGCAGCAAACACTTCCAAATCTTGCCAGTTGTATCCAAACCCACCATGAATCACCACATCATTCTGCCAGCAGCACTTCTTAGGAGTCTCTCCACACCTCTCTTGGTGCTGCGGCAGCTGTTTGGCATGTTTGACTCTGGCACTTGGGTGCTCTGAGTTGGGTGATGGTTGTGCCCAGCTGGTGACATCTGTCCTATGGCCATGGGCAAATACCTGGTGCTAGTGGTCTATGTGGTATTCATGTCCGTAGTCTGAGCCTTCAGAAGCCTTGCTGCTGACACATGCCGTGTTGGCATGGCTGAGGTGCCTAGGAGCTGTAGATGGAAAATCCAGGCACTTATCTGACTCCTTGCTGTGCCAGAATAGGGCTGTTCCCAGGGTTTTTTTTCTTTTTCCCATGGGCTATAACGTGTGTAAGTGACTTTAAACAATGGAAGGATTTCTGTTAAGTGACTGGGGTGCGGGCAAGCAGGGCTTTAATTTGTATCTTAAGGGAAGGGTGTGGGCCTTTGCAATGGTGTTTTTGCGGTTTGCTTGGAAATTAGCTTTGTTTTTTTCCCCCCATCTTATTTTAAAGCCTGTTTTAGGGGGAAATTTGTTGTTTTTCAAGTGATATTTCTCTAAACGCGCAGTTTAAAATGTCAGGAAGGGGAAGACTCCGCACATCTTCTGTTGCAGGGTTGATAAAAACCAGAATCTTTAACCAGGAAAAACAAGGCCAAAAAAAAGAAAGAAAAGGAGGTAATATCACTGCCTCAGATGATTGGGCTGCTTTCCCTGCAGATGCCTGCGTTACAACATGATGCCATGCTCACACATAATGTGCTGTGGAAAAAATAAATGGAAAGCCGAATTGGAGACTTACGCCCTCAATTAATTTTTGTTCCACATAATTGGAATTGCTGCATGCTTTTCCTTCAATATTTAACTGCCTGACACAGAAGACGGGGCTGCTCTCGTGCAAGGGAAGTTGGGATTCAGTTCATGTTTGCACAGAAATCCTGTTCTGATCTATCTTTCTTTGCCTAAGGGCAGGGATCCCACTGCTTCTCTGATGCTAGAGATAAATTTTGTTAGCAGATGCTTTTCTGCTAAGGAGAGCAAAGGGGAGAGGGGAGAGGTATGTAATGAATTCTCAAAGGAATAAGATTTCCTGGTCTTCAAGCATTGTCTTCTCTGGAGTCCTCTGTGCTGCCTCAGGTACAGCCACTGGGGAGCAGAGGGGAGAGCTCTGCTCGTGGCTTCATTTGTGCAGTCCTCATCTGTGGAAAAGAATTAATGAGTGCAATTAGTGCATATTCTCTGTAGATGTACAGGCTGTTGAATGGTTTTCTCTGTTGCACGAGGGTAGAGGGGGATGGTTTGTTTTGGGGTGTAGTTTAAAATTGAGCCACGAACTTAGTTTCTGATTTTTTAACTCACTTTAAAATCACAGTTTGATTTTCAAGTTCAAAATCACTGCAGTGTCCCTCTCTCTGCCTTTAGTAGCAAGGCAATGGCTAGGAGCCCAGGGTGTCTGGTTTTAATGATTCACTGGTGGACCAGAAAGCAGGAGGCAAAACCTTGAGAAGCAAATGGGAGCTGAGCAGTTCCTGCATCTCCAGGGTACCCTCAAAGGTGTGCCCAGCACCCACCCAGAGCTGCCCCTCAGCCTGGGGGCCAGCAGAGCCTACTGTGCCCATCGATGTGGAGGGAGAGACAGTGAGAGTGGAGCTTGGCCACCTTGCCTCGGGAACCTGTGGTCTGGAGGGTGCTGGGGAAGCTCTGGGGCAACAGCACAAAAGGACATGGAGCTGCTGGCACGAGTCCAGAGGAGGCCACGGAGCTGCTGTGAGGGCTGGAGCAGCTCTGCTCTGGAGCCAGGCTGAGAGAGCTGGGCTGGGGCAGCCTGCACAAGAGAAGGCTCCTGAAGGGGAGACCTCAGAGCAGCTCCAGTGCCTGAAGGGGCTGCAGGAAAGCTGGAGAGGGGCTTTGGACAAGGGATGTAGGGACAGGACAGGGGAATGGCTTTAACTGCCAGAGGGGAGACTGAGATAAGCTCTTAGTCAGAAGCTCTTTCCTGTGAGGGTGCTGAGGCGCTGGCACAGGGTGCCCAGAGAAGCTGTGGCTGCCCCATCCCTGGCAGTGTTCAAGGCCAGGTTGGACACAGGGGCTTGGAACAAGCTGCTCTAGTGGAAGGTGTCCATGCCCGTTGGAGGGGTTGGAACTGGATGAGCTTTAAGGTCCCTTCCAACACAAATGAGTCTGGAATTCTATGAAGAAAAATGGATGGGGAGGAAGAACTCGGAACTCGTAGTGAACATAAAAACTATCCACATGAAATTTCTGGATTTAAAAACCTACCCTGGCAAGGGCAGTTTAATGCAGAACAGTGGCAGCTGTGACAGCGCCGTGTGGAGCAGATGGGTAAAAGAGCATTTCCTCTGCGTAGCTTCTAGATGAAGGTTTTCCGAAACACCTCTGAGTCCCACTGCCTCTCACTGGGAGTTTTGCTCAAGGAGCAGCTTTGCACAGGAGCCATGTGGAGGGAAGCAAGTGCTGCGTTTGAGTGGTTTTAATGCTCTGGTGTACCGCTAAATTGTGTGTGGTCTGTGCCTGGGCTTGTGTCCTGCTGAAGCAAAGCCATGGTGGCTGTGTCCACTGAACAAAGACCCAGCTCTCTGATAGGAGGTATATATACATCTGGGGACCAGTGATGAGCAGATCTTTTCTGCTCGTCACTGAGGTGCCACTGAAAGGAGCAGCGTGTTTCTAGCGCACTGATGTGGGGGAGGACTGCTTGGCACAGAAGATCTTTTCTCAAGGAAGCCCATGTTGAAATATTGATAGGAAAAATAATATATATTGTGCTGTGTGGGGTGTTTACAGGAAATATAGAGAGAAAATACTGAGGGGATTTCCTCAAATAACTGCTAGTGTTGTTACAAGTGGGACAGTTGGGAGGAGGAAGGAATGAGGCACTTCACATGTTCTGTTGCAGCACTGGCTCCAAAGAGAGGGGTTTTTTTTTACTTGCTGTTTTGCTTTTTTCCCTGTGCTTGTATTTAATTCCCACTGCTGGGAAGGAGCTCCTTGAAGAGGGAGAGATCATTGGGAATAGAGATAAAGCAGCCAAGCCAAAATGCTTTTAACTCTCTGGAGAAGAATTTAGCTTTAAATTTTGAGCTTTCCATGAAGCTGGATACGCAAGTGAATGTTGAGGCACCTTCAGCACCAAAGTGACAGTGCAACTTACAGTGAAACTTCCTTTGCTGCAGACAGGTAGAACAGTAACTTCAAGAAGGTAATGGGGGCATAGATGAAGTTACTTACTTTGCATGCATGAAACCTGTGGGAAAGCCAAGAGTCTCTCCTGAAACTCCTGATTTCTGATGAGATCTTTCTTGTCCCTGCTCCTCCTCACCAGTGCTCCAGGCAGCCCATAGCCTCAGGGCTCTTGGCTGGAATACCTTATTTTTCTTTTTTCATGAAAGTGATGGTTCCTGACACTTTCCTCTTCATTCCTTCAGGAGGAACCATTCATCTGGTAGCGCTGAGCATCTGCTGCTTGAAATGCTGCAGAAGCCCTGAGTGAGGGAAGGAGCCGTTTGCTTCTGAGATACCAGCAAAACTAAATCATGCAGCAACGGTTTTGATCATCTTCCCTCCTCTGTGTGGTTAACCCGTGGGTGCTTTGGGGCTTGCAGCATGGTGCAGGGAGCATCGCCTGCTGTGTGCAAGAAGAATTTGCTACCAGAAGCAACAGTCAGAGCTGTTAAGAGTAGCACCAAGGGACAAGAAAAGTTTCACTCATGGCTGCAGCACAGGACTAGAAATAATAATCCTGAGGAGGGAGTGGAGCTCGTGCGGTGAGTTTGCTGACTGCAGTCAGGCAGGTGGCCTTGTTCTGCATTCATCTGTTCATCCCTGGATGCTCTTGAGCTCTGGAGGAGGGTTTGTTGCTTATTATTTTGAAGGTACTGGTGTAGCTGTATTGTCAGGCTGTGGTTCAGTGCCCACACCTGGGCTGTGCTCCCAGGGTGTGTGTTACCAGTTTCTGACCTCAGCTTTGCTGCCAGCCCTGGCATTCCAGAGGAGACGGTGGTCAGTGCCCGCTGCCAAACAGAGGATGTGATACAACCTGTCTGGCAGGGTGTGATATTAGAGAATCGCAGAGTCCATTTCAGAAAAGAAAGCACACCCTTCAGGAGGCTGGAAATGCAGCGTTTTGAAGTGCTCACCCCTACAGCCTCTCACCGGAGCATCCTCTCCTCCTTCCCTGGGCTCTGTAGGAAATGTGGCTGTCCTGGGGCACTGCAGGTGAAAACAAGTGTTGTGGGACCATTATTCCTCAGAGGGGCAGATATGTTTCTTGCGATTTGAACTCCCCTTCACGGCCTGCAGTGTGGTTGCTGTTGTTATCTGTCTGTCTCTCTTCATTTGTAAGACCCAGTGGCAGAGTCCCCTGCTGTGGGTATATAAGGCTCTATGAGTTTGGGTAGTTGGGTGGTAGGGCTTAATGCAGTGTCCTTGTGGAGAATGCTCTAATGAAATGTTTTTCCAAAAGGCAGGAGATGAGAGGAGCAGTTGTAGTAAGGAATGAAACCTTGGTTCTAGCCTATGGTTGTCTTGGCATGAAAGACCCTTTTGCCTTGATGCACAAACAACCCAAACCAAAACACCTACAAGCCCCAGAGCTCTGGCTCCAGAGCAGGGCTTGCTGTTCCCACCGCAGGCCAGAGGGCAGCTTTGGCTTCCCGTCTTCCCAAAGATATTGCAGGCTGCTGCAGGGAGCAGCTCGTGTGAGGGTGGAGAGATGGGGAGTGCCTTGGCAGAGCCAGCACCGTTATGTGCTCAGCCGGGATGTGGGTCAGGGAGTGACTTGGAGTGTGTTTCTCTGGGGAGGGTGGGGGGACCCTGCTGCCCTTCTCAGCCCTGATCTGGCTGCGGGGAGGGAGGGGATGGACCTCAGTTCTTTGTGTATGACCAGCCCCATGGCACATCCATGCTTTGAGCAGCCCCCCTGCATCCTCTACCTTGTTCTCCATAGGGGAACAGTTGAACTCCTGTGCCTGCCTTTCCCTGTTGCTCCTGCCTGTCACTCCTCCTGTTACCTCCTCCTCTCGCTGGCTTTCTGGCTGTCTCTGGACAGTGTGATGGCTGCTGGGCTGCCAGTGAGCTCTTCCCTTCACTGGGGATCAAGCAATGAAGAGCTGCTCTGCTGCTTTCTCCAGACCTCTGGGTGATCGTGGCCAACAGCAGAAACAGCAAAACAGAACATGGGTCTTTGGCTGCTTTGTGTCACCAGTGACAATCCTGGACATGATGCCTGACAGAGAAGCCTGTGAATTCTTTGTGCTCACTGCCAGAGGATGGGTTCAGCAAAAAGCTGCAGGGGGCTGTCAGCTAACATGTCATGGTGCATAGGACAGGTTGGCCTTTGCCCTTGTAGGGATCAGAAGGGGTAAATCTGGCAGTTCATCACTGTGCCATGGGGCAGGAGTTGACTCTTGATGAAACAAATAAACGGGGCAGCCACCTCTTCTGCAGGCTGCTTATGTGCTTCTATCCTTGCTGTAGGCTTTCGTTCTTGGCTTCAAACTCTAGTGAGAGAGAATTAGCTTGGGGTGTTGCTCTTCATGCCACTCACTTGACTTTATGCTGCAAAGGCAGATGCTTCACCTAATTGGCTGGGCTCAGTCCTGCAGGTGCCTTCCCACAAGCAATCCAGTGAATACAATCTCCTTGAATTCAGAAGTGGCTGCTCACATTATCCGGGTCCTGAATTTTATCTTTGTTTGAAAGATGCACAACCTAAAAGAATTGCTTAGTTGCTAAACTATTTAATTTCAAGGTGTCTCATTCAAGGGTTGCTCTTCCATGGTCTGTATTCATTCTTAAGTGGAATAAAACCAAAGTCAATTGATGACACTTAAGTGAAGGACTCTTGAAGTATTTGTGTTCTGCTTCAGTGTCATGCTGTGCTTTAAGTAGTGCCTTGGGGAGATGCGAGAGAGGATTTGCAGGTCTTTGCTCCCGCTTCATTGTCTGGTGGGGAGATGAGGTGGCTCCCCAGCATCCCTCAGCAATGTGGCTGTTTTAATGGATCAGCTCCAACCTCAGCAATGTTATGGCAAAGTGTCTGCAAGTTGAAAGCTTTGTAGAAAGGTCAAGGGGGGCAGCTCCAAGTGTGTGCTGGAGCACGAAGATGAGTGCTCTTGGTTTTCTCCTTTGTGGGAGGCAAGTGCCAGCCTCTAAATGCGACATGGAGAGAAGCATGTGTAGAGGAGCTGAAGGACTGCTCCAGGCAGGGCTGCTGGTGAGGAGCTTGTAGCAACCACTGACTTGGTAAACTCTCATGTCACAACATTGCCATCTCTTCTTGTACTGCAAGTGAGTAACCAGTGCCCCAAAAGCACTCTTGAGCTTAGTGAGATGAATCTCATACTAAGGTGAGACAGAAGATTGTGTTTGCCGTCAGTTGCATGCCCTTTGTAGGGGCTGGTCTTTGACATGGTTGGAGCAGGTCTTGCTCTGCCATAGCACCCAGAGGATGGCAGTGGCAAAAGCACAATACAATTGTGAGCGTATGGCCTTCCTCTTGACCCCTGAAGTCATGGTCCGTTGTTGCTGCGGGGCCACGTGTGCCTGGCAGGATGTGCATGGCAGCTCGGATCCGCTAAGCTCATGGAATGTGGCTCTGTCACACATGAGGAACAACACTTTTCTTCCCTCCCCCACCTTTGAATAAAACAGAAACCAAAATGCGATGCCTTGCAAACCACAGGCACCCACGCAGCGACACAGCCAGCTTCTGTGTTGCTCTGCAGGTAAACAAATACTGGGGCCTGAAACTGGGCTGTAGTTACACCCACCAGTTTGTGCCATGAGAAGTCAATGTGCCATTTGTTTGGTACAGGAAGAAACTAGCTCCTTGGAAACAGGCAGCTGGAGTGATGGAGCCAAAGTCTTTCTGAGGCTCTGGGGTCCGAGGATGGTGCAAGGGGATTTGTACCTCAGTCTGGAAGAAGCTGAGCGGTGTCTCCTGCAGGAAGATCTCCCAGGGTGAGCTCTCTGATCCTTTAGACATTCAGTTGCTGCTTGGGTTGAAGAGGCGCTGGTGGCTGGTACTTCAGACGTCTCTTGGTGTCTGTAGATCTCTCAAATTTATTCCCCTCTGTAGGCCGCTCGAATCTCCCTTTTGGTGTGTTGTGAGAGCAGAAGAGCTGCTAGAGGACAAGGTGTGTGCAGGAAAGCTGAAACACGGGCAAGCAGAGGAAGCCACACTTCTCCTTTCTTTATAAATCAACGTCCTGTTGCTCTTTGCAAGGTGCAGTCCTAATAACCACCAAGAAATACTCCAGCTTTTTTTTTTAGTAAACAAGGAAATGCTGAAATAAGGTTTCTTTGCTCTCAGGCAGACCCAGCCCTGCAGAAGTGGGTCCTCGGTTCAGCTTCAGGTGTGTTTTGGAAAATATTTGTTCATCTTTCAGCAAACAATGGCAGAAGTGGCCTGGAAAAGGAGCAGGGTGGGAGCGCCGCATATTTATGCTGAGAGGCATTTCCTGCTCTTATCTCCCCTCCTTCGAGGTATTGTGATATTGTGAACGGGGCTTCAGATCTGCAGCCTGTGTTACTGGAGTGGAGATCGCCAAAACAGATACCTTCCCTGGAATGCCTGTGACATGAGCCTCTGCTCACGGGAGGTGCTGAGGAGCTTTCCAGCGAAGCACTTGCGCTTGGAAAACGTGCCTGCCCCCAAAGCAAAGTGTTTTGGAAGCTGCATTTCCACTGCGCATGTGGGCAGTGTGCCTGGGGGCTGTTGTGAGTCCTTGTGGGCAGGCAGAGCTGTGCTGGGCTCTTGTGCTGTGGAGCAGCCCTGGAACACTTTCCTTGCTTCCTGACATTTCCAGTCATGATTTGGTATTTTCCATCTCAAGCAAGTGTTTGATTTCTAGGTTAGTATCTCTCTTATGAAAAGCTTGGCAAGGATGTGGGTTTGTCACTGCAAGGAACTAAAGCATGTTTTGGGTTTTTTGCAATCTTAAGTTCTTATGGGGTGGAACACAGTTGTCGTCGTTTTTTGTTTGAGTTTATCCTGTATCCCTCAAAACACTGTTTACAGGTGCTGCTGAAGCTGCCCTTGGCCTTCTGTAGACCTTCTTGCTCTTTACAACAACCTGATCAGAGGATGGATCCGGGAGGGGTCTGGTCTCTGCTCCCAAGGAAAAAGGGACAGGACAAGATGAAATGGCCTCAAGCTGTGCCAGGGCAGGTTTAGATGGAGATGAGGAACAATTCCTTCCCCAAAGGGTGCTCAGGCATTGGAACTGCTGCCCAGGGCAGTACTGGAGTCACCGTCCCTGCAAGTGTTCACAAACCATGTAGATGAGGCCTCAGTGCCATGAGTTATTGGTGGCCTTGGCAGTGCTGGGAACAGTTGGATCTTAAAGGTCTTTTCCAGCCTGGTTGATTCTAAGATTCTGTGATTGCTGGATAACGAGACTGCTCAGACCTGCCGGTGTGCTCTGGCTGAGTTTGTTTTCAGTTCTCAAACCAATTATTGCCAGAGGAAATGGTGTCTTGCTGTCAGTCAGCTGAGATATTTATAGGTAAGGTCAAACCACCGTGAAAGGTCTGTAGCAGTGTTTGCAAGGAGTGAATGTCTGAACCTTGTGAAGTTTACTGGGACGTGGTGGATGTGCTGCATGGCATGGACATTTCCCTGCAGCTCCTCAGGGTAAAGCCTCTCTGACTGGGCTGCTTCGTCCTCTGAAAAGGGATGAACGATGGCTCTTCCTGGCTTGGCTGGATGGGGTAAGGTCCGCATCCTCACCATGTCTCTCATCTTGTTTCAGCTGCCCCTCTTCTGCTGCTGTGTTATCCATAGATAATTCATATTCACTGCTTGTGAGACTGTTTCTTCCTCCCCTTTTGGAGCCAGATAGTTGAGAAAGGAATGGCTTCAGCTGCCCTGTTGGTGCTTTCTCAGGTGCTTGTGAATATTTAAGCTCTCATGGTCTCTCTTTACCCCCTTCCCTTCCTTCAAGCTGGCTGAACCATAAGATCTTTATTCTCCTACATGGTTATTTACAGCTCAGCTCACTTAGGCACGCTCACCTGGCCATTCAGCCTGCTTTGTGTGGGTCAATTTGGAAAGGACTTACGCAATTTGCTCATGATATTGTTTTATTTCAAATGCACCTTTCCTTGTTGGGCTGCTCCTTAAATCTGGGGCATGTTTCCTCCTCCTGTGCAGCAGAGGATGCTGCCTGTGGGTAACCTGGTTGATGGCTCTGTGGGTAGTGCTGCTTAGAGGTCTCTGATGTTCTGGTCACACAGAGAGTCTGGGGCTGTGATTTAGCTGCTCTTGTTGATGTGCTTATGGAGTCTGTACAGTGGAGCCAGAATGAGCTGGCCTGTGGTAAATAACAAACCTGAAGGAAGAGAGAAATGAACACAGGCTCCCATGTTTTTAAGTATTTTAGGTGGTTTAGGTGTTAGTAATGCCTCCCTGAGAGCCATGTGCTATCTGTCTGCCCTTGACTGGGGTGAGAAGGGGCTGTTGGAGTCCAGAGGAGGCCACAGAGATGCTGTGAGGGCTGGAGCAGCTCTGCTCTGGAGCCAGGCTGAGAGAGCTGGGCTGGGGCAGCCTGGAGAAGAGAAGGCTCCTGAAGGGGAGACCTCAGAGCAGCTCCAGTGCCTAAAGGGGCTGCAGAAAACCTGAAGAAGGGCTTTGGACAAGGGGAATGGCTTTAAGCTGCCAGAGGGGAGACTGAGATGAGCTCTTAGTCAGAAGCTGTTCCCTGTGAGGGTGCTGAGGCACTGGCACAGGTGCCCAGAGAAGCTGTGGCTGCCCCATCCCTGGCAGTGTTCAAGGCCAGGTTGGACACAGGGGCTTGGCCAAGCTGCTCTAGTGGAAGGTGTAGAAGAGCACAGGTGATGCTCCTGGTGGGTATTGCTACTCAGGGAAAACCTGCTAGGCCTTGGTGCACCAGAATCCCCATTTATCTGCAGCCTCTTACTTCTGGGTTATTTGTGCTGGGATGGCCTCATCTTGTGCCTGTGTCTGCTCTGGGCTCTGCCACTGCAGCCTTGGTCCCCTCTGCTCTCTGTGTTGCTGCTCAATTCAAGCAGTTAAAGTGCGATTACGTGAGCTGCCTTTTCAGCTGGTAGGTGTTGCCTGTCGGTTTTCCAGCAGGCTGGTCTTGGTTGCTCATCCGCAGGGGATGATGAGTTGATGCCTCTTGCGTTCCTCCTTGTTCCAGGTTTCCAGCACATTTCATTGGTCACTGCGATGGGCCTTTCCCTGCCTGACCCCAGGATGATGGTATAGCAGCAGGCAGCTGCAACCCAGAAGACTTGCGGTGGGCATTGTTTCCCGCTGGGACATCCTTCGCCCCGCTCCCCCTCTTAGCAGAAGCCATGGATGCCCATGTGGACCTCCTGACAGAGCTGCAGCTGCTGGATAAGGTGCCCACGCTGGAAAGGCTCCGGGCAGCACAGAAGCGGAGGGCTCAGCAGCTGAAGAAGTGGGCGCAGTATGAGAAAGAGATGCAGCATAAGAAGCGGAAGCATGAGAAGAAGAGGAATGCTGTTAACCGAAAGAAAGTGTCGTTTGAAGCCAGTGTTGCTCTGCTGGAGGCTTCTCTGAGGAACGACTTGGAGGAAGGTATGCCACTTGTGTCTGGAATTGCTTTGTTTGGCTATGTGTGAGGTCCGTGTTATGCTGTGGTGTTCATGGCGTGGACTGCCCTCGACGTGCTGTTGGTCTCTAGAGTGTCACCGTCTCTGATACAGCTGTGCAGTGCTCAAAACACTGTGTGACGCCAGCATTACCAAGATTGACAGCAGGAGTGGGCACATGAATGCCAGGATAGGGCAGGAGTTATGACTGAGGTTTTGGGGAAGGGGAGACAGCTTTCATCTTCCCTTTTGCACCTTCTGCTTACAGAAGATGTGAAACATTTCTTTGCCTTCTGGGTGTGCCTCTTTTAGTGTTTTTCATAGAAGTCTGTCACAAAGATTTACATGTCAGTGGAAAATCTCTTCAGCTTCCCTGCTTGGGGAATGGAATGAGAGCTACAGGGAAGTGTGATTTTTCCCTTCTCATTCAAAATAGCACAGGTTTGCTTAATGCTTCCTATAGAAGAGAACTGCAAATTATTCACAATTTGGTTTAAGTGCACCGCTTCAAAGTGCATCAAAGTGCTTTGCTTTTGCTTCAAAATCTGAAGTGAGGAAGGAAAGAAAGTCTAACAGTTGATCTCCATTAACCTCAGCAAAGTGTGGGGGAAACTTGCAAGCACTGGGGAGCTGGAGCTTCTTTGTGAAGAAGTATAAGCCTTCCTTACAGGATGTTTGGGGCAGCCTTTGGGGTTGCTGCTCTGCCAGGTAGCTATATTGGTGTGATCTTCCTGATTCTTTGCCATGGTTAGAGACAAGGGAGATGCCGGGGAAATGTTGAGCTGCATCTCTGCTGTGGAACGTTGCTCTTGTTTCCAGCAAATTTGCAGGAAGCAGTATATAGTTACCTGGTATGTGGATGGAAGGCAAGGACCTTGTCTTTTCTTGTGAGGAATCTCCCCAAAGTCATGTCCCTGTTTCTGAGGAGGTGTTTTTGTGCACCATAACCTGTCCTTGTGTGCATGTTTGCAGCAGTTTGGGACTGGAGTGCTGTGGTGGTGGACACTGATGTCCTGGGCAGTGTGTTACAAGTGTTTGACAAGCCCTGCTGCATGTCCATGCTTTTGGTGCATTTGTTGCCTCTCTGAGAGAGCAGACCTGGGGTAATGTCCTGGAAATTGCAGCGTTTTATTTATTTCTTCTTTGCTATAAAGGTTTAACAGTTGTTTCCGGCTCTTCGCTCCAGTGGGCCTGTTTTCTGAGCTGTTGTAGTTTTCTATGAGAGCTCTGACAGCGAAGCCCCCGAGAGTCCTAGTGTGAATCGTGTCTGTAAATGTTGCCTGAGATGACAGATTTAGGACTTGTTCCAACTCTGCCTGTGCTGGTAGATACTTGGCAGGGTATGGCTTTGGGTTTGGTACCCAGCTGCTTGCCTGTAAGTGACAGCTCTCAGCGTTGGAGTGGATAATAAGCGTTTCATCTTCCTTCTCATGGGATGATGGTGCCTCTGCTCAGTGCTTGGGCTGGAGGGTGTGATGGGGCCACGGGTTTTTGAGAGGCCCAACCATGTACTTTTGCTTTCTGTGCTTTCTGGCTCTGGATCTGGGCAGTTTGGGAGGGGGAAAGCGCCTTCATTGTCTGTCTTACAAATGCTTTTGTATTTTGTGAGAGATGCACAAATGGCAGAGGTGCATGCAGACGTGGCACTGGAGGAGTTTGGTTGTGCGCACTGGTGACAGTGAACAGGGCTGGTGTGTTAATGTACTGGTGTCAGAGGTCTTGTGGACAACAGTCTTGCATCATGTATGAACATGGACACTTGGCTGTTGGGCGTGCAAGAGTTGAGCTTTCAGCTCACAGCTTCACTCTTTTCTTCCCATAAGGCAAAATCCATTGCTGCAGGTCTTTTTTGGTACTGTAATAACAGAATCACAGGCTGATTTGTGTTGGAAGGGACCCTAATGCTCATCCAGATCCCCCCCTCGACTTGCTGCTCACACTTGACCTCTTTCCATAGGCAAGCCCATGTAGCTGGCTTTAACCATTGGCTGCTCTTTGAAGTGATGCTGGTTACACCTAATGTGATAAAGGCACTTCCCTGTTGGTGCAAAATCAACCTCTCCATGCAGTGGGGAGGGCAGGAGCAGGATCCCTGGTGCCCTCTGGAGCTGGGTTTTTCAGATGCCTCATGTTTTTAAATTTGGCTTGCCTTGTGTTTATTTACAAATAGCGCGTGGGCAGTTTCTGTCCTTGCTCTATCCCCTCTGTGCCGTGGAACCAGTGTGAAGAGGAGGAGGGGGCAGAGTCGAACAAAGATCCCAGACTGGGAATATTCCTTAGCCAGTGCGTGAGGCCGAAGTGGAGGAGTTTGGGAATTCGTGGGTGCTTGGAGGTCCCAGGTAATTGTTTTGGTGTATGAATCATCCTTTCTTGCATGTGGGAAGCAAAGGGGGAGGTGAAGTATAAATGATGAAGAAGTCGAGGAGTTAGCGTGAGGCAGGTTGGAGAGCTGGGGGTGGAGCGGGCACGTGTCTCCTCTGTGCCTCTGCGTTTCCACTCTGTGTGACTTGTGTACTTGTGCGTTTAGTTTGAAGGTTCTCACTCCTGCAGTGGCAGAGGGGATGTGCAATGAAACTGGGGAAGAGACAGTGAAGTTGGTTAGTGGGTTGGCTCTTTGTGCAGGAAGCGTCTTGTGCCACGGCATCACCTCCTGATGGAGGCAGTGGGTTGAGCCCTGTAAGATGGAGTCCATGGTGCACAACCCTACCCTGCCCTCCAGGAAGCAGCCCTATGTCCCTTGGGACCTGGATATCCTCTCTTCACTGTCCTTTGCCTGTGCCTTGCCAAGATACAATTGAAATACCAGCTCCTGTTTTGCTCGGCTCCTGTGCACCCACAACTATCCCAGCCCCCATTTCCGTCTGCCCTCGATGGCACAGGCACTGTGCTGGGCCACCCCAGCTTCCCACTGAGCCTGTGGCAAACATGACAGCCTCGGGGAGAGGACTTCTTTCCCATATAAGAAATGCAGGTTTCTTTGAATTCCAGCTTGATTTGTGTTGAAGGGACCTTAAAGCTCATCCAGCTCCAACCCCTGCCACAGATAGGGACACCTTCCACTAGAGCAGGTTGCTCCAAGCCACGTCCAACCTGTCCCTTGTCCATGGGTGACTGGTGTGTCGCAGAACTGCTGTTTCTCAGCATGGTGGCAAAGCAGGACTGAAGGCAAGAGCTCCTGGGGAGTATCACAGAACCATTAGAGTCAGAAGGGCCCTTGGGAGATCTTCCAGTCCACCCCCCTGCCAAAGCAGGGCCACCCAGAGCAGGAATGTTACCGGGTGGGTTTGCAAAGAAACTGTGAGAGCTGCTGAAGGCTGTGGCCCTTCAAGGTGTCCTGCAAGGTGGTGGACTGAAACCACGGTGAGGAGGCTGTTCCCTTGACAGCATGGTGGCCCCGAAAGCAGCCTTGGTGGCTGCAGGGCTGTTGTGTCCAGGTCTTTCTGCATCACTGATCTCCTGTAAAAGCAGCTCCAGAGCAGGGGAAAAGGAACTGGTGTTTCATACACTGACATCCCAGAGGTGGGTAAAGTGTCTGCCAGTACAGACGTGTGACTCCAGGGAGACCTTGTAACAGCCTTCCAATACCTAAAGGGGGTTGATAAGAAACCTGGAGAGGGGCTTTGGACAAGGGCCTGTAGAGGCAGGACAAGGGGAATGGCTTTAACCTGCTGGAGGGGAGACTGAGATGATCTTAGGCAAAAGCTGCGACCTGCTGTTGTGTGGTTTGCTGCCTGGCAGTGCCTTTACACACCCAGCCTGTTTGCAGGGGCAGCTTCCACTTCAGTGGCAGAAGCTGGAGGTGTTGGCTGGCGGGTGAGCTGCGTTGCCTTCAGCAAACTAACAGTGAAATAAAGCCCCTGAAGGACTGGTTCACCTTCAGCAGTGCTGGAAGTGCCCTCGTTTCTCCTGCTCTTAGGTGAGAGTTGCCTCCTTCCAGTCGTGGCTCTGGGAAGCATCACTGCAAAGTCCTTCAGCTCCTGCCTTCTGGCACTTCATCCTGCAAAACTTTCAGCGCCAGAGCGTTGCATAAAGCAGCATTTCTGCAGCAGTTTAGCCATGTACACGCTGGTCGTTTGGGCTGGAGAGCAGAAAGTGAATGAAGACTCGGGTTGATGGCCTTGGACTTGGCATCCAGCAGAATGGTCCCTGTTAGCAGAGCAGCAGGCGCAAGCTTGGGGCTGGCTGTGTTATGCGTGGCGTGGGGAGGATTTCCTTGGGAAGGGTTACAAGCATTGCACAGCTTGTTCATATCAGTTCATCCCTGTGTTTCACTTCTTACAGACCCTTAAATCTACTGTACATTTGTGGTAATGACGAGCACGGTAAACCTTTCAGGTGCCATCCCTGGGCACCTCCTTCCATGTTCCCTTTGCACCCTTCTGGAATAAACCCAACCATGTCATTTGCAAAGGCACTTTAAAAAGAGGCCCTAATTAGTGTCTATAAATTGCTGTCTTTAACCTTTACAAGGTGATGTGATCTGTTCCCTTGTTGCTAAAAACCTTTTATGAGGCGCTTTAATTTTCCACCCACATTATTAGTCTCCTGAAGCTTTTTACATGGGGTTCCTGTGTCCAAATCTACGAGCAAGTGCATAGAGAGATTTTTCTGAGATTTTTCTCCTGGGTTTGGTGCCATTTGAAGGGCTCTGGGGGGAAAAAACCTGAATTTTTTCTCTTTGTTGTGAGCAGCCTGAGTGTATGTGGGTATTTGGGGAATGCCTTGAATCAGAAACTGAAAGTTTCAGTTCAATAACAAAGGCGTTTCTTGAGTTTTAAACTCCGTAGGTGTGGAAATGAAGGCTGTGGTCCTTGGGAAGCTGAGTCCTTGGGAAGCCCTTGGCAATGATGGATCTTGGTAATTTTGTTAATGGGGGTTGGTATGTTTTCCAAAAGCAGATTCACATATTTGGCCACATTTAACTTGGCTTTTTCATGCAGTCTGGATACGATGCCAACCTGGGGTTGCTTGCATATGGCACTAACTAGCTGGAATCTGGGAGCACGAGCAATATTGAAAATGCAAATTTCTCTGTTGTCATAACAAGCAAATAATTTTTTTTTCCTGGCATAGTGGGATTTCAATCCTGTGGGATGATTATTCCCATTTCTGTAAGAGCTTGAAACGCCACGGTTTCTGTTTGGGAATTAATGTTGAAAGTCCATCTTGGGTTTACCAGGGATGAGGCCCTTGCCGTCTCCAAACCAAACATTCTTTTTCAAACCCTTTCTTTAATCAAAAAAGTTTGATCAGAAATACTTTAAAAAAAAATTAAAAAAATGGGATAAAACACATTCCTGAACTTCAGAATGCGGTTAATAAAGTGTGACACCAGCTGCTGTAGAAGAGCTTTGGTCTCTGTTAAGCATCTTCATAATCCGTTTCAGGAGGCTCGAGGTGTCTGTTCTTGGGCACTGGCTGTCACATGCACTGCGCATTGCTGCTTGCTGTTTCAAGATGTGTGAGTTGAGAAACAGACTCATTCCAGACTAGAAATTGTGCTCCTTTTGAGTTTCTCGACTCCCAGCAAGTCTCATAGCACAAGCCGTCTCCCTCCATGTCCCGCACAGGCAGCAATTGCTTTCCTTGACTAAAACAAGGCTTGAAAGCACGCACACGACTGTCCTTGCTGAGAAATGGTGATGTGAGGATCCCGCCTGGAACAGTTTTAATCAAAACTTAAGCACCAGCCCCCACCTCCATGGGCACCTCTCTCTGTGTGCACCTTGTTTGGGCAGCGCATATATTCCCAGTGTGTGTGATGCAAGCAGGTTGGTTTCACATTGCTTCAGTTTCTGGCTCTTACACATGTACCAGCTTCCACTGGTTCTGACACCACTGAAAATGTTTCTTATGTACCTTGTAATAGCATTACAAGGTAACGCATAAACGTTGCATTCAGTTACTTGTCCCTCCAGTAAAGGTGGTCTGTTTGGATTCAAGGTGTTTTAAAATCAAACAGGAATTCGCCAATGACTGTTGCCAATCACAGATTTCATTTTTTATTAGAAGAGGCTCAAGTAACTTAGCTGGTTTCTCAAATGTGGCTGCAGTGTGTTCAGGAGGGGAACTTTGGAACCTAAATGCAAATTGAGCTTTTTTTTGGTTTGTTAGTATTTTCAATGGCTGCTCCTTGGCGCAACTGTGAGTAAGGAACATTGCCTTTTGAAATGATATCTGTGCAATGGGGAGGAAAGGCTGGAACTCTTAGGGTTGTGTGTGCAAGGTGCAGTAGGTAGGATATGTAAGGTTACCATCTGCTCTACAAACCCTGCCTGGCCAAATCACAGCAGGGAGAGCTCAGGACGCAGTTGCTGCCTTCACTGGGAACGTCAGGACATGGTCAGCCAAAGGCAGATTATCAACGGAACCTTAATTCAGTGGTGTTTAACCTTTCCCTTCCCTGTCCTGGCTGCTCTGCTTCCACGGGTGTGGAGGCAGCATTATATGGCTGCTTATTTTCTGATAAAGGGCTACAGGCTGCCAAATGTCAAAGCCAGAACTTCCCAATCTGAACGTGATAATACTTGCTGACATATTGATGGCTTTTTCTAGCCAATAACTTCCCAGCTTGGCTGTCTTTGTGGTGTCCCAGTGGCATCATTGCCTGCATCTGCATGAGGGAGACCAAGGTATGCAAGTGTAGAGATGTGTATGGGTTGGATCAAGCACTGAAAGCACTGCGCCTCACCGCCTGCTTGGCAGGATAATGGCATGGAAAGGCTGATCATAGAATCTCAGACTGGTTTGGGCTGAAGGGACCTTAAAGTTTATCCAGCTCCAATCCCTGCCACAGGCAGGGACCCCTTCCACTGGAGCAGGTTGCTCCAAGCCCCTGTGTCCAACCTGCCAGGGATGGGGCAGCCACAGCTTCTCTGGGCACCCTGTGCCAGTCCCTCAGCACCCTCACAGGGAAGAACTTGTGCCTAAGAGCTCATCTCAGTCTCCCCTCTGGCAGGTTAAAGCCATTCCCCTTGTCCTGTCCCTACAGGCCCTTGTCCAAAGTCCCTCTCCAGGTGTCCTGCAGCCCCCTTAGGCACTGGAGCTGCTCTGAGGTCTCTCTTTAAGGAGCCTTCTCTTCTCCAGCTGACCCAGCCCAGCTCTCTCAGCCCGGCTCCAGAGCAAAGATTCTGATGCTGCAGCCCCACCAGCTCCTCACTCAGGGCTGTGACATGGGGTTTCTTGCAGGCACTGTGTTTCTTGCCTGCCTGGCTGCCCTCCAGGTGTGTGCTTTTTCCTATGCTCCAATTAGCCATGTCTTTTGTCCCACTCCAATAATGAGAAACTAGAAAGCATAAATAGTAGCTCAGTCGGAGACCTCTGGTACCTTCTGCGTAATGAGCAGGAGCAACCTGGAGTGAAATACTGTGTGTCTTCCCACCTTGGCTGTGACCTCCCATAGCCAAGGCTCTGTCTTGCTGTTGTCCTGTGTTATGATATTTAATACAATTCTGGCAAAAGGATGTATGGCACGAGCCTGATCACTCATGAGGCTTACTGGTACCTGGCATTTTGCAGCATCATTCTGTTTTCAGGTGTATTTTGTCAAAAAAGAAACCCCAAAACTCCAAACCCAACCTACTCCCAAAGTCACAGCTCTGCAGCTGAGCACATAACTCTTCTTTGCAATGAATTTTGGTGGTGAAATTAATGGTTTTGGAGGTGAAGGCTTCTTGCAGAGATAGACCTCACTTGTCTACTTTACCGTGACACAGCTGAAAGCATGTTTCCAGGCAGGAAGAACTTGGCTGTGAGCTGTGGTTTCAGGCATTGCTTTCTGCCACTTCTGGTCAGGGAGAACTTGAAAAGTGGATTACATCTATTCCTCCCTCCCCGATTTAAATTCCTGCCTTTCTGGATTTAGGCCAGCTCAGCTCAGCTGGTATAGATTTCTTCCTCCTAGAAGCATGGAAAATAGAGGTTGAGAGGGCCTTGGGATGTAATCCACCTCCTGGCCCAAGGCAGGATCAACTGTAACTAAAATGCTTGCTAATGAGGCTGGAGTTAGGTATCTTAGTGTATTTATAGGCATCTCCACAGCGCAAGCACATATACCTGTGTGGAGTGGCCCTGTTCTGCGTACTTTTCCTACTTGCTTATATTTATCTTCCTGTTTTCTTTGTATCCCATCCTCATGCTTATTGACTGTGAGTTTTCCTACTTCCGTGGAGAATGCTCTAATTCTTTCTTTAATAGCAGTTGCTATGGCAGCTGCTTCAGGCGGTGCCTTATAACCTAGTGCAGAGCTGCTTTTGCATCCACTTTCCCTGCTTGTTTTTCCCCTGGAGCCCAGCCAGAGCTCTGAGGAGCCTCGTCACCCACTGTCAGTGCCCTGACAGAAAATAAAATGAAATCAAAAAAAGTCAGGTTCTGGCACAACTGTTAAAAACCTCTTCTGAGCCCTGCCTACCCTCTAACCCATCGCCAAGAGAGTGCTGTGAGGCCAGGAAGCTAACTGTTTAGTTCTGTCTGCTGATGCATTTGCAATCAAGAGCCAAGATGCAATCAAGCAACCTGCGCTCCTTTGAATTCAGGGAACAAGAGCCCATGTGCAGCTACTTGCAAGCGGATGCAGTTTCCACTGAGGTCCCTGCAATTTGCAACTGCTTATTGCTGAATTTGGCTCCTGGTTCCCCAGGAAGTGAGGTAGAGACTGACTGTAAATGTTGCTCACGTAGGAAATGGGCTTTAGTTGCTCTGTTGTGTTTCTTGTGCTCCGTATGCGTTTTGTAATCTGCAGCATGCATCAGTTTGGCCAAGGATCTCAGGGGAGGTCTCAGTTCCCTTTTTCCCGGTGGTCTCCTCTGCTCTGCCTAGCTTTGCTTTCACAGTTGCGCAGAGGAGGGGTCCCTGCCTTGAGTGTAAGAGCAGCAAGCTCTGAATTGCAACGGGAAGCTTCCAAAGTCTCATTTATCTTTGTGTGCCTTTACCTGGGCTGACAGGTGAAATCCTGTTAATTGCAAAAACCAACCAACACCTCCCCCATGGAAACAAAACCAAAACCACCCACTTATTTATTTATTTATATAATTATTTTCATCGTTAGAGCTACTCCTGCAGTGTCCACCTCTAAAAAGGGGATTCTAGAGCAGGAATTACCCTGACAGTCACCCAGCCCTGTTTACAACGGCTGGCAGCTGATGGTTTCCGCAGTAGAGAAGCATTATCTGCACACAGCTTGTACACTGTCCTGTGTTACAACTCCATCTGCCTGGAAACAGCCACCTTTTGAGTGGGTGGGGGAGATTCTAGCACCTTCAAAACGTTTCCAGTCTGGTCTGATTCAGAACAGGAAACGCTGGAGATTAACTGCTGATACTTACGTGGTTCTGGTTGATGATGATGGTAAGGCTTGAATGCAATGAGACATGATTTCAAGTTTTTCAAATTATCCAATCTGAAGGATTCCCTGTATCAAAATGACCTATTTCAATAAAAGCAAAATTTTAATGTCAGAATAATAATATTCTGAAAATATGAGTCGTGAAGTCCTTGCACAGGTATAAGCAGCTCTGCTGCACAAGTTTCATTGCTGTGGGACATCTACAGCATCTACAGACTGCCCAACATCTTGTGACAAGGAAGTTGCCTGGAAATCCATCTCAGCTCTCAGCCTCTTGGAGTTGGAAATGAGCACTGACCCTGCAGTAGAAGACAGATATCTCACTCATGTTAAGGATGTGGAAAGAAGAGCACTTTCTCCATCTGTCTACCAGCATTGGATTCAATTCTCATGTCTTGTCAGAGGAAACAGGTGAGATATGAACTGGGGTGCTGTGATTAACCCTCTGGAGAGGTTGTCAGCTCTAGAGACAAGGACCTAACTTAGAGACCTGGAGCTGGACAACACAGAGAACAAGTTCCAACCTCCTTGGGAGCTAAGACCCTTTCTGTGACTCTTGCACTGTTCAGACCTGTTGGGTTTTTTTTCACTTCAGATCCTGTCAGTTTGTCTTTACTTAGCAAGGCAGGAGTAGGGCTCCACAGGAGCTTAAATGGGACTCTTCTTTTAATTAAAATCTGGGTTTAGTAACCTGAAATAGCAGGCATTAGAAAGAGCCAGAGCTCCAGCCAGTCCCTGTGGGTCTGCAGTGACATCCTCCTGGCTGTCAGGCACTTGATCACAGGGTTTTCTTTCCGCCTAAAGCTGTTGCTGTCAAAACAATGATGCGAGTCCTGAATGTGATATGAAGCTCCAGTCTAAGCTGTAACCAGTCAACTTCCAACCTGCTGCTGGATGCTGTGCCAAAACCACAATGTATCTGGGTTGGTAGGTGACAGCGGATCATGGAGAGATGCTGGAAATGCATTTTGATTTTATTAGAAGGGCCAGTGAGTTAAAAATTTGATCTTAAAGGGCATCTAAGAAGGATCTGAAGTGTGCTTTCATAGTAAATTTATTCTTGCATTGCTTTAATCATGCGGCTGTGAAATAGCTGTGAAGAAGCTGCTGCTCTACCTCCTGACCCAAATTATTCTCATCTGTGCCAGTTTTCTATTACTCTTCAGAGCAAGGCAAACTCATTTGAGATTTGGTCAGTACTGAATCTTTAATGTGGATTCAGGGTTTGGGTCATCGTAGCACTGTGTCACCCACTCCTCTAAGATTTCTCAAGTGTTTAGTAATAGGAATGTTTGCAGTGTTGATCTGTCTGGTTAGCCTAAGGAGAACAAGAGAACAGGAAGTATTCTTGCTTCACTTATATTCAAGGACTTGTCTTCCAGTTGAAGGGCAGTATTTGTTGACTGACTTCCTCATGTGGTGTGGGATTGCCAGCCTTAATTGCAGGTAGATGTGAAAGAGCCTGTGGGTTTTCCAGCCATGGAACAGGAAAGAAATAGGGATCCTGTTTACCTACCCACTGAGCTGCTCACATCTATTTAAAACCTCTCCTTGTAACATGCTGCCTCCCTGTCTCCTGGAGACGTTCAAGGCCTGGATGGATGTGGTTCTGGGAAGCCTGATCTAGTTGAAGATGTCCCTGTGCTCATTGCAGGGGGTTGGACAAGAGGAGCTTTGAAGGTCCCTTCCAACCCAAACCCTTTTATGGGTGACCAGTGGAGCAGGAGCCCAGGTACCCAGCAAGTCACTGGCTGGCCACATTTAGTGCTCAGTAGCCACTTGTAAGCAGTGGTGGTAGCTGTGCATGAGCTAGTCCCATGGGGGGGATGATTTGTTGGAGGAGTTGGTGGTTTCTAGTTGCCCCAGCTAGCCCAGGTACCAACATCCATGACGTGTTTTGGGCTTCCCTGTTCCTGCAAGGTTCAGCACTTCAAGCATCCCAAGGGGAACACCAGCGTGTCCTGCCTTAGTCCAAGTGCTGGCTTCTGTCAGGGACCACATCGCCACACTGGTGTGCATCCTTGGGGCAGGCTGCTTGGAACCTGTGCGTGGGCACAGCCAGTGCCTGAACAAAACCAACCTGTGGGGCTCTTCCCAGTGACTGAAATGAGCTGTGCCAAAAGCCTTGGCCTGGCAATGTGGCTTGGGTCTGGCAATGTGGCTCTGGCCTGCCCAGTGCCAGCAGGCAACCAGCATCACTTGATTGAATTAAATTGGGGCAGGGGCTGTGCGTGTGCTTTTTTTTATGACCTTTTTTTTTTTTTTTTGGTTTTGGAAGCTGCTTAACTGGGAAGTGCATGGGGGGGGTGGGGGTGGGGAGGAGCTGGCCTTACTCAAAAAGGGTCTACCCTTAGCCTGTGAATCTGGGCCAGATCTGCCAGTACGTGCTGGTTGCTTTCTGCCGCCCTGGGAAGGAAAGAGACCATAAATGTCACTTCACAGCTGTTCTGCTTTTCTTGATGAATCTGGACCAGTGTCTCTCTCCCTCCTAATTGAGTTAGTTTTCTTCTGATCTACCTCTGTCAGGGAAATCTAAACTGCTATTCCCATTCATTTTCCATTTGCCTGATACCTCCTTCCACAAGGCTATCTCAGTTTTACCCTGATTGCTGTTGAGTTGGCTGGTGCTGTAGGTGGTGACACTCTGGTGTATAACTTTGTAAATCTTAGCCAGTATTCACTGGGAATTTTTTTTGCCAGATGTTTTCTTTCCTGTTTGGACAGATTAGTTTTAAATTGGCAAATGCACCGGATTTAGGGAGAAGACTTGCTACTAACTGTCAAAAAGAAAACAATAATTGTCAATCATGCTTTAGTGAGCCTCTGCTGAACTGATTTGCAGTAGAAAGCATCATTTTCTTGTACTCTTATCTTCAGGAAATCTGGTTTTGGTGAGTTCTGCTCTCTTGAGGATGGTGATGTATGCTACAGCATGGTAGAAAATAAAATTAGCTCAGGATTAAAATCTGTGCAGCCTGGAATTTAACTCGCTGGTTTTTAGGAGCATAAAACCATTGATTGCGCTGGTGTGCCATAAAATCATTGCAGATGTGTGTTCTTTGTCTTTGCGTGTAAACCCTGTCTGTGCATGTGATTTACAGTGCTTTCCCGGACGCAGCAGGGGTTAGTGAATGCGGCAGCTTGTTTGTTTGTGCTGAATAGGCCTCAGTTCTGAAAACGAGCCTCGAGTTTCTGCGAGACAAGATAAGAATAGCTGCGGGAAATCTCGGTGTTCCTGCTGCCCCGCGCTTCCTGCCGCCTCGAGCGGCCGCCCGGCGCCAGCTTCCTCCGGGCTCCGCGCGGCTGCCGGTGCAGCCGGGGGGTGAATCAGGGTTTGAGCGAGTTACTCTCGGCTGCAGTCACATGCGATGCCCGAGTTGTGCCTGGCTGTGCCCCCGCTGGCTTTACCATGTGCGCACTGAGGGCCTGGAAAGAGTGGTGGAGGAGAGGGGGCGTCTTCTACAGAGGCTCCCGTGGCCCCTTCCTGACTCCAGGCTCATTTGACTCCTGTTTTAAGTCGAACTGGGGTCAGCAGTTTTTATCAAGCTGTGTTTCTTGTGAAAGGGAAGTGTTCTCCGTGAGGGGAGATGCAGTGTCGTGCGTGATATGGGCATGTGGAACTGATCCAGAAATGTGGCCAGATGAGACCTGTCAGTGAGTCCGTGTAGCCTGGCCCCTGTCTTGCTGCTGGTTTAGTCCTGGGGGTGTGCTCCATTCAACAGCAAATTTCTCCTTATTTCCAGTGAGAATATCGGAACGGAAGGGATTGCCACATGAAGTTGGGGAAGCCTTGTCGCTCACATCTAGTCCACTGTCTGAAGAAACTCCGTGATTTAAATATTCTGGGTGGAGGGAGGAGGGACCAGACAGTTGCAAAGCATCTCGAAACTGCTGACAATGCAGGGACCTCCTTGTGAGAGCTCCTCCTGCTCTTCCCACAGTTCCTTAAAGAACCTCTGTAATGCTCTTTCAATTTCATTGCAGAACAGGAATCCAAAGGGGATTGCGCATCTCACCTGACTGCTCTGAGGCTCAGGTCTGTCCGAGTTCCCACCCGTGAGGGGCTTGGTGCTGTGCTGGAGGAAGTGGCTTTGCCTTATGCCTTGTCCCCTTCCCAGGATGCCTCTGCAGATTCCAGCTGCTGTGATTTGTTCCTCTCCCTGCGGTGAGGAAGATCTCTCCTCTGTGTGCTGAGCGATAGTCTTTGCTTTTATGATTGTTTGATTTTCCGGTTCGTGGTGTGACTGTGCTCAGTTGTAGTCTCTTTGATGCTGTTGTACATTACAGGCACAGAACACCTGAAACCAGTTTGGTTTAGTAGGTCTGCCTAAAGAAACAACCCTCTTGGAGAACAGCTCCACTGGGGAGCAAGGCTTCAGCAGTGAAGAGGTTAATGGAAAGCTATCTGTGCCTCATGCCAAGCCTTGATTGTCATCTTGCTTCTTTTAGGCCCTGCAGTTGTTCTGTTCCCAGAGCACCATATGCAACCATTTGATCTATGAGGGATGAATGTTTGTTGGGAAACTGTCCCTTCCTTCGGTGCTTCTAGTGCCCTGTTAGGTGGAAGAGGTAGTGCCAGAGCCTTCTTGTGTCTTTCAACCGAAAGTAGGTGGTGATGCATGGAGGTCTTGGCTGGCAAAATGTGCTCCGTTCCCTACTAACAGGTCGCACAGATTATGCAACTTACACAACCAGGGCCCATTTTAACTGTCTTTTTGATGATGATACCCTTCTTTCCAGGTGTGCCTGATAGAAGAAAGGTGATGATCCTGTCCATGGAGCCAAGCCGGAGGTTGCAGCTATAAGAGCTAGCCAGAAGCAGTGTTCAGCCTTCATGTGCTCGCCTTTCAAAGGGGAATAGTTAGAATTTGGTTCAAGGTTTGTAGGTCAGGTTTCCATTGTACAACTGTACTGATCGCAGCTGCTTGTGTGAGATCCAGACCTCATTGGGTGCTCCCGGTCTAGTTGGCTTCTTTCCCTGGGAGTTATTCTTTATGATGAGATGTACAGAAAGAAACAGGATTTCTCTCTTGTAACACTACCTTGGGTGGTAATGGTGGCTTGGATTGGGATTTGCTTCAGTCTGTGAAACGAGGGAAACATCTCGGAGGTATTTGTCACAAACAGCTGCTTAGAAGGAAGGAATTTTTTAAGACTGTGTTTTTCACAAAGGTAGGACCAAAAACAATTGAGGAGGGATCTTATCATTGATCACAGATGTAGTAATGAGGATCAGATCTTCTGTATCTCCAAAACAGGTACTTGTGCTCTTGGCGTGAGTTGCAGTGAGCATGTGGATCTCTGCCTGTGTCTAAAGGACAGGACTGCTGTGTGTGAGGAAGGTTATACCTCTGGCTTAGTGAGTGAGAGTGCAACCCGATTTATTTCATGGGGGATAAAATGGTCCAAGGCATCTCCAGGGACCAGAGTGCTTTGACTCCTGTCCTCATGCTGTTCTGCAAGGGCTCTACACCACAGCTAGCGAGCCCCACTCCTGTTCTTGAGCAACTTGCTCTTGAGAAGGGCTCAAGCAAGATGCTGCAGGCTTCTTGGACTGGAGGTTGGTCAGCAGAAAAATATGTGTTCTCTCACCATAAGCTGCTGAAGTGGACAATCACACTGGAGATACTGAATTTCAGGTTTGGTAGCAGGAAAAAGTTGTGGAGTGCTGGATCTGGCCCAAGCAGTTGGTTGCATGGGACTGTGCATCATCCCAGGACTGACTCCTGGTTCCCTGTGCTGTCACTGGGACCCACCTCTGCAGCCTGTAACAGTGCTGTCAGCAGAGCAGTGTAAGCAGCCAATTTAGCCTTGATTAATGAACTTATTAAGGTGGTGGTAGCAACTGAAGCATTTTGTTGTTACTATATGTTTTTAAGTCTAAATATTAGACTGTGGAATTGATGGGAGATAATGCAAAGCTTAAGCCTGGCTCTTTCTCTTGCCTTAATGTTCAAAGTATGATAAATGGGATGCTTTAAACTTGCATAAGAGCTGTAGGAGTCTTTTAATGTGGTGGTTTAACCCATGTATTGTATCAGTATCAATGACCTCAGTGTGAAAATAAAAAATAGTAAATAAATAAGAATAAAAAAAATCAAATCCCTCTCTGTGCTGTGATGAAAGTGCTCATCTCAAACAGCATGAACCATTCAAGGCCAGGTTGGGTGGGGCTTTGAGCAACCAGATGTCCCTACCCGTGGCAAGGGATTGGAACCGGATGAGCTTTAAGGTCCCTTCCAACACAAACCATCCTCTGCTCAGTAACCTGGTCTGAAGCACTAAGGCAGAGAATTTCAGCTCTTTTCCTCTTTACATTAAGTAAAAGACTCCTCAGCTGACCCCAAACATTGTTGTGGGTAAATGTTTGGGGGTCCTGATCTGGCATCCCTGGTGTGAGCTGTGCCTGTAGGTTTGGACCCCAGGCTTCCCCTCAGGGAGCATCCTTCTTCCTCTACCATTATGTTCATAGAATCTTAGGATGATGAGGATTGGAAAGAACCTTAAGATCATTATGACTCCTCTGTGCTTTGTGAGGGCGAGCTGGTTTTCTCTTTCCAAGTAGCTCTGATCTGAAGGATTTTGCCGAATTCAAGTCACATTCTGCAAATGAAAGGTTTAAGCTGACTGATGTGGCTTTCGAAAGTGAAGGAGTCACTCATTGAAAAGGGAATTGCTCCCGACCCTGTGCACAGCTTCTTTCTTCTTACACTTTGCTGCAATAAAGCTCATCAGAGCAGAGCTGGCAGCACAAGCTGTGTCGTTTTGAGCTTGCACAAGGCCCGTGCTTTGTCTGTGGGAATGGCAGGAATGGGGGAAGGCAACAGGCTGGACTTTCTTTTTTCATTCTGAAAAGTCTAAATGAGCTGTCAAGCTTTGAAGCTGCTTCCTCACGGGCTTACCTCCCAGCAACAAATGGATTGAATCATCCAGCCTGGGAGCACTCAGAATCTCCTACCTGAGGTGGTGGGAAGCAGAAGTCATGTAGGACTTGTGACAGAAGAAGCCTGAGTGATTTTTCACGTGTGTGTGGTGAAGCAGGTAAGATAACTATTACACAAGGTCTGCATGCAGTGCGCTTGACAGGGTGTTGACAAGCCCAGGTGGTGTCACTGCATGCACAGTTGTTTTGACCTAATTTAAAGGGCTGATATGCAGTCACTGAGGACTCATGGAAGGGGATTTCAGACCTTCTTCAATGAAATTAAGAAATATTACAGAATTTAACACTTTGTTTACAATTTTTTTTTTAACTTGGATGCTCAAGGTAACAGTGTTAAACTTGGGTTGCATACCAAGCAACCTGCAGCAAACTTATGCCGTGATCTTTATTGAGCAGACCACTCTCAGCTGGATCAGGCCCAGGGCCCTGGATGGTCTCCAGCTTCAGCCCCTGGCTTGGGGGATGAGTGTCCTCTGTGCACAGCAGCTGTCACACGGATTTCTCATGCACCTTCTCTTTGGCCTATCTCATATATTGTGAGTATTATTGTACCTGTGAAGAACCTGCATTTCTGCCAAGCTCAGGTGCTAAGTTCTGATTCAGTTCTTAAATGTACAAACTGGCTTTCATGCAGTGTTGGATGCCTTAGAGGATTATGTTCACGAATGAATTCTCTTGACTTCTCTCTGACGAGGGTTTGTTGGCTGCCAAGAGCTAGGAGAGAGCTTTGAAGGTCCCTTCCAAACCAACCCCTTCTGTTCTATTCTATGATCTTAAAGATGTTTTCCAACCTACTTGATTCTATGATTCTAACAGAGAAAAGGGGTCTCTGAAGTGGGACTTGAGGAGCAGCAAAGGAGTGAGCCCAGTCTGCTGGCAAGCTGCTGGGCTGTGATCAGCAGGCTGTCACTGCGGGAATCGTTTGGTATTACTTCATGGCAGCTTGGAAAGCAGATGTGTGTTTCCCCACCCTGCCACCGGTGCCTCTTCTGTTACTTTAAATAGAAAGTTTCCTGGTTTATAATTGAGACTCTTAAAAACATTCGTGTGGTTCAGGTCAACACGCAGCTGCTCAGCTGAGGCCATGCGGTGCCTGAAATACGAACTGAGTCAGAGGCTGTTGATTCTGGAACCCAATAACACTTTCAAATGGCAATATGAACTATTTCCTGCTGCATGGAGCGTATTAGAGTATCCTCTTGCAAATACTGGCCAACTGGCTTTGCATGGAGCTTGGGGGGGTTACTGCAGAGCTGCTCTTCAGATCATCTGTTCTGTTGTTGTGTTAATGTGACTGGAGAAGCTCTTCCTGTACTCAGACAACTGCAGAAGTTTACCTCCTGACACCACTTCTCTCTTTTATCTGTGCACTTCTAAAGCTGTGATTTCTATTAAAGACTTTTATTTTTTTTTCTACATTTGCTTTTTGGTACCTTTTTTAAATTTATTTTCTAGTAAGCTTAGTACAGATATCATAGGTGAAGACTGCTGCATGTCTCAGTAGATAGAGTTTGGTCTACTACATAAAAGTAGTCTCTGAACAGGTATGTAAGTAGGATCCTCTGTGCTACTCAGATAAAGGCTTTGATGTTGTATTGTCTGGGGGGATTTGCATGTGTTGTCATGACTTCCAAGAAGAGCTTTTTTTGTAGGAAGAAAGCTGGCAGTAGCCAGAGCAGTAGAAGAGCAGGAGGTCCGTGCTGAGCCTTTACTGACCCTGTAAGTGCCCTTCAACTAACTCTGCCTGAAACACAGAAAGAACCAAGATGTGTTGCTTGCCTGCTTGCACCCATCATTTCAGGTGCAGACTCATGAGGTGGGGATGTAGGTTGCTATCAAGCTGCTGCTGGAGGACATGGCTGTCCCTCATCCCTCTCTCTCTGTTGGTGTTCCTTGCTCAGGCCACTGACTCATGTAGCTCCGCCTGAAGTAGGATGCTTCCTGCTGTGCCTGATCTGTGTTTTCTGCTGAGCACCACTGCACCCTAAAAGCCAGTATTGTCCTGCTCATGAGTACAGCTTCCAAGTCATTCTTGGGAAACTTGGCCTTGGTCTCCTTGATCTGTACATCCATGAGTCTGACTTAATTTTTACTTTCTAAGTACTCTAAATTGGCACCATTCACATACCTGCTCTAAAGAGAGGAGAGGCTTTTTGGCAGCCCAGGTGTCCCTGTCACAATGATGTTGGGAATCTGCTTACCTCACTCTGCCCACAGAAATCCTGCTGAAGACAGCTGAGCCAGAAGGTTGTATAAAACACCCATCTCTTTTAAAGACCATAATTCGTTTAA
Organism: Myiopsitta monachus; assembly: GCA_017639245.1. Classification (NCBI taxonomy): domain Eukaryota; kingdom Metazoa; phylum Chordata; class Aves; order Psittaciformes; family Psittacidae; genus Myiopsitta; species Myiopsitta monachus. The sequence goes on from CM029928.1 coordinate 25,453,733, forward strand.
AAACCGTACCAACATAATTTAGTTATTCTTCCAATAACAGATGAGGAATGGGAAACCCAGAAACTAATCTCTAACTTCACTTTTCCCATATGTGTTTGGTATCTCTTGCATGGATCAATTTTACTGTTAGTCTGAGCAGGAGGAAAGGATGGTGATGCTTTTGAACACGATATTTAGAAAGGCTCGTCAGATGGCATCATCCTCTAGCTTTTATTTTCCCTACTGAAATGAATTCGGCTTTGTATCTGCTGCATCCATTGGGCATTGCTGGTTGCAGATGGGTAACTTGCACACTGTTACTAATCTGAGCAATCCCAGGTGGATGGCAGCCATTGAAGAAAGAGCTTGAAGTCCTGTAGATGCAGGACAGGAGAAATGTGGGATGCAGTAGGGTTGGACACCTGGCTGTGGCCCATTCATCCAAGGCACTGCTGTGGGTAGTTATCCCTTTGTAGCATCTTCTTGTGCTATGGATAAGGGGTCAAAACATAAAGCAAAAATTGATTGAAACAGACACAAAGAGGGGAGAAAGAATTGGACTCTGTGCGTTAACTAAACATCGGAGTTGCTGACAGCTCTTACCTGCTGGAACAAAACGTGTCAGAACTGGGCCCCAGGATTTGCAGGAAGAGCTTCCCAACTCTCTGGGGCTCAGGAGGGGAATGCCCCTGGAGGCAAAAAGCATCAAAACCAGAAATAGCTTTTCTTTGCGAGAAGCAGCACCTGGGCTGAGTGTAGCTGCATGAAACATCCCTGCCTGCATGAGCATGGCACGAAGCAGATGGGACTCTGCTGGTCTCTTTCCAAACTTCCCTGATTTTGTAGGCATATAAACTAGGTGCAAAGTGTCTTAACAGGCTTTGAACCTTCCAGAGCAAGCGTGGTGGTCACTGCTGAGGGGATGTCCCAGTTCCTGGCCCAGCAGGCAAACTGGGTTGTATTTATTTTGAGGTGTACTAAATGTTTGAACCCCATAATGTGGGGTTCTGTTTGCAGAGGGGGCTTTTGTCTTTCAAAAAGCTTTAGGAAAATGCAGAGTTTAACAGTGGGCCAGGATGGGCTTTCAGTTGTACGTTGCAGTGTCTGGAGGATTAAAGCTGAGCAAGTTCATCCTGTTATTGCTCAGGGTTTAGATATGCTTTTAAATACGAGTATCCTACTATGTGGAGTTAGGAAGCTGGATGCTTTGCTGGCAGGGTGCTCATAGCTTCAGTGTTGTTTTCCTGGCAATGTTTCTTCTGTGTAATAAATATCCCTGCAAAACCATAGCAGTAAAAATACAGCTTTGGAGTAGCTGAGTCCATCTGCAGGGCTGTGCCTGGCCGGCTAGCATCAGCCTCTTACACCTCTGCCAACACCGATGGAGCACAGACACTGCCAGTGTCTCAGTATAAGTAGTGCTGGGAAGAGTAGCAACCACCAAGCTGGGATTTTGACTAAAGCTGCATTTGGGTGGAAGTGACTTCCAGCAGTGTGTAAAAGCGCCCTTCTTAATCCAAGTGACACTTCATATTACGGAGTATATAGCAGGTGTAAGCACACAGGACTTATTCTTGTGCCACAGAGCCTCAGTGTAATTGTAGCTTTTTGGTGGTCTGAGAATGGGGAAGTGGACGAGAAGAGTTTAAACATTTTCAGGAAGCAATCCGCAAGTGAAAGGGTCAAAATAAACCTGAATTTGTGAGAACAAAGGGCTGTGTGTATGTAAACTGTGAGCGCTCAGGGCAGCCCTTGCCAGCGCAGACAGCTGGCCATTGTACAGCTCTGGGATGAATCAGGACCTCCTCTCAGAAAGGTGTTTGTTTGTTTGCTGGTGTTTCCCCTCCCTGGTATCTGTATCCATTTCAGTTGGCTTTTTCTCTTATGAGATACTAATATTTGAGGTATGCAAATGCTGGGTGTAGGTGGGAGTGTAACAGTATCCAGAATATTACAGTGTAGCTTATTGACTTAGGAGGCACTGCACTAGCAAAGGTGTTTTTTTTCTCCGTGGAAAAGTCTTCATCTGGCTCAGGAACTTTTCTGGGAAAGCTATTTCTAGTGCAAACTTCAGTAGGATGTACCATCAATGAAAAGCAGTGGTGCTGTCGCCTCTTATCAGGTGGGAGCTGGTTACCCTGCACTCAATTTTCCTTAGGGCCTGAGCAGTGTTGGGTTTTTTTCTTACCCCTGATTTGTAGGTTTTGTAGGGGAAAAGTGAGGCTTGGACATGCCTGGGGGGAGAGGACAGGCACTGCTTATGTCCAGGGAGGAGAATCTGTCTGCGGCTGCCCCAGGACACGCAATGGAGGATGAGTGAAAACCTGGGCTGTATTTTCACAGCTGCTGTGGGAGCTTTTTCCATTTAACACAGCACAGATGTGAATTATAAACTATAAATTGGAGACTAATGTGCACCATGGTGGCATGTGAGAGGTTCAATTATAGGCAGAGCAAGCAGAATAATGGAAAGTACATGTGAGTGATTGTTCAGTTAATATAATTTGCAATGAATTATTCACAACAATTTGTTCACCGAGCTCTTATTGTAATAATTTTCATTCCTTCATTTGCCGTGCATTTGAAACTGCTTCCCACCACTTGTTCTTGACGTGTAATAAAGTATATCCATGCATCCAGCCCCTTCTGCCCACCTGCCCCTCACCTACATGCAGAGGACAGATTTTGAGCTTGGTATTTTAAGCACTGAGCTCTCTTTAAGAAGTCAATGGTAAGTGTTAAAAGGGAGGCTGCTGTGTGCTGAAGTTGCTGATGTGACTCATGAAAGCCCATTCTGTTGGGCTTGGAGTGACCTGAGCTTGCAGAAGACCTGTTTCTGTGCTCTGCCTTATGTGTATGGAGTGTGTGCAACTTTCTTTCGTAAGTGCTGTGCTAGGGCTTGACCTGACAGAAGGCAACAAGTTGGTTGCAGCCTTGCGAGCTGAAGCGTTCACTTCCTACCTGCCTGGCATCATTTGCTCCTGGAGGAGGTGATGGGCTGTGCAGTGAGGCACATGGCAATAGCAGGCTTGAGGTGAAGCACTTTGCTTGCTCAGGTCCCTGTCCCTTATGTTGTTTCATACCACAGGCAGTGGAGCCAGTCGGTGGCTCTAGCTCCCAGCACTGCAAAGAGTCACAGTTGTGACCTTCCTTTCCTATTCCTAAGGCTCTGGAAAGCCCACAAGTGTGCATTTCATGGAATCATAAAATGGTTTGGGTTGGGAGGAACCTTAAAGCTCATCCAGTCCCAACTCCTGCCACGGGCAGCGGCACCTTCCACTAGAGCAGCTTGCTCCAAGCCCTGTCCAACCTGGCCTTGAGCACTGCCAGGGATGGGGCAGCCACAGCTTCTCTGGGCACCCTGTGCCAGCGCCTCAGCACCCTTACAGGGAAGAATTTATGCCTTATATCCAACCTAAGCCTCCCATGTTTCAGTTTGAACCCATCAGCCTTAGTCCTGTCACTGCAGTCCCTGATGAAAAGTCCCTCTCCAGCATCCTTGTAGCCCCCTTCAGACACTGCTCTGAGGTCTCCACTCAGCCTTCTCTTCTCCATGCTGAACAGCCCCAATTTTTTTAGGCTTCAAAAATCCTTCTTTGAATCTTAGCCATTCAAGGACTCTTACAAGCTCTGTCAAGCCATGATTGCAAAGCCTTCAAACCCCCGTACTCCCGAACACGCTGAGATTTATGCTACTTTTTCCCAAGGAGGGACAGCACTTGTAAGGTTGATCTGCCACCATCTACTTGTCCAAAGCTCCATAATCAGGCAAAGCATGACTATGGAGCTGCACATAATTAGTACACAATGGCTTTTAAATGACTGAGATTCAATTAAAACCTGATGGCAGAGGATCCAAAGTAAATAAGAGACAACTGACCCACTGGTGAATGACTTCTAGCAGTCAGCTTGGATGAGGAGAGCAGGAGTTTGAGGCTGGCCAGAAACTGTAGAAGCACAGACATTAAATGGGGTCAGTGCTGCTGTTCCTGTAGGGCATGCAGTGCCAGGGCAGTGCTGCTGTTCCTGTAGGGCATGCAGTGCCAGGGTGTAAGCTGGGTAGAGGTGTGGGCTTCCTGCCCCAGCCTCTGAGCTGGAGCACTTCAGGCAGTTTGGGCTCCTGTGGGGGATGAGTTCTGTTCTTTGTTGTTTCCTGCTGGTTTGTGTCGATTTCATCAAGCACATGTCAAAGCTTTGATACGATTTGCGGCAAACATGGATGCAGCGGTCGTTCCAAGTGGGGTGGATCAGCCCATGATGCAGTGTGGTTGGTTTGGGATGCGGGGCAGTTGGTTTGTTCCCCTCCTCTGGGCTTTGCTGCTGTTTTGATAATGTCAGACTGGTGGCTTCCAAACAGAATTCCACTTTGCTTTCAGTTTGCCTTCCTTGTGAGTGTGTTTTCCAGCTCTTTTAAACAAAGCTTCATAAATCAACATTGATGTCATTGTGGAGATCTTTTCCATGGTCCCCATTGGATGCCACAGGTGCTCTGTGCCCAGGGACAGCCCTGCCAATGGGTTTCCCTGTGGATGTGCTGGGGAAAGAGCTCCCTCTAACAGGGTGTCTACAGCAGCAGAAGCAGAGGCTGCAGGTGGCTTTGGGAGTTACCAGCCCTGCAGCTCTTTTGATTGCCAGCTCTGAAGATGATTATTGCCCTTCCAGCTTTGCTGGTATTCCTTACTTTGCAGCTCTGGTTTCACTTAATGCCTGCATCCTTGCTATCAAATGAGATGAGACCTGGATATCTGTTGCTACCGCGGCCCAGGGAGATGATTGTGAACTTCTGGCTTGTGCCATTATCTCTGGCTGGTTCATAATCAACGTCACTGTGCTGTCAGTGACATTTGAGGTGGGAAAAGCATTAGGTAGGGATATCTGTGGAGGAAAAGCAGGGAATGAGGAAGTAAACAACAGAAGACGGGTATAGATCATCCAGATCTGCCAGCAGTGTTGAATTTGAACAGTTCCTGGTGCTATTCATGCCCTATGCCAGGCTTGTTGGTGCAAGATCTGTGCCTCAGAGCAAACGTTATTTCTCACCTCGGGTGACTTCTCGCGTGTTTCAGAAAGTTGCGTTTTGATGGAACAAATCTTTTCCCCTCAAAGCAGCAATTTCAAAATAAATCCTCTGCGAAGCTTTCTTCAAATACCCAACAGTTCATGTGCACTGTCCAAAGCATCCCCTGTGTATCTGCGGTGTGGCAGGTCCCTGAACTTCCCAGGCTGATAACTCCTTGAGGGAAGACCTCGGCCTTCCCTCTGTGAGATTTCTCCTATGGTTTTCATTCAGACACCAAAACCACCGGTTACCCTTGAGCTCTGCTGGGCTGCAGTGTGCAGGGGTTGTGCTCAGGTGTCGGAAGCACAAGATCAAAATGTAGACTGTTCCAGCACAACCCTGTGACAACGCTGGCTGTGACAGCAGTCTGTGCGGCGGGGAGCTTGGGTTAGCTTGTGTGCTGATGCTCTCTTCTGGATTGTCCTGGTTTAAACCCAGCTGATAACCCAGAGCCACACAGCTGCTCTCTCACTCCCCCCACTTTTTTCCTCCCACTCCCAGAGGGATGGGGAGGAGAATTGAAAGAATGTAACTCCCACGGGTTGAGATAAGAACAGTCCAGTAACTGAGGTATAACATAAACCACTGCTGCTACCACCAGTAAGAATAATGATAAGGGAAGTAGCAAGGGAAGAGAATACAACTGCTCACCACCCGCTGGCCGATACCCAGTCCAACCCAAGCAGTGATCTAACTCCTCTGGGTAGCTGCCCCCAGTTTATATCCTGGGCATGATGTGCTGTGGTATGCAATACCTCTTTGATCAGTTTAGGTCAGGTGTCCTGTCTCTGCTTCCTCCCGGCTTCCCCTCCTCCCTGGCAGAGCATAAGGCTTAGAAAGTCCTTGCTCAGAGTAAACATCACTGAGCAACAACTAAAAACATCGGTGTTATCAGCGCTGTTCGCAGGCAGAAAGTCAAAAACACAGTGCTGCACCAGCTAATAAGAGGGAGAAAAATGACTGCTACTGCTGAACCCAGGACATGGATAAAACCAAGAAGGATTTTTTTCTGGCTGGCACTGTGGTGGCTGCAGGCTCACACCAGCGCTGGGCTCTTGGCTGTGAGGTCTCCTCCAGCTCTGCCCACACTGCAATACCCTGATGGTGTGGGTTGCCTTTGCCTTGAACTGGCCAGGGCTAGCTGAGAGCAACAGATGTGTTAGGATTAGCCATCTGACTCTCCTTTCCTCCTGTTTCCTCCCTTTGCAGTGTGTTACTTGCTGAAGAGCAACATCAGCCCAGATCTGTGCAATGAAGACGGATTAACTGCGCTGCACCAGGTGAGGAGGAGGAGGACATGGGTCCCTGCTGCTCACGCTGTGTGCCTTCCCACTGCCCTCTAAGCAGACCTGGAAGGGTAAAAGGAGGGAGCTCTTGGGTTTCATTGTTTTGCTCAGTTACAGCAGTGAAACTTCACTGTGTTGTGCTGGTGATGCCATTTCTTGGGGAGCAAACTGAGATTAGAGCCTTCTGTTGCTATATCCCAGACTTTGTTTGGTCATAGTAAATGCTCAGGAAGCAGGGCTGGATTTCAGACATGAACAACATTTCTCCTACCCGTTAATTTTTGCAGAGCTGGGTTATGAACTCTTAAAGCAGATTGACTCGCATTTAAAGACTTTGGCAATTGATGAGTTTTGAAACTGGTTTAAATAAATGAAGCCCAGGGTGCTTGGAGAGCCGGCTGATGACCTCTGTAGGCTCAGGGACTCCCTAAAGTCTGTGTGATCAGCAGTAAAATACAGACTTGCTGTAGTGGTGTGTGTCTGTCCTTCCTCAGAGCTCTCCACTGATCCCATAAGGGTTGTTCTAGTCTTCTTAAGGCCCCCATCCCCATCCCTCCTCATGTGTCCTCATTCTCAGTGCCTGCAGAAGGCCCATGGGACTCGCTGTGCCCAGACCAGCCACCTCCACTGCCATTGGAAACAGAAATGCAGCTGTCACACTCGCTCTGAGTGCAGGACAGGGACTCATGGGTTTCTTGCCATTTGTCCCTTCTGTAAATGCTCCTATTACCTCGGGGTTTTGAATTCTTCTGCGTGTCGCTTGCTCTCTTCAAAGCTGGGTGGATGTTTCTTAAAAATGCAGACTGGCTTCTGGAAGAATAAAAGTTCCCCACCACCAGCACCACCTCTCCAAAGAGATGTTGTTCTGCACATGGAGAAATGCTGACAGCCTCATTGCTTTCCCAGCTAGGTACTGAATCCATGGAGAATCCCACCTTGCTCACTGAAGGTTCAGTTATTGTAAAGGTGCATTTGGGAGCTGAGGTGGGAATTTTGCATACACGAGAATTAACTGAATCGCTGAAGAGAGGAAAGCTCCTAAGTGAACGCTATTGCCCATTAGCAGTTGCTTCCAATGAAGGATGCAGTCATATTCCTGTGGTAACTTGGCTGTGTGATAGGCATGATTTTAACCTCATGTCCATATCCAAATAAGAAATAGAAATGCATAAGGGGTCCTTGGCACTCAGCTACAGAAATGCTTGTTGTAATTGAACCCCAGCACAAGCCCACCCTGCAGTGCTGAGCTGTGAGTCTCCTGTGGGTGTCTGCAGTAATGCGTAGGCCACGAACAGGCTTCTTGCAGAAGAATTAATCTTATTTTAGTGTCTTTATCATACTCACGTTCATGTCAAGAAGTAAGCACAGGATGGATCACAAAGCAAATTCCATCTTCCCTGAAGGAGAGCGATCGAGCTCCTCTTTGCAGGCTGCCCCTGGGACTGTGGTGTAGATGCATCAAGGATGCTGATTTTTTTCAGGAAATGAAAGTTGCCCCATGAAGGACCTCATAATTTGAGGATCCAACTTCCATCTCCTCAGATAACCATGGTAGGTAGTGTGAGCTGCTGAGAAGGTTTTTATTTGTCACATGCCAGTGTGTGGAATTTTCCCTAAGAAAAGGGAATGTCAGCTTGTCAGCTCATCCCCTGGTATGTGGTTATACTGGTTATGGTGAATTTCTGCTGTGTATGCTCTTGAATATGGAAGACCCAGCAAAACAGAAGCTGTGTGCACAGTTGCTATTATTCTTTACTGGTTCTGTCCCCAGACCAGAGGGCCCTGTAAAACACCAGTGACTTTCAGTGTGCTCAGCGTAGGTGTTCTGCATGGTACCTTTCTCACCACTTATGCTCAGTTTGGTGTTTAACTGTTGGCGGTGCTTGTTGCCAAACACTGCAGGTTGCCTTGTCTGGGTACCCCGGTATAAGTGAGCAGGTGTTTGCCCTCATCTTCCCAAGGTTTAAAAAACCCAATCTGTCTGTACCTCTTCCTCACCAGTGCTGCATAGACAACTATGAAGAGATAGTCAAGCTTCTCCTCAGCCACGGGGCCAATGTCAATGCGAAGGACAACGAGCTGTGGACTCCATTGCATGCAGCAGCTACATGTGGTCATATCAACTTGGTGAAGATCCTCATCCAGCAGTAGGTGGCTTTTCTGTGTCTGTCCCTTTCTACAGATCTGATTCTACCCACAGCTTCTTTGGATGGAAACCGAGACTGCTTAGTGCCTTGCCAGATTGCAGCAGTGGTGATTAATCCCTGCTTTCAGGCTATTCATTGGACTCCTTCCTGCTTGTGGGGAAAGAGGGTGGAGGAGGAAGAGCAGAAAGGTTGAGGACACACAGAAGAGCCCTAGGTGACTTGACTCTGTTTCATGAAGCTTCTGGAGACTGGGCCAAAGTTTGCCACAATTTGCCTGTATTCTGCTGTGTCTGTGTTTGTGCTTGTTGAACCATGCTGGATAGGTAGAAATAGGAGCAAGCAGCAGAATGCACCCTCAAGCTCTTGAACACAACTTCAGATCTTCCAGCTGTAGTCAGAGAGACACTGATGTAGGAGAGCAGCATGTTTGTATAGCTCAAAATCTTGAGTGAACTTTGTGACCTGTCTTAGGTTCTTAATTAGTAACCTGTTGGCTTCTTATAATGCTTTTGTTTCCCAGGGTGTGACGTGAGGTTTTTGCACTGGATCTTCCACTTGACTTGACCAAGGCACTAGAGCCTCAGGCCTCTTCTAGGCTTGTCAGTAAAGAGGAAGAAACCAGATGTGCTTTGAGCTGTATCATGCACAGCATTTAATGGGCACCTGCTGTGAATCCTGCCTGGAGCAGATAGCCCTGGCTCTGTATGGAGCCCTCTCCATCTCCTGGAGTGGTGGTGTAGAGAGCAGAGTGTTAACCCGCTGCCTTGCACGGCAGTGCCTGCTGCTCCTCCCTTGGGGAGGGAGACTTCTCCCTGTGATGCTGTCCTTAGGGAGGCTGGCATTGACAATTTGCCCCTTCTTTGGCCATATAATGATGGAAGTGGAGCAGAGGATGCCAACAGTCATCCCTTGGAGGATGTTCCTACTTGGGTTAGGCAATTTTTGAATGGGGGGCATAAAACCAGAGGAAGTAAGTGTGGGACAACATAGTGCATTCCTGAGTCTTGAATGAAGATAAGGGGGCATCCCAGGTATGGCTGACAGGTGAGGAACTAGAGCTTATGGACTTAGTTATTGTAGGCTGCCCTGTATTGAGTAGTTGCCATCAAATTCAGACTCTGGTAGCCTAATGTCATGATCCCAAGCTCAGAAACAGTCTCCCCTGGGGCTTTTGAGGAATGGGGGGGAATTAATTTGTTTTGCTACAACCAAAGGTGTCCTTGGTGGCATTTGAGCAACTATTAAACCCCAGTTAGTTTTTCCTAAGCATTTATCCCAGTATTTGGCATTGTCTGCTCTAGGATGTCTGAGGTCCTTTCTTGTGTAACTCAGTGTTGTCCTTGCAGTGGAGCAGACTTGCTGGCAGTGAATGCTGATGGCAATATGCCGTATGACCTCTGTGAAGATGAGCCAACTCTGGATGTCATTGAGACTTGCATGGCCTACCAAGGTAAGGAGACTGAGTTAATGTAAAATACAAAAATGGGTCAATGTAGTACTAAAAATTACCTTGTTTCTCAGCTCCTGATTTGCCTCTGGAGAAAAGCAGGGTGCTGCTGCCTGGCATAATTTCTTAAGCCTGACTCTGTCTCGTTTCTCTGATTCCTAAATAACAATGGGGGTGAAGGACAGTGGACAGTCCCCTCAGCTACACAGCCTCTGAAAAGGGTGTGAGGTCACATCAACCAGGAATCATAAGTCTAATTCTACTCAAGCAGCAGAGGGACAGACCTTTCCAACTCTCTCTAACTGGAATTTTAACAGGGATTACACAGGAAAGAATCAATGAGATGCGGGCTGCTCCGGAGCAGGTCATGATCTGTGACATTCATGACATACTCGCGACAGGACAGGACCTGAACAGGACTGATGCCCAAGGTGCCACGCTGGTGAGTGAAACTCTGGCGGCTTCAGTTTTGCCTTCCTTCAGCCTGGAGGTTACGAAACCTGCCCTGTGGCAGGAATTACACAAAATCAACCTGTATAGGTCACTGAGAGGAGTGAGGAAGCTATTTGGATCTTGTTCCATGCTTTAGTTTACTGTCACATAGCTGTCTATGAGGACAGCTGGCACAACTTAGTGTCTAACCCTGCGCTTCTTGAAGCAAATCCCTTGTCTATGTGAGCTCTGTCAGTTGTGCAGCAGCTCAGGTCCTGCAGCAAGGATCCTATCTGACAGTGGCTGATAGCAGCAGCTTCCAAAGAAAGGTGCAAGAAATCCCACAGTGAGGAGTTGCAGACTGCAGTACTCATACTTAACCCGTGGGGAGATGGGACTGAAAGACATTCCAGTGACCTCTTGCTTCTCACTAGTTGTGTAGTCTGGTCTGACTCCTGTGGAGCAGACGTGAGTCCTCTGGGTTTCGTGAGAGCAGGATCTGGTGTTGGGCAATCTGAAGATTTTCTGCCTCTTCTTTCTGCTTTGCACAGCATCTGGCTCATGCACAGTTCGTAGACTATGATGCTTATTCATATAGGATGGCACCTGCCCCTGGGCAAGGAGAGCAACCAGGACAAACGTACAGCAGAAAGCAAGCTGGCATCTGATTTGACTGGATGCTGTCATCCAGGACAAAGACTGCTGGACAATCCTAATCCGGTTCCCTCCTTTTTCAGCTGAAAAAGCGTCTCTTAAATCCTTGCTTATAGAAGTCCCAACCCAAGGAAAGTTCAGTAATGCTATCATATGTGTTGGGACTTTCATGCAACCTTGGTCATTTGATGCTTGGGTGCAGGTATAACAGATACACAGACCACATGCAAACATCTCCTTGATGGTCAAACCATGGCAGTGCATTCAGGTTTCTTAATCTAAATTGTCACCTATAGCGTACACCAGAAGTGAAAGGGGAGCCCAGGCTTGCTCCAAGATAAATTTGGATGACTGAAGCCTTTATTCCACCTTATTTTTTAGCATGCTTTCCCCTTTAACAAGGATTATATATATAAATTTAAGCAGACCTCTTGGCTTCCCTTTTTATATCACCCCCAAGTGATTCCTTGTTAATTCACATGGTCTCTAGAGGGTATGACCCAGTGCTATAAAATCTATGTAGAAATTAATTGAATTGCAGAAAGCATCGGTGTTTATTTCCACTGGAGGGTTCAGCTTTGGGTGGTGGAATCCACATGGGAATTTTTGAGAAGAAGCTTTCATTCTCCTCTTCAGCACGGCTGAAGCAGGATGGGCGCTGACTGGAGTTCAGAGTAGGACCTAGGTTAGTATTTTGCTCAGAGATGCAACAGCAGGCCACAGTTATGAAAACCATCAGAGACATGAAGTGTTGTGGGGGACTAAAGGAGTCTATTATTGATGTCTCCAAAGTGGTGGTTGTAGTTGGAAGCCAATATCTGAAAAATCATATTCCTGAAAGTAGCCAAGGGTTAAAATAGTTTTGGTTTTGAAATGGTGAAAATGATTATAGTGTGAGTGGAAGCACAATTGCACAGAGAGAATCGGGACCAAAGCAGGCTGAAAATGTGATAAAAGAGAAATGACATCTGTGGCACTTGAATGGGGAAGAGGAGACATTCTTCTGCTACGAGCAATGCAGTTTACAGTGGATGATGTTCCCCATTGCAGGCTTGCATTTTAATTTTGCTGTTTCCTTACAAATTGGGCAGCATTTAAAAGCCCATATTTAATGCAGGTAATACTGAGTTTTAGTAACAGGAGCAACCTGCTTTTGACTTGATGGCATCTGCCAAATGTGGAATGTGCTGCCTGTCCAGATCTAGACTCAGACATTATCCAAGAAATTCCACTGAAACTTAGTGTATAAACCCATTCGTGATCCTTGCAGGTGGTTCATGCTCTGTTCCTTATCTCCTAGCTGCATATAGCTGCAGCCAATGGTTATCTGCATGCAGCTGAAGTCCTCCTTGACCAGGGGGCAAGCCTGGATATTAAGGACTGGGACGGCTGGGAACCTCTTCATGCTGCTGCTTTCTGGGGACAGGTAACGATTTTGTGGCAAGTGTCATGTATGAGGGTGATGTTTCTTTTTGCCTGGGCAAGCTATAAAGTACTCTGCGAGCAGAAGAAACCTGTACAAGGGCTGCGCTCTCTGGACAGCATCAGATGAGGTCCTTGGGGTGCCAAAAAGAACCTGGTGCTGGGAAAGTTCAGGAGAAGTATGTCCATGCAGTTGAGTGGTAGGAGCAATGTTTATCATCACACATGTACCAGAATAATGTGAGGCGAGCTCAGCATGCAGGCCATTGCTTGTTATCTTATTCCAACTTTTCAGCTTTGAGGAAGAAAGTGATTGCCTAAAATACCTCCATCAGCTTGGCTTTCTTTCCCTTCCTTTAGATGCAGATGGCCGAGTTGCTTGTGTCCCATGGGGCCAGTTTGAGTGCCAGGACATCTTTGGATGAAATGCCAATAGGTGAGTTTGTTAAGCTTAAAAAAAACAGCGACAGAGAAACCCTTTTTCCTCTGAGCATGCTGGAGTCTTCACATGGTGCTTTCAGAAGCATTAATGTAATTTTTCAGGTGTCTTTAAAATCAAAGATGCTGTTATTTAAGTGGGACTGAAGTTTTAAAGCACCTACTGTTCCTTCTGAAAATGCTTCTTTCTGCTCATAAACCCAAAAGAGAATGCATTTCTCAAGCACCAAGTCTATCTCCTGTGTGTTTCCACTCATGTCATCCCTCTGTACCTGTGCTGGGTACAGGTACCTGCTCTTCCATTACAGTCTTTGATCTGAGCAGCTGTTGATTGCAGCCCTAATACTTGGGTGTCTAACTTTGGCTTGGTGCAGTGGAGTGTGGTAAGCTCCGAGGGTTTGGAGAGGAAGGGGGAAGCACACACAGGTGTTGGAACACGCACAGGTGATTGGAAGTGCAAATGCTAGCATCTGGCCATGTGTTTTGTAACTTTGTGCCCGTTTTGGTTTTTGAGCCTTTACTGAAAAATCTGTGCGTCTCATTTGGAAGGCTGGAAGTTCTTGTCTTCTGTCCTGCTCTGGTTTTGGGGGTTTTTGTTGTTTTGGAGGCTTAAGTAAAAAGTGCTGTATTCAGGGGAGCTGCACTCTGTTAGTTACAGAAATTTCTTGTACTCGCATCCTGACGCATTGGTGCAGTGGTGAGCTCTCCTGTTTTATGGGTAAAGGCACAGCATCCTGTAGGAATGGGACAAACCCCAGCTGAAAAGCTGGATCATTGCAAAGCTGAGCCCCTGTCACAATCAGCAGCTCTTGTTTTCTGCTCCTGTTAAGGTGTCCAAGCCATTCTGCCGTGCCTAATTTGTTTAAAAATTAATGTGCTTAAGTATATTCTGCTTAAATTTCCCTTCTCTTCCTGCTAGCCTTTGTAATTGTATATACTAGGAAGACAAGACAGTGTTAATGGTACCACATTTGAACTGTCTGATTAACAGCTTGGTTTGTGTGTGCCATAGATCTGTGTGAAGAGGAGGAATTCAAAGTATTACTTCTGGAGCTGAAACACAAACATGATGTGATCATGAAGTCCCAGATGAGGCATAAATCCTCCCTGAGTCGAAGGACGTCCAGCACTGGCAGCCGGGGGTAAGTGTGTTCTTCCCCACAGGGTAACCAGGGCAGCAGCTTGCCCACCCAGATGTGATTGCAGAACACCCTGGGGTCTGTGTGAGAAAAACTTGTCTGTCCTTCCTGAATGAACTCTGAAAGGCAGAAGCTGACTTTGGTTGCTGAAAGCAGAGCTCCTTTGAAGGGTCGTACTTTCACTAGAAAGAGGTGTTATTTCTTGGGGGAAAATGGCTTTGCACTGTTGTGGTTTAAGAACTGCTCCAAGCAGAGGAGCAAGTGGTGAGAATTTACCCTATTAAACCACTGATACTGGTGTAGGAGAATCAGTGCTTCACGTGGCTTAACTTGAGCTTCTCAGTAATATGTCTCATGGCCAAGATACTGTGCTCAGATACAGGTTTTCAGAAGATGGTTACTAGACACCAAAACAGTCCTGCAGACCACAAGCTCCCTAAGAAGCCTGTGGCCTGTTTCCCTCTACATTTCCTCCACTGGTTGCAGAGTAGATCCATTGGGTGAGCTCTCTCAGATCTAACACAGATTTGCAATTACTACTTTAAAACTCCGTAAAATTCCTCACACCTTTAATATCCACACCAATGCCTTTGCCTTGTGTGGGTGCCAGGAAGCTAACTTCACATTCCATTCCAGTGGGAGAGGCTGTAAAGCATGAGGAGGAGGTGAGAAGATCTCTGGGGTAAGAGGAACTGTCATGTCCTGCTCACGGCTTTGATGCCCCTCTTCCCTGTCACACAGGAAGGTGGTGAGGAGGGCCAGCCTTTCAGACCGAACAAATCTTTACAGGAAGGAATGTGAGAAAGAGGCCATTGTCTGGCAGCAACTGGGTGCAGCAGAAGAAGGAAGAAACTCGGGTCTCATTGGAGAAATTGGGGAGACTCGTTCTGACCAGGAGAATACCGACCCTGTAAGGAATCTCTTCTCTATTCTGGGAGTCACCAAGGAGGGCAGGGAGCACAGGTTCAGTAGCAGTGGGTGCCCTGGGATTGGAGGTGGCTGAAAAATCTAAACCTCATCCATCAGGTGTAATCAAAAGACCAAATCCTCGTTTGGCATGAACTGGCATAGCCCATTAAAAGTGGAAAAATGGTGCTGGATTTGCAGCTGTCTGGTTTTGAGATAAGGCCCTAGGGAACGTGGAAGTTCAGGAAAAAATACTGTGTGCATTTCTCTTTATAGGTAACAAACTGGTAATCAGAAAAGAATTGCAACCTTGTTCTGTAGTTATTTGTTTAATTTGGGTATTGTCATGTTAATATGCTTATTTAACTGTATTGGGGTTTTTTTCAAAGTGAGTCCTGAGTTAGTGTTCCATGTTCCTGGTGGGGAAACAGCTCCTGGCTGGGGCTCACAGCATTATGTTACAGGGTTCTGTTAAGTGGGTGAATTCGATGTCTGTGCTGCAGTACCTGTCTGGTGGAAAGGCTGAGTGTGAGCAGGCTTAGGAAGTTGGCACAGGGATGAACTGTGCTATGGGGGATAGGAGAAGATGCTCTTCTTTCATTTCTTCTTGTTACAGAATTTACTGCTGGAGAACTCTTCCTTCCTTCCCGAGTTAGCAAACAAAAGCACCCAGTGTGACTCTGAAATCCCCCTCCAGAATGGACTCATGGCATCTACCAGCACTTACCAGTACACCTTTTCCAATGGGGACATTTGGAGCATGCATGCTGACCCTGAGAGCAATCCAGGCCACATGCTGCCCTATGGCAACCCTGGGCTCCCTGACACAGAGCAGTTCTGGGGTGTCTACAAAGAGCACAACCATCAGACGCTCTCTGAACTGAAGCGGCAGCGGGCTGCAGCCAAACTCCTCAACCACCCCTTCCTCAGCACCCACTTTGGCAGTGGCATGGGAGGTGTTGCCGAGAACGTAGGTGAGGCCAAGTCGCACTTAATCGAATCCAGGACTTCTCCCTACAGCTCCAATGGGACCTCAGTGTATTACACGGTGTCCAGTGGTGATCCACCCCTCTTGAAATTCAAAGCTCCCATGGAGGAAATGGAAGAGAAGGTGCATGGGTGCTGCAGGATTTCCTAGTCTCATCTGTTTCTCACCCCAGAGGAAACAAGACATGGGTAGGCTGGTTGGATCTATCACAGAGGCCAAGTTGTTTGCATTCCAAAGGGAGAATTTGGTTATGGACATCCTGACTGTGGCAGCCACGTTCATCTTGAATTGTACTTTACCCTGCCAATTACTTTCATTTCAGTAGAATGAGTAATGCAGGTGGTGCAAGGCTCTTAGGAGAGGAAGGGATGAGCATTGTTACTCAGTAAAAAGTAAAAAGTAAAAAGAATTGCCCTGCTCTTCCTCCCTGGGGAAGAAGGTATGGTGCTCTGCCTCCCTGTCCTTGGGAAGTCATGAGATGCTTTGGAACAAAGAAAGGATCTGAATGAAAATCTTTGCATCGGAGCCTCTTGCTGTAAATCACCAAGGAAGGTGACAGTTGAGACCTGAATGTTCACTCCTGGGTGATGCATATATCCTGGAGGGGAGATCAACCCCAGTATGGGTTTGCAAGAACGGACAGAGCTGTGTTCCGTACAGCTGGATCCAGCACTTACAGCCTGAGCAATGAGCAAGCATCGATGCTGCACTTGCTTTAGGAAGTTTGCAAGGGGCTCCCTCCTTGCAGTGACAGCTCACCAACAAAAACTGCACTGGCTGGGTCCCGTTCTGCTCATGTGTGGTCATCACTGCAGACTGCCGTCAAGTTTGAAGCAGAACTCTTCCTGAACAGGCTTCACTCTACAGGCTTGAAAACTGATGTTGCAATATGGGGCTCTGGCAATAGAATTTTACCGCAATAAAATACTGACAAAGGTCTATGTTGGGATAAGCAATTTAAGCTTATTTGTACTATTTAGACTCTTAATTTGTTTAAAACTGAAAAGACTTTTGCTGATCTCACATTCCTGTTGATTCTGTTTGTTTACTCCCTGCTCAGCACAGATACTAGGGGAGGTATGCTTTGTGTTCTGATTTCTTCTGGGTTTCCAGAACCACAGGGCTTGGGAGGACTGAGGAGGAAAGGCTTGTGACACTAATCCAGAAGCACCATGAAAGCATTTCTGATCTCCCTAGGATTACAGCACTTGCATTAACCTGCAGTCTTTGGCTGATAAATAACTGTTAAAGCATTGCTTTGGTAGTTGAACACTGCAGCAGGGCAGGAGGTATGTTTCTTTTGGTCTGTTTTCCAGCTCCCATTCTGAAGTCATCAGTAGTGGTTAATAGCTGTCAGAAGACTTAAATGCCTCTGCATAAGGGAGTTGCCTAGCACCATGCAGTACTTGGCAAAGCTGCTGCTGTAGAGCATTTGGCCCGCCAACACTGGTGGTTTGGTTTAGTTCATGTGAGCTGTTCGTGACAGGCTGCCTGAGAGACACCAGCATGGTATGACCTGGGGTGTGGGCGCTGGCTCATCGAGAGTTAAGTCTTTACATACCTGGGTAGATGAGAAGAGAGTGCCCTGGGGGGCACAGCTCTGAGGGACTGGCCACGGTTGAGATAACAAGTTGTATCTACAGAAGTAACTGAAATCTTCAACCCTTTTTCTGCACAGAGGGACTGTCGCACACGTAACTATTTGCCTGCATGAATATATATTTTCTTGAGCAGTTTAGATTTCAAGCTCTGAAAACAGATGTCTGTTTGGGTCTCTGTAAGCCATCAGTGGATTAAATCCAGCTCACATAGTTGTGCTTCAGCCAGGCAACTGCGAATGCAGCTTCCACCCATCTTCCTTCTAGCTGGCTATTAGACATCAATACCACACTTCACACATGGGAATCCTCACAGCCTTGCCTTTTTTCTAGACTACACAAAGATGACTTAAGCTGCCAGTGACTGTCAAGGGCTACCCTCTGGTCCCCAGCAAACAGAGCCCATTGCTGGGGCTGGATATATGATGATACAGGGCTCTGGGCTTCTCATTCTCAGCTCCTGAAGGCCACAGAGGTGCAGGAAACTCTTGGACCTGTGAGTTTACTACCAGGCTAACAATTTACTCTTTGGAACCCTAAATTATTCTAGCTGTGATCTTGAGCAAACCAACAATTAATTTTCTATCAGGAGAAAGACATTACAGGTTCTAGATTACAAAACACCCCCCAATTGGATTTTGTATTGTAACTGTAAAATTTGCTGTAATACAGCTCTTTTGGCTCTGTCACTGTGAGCTGATGGGCTCACTGAAGTCCAGTGGTGTCTGATCAGGTGTCGTCAATTCTTTTTCAGATGAGAGAGTCGGTAACAGTAACTCTTCCAGGGTATGTTTCACAGCCATGCCAACTATTTACCACTGGCTTTGGGTTGAAGCTGCGTCAGAGTGGGACTTGGAAGGCAGTTGAAGAGTGACCTAGTATGGATTCCTGCTTATGTGTTGGTGACGTTTGGGATATAACAGCCACTGCCTGTGGGGCACTGGCAGGCACGCTCAGGGAAGGAGCTGGCAGTTCGTGCCACGAACAGAGTTGTTGGTTGTAGGTATGGGATGAGAAATTCTGTGAAGTGGGTATTTAACCTGCTTTTGGTGAACTATTTTGTAGAGACAAACGGGCTTTTGAGGGAATAACAAACACACAGATAATCTCATATGTGCATTGTAGGAGCCTACCTCTGGAACAGGGCTTTTTATTATGAAATTTAGCCATGTTACAACAATAGTGTTTTTTAATATCTATATGTTTTAAAGGCTGGCCCAGTGGAAAGCTCTGAGGTACATAGCACAAGGCACTTGGCTGTTTCATTCATTAGCATTGCTAAAAAGCTGTAGAAACTAGAAATAGTGTTGTAACTGGTGTACCTAGCACACAGAATCATAGAATCAACTGGGTTGGAAAAGACCTTTAACACATCAAGTCCAACCACTACCCCAGGACTGCCAAGACCACTTGGCTTATTAGAGGAAGACTGAGAGGAAGAGGGGGGAGAGTTATGCTATACTCCATGTTTTTAGGCTCAATAAACGTTGAAGTTGTACTTAGATTCAAGATCAGATTAGAGTCCCACTTCTGTTAGCAGTAAGCCAAAGGCTGTAGCTGTTCATACACAAAGATTAGAATGTGGGTGTATTGCTGGGTCTATTGTAGGCAGAGCTGCACATAAGAATAACCCTTCTTGCAAACTCTTGTTTTATGCTGCAGTCACACTGTTTCTAGCAGGCTCACTGGTTAATGAGAGCAGCTTTATTTCCATGTTGGAAGACTTTGTTTTAGATGGAAAATAAAATGTGCCTCTCAAAATTGTTTTTCTACTTTATTGAGTTCAAACCAATCCCAGAATGTTAAATAAGGGCTGAAGTACCATGATTGGGGTCTGTTTGACATCAGACCTGGCTCTGTATTTCATGTACCAAGTGATGTGATTACTTAGTCTCATTTCTGTGGTGCTCCAGAATCATCAAACCCTTCCAGTCTTGGGAATGATGGTGTGATTCTGTACAATCTTGAAGACAGTGGTTGAGGATGGATGGGGATGGATGAGGAATGCCTGGTTAGGAAGGAGAAGAGCATTGTAGGGCAATAGCAATAATGAATAAGTGCTGCAATACTCAGCGAAGGTGGCGAGTTCTGTAGCTTATTGAGCAGAGTCTTAGTTCATGGGGTTGAAAGAAGTTACAAACTCCCAAATGGCATTACAACTTGTTCTGTGTCCTTTTGCTTTAATGTCAGAGCTCTGTTTACCCAAATCTTCTCTGCGGAAACTAAATCAGCAATACCATGAAATAGGAATTCCTTAACTGAGATGGCAGTAGCACTGATCTGCAGTGAGCCATAGATGAACTGGTGTCCATCTGCTGGAAGGGGTTCTCCCTGCATCTGGATATTTCTGTGCCTTATCATACTTGCTAAAGGTGACTTGGTAGCTGGAAGTTACTGAGGTTTGGGTTGGTTTGTGGTGACTCTACAGAAGAATGTTTTGCAAGGGAACAGTTCAGAGCATACCAGATTATGAAGTTTTTATTTGCTTTTTCAGTTTCTTTCATGATAACCTCCTCTCTCTTCCTAAATATACAGAAGTGAAATGCACAGGGTCTTCATTCTAGTTCAACAAATCACATTGACCTACTTTGTTATAGCAGTTCTCTGCAGACAGAATCCAGAATACGCTTGTAGCAGCAGTCTCGCCTCTTCCTGCAGAAGACAGCTAATATGTATATTGTTTGTCTGTGGCTGTACCACAGAACTTGTGGTCCCTGGTTGTTCTTCAGCTTTATTCTGCTGTACTCATGTTGGCCCAACTGGTAATGGACTTCCCAGTTCCTGCCCCCAGCTCCAGTTCTGCTGGGTTCTTCAGGCAGCACTTGTAGCACAGTTATGACCTGGAACATTTTGCTGTATTACAACTGCTGAAGCAGTTTTGGTGGTTGAGAAGACTCCACTCAAGATACCCATTCCCAACCCTACCCCAATGCAATTATCTCCACCCGCAGCCAGGACACAGATACGGGTTTTTAACCAGCGCAGGTGCATCCTCAGCGCTGTCAGCTCTGCGCCTTCAGCCGTGAGACTGCAGCATGCGAACAGGCTGCAGGAGTGCCAGTGGCTCTGGTGCTGCTGCATGTCTGAGGTAGCCACAGATGACAGCAAGCCCTCTGCAATAACATGTGATTCCAGCGATCAGAAGTAAGTGATGTACCAATAAAACTTGATGACATGTATTTTATGTGAAAAAAAAATGTAAGAAGTGTACATGGAATTATCAGCTTTGTGTATAAAATGGCATTTTGGCAATCAGAGTCTAATATATTTAAAACTTTTTTTTAAAAGAAAGGGTATTTGATATTGTATGGAATTGACACTATTGCTACTGTATGAAGATGGTTTCTTAACATGTTGAAGCAATGTATAAAATCTTAAACTTGATGTAAAACTCATGCCAAAAGGGTATATCTGACAGTATTAGCACCTGACTCCATGTCTTTAATAGATTGATTTTTTTTTTAATTTAAAAATTATATTAAATTTGTTTTAATAATACAAAAATGTCACCGAGTTTTATTTCATGGGTTTACATTTGGGGACTCTGCTTAAATGTCTGTGCCTCCCCCTCAGTTCCAGGAGTTGTCTGGCAGAATGAACGCAGGCAGGGGGTAGGTAGAACTTTCAGTTTTCAGCCGGCAGCAGCAGCGTGTGACGGGGACAAGCAGGAATGATGGCACCGGGACTGTCTGTCCCGGGTTTCATCCTGTCCCGGACATCAGGCGTTGGTCAGCGCGCTCCTAACAGGGGTCCTTAGCGGGGAGGTGGGTTCGGGAGGAGGCAGAGGGTGAGCAGCACGTGGTGGGCGAAGGGAACCGGGCCCCGCCGCTGCTCCGCTGGGGCTGCGGGGTGCCGCAGCCCGGAGGTTGCAGGACCGCGGCCGCAGGGAGCGGGGCTCGAGGGGCGGGGCCGGCTCCACCGCAGCCAACCGGGGCGCGGGGCGGGACGCGGAGCCCCCACTGTCGGCGGTGGCGCGGCGCTGTTTGGATTCAAACCGGCTATAAAGTGGCGGCCGGGACCGAGCTGAGCCGGCCCGCGCCCCGCGCGATGGCGAACCCGTCGCAGTGGCTGGAGGAGGGCGCCGGGCGCTGGCCGCCGCGGCCGCCCGGGCCGTACAGCGAGGCGCAGCGGCTGGCGCTGGAGGAGCTGGTGGCGGGCGGCCCCGAGGCGCTGCGCGCCTTCCTGCGGCGGGAGCAGCTGCCGCCGTTCCTCTCGGAGCCCGAGGTGCAGGCGATCGCGCGGGGCGCGCTGCCGCCAGCCACGGCCCCGGAGCCGGCGGCCGAGCCCTTCGCCGGCGCCTCCCTCGACGCCTCGTCGCTCACCTACTTCCCCGACCGCTCGGACCTGGAGCCGCCGGCGCTGGAGCTGGGCTGGCCGGGCTTCGCCAGCGGCGCCTTCCGCGGGCTCACGCGGGTGGAGGCGCACTTCCAGCCCGGCTGCGGGGACAGCATCTACGGCTGCAAGGAGGCGGTGCGGCGCCAGATCCGCTCCGCGCGGCAGGTCAGTGCGGCCGCGGCGGGGCAGCTGCGGGCTGGGCTACGCCTGGGGCTCTGCTCCAGCGGGGCTGCGACCCGGGACGGGGACCGGCGACCGCATCGACCGGCGTCCCCTTCGGGTGGCGCTGGGCGAGGCGAAGCGGCTTTAAAGCCCCCGTCGGGCAAAGAAGGCTTCGTTGGGAGCAGCTCTGCTCTGAAGCCAGGCTTGGAGATCTGGGCTGGTTCAGCCTAGACAAGAGAAGGCTCCTTAAAGAGAGACCTTAGAGCAGCTCCAGTGCCTAAAGGGGCTACAGGAAACCTGGAGAGGGGCTTTGGACAAGGGCCTGTAGGGACAGGCCAAGGGGAACGGCTTTAAGCTGCCAGAGGGGAGATTGAGATGAGCTCTTAGGCAGAAGCTCTTCCCTGTGAGGGTGCTGAGGCGCTGGCACAGGGTGCCCGGAGAAGCTGTGGCTGCCCCATCCGGGGCAGTGTTCAAGGCCGGGCTGGACACAGGGGCTTGGAGCAAGCTGCTCTAGTGGCAGGTGTCCCTGCCTATCCCTGACCCAAACCAGTCCAGGATTCTATGACGTGATTCTATGACAATCTCATAAATACACGGCTGGTGCTCATTCCTCCATGCCTGTTGATGTGCTACACCCATGATATCTTGCTGTCCCCATTATTGTCACTCCAGAAGGAGTGGGCCAAGTGTTCCTTGTCCCCAGTACATGTAGATCCCGTGTTGCTGTTCACAGTCTAACTACCCGCTGTTTACATGCTGATTTTGCTCTTGTTCAAAGTAGGAAGATTTCCTTTTCTGTGTTCCTTACCAATGTGCTACGAGAACAAATTTGCATGCAGAAACCTCCTGCTGTTATAAAAGGGTATGACACAAAAAAGGGCCTTTCTTAAAAAACTTCCTCTGCTAAAAGCTAACCCTCTGATTATATCTTCTTTCTTTACCTCTTCCCTTCTTCATCTTGTTGGCTGTTTTTAAGTAATGTGCAGAGCTGCTCTTAGCAGGATTTCCCTCCTACAGGAGTGGATTGTTTTGATCTGGTGCAGAGTATGGCTTGAAGCTTCTGCAGCGTACTGACTTCTAACTGTTCTCTGTAACTCATAATGTTACCTGAGTTTATAGCCTCCAACTGTAATCCGTGGGAGGGAACCACCCTTCTGGTGAGCAGCCACTCAATGGGCTTAGCTAGAATTTAAATGTACAGTTTCCTCTTCAGCGGCCAGGTGAAGCAAGCCCTGGCTCTGCATAACGTGTGTGCACGTGGCATACCCTGAACGGCAACTGGGCTTAGTCCTAGCCTCCTTCCGAGTGCAGGAGCTTAGGGTGTGTATGAGGATGACATGAACGATGGGCTTCTCGCCAGAAACGGTCACAGGGGGAGGTCTGTTCTCAAGGGATCTCATCAGGTGGATGAGACCGGTCTGGTGACTCAAGCAACTCCACGGAAATACCTGCTTGTCCAAAAGCTGTTCTTGCTTGTAGTATCCTGCCAAATGCCTTCCCTTGCACCAAACCAAAAGCCAGAGAAACTGTTCCTGCTGCTGCCGTGTACGTGTCTGATACATGAAGGCTTTTTGTAGACACTGAATGGAGAGAAATTCTGTTTATCAGTTGCAGTGTGATATTGCTCAATCATGTCTGAATTTTTCGGGTTAATTTGAGAAATGGGAAGACTTCAGATGCTGTACAGTTTCTTCTCAGCTGTCTCAAATGCGGTTAGCTTGAGTGATTAAAGGGGACCCTGTTGCTATCTTGCCTCTGCAGTCCTGAATGGATGAGTGTGGAGAAAAGGGTTTTCTTTCCCTTCTCTAAACATAACTGCACTTTTGCACATTTTGAGTAAAGGTGTATTTCTTTTCAGCTGCTGATTCCAGGATTAGAACCCAAGTATACCATTAATTGACCAGTCACTTGAAGGCATTAGTGCTTCCAGGGTGTTTAGTGTGATTTTTTTCCGTGTTCAGGCGTTATTTTCTTGCTCATCTGGTTTTGTGAAAGCCATCTTATTTTTCTTTATTGTCTTTGGTACTTAGACAAGTGACTGGGTGCAGAAAGCCATGGAAGAAATGTAAGAAGCACAAGCATAAACTGACACCAATGTGACTGCGTATATTATGCCCAGGAACTCATCCATATGGAGCCAATCCCTTAGGGACCGGGACACAGGTGGGAATGCAAAGCTTAGCCAGTTCTTGTGGGAAGTATGGGCAATGCCACCCACAGAGCAGCTGCGCTGTGAGCAGGCACACCTTGTGCAGATGCCTTATGCATCTGACAAGGGCAGGCGCTGGGTACCAGCAGTGGTTGTATCATCATGGTTCCCAATGCTGCTCTGATAGAAAGAGAATAGGAAAGTCATGAAATCAAATCCTTTGTGTCCCCACAGCAATGTGTGCTCCTGATTTTGAAGGGTGAGAATTCTTGCACCAAAATTATATGTGATCTGGCTCTGAATTTTCTAAAGAAAGGGTTTCATAAACACAGGACGGTTTAGCCTGTTGAAAGAACATCTCATCTTAGAACTTGCCTCCGGTAGAGAACGGTTGAGTGAATGGGAGGATTTCTTGTGAAGATGTGCAATGGAAACTTGGAACACCCCAAGTAAGAGTCTGGAAACTGTGTGTTCAGTTGGTATGTTGTCACAGAACTAGCTTATGTCTTGGTAGCTTATTTAGGGACAGCATTCCCTTCCTACCAGATAGAGGATTCAGTCAGGGGTTGTGAGATGCTCAGCAGTGACAGTGAGAGGAGGCCAGTCGAGCTAATTCTCCTGCAGGCACTGGCTCCCTGTAGTAGGTATGTCACACTGGAGAACTGGGAGGGGAAGGTGGCTGGCCTGGAATTTGGTTCTGCTGTGATGGCTTCCCCAGTGTTACCAAAAGGCCAGATTAGAGGAGATTATGTATGAAAGCCAGATGTGAAAGTGTACAAAAGCCACAGCAGAAGTGAGGAAAAACCTCTTTGGGCCTACTTTTTGCTACCCAGGGCACAAGGAATTTACAGAAACATGGTGGGAATATAGAAATCTTTAATAAGTTGCCAGGGCCTGCACAGCAGGATGAAGAAATGTGCATCTGGCCTCAGTGGTGGGTGCAGAAGACTGCTGGGGCGGCAGTGACTGGGCCTTGTATAAAGTAAAGCCCTGGAACAAATGCTGTTGCTTCTCTTGCAGGTGATTGCCCTTGTGATGGATGCCTTCACAGATACCGATATCTTCAGTGACCTTCAGGATGCCTTTAACAACCGCAAAGTCCCTGTCTACATCCTTCTTGACCAGGACTCTCTCCCCCATTTCTTGGAAATGTGCAAGAATCTGGGAGTCTGTCCTGAGCAGGAAAGTGTAAGTACTGACTGAGGGTGCCTTGGAGTGGTTTGGTTTTATTTTTGTGCCACAGTTTATGGTTATGGATGTCCAAGTTACACTTCTGTAAACCAGCAGACTCCCTTGGAAGATTACAGTGTCCTGTCTGTTTGGTAACTGATGTAAAAGGGGATTTTCTGACATGTTTCTCGACTTCTGAAGATCAAGGCTCAATATCTCATGGTTTCAGTCTCTAACACAACATGTGAAACTGCTCACAAACTTGGCGAAAGCCATGCAGAGAAGGCACATGTCCTGCACTATGCTCCCTGTCTGTAGGAGCTGCAGCCTACCCTGTGCTGGGTCGGGTGTGCACTGTGATCTGCGTCCTGAGGAAGCAATTAGTTTTGCAAGATGTAAGCAGCTTTGTTCTTTGGCCCAAGGAACTGCTTGCTGAAGAAGCAGAAACACAGCTCAAGGGTCGTATAGCTCTGGTAGCATCTCATTTCTTTCCTAATGCATAGTTACTTTCTTTTGAAATGGTTTAGATGATGTGACTCGGGTGATTTATTAGTTCAGAGGTATATAAGCTGACATAACTGTTACAGCATGGCTTGGTATGGCTTATGTTCACTTCAGTGGGAGCTTCTCTGGATGGGGAACACTTCTACCCTCCTGGGCACTAACGATTCAGAACTGGCTGTTCTCTCCACGGACTCACCTAACCTAACAGAAATTTAACTAATAACATGTGCAGACAGTGTGAGGAAGCTCATTTTGTTCCTGTCTTCTGTAGTGTGCATGGCTGCTTTTAGGTGGAATTGCTAATCAAAACTATTTGGAAGTTACTTGGATCTGATATTACTTTTTCCCTCCTCTGAAACAGCTGCTGAGAGTTCGAGCCATCACGGGGAGCACGTACTACCTGAGATCAGGTGCCAAAATTGTTGGGAAAGCCCAAGAGAAGTTCATGTTAATTGATGGCATTAGAGTGACAACAGGTTCCTACAGGCAAGTACTGGGGTCTGATGATGCTTGTGAAGCTACAGAAAGGGCTGCTTGCCTAGTATTAATGAAAGCCAATGGCAAGTGGACTGGCTGAGTCCAGCTGGGGCTAATGCAAAACTGGAAAGAGCTTTGGAAAACTGTTTTGCACAACTTATTGCTGGCAAAGCACTTGGCCATGGCTAAATAGAGCCCTTCCTGAAGGAGAGAGAATGAAGAGTTTATGAACTTTATACCCTCCTTTATGCACAGCAGTTCTAAGCTAAGTCTTCCTATCTGTATGTGTTGAAATGCACTGGGGATTAACTGTGGCTCTTTGTTTGTTCCTGATAGTTTCACATGGTCCGATGGGAAGCTGAACAGCAGTAACTTGCTGCTGTTGTCAGGACAAGTTGTTGAACACTTTGACCTCCAGTTCAGGATTCTTTATGCCCAGTCAATGCCCATCAGCCTTAAGTGTCTCTCCAGCTGCAGGAACAGTGGGATATTTGATCAGCTCGTGAGCAGAATAGAGTCCTCTAAAGAATATACAGTGGAAGGCAACTTGAGAGCAGAATTTGCCAGATTGTCTAGTACTCCAAAGAAACTATTGAAAGAACCAGATCAGGCTGAAGACAGTCCTGGAGAAAACTCTTGTAACCTGGGGCATTTTTGCCTCTCTGAAGGGGCAATTGAGTTCAGCAATCGAGTGGCCATTGTGGATTGGAGAAGCACATCGACTCAAACTGGCCCATGGGAAGAGAAGCCAGCAGCAACTGTGTGTAATGCTGCCACGCAGACCAATTGTGTCACAGCAGAAACTGGCACGCAGGCGTCAGTCACTGCTAGAATGGCAGGCACTCAGACTTCGGTCTTGTTGAAAACTGCAGTGACACAGACAAGGGAAAGGGAGTACACAGAAACACCACTGCTTCACAGGAAGTTGCCAAAAGAAGGGTCTTCTCTGTCTGGAGAGGCTGTATCAAGTTCTAGTCTGTGGTCGGTGTCTTCATCCTCATCCCAGTGCTCTCTTGCCAGCTCTACTGGCTCAGTATCTTCTCTACGGTCCTTTGAATATCCTGTCCATCACAGGGCAGAGTATTTCCAAAAGCTGCACAAGGAGAGGCAGTTCCACTACTCCACTATCAGGTCGAAGCTGAGCCACATGGTACATATCCTATCCCGGAGGGGCCGTGAGCCTGAAAGCTACATGTCCCAGTACGTTGGAAGATGCCGACTGAAAGAGAGGCGTGACATCAGTGCCAGCTTGCGCAGCCTACGGGACCTTTCCCTCTATTCTCTGAATAAACGATGACTCCACTGAATGCAGAACACGCAATCTCCAGTCTCAAACTTTAGTCACTCTGTTCCTGCTGATTATTCCACTTCCTTCCAGGAGTTTTCTTTTTCTTAATACACGTGTACATCCCCCTCCAGCACTTTGTTTTATACTGTGCAGTTTAAGCAATAAAAAAAGAGGTGTTTATTTGTATGGTAAGTACTTACCTGTTCCTCTTATATGTGTTAGTGGTGAAGGTTCATTTTAATTTGGGTTGTATAACCTGAAAAGTAAACTGATTACTGCTTCCTAGGATTGCTAATGCTCTGGCTTTATGTACGTTTGGCAAAACCGCAGTCAGATGGCTCCTGCTTGGGGGCAGATTCAGGGACATATATACTCCTTTATACATGCCTACTCCTTTTTTTTAATATTGGCTTTTTTTCCTACTTTACCTTCAGCACGAGGGGAAACAACCTTTATAAAGAGCCATACAGCTGATTTTATTCTGACTTCAGCAGTATATACATTATTTGTCCATTAAAGTTGTGAAGGGTCTAATGGAGCTGCTGCAGCTTCTTTTCTTCAACTGTATCCTTTTCCCATTGTTCAAACCCGCTGAAAAGGGCTGAACTAATTTAGCTCTTCAGTTTGATCATCCCCTTGTGCTTTTGTGTAGGTATACACACACACACACTTTTGTGTATATGTATGTGTGTGTATGTATGTGTGTATATATATACATGCACACATTCTCACAAGAGCATCACTTTAAAACCAGGACTGGGAAGTAGCAACTTAGCACTCTGTTATAGCTGAACCCATTAGAGACAGTCCTGATGTAAATGCTTTCAGTATTTGGAACTAAAAGCTGGATCTATTGGACCTGTATGACTACTGATGGGAAGGTGTTGCTGAAGTGTTGGGTTTTGTGCTTTTGAGCAGAGCTGAGATGGTATCTCAGCTGTATCCCTATTGTATCTTATTGTACTTCGCTGCTCCATACCTGTTGGACTTCTCTTTTGGAATGACTTCAAGGAACTTTGTCTCTGTGCAACTTGTTACACAGAGTTAAGAATTTCAGTTGTAGCACTGTGAAATGAGCTTCCAGCTCTGGCTCAGTCTAGGAACATCTGAGCCATCTTGCTTCTATTAAGAGACCTGTACAAAATGTAGAGGTGAGACAACCACTGAAGGCACATGACAAAGCCCCTGCTTAAAAGCAAACTGACATGCACTACAAAATGTTATGGGTTATGTTTGGTGATGTTGTTGTACAAGTCTGAGAGTGAGGAAAAAAAACCAACCCCAAACCTACCTTTTAACTGTCCTACCTGAAATATCCTCTGTTTCCTGCTCTGCTTATCCTTTCCCCACTACTAACTTGGGTTAAGGAGCTGCACTGCTGTTCTAGTTTTTCAATATATTCTGTTTTCAGTATTAAATGCACTCTAAGTTAAGTTGGTTTGCAGAGACACGATGTGGCTCTGCCAGCAGCAGTCTAGGTGTGTGTCTGTGCTTGCTGGATTACTGGTCTGAGCAGCGTGGAGGTTCTGTAAGACCTGACCTGTGCTGTTCTCCACTGGCCCTGCATGTGAGTGACCAACTGGCCTGTTCAGCCAAGTCAAACCAGAGTCTGGGTTGTGTATTTTCCTATTTATCCACACGTGTGTCCAGTAGCGGCACATTTAAGCTGATGTCTTTAATATTCCTGTAAGCAGCAAAGAATGGGGGAATAAAGAAAAATATCCAAAACACAAAAAGGCTGCAACTCCAGTGTAGAGAGCAATGCATTTTTCTATTAACTTAAGTGTTCCCACCTCTGAAATCATAAAGATATCTATGTAGGATAAAGAGATTTAGCCACTTTTATTGCTTGGATTTCAAAGCAGCCACTCCTGCCGTGAAGAAAGAGGCAGATGTACAGAGAGGCGCAGGTTGAGGAAGAAAAGCTCTGTCTGTGCTTAAAGAGGTAAGAAACTGGTCCCACGAGCTGGAACACGGGGAGTGAAATGAGTAGCAGAAAGGCAGCTGAGATACACCGTCAAAACCGATTTTGAGTGCCTGCGCTCAGCACTGCCTCTATATATGTAAAATCAACTTGCATGCTATGTACCTTTATTACATTGTGCAGCTGTTAAGGTGCTCTCACAAGAACAAGCAGCAGTTTACAAATAAACTCGTTTTGCAGTGGGGGTACTTACCTGATCGTTGCAGAGTTTTGTTTTCTGTTTGTTTGGTGTTTTGCACCCACATGTCTCTTAAGCACATCCGTGTGCTTGGAGCTCTGGTGCTGCCCTGGGCTCGCAGAGCAGGCTGTGCTGGGGTGCCTGCCCAGGGCGGGGCCCTGGCCCTCCTCAATCGTGGGAGCAGGTCTTTGACCGCTGAGGCAGCAGCGCCAGGGCTATACTTGCTCTCCCCGCTTAACGCGAGGTCTGTGTGTTTGCGGATGCTTCTCCCAGGGCGGCTGATCTCAGCCGCCTCTGCCACCCGCGTCTTTCCAGCCGCCGGGCGGAGCAGAGCCTGCTCGACCGCCCGCTGCTGCCGCGGGGCCGGGCGGGGGGCGGAGAAGAGCCGCAGAGCGTGGGGCCCCCCTGCGGAGCCGCTATAAAGTGGCGGCCGGGACCGAGCTGAGCCGGCCCGCGCCCCGCGCGATGGCGAACCCGTCGCAGTGGCTGGAGGAGGGCGCCGGGCGCTGGCCGCCGCGGCCGCCCGGGCCGTACAGCGAGGCGCAGCGGCTGGCGCTGGAGGAGCTGGTGGCGGGCGGCCCCGAGGCGCTGCGCGCCTTCCTGCGGCGGGAGCAGCTGCCGCCGTTCCTCTCGGAGCCCGAGGTGCAGGCGATCGCGCGGGGCGCGCTGCCGCCAGCCACGGCCCCGGAGCCGGCGGCCGAGCCCTTCGCCGGCGCCTCCCTCGACGCCTCGTCGCTCACCTACTTCCCCGACCGCTCGGACCTGGAGCCGCCGGCGCTGGAGCTGGGCTGGCCGGGCTTCGCCAGCGGCGCCTTCCGCGGGCTCACGCGGGTGGAGGCGCACTTCCAGCCCGGCTGCGGGGACAGCATCTACGGCTGCAAGGAGGCGGTGCGGCGCCAGATCCGCTCCGCGCGGCAGGTCAGTGCGGCCGCGGCGGGGCAGCTGCGGGCTGGGCTACGCCTGGGGCTCTGCTCCAGCGGGGCTGCGACCCGGGACGGGGACCGGCGACCGCATCGACCGGCGTCCCCTTCGGGTGGCGCTGGGCGAGGCGAAGCGGCTTTAAAGCCCCCGTCGGGCAAAGAAGGCTTCGTTGGGAGCAGCTCTGCTCTGAAGCCAGGCTTGGAGATCTGGGCTGGTTCAGCCTAGACAAGAGAAGGCTCCTTAAAGAGAGACCTTAGAGCAGCTCCAGTGCCTAAAGGGGCTACAGGAAACCTGGAGAGGGGCTTTGGACAAGGGCCTGTAGGGACAGGCCAAGGGGAACGGCTTTAAGCTGCCAGAGGGGAGATTGAGATGAGCTCTTAGGCAGAAGCTCTTCCCTGTGAGGGTGCTGAGGCGCTGGCACAGGGTGCCCGGAGAAGCTGTGGCTGCCCCATCCGGGGCAGTGTTCAAGGCCGGGCTGGACACAGGGGCTTGGAGCAAGCTGCTCTAGTGGCAGGTGTCCCTGCCTGTTGGAGGGGTTGGAACTGATGAGCTTTAAGGTCCCTCCCAGCCCAAACCATTCCAAGATTCTATGATTCTTTTCAAGGTTTTCTCCCACACTGATGAAAATACAGGCATTACAAACCTCATTCAGGAGCTGGCACCTGAGAGTGACACGTTCATGGCTCTCTTAATCAGGTGTTGCTTCCACGTCCTGCACCGGGTACAGGCAAAACTTTGTGTTCAGTCTTTGTGTTTTGCTGTTGGTTTAGGTTTTTCTTATGCTGTTTCTTTTCACACTTGAAAAGTTTGATAGACTCTGGAGAGCATACACCTTGGAAATCAAATCATTATTTTCTTCTGGCAGTGCTTTTGAGGAAAAGACATCTGTTCCCAGGGAAAAAACCCTCTTGCCAAGGAATCGAAGTCCAAATTTGTCTCATACAGAAGTAGACCCCTGGTTTTGCTGTAAGTCAGGGTTAGAAAGAAACTTGAAGCAATGATGCACTTATTCTGTCACTGCTCTGGTTCTTCCGATATATTCCAGCACCCCAAACATATCCACATTGAACTCGGTGCTCCTGTTACACCCAAGTTATTGATGTAGATGAAGAAGACTGACAGCAAAATGTCTTTCTTTTCCTCATGCAAAATACTTGTTTATGAGCTCACTTAAGGTTTTGGAGAGTTGTCAAGTCTCTCTCTGCCTGTGTAGGTCTTGGCAGTGCTCTGGAGCTGGGGGGAAGGGAGCAAACACACAGTTTTCTGCAATTTTTCCTGGAAGGTGAAGCTATGTAGTAAAAAAGGGAATGCTTTAGAATGACCTTAATTAAAACCCATGAGAAACTGACTAGATGCAGGAGCTCTGACTGCTGCTAATTAGTGATGAACCCTGATTTTTAAAGACAGAAAAGGTGCCTTTCCACAATAGGCTTTCAGGGTAGATTATGTGTAACTATGGAACCAAAAAAGATACAGAGCCTAGCAAAAGAAGCTTCAGTGTCCACTGCTGAAATTACAGGATGATCTTAAGGTCCCTTCCAACCCAAACCATTCTGTGATCCTATGATAAATCAAGTCAAATGACAGCAAAATTAGGGCAAAGAATCTTTAACAACAATTTCTGCCCATAAGCTCAATTTCTTTTTTCTGATTTATACAGAGACAGGATCGTAGTGAAGGGCAATATATATTGTATCTCCTGTACCTCAGTGTACTATACTCGGTAATCACATTTACGAAAACATCCTTCTCTTTGCAGAAATTTATTCTAATCAGTTTTTTTTCCTTTCTCTTTCTATTACATCTGTAAATGTTCCTGCGGTCCTGTGAACAACAAACAGATAGATCACAGAAGTCTGTCCCATGTTCCATAACCACCAATGAAAAAAGAAGGGGGGAAGAGAGATGTAGCGGGATATTTAATTTGAAGGTCAAAATCCTCCTGTGCCATCTGCCTTGGGGTGCTGTGGAACCAGCCTAATGATTTCTTCTGAAACTTGTTGCAGATGATTGCCCTGGTGATGGATTCCTTCACAGACACTGATATCTTCAAAGACCTCTTGGAAGCTTGTAGCCAGCGGCAAGTTAAAGCCTATATCCTTCTAGATCAGTCTTCATTTTCCCACTTTCTAAAAATGTGCAAGGATCTGGGAGTTGACCTTGAACAGGAAAAGGTGAGCCTTGTCATATTCACAGGGACAGACTTGATCCTCTTATGGCTGTGATCTTTGAGCTATCACAAGAAGAAACTGTTATGTCTGCTGCCACAACTTAAATGGGGTTTATGTAGCTATAACTCTTTCTTGAAAATTTATGCACAAGAAGGAAATGAATAGAGAAACTGAAATCTTTGTGAGTGGATGTTACAGGTGCTTTCTGAGCACAAATACTAATTGATATTAAAGGCAATGCAGGAGGAATGTCCCGTTCCTGAAGCGTGAGTGGAGTTGGTCAGGCTCACTAAGACTGCAGGCTGGTGGGGAAGCAGGTTCTTGGGACTCTGTGGAACTTGCGTCCCTCTGAGGTTAAGTGACAGGAGTTTTTACAGTCACATTTTGCACAATTAGCTTATGGGTTTTCCCCTTAACGCCACCTCTTTGCCTACTAAAGACAAAATTATCATTTGGTTCGTAGAGGGTGGAACTTGTGCTGTTGTGCAGCAGCCTTTGCTAGTTCCTCAGATCATTGTTGTGTGTTACTTCTTTGAACACAGTCATTTACCTTTGAAATCCACATGACACCATATCTTTAACAGTTGATGAGAATTCGAAATATCACGGGGAACACATACTACATGAGGTCGGGTGCCAAAATTGTTGGAAAAGTCTGTGAGAAGTTCATGTTAATTGATGGCATTAGAGTGACAACAGGCTCCTACAGGCAAGTGCCAATTTCTTTATGTTGCTTAGCATGATTTCTTTACATGGAAAGGAAAATGAGCCAAGTTGGAAAACTGCTTTCCTTGTCAGAGTAAATGTGTAATGTTTGTCTTAAAAAGTGCACACTGCCTATCATTTGGATTGTAGGAATGATTTAACTTAATATGGTGAGAGAGAATTTTCAGTTAATACTGCTATTTATTCTGAATTAACTCAAAATTTTCTCATCCTTCCTTTGCTAGTTTCACGTGGACAGATGGGAAGCTGAACAGCAGTAACATTTTGATCCTGTCAGGTCCTGCAGTTGCACACTTTGACCTGGAATTTCGGATTCTTTATGCACGGTCAAAGCCTATCAACCTCAAAGAGTTATCCAGCTGCAGGAAGAATAAGGTGTTGGACCAGGTGGTCAGTATAACATTGGCTTCCAGAGACTTGACCAGGGAAAACTTCCTGAGAATGGAGTTTTTGTATCTTAGAGCATTTGTAGGGAATCTCAAAAGGAAGCGAAGCTGGCTGCATGCCTCAAGGGAGGCTGTCTACGTGCCAAATAATGCAATGCATACCTCTCCTCCACTGACTAAGAGGAATGGTTCCCTAGTTATGAGGCCACACTGGATCATAGAGAGATAAATTGCACGTTCACTAAGAGCGAGAAGCAGAACCTCAGGAACCACATCCAGTTGTCCATGTGCAGTGCTGTCTCGCAGAATGTCCGTGAGAGCAGCTGGGAAACAAACCTTGAACTGAGAGAAGTGATCCTGGCATTGTGAGTTTGTTCAAAGACCACTATAATGCAGATCAACATGTGCAGTTAGGGTATTGTCTTCAGCTCAGATGTGTTTTCAGAAAAAAACAAAACCCCTCTTAACACTTGGAAAGCCATTATTGACTTCTAGTATCTGTTTTCTGTCAGATTTTCATTTTTCAACCATTCTCACATGTATTCAGCTGATGGGTTTCCAGTGGCTTAGCTCAGTAACTCAAATCTTTTTTTAAAGTAATTTAGGTGTAGGAAATACATCACTTGAAAGTCTTCCAAAGATGAATAGCAGGACTGCTGCATGGCTCTGAAATCAGTCCTGTGTGGCACAAGCTCCCTATGAATGTTTTAATGACACAGAACTAAAGTAGAGTAACCATAGCCTAGAAACTGGTAGATCAGTACCATGTTACTGGTTACATTATCTTTATGAGAGGCTGTGCTGCCTGGTGGGATGAGGTAACACACCAGGCGAACAAGGGTTTTGATTGAATTTCAAATGACCTTTTCTTAACTATAAGAATGCTTGGCTTGCTGGACATCATGCAATAAATATCTATCTAAATAGACACATATTTTTTGAAAAAGCCCCAAACCCTTTCTTAACACCTGGAAAGCCATTATTGACTTCTAGTCAATATCTAGTCTATCTAAATAGATATTTAGAAAAAATAGATAAAAATCAATAAATTAATATCTAAAATATTTATTGGTTGAGTAGATCTGAAATCTGTGAAGCTGCTGCTACTTCTCAAAAGCCTGACTTCACCCAGACATGCAATAATGTAAAAATAGCAATAGAACCATTTATTCTCAAGGGCTCATGTAAGTTTGATTTTTTTTTTATTTTTTTTTTAATCCTTCATTTTGTAGGGAAAAACAAAAATCACAAATAAATAGGCTATCTGTATCCTCCCAGGCAGCTGTGCATGGAGGCACTGAAGTCCCAGCAGCCTGCTAGTGCAGAAACTTGTCAGTCCAACTAATGAGTGGCAGCTGCAGCAAAAGCAAAGGCACACCATTCCTCAGGTTGTTCTTGAGGCTCTCGCTACTGCAAAAAACTCAGGTATATGCTTGCATAAGTGTCATGTGGGTTCTGAGCTTCTTCAAAGGGGAAGGTTATAACTTAGCTGGGGCATTTCATGTGCATCTCTGCTAAATCTCACCAGGATAACATTAAACTGGAGGTGTGGAGCTCACAAAAATGGTTTTTTGGACACTGCAATGATGTACTGGTTAGGATATGACTAATCTGCCCCCCTTGTCTTCTGCACTTAACACTCATGGAAATGTAATAGTTCTGACTCTCCTAATTTGTTCAATAGTATATAGTTCAATAGTCTTAACTTTCATCCAGATGTAAAGAAGTTTGAAATATATGTAATTTTATTCTGAACTGTTTTTCACAAACCAAACCCATACAATGTTGTACTCTATGCAGAATATTGTTTGTGCAATCCTACTTTCACAGTAATTATCTGTATGTTTTCTCAACTGTAAGTTTTTAACGTTGTCGTTCATCTCCTCATATAACAGGTGTCTTTGCATGTACCATTGGTAGGAGTTTTTCTCAATAGTTGCTTAATAGCTTGATAATATGAAATACTGTGATGAGCTGTGTTTATTTCTGATAGAGTGGACTTAATCTAGCTATATATTTCAATGTGTTTTTCAGAATTTTAGGAATGTCTTTATTTCTAACTGAATACCCTCTTTCTCAAGTGCTACCTAGACTTGACATAAAAAGTGGCTGTGGAGGTACAGTGTTGGGAAATGTGGTTTTGTATTAATCCACAACTGCACTGCTACTGTGTCTAGTCATTCATTAATAAGGAGAGTGATTAATAAGTATATAAAGTGTGTTTATTTTCCATAAGCATTAATTTTGACAGCATTACTAAACTTACTGGAATCTGTTTGTTTCTTTTTTTTTTTACTCCAGCCTATACTTAATTAACTCAAAATCTACATTAAATTTGATTCACCACCCACTGTCATGGGCTGTAATGAGCCAGCGGTAGGGCACCACTGGATCTGTTAGTACGACTGTAATTGTTTTCTTTCTACTCCTTCAGTTTCCTGTTGTAAAGTGCCACAGCTGTGGTGCATGTAGTGTGGAGGCATCCTTCATGTGGAGCAGGGAGACAATTAGTTTTACTTGATTAACAAGACAAGTGATTAACGAGACAAGGACTTTTTGGAGGCAATCTTTCAATTCTGTTAAATCCTAGCTTCTCTCCCCAGGGTTGTACATTTCAGTCACATCTGGAGAGCTTGGCTCAGACTTGCCCTGGGCTTGCAGGATTTGTTTTACTGTTTGCCTCCGGGCTTGGAGGGGAAGGGTGGTCCTCAGCAACATCGCTTCTGTGTGTGGAACTACCAGCATGGAGCTTACACAAGGTGCTATAAACCCAGAGCCCTTCTTGCCACTAAGATAGGGAAATGCCCAAAGCATTTCATGGTTTCCCCATCACATGCAGGGTTTGCAGCTGACAGAGCCTTTTCACTTGTCTGCAGAGAGCTGGGGCAGCGCTCTGCTCCCTGCCTGCACCAGCGGGGCTCCCACCGGAGCCAGCTTTCACATCCTGGGCTGCATCAACAGGAGGTGAGCAGTAGGTCATGGAGATGATCCTGCTTCTCTGCCCTGCTCTGGTGAGACCCCACTTGGCAGCACTGTGCAGTTCTGGTGTCCGAGCATAAGGACATGGAGCTGCTGGAGCAAGTCCAGAGAAGGCCACGAGGATGATCAGGGGCTGGAGCACCTCCTGTATGAAGATAAGCTGAGAAAGTTGGGGCTGTTCAGCCTGGAGAAGGCTGCATGGAGACCTCAGAGCAACTTCCAGTGTCTGAAGGGGGCTACCCGGATGCTGGAGAGGGACTTTTCTTCAGAGACTGTAGTGATAGGACAAGGGGTGATGGGTTCAAACTGAAACAGGGTAAGTTCAGGTTGGACGTAAGGAAGAAGTTCTTCCCTGTGAGGGTGCTGAGGCGCTGGCACAGGGTGCCCAGAGAAGCTGTGGCTGCCCCATCCGTGGCAGTGTTCGAGGCCAGGTTGGACACAGGGGCTTGGAGCAAGCTGCTCTAGTGGAAGGTGTCCCTGCCTGTGGCAGGGGCTGGAGCTGGAGGAGCTCTGAGGACGCCTCCGACACAAACCAGGCTCGGGGGTCTGTGGTTCCCTCAACAAAAGCAATTGGCTGCAGAGGCCGCGGGGCCGCCTCGGGCCGGGAACAGCCCCCGCGGGCTGCCCGCACCATGGCAACGCACGGCGCGCCATGCAGGCCCCGCCCTGCCGCTTCCGGTTGCCCTCTCACCCCAAGATGGCGGCGCCCGTGGGGCCGGTGAAGTTTTGGAAGCCGGGTGAGGGCTGGGGGGGGGGCTTCCCTCGCCCGAGTCGGGGCCGTAGCGCTGCCCCGGAGGGCTCGGGGGCCGCACGGCGTTTATGCGCCGAGGGCAGCGGAGAAACGTGCTGCCTCTCCGCCGCGGGGCTGCCAAGCGTTGGAGTCTGTGTGGCTCCAGCCGGGCGTTGCCCTTTACCGTTGGTGGCGGGATGCAGCCCCCCTTCAGCCTGGTGGGGTGGATGGTTCGGTGTGGTCGCTGCCCTCGGGGTTCGGGGAAACGCACAAGGGAGCCCCAGGAGGTTAAAGGCAGGTGCGATGTCCTGCGAGGTGCCACACGCAGGGAGAGCTCCTCAGCAGGAAGGAGCTCACGGAGCCCTGTGGGCTGTGAGCTGAGCGCGGGCCATTGGTGGTCCCTGACAGCAGAGAAGGTGACCTGCATCCCGGGCTGGGTGAGGAAGAACGTTGCTGTTGGGTTGAGGGAGGTGATCACTCCCCTCAGCACTGGGTGCTTGGTGAGCTCCCCATCACCAGGACATGGACTTACTGAAGGAGGTTCACAAAGTGAAGAGCTATGAGTATGGTTGAGAGATTGGAGCATGTGATGTGACGGGGGATGCTTTGAGAGCTGGGACTGTGCAGCTTGTAGGGGTCTCAGGAGGGTTTTTTCAACATATGTAAGTACCTCGTAGGGGAGTGTAAAGAAGATGGAGCCAGGCTCTTCTTAGTAGTGCCTACTGACAGTACAAGAGGCAATGGGCACAAGCTGAAATGTGAAAAAGCTTAAACACAAGAAAACCTTTTGTGCTCTGGGGGTAGTCAGGCTGTGGAACAAGCAGTCAGGCAGGTTGTGGGGTCTCCAACTAACTGAGGACCTGAGTAGCCCCTGTAAGTGACTCTTTGGTAAGCAGAGTGTTGGTCTTGAAGGTCTCCAGAGGTCACTGCCAGACTCTGCTGTGCTGTGGCTTGTTGATCGTTCCCATGTGGTCTGGGCTGTTTGATACCTTCCCATTTGCTTACCCCAAGGGGAGCTTGGTGGTTGTGAGTTTGGCAGTTTTAAAACATTGCCCACTGTGTTGTGGTATGCTGTGACTTGCAAAGCTATTTCATAGTCAAGGTTAGTGTAACAAAAAGCTTCTTAATCATTTGAATGTTATAGTGATATGTTGTAGATACAACATGTATATGTGTAGCAATATGATGGCAATAGTGTATTAAAAAAGCCCATAGAAAATGCTGTGAAAGAAAATTGGGACGTGATGAGCAGCAATATTCCTTAATTCTGATGATTTGTCAAGGTCCAGATATTCAAGTCCCTGATTCTGAGCTTCTCCATCTGTAAACTACTAGGAAGTAAATTTAACTATTCCAATGGAAATCAGGATGCCTGGGGAGTGTATAGTTCCTGGAATCATTGCTAGTCACTCTTCTAATTCAATCAATTTGCTATAAAACTTGAATAAGGCCTAACTGTTTTTAAGCAGTGGGAGAAATAGGAAAAGCCCAAACAAGCAAATCCTGCAAAACATGGGAATCTTCTCTTTGCCCTCAGACTTCCCCAGTTGAATCTATAGCTACACATGGTCCATTCTATTACCGAGATGAGGTTTTGTTTCTAGTTCATTTGCATGAATCAGCATTTTTGATTGTCAGTAGTTTTATGGTAACCTGCCACAAGAATAAATTAAGTTTAATTGACTGAGGTAAATTCAGATGTGAAACAACTGGTGTATCTCATGAGCATGCAAGGTTGAATATTTATATGGTTGTTATAGTTAAGGGAAGTTCTGTTACCTGTTTGAATAGGTGGCTTAAAATTCATGGGCATACTTCTGGGAAGGGTACTGAGGTTGTATCTGAACTGTTGCATGGGAAAAGAAGAAAGTTCCCAAGATCTGGCTGTATATTTTTCCTGTGTGGTTTTTCCCTCAATTATCATCTTTTTAAAATCCAAATACTTATTCACATTAGATTCCTATTTAACCAGCAGAAGACACAGATTTCATTTGAAAGAATTTGTTTACTCCTCAACTATCTTTGCTTGTTCTGGCTGGAGGCACCTCCTAGCCAGCTCTGCAGGTAGCTCTGCAAAGCAGTAGCCTTAAAGATGTGGGCTCAGGAAGTATTTGTTCCGCTACAGTAGCAGTATATGAGTCCAGCTCAATCTGCAGCCTTTTAAACGCTGCATTTCTCATGTTTATGTACAGTCGCACTCACAAGAGCATTTAAGGGTGTGCTTACATGAGTATCTCAATGTAGTGAAAACTGTGGTTGAGTACTTTGCTGAAACAGGCTCTCCGTGACCTGATTCTCAAAAGTGCTGAGCACATGGATCCCTGTGAGGTCAGGGAATGCTGCTGGGCCTTCAATGCTTTGGAAATGGGAATGAAATATGGATATATGAACTTGGGTTTCTTGCTCATATGGTTGTAAAACCTGAGCCCTGCCTTTAAGGATGCAAGAAAAGAAGAGAATCCATTTTGAATATTCAAGGGAAAAAGTCCTTGAAGATGCCCAAGGAAGTTGTGAATGCTCCATCCCTGGCAGTGTTCAAGACCAGGTTGGAGAGAGCCTTGGGTGGCATGGTTTAGTGGGAGATGTCCCTACCCATGGCAGGGGAGTTGGAACTAGATGATCTTAAGGTGCTTTCCAACCCTGACTGTTCTATGATTCTATGATATTTTGATTATTTTAATGGGAAACTTAGTCTTTTGATTTATGCTGCTACCCATGATTCCTACTCATCAGGAACATATTTATTTTGGTTGTATTGTGATACACTAGGCAGAAGTGTGTTCTTCCAGTTAAAATTGACTTATGTTATCTAGGCACGGAAGGTCCAGGTGTCAGTGTCTCAGAAGAGAGACAGAGTCCTGCTGAGAGCAGTAGCATATCTGTCATCTATAATCCTTATGCTTCCCTTTCTATTGAACAACAAAGACAAAAGCTGCCTATTTTTAAGGTAAAGAAGTTCTTTTGGATATATTAAATCTGTTGTATGATGTCTGTCTCTAATGCCTTATTTGAAAGAGCAATATAGAATCACTTTACAACATAGAGTAATAATTTTATGACCTTGATCTCTTTATTTATTGGAATTAATTGTCCTGGTTGACAGCTGTTACGGACAGTTTTACGGGCTGTGTTATTTACTCTATGTTCTATATGTCACTTACGGATTTCTAAAGGGCTGTTTAGCTTTTGTGAGTAAATCCATGTGAAATGAATTTACTGTCTCTGCCTGATATGTAAATATTGTCATTAATTAGTTTCTTATTTTTGGACACATCCAGTTTTGATATTTTAATGTCATCTTCTGTTTCAGCTAAGAAATCACATCCTTTATCTAGTGGAGAACTATCAAACTCTGGTGCTTATTGGGGAAACAGGTTGTGGGAAATCAACCCAGATTCCACAAGTAAGTGTCTGTTTAACTCGGTAAAATCAGGTATTCCCTTGGGGGATTTTACATGAAATGTTAAACCAGCAACCTAGAACTGCACTGTAAGAAGGGAAGTCCCCTGTGCTTGTGTGTGCGACCAAGAGGAGAGAAATAGAAGCAGCTGGTATGTCTGTAATGTAAAACCTTCTTCCACTACAGGAAAGGACTGGAGACAGCACATAGTTTATTCTGGTGCAAATAGTAGTCACTGTGCTGCAGTAGGTGTTGATAATCAGTAATGTCTAAAATTTTGTTAAAAATATGTTTTTAAGTAGGGAAATCAAGTATAGTTTTCTTAGGAGCTTTCCTGTAGGAAATTTTTGGAATGTTGTATTTTTCATGGGTTTGCAAAATTTTCTCATTTGTGAAGGGAATGTAGAAAGTCTGAGAATGTTTCAAAGTTGGTTCTTGAGTAACTTAGAAAATTGCAGACCAGTGATGAATGTCATCTGCATCAGTGTGACTGCAGGGCTTGTGTTGCTTAGCTTCTTTTTCTTCAATAGGTTATAAAATGAAGAGAAAAATGAAGTTAAAAAATATTAAAGACTGAAAGATCTGCTCTTAGGTGCTTTCTGAAAGTGTATGTGTTTAGGAGATTGTATTATACTGTATTACTTCTAATGGTGAGATTAATAATGCACAAAATCTCTTAAGTAACTGATTTGCCTGAGGATGTGCATCAGATGGTGTCAGAACTAGCAAAAAGCACATAATGCGGATAACTAACACCTCACTGCAGTCACAGCATGACCAGTTAATTTCTTACCCTCAATATTTGTTTGCAGTACCTAGCAGAAGCTGGTTGGGCAGCTGAAGGAAGAGTCGTTGGAGTGACGCAGCCTCGTCGGGTTGCTGCTGTTTCAGTGAGTTTCTCCATGTCCTTATTTTCCCAGTTTAATGTCATTAGAACGTCCAGTTTATTAGCAGGTATGGTGCTGGCATGTACTCCTGAATGAATAGATATTTCCTTCCTCACAGAATTGCTGGTACTGTATGCCGAATTCAACTAGATTAGTAGGTCTTGCCAAAAATTCCAAGTCCAGAATTGCAGATGTAGAAGCTTTGAAAAAGAATTGAGTGGAATCAGCAGAACTGTGTATGAAAGTTAGACCTGTGCAGGGCTGTGATTGATTCTGGACTAGAACTGTGTGTGAACCTTAACTACTTTACTTTGTGAAAAAGTTATGTAAATCCGTGTACAGTAACATAGCTGTTGAAAGAAAGAGGAGGTTGTGTACCTCTTTCTAGCAATTCACACCGAAGTTTTTTGAATCTCTGTTCTTTATTATTTTTTTGTTGTAGGTTTGTGTTTGTAGGTTTGTTTTGGTTTGTTTTTTCCTTATAAGAATGTCATGGAAAAGAAACAACAATTTTATTGTGAGAACTCTTTTACTGTATAAATAGATATGTATCTTTTCCTATATAGACATATATACATAGGATGTCTGGGAAAGCATAATGTCAGCTAGATTTACTACAAGAAGAAGAAGAGGGGATGCCGAGGGCAACAACTTGTACTCTCTGGTAATGAAGAATAAGTATAAAAAAAGTCTGTACGGAAAACATCCAGTGCTCCTTGTTTTCATAACTGCTGCCAAACACTGACTTGGTGGGCTGAAGTTTCTGCTGCAGCATTCGTTATACAGAGAACTGTGGTGCAGTTTTGTAACCCTTATTTTGCCTGTTCTTTGTAGTGTACTAAAGTGTACCTGCAGCAAATCAGCCTTCCATGAAAATGTGGTAGACTGAGCAGCTGTACAGCTTGCCCTTTCATCTCATCCAGTATTTGTTGATCATATCCAACATGGAGAGGGAAACAGCAGTGATCTGCATCTTATGCTTTGGGCAGTCTGTCTGCAGTGTCCTCCCTTTTCTCCTTCACAAAACATCCAACTGAGAGGGCATGGTTCTACAGGAGATGTTGTGTAGGCTGCAGTGTTTTCTCACAACAAACTTAGTTCTCTTTTCCCTTTCATGTCTTAACACATTATTTGTAAGCCTGAAATAAAAGATTACTTAAACAGGGCTTAGTATATAGACACAGTAGGATTTTCCTTTGAAATGCTGTTGCAAACTGCATGGACTGTATGGCTCTTAACAGGGAGATGGGAGATATAGTTGATAATTGCTTTGCCTTGAATTGAAAGTGATCTTTTTTTTTAAGAGGCGTTCTAACCTGCTTTCTCAAGTAGAGTATGGGGGGAGTGTCAGAAGTAAAGAAGTTGTTGCAGAGGCATAAGGCATGGTTTAGAAATTCCTGAACTTCTGCTTGGATTACCCAGGCTGACAATTATCCTGAATGCTTGGGCTGAAAGTGACGGAGTGATAAGATTCTAAGTGAAATCATGAATTCACTGTCTGTGGGTATAGTTTAGAATGTCACTCAAATGACTGAAAGTAGCTTGCCCTTGGAATTCTACTTGGACTAATGTATGTATTGTGGAGTTTTATTGTGCTGTTAGGTATTAAATGTCTTTGTAGCTTGCTGAAACCATGGCCTGATAATATCTAATATTCTGTAGAATAAGTCTAAATAACTCAAGATTTTCAGCTAAAGAAGCTATTGGCCTCTAACTGGTCCAGGGTAGTACTGTTGCTTCTTTTAGTTATTCTGCCAGTTCTCTATCTGTTTTCTGCAAGGAAGATTATCTATTATTAAAAGTACAGTAGCATCTTTATTAAAAAAAAGAAAACAAACCAAAAAGGAAGTCTGAGTAAGTTCAGGGACAGATCAGCTTACCTGGTAACTTCTTTCTGTATGCCAAATCCCTGCATTCATTCCCTTTTTGCATGCTGACTGTGTTCTTAAATTGCACTCCCACAACTGCTGGTAGGTGGTCCTTTCTCAGCATTGTGACTGGTGGAGTAGCTGCCTTTGTAGGTCTGTCAGAGTGCTTATCACAGAAAGGTACCTCTATGGCTTTTCTGATTAGCAGCAGCTTAAAACATTTACTAAGTTACACTAAAATATTTTGAAGCATTTACCAATTGTATGTTCAGTATGCACTGTTTATGTCAAACAGAATTTTGTGTTAGAATGAGAACAAATAATTCTTTGCAAGCATCAGCTCTATTTCTTGTCTTGATGCCAATTCTCTACACAATAATGATACAGTGAAGAAATGTGCTGCGAGCTGTCTATTGTTTGTAAGAATCTTTTTTTCTCAGATTGCAGGCAGAGTTGCTGATGAAAGAGGTGCAGTGTTGGGGCATGAAGTTGGATATTGTATTCGGTTTGATGACTGCACGGATTCACAAGCTACAAGAATTAAGGTGAAACATGAACAGTGTGTGGTTGCTTTGAAAGGGTTAGCTGAAACTCTCAAAGTACTTTTACAAAATTAATGAGAACTTTATGATGCCAGTAAAGGGAATACATACATTGCAGTTTTCCAGGTGGGTATTCTGAAAGTGTGCTTGGAAAGGCTGTGGCTATCCAAAGCTTACTAAAGGTTTACATGTTCTTTTCTGCTAGATTGGCAACCACCACTGTGAAATTAAAGGGGATTTTCAAGGGAGGTGTGACCAGATATTGGTACAGTGCTAGTGGGACCTGATGTGTCACACAAAGTCATAGGGAAAGGCTGCAGTGAATCACAGCTGAAGTATCCTCACCACCCTAAAAATAGATTTTGGTTAAAAGCGCAGATAAAACAAGAGATGAGTAGGCTGAGTGCAGTGTGATGTGGATTCAGTAGTAAGCTTTGCAACTGTTCTTCAGTGCTGTGA
Organism: Myiopsitta monachus; assembly: GCA_017639245.1. NCBI lineage: Eukaryota > Metazoa > Chordata > Aves > Psittaciformes > Psittacidae > Myiopsitta > Myiopsitta monachus. The sequence goes on from CM029928.1 coordinate 25,498,544, forward strand.
GTAATATTAATGTTGCTTGTGTTGGTACAGATGAGAGTTTGCTTATGCTGGAACAGCAATATTGATGAATGAGACAATTTACTTAGATTTTTGCTTTCAGAGGCTAGTAGCCCTTTTAAAAGCAGCAGAACTGGAGATGCTTGTTCATTAAATGCAGCTGAAATCTTCAGGGTTTTTTTTTGATTTTTTTTTTTTTTTTTTTTTTTTTTTTTTGTTGAGTGTGATGATTAATCATTTGGAGTTGGAAATCTGAAGTTTTCACCTTGCACACCAGTTCTTGTCTAGTTCAAGGCCACATTTGGGATCCCAGGTCAAACTATTGATGACTACATAAAGCTGGTTGGGTTTCCATGGGCTACTAGGAAGTATTAAATTTAAATGTTGCATTTTGTTGACAAAAAGCCTTTTGTGAAGGTTTGTGTTCTGGTCAGATATTACATGGTCTACTTTGAGAGGGTCAATATTGCATTGACATGCAGGATGTTACTGGTAGAGCTGATTTAGCTATGTTACAGACAACAATGAAGAAACTTCTATTGTCACGTTCCAGTGCTGTCAACCTGTTATTTTATTTTATTTTTGAATACAAAAATAGCTTAAATACTGATTAGAAACCGGTCAGTCTGATCACCTCTGGGTTAGCATTCAGAAATACAGGAAGCTGGGAGGAAGCAGAGACAGGACATCTGACCCAAACTAACCAAAGGGGTATTCCATACCACAGCATGTCATGCCCAGTATAGAAACTGGGGGGATTCGCCCAGAAGGCCTAGATCGCTGCTTAGGTTGTGTTGGGTATCAGTCAGTGGGTGCTGAGCAATTGTATTGTGCATCACTTTTGTTTACTGTTTTTTTTTTTCCTTTCCCCTTTTAGTTTCATATTCTCTCCCCTTGTTTTTTTCCCTTATCACTATTATTATTAGTGGTAATAGTAGTATTTTTGCATTATACTTTAGTAACGGGACTCTTCATATCTCAACCTGTGAGGTTTACATTCTTTGGATTCTCCTTCCCATTCCTCCAGGAGCGGGAGGGAACAAGAGGGCAAGTGAGCGCATGGCTCTGTGGTTCTGAGTTACTAGCTGAGCTTAAACCACGACAAGAATCTATGAAAATCGCATGGCTATTTAAGACTACTTGGTGGGTTTTGTTTACATTTTTCTTTGCATTCACTTTTAGTTTCTAACTGATGGTATGCTGGTGAGGGAGATGATGGCTGATCCTTTATTGACAAGATACAGGTAAGGAACCATGGAATGAATGCTTGCTGAAGCGTAATTTGATAAACAACTTTTTTTTTTTTTTAGGCTGAGGTATAGTTATTATAAATAAAATACCAAAAGATGTTAAAATTACTTTAGGAATTTGACTACTTGATGTTGTTAAAGACTTAGAAAATCAGTTGATCATTGCAACACCAGACTCAGCAAGATTTGCTGCTGTGGTTTTGGAGCAAGAGCTAAATGGACTTTAAGGCATCAGAAGAATTGTTTAATTTACTAGTTTTAAATTAACTTTCTTTCTGATACCAATCAAATTAATAATAAAAAAATCACCAACAAAAGGAGGCATATTCCAGTATGCAAACAAGCTGTGCAGTGCAGAAAAGCCAGACCCTTTTTTTCTACTCTTTTCCAAAAGCTGGCTGGAATAAAGAATAGTATATATGGGCCACGTTATCTACATTTTTCTCCCTACCTTGTTCTATGATTCTTTTAACTTCCACAGTTTTCTAAGTGGATGTGCACAGTAATAATCCAGTAGCAGATTTCAAATATTGATATTTCTGGAAGATGGGAAGCCACTGATTCTAGTGTCAATCATCAAACCATTTCTGAAATCTTAATCTTTCTGCTTTATTCACAGTGTCCTCATGCTGGATGAAGCCCATGAAAGGACTCTTTATACAGATATTGCCATTGGCTTACTGAGAAAGGTTATTTATTTTAATGTTCTCTGTAACTGTTTTCATTTTCATCCTTTTTGTTAAACCTCTGATCCTGATGGCTGATCAGTGAATCCATTTGAGAGAGGGTGATTTCTGATTCCTTACTATCCTGCAGCCTATTGTACATGCCCAACTATTTACTGTAGACATTTGTCACTCAGGATCTTCTTGTTTCCTCCCTCCAGTGCTGAAATGTCTCCTTATTAGTGAAAAGATAGTCTTCGTTCTGCTGCTGCTGATCATGTGAAATGATCTCATGGGGGGTTATTGTTGACCTTCAGCCTAGTGATGATCTGACTCCTACTGGAGATTTAGAGTAAGCAATAATGATTACAGGCTGAATGCCCTTAAAATGAATATATAAACCTCCAGCTGTCAGGCTGTTAGATCTGTGGAGTGATGGGCGTGCTTCAGTTCCTCAGTTGTTTTGTATTGTCAAAGTATTTTTAAAGAGAAGTTATTGGTAATCTTGGTTTTAGTGTTATATCTCAGACGATAGTTTTTACTCTTGATGTTCTTGGTCTCTATCCTAGATTCAGAAGAAGCGTGGGGATATTCGACTGATTGTGGCTTCAGCCACCTTGGATGCAGAGGTATAGCTCCAATGTAGTTTGAAATGAAGTGACCTTAAGTGGCAACTCCACTTTTATATATATACATATATATATATATGTTTATTCTCTGTGGGGCTTGCTTCTTGTGAAACGTTACTGCTCTTTGAGTGGTGAAGAAGAGAGGAAAGAATGTAGAAAACAGGTCTGCAGTAGTTAGGTTGCTGCGTTTGGTTTTCATTTTGTGTTAGCAAACTTTTTTGGAAATGAATTTAAATATGAATCTGCTTTTCATATATTGATGTCCCTTTTTTTCTTCCCCCTCCTTCCCCCGCTCCTTCCACCCCTCCACTGGTATTGTTGTATGAAAAGATGTTCCCTTGGCTTAATCTAGTCTAGTAAGAGACATTGGTTTAGCTCTGTTTTGCTGATGGTAATAATTTGAGACAACCATAGGCCAGTAAAAATGAGTGATAAATGAGTAGATTCAATGTCAGTGAGATCCTACTAGTTCCATTGATTGACCTGTGGCCTGTGGAAACTTATGTAACTTACTAAAAGTATTGTTAATTGAATTTTGAGCAGGAACAGAAAACATGCTGTTCTAGATCAAATCAATGTTTCATCCAGCCCAGTGTTCTTTCTGGAGCAGCAGCAACAGTAGGAGATGCTGGTTAGGGAGAGTGTGGGAGCCTGTCCAGCTGCTGTGGGTCTGTTCTCTGCGAGCTGCCTCAGCACCTGCAATGGTTGCAATAGAGACATTACACAGTGCATTCCTGCAGTTTCCTTCAACCTGCTGTTTGTTAATTTGTCTTTGAATCTTCTCTATGAAGCCGTAAGTCTTCTGGACATCATGTGAGAGCAATTTTCATAAGTCCGCCACCTGCTGTGTAATGAAGTACTTTATTTAATTTCTTCCTTTTCTGCTTGTTTCATCAAGGACCTCCTGGTTCTATTAGTGTGGGATTTGCATTTTTTTTAACACAACAATAACCAACACCAGTTTTACGTTTACTTTGTTTGTCACCTTTGATTCTGTGCACCTCAGCTGTGTGACTTTTCAAACTGCTGCTCCCCAAGCAGAGCCCCAGCCTTTTCAGCCTCTCATAAGGCAGCTGCTCCATTTCCTTTATTGTGTTCTTTGCTTTTCTCTGTACTTTTCCTAACTCCCCTGTGTCCTTGGTGTTGTGTTGAGAGCCTGTGTGCAGCACTGAAAGTGTAGGTGTACTGAGATTTCCTTTAGTGACAAATATCATATGCCATAGATTTTTGATTGTAAGCTCTGGTAGCACTTGCACTGCTGTGTATTCTGTACGTTAGATAATGTTACAGTACTCTGCCTTTGCAAAATTTTAACTGCCAAATATGTGTTTCAAATAGCTTACAGGTAATGTAAGAATAGTAAGGGCAAAATGATTAGTATGACTATATTAACGTTTGTTTAAATACAGAAAGTTTATGTTATCTCTGTAATGGTCATGAAAGTCAAGATGGATTACTTGGGTTCTTAACTTTCATTCTTTTGCTATTGCACACTGAAAATACTTTGTGGTAATAAAACTAAATTTATGAAGCAAAAACCTAAATCAGCCTAAGTGCTTTTACCAAGTGAGATGATGGCATTCAGTAACAGCTGTAAAATATACTTGCTCATCAAGAAATGGATGAGAATATGCAAGCCCTACCCGAAACTTTGAGGACCAGTCATTTCTAAGTTCTTCTTAGCTTTGACTTTGCTACTGTTCTAGATCCAGTAAGAAGTTTATATGTCTGCTTTGTCCAGCAGTATCAGTTCTTCTAAGGAACTTTATTACCTCTTTTTGATCTTTGCTTCTCAAAAGCAATAAACATGCAAGACTGTGTGTATGTCAAGGACAGGAGAGAGGGCAGCAAACCTCATATCTAAAATTTTTAAATTGGCACTGTCAAATTTATGAATAAAACACCTAAGTTGTAGTAATTGAACTTCTTCATGTCTTGAGGTTTCTCCCTTCATTCTTGGAAATATCAAACTGAAAGTGTTTCTTTTTATTTTAATGTAGAAATTCAAGAATTTCTTTAATCAAAATGATACCGGTGACCCCAGCAAAGATACCAGTGTGATCCTTACTGTGGAGGGGAGAACGTTTCCAGTGGACATCTTTTACATACAGAGGTGTGTTTGATCTTGTCAATGGTGCTTAGGAGGGTATGCAACTGTGATATCATTTGGTCTATGTTAGAGCTTAGATGTTCCCAGAAGGTGTAACCTTCAATCTGGCAAACATTTGGATATTGCTTACAGCAGCTGACGTGTTTCTAGGCATGCTGTAGTGGAAAGGAAACAAATTAATTGCTGATTCCCAAGGATGCATCATGAACTAAATGTGGTATGGCTGTTGTGTCGTTTCCAAAAGCTAGCTGGCTCTTTGTTCCTTATGGAAATGAGGAGTCTGTACCTATTTTTCTGCTAATGTCTCTCCTATTTTCTCTCCCTGTAGTCCTGTTCCAGACTATGTAAAATCAACTGTGGAAACTGCAATGAAAATTCACCAGATGGAGAATGATGGTGATATACTGGCATTTTTAACTGGCCAGGTACAGACGTAAGCAATATTTTTCCTTTACAACACTGAATTGTTGACTTTGCGAAGTGGCCTGGATCTCCTGCTTTCCTTATCTGTGCTTCTTTTAGTCATATTAAAGATGACAGTCATTTTTACATTGATGGGAGCAGAATTAGGCCAGTCACAAAGACTTGTAGAAAATCTATGGCCTGGATTTGTCAAAGCTAGTGATGAATAGTTTTTCTCATTTAATACTTTCAGCCTTGTTCATAAATGGAATAGTGTGTGGGGGTTTGGTGCTAGTCACCCCTGCAAAGTTGTTAAATTGACAGTGAGTCATTGCTAGTAGTTAAGGCAAATGGAATTTACATTTGTTAGGATTAACATCATTAGCATGACAGGCAAACAAATTGCTGTGAGATACAAATTTACTTGTCTTTTCCTCTCTCTTTATGCCTGTCAGCTCACTTTGCAGCTGAGAAGTAGCATATCATTTTTCCTTGAAGAAAGAGCTTCAACAACATCTTTGATATTTTCAAAAGAAAATTGTTCATCCTCACTATTGATGTAATTTTTGGAAGAATGAATTAGGTATCTCAGGAGGCAATGTCTGATCCTTCTGTTGTCTGTGTTTAAGAGTGAGATGCCACAGTTGATCTCTGAGATTAAGCGTGAGGTTGAGCAATAGGTGCTAATGAAGTTACTGTGTCTTTCCTGATAAAGACCCACAGCATTCTGCACTGTCAAAATAGATTGGCCTCATATTTTGCTCTCACAAGTTGAGATGGAGAGGAAAATATGCCTGCTTCCTCCTGAGCTTTGTTCAGTCCTTTCCTAGTGATTTTGCTCAGGTATTTGTGGTGTGACATTGTCTCAAAGAACAATGAAAGAAAGTATTAATATAAACACATGTTTATTATGAATAGCAATTTATGTAAGAACATTACAAAATTGAGCTAGTCAAAAGATCCCAGGGTTTGAACAATTTGAACTATGGTATTTTGGTGCATTTTTTTATATGTAGGTGACAGCTATGTGGTATGAAAGTGAAACTTCTCACATTCTGTCCCCTGTCATGCTCTGGCTCTAGGAGGAAGTGGAGACTGTTGTCTCTATGCTCATAGAGCAGGCTCGGGCCCTCTCTCGCACTGGAATGAAAAGACACCTCCGTGTTCTCCCCATGTATGCTGGGCTGCCTTCTCCTGAGCAGATGAAAGTGTTTGAGAGAGTGTCTCGCAATGTCAGGAAGGTAAGGCTCCTGTGTATGTCTCAATTTCTACCACCCAGAGAGGTATATGCATTACACAGACTGCATATATCTGGCTCACATCATGAGGTTACTGCAAACATTTACCGAAGGAGACTTTCTGCATCACCTAACACTGCCTATCAGTTTTCAAACTGTGAACCAAGAGCATGTTCTCTGGCTTCCCTTACTACCTTTGATCAGTCTTAGACATGTTAATTCTAACTTTCCTGTTAACCTCATCAACTTTCAATTTTCAAGAGTCTCTGTACAACCTTGTATTTGTCTATGTCCAGTTGCAGCTTCTTAATACTTTTAAGTCTTTTACCTGGTTTTATTTCTTTTTGTGGTCTAAGTGTCTATGGCTGTTTTCCACCTGTAATTAGTGTCAGAGTGGGAAAGTGCTGTATTTTCATCTAAGAAGCAAGTTAAGACTTGCCTGGTTTTAGTAGAAAAAAAGCTTTTTTTTTTTTTTTTTTTTACTTCTGACAGTTTGGTTCAGATATTTATGTCACAGAACGATATAATTGGTCATGATTAATGCTTTCTGCTTAGGCAGAACCTGTGTTGAGGCTGAGATTAGCCCACAGAATTACACAGGGATGACTTGTTATAATTTTGTTTGTGCTGCAGACTAAACAGTAGAATTGTTCATCTGGTGCTGGAGAACGTCGAGTATAAATAAACCACAGAATACTTCTTTTCTGTCCGGGATATGACATTAGTCAATTAACTTCCAAGATTTACTTTTTTAATTTCAGGTGATATAAGGACTTCTTTTCTCTCTGTCATCTGGGAATGATTATTTTTTAATATTTTAGGACATATGTGTAAGTGTATCTCTCCAGGGATACTGAACGTGAGACACTTAACTCTGTTCTCCTCCTATCCCCTGCCTTGCTCCAGTGTTGCAGGGAACAGCTCAATAGAACTGAGAAGAAAGAAAATACTTGTTCTTACGTAGTTTGCTAAATAAGAACACCTGATTTACAGTCAGTTAATGACTTTCTCTGCAAAACCAGCCATGTTCTTCTTCTATGAAGAGGGAATAAATTTGATAAGAAAATTATTATGAAGTTGTGAAAACTGGGCTATTTCAAGCTGACAGCTCTGTCTGCTGCATTGCTGTATCCTTTTGTACTCCAGAGTGTGTTTACTGAAACTGTCTGTTACTGAGATCTTTCACATGGCTTGTATTTGAGTTCTGGTGCACTGATGCAAGGCCTCGATGGTGTAATTGAGACTGCGGAGTTCACCATATCCTCCTCACTGTGTCTGTCTGTAGGTGGTAGTTGCCACCAACGTTGCAGAGACTTCCATCACGGTTCACGGAATCGTATTCGTAATTGATTGTGGGTTTGTGAAGCTTCGTGCCTATAACCCCAAAACAGCCATTGAATGTCTTGTGGTGGTTCCAGTCTCTAAGGCTTCAGCTAATCAGAGAGCAGGACGTGCAGGACGCAACCGCTCTGGTAAATGTTACAGGCTTTATACAGGTCAGTAATCTGATATGTAGGGAAGGTGAACTTGCTGATGTGACTTCCATTTTGCTTTACAGTGGTTTCAGTGCTAGATAAAGAACAAAACTGTGTTTTTTTCTTTCAGCAATAGATAGGAGAATGATAAAAGATGCGCAAGAGAGCCCAGAGGAGGCCACAAAGATGCTCCAGGGGCTGGAGCAGCTCTACTCTGGAGCCAGGCTGAGAGAGCTGGGCTGGTTCAGCCTGGAGAAAAGAAGGCTCCTTAAAGGTGACCTTAGAGCAGCTCCAGTGCCTAAAGGGGCACTGGCACAGGGTGTTTGGAGAAGCTGTGGCTGCCCCATCCCTGGCAGTGTTCAAGGCCAGGTTGGATGTGCTTGGAGCAAGCTGCTCTAGTGGAAGGTGTGGCTGCCCATGGCAGGGGGTTGGAACTGGATGGGCTTTAAGGTCCCTTCCACCCCAAACCAGCCTGTGATTCTATGTTTCTAATATAAGGACTGCTGGAGCTGCTGCTGCAGATTTCTGTGAAGAACATTTCAAATAGAAGTATAGGTGGGACAACTGCAGAATCAGCGGTGCAGCCAAAACCATTGAATTTTCTGTTTAAAAGAAATCATCTTTAAAATACAGTAATTGGAGAAAGATCATCTTTGAGTTAAGAGTTCTTTTAACACCTGTTAATTCGTACTTGATAATTTTACCTGGAAACGGATATGATTCTGTCTTCTTGACTGTACAGGGTGGGAGTTGAAACTCAGTCCTGAATGCCTTTGTTTTCTCCCACTACAGAGGAGGACTTTGAAAAGTTGCCCAAGTCCACTGTTCCCGAGATGCAGCGCAGTAACCTTGCACCTGTCATCTTGCAGCTGAAGGCTTTGGGAATTGACAATGTGCTCAGGTTCCCCTTTCTTTCAGTAAGTCCTAGGCTGTAAAGTCTGTCATCTTTCCTTACTCGGAAGGAAAACCAGTAGATGACTTGTTGATAACGCACAGAACCATTGCCCTGTTAATTTGGAAAGCATAATTCGTTGTCAGCTTTGGGCATTGGGAATCAACTAGTGCAAGTAATATGTGTGACAACTTAGAAACAACAACTGTTTGTATTCTAAAGATTGCTGTTCAAAGTATTGGCAAGTCAAGAAGGGTCTAGAAAGGCAAACTGAGATCCTGCAAACTAACTGTAGTTCCTTTGCACTGAATTTATGAAGAAAAAGGGGAGAAGGGAAAAGATATCTAGAGAACTAAACCAGTGCTTGTCTGTTTTGTTAAAAAGAGCAGTATCAAGTTTTAGATTTGCTTTCTGTAAAGTTTCTAGCTACTCCTGTATTGATGTGGAAAACTCACATGATGGCATTAGAAGAGAAAGTTAGGCAATTGTTCTGATCTGACGGTGGTGAGCCTGTTGAGGTGGTTTTGACTTGCAGCATTGCAGTCAGTGGAAGGGTGAAAGGAAGAGTCTGAGACCTCTTTCCTTGCTATGCAGGAGTAGAAAGATAGGTAGTTAGAACTTCAGAATTTTGTAGAAGAGGAAGGCCTAAGAATTTCTGTGATAACTCACGTGTTCTGTGATGATAACTTTAAATAATTTTTTTTCTCTCCACAGCCACCTCCTGCCCAGTCAATGGTGCAAGCTTTAGAATTGCTGTATGCTTTAGGAGGTGAGACTATTATGCTTTGCTTTATTTATAGTTAAGTTACATGAGTTATGAAAAAAGCCTGTTAATTTGGATTTGGTGATTGGATGGACATTAGTCAAACTTGCATTTGAGAGCTGTGCTTTGAGAAAGAGAGAACGCAACCTTGACTGGTGGAAGCTTTTTGTTGTCATGTTTTTGAAGCGTGCCTCAGTCTCCTCTGAATTTACTTTCTTTTCCTCCAGTTGTTTTAGACAGGTAAGCAAGCAAAAGGCAGCAGTAACTTTCTGGGAGCAACTATAAATCTAATTCATAGAATATAAACTACAAATTAAGTGTTTAGATTGGGCAAACATATTTTATAGCTATTATCTGTGTATTTCCTTGCACCTTCATGGGAGGAACCAGCTATTTATCTTTGGTAGGAACAGGGCTCTGAGCTGGTGAGGGTGTTGGTGTGATTCTCTTAGGCAGATCCTCTGTGTTTCTTCAGACCTTACAGGGGGCTGGAACTGGATGAACTTTAGGGACCCTTCCAACCCAAACTGTTCTAGGATTCTGTGCATTAGTAATCACAGCTTGTTCTCAAATTCAGTAGAGAGTCTGAACCACGTTCTTAGTCATATGGTTTGGTGCTAGGTAGTCCTATGAGGAGCAGGGAGCAGGACTCAGTGGTTCTTAAGGTTGAGTCCCTTCCAACTTGAGGTATTCTATGACTGTAGAAGTGTTAATTCCTGTTTTATTCATTATGCTGCTGTTGGGTACCTGTAACACTCAAGTCACACTGTAGTAATATTTTAATGCACAGTTTTTGATTCCTTTTTGTTGTGAGTGGGATGAATGCTACCTGATTTTGTTTTATAGGAAGGGCTGTTATATTGTTGGGGTATTTGACAGCTATTTAATCTTTTTGAATGCAGCAAACTTAAACAAAACAACTTGACACAAGAAGAAGTAATCAAAATGAAACAATTTGACTCTAACTCAATGTTTGTGGTTAATTTAAAGTTAACAATATTTGCCCCATAATATAAACATAAAGAAAAGGGTAGTATGAAGGAGACTGTGTGAACTTGGGAAGCATCCAGAGGTTTGTGTCTATTTTGACATCACTTAGAAATGCTGTGTTGTAACTTGTGGCAGTCTGCTGTCTTATTCTCATGGAGCTGTTATTCTCTGCTTGGCCGTGATTTTGCTCTGTGCTGATTCAGTTCCATCTTGCAAAGGAGGGTTTTGCTTCAGGCACTCAGTTCTTGGCAGTCTTTCCAAGCTTGGAACAAGGACCTTCACAGTGGCTCAGAAGCATGTTGCAAGGATGAATTCACAGCCAAAACCACCTGGGGAGATGGAGAGGGAAGGTCAGAAAACTTACTGATTAGCTGTTTGATGTTTTGGCAAGAGCGTTATTATGCTCATGGTAACTTCACAGAGCAGTACAGAGCTGTTACTCTCTTGGCTGCCTAGCTTTTGTAGCAAAGCAGAGGAATGCTGATGTTGATTAAGATGTAAAGAAATGTGTGTGGTGTTCAGATTCACTCTTAAACATTGCTGAAGTTTAAGGTGTTAGATGGTTTATTATGGAGATTTTCTATACGTTGCAGAGGTGAAGCTGCCCAAGCATTTGAAGCTGCAGTAAGGATTACATTTCTCTTATGCAAGTGTGAACCTGTATTTCAACACTTGCATTGTAATTGCATGCAAATGTGCAGTTTAGGGTTAGGACCCTACTGTGCCAGTGCAGTGCCAACAGAAAAGCAGATGCTCTTCAGGTTGAGATAGTTCTGTTGAATAAACACATCACTGTTTTTAGACTGATTATTTTTACAAACTGACTACATCAGGAGTATCTCTTCTCAGCCTTCTCCTTTGATGCTTTGAAAGTCTCAATTGTCAGTTGGCGTTTATTGGTTTTAGGCATCATTTAGGAAATAAATAAGCAGGTAGAAAATGAATTTATTTTTAGCTTTACTTCAGATCCAAGGTTTTATTGAAGATTTGTTTGCAAGTTGTCACCTATCAGAAATAACCACTCTACCTAAAAATAAAGTGTTTTAATCCCTCAGCCTGTAACGTACTAGTGCTGCAGTATGTGAATAGTTTCTTCTGAGCATCTTCAGTGAAAATCTTTGCAGTATCTTTTTCTAAGATCTCCGATTTCCTATATAGATACAATAAAGTGGCTGCTTCCAGGATGATTTCAAGGCAACTTTTACCTGTTCCAAACTAGTATCCATTGCAGGCTAAGCTACAAAGACATCTGTGCGTGAGCAAAACTGCATTGAGATTTATAAGATTAAGCAGAAGCCAAAGGGTTTTGGCTTGATGCGTATGTATAAAGTTAAAAAGATGGTAATTTATCCTTTTTGCTAGTAGTAATGCAGTTACCCTTCTGTAGATGAGAGGCTGCATATTCTAAGGTATTAATTGTGGTATCACTTAAACCTCTCATATTGCACTGGTTAAGTGAAAGCTATCAGACCTTCATTTTTGCAGTGTCTGTAACTTGTTTTTTATATCACTTCATCATTTCACACAAGCTGCCTTTTGTACCTGTTTCTGAGGAAAAGATTGTGACATTATGTGAAAGGCCTATTAGGTTTGGTTGGACAGTGTAAGGGTGTGGCAAGTGAATTACTGCATTGCCATAATAAGTGAGGGGATAGCATATCAAATAATAAATATTTGATAGAGGTATCTGTGGTTTTAGATATGCTGACAGGAGTTACAAAGGATCGCATTCCTTGACTTGATTTGTGATTTTGCTTTTCTCTGGGAAGCAGAGCTGAAGTACAACTGTGGAGGTTTTGGCACCACTATTTGACAAATAATGTTCATATAATGCATGGGCCACAGTTGTGTTTCCTTTTTTGTGCCTTTTTTATTCTCATGAGGATTCCTTCTGCTTCCCATCTGCATGAACAAAGATGTTACAAAATACTTAAATAGGAAATGCATAAGTCTAACAGCTAATAGGCGCTCTGGACATTGCATTGAGTTTGACTGCAGATTTGCTAAGTCTTTGGCAGTAGCAATGGAATTTGGTCAAAATGAAGAAACTTGTGTGTTCAAGTATGTTTGTTTGTTTGAAAAAAGCCAAAACAACCCAGTGACCCATGGCAGAGTAAATAGGTGTTAAGGAGTACCGTAAAGCTCAGTTTAGTATACATTCCGCACCTCTTAGGTGCATTTGGTATATTTTAGCTCGTAATTTTTGCTTTTTAGTACACATTAAATCTTTAAAGAATACTTTCTGTGCTCTTTTGCCTGTATCATTGCTACATTGATTAATGTGCTGCAGGTTTGGATATGCACTGCCGTTTAACAGAGCCTCTTGGAATGAGAATAGCAGAGTTTCCTTTGAATCCTATGTTTGCAAAGATGCTTCTGGAATCAGGTAGGAGGAAAAAGAAAATCGGATTTTATTCTTAATCTTGTGATGAGGAAAGGACACTGCCACTTGTAATGGTAGTGTAATACTAGACATTTGCTAAATTTGAAACAAACTGTATGCTTCATCTTGGTATGGTGTTTAGTGATAAAAATTGGTTAAAGTTGGGCTGTCTCTAATAAATCTAACACATTTGTCTCTAAAGTTTTCCATTAAAATATCCACTGTTATGGTAAGAAAATCCAGCAGTTCAGGTATTTTGGTTTTATGTATTATAAAAACATATTCTTCTTCTTTTCCTTTTTATTCTGTATGTGGGTAAGTTGAATGGAAGGTCATTTCCTTTACTGAATTTCTCCTCAGGAAATTTTGGCTGCTCCCAGGAGATTCTGACAATTGCTGCCATGATGCAGATTCAGAACATCTTTGTGATCCCTCCAAATCAAAAGTCTCAGGCTGTAAGTTCAGTTGTCTCTCTCATTTTCTTTCAGTTGGTTCCACATTTCTGGAATTCTGCCAAGTATTTTATTGAAACCTGTTACAGATTGCATCTTTGTATAAAAATAAAACAAGGTCTTGAACTGTACCTGTTGGTTATAGGTTAAAGAAGAAGCTGAGTAACAGTGGGAACATCAGAGATCTTTGCTAGTGTTAAAAGCCTCCTTCTGAAGACTAGAAACATGGAAGTTTATAAGCCAATATTGCTCAGCATACGGGTTTGCTAAAAATACCCAAGCCTCCACAAACACCACTTCCTTTTAAGAACAAAGAAGAAAGTATTAGGATGTAGCAGGAGCCTCATTTTGACACACCCTTCTCTTGGATTTTGGGGGTTCATTTTCAGTTCATTTTTCTAATTCCTGTTTTAGAAGTGCTCCTGAATATAGGTGGGCTAGTAAAATATTGCTGTTGCCTAGAGGAACTACCCTGTATGGTAAGAACTGCAACAGTCACCAGAAAATATGGATGTTAAGGGAACTGATTTTTGCAAAAATCAATTTGCTTATTAAAAACTATTTCCTCTTCTCTAGGCCAGGCGACACAGAAAGTTTGCTGTGGAAGAAGGTGATCATCTCACTATGCTTAATGTGTATGAAGCCTTTGTCAAAGTAAGTCAGTTCAGGCGTATGTGGACTTGCAGGAATAGGAAGAGCTTGATGTGTTCCGATTGAATTCAGTTCTGATTCTGGAAGTTCTGGATACAGCTTCCTCAAAGCTGAGGACTTGCCAAGTTTACTGAGTGATAATTCTACTTTAAAAGATATTCTGGTCATATTTTGTCACAGGCCTTCTGTAGTTCCTCTGAACAGGGAATAGAAGCAGTTTGGTTTGGATGCAGCACAGAAGTCTCATGGGTAGACAACTGTTTTTTCAAGGAGATAGGGATTTTTGAAAGGGCCTTGGAAAAAACAAGTATTCTGATTCCTAATGAAGTTCATATTCTCTCATCTTTTCTTTGGATACATCTGAGTTTTACTGATTATAGACTGCATCTAAATCTAGCAGTCTTTTGTAAAACAGTTGCCTCGTAGATAATCATATCCTCTGCTTTGTTGACCTTACGGATTTACCCAAACGTTTGACACCATCTCAGTACTTCTCTATAAGCTTAGGTTTTACTCAACTGTTATGAAGTGCTAGACCTGTTTGGGAGAAGTATATTTTGCTGGTATAAAACACTTCTGTATTAATATATTTGCAGTATAACCGCACAGGTGTTTGACTTCTCTCTCCCCTGTCCCAAAGCAATCAGTCAGGCACCAACTGAAATTTTGCCCTTTAAATTTTATATCTGCGTAATTCTCTTAGAAATAGCCAAATGCAGAGAGAGGCTCTTGGAGTAAGTGCTGGCTTCTGGAGAAATAGTTCTTTGCATAGAGAAGACCAGTGAAAACTGTGTACCAAAAAGGTTGTTTACATTTTGAGGTTAAAACAGACTACTTTGAGATGGTACATTTGTGTGTGAGAAAGGAATGACTGATGCTGTTCTTTCACCACATATGAAGAAACGAAGCACATCTGTTTGAAAATACCCCATAGTATTTGTTCTGCTGCTTATTTAGAAGTTATTTGATATATGTTTTGTAGTTATTTGGGCTATGTATCCTTGTTAGTTTCTATGTAAATAGGTACTTTTCAGGGAAAACAACAATAAATATGTTGTAGGAGTCAGAAGAAAGGCAGAACAAGGCTATGTGATTCAAAGAGATTGGGTTTTGTTTTGCTGATTGTATCTCATTGTAATTTTTCTATTCCTCTTACTGTACAGCACAGCAAGAGCTCTCAGTGGTGTCAGGAGCACTTTCTGAACTACAAAGGGCTTGTAAGAGCTTCTGTTGTAAGAGAGCAGCTGAAAAAGCTTCTTGTCCGCTTTAAAGTGCCAAAGAAGTCCAGTGAAGGTGAACATTGCTTTTAACCTGTTGTCCAGTACATATTGATTGCAGTCTCCCAAATTGACAGTCTCTTTGCGCTTTTCTTGTAACCTTTGAAGTCTTTTCTTCCTGGCCAAAAAATAAGGTTAACTAAACCCAGATTTTTCTCCTAAAAATGACCACAGAAGAGCATTTTAGCCAATTTTTGCAATTAATTTAGTTGCATTTTAATGCAATTAATGCATTTAATCTGCTCTTTATTAGTTACGTTTTCCAGCAAGAGATTATAGCCACAGATTATATATTGAATGGACAGATTTACCAAAAGATTCATAAATAGATCACCCCATTCCCTCTTTTGGGTTTCCAATAAGCCATATTTCTAATACGTTCAAAATGATGTACAGTCACTGGGATCTGATTGCTGGCTGTGCTGTGCATGCAAGGAGACCATGAGCAGTTCTCAGTACTTGTCTTTAACTGCTCTGAAAAATCAAAGGTTGATTTTTAGCTGTCACACAAGGTTGCTCTTAAGACTGTGAAACTATCCCCAGGGAGTCACCAGTGGCAACAGTAGATTTTTACATGGTAATCTTGATTTGTTGTGAAATTGAAGTCAAAAGAGATTGCAGGGCTTGTCTTCCTTCTAGCCTTTGTTATTAAAGCATGATGCATTGTAAAAAGTTGTTTGAGATGATTAAGTGGTATGTTAGGTATTTTTGCCATTCCATTGTCTCATTTACAGGAAAATTTTTGTTTTCAGGGGATCCAGATCCTGTTTTGAGATGCATAGTTTCTGGATTCTTTGCAAACGCAGCTAAATTCCACTCTACTGGTGCTTACAGGTATATATATATATAGTTTCATTACAACTGTTGCTTAGTTGAAAAGCTCCTTTGACTGGGTAGGTCTAAGTATAATCAACACACAGATGCTTCTTTAGACAATTGCAATAAGAAACACATGACAATTGGCTTGCTAAATATGTGAAGTTTTGTATTTTCAAACTGCTTTAGTGTTTATCTCTTCTCTTTGGCAAATGTAAATAAAGTTGCTGATAGTGGGAAGCTGTTTCTAAGAGTAATTAGTTTGTGTTAATGTAAGCAAGTACAGTTGTAGCGCAACAGCATTGTCGCACTTCCAGGTCACTCAGTAACAGCCTGAAATGCTGCTTTTTCATTTTAAAGTTGGTAGAACTCTTAGGACATTAAAATATTAATTGCTCCTTTGCGTAGGATTTAAGCCTGGTTTCATCTGTTCATTAAACACAAATGGTTTTAATTTGCTCCAGCTCTTTTGTTGTTGCCTTTTATTTACATTCTTACTGGGGATGAAAGGAACCAGCTGTTAAACAATGAATAGACGTGCAGTCTGAAATGGTGTTTTGCTTTCAAGGACTATCCGTGATGACCAGGAACTTCATATCCACCCCACTTCAGTGTTGTATGCAGAGAAACCTCCACGCTGGTAAGTTAAACCTGTTTTCACTTGTTTTGTGATCTCGGAAACACAATTTCAGCATCCAGACATTTTTGTGAATGACCTTTTCCCATCAGTGGCGGAATAGATGTAGAAGGTCATGGTTCCCCCGGAGAAAATTCAATTGCTGTTTCCTTTGCAGCTTTTTGTAGGCAGTGTCCAAATAAATCAGGGAAATAGAGTGACATTTAGCTGCCAAAAAAACCTGCACTGGTTGGAAAGCAGAATCAGGTAACCCTGCTTTAATGGGCACCATATCTTGCACTGCAAATTGCTCTTTGAGTAGTCTCTGTACCTGTTAGCCTAACTATTAACCTAAGTAGGGTTAATTTACTTTTATTAAGCTATTAGGGATATGATTTTATGAAATATCCTGTCAAGTAGGTGCTGCAGTAATTGCAAATGGCTGATGCAACAAGTTCTGGCTGTTTAGCAGGCTGAGGAAAGAAATGGTTGTACTTTTGTGTTAGTGAGGATTTTACAGTTTCATTTTGTATGTCAGAGGTGCTCAGATGACAAATAGACGCATTCCAAATAATCAGGCAGCACAATCAATATGAAGTGTTTGGACTCTTGTCCTTCTTTGCCTCTTGCTGAGACTTTGAAGAATAAACTTGTCCCATGTCATCTGTTATCTTTGAATTGGACTCCTCCACCTGGTGCGTTGGATTTACAGAAGTATAACTGATTGGAACTTGGCCACCAACTACATTGGCTCACAAAGTAGAAATGAGTCCAGCTCATTGTACCAATTCTTCAGGGCCGAGTTAAGCAGCGTGTAGCTCTGTAGGTCTTGTGATATTGCCACCACCATTTGAAAGACACTACCGCTACAGGGATCCTGTAAGACAGGAGTTTAGCTTACTCAAGAACTCTTGATTTCAGTGCTACTACTGCCTGGGCATCCATCCTCTACTGAAGGCTTCAGTTGTCTGTCTGTTACAGGTGTATATTGAATGTGTTCTTGTTCTAGTTTGTTTTCCTCAGGTTTTTCTTTAGTTGTATTAGTTTGTGTGTCTTGGCTGCATTTGGCAGAGAAGAGAATTTTGGACTCATTCCTCTTAGCTTTTGGGAGCAAAACGCTAATTAATGAGAGGCCACAAACCTTGTGGCCTTGCAGCTCTACTGTGTATGGAAGGCAGATAATGTGGCTTTGCACTTCCTTAGTAAAAATTACTTTTCCTGCTGAAGGGTGACTTCAGAAATAGGTTGTCCATGCTGGCAAGCTGTTCATGATTGCAGCAGTGATTGAGTCCACAGGGGTTTCTGTTTCTTAATCTCTTGCAGGAAATGTTCTGGTAGAGGTAGAAAACACCTTTAAGTACTAATCCTTATCTTGACTGTCTGCAGACAGGCACCAGAGATAGTCATGCTGTGGTTTGCACTCTACTTGTTATGGGTCCAGGGTTTTGGTGCTTTTGGATCCTTATTCATGGTATCACAGAGTAACTAATATTCTCTCTTCCAAAGCATCTGTTAAGAGTCCCCCTTGGCTCCAGTGTAAGAAATACTCTTTTTTCTATACCTTGGATCCAGATGTCCTAATAGTAAGTGAAGGTGTTTTTAATGGTACTCTAAAGATTGTATTAATGTAAAGTACTCTGAAAACCAGAGGGAAGGAGGTAAGAGTTTGTATTACAACATAAAGACTTTCTTGTCATTCTGTAAGTACTATTTCTGTCAGTATATATGTGAAACTACATACTAGATATATGTATAAATATTGAGTCTCGGTATAGAATCACAGACAGGTTTGGGTTGGAAGAGACCTGAAAGGCCACCCAGTTCCAGCCCCTGCCACAGGCAGGGACACCTTCCACTAGAGCAGGGTGCTCCAAGCCCCATCCAACCTGGCCTTGAACACTGCCAGGGATGGGGCAGCCGCAGCTTCTCTGAGCACCCTGTGCCAGCGCCTCAGCACCCTCACAGGGAAGAACTTGTGCTTAAGAGCTCATCTGAATCTCCCCTCTGGCAGGTAAAAGTCATTTCCCTTGTCCTGTCTCTACAGGCCCTTGTCCAAAGCCCCTCTCCAGGTTTCCTGTAGCCCCTTTAGGCACTGGAGCTGCTCTGAGGTCTCCCCTTCAGGAGCCTTCTCTTGTGCAGGCTGCCCCAGCCCAGCTCTCTCAGCCTGGCTCCAGAGCAGAGCTGCTCCATCTCTCGCAGCATCTCTGTGGACTCGATCCGGTAGCTCCATGTCCCTCTTGTGCTGTTGTCACCAACATAATGCTGTTCTCATCTCTCTCTGTCATTGCTATAAAGCAAACACTATTTAAATTTTTCTTTCCTTCTCCTAGGGTAGTCTACAATGAAGTCATACAGACTGCGAAATATTACATGAGAGATGTGACTGCTGTTGAATCTGCGTGGCTCTTGGAACTGGCACCTCATTTTTACCAGCAAGTAGCGGTACAGGATCAGCATAAAGCCCAGATGGTACCATTGCTATATTAGCAACTCTTGCATCTGAACTTCTAATGTGTTCATGTTTCGTTGTTGTCTATTTAACGGTACAAAAATAATTTGGTTTTGCTTGTTTTAGTGGTTATAATATAAAAAAAGGATATACTAAATTGATTCCTGAAAGCTTTTTCCTTATAAGCCAGCCAACAGACATGATCTCAAACTTACAAAAGAGAGTATTGCTAGTAAATGAAGCCTTCAACCGTTTTACACTTGAATATAGGCAGTTGGTAGCACTTCTCTGAGGAGCACTATGGCTAGGCAGTGGTTATAGGTTGCATAATAATTTTAGCAGAATCTTTACATGCTTTTCAAATTTGAGCAGATTTACAGCCTTTTTTTGAGCATTAATTGTATTTACTAAAAAAAAATAAAAATCTGCTCTTTTCAAACTTGAAATGGCAAAGGAAAGCTGCTATTTGTGCAAGGCTTTATTACAAATTCTGTTGCATGTACGTACCTTTTAGAATCACAGACTGGTCTGGGTTGGAAGGGACCTTTAAGCTCCTCCAGTTCCAACCTCTGCCATAGGCAGCCACACCTTCCACTAGAGCAGCTTCCTCCAAACCCCTGTGTCCAACCTGGCCTTGAACACTGCCAGGGATGGGGCAGCCACAGCTTCTCTGGGCACCCTGTGCCAGCACCTCAGCACCCTCACAGGGAAGAGCTTCTGCCTAAGAGCTCATCTGAATCTCCCCTCTGGCAGGTTAAAGCCATTCCCCTTGGCCTGTCACATTCTGCAAGTGTGGTGTACAAAGGAGATGAGCTAATGTTCCAGTTATATCAGATCTGTTCCCTTTTGACTAATGTATTTACATGTTGTAATATCCCATATGCAACATAATGTCCCCTTATGATATGACCTCTTCATGGGCTAAGTTTGGGGTGACTTCCTTCATGCTTTCATTCCACACTTCACTAGGCCTTTAGGAGCCTGGAGGTTCAATGGTCCAGTGCAACTACGGCTGCAGTGTTAATGCATTAGTTAAAGTCTTGTACTTCATGCACCTACTCCTAGTGTGTGTGCAGCTGTGTTGTTGGGAGCACACATACCTTTATCTGCATTTTTACAGAACTACTAGAAGATTGTATTTTATACCAAGCCAGAATCAGACTGTAGATTTTCAATTTCATAGGTTTATTTTAGCTATATCAGTAACAAGCAGAGGTTGGGGAGGCTTGTCTTTGATACTTGTATAGGAATTTATTTAATTTGAAATGACTGAACACATTCTAGTTGAAGTTTTGTCCAGTTGTGCTGTATATGCTAAGCAGTTTTTATTTTCTTTTCTTGCAGCATCTTTCCTTGACAGCAAAACGGGCTAAAGTAGGAGACCAGTGATTTGACATGACTAAGACTTGTGTCATCAGATGCAGAGCCTACCAGTGATTTGAAGCTGGCTACAGTCCCCTCAGCAGTCTGTTCATTAGCAATATGATCTTCCATCAACTTAAATGTTTAAATGCCTGCCAGGATCTGTAGGGGTTTATGCATGACCAGTACATTGTAAACCTTTGTAAAGCTTGCATTGTGGACACTTTATTCTTTGCCTAGTTGACCACTGTTGTTAATCTGGGCATGTTGCTCCTCCTAAATAGGTAGAAAAAGTAAGAGGACATACAAGACCACAAACCCCTGAAACCTCCGAGGAGGAAACTGATTTCCTGGAGTGGTATGGCGGCCTGAGGAGATGTGGAACAGGGTACCCTGCCTCATATTACCTAGAGCACTGTGACTACTACTGGCCAAACTGAGTGTGGCTCCTGGCAGAAGGAGCTCAGGGCAATGAACTAGCCCTTGAAATACAAGGTGCTGCCAGCAAAACATTGATTCCACAATGAACCCTCCCATACTGGTGCAGTAAAAGTCTCCTGCCTGACTGGTCGAGCTGCCTGACTCCCTGTGCTGTGGCAGTCCTTCTGTAGGACAGTGTCTTGTTTCTATACATGAGAGTTGCTGTTTGGGGAGAGAGAGAAGGAATAGCTCAGTATTTCTTTTAGAAAGGTAAAGTACGTGTGTACTCATGTAGTGCTTTGCTTTTTTTTATTATTTTTTCCTTACAAGTGAAAAGGTGGAGCTTATGGGGTTTATCATGCAACACTGCTTTTTTAGCAAAGAAGAAAATGCTCTGTCCTTTCCTATAAAGAACACAATCCTGTATGTTACTTTTATTAAGGATCTGTTGTTTGTTGCATGGGACTCTCCTTCATGTGTTATTGAAGAGAAAGATGTTCTGAGCAGTTGCTGCTTTAATCAGACTCCATGGCTACTTTTCAGTAAGGAACTGCCTATTTTGGATGCATATATTTATTTTAGAAACACATTGTTTAAAGATGTTCTTTTTGTGAGGCAGCTGATGTGGTGGATGGGTTTGGGCATCTCAACTAGAATTTTATTTTCTTTTTTTAAGAAAGGATGTAAATAGGCAAAAATTTCTACATAGAATTAATGCCTTCCTCATCACAGGGCTGCCTTGAAAACTTTCTTGAGAGCTTCTTTACCCTCTCCCTTCCAAGCACCTGCAGAGGGAAGATGTGTCATGTGCAGTGTGTGTCTATTCAGTGTCTGTGTACTGACTGCCAGCACAAAAAGTCGTACCAGTCTCCATGTATAGCACCAGCAGCATGACAAACCACATCACCTTCCTTCTTGTTTCCCTGTGGACCTCATCTTTGGATTTCTCTCTCTTAGAGTGGAAGCTCTTTGGGGCAGGGACTGTCTCCTAGCCAGAGCCCAGAACAGTGTTGGCACTTACTAAAATCAATTTGCAGGGTTTTTTTTCCTCTTAAAGGATTTGGGAAAGAGCTGAAGATAAAGACATGTAAAATGTGCGTGTCTCTGTCCTCTGGAAGTATTCTGAAGAAAAATAAAACCATTGAATCAAGGAAGCTTGAGAGCGCGTAACTTCTGCCTGAGCAGTGGGAGATTCCTCAGCATACAGGACAGTTGTAGTGAGCTGGTCTGACCTGGGCTGGGATGGCAGTGGATGACCACTTTGCTGCTGGTTCTGGGCATTTCTGGTGATTCTGGAAAACTTGTCTTCTCCAGGTGCTCTCTTACCTGGCTGTACAGCTGCCAGGTTTTCTCTTGGAATGACTGTGACTCCTGCTGAGTTCAGACCCAGGGAGGTACAGGCTTTGGACATGCTGCAAGGCAATTGTGCTTTTAGAACAAGTGCAATAGGTCTTCTGTAAATAAAACCAGAAACTGAGCCTTGTGTCTTTAGCAGTTTTACAAACTACTGAGGCTTTGGCAGCGGTGGAGACATAGAACAGGCAGACTTTATGCTAGCAAGGCAGACTAAGGAGAGTACCTTTGGGGAGAAAGTACTCTTTGTGTCAGAAATGTGGACCCTTTGAAGGTGTTTGAAGACAGAGACCCAAAACTTAGAAGACCTGAAAATCTCTTTACTTTGTAAAATGCTGGCCTACATCTCTCAGCTAGATTTATACATAACATTAGGCTTTAAATAACTTTGATAGAGGAGATGAGTAGCAGTGCCTTGTTCTTGGCTCTTTGCTGCATGAAGAGTCTGTGCTGTTGTGGGGGAGGCCAGAGTGATTTGAAGATGGTTGTCAGAAGTTTGTGAAACAGATTATGGATTTTAAACCTGGCTTTTAGAGAGGTTAAAATACAAGGCTCTTGAATCAAAAGCCTTATGTTGGCACGAAATAGAAGTCATGCCACCACTGGCAAGGAGACTTTGAAGAGTAAATTTACAATCCATTTATGACAATTTACCATGGAGGAAACAAAAAAACTATACTCCTCAAATCCCATCAGGAAGTGCTCTCAGTGCTCCTATTCATGACTTTAGTATTGTCTGTTATAAAATAAGATGTTGGAACAAGTCCAGAGGAGGCGATGAGGATGATCAGGGACTGGAACACCTCGCATATGAAGATAGGCTGAGAAAGTTGGGGCTGTTCAGCCTGGAGAAGAGAAGGCTGCAGGGAGACCTCATGGCAGCCTTCCAGTATCTGAAAGGGGGCCTATAGGGATGCTGGGGGGGGACTCTTCATGAGGGACTGTAGTGGTAGGACAAGGCGTAACAGGTTCAAACTTAGGGGAAGCTTAGATTGGATATAAGAAAGAAGTTCGTTACTGTAAGGGTGGTGAGGCACTGGAATGGGTTGCCCAGGGAAGTTGTGAATGCTCCATCGCTGGTGGTGTTCAAGGCCAGGCTGGACAGAGCCTTGGATGGCATGGTTTAGTGTGAGGTGTCCCTGCCCATGGCAGGGGGGTTGGAACTGGATGATCTTAAGGTCCTTTCCAACCCAAACTATTCTATGATTCTATGTAGCTAAATTGGAATAAAATTCAGCTGAGACAATATTAATTGAACTGTATTTTGCGTCTTGTAGATTAAAAATAATTCTGATATTCTGATGGAAAACCAGACACAAATCTTCCTGATTGCTCTGGAGGCAGAGACAATTAATTAAAAGACTGAAATGAAAAAAGGGAAATAAATAAGGGAGAGGTGCTATTTCTTCTTAGTGCATGATGGTAAAAGTGCCTGTATAATACAATGCTGGGTTGGACGGGGCTTGGAGCAGTCTGCTGCAGTGGAAGGTGTCCCTGCCTGTGGCAGAGGGTTGGAACTGGGTGAGCTTTAATGTCCCTTCCCCAACCAAAACCAGTCTGTGATTCCGTGATATGTAATTGAGTGATCACCCAGCAATGTTCTCTAAAGGTACATCAAGGTAATGTGATGTAACTTGTTTTTAGGCTGAGTTCATGTTATATATGTGTTACAAGAAGCGAGATAGGCATTGGGAAAAGTGGTAAGCATGTATCTTTTACCAACACACCCCCCCCCCCTTAGTTTAGCAGAACCAGGTACCTCATCCTAGATCTGGTTCATATCCCTTCTGGCTCATGGGCAAGAGCAAACAGTTAATAGTTTCCTGACCCAGCAAATGTTAAAACAGGACAGAGGTGCTGAGGTGGGAGTGCTGGAGCATCATTTCTGCATGGGGAATGTGGGGCCCTAGAACTGTTCTTTAAAACCAGCTGTATTCTTCAGAAGCTCTTTCTGATTATGAGGGAGGGATGGACTGCTCTGGTTCTGTTGGGAGCCTTGGTGGTAGAAAAGGAGGGAAAGGAAGAGCAGAGCAGCAGAGCAGTGTCTGCAGGGAAGGGGCAGAATTTCTTCACCATGGGTTCACCTTGTGACTCACACAGGGCATTGCCTGATGACTGCTCTGAGTGCTGCTGAGCAGGTAGTTAGCGAGCTGCTGGCTTGGTCAGTGGGAAACTGAACTCCCGGAAGCTGATTCGGAATGAATTAGCAGAGCCAGTACTGCTGTGCTTGTGCCCTTTCTGTGACTGTGCGAATAGAACCCCCAACCACCAGGAAAATCTGTCCTTCTATCCAGTTTTTGGATGTTCTCAGACGTGCAAAGCTTTTGTCCCTGGGAGATTGGATGGGGTTTTTCTTCTCTCAGTTTAAACTTGATCTTTCCGTGGAAGCTTTCTCAGAGATGGGCATTTTTGGCTTAAACCTGACTGCACTTCGGGCAAGGTGCCAGTAGGTGGCAGGCGGCGGTTTCGAGTGGTTCTATTTGGGGGAACAAATAAATGACCGATTCATCTTAAAGGTTTTCCTCCTCCTTCAGTTCTAACTTTTAGCTGGTTTAGTGATAAGTGAGATGAGAAAGGGTAAAGGAAAAACCTATTGTCAGTGTGGGATAAAGTATAATTTGGAGTGTGGTGATCAGTGGAAAAGCCCATACCGCTGTGTGCCCCACTGGTTTCCCTGCAGTGCTGAGGCATGAGTCCCTGCTTTGCTTGTGCAGCCTCTGCCTGTAAGGTCAGTGGGTCTCAGACCTGACCAGGAGGTCACCCGCTGGCTCGCTGGACACCCCGTCCTGTGCTACTCTGCTGAGCAAAGTCAAAACTTCCAGGAGAAAGAGCAGGACATAGAACAAAAACTTGCAATGGCTTCTTGGCTCCCTTCAGGCCAAGAAGTAGGTTGTTCATTGCAGGTGACTGTTGGCACAAAGATAATCCTTTTGGACAGGGCATGTTTTGATACCAGGAAACATCTTCCATGGAACTTGTGCTGTTTCTCTCTTCAGTATCTGGTGAGATAATCAGGGTTTCATAGAACCACAGACTGCTTTTGGTTGGGGAAGGGACCTTAACACTCATCGAATTTTAATCCCCTGCCACAGGCAAAGGCACCTTCCACTAGACCAGGTTGCTCGAACAGGTTGTTCATAAGCGACTCATGAGCTGTGCAACAGCCAGGCTGAAGCAAGAGCAGGGAAGGAACCTATTCAGATGAGCTATGTCCTGAAAGAGCCAGGCTCATGTTCAGTCCTGCTGCTAAGAGCAGGATCTGTTTGTAAGGCAGTTGATCCTCTCTTCTTCCTATTCTTCCCCTTGCCTATTATTGCTCCAGGAGGCCAAGGACTGTTTCCAAGGGTGTAGGTATGCACATGAGCATTTGGTATCTGGAACAGGGCACAGACATGGCCATGGTGAAGGCATGCTTGTCCCCCAGCCTAGAGAGCACTGGATGCCCGTAGGATGTCACTATTCACAGTGTCCCCACTGGTGCTGTTCTGCAAGCAGGATTTGTGGCACGTGAGCAGTCTGTAACACGCACTGTGGGTAGATCTATGTATCATCAGTGTAATTCATCTTTGCACCTTTCTATTTAATTGCCATTTGGAGGCCTCCTGAGGATGTGCTGGACCCCAAGGAAGGCTTTTGAAGATGAGGGAGGAAGTCCAAGTGGAAAACACTTGTCATTAAATGAAGAATTAAGGGAACAATGGTGAAAGGAGAGCTGCAGATGTATGCCTGGTAAGAATAGCTGCTGCTCTAGACCTGCTCTACATCCTCCTGCTGTTCTCCAAATGAAAGCTGCTTATAAATGCCTCCTAATTCTTGTCCTTTTGTCACTGAGTCCTTTTGAGTCTATTTAAAGGTTTTCTTGTCAGTGTGAGGAGTGGAATACGGAGGGAAGATGTAAGAGAAGATCCTAGGGACTAGTAAAGCTGGGATATATGGAAACACACTACTCAGTTCTTACTGATTTGAGTGAAGTTTCCATTTGGGTATGGAAGCTTTCCAGAAGCCTTTATACCTCAGCAAGCAATAATTTCTGGCAAGATGGGTATTTTAGGTTTTGCCAGAATTCCTGCATCAGGTGCAATGAGAGAAGAGCTGAGCCTAATGGAGCTTTGAGCAGGGCAGAGCCATGCTGATAGCACCTAGTGGAGCAGTGGCAGAAGGTACAGCGCCAGCGCTCAGCACCAGCACAGGCCTCTTGAGGTGGGTTCTCTGGGAGAAACACCTTCATGGAGCCCAGGGGTACAGCAGACTGCTCCGGAGCTGGCTCGTTGTGTGTGTATTTGTGCTTTGGGTTTACAAAAGTTAGAAGATAAACGTTGTGTATCCGCCTCCTCCTCCAGTGTTTTATTGTGGAATGGGTTTTCTATTGGAGACAGAAAGAACTGGAACATCTGAATTTTGCTGCTGACTTGGTCTCTCACTGGGTAAATCCACTTGTAGTTCATTTGACTGAATTGCAAACACAGTGAAATTGTACTTCCTACAGCAGTAGGAGACTAACGTCTGTCAGATACATTGACACCCACAAACGCAATGCTTTCTGGAAGGCAGAAACAATTTTGGCAAGTGTGTTTGTGTGTTTGGAGTTTTGTCACCAAAACTGACTGAAATGTTTTGAGAGAAAACTCTTCTTTCTAAAGCCAACATTAGCAGATTGCTGACATCTGATGTTTCCCCGTGCTCACTGATCTTTCAGTGCTTCATTTGAATTGCACAGTTTTCTTGCTTCTATTTCTCTTTTATATGTTTGGGTTTATTATGTCACTTGTCTCCCTTTAATTCCTCCTTGATGGTCACTAAAGGAAAAGTAGTAAAGAAAGTGAGTCTCCTACCTCTCTTTTCTCCTAACAGTGTAGTGGCAGGAAGCAGTCTGCCCTGTCTCTCTCCTCCCCATGCTTTTCTTCTGCAGAAAGGTGCAGCCTCGCAAGTGTGTTGCTTTCCCTTTCATTCTATTCGGGGGGAAAAAAGGAAACAGAAACAGAGAAACTTCAAAGCATAAATAAAGTTTTAGAATCTTCCTTAGAAAAAAAAGATAAAAACCTTTTCAATGAAAAGTTTTCCAGGAGTTGGGGGACAGAAGAAAGGTTCTGGGCCCCTCTGCAACTGCCCAGCCACTTGGGCTTTGTCTCTCCAAGCTGTGCTCTGCACAATCACAATCACCACTCTCCAACTCATGAGGCCTTTATTATCAAATAAAAGGTCAGTTCTTTAGACCCCCGACCTTCCTCGTTTGCTGCTTCATGTCCATGTTGTGTTGGCTGAAGTGCTGGTGTGGTGCAATGGAGGTGGGAAGAATCAGAAAGCTTCTGCTGCTCACAGGCTGTTGCTCAAATCCTGCTGCTGAATAGGCAATATGGGACTCTCAAATGGAGTAACATGTGGTAAGTTCCTAAGGAAAAATGGGAAGTGGATCAAAATTTATGATTATGAGGAGCAGCTTTTCCAAGCAGCTTCTTGTCTGAGTAGCAGGTATGGCTCAGTGGTTTGGAAGGTCTTTTAACATCTTTACAGATTAAAGCCTGCAATCACTGTAGTGTAAACTTACATCAGTTATTTACAGCTACGTGCATGAAAGGGCTCTGGGTGTGAGTCAGGGATCTGCAAGGTCTAACTTCTGGACGTCTGGCTCCAGCAGTGGACACCACAGCCTTGTGTAGGTGTCTCATCTTCAACTCAATGCAAAGGAACTGTTTATGCTCAAGGATAAGTTTCAGTTTGCTTGATAGGACACTCACCTAAGGTAGCCAGGGAAAGGTGAATTTGAGGTGGTGGTGCCAGTGGAAGCTCAGCTCTTTGGGATACTGTAAAAACTCCCATGGAACTGAGTTTCTAAAAGCCTCCCTTAGGTGATGTAGATATAGGTGAACCAGTTCTGAAACTGGAAACTCAGAACTCAGACATCAGTGGGATGCTGATGGCCAGCAGTGATTCAGCTGTACTCAAGTTGCATGAGGGAGATAGACCGAGTTCCCATTTCATTGACCTTTGTTAGTAAGTGCGAAACTGTAAGGATGCTGAGTTCCTGGCTTTAGCTCGTGGGACCTCAGCACCATTCTGCTGCAAAACAATTAAAATTAGGATTTTGACATTTATAGGATGAGATAGATGATGGTAAATTCCTACCCTCTGTGATGCCTCAGTGCTTGTCTTAGGAGACCACGGTGGGGCTTCTAAGGTCCTCTTCAGTTGAAGGTGTTAAAACTCCCCAACACCATGAGAGAGTCTGAGGGTGCACCCTCTGAGTACAGACCAGCTACCTCCTATAAAAGGTAACTATCATTGCATTGGCCTGGGGGAAGGAGTGTGGCTGCAGCTCTGCAACAGCAGCTCCCCAGGGAGCAGAGAGATCCAAATCCTTGTATCTGTATGAGGGGGACATGGGGCAAAACACTTTACTGGGACTCTGGGGCTCAGCAATACCTGGGATCAGACAGCCCATCCCCACTGAGCTGAGCCAGGGCAGTTGGGCACGAGCACTCAGGTCCATGGTGAAGGCTGGAGAGTCCATGATGCTGACAGCAGGGACAGCCAGGCTCAGAGGCACTCAAGTAACAAATTGAACAGTGAATATCTTAAGATGACTTTGGTTTATTGTCCAGATCAGGTCAGTGGAAAAAAATATTGGGAGACTGAGCAAAGAGACAGGCTGCTTTAGCAGATAAATGGACTGATCATTTCATATTGAGGAACAATCTCTAAAACATAGTTTACTGCGCAGCTGAGGGCTGAAGCATTTGCTGATGCCAAGAGCTCCTTCTTTGACCCTAGGCACACATGGAATTAAATGGCGCGGTGTTTTTTGATGGTTAAACTCCCCGAAGAAGACACTTCATTTGTTACTGGGGCTCTGATGAAGTAAAGTGTGGTTTATATGTACAAGGCCAGCCTTCAACTCATCTCAGAATGAATGGAGAGGTAAAATTGAATTTTACACTCCTGCTGTTATGATTAATGTAGGGGCTTTCGGATCCGGTGGCTGGCCGCAGGAGGGCATTGCAGGCTCACTCTGCAGGAGCCTGCCTGCCTGCCTCCACTTATGCAAAGGGATGCCAAAGAGAGAGATTCTGCATAAATGAATGGCTATTGTAAGAATAAACCTGTTACAGCAATAAATTCCCTGTGTACCCATATCAGCACAGCCCTCTGATATGAGGCTGCACCTGACAAAGGAATAAACTTATTAGATGAATAAAAGTGCACATGTGCATTAAATCAGTCCAATGCCAGGAGACTAAGAGAGGGCTCTGCATCCCTGGTCATGCAGCTTCCTCGCTGCAACTCACTGAGAAATGGAAACACAATAAAGCTGCTTGAGGGAAACGCTCAGTATTGGTGGGGATATGCAGGGCTGGAGAGCTTCTGATGGACCTTCAGCCATCTTGCTCTGTCCTCTAGAATGGCTTGGAGGAAGGCACAGTGAGATCCTAGGAATTTTGAAAGCTTCTCACAGGCAGGAGAGGGACAAACTGCCCTGCAGCCCTAGAAATGTGTATTGTCCTCATCCACTTAAGGAGCAAAAGAGTGGGTGAAACATTTCAGCACCTCTGCAGCTCAGGACTTCAAAAGGCTAAATATCAGAGTTTGCAACAGCAAAATAATATGGAAACCTGTCAGTTCTGGCCTGGTGAAATCAATGGCCTCCCACCTCTGTGGCTTTAATGGGACTGAAAATAGAACTGTGTAAATAATTGATTTTTTTTTTTTTAAATTTTAAGCATCAAAGTGAAGCATCTTTTACTTTGTTATTGGAATGTGAAATTGGAAATACTGGGTTTGATTTTACCAAGTTTCTTATTCCAGGTTAGTTAATTCCAGATTTAAATACAACTGTAAGATTCCTTAACTAGAACGCTTCCCAGCTCAAGATGTGAAGAGATCCCACTGCTGGTGAAGTGTGCAGGAGTGTTGGGAAAGCCAAAGCTCCGGAAGGGAGCCTGATTGGAGGAGCAGCTCTTTCTGTAGCTGGGAATATTTCTCAGATGTTAAACACTGAATGAGCTGACTCCCCTTGGGCAGCATCTTGTTAGTCTGAAAATGAGCAACCTCCTGCCAGTAGCGTGGCTGGAAAGGCTTCTCCATCCTCTAGGCAAGTACAGGGCGATTAAACACCCTGTGCCTGCGGGAGGGCTGCCCTTTGCAGTGTTTCCCAAAACACCTCTGGTGTTTGGTATCATTTAAACAGAGACCTCTGGAAGCTGTGGCAGCACTGCTCATTTTTCTGTGACACACAAATGTCATTTTATTTTGCTTTCTGAGCTACAGAGGTGGGAGGGAAAGTTTTACTTTTGGTGATGAAGGTGCTCATGATCCTCTTAGCTCAACAGTGAGAATGTGTGTGACTTGAGGGGACAGAGTTTGTATAGAGGGATCTTTTGAAAAAGCTTTGATGTCAGGAAAAATCCACAAGGAAATCATGTCTTCTTTCTTGCTACTGTGAAGCTGCAGCGCTCATTTCCCTGCTTTTCCAGCCAGCCCAGTGTAAGCCCACGTGTGAGATGTCTGCTCCAGTGGAGGCCACGGAGATGCTGTGAGGGTTTGAGCAGCTCTGCTCTGGAGCCAGGCTGAGAGAGCTGGGCTGGGGCAGCCTGCACAAGAGAAGGCTCCTCAAGGGGAGACCTCAGAGCAGCTCCAGTGCTACAAGAAAGCTGGAGAGGGGCTTTGGACAAGGGCCTGTAGAGACAGGCCAAGGGGAATGGCTTTAAGCTGCCAGAGGGGAGACTGAGATGAGCTCTTAAGCAGAAGCTCCTCCCTGTGAGGGTGCTGAGGCACTGGCACAGGGTGCCCAGAGAAGCTGTGGCTGCCCCATCCGGGGCAGTGTTCAAGGCCGGGCTGGACCCAGGGGCTTGGAGCAAGCTGCTCTAGTGGAAGGTGTCCCTGCCCATGGAAGGAGTTGGAACTGGATGAGCTTGAAGGTCCCTTCAACCCAAACCAGTCTGGGATAGTAAATGCTCAGAGCAATGTAGAGATATTCCAGCTGCTCCAGCCAATGAGCTGGCTTCAATTGGAGCTTGGCTCAGATGCCTCTATACAAATGCCCATAGCATGGGGAACAAGCAAGAGGAATTAGAGATGTGTGCACGTCTGCGGGGGTATGATATACCTATGATATAGGCATCACAGAAACATGGTGGGATGGCTCCTATGACTGGTGTGTTGGCATGGAAGGTTACAGGCTCTTTAGGAAAAACAGGCCCGGTAGGCGGGGAGGGGGAGTTGCTATTTGTGTTAGGGATAGGCTGGAGAGTATGGAACTCTGTCTGGGGACAGGTGAGCAGTGAATAGAGAGTTTGTGGGTCAGGGTTAAAGAGAGAACAGTGATGGGTGGCATATTGTGGGGATCTGTTACAGACCGCCTGACCAAGAGGACTCGGTGAATGAAGCGCTCTATAGATAGATAGGAACAGCCTCACGCTTGCAGGCCCTTGTTCTCATGGGGGACATCAACCTCCCTGATATCTGTTGGAGGACGGCATGGCCCGGCGCAAGCAATCCAGGAAGTTCCTCAATTGTGTGGAAGACAACTTCCTTCTGCAAGTAACAGAGGAGCTGACAAGTAGAGGTGCCATGCTTGACCTCATCATCACCAACAGGAAGGGCTGGTTGGAAATGTGATGTTCCAGGGCAGCCTTGGTTGCAGCGATCATGAGATGGTCGAGTTCAAGATCCTCAGGACAGTGAGAAGAGCGTGCAGCAAGCTCACTGCCCTGGAATTCAAGAGAGCAGACTTTGGCCTCTTCAGGAACATGCTCAGTAAGACTTCATGGGATGTAGCCCTAGAGGGCAGGGGGGCCCAAGACTGTTGGTTGATATTCAAGGATCACCTGCTGCAAGCTCAGGAGCGATACATCCCTACTAGAAGGAAGTGTGGCAGGAGGGCCAGAAGACCTCCTTGGACGGATAAGGAGCTGCTGAGGAAAATCCAAAAGAAAAAAGAGGCTTATAAAAGGTGGAAGCAAGGACAGGCGGCCTGGGAAGAATACAGGGATGTTGTCTGGGAAGCTAGGGACCAGGTTAGGAAAGCTAAGGCCCACTTAGAATTAAACTTGGCTAGGGATGTGAAGGATAACAGGAAGGGATTCTCTAGGTACATTGCAAATAAAAGGCAGGTTAGGTCCTCCTCCAGAAGCTATCGGGAGAACTGGCTACCCTGGATTTGGAGAAGGCTGAGGTTTTTAATGACTTCTTTGCCTCAGTCTTCATCAGAAAATGCTCTGACCACACCACCCAAGTCTTGGAAGGCAGATGCAGGGAATGTGAGAATGAAGTCACTGGGCCCACTGTAGGAGCGGATCTGGTTCGAGACCATCTTAGGAAACTGAATGTACACAAGTCCATGGGACCTGATGAAATCCATCCGTGGGTCCTGAAGGAGCTGCAAATGAAGTTGCTAAGCCACTGCCCATCATATTTGAAAAATCATGGCAGTCAGGTGAAGTTCCCGACTACTGCAAAAAGGGAAATATAACCCCCATTTTTGAGAAGGGGAAAATGGATGAGGTGGGGAACTACAGAGCAGTCAGCCTCACCTCTGTACCTGGCAAAATCTTGGAGCAGATTCTCCTGGAAAGCATGCTGAGGCACATGAAAAACAACAAGGTGGCTGGGGACAGCCAGCATGGCTTCACTAAGGGGAAATCCTGCCTGACCAATCTGGTGGCCTTCTATGATGGGGCTACAGAACTGGTGGACAGGGGTAAAGCAGTTGATGGCATCTACCTGGACTTGTGCAAAGCGTTCAACACTGTCCCACACGACATCCTTGTCTCTAAATTGGAGAGACATCAATTTGATAGGTGGACCACTCGGTGGGTACAGAACTGGCTGGATGGCCACACACAAAGTGTTGTGCTCAATGGCTCAATGTCCAGCTGGAGACCAGTAACGAGTGGTGTCCCTCAGGGATTGGTGTTGGGACTGATCTTGTTCAACATCTCTGTCGGTGACATGGACAGCGGGATTGAGTGCGCCCTCAGCAAGTTTGCTGATGACACCAAGCTGTGTGGTTTGGTTGATACACTGGAGGGAAGGAATGCCATCCAGAGGGACCTTGACACACTTGTGAGGTGGGCTGATGCCAACCTGATGAAGTTTAACCATGCCAAGTACAAGGTCCTACACCTGGGTCAGAGCAATCCCAGGCACAGCTCCAGGTTGGGCAGAGAGGAGATTCAGAGCAGCCCTGCGCAGAAGGACTTAGGGGTGTTGGTCGATGAGAACATGAACATGAGCCGGCTGCAGTGTGCGCTCGCAGCCCAGAAAGCCAACCGTACCCTGGGCTGCATCAAAAGGAGTGTGACCAGCAGGTCGAGGGAGGTGATCCTGCCCCTCTGCTCTGCTCTTGTGAGACCTCACTTGGAGTATTGTGTGCAGTTCTGGTGTCCTCAACATAAAAAGGACATGGAAGTGTTGGAACAAGTGCAGAGGAGGGCCACGAGGATGATCAGGGACTGGAGCACCTCCCGTATGCAGATAGGCTGAGAAGGTTGGGGCTGTTCAGCCTGGAGAAGAGAAGGCTGTGTGGAGACCTCAGAGCAGCCTTCCAGTATCTGAAGGGGGCCTATAGGGATGCTGGGGAGGGACTCTTCGTTAGGGACTGTAGTGATAGGACAAGGGGTGACGGGTTCAAACTTACACAGGGGAAGTTTAGATTGGATATGAGGAGGAAGTTCTTTCTTGTAAGGGTGGTGAGGCACTGGAATGTGTTGCCCAGGGAAGTTGTGAATGTTCCGTTGCTGGCAGTGTTCAAGGCTGGGTGGGACATAGCCTTGGATGGCATGGTTTAGAGTGAGGTGTCCCTGCAACGTGGCAGGGGGGTTGGAACTGGATGATCTGAAGGTCCTTTCCAACCCTAACTATTCTATGATTCTATTCTATGATTTGTGACCCTTTCCACTAGTAAAGGCATCTGTATCAGGTATGATTACGGTCAGCAGTATTGAAGCCATCGCTGTTGTAAATGGAACTTTGGCAGCTGTCAGTCACTTCTCTGGTATCAAGAGGTGCATAGTGTGACAAGCTGCTTTCTGGAGCCTACAACAGATGTCACTCGCGCCAGATTTAGGCTGGGATTAAACATGTGGCAGCGGTGGAGGAGTCCCTGGTACCTACCACAGTGACCTCGAGCCCATCCGTTCTGTGCAGGGTGATGTGGCGGGAGGTGGTGCTTTGGTAGGTGCTGTGCAGTGGCAGGCAGTGGGTGAGGGCTGACAAACAACAAACTGCTGAAGGAGAACCATGAGTGAGGTAGGAAAAGAAATTGTGTTTTTGACAGTCTGCCGCTGGGGGCGGGGGGGGGGGGAGGTAGGACCAAAGACCCCTAAAGGACGAGGAGCAGGGGGGAAAGGGATAAGTTAACGTTAAATGGGCATGTGGTGACAGAAGGGGAGGTGGTGGGACAGTGGGAAATGCAGCCGGAGTCTGGAGAAAATCGATATGAGATAAGTGTTGAGGGTAGCGCTGTTCATCAGGTGACAAAGTTAAAGGCAGTGAGACACTAAAAGTGAGAAAATATCACTGACCCCCTGCAGTATTGATCAAACAGCTGAGACACTCAAGGCCAAAGTCACTAATAAAGTGAGACGTATCAGCAAGGAGCCCATGTGAGCAGATGAGTTGGCTTCCGAAGGTCTTAAAAAGAAAATGTATCTGCAAAAGCTCTTGTTAACCATCTTCTTTGTCTTGTTAAGCGCAAAGAAGACAAAGCAGCTTTGTGGAGAGGCACAACCAGGGAGTGGAGATGCATGAAGGTTTGCTGTGTTATTAAAAGGGGGTTTGAAACCTGAGTGGATTTTGCAGTGGAGAGAAAAGAAGAGCTGGTAATGTTGGGGAGGGACAGCAGTTCTGCCAGCTGCTGCTGCCAGCTCTGCCAGGGCACCTGCAGGAGCCAATCTGCTCCACTCAGCAGTCGTATGTGGAGTCATGCCCCAAAATTCTGGCTGCACAACTAAATGGGTGCTGCTGTCTCAACCTGTCTGCTTGAACTCCTGAGGTGATAACATTGCACATCTGCTAGCGATGTCCCATGAGCTGGAGCCTTGAATCTGGTCTTAAATCAGTTTACAGTGGGAAGATGGGGCTATTTGTATTGAAGTGGTTAAAATCGTGCCAGGAGGATTTGATGCCCTCATTTCTTTTGCTTTTTGAAATAGGTTCAGTTCAGCTTGTGTTGGTGCAACCACAACCCTCAATATCCTCTTCTATAATTACCCTAACACATCATCATCTGTTCACAATGTTGTCTTTGTGCACCTTCTGTTACCTGCCTTGTTTGTGGTTGTTGAGGTCATGAGAACTGTGAAAGCGGAGTTGGGTGGGACGGGGGGGTTGGCTCAGAAAGAAAAGGAAAAACCAAAAAACTCACCCTTTTGGTTTGGGTTTGGTTTGGGTTTTTTTGGGTTTTTTTTTTTTTTTTTTTTTTTTTTTTTGAGAGAGAGAGAGAGGAATTTTGCTCCCACTGTTTTCCATCTTTCCTCTGTTTTTTCCTGCTTTCCTTATGGAACAGAGAAGCAAAGGAAGGTAAAGTAAATACTAACTTACCTACTGAAAGTGTACATGAGAACCATGTTATAATGGTGCTGTGGTGTCCTAAAAGTAGATGGACCATGAATGATTTTAGCATAAGGACTAACAGGTCCTCACGAGGAGTTTTCTTTGGGGGAAGAGTGCTCAAAGCATGATGATGGAGGAGAAGGGATTTGTGAAGCTCAACTATAAGGAGTAGAGATGAAAGGAACTGCTGCTTCATCAGGTTTCTATATGATAGTAAAAACAGCTGCACCTTAAATTCATACTTGAAGATGCTAAAACCAGAAGACTTTGTTCTGATAAATGGGGTTACCATCGGAAATGTAGTGCAAATTTTAAGCAGGCCATTGACTGTTTTACATGCAGCAAAGATGGATCAGCGAGGAGAGATTAATTTAATTAAATCAATATGATCACTAAGCCTTATAATAAAACCTTAAATAAAAACTTTGGAGAGAAAAATTGATCACCTTTGCCAAGTATGAGCTGGAACAACTGTTTGTTCATTAAATACTTCTTCCAGCAGTTTAGAACTTGATTGACATCTCCCTCTCCCCATTTCCCCATTCTGTCACATGAGAATAATAAAACTGGCAGCTGGTCCAGCAGAGTTTTGTTTTTCTTTTGCTGTTAGCTCTTCCAGTGTTGAAGGTTTGAGCACATGGTGGCAAAAGACGGAAACCCCACTGCAACCCTTTGCACCTCTGTCCCTTCAGAAGGGCACAGTTGTGCCTCTATTGCTGTTTCCAGGCATTTTCTTTACAGCATATTTCATTAACTAAGTAGGAGCAATGAGAAGGGTTTTTAAATGGTCAGTGATCTTGGGCATGCAGCTACTGTGTGACCAAGGGCTTCTTGCACACCCTGTTGGGTTTTATACTCTGCTGAGCCTGCTCAGTTTTATACTGTAACATCCTAGGAAATTGTCAGCTGAGATACCTCGGCAGACAGGAAAAATCATGGAGGAGATGGAACATCTGCCGGGATCACGCGTGTGACGAGGTGGTGTGGCTGCCTTCACAGAGCATCAGTCCTCTGAAATAGGCCTTTTCCAAAAATATCTGAATCTGGCTTGTTAATGTTGCTGGCAGGGTCACAGAGGGGGTTTGTTACGTCTACTCTCAAAACAGAGCTGTTTTCCTTTCAAGCACACATGTATTCATGCAGCTGGGTGGTTGCTGTAAGCATGCTGCATCAGGAGACTATTCAGAGTTATAAGGACTTAGAGCATCATCCAACTGGTGATTCCTCTTTAAGTGATTGGTGTGTCTTGTGACAAAGCAGAGCATTTTAGACTTTCAGCAAGATCACCTTGCTGGACCTGTGTCACTGGACACATGAGTAATCCAGCAGATCTGCTTCTGCAAGGACCAGTGCCATCAAACCCTCTCCATGTCTCCCCCTTCCAATTCATCAGTGTTCTTCCTGTAATTTCTGGCTTTTTATAAAAGACACATCGATTAGACAGTTTGTCTACAGCTGTTGAGCAGTGCAGGTGTGAGTGTGGATGTTGCATGTGCTCTTCTGGACCAGAAGTCCATCCTGTCTCCATAACTGCTTACTCCATCCCTGTCCTCCCAAAGTAAAGCTGAGCCACAGCAGAGTTTGCTTCTAACACAGAGGCTTTTCCCGTGCTGCCTTATGAGAAGTAGTGGTGCCCCTGACTTAAACTGATGGGGCGTGAGGACCTGGGCAGTGCCTGGTGCCTCGGTGAGGCCAGCCTGAGC
Organism: Myiopsitta monachus; assembly: GCA_017639245.1. NCBI lineage: Eukaryota > Metazoa > Chordata > Aves > Psittaciformes > Psittacidae > Myiopsitta > Myiopsitta monachus. The sequence goes on from CM029928.1 coordinate 25,535,985, forward strand.
AGTGGGATAATGGATGAATTGCCAGTGCTGCAGTGCCTGCAAGCGCCGTCAGCGTGGCACTCGTCCTGCCTGTTGGTATGGTAACAACCCATTATTTAGTGGAAGGCACCATCCATAGCACCATCTAGCTATTTGTACTTGTCTAATTATTGTTACTCTTTGCATTTGCTTCCAGTGGATGAGTAATGGAAGAGGGTTAGAGGGAAGGGAGGGTGCAGGTGTAAGAAAGCAGTGATCTGTGGGAGAGGTATCACATCTCGGAGAGGGGGACATTCATCTTGCTGAGCATCCACAAGCAGACCCAGCAGTGACTGAGAGGGCTTGGGTGGGCACTGGTGTGGTATTTAAGGTTATTTTGATCTGTGAGCACCAGTTACTGATGTTTTGATTTCTAAATATTCACCAACAAGCCAGTTGTTCTGAAAGTGAGCCATCTCCCTATGAGACCTGAAGAGATGAGTAAAGACTTCTCAGATCCTGATCCAAGCTATTGCGCTCATCCTTGATAACTAAAATCTCCCACTTTGTGTAAGAGTTAGTTTTAATTAAGTAAACTAGATTAAACAGGTGCTTTCTCCTCCAACACCCAAAAGTAATTCTGTTTTTCAGTGCAGAAATCTTTATCCAAACTGGGACAGCAGACATAGCTGTATAACAAGCCTTACTTTGGTCCAGCATGTTTATGACTGCAGTAAAGCACAGTTGCCCTGCAGGGCACAATGGTTTTGTTGGGAGATTTGTCTTGTCTTGGCTGGGTGTAATGGTGGGTGGGAAATAGACCCCTGTTGCATCTTTATTTGTATGTGTGTGTACGTGTTCACCTGCCTCCTGATGGAAGTTCCCAGAATAATGCTGCTCACCTACCAGAGGGATTCTCTGTGTTTTATTACAGTCTAAATTAGAGTCAGTTAGCCTGCTTTAGTGGAGTACAAAGTTTTTTGCCCTTCTGGAGATTTATAGGAGAGAACAGAATGTTTTGTGAGGGTGGAGAATGAGGTGTTTAATTCCTGCTTCATTGAGAGGTGTATAAATTGGAAATCTGGATGTGTCAAAATAGAAGATACAGCCCAGTATCAGCTTGAATAAGCTTTTGTTAACTGAGCATTTTAATTCGTGTTTCCCACAACTTATCTGTGATATGTTTAAACACTGCAGACTTCCAACAAGTAGCCACCTGTGGCACACTTCCAATCAGCCTGTCAATAAGTGGATTGGATTTCTTTGGCCACTGCCGTCTAGTAAAGACCAGCTTGTACCTTCTGTAGTAGAGCTTGTATTTGATGCAACAGATCTTCCCCTTGGTTTGAGTGATACTTAAACATCTAGAACCAGGAAAGCTCAACATGTTGTCTGGCTCCTGTTGTTTCACAGGTGTATGTTACACATGGAATATTTATAGATGCAATGCAGGAATTCTCTCCAGGGTCACCTTTATGCACACTTTGATGCTGCTCTGCAGAGGGATCTATGCTCATAGTTTTGTTTTTATTTTTCTATCTGTTGTTATTTTTTTTGCCAACTGATTCCTGAGAGGAGGCATCTTGATGTCTGCACAAGTTCATATCATGCCCTGACCTGGGGATATAGAGAATTTCATGCTTGTATCTCTCTAGGCTGTTCAGATAGCAGAGGCTTCCACTGTTGATGCAGAGCCATGTTCAGCAACGTGAGGCCTTGCAAGGCAATCAAACAGTTCTTACTCTTCTCCAGAGAAGGCAGTGGGTAAATCCAGCAGCTGATGTGTTACCCTTCAGCATGCTCTTGGTTTCTATGAAAGAACCGTAAATATGTCCTTCAGTAAATATATGGTCGTAAGAGAAGGAAGATGCTGAGCCTGGACTAAAACTAGAGGGGTTGCTACTAAGGGTAGCACCAGCTGCGTACTGGTAGTACGTACTGGTGGTATCACCCTTTGGAGGATGTTTGGGAGCCAATACAGCCAAACCCAGAGTGGTCAAATACAGGTTTTCCACAGCGGAAGCAAAACTCCTCAAAGACCTTCTCCTTCCTCCCCTCAATTCTGGAGGCATGCGCTGTGTTCCCTGTAAGACCCTGATCTCTCAGGACCCTGAGTCCACTCTGGGGAAGGCCACTGAGGTGCTGTGTTGGGAGTTTGCTGTGGTAGGGATGGGAAGCAGTTTTGTTCTTTGTCCCCTTTGCAATCCCTAGTGGCTGGGCACCAAAACAGCATTTCTTTCCCCTGAGCAGCTGGTTCTGTTTGTTGCTAATAGTCATGCTAACCGAAGCCATTCTTTCTTTTGGGGACAGGAAGAGTTTTGAAGCTCCACAACAATAAAGGTATATTGTCTCTCATGATCGAAAAATCAATGTGCTCAACCAAAAGACCTGCTCATACTTGAATGTTTCTTGGTAAATGAATTAGAAGATGTTTCTTGGCTGAATTTCCCAGCTGTTCCAACTCATGGCCAAACATCCCTGTTCTCCCCTTGCCCTGGTGTGCAGGCAGGCCCAATTTGCGGAACGCTGGGGCTGCATTTAGCCTGCCTGTTCAGTAATGTGATCTGGGAAGGGAAGAAACAAAAGACCTCAGCTATAAAAGGCCCAAGCACAAGCCAATCCAAGGGCATGTGATGGTAACAGCCAATTACGATGGTATTATAAAAGACAACATTACAGCACTGAAAGTATTGACTGAACCTTTAGCCATTGTAGACATTGAAAGAGAGAGAAAGAATGAGTGTGAGGTCAATATATGCATCTTTAGACCTATTTATCTCTGGGTGCTTTTTCCGTTCCCCTTCCTGTTCAATATGGCATAATTTACCTTCATAAAGTATTTGGCGTCAGGGGTCCATTATCAGAGTAATCAGTTTTGATTAGTAGAGAAAGGGTACAAAATTGTTTAGCCTCTAGATAGAACTGTGAAGAGTGAGTAAACTATGCTTGACAGCACCTAATGCAGTTAGAATGTAGACTTAATTTGATTCCAATTCTTTATGGCTTTCCGTGATTTCAAGCATCTATTGGTTTGTTAGAAAAATATAATAGGAAATGGGCCGTGGCAGGTGGGAGGGGAGAGGGAGGAGAGAGATAATTTAAGTTTGCAGGATGCAATTTTCCTCAATATAAACATTCTAATGCAATTTGATGCCCGTTGTGTTTTGGTGCGCCAGGCAGGAGCTTCTATTCTGTAGCTTTATTTTTGGCACTTGGAGTATATTGGGGGTAACCCAGGTTGGAGGTTGGTGGTTTATTTCCCAGTGCCATGAGCTGAGCTTCAGAAATTGTGCTTTGCACTACAGAGCTGTGAGTCAAGGCTCTTGTCTTTCCTTCCCAGCTCTTCCCCTCGTACAATATTACAGCACTGGCATCCTCCTAACTTGTTCTTGCTCCTTTTGAAACGCAGTGGAGAATCATCAAAAATCCATTAATGATGACAGAGCTCTTGGAGATCCTCCAGTGAAAAAAGTCTCCTGCTTTGAAGTCAATCACTAATCAGGATGTGATTAATGCTACTGAGTATGCCATCAGTGTAAGAAAAGTCAGTTATGATTTTACTAAGCAATGACCTCACCCTGCTATGATTCTCAGGACAGCTCACAGAGCAGCAGTATGTGATGCTGGAAAGGATTAGCTGGTTTCCCAACCTGCTGTAATTAGTTGGTTTGAATCCTTAGCCCCATCTCAGTTATGCCGAAGGCAGCTGCTTTACAAGTGATGTCTCTGCCTCTCTCACCTGGAAGCAGAAGGTAGTCAATTAAAACCATGACTCAGTTTTTTTCCATCTCTAATTTAGCTTAATGATGTTTGGGGGAGAATTGTGAATCTGCAGCCTGCATTGCCCCTTTTGAACCTGGGAGACTGACGTGGCAACTTAGATTAATCACACCGCAAACGTGAGCATTGTTGCTTAAGGACTTTGCTTAAGGACCTGATGTGTCTTGGAGTTAAAGTTTGTAACATTACCGAGTATTTTGGTTATTGAATGGAATAGTTCTGTGTATCAGTGTAAGGTGAGAAAGGGAACTCTGACCACCACTGCAGATTTGGGACCATGGAGCAGGAAAGTTTGTTTTCTTTTGAGAGGCTGAGCGCAAAAGACTAGACTATAGACACACCTTTGATAGACTGAAATAAAAAGACTTTACCCTGCATTTATCCATGATGAATCCTACAGGAACATCTCTTACCTCTTGCTTGTTTTGTTTGCTTTTGTTGCAAAATTTGTCTTCACTAGAAAATTTAAGCGGTGTACTGTTTAAATGCAGGAAGAGATGAAATGAAAGGAGAAAAGACTCTGTACTTGTGCAGTGTGCTTCTTCATCTACTTCACTTCAAAGACTTGTGGAGTTCCTGGCCAGAACCCTTTTCCCACCTTCACAGCTGCAGGAGGTGGATGTCACCTCAGTGCCACCCTGCCCAGGCTACCCTGCCCCATGTTCCATCATTCTCTGTTTTCCTAGAACCATAGAATGGTTTGTGTTGGAAGGGACCTCAAAGCTCCTGCAGTTCCATCCCCCTGCCATGGACAGGGACACCTTCCACTAGAGCAGCTTGCTCCAAGCCCCATCTAACCTGGCCTTGAACACTGCCAGTGATGGAGTGTTTACCACTTCTTTGGGCAACCTGTACAAGCACCTCACCACTCGCACAGTAAAGAACTTCTTACTTATACCCAACCTGAGCTTCCCCTGTTTCAGTTTGAGCCCATTACCCCTTGTCTTATCACTACAGTCGCTGATGAAGAGTCCCTCTCCAGCATCCTTGTATTCTGGTTCCAAGGTGGTGGAGTGGTACTGGCCCCTGCACGTCTGCCTCCCGGTGCATCCCTGCATCCCTGATTGCAGTGGGAAGCAATGCACATGGGCAGTTGTCATTCATGTCAGGATTCGGGGATTAGTCCTATAGCATGTGAAAATGGGGAAATCCACACTTTGTTAGATGTGTTCCAATCCCTGCCACCCCCTGCTTTGCTCTCACAGTAAAGTGATGCAGCGATTTAATTTTAGCCTGGCACTGGATAAATGATCAACCAAAGAGAGGCGAGGAGATGAAGGCACAGGGCAGGGCTGGCTGGAGGTCACCAGCAGCATGCCTGTGGTGAGAGGTGCAGGGAGGCACACGGCAGCACCTGGGTCATCTGCAGCTATAAAATGTTATGTGAATATAAAATTGATGGTAAAATCCGAGTCTGCCAACTCCCACTGTGTTTAACTGAAGCTTTTAAACCCTTCTCAGATATCCACCATGTTCTAAATTTCCCTTTTTCTGTCTCCCTCCTTTTTTGTATTCCAAGAGAAGTCAAAGAGTTAGAAGAAAACCAGATGGATTTCTTAGGGTTGGCCAGTGAAGTCCAACAAGGGATCAGCCTGGATACTGCATCCACCAAGCCAAGCTGAAGCACTGGAGCTTACACCGAGTCACACGCAACTGCTGGTATCATGTCTGCCTCTGCCGTTGACGCTAGTGCTACTTGCCCTGGGTAAATTGATCAATAACTTTTTACATGGCATATTCTTTTTCTTTGAGCTTTATCTGTAAAGTTAGAGCTGGGCAAATCAATTTGTGTAATAGGGTCTCTAGTCACAGATGTTTCCGTATCTGGTTTATACCCTCTAGTGACCAGAGCTTTTAGTATGTTTTAATGCTTTGAAACAGATACAGTGCTGCCTGCTCTTGTATTTTTACTGAGTCTTAAGATATTCGGTCTTGTGTTTATAGTTTCAGCTCCTAGAGGCAAATGACTGCAGGAGAATCTTGGCTTTTGTTTTAATGCATTTTTAGTAATTGTGGTTTGAAAGAATGGCTTTAAAATATGATCTGGCTCCACTGTAAAGACTCAGAAACTAGAAAGCAAATAAAAACTTAAGTTAAAATACCATAACCCTTATTATTTTTCGAGCTACTTGTGCTTTTCTTTGGGGGGTGGATAACTTATGATACATGCCTATCTATCTAAATCTACCTATTTGGAGATGTTCACTTGTAATTTTATCCTTTGGAAGCTTAGGTTTAAGGAATTGACAAGCAGTTACCATCAATTACAACAAAAATACTTGAAACTGCTCTCCTCCTGTGTTGCTTCACTTGCTGCAAATCCAATGCAAGCCAAAAAGGCAGAATGCTGGGCTGTGGAAATGGCTTTTCATGGTGAATTTATTTCCACTTTGAAAAGATGGAAGCGCCTGTAGGAATTTCTGCAACTGAAATCAATGAATTTCACCTCAGGCTCTAAAAGGATGGGCAAGAGATGATGTGACACTGAGTGGTTTGGCTGATGGTGGTGTTTTTTCGGTCAAAAAAGGGGAGGAAATGACTGTCAATATCTAAAAAGCTTTAATTGTCTCTTGTTTCATTGTTGTTTTTTTTAATAATGAAAATCATAGAAATTTATCTTTATTTCTATATATCTTTAGTTAAGCCAACGTGTTACACTGGTACAGCCCATCTGAGCTAGCTGAAGTTTTGCTGTGTGTCAGAGTAGCCTGCTGGAGTGTATATATTTGTGAAAAAAATGGAATTGGTGCAATTAACTGTTCACAGAAACATCTCTGTGAGCTTTTTATGTTCACAGAAACGTCTCTGTGAGCTTTTTATGTTCACAGAAATGCCATTGTCCTCTTTCACTCCCTGGGGAAGCTGCAGTGCCCACGTTCCTGCTCCCTTTGCCTGTGAGCATCACCGCTGCTCTTGGACCACTTCAGGAGCATGAGTTGCCTGTACATTAGAGTTGCCTGTTCAAAAAGATATGTTGAAAAACAGATTTTGACCTCTAAAGTGCAGATTTTGATTTCTGAAGAGAGAAACAGGCTGAATTGATGAGGTATTACTGAAATGGGACACGTCACACCATCGTCATCTCTGACAGCGACTGGCCTTGCCTGACCATGTAAATAGAAGGGGAGAGTTTTGCGGTGGACATCACTTCTGTTACTGTAGATCCCTGTTGGAAACTTCAGCCTGCTTGTGGATGGGCCAGAGCTACTAAAAGAAGATTGCAGAGTGAATAAGAAGGATTGCTGGCACTGTGGTTTTGGTGCACAGCCCAGCAGAACTCTGCAACACATGTGCAATCTTAAGGAAGTGTGTAACATCTTAAGTGAATTTGTTTCAGCTGTGTTCATGCCTTTTTGTCAAGTACTTCCCATGAAAATTTGGACTATAAAATCCTGCTGGTATGAAAGCTTTTCTTTCTCTGTAAAGTTTAAAGTTGTGCGCAGCAGTTTTCCATCTCCCAAGCTAGGAGTTTGCACGTGTGAATTCAAGTATTAAGTTCACAATTTTTGACCAAAGCTGATGTTTATTATGTGACAGAGCCAGTGTGTCACTTACCTGTTTAATTGCAAAGTTGCTACATCTGTTGTGGAATTATGATCTGTGGAGTGGCAAGAAAAGAGGTTGCATTAATGCCATAGTTTGTCTGTGGTAAATGATACTGATCAAAAAATGTGATTTATTTTTATAGCAAAATGAGGTTCTAGCAGGTGGTGCTTATCTCGATACCCACATGTATGTGTGTACTCACGGTGGTATACAAAATTCACCTCCAGTGTAAAAATTCACCGATTTCCTTTCTTTAGGCTGGGATAACTCAGATTTCTGGACACAAAAGCAATTACAGACAAAGTCCAAGAAAATTGATCTTGTTTAGTATCTGAAGGTCATTTGCTGTGTTGGGGAAGGGTCACTACATCTGTCAGCAGAGTTACCAGGCTTTAAGCATATCTGGGGCTATATGATTTAAGGAGGTAACATTTTTCAGTAGTTAGAAGATGCTGGTGATTAAATAAACCCAGGTCATCGTGTATGAGTTCTTCTGCTTCTCAAAGTTCATTAGTGATAACAAGACTCTTGGCATTTGAATAACAAATTTGTGATCTAAGAGCTCTTGTAAGCAGGTTGAAGAACTCAGGTGGTGACATTAACAGTGCAAATACTATAGTCTTTGAAAATAAACTTCTTGGATAAGGGAGGAGGAATAAAGGGCAGCCAAGTGTGGGAGCATGGGGAGAGAACTTCATCATCACATCCCCCTGTGCAGAATGCATCCACCCACCACACGCTGCATCTATTCTCTGTCATTTCTTTGAAATAGCTCCTTTGAATTAGTTCTTCAAAATAGCACTGTGAAGAGCACATACGAGATTGGAACAGGCAACTTACTTTTGACAATAGCAACCCATGTTGAATGTGAACTGCTCTCTGATCAGGTTACAGGCTAGGAAGGAACCTGAATTAACTTTTTCTCTCATAGGACTATGGTGGAAAATAGAATCAAAATTAGCAGATAAATGAATAAAATCTCAAGGACAATAATGGAATAAACATGTCTGATAAGCAATTTTATAATAATGAATTTTCTAATAATAAATAAATTAAATAAAATAAATTTTCTAATAATAAATTCCCCTAATAGGAAAATCTGGCATCTCTCACTGAAAGAGAAATACTGAGGAAGAAAGCATGTGTGGAGTCCTTAACTGCTGAGACTGAGCAAGCAGAGTGATAGAAGCTGGTTTGCAATGTCAAACACCAGGTTCTTGCTGTAAGTAATCTAAACCTTTGCACACCACAATGTATTTCCTTAAGCCAGTGTGACTGATATATCTCTCTCTGCCAGGCTGACCTCAGTGGAGTTTGCTGCAATGCTCTGCTGCTCATGGCAATGTTGAAATTACCAACCTGAGCCAAAATCACACAGCTTAGAAGACAAGGTGAGTGAGTGCAGGGCTCCAGCTTTCTTGATGAGGTTCCAGAAAATGCACTCCTTTCCCTGTCCTCAGTGTTTTGAAATGGAAATTGGAATAGTATTTAAAAAAATGCAATGCTGCTTGAAGCTGCAGAATAATGGGTATATAGGCTGAGAGAGCTGGGCTGGGGCAGCCTGGACAAGAAAAGGCTCCTTAAGGGGGACCTTAGAGCAGCTCCAGTGCCTAAAGGGGCTGCAGGAAACCTGGAGAGGGGCTTTGGACAAGGGATAGAGGGACAGGACATGAGGAATGGCTTTAACCTGCCAGAGGGGAGATTGAGATGAGCTCTTAGGCAGAAGCTCTTCCCTGTGAGGGTGCTGAGGTGCTGGCACGGGGTGCCCAGAGAAGCTGTGGCTGCCCCATCCCTATCAGTGTTCAAGGCCAGGTTGGACACAGGGGCTTGGAGCAAGCTGCTCTAGTGGAAGGTGTCCCTTCCCGTGGCAGGGGCTGGAACTGGATGAGCTTTAAGGTCCCTTCTGACTCAAACCAGGCTGGGATTCTATAATTCTATGGTATAGACTGATGTGGGGGCCCTTTCCAAGGGCAGTGCTGTTGTAAGTCAGTTACTGTATTTCCTTAGGTTATGATCCCACATTCAGAGTTATCCCCAGACCATCAGCCCATGTCCAGCTGGTCCAGTGCCCCTTACAGCAAGAGCTCTCAGCAGGCTCTGGTGGGGCTCAGGAGGATGTATGGTATTATGGGCCAGGAGCAAATGGCAGGATGTGTACTGTATTTTTGGGGACTGAGGAGAGTAAGGAGGCTCATTAAAGTAAATCTATTTACTAGCACAGAATGGAACAACAAATTAGAATTATGGTGAACTCCAATTCTGGGGTTTTATAATCCACAGAAACTTATTAACTTCAGAGGCCTGTGCAAGCTGGGAAAAAAGTAAGCTTTTCATTCCATCGGCAAAACACAGAGAATTTAGAGCATTTTTATGGTGCATTTTAGGACAATGACCTGGGCAATGTGTTTAGCTGCTTCACTTGCCTCGTAAAACCCAGTTTATACAGTTCTGGAATCAATCCTGTTCTGTTTTGGGGTTTCCAGAGCAGGGACTGCCAGTAGAAGCATTTTATGATCTAGAGCTAATGTGTCAAAGGGACATAGACCAGAACTATTGCCTTCACCTCCATGGTCAATACAAAGTAGGTATCTAGACATGAACAACCTTTGCTGTGGGGTGGTGAGAACATGTCTCTGCTGTCCAAAGTTTGACCTGATCTTTGGAGTTCATTCACACTGTGCAGCACAAGCTGAGCAAGAAAGAACCCCTTGTGCTGAATTTTACATAGTAGCGTTTGAATATTGTTGGATGCTTGTTGTTTTCCCCCCAAAAAAGAAAAAACTAAAAACATTTGGAAATACCAGATGCACCTTTTCATTGCTTTAGAGCTTGCAACAGTTTCAGTTGCATAACTTTGTTTGTCAGGGAATACCAATACCACTACCCCCCCCATTTCAGCATCTAATTCTGAATTGTTTTTTAACCCTATTTTCCAGCTCCCCATGCTGAAGGTGCAGCTGGAGCAAAAAAGGGCCAGACTGTCTGAAGGATGAAGGGCGGGAATGAGCCAAATATTGCATGCCTGGGGAGGGTGCTTGAAAGTGAGCAAAAGCCATGTGTCCTCAAGCCAGATCTCTCACTTGCTGCTTGTGTCTTTACTCTGGATCTTTGCTTTCTTAGAAGACTGGTTTGTTTTCCTGTGACCTGGAGAAGCCTAAGGATGAAACTATCTGTGGCATGGAAGCTGCACGGTTTGACCGTAGGAAGAAAAGAAGGTAGGTTTGGGAGAGTTAGATCTTCACCCACCCAAATAGACTTATTTCTAAATTAATATTTGAATGCCTACTTGTTTTAGACAAAGGTGTCTGCTTGTAGTTAATATTTCTGCATCTTTTGCAAGTATTTAGCTCTACAGAGAGCAGCTATTATTGCTATTTCTTCTCACACTGATAGGATAACTGGCCCTGTGGCCACAGCTGTCCCTGCAGCCGCATGCTGCAGAGTGCACATCACTGTCCTGCCACAGCCCAGGCAAAGGAGAAAAATCAGAATTCAAACCCTGTCTGAAAAGTAAAAGGGACAAATTAGTTTCTTGTCACTGCGCTGCAATAAATACATTGTCATTTTTATACCCCAGTGAATCATATTCTCCATTTCCCCCGTAACTATTATACAGTCTGCTGGCAGTACATCATTTTTTGGTAATTTTATTTTCACCAATTGTTTTATGAAATTTTTGAGTTTTATGGACACTAAAACAAATCTAGTCTGCGAGTATTATAGCCCTTTAAATCACTGGCAGGAAATCTCAAGGTTCTTCCAGACTGTGAGAGAAGGAAGCTTTAGGAAAGAAAGATTGCTCCTAGCTTATAAACTGAGCAAAAACCCAGAGATAAGTTTGTAAAAGGGACATACATCATCACTGGCAAAAGTAGGACGTAAACCAACATCTCTCTGCTCAGCTCCCTTAAGAATAAAAATGGATTTTTATTTAGCAGAAACACTAAAGTAGTTGGGGAAAGGAACACACAAGCTTTTCCATGCTTTCTTAACCATAACAATCCTTATTTCCTACAGAGCCACTGTGTCAGGCACCACCTTGCTAAATTGCAGTTATTTGTAGTCCCAGGCTAGTGGAAACCTGTCAGAAACCCCTAATTCCAGCCTGAATGCATACAGTGCTTGGCTGAATTTGGTCCTCATGATGCTGAAGAAGTGGTGGCATCTGAGCACTGGGGAAAGGGATCACCCAAGTTCTTCCCTCTTATCTGTAACTTCTGTTAATCCATCTGGACTGGGTTTTCTTGAGAAGGTTTTGCCAGTTGTACAGGATTTCAGACAGCGAAGGGAGGCAGAGACCTGCAGAGCTGCCCTGCACACAGGCAGCTTGCTAGGAGCCCCAGAGCCTAGGAAAGCAGATAGAGACCTAGGGAAGTTGCTGTGGTCCAGCCTCTATCTGACAACAGTTTCAGTTGCATAACTTTGTTTGTCAGGGAATACCAATACCACTACCCCCCCATTTCAGCATCTAATTCTGAATTCTCTGTCCTTACCAAACAAGCTGCTTGGCTTTGGCTTTCCGAGGAACAGTAGGTTATGGTTTGCAAAAGCAAATCAAAATTGAGTCATGGTATGATAAAAGCTGATGATTTAAATGTTTTCTAAGTAAGGTCTTTGTTCTTGATAGATTGCTTGATGCACTTTGTGTGCCTCTGAATATAAGAAAGTAGGTGAGATGGTCTTGCTTAAGTGGAAACATCGAACAAGGACTTTTTTAACCGGAAATCTGAGAGGTGCAGATGGACGAGCTCTCATCCCAGTTCTGACTTGAGCTTTGCAGTCTCGAATTAGGTACTCCTTTTACTTTTCCCTTTTAATTTGCCTCTAAATATTGTTAAAGACTCTGAAGATCCTGATGTATATTTGTTCCGGGAATTGGATGAAACATTTTTTTGATTCACTCTTGTTTCTAAGATTTATTTTTTTAAAGGTAATAGAAATAAGAATTTTAAACAATAATATAAACATGGCTGCTCTGTCTCAGACATCTGGTCCACTGCGGCCAGAAGCAGAACCCTATAACTGTACTACATATCATATTCTTCTTGGTATATTCTTCCAGCAATCTATTATGTAGGAACTTATGAGCCACAGGGAACACATTTGTTAATGGCCATCAATGGATTTTTCCTCTGTGAATTTATTGAGTTGAACATATGTACGCTTATGACTTCCATAGTATAATGTGGGAATGATTTCCACTCTGTAATACGTGGTGTGACGGAAAAAGAAAGTCTCATTTGTTCTACCCTTAAACTCTTTGCTTTGCTCTTTTTTCATCTGATGCCCTACTTTTTGCTTCACAAGAAGCTGCGAGTTATCACTGCCCATTTACCTGCCTGTGATGCCCATGAGCTTGAAGATTTCTTCCCTCATCTTAATCTGAACATCTCTTTCCCATTCAGAGGAGCCCAGGTGACCTCTAATATTTGGTCAAAGAAAACCTTCCAGAGGGAATACAAATGCTCTCCAGAGCAGGGTTGGGTTTACACGCTGTGGATTTGGGAGGCTGTAACAGTTACTTGTGGGTGTTAGCTAAAAGCCAAGAGTGGGCTGAGGCCCTAAAGAAATTCAATCAGTGAAGGTAAGTCCCTAAGCAAATGGTGTTCTGGTTGCAAAATGAACCTTTCTGAAAAGTAAGTGCAAGGTAAAAACCTTTATTTGTTAAGTCTATATTCCCAGACTATGACCTTCATACTGTGCATTCTGAATATATCAGTAAAAAATAAATGTGGAGCTACTTTTCCAGTTCTATTTTTATATTACTTGAAGAGAAAGACATACTGGTTTGAAACCAAACTGACTTTGAATGTTTGCAGTCCTGATTTTACTGCTCTGTCGTGCATTTTGGCTGATTAAAACATGGCAGTGCTGCCTCATGTCTCTGTTTAGGTATTTCAGGGGAAGATCTCTTTAGCAACCTGAGGATCACCCCCTGCCGACATGGTTGGTGATTTTTCTCCTGACTCCAACATGAGAGCGTCTTCCATCCTGAGGATTTATAACTGGTTTCTAACCTTATAGCAGCCAGGCAGGTGTTAGGGGTGAAGCGTTTTGTAATGCGAATTGTTGTGAAGAAAAGCAGAGAGGACAGCAAGGGGGTAGGTCGATGAAAAAATGAACATGAGCCAGCAGTGTGTGCTCGCAGCCCAGAAAGCCAACCGTATCCTGGGCTGCATCAAGAGGGGTGTGACCAGCATGTGTCCTCAACATAGAAAGGACATGGAACTGTTGGAACAAGTCCAGAGGAGGGCCACGAGGATGATCAGGGACTGGAGCACCTCCCGTATGAAGATAGGATGAGAAAGTTGGGTCTGTTCTGCCTGGAGAAGAGAAGGCTGCATGGAGACCTCATAGCAGCCTTCCAGTATCTGAAAGGGGGCCTATAGGGATGCTGGGGAGGGACTCTTCATTAGGTACTGTAGGACAAGGGGTAACGGGTTCAAACTTACACAGGGGAAGTTTAGATTGGATACGAGGAAGAAATTCTTTCTTGTAAGGGTGGTGAGGCACTGGAATGTGTTGCCCAGGGAAGTTGTGAAAGTTCCACCTCTGGCGGTGTTCTTCTGGACAGAGCCTTGGGTGCCATGGTTTAGTGGGAGGTGCCCCTGCAACATGGCAGGGGGACTGGAACTGGATGATCTTAAAGTCCTTTCCAACCCTGACTATTCTATGATTCTATGACAAGTGAGTGAGTAGATGTGCTCAGCATGTCTTGATCTCTCCAAGAGCGCCTGTTGAAAAACAGGGCATGGCTGGAGAATAGTAATGACATTTGGCTCAGGCTGTTGTGTTGTGCTGCAGGATGATTGTAAGGAAGAAAGGATCTGTGAAAGAGGGGTTTGAGCTCTACTGGCAGCTCTTGGGACAGAAAAGGAAGCAACAGGAAGAAGCCTCAAACCTGCTGCGGTAGCTGGTGTGTGTGATGAGGCCATGCCCCAGCCTGTGCTGTCTGATGGCTGCAGAATCTGAGAGCAGATCTGAGTGCCCCATTCACATCAGGAATGTTCAGCTGAGCTGGAGAACATATCGTATCTTAGTCTCTCTAACACCTCCTCCTGGAAAAGAAACCCATGCCACTGCCTCCTCACTGCAGTCTTCGCTGCTTTCTGCTTTCTCCTCCCTCCCTCTCCCCTTAGCACAAAGAGCAGTGCTTACTGATTTTTTTCTCTATGTACATAAATTTGATTCTTTTTTTCCTTTTTTCTTTCTTTCGTTTCTCCTGCCATGCTGTTTAATCTCAACTCGGAGCTCCAGAGCTGGTGCAACATTACAGCAGTTTTGTCATGTTGGCTGTCACCATGCTGACAGCCCTGTGACAGCTGGCAGATGTACAGATGATGGATGTTTTCTCCCTTGTGCAAGGACGATGGGATAAAAGTGCAAACAAACCGGGTAATAGATGGGAAAAGCAGAGCAACGTTGATAAGGCCTAGTCCTCACTCTGTGATGTATGGGAAAGCAAGCTGTGGACAATTTGTTTCAGAGAAATGAGGGGCTCTTTGTAGAAAGGGACACAAGGAAAAGAAGAAAAAAAGCAGAGAAAATAAAGAAATAATAATAAGGTGGTGGGGGGTGGGGGGTGGTGGTGGTGGAGAGGAATACCCAAAGCTTGTCTTTATTGTGGCAGCACCAGCCCGTTGTTATGGCAATAGGCAAATTTCATTTCAAGGCCAGGCCTGGGGTCCCTGGCTCATGCCTGTGCCTGGCATACAATGAGGGACCCCAGAGGAGGTGTCTGGGCTGGGAACATTGCTTTTCTCTTTCCTTGTTTCTGCTGCTTCACTCATCTCTCCTCTGGCTTGCCAGTAGCACTTCCCATTGTTTATGGTACTGAGGCACTGCCTGAAAGAGATAACGAATGGCTGCACTGGACAGAGAAACTTTTCAAACTACTTGCTTAAACTGGGTACTCGAGAAGTTCATACACATGTCTGGATGCACATGACAAGTCTGCTGATCTCTAAAAGCCTGTGGTGGTCCCATGCTGGGCTGCTGCTCTGGTGCTCCTGTATCCACAGCAGCCTCCCCAGTTGGGAGGGGGGTGATGCTGCAAACGGGGCGGTAGTGCAGGAGGGCTTGAACAGAGGGTGACGTTCACCTTGTCCCTGAAAGCAAAGAGCTCTAGGCTGGGTCACAGTAAATGCAGGGAATGGGCCTGGCAAGAAACTGCTGCTGCAGCTCAGCGTGTGAATCTGGCTGACGAAGGCCAGATATCCTCCAGCAAGTGTGCAAGGCAAGAAGGAAGGCGTGTGTGTTGCAGCCTCTGCCATGTCTCTCTTTAGAAGAAACTGAGCACTGAGGGGCACTTTAAAATGCAAATAATGTCTTCCAGGGATCCCATGTGTATCCTGGATATTAATACCGTGGTGCATTATTGCTAACATGGATGTACATGCCCTCACACACCCCCATACCAGCATGTACGTTGTAGGATGCCGTTGTCTCCCCTTGCTTCCCTTCCACCTTCAGTTCTGTCACTGTCAGAGACTTATTTAGGCCTATAATAGTGATAATTTATTACAGCATACTTCCTACAGTGAGTAAATAAGTCTGTCTCCTTTAAACTCCCTTGGTAATTAGAAGAATGAAAGACTGTTCTATGTATTAGCATTTATTTTCTCCCAACATTTATGCAAGGCCATTTTCTTGCTGACAGACTGTCAGGCAAATTGTTCTCGAGAAAGTCTGTCAGATGAAAAGGTGTTATGATTAAACTGTTGGCATAAATTTGGGCGACAATAAATCCTTTTATTGCATTAACTGGATTTATTTGCCTGCAACTACCATTACAGGTTTGAAGAAACAAAAATAAACAGGTTGATTTTGCACCTGCTTAACGGTAATTAATATGCTCTCTAAAAATAGAGAGTCTGCTTTAAAATAAAATCCATTTAGTGATCTATAGGCTGCTGATCAGGAAATGGATGTAGAATTAGCTGTATGTGTATGTTAGCTCTGCATTAACAAAAATCCTCAAACGCAGTGATGGTGCAGTGAATCTGGGAAGGGCTCTGTATAAGCACAGGTTGGAAGGGCCTGATTCTTCAGACCCTTTCATGGGCAAAGACTGTCTTGCATGAGCAGCCCTTTCTGGTGTAAGAGGCCAGCAATCCAGTGGATTTTGGCTGTATGAGTGTGCACCAGTTATATGCGTATAGAGCGGGCATAGAGGTGATAGCATCAGATCTGCTTCATGAACATGCCCTGGGAACAGTGCAGGGGACTAGGGCTTGACGTAGGGCTGCTCTGGTATGGCTCAGCTCAGCTGCCATGGTCATTCTGCTTAAAGCCAGCTGAGGGTAAATTTGGCAGGGCTTATGGGCACTTCACTGTTGACCTGTCTGCTTTTGCTGCAGCCCTGTATCAGTTCAAGAGCTGCTCTGCGGACCCTTCTGAAGGGGCTCAGACTGGGCGGTTGCATGCCTTTGCAGTGTACCCAAATTAAACCCATCACACTTGTTTTGTTTTTTCCCACTTTTGTTTTCCAGCTGTTGTGGTTCTGAGGAGAGAATGAGAGCTGATTCCTTAGCTGAAGGAAAGAAAATTCAGCTCATGCCTCTGTTATTGCATCCCAGTGTCTACATGGAGCTATTTCTTTCCTGGCTGGCTAACTTGAATATGCAGATAGTCTCAGCTTCTGCCAGTGCTTTTACTACCCACATTCATCCTCCTGTTCCTTAGTTTGCTGGCTGGAGGCTGCTAAGATAATGTAAATAATTTTGTGTGTATTAAACCAGCCGTTGTAGAGGGGGGTTGTGGGTGGTTTTTATTCTTGTGATAAAAGTATTTCTAGCAGACAGATGTGAGGGTTATTAGTGAATTCCAAACACTTGCAAGTTAGTTGCTGTGCTACAACTCACATCTTATTATGGTGTTTTTTCTGGCTGTAGGACTATAGTGCATTGCGTGTAGAATTGTTTTTCTTTAATGTTTTTAATATTTTTCCACATCTTTAATATTCTCCGACACTCTAAACAAGAGGACCAGTGTGTTTGCTGCCACACTAATGACTCGTGAACATGCGCCATTGATTTTAAATTTATGCATTTTAAGGAGTGATTTGATGGAGCAGTTAGGATGCAGAGAAGGGATGAGATGATTTCATTGCCATCTCCAAGTCAGAGAAGCTGTTTTTCATCTGTGTTTGGCTTAGAAGTTTTGTTTAACTTGTCCCTCTGTAGTGAGCCATCAGGTTTGCGTTAGCATTAGAGCACCTCAGTCCCAGCCCTGGTGGTGTGATCTACAGGACTCTTAGGGCAGAATAAGGAGAAGACCTTGGCGACTGATCTCCAGGTTGCCTACAGGTCTCAGACTGTACCCATCTGTCATGGTTTATGCTGTAACTCACGCAGTTTGCTCACTCACTCCCCCTCTTTCTTCCCCCCCACTCTGAACCAGGGGGGGGGGGGGAATGGGGAGAAGAATCGAAAGAATGTAACTCCCACGGGTCGAGATAAGAACAGTCCAGTAACTGAGGTATAACACAAATCACTGCTGCTACCACCAATAATAATAATGACCAGGGAAATACAAGGGAAGAGGATACAACTGCTCACCACCTGATGACTGAGCCATGAGCTGAACTCTTCCGGGTTCCTGCCCCCAGTTTTTCCATCCTGGGCATGACATGCTGTGGTATGGAATACCTCTTTGGTCAGTTTGGGTCAGGTGTCCTGTCTCTGCTTCCTCCCGCCTTCCCCTCCTCCCTGGCAGAGCATGAGGCTCAGAAAGTCCTTGGTCAAACCAAACATTCTAAGCCATAACTATAAACATCGGTGTTATCAGCGCTGTTCCCAGGGTAAAAGTCAAAAACACAGCACTGCACCAGCTAATAAGAAGGAGAAAAATGACTGCTACTGCTGAACCCAGGAACACCATCCCAGCTATTGGATTGCTCACTGCCACCCTGACAGCCCATTGGCCTCCCTCATGCCCAGAGCTAGGCAGAAATATTTTAGTCAAAGCAAGTTTAAGTAAAAAAGCTGACAATTTGTAACAAGGTTTTTACCCAGGACTGTATTCATTTGAGTAATGCCTTCAGTTAGAAGCTTTCTTAGATACAGGATTTCATTGAACTAGGTTCTGCCTTCACTGCTTGGGGCAGGTCTGGCTATCTGAGATGCTCAGATGGGATGAAGACAGGCTGTGTCACGCTGTCAGAGGCTGATGACCATTTTTTGGCCAATGGCATTGGTTTTTACTTCTGGTAACTAGTTTATAATTTAAAATCCAGAGCTTATCTATTACTCAGCAATGAGTAGAGCTGAGACAGGGGAAGGCTCTCTGGACTGTGCTAGTAGAGCAGCAGCAGATCCCTCCGTCCTTGTGTTCTGCCATTCCTGCTGGAATGGGAAGCTGTGACACATGGCCTTTTCTTTCTTTTTAAAGGTTTCTGGTGCAGATGCAGAAAAGATTCCTTCTTTTAACTGTGAACATTCTCACAGGGTAAGTGCACATATTCCTACACTGTTCTACTCCAATCATTGACTTGTGTAAAATTGCTGCATGTTAATTTGGCTCAGAAGTTTTCAGAAGGGGATGTGTGGGGAAAAGTGGCTCCTGTTGCAGTTGGACAAGGTAATGTGGTAAATGTTTTCCATCCGTTAGCAGATGATAAAAAAGTTGCATTACACTGCTGTTGGGCATTGAGGAGGGGTGGAGAGCAGGAGCATGGTTGTTAAGAGAGGGTAACGTATCACCGCTCATTGGGCTGCTCTGGGCTCACAATAACACCTGACCTGTGCACAAACTATTCAGAATAAAAAAAGCAGCAGTTCTCTTTCAATTTTCCATATATGACTTTTTATTTTTTTCTTTTATTTTCTCTTTCTGTTTCTGATTCTCTCATGCTGAGGGTTTCCCTTAAATTTTTATTTATTGCAGCTCCATAAAACCAGCACAAATCATTAGATGCACCATGGACTGCATCAGTGTATGTTCCCTTCCCTCCTGCCATGCAGCCGGACCTGCCTGTTGAGACCAAAAAGGATATTTTTGCTGTAAAGAGCCTCAATCTGCACTGATCCCTCATCATTACTGTAGTAAAAAAGATTAATAATACAAGTAAACTATTTTCTACAGTGTTGAATATAGAGTGCAGTTTTTCTGTGCAGTTTTTCTGTGCTTTTCTTGCAAAAAACAGGATTCAACCTCTTTATGTGAAACGATACCTAACTATAAGTACCTTATGCTACATTATTCTATAGTTGTAGTCACAAACCCCACAGCTTTTGTCAGTTTTACTGGGTTGGTTTCATTCTTGCCATAAAGAAACCACAGTAATTTTTAATACGGGTAGGTTGTGGCAGAAGAAAATGTCTTATAAAATACTTCTGATGGATTTGGCTGTACAAGCCTGGGGCCCAAGTCTTCCTTGCCTATCTTCTGAAGGACTTTAAATGCTCCATCTCTCTGTGCTCCCAGCAATCTCTCC
This sequence comes from Myiopsitta monachus, assembly GCA_017639245.1. Classification (NCBI taxonomy): domain Eukaryota; kingdom Metazoa; phylum Chordata; class Aves; order Psittaciformes; family Psittacidae; genus Myiopsitta; species Myiopsitta monachus. Next base: position 25,555,705 of record CM029928.1, read on the forward strand.
TTTGTGTGCACTGTCCCAGAGATGTTGGCAGTCAGAGGATTTCTGGATACACCTAGGGTTGGGTGTACTTTGTATCAGGAAGGCAGTTCTGAAGCAGATCTCTTGGCTGTCTCCACTTGCTGCATTTTGGTTTGCTTTCACGTCTTGGAGTGTCTGACCTAAATTCCTTTAAAACCAGGTGAAATGGAAAATACTCTTCAAGCATGTTCCTGCAGCCACTAAGGGGCATTTAGGCCATGGGGGCAGGCTGGGAATAATCTGGAGCAAAGAACCTCTGAGCTGCAGGGATTGTGCATGTCAGGTCCCCGTAAGTCTGGCTGAGCAGCTCCTCTTGGTCTGGCAATGCAAATGGGATTGGAAAATCACCTGCTGGGTTCAGACCTGGACAGGAGACCTGGTGGGACCATCTAGTTGATTCTGGGAGCTGTTTTTGCCCTGATTTGGTGCATTTTGGGGTGTAGGCCTCCATTTGAAAGGACATGTCTGAACAGAAGAGGTTTACAGCTTCCTGCTATGGACTGGTTTGGAAAGCACAAGCAGTCGCTGGCAAGGAACTTCCTCGGCAGACAGACACGTGCGTGGCATTATAGCAGGCTAGAGCCATCAAGCACACAGGCAAGTCCTTTGCCTTTTCCAGGGTCTTGGGACTTTTTGCAAGGTTTGGCTCACTCATCCATAATACATGTAAAAGTTTTGAGATTGTTGTTTCTCTTCTGCTTCCATCCTCTTGCTCACCCTCTGCTGCCTTGAATGCTCACTTCCCCTTCCAAACCATAGTGATCTATGGATGCTCGGAGCCATGGCTACATTAATGGTGAAGACCCTGCAGCAGCGAAGCTCGAGTTTGGTGGAACTTCTGTCCATTTAATTAAAAAACACTAATCATACAGAACTGGATGCACTAACCTAATTTACTGCCATGTCTGTCTGTCTGTTTAGCCTTTTGTCTCTCTCTGCATCCTGTGCAATGACGCTGTATCTTATTACTCGAGGTAGGTAGATTCTTGCTTGGCTGAGCTGAGATCAAAAAGTAATTTTTCTTTTTGCAACAGCTGATTAGAAATTCATTTATTTTCACATTAGGCATTTGACCAATATCTCCCTCCCCCAAGCAAACAGATCCCCCCCAATTCAGCAATTTAGCTCCATTTATATAGTCTGCATAATGGAAGACAGTGAGCCTGTTAGAAAAACATGGCTCAGGGCAAAAATTAAATGCAGAATCATGTATCAGAAATGAGATGTATTTACTATTGTTTTTGAAAATTAATGGTGCATTTTTAGTTTTTATAATGTAATTTAATGATGCAATTCATCTAATAAAAACCCACATTTGAACTCAGTCACACGGACCCACTGGGGCAAGACAAGATGTACCTTTCAGATGTAAGATCTTAAAAATGCTTCGGGCTCTTTTTTTGAATGCAGAAAAAGGGAGCTTTGCTCTCTTTGCACTCACAAAAAGTGCATGCTTTGGCTCACAGCTGGGCTGTCAGCGGGAGCCCAATAAAAAGGACATTTTTCTCTCTAAATATTGGTGTTTGTGCAGCATACAATAATATTATAAATGCAGCAGTGGGTTTGAAGTACAATGCTGCAGCTGATTATAGAATGCCATATGGTGTTGGCATGTTAAACTGATACAGATTGAACATGGACTGTAGCTTTAAATGCTGTGAGCCAGCGACTGTGCTAAACCACAGTGGGTATACTATAGAGTGTCAGTGTATGGAGCAATGATGTTAGGCAGCAAAAAGCAAATTGTGGCAAAATAATATGAACTGATTTAAGAAAACCCCATGAAAGTCAGCCCCGAGCACACACTCCTTTGCGAGAGCAGCTCTTGCTGGATCATGGGTAGGGTAAAGCCCTTACCTGCCTTCTCAGAGCACTATTTGGGCTCAGTAACTGAGGAGCAAGGGCTGGGAGATGGCCCGGGGCTGTGCTTTACTGAGCACTGACAGACTGCACAGGTTCTGCTATGGCTCTGTTGTAAGCAAATGCTCATTCCTCCATTTTTTTATTTTTTTTTTTGCGTTTAGAGCACTAAACCCACCTTTGCCCATTTTGCACTATGGTTTTCATCTGCTTTGTGAGGTTCCTGTGTCACAGTGCTCTTGTAAAGGGAAAATTTGTCACATATTTTAAAGCCTTCTAAAAGCTCAGTTCTGCAGTAGAACAGGGCAGCTGAAGGGGTGCTCCTGGTCCCCCTACTGCTGGCCACACACTCCCACCAGCACTGCCAGCTTCCCTGGCATTGGTGTGGTGCTGCAAGTGGACCTGGCCAGCACACAAAGAGTGAGGTTTCACCTTAACACTGAGCTGGAGGTGAGGGTTGTGCAGAGGCCAGAGGATGGGGCTGGAACAGCAGCAACAGAGGTTTGTGATCTACTTCAACTGATCACAATAATTCCCACTTACTTTTTTAAAGATGCTCCTAGAAAATAAATTCAGGTTTGATTTCCAGCTTTAAAATATGCCCTCATCTGCTTTTGCAAAACCTTCTTTACAAGCAAAACTCGAAGTTGTAGCTAACATAGTATCTAGCACTGTTTTAAGATAACCTCCTTCCTATAGATATTAAAAATGTACATTTGCAAGGAAGGGATGAATTTGACTACATCAAAACTACCAATTTGATACCAAAGTAGATTTTGGTACAGAGCTGTGTGAGAAGAAGTCTGTTCTTTTGTGAGTAACTTAAACATCATTTTCCTTCATCTCCTAACTCTAGTGCATGATTTCCCAGAGAGCACAAGGAGATGGCTCCCATGGCAAGTAAGAGAGCAGCTCTCGCAAACTCTGGCATGGTGCTTCTTGCAGGATGCCCTTTACTGTTTTCATGAGGTTTACTAAGGTATCCCAGGCTTTTTCCCTTCCCCTTCTGGCCCATCTGTGTTCCCACATGTTATTCAGCCTGAGCTTTAGGCCCAGTGGATGGAGTTATGGGTGGTTCCAACCAGCACATCCTCATCCTCGCTCCTGCCCTCCCCAACCAGCCTCAAGCAGGCAATCTCTGTGTTGCTCTTACCCTTTCCAGTTTACAGGGGCAAGATGCAACTTCAAGAGAGAGAGCACAGCAAGAGCAAAGTACCAAGCCAAAGACCGAACCACCTGCAAGGTTCCTGCTGGCTTATTGCGTGCTGAAACTCAACCTACAGCACAGGCAAGTGAGCAAAAGATGAGGATTATGATGCCTTTTCAATACTAAGACTGTGTTTGAGCAGTGGCAGAGGTGAGAAGATTTGACCTTGTGCATGGTTTTCCTATGCCCCATAATTTAAAAAACATAAAGAAATATGCCCAGGAGAGAAATGTAAGGGATTTTTAAAATTATGCTTTAAATGGAGCTAGCCAGATCACTTTATGACCACAGCCATGTTTATAGTTTGATGCGTGGGGGGCTGGGTTGATCCCAGAACTGGATTTACAACTGGACAACAAGGTCAGCGGCTCCTGCAGCACTAATGTCCTGTGCCGTCTGGTGGCTTTACAGCACTTAGGTTTGACTCTGCCTCCTTGATGGTAGGTGCCAGATGCAACTGGGATCAATCCAATCTCAGCTGGCTGGCAACAGAGCCTTGGCTTTGAAGGCCTTTTGAGTATTGTGTATTTATTTCTCTGTTGTTACCTGTACTAGATTTAAAAGCTGGAGAAACAGAAGTGTGATTTGATGTGGCAAATGCTATATAGGTCTTGATATTGGCAAATCAGCAGTGCTTATGAGCTTAAGCCGGGAATAACACTTGTGTTTTACAACTGAATGGTCCCTGCCTCAAAAAGGCTGCAGATTAGGTAAAGTGAAAACATTTGAAGTAAGGAGTATTTTGATCTATTCTATAAAGAGGTAGATCACTGCTAGGCTCTGACCTCTAGGTGTATTTTATATTGTGAAAGAAACTAAAAAGAGTTTATTGAGTGTTAGTTTTTCATTGCTAAGTCTTGGTGTACGGTTTAGCAAATAAAACTGCTCAGGATAGAGATCTGAAAGTGAGCAGGCTTGAGTCATGAGAATGATACACAGAGAGAAAGTTACTCACATGGGGAGACACAGGCAGATGGTAAAATAAACACATTTCTTACAGCTGAAGGATTCCTTGACCTTTCACATGGTGTCCTGGTTTTGGCTGTTCCTAGTAGCTGGTACAGTGCTGTGTTTTGGTGTTAAGATGAGAACAATGTTGATAGCACAGGGTTGTTCCAGTTGCTGCTGAGCAGCACTCACACCAAGTCAAGAACTTTCCAGCTCCTCATGCTCTGCCAGCAAGCAGGCAGAGGGGGCACAAGGAGTCTGGGGGGACACAGCAGGGGCAGCTGAGCCTGACTGACCCCAGGGTACCCCATACCATGTGGGTGCTGCTGACCAGGCAAACCAGGTAAGTTGGCTGGGGACTGGCTGGGCATCACCTGGCGGATGGTGAGCAATTGCATTGCACATCACTTGTTCTGCAGCTTCTTTTATCATTATTATTACTATTTTCCCTTCCTTTTCTGTCATATTCAACTGCCTTTAACTTAACCTGCAAGTTTTCCTTTTTTCTGATTCTATTCCCCGTCCCATTGGGGTGGTGAGCAAATGGCTGTGTGGGGTTTATCTGCCTGCCAGGTCAAACCACGACACGTGGTGAACGAAGGAATAGACACCTTACATGATAAAAAAATCAGAAATGAAGCTGATTTTGGGAAGCTTCATGATTTGGTGCAGACTGTGCATCCATACACTGGCACTGGATTGGCAGAAAAGCATCACAGCATTTTTCAATGAGAAATCAGAGTGCCTGGGAGATGATGTTATGGTGTGAATTACACTGCAGAGGGTTTGTCAGCTGTCCCTGTCAGCACTTTCACAGATGCCATAATGTGCAGTATATGCTGTGGCTGCAGCTATTTAGGTTTACTGTGGTGGTGGTTTTAGGGGAAGCACCACAAATTAACAGCTAAAGAAAAACATCCCTTTTCTTGAGCTGCCCTTTCCCCAAAGAACACCTCATGTGCTGCAGCTGCCACTGCTGTACCTGTGGCTGTTTCTTCTCACCTTTTAAAATTAAGTGTGCACATCATTTTCTACATTTGCAGCCTTATCAGAAGAGCAGTGCTGGGGCTGGCTCTCCTGTTAGTGTGCTGATAGTAGCACAAAGGATAGTGAAAAGATCACCCTTCTTAAGATTACAATTGCAGGCTCCAATTGCCATCTAACTGCACACAGCCTGCTCCCAGACTCCACCTGAGATCTGGATGCTGTTATCATGAACTGCAAGAGGTAGTGTCCCTGCTGGACAAACCACAGGTTAAATCAGCGGAGCAAAAGAAAGAGTTTATTCTGTTTTTCAGGTCAGGAACTGAGATGCAGGAAGACTGAAGAACTTGACATACGGATCTCCTGCAGGGCTGTTTTCCCAGTGACTCATACAGCAGTTTCTTGGTGTACCAAATAGCACCAATAGCAAACATCCCAGGTGGGATCCAGCATAAATTACCTGGGTTCCCTGGACACCTGACAACCACTCAGTAAGTGACCCTGCTGTTAAAATGTTGGTTAGAGGTAGTCACTTTTGCTAAAATATGGAAAAGCTGACAATGCAGTGTTCTTTCTCCTGGAATGAACCTTTCCTGGTCTCTTGTAGATGTTGTACATACCAGGCAGAGTGCCTGCAGCCTTAAAAAGGGGATTGCCCTGAGACCTGCCATGACCATGTGTGCACCATCAGTGTCAGTGTTGGATGTGGTTTTCTGAGGTTACTGAGAAGTCCCATCCTGTCCCGTCAAGACCCTTGGGAATTGGGGGAGCTCCTCTTACTGCCAGCAGGGTTGGCTCTGCTTGCTTCCTGCTTCTTCCTATGCATTATTCCATGAGAGGAAATGAACCAGGTGAGCAACTGATTCATCTTTTGGCGACCTGCGGTCACCCTGCCACAAATGAGGCTGATGAAAGTGCCTTGATGTCTTAAACAGTGCAGCTTTCAAACACATTTCATTTGTGGTTCTGAAATAGTTTATTGATGGCACAAATCTCATAGTTTGTAATGAACTATCTTGCTATGGCTGTTACAATACTACAGAGAAATTCTCTATTCAGGTTACATCATTTACCAGGAAATACGTAATGGGTAGCAAACAAATATAAGAGACCTTTGCCACTGGTCTGCAGCCCAGTTGAACAGGTCACGGTTATAACAGTCTTCCAATACTTAAGGGGCCTACAAGGAACCTGGAAAGGGGCTTTGGACAAGGGCCTGTAGGGACAGGACAAGGGGAATGGCTTTAACCTGCCATAGGGGAGACTGAGATGAGCTCTTAGGCAGAAGCTGTTCCCTGTGAGGGTGCTGAGGCACTGGCACAGGGTGCCCAGAGAAGCTGTGTCTGCCCCATCCGGGGCAGTATTCAAAGCCAGGTTGGACACAGGGGCCTGGAGCAAGCTGCTCCAGTGGAAGGTGTCCCTGCCCGTGGCAGGGGGTTGGAGCTGAATGAGCTTTAAGATCCCTTCCAACACAAACCATTCTAGGATAATATTATGTGAAAGCTCTCTTTTCTTGCGGTCAGCAAGGGAACAAGACTTGATCCTGTGCTTGTGTTCACTTAGTCCTCCTGTTCTGAGCTCCTTCCACAGAGCTCCTGCCCAGCTTTATTCTTGGCTGTGTCTCCCAAGAGCACGCCGGGCATCTGCGGGACTCCAGGCTGAGGTCTGCAGGTCGAGATCTCAACTAGTGGCACCCTGCTCACCGCCCCGCTGCATACGTCTGGGCTTCCCATCCTCGGGGAGATCTAAAGACTGCTTTGTCGTTGTATTTCTTTGTAACAGTGCTCTCATTAACCTGTTTTCAAGTGAGCAAAGGCAGTTGGTGACTCAGCCGTGTGAGCTGGAGCCCGCTCTGGCTTCAGTAACGGCGCTCTGGCCACCAGGAACCTAGTGCAGCTTCTCCTCTCCCCTGCAGATGGTACTGTTCGACCATCCTGCAGCTACCCAGGCCAGGGAAGAGCAGGTACCGAGGTATAGTTTACAAGCGTCTGCAGGCGCATGGACAGGCCCAGCAGCAGCACTGCAGTGCCCAGCATTTGCCTGCTCCCAGGTGGGTACAAGGGCAAAAGTCTTGCCTTTACCAGAGGGATACCCAGTTTCTGGGTGGGTTTGGGAAGGTCAGGCACCTGCATGTGGATGGGAGCCCAGCACCCTCCTGAGACAGTGCCAGGGTGCTGTGTAAGAGAGATTTTGCTGGTAGAATCTCAGCAGCGTGGTGATGCTCAGCAGCAGGGTAGGTGGCCTGGGGTGGTGCCAAATAACATGGTGATGGAATTTAACAGCTTTGTCTGGTCCAGATTTTGTGTCGGCTACAAGGATGCTGGAGAGGGACTCTTCATCAGGGGCTGTAGTGATAGGACAAGGGGTGATGGGTTCAAATTGAAATGGGAAGTTCGGGTAAGATATAAGGAAGAATCTCTTCCCTGTGAGGGTGCTGAAGTGCTGGCACAGGGTGCCCAGAGAAGCTGTGGCCGCCTCATCCCTGTCAGTGTTCAAGGCCAGGTTGGACACAGGGGCTTGGAGCAAGCTGCTCTAGTGGAAGGCGTCCCTGCCCATGGCAGGGGGTTGGAACTGGATAAAGTCCTTTCCAACCCAAACCATTCTATGATACGATTCTATGATTCTGCTTAGGTATTTTTGTGATAAGTAACTTGATGTTTTGCTTGTTCACGAGCCTGCATTAAAGGCTCTGTTCTAGCCCTGGAGTTAATCCTGCCTCACAAAGCTTTGGGAAGAACATATTGTCTTTCCTGTGTTTAAATACATGCATACCTATATCAGCAGTCTGCTGCGTCCTCTGCAGTTTCCCTCTGCTCCTGGAATGATGCTGTACAGAGTCAGCAATGCTTAGCTCTGCTGAGAGACACTCAGTTGTTTTCCTCTTTTCTCTGCAAATACCCATGTTTCAGTCCTGAAATCACAGTGCTCCTTTAAAGTCAATGATGTGGGGAGTCACAAACACAAAGAGTTTGCCCTGCGCTGAAGTGACAGGGCAGTGAGCACTGGCAGAGCAATGTGTGTGTAGTACATGTGTACAGAGTGTGCACGTTCATAGGAGAGGTCTTTAAAAAGGGCCAGAAAAAGGCACCCCTGTATCTGGCTGAGATTCATTTGGCTTTTGATTTCCTTGCAGGCTTGCTCTGTGGATGAGGTGTCAGGAGCTTTGAACTTCTCCAAGCTGGAGGCTCTGGGTCTTTGTTAGTGGCTCATCTTGTTTGGTTCAGAGGCTGTGCCATGCACCCCACTTTAACCGCTCTGCTGAGAATAGCTCCCATATGGCTGCATAGAGCAAAGCAGCGACTTCTGACTGGATTCTCAGTATCATCTCCTGGTAGACCTATTGCTATTTCTGTCTTGTTGCCAGGCACTTCATGCTTCAGCTTTCATCAGATCAATTTTCTTGTTTTGAAAGAAAAGTAGCGGGTTAACCTGTGTGCGAGGGAAACAGGAACCACTCCTCTGCCTCTCCTCAACGTGCTGTGCAGGTGTACAGGGGCTTAAAAAAAGTGATAAAAGCAATTAGTCATCTGTGGAATTGGGGGAGGATTAGCATCCAGCTCAGAGGTTTGTCTGGGTTCACTGCAAGCCTGTTAAGATCAGCTCAGTCTTTGGATGGAGGATTGTGAAGGGTGGACAGGCAACGCAAGGTTGTTTTTTTGTGGGTGGATTTTATGTTTCCACTGTTTTCTAGAACTTCATGTCTCCTATATGGACTTCTCATCCCCAAACCCCCTGCTTCAAGAAGGCGAAGATAGGGAAGGAGGGGTAGAGAAATGAGGATCGATCTTTTTGCCTGTGGGAAATCACTGGGTCTTTGGACTCTGGAAAGGGAAGTGTTGGGCATGGCTCTGGAGGCAGGACCAAACCCAGATGGTCGGCTCCCCCCAAGCAGTGCCCCTGCAGCATTGTGTTCACAGCTCCAAAGTCCTCCTTGCCCATAGGTCTCAATTCCTCTCTTCTGACCGCTCACTGCTCTGAAATCTCAATGGAATAGAGCCCCTCAAAGACAACGGAGGCACCAGATAAGTAATTTCTTCCTTTCCTTTTCCCTTGTTCCCTGAACCCAAACAGCTAAAATGTCTTTGTTATTTAACACCCCCCCCAACCCCTTCCCCCCCAGAAAATCCCTACTGAGAGAGACAGACACAAAGCAAAGGAAAAGGAGAGGTTTAGGCAGCAAGCCACAAATAAGCACCATTAATCATAGTGCAGTCGAAAATGTACATGTGTTGGTACCTGCACATTATTGGCAGTATTCAGGAAGTCTTCTGAGTACAATCTTCAGGGCTCCTCAGATAAATAAAGAAATAAAACTCCATGTTCCTCTGAAAAACTGCTTGTCAGCACTGCAATGGCAGGTGCATTCACTGCCTAAGAACCAGATTATGCCCCACACGGCAAAAAAATGCAAACACAGAGAAATAAGAAGTCAGTCAACGCCTGTATCTGCTCAAGTTCTTCTGACGGGAAGTATTTTGAAATATACATACAGCCTGTTGTATAAATGGAGAAAAAGGATGTAAATATCTGTGGTTTAGTTATCCTATTTGTGTGTTTGCCCCAAATTTGCATGTCTGACATTGGATTTTTCCTTCTCTTTGTGCTCCACAGGGGTAGCTGAAACATTGAGCTCTCTTTAGTACCACAGCCCTCACCGTGGTTGTTCCCTCTCTGCACTGAGGCAGTTGCCTTGAGGAGTCAGCCCAGCACTACCCAACAGCCCTGCAGCAGTGAGGCACCCACCACAGGTCTGCCCACACCTCCTCCTCCTGCTGCTCCCACCCTGATCCCCTCTTGCAGGGCCTCCTCTCCCTCTGGACATTCCCAAACCTTGGCCCATGCCACCCTGGCAGCACTGGGTTGCCTGCTTCCCCTGGCTCCTCTGCATTGCTCCTCTGAAATGTATCCTCTGAAAAGAAAATCCTTCTCTGAGCACTGCTGTCTTTTCCTTTAGATCCATACTGCACTGTCCCTTCTCTTGGCTTTGCTTTAATTCTCCTTAATTGTGGACTTCAAGGCGCTGATGATGCGGCCTTGGCTATTGGCTATTCTGCAGAGGTCCTCTCACCTCCCCGGAGCTGCATCCCATCCTTCTGCTCCTCCCTGCTCCTTTTCATACTTTATTTTCTTTCCAATTCAGGAGAGTGACATGGTTACCAGTAGAAGTCCTGAAGGAGCGGGGCCCTGTCCCAGGATGAGTAAAGGCTGCATGATGCAGTGCCAGAAGACAAATAGATCTGGGGCAACGGCCATTAGCCCTTCCCTGAACCTGACAATGTGTTTCCTAAGATTCCCATCACATAGAGGAAGACTCTGGTTATTTTTAGCTGTGGCTGAGCCAGTTCCTGGGCCGACCTCCAGCCCTCCCAAGGACAGCAGAGACATCTGCCTGGCTCTGTGCAGCCCTCGGGATTGCAGCAGGTGAAACCGGGCTCTGCTGGGTGCAGGAGTGGAGGGAGTGAGCTCCCGTTGTGCCTGCCTGCAGGAAAGCGCTGCTCTTCCCTGTGCTGTTCTGCTCCAGATCCCACAGGATGGCTTCTTTTGCTCCAGCACCTTGATCTCGAGGGATTGCGATCTCAAACTTGAGGGATTGAGAGTAGCCCTGAGGAGAGAGACTGGGGGTAGTGGTGGAGGAAACGTCGGATGTGAGCCAGCGGTGTGAGCTTGCAGCCCAGAATGTATCTTGAGCTGCATCAAAAGGTCAAGGGAGGTGATTCTGCCCCTCTACTCTGCTCTGGTGAGACTCCCCCGGCAGTCCTGCATCCAGCTCTGGAATCCTCAGTACAGGAAAGACCTGGCCTGTTGGAGAGGGTCCAGAGGAGGGCCACAGAAATGATCAGAGGGCTGGAGCACCTCTCCTGTGAGGAAGGGCTGAGAGTGTTGGAGTTTTTCAGCCTGGAGAAGAGAAGATGGTGAGAGATTTTCCAGCAGGGCCTGTTGCAACAGGATGAGGGGTGATGGTTTTAAACAAAAAGAGGAAGATTCAGGCTGGATGTAAGGAAGAAATTCTCTACAAGGAGGGTGGTAAAACACTGGCACAGGTTGCCCAGGCAGGTGGTGGATGCTTCATCCCTGGAGACATTCCAGGCCAGGATGGATGTAATTCTGGGTGACCTGATCTGATTGAGGATGTTCTGGCTCATTGCATAGGGGTTGGACTAGATGAGATTTGAAGGTCCCTTCCAACCCAAATGCTTCTATGATTCTGTGATCTTACTCAGCAGACCCTCATATAAGATCTGACTGACTGTCAGGGTGTTGGTTTCAGGATAACCAGTGCAAACAGTGAAGTATTAGGAGAGAGGTTTCACTGCTGAGTGACTCCTTGCAGTTCATTACTACCTCTCATCCCTTAGTTTCACTGCAGTCAGTACCCTGGTTAGCCCAACTCAGATCAGATTCAAATCCATGCCTGACACAGCCCAGTCCTGGTGTGTGAATGAGCTGTGGCTGGAGTGAGGCTGGCTTTGCACCTCTTGCCCTTGACACTGACCCTCGGTGGCAATCAGGCCAGTCAAACAGGTAATCTGGAGGCAACAGACACTTTGTTTCATTGCAAATTCATAGAGCCATTTGTTTCTCCACAGGGAGGGGAGGTATTTTGATAAGATGCACGGTGCATTACAGGCCTGATGCTGCCTGTTCCATCACATCATGGGGATATTTCCTAAAGAATTCACCTTTTTTTTTTTCCTGGCTTGGTTTTGAATTAAAGAGGCTCAAGTATTTATGAGCCTCCCCTAACTATATCTTCAGGGATGCCCTTCATTTTACTGAACACAGTATGGAAAGCTGAATTTTGAGCATGTTTTACTCTGGGAAACAGATCAATAGCCTCCTAAGGAGGATCCCGTTTCAGAGTGGGGCAACAGCAATTAAGTTGGGATTTATCTGTTACTGATTCAGGATTGAAAAAAAACCCCCATACCTGTTACAAAAGCCTACAGGATCAGACCTGTGTGCTTATCTGTGTTTGAGTGAAGTCTGAGAAGAGTCTTGCTCCTCCAAATGCGGCAAAACTGGATTTCGCAATATTGAAACAGCGCCATTTTATGGCAGAGTGAGAAGCTTTTCTCCATCAGATAAGCAAGTTGTGTCTTCTTCATTTTTGTTTATCTTTTATCATCTCTCCTCTCCCCCATTGCACCTACAGACTCACCCTTGAGCTCCCCATGGGCAGCAGAGCATGACTGTGTGCAGCAGAGTTTGCAGATCGGAGGTAGAGGAGTGAGCAGAACTGGAGTCATTCTTGCTGCAGGTGCAGTTCTCTTGCAAGGCAGGAACGCTGGGTTCAGAAACTCTTTGGTAAATAACAAAAGCAGAACATAACTGTCAGGCCCAGGATGGAGGTGTCTGTCCTAATATCTCTTTTTGGGGGTAATTAAGGAGGGCAATTGTGAGGAGAGACGAATTATGCCCCACATCTGCAACCTGGTTTCAGCTGGGAGCTATGTAGCCGCTCTGCTCCATGCTGTGCCCTTCTCTGGCCCAGCAACTTCCTCTTCCAGACCACAGATTTATTGAATTTAGGTCCTACTGTTGGCAATGGTTTTGCAATGGGCTGTGGATTAGGAAAAAGCAGAGAATTTTTCCTTAAGCGAAAAAGGAAATGACATTGCACAGCAAAATAGGACAAAAAATAGTTTGTTGGCTGTTTTTCTTCTCTGCCTTGCTTCTACGTGTGATGCCAGCAAAAGAAATTGCATTTTAGAGTGATTTAATAATAAAATTACTTTTCTTTTTAATTCTTCTCTTTTCCCCCAAACAGAAAAGCCACAAGATGGAGCTCTGGGGCTTTCCACTGGAGAGGAGCTTGATTCATGAGGAAAAAGCTGTTCGGGGACCTTGAAATTATGGTTTCTATTCATTTTTCAGTCAGTTTAATTTTTACATTCATTTTTAAATGGTAAATGTTACAGATGTTGTAATTATAAAGTGCGTTCTATTATTGCTAGTCGAAGGTATTTACTTTTCCTTTTTAATCTCAGAACTTTTCTTTTTACCTTTACGATGGTAAGAGGGTAACATTTCCCAGTCTTCAGGGGGACTGCATCCCAGGGACGGTGTGAGACCATATTGTTCTTCTAAATGACACCTAGCTATGTTGCGGAAGCTCTTGACCCTACCCAGGCCTATATACAAATATTAAGCATTGGCCTTCCTGCATGTGTAAAGGATTAAATGATATTTTGAACTGCCCCTCTTCCCTTGTAATCAATGAACACTTAGCTGGTAAAATTTAAACCAGAGTAGTGAATTAGAAGTAGATTCTTCAATTAAAACAAAAGCATTTTACATCCTAAATTATATCCTAAATTATAAAGAAATTAAAGAAGTCAATATTTTGCTGGGCAAAATAATAGCTTTTCTTCCCTCTTTCTTTCCTTTTTCTCTCCATCTTTCTTTTTCTCTTCAAAGGGGTGTGCTCTCTTCTGCAAAGTGCTTCCTTTTCAAGAGTACTGGTGCTAAGGATGTCAGATCTTTTCAGCTCTGACTGCTGTTATGACAGGTCTTGAATGTTTAATTATGATTGTGTTTCATAGATGGGGTTATTCTTTTGACTCTCCAGAGGTTGGATGTAATAGCTGTGCTCACACGCAGCTCCAAGTGACAAGAATGCATTTTTTTATGTATTTATACACTCAGCTCACATGCCGAGGGGACAATGACGTTCTGGTGGCTGAATCTGGAATATTGTGAGTATTGTGAATAAGTTAGTTAAGTGACACAAGCAAATGTTTTATCAAAGGTGTATGACATGCGTCTGATGCATGCTATCCCGGTTACTGAAAATGTACTTTCCTCCTTTATGGAAGTTAACATTGTTATTAGGAATTTGAATCACTAGACAGAGGCTTTCAGAGAAATTAGTCTCCAGTGTAATGCTCTGAGAGCGGCCGAAGAGTGCCGCAGTAAACCTCCTCTTTCAAGTGCCATGAACTTTATGAGGAGTTGCATTTGTTTGCATGGAAGATAAATTTGGCCCAAGGTAGAGCTGACCACATCCTGCATAATGCACCAAGAGAATTTACTCCCTTTCTGTTCACAAATTGCCTGAGCAGTCTGGGTTTCGTATGCTCCTCTACTTGTTACTTGCTGGATGCTTAGTGACTAACCCTTTTTCTGTGAGTTTCTGACCTGTTCCTCCAGTCTGAGGGATAGATCACCCCCTGTTCCTTTTCTGCCTTGACAAGACAGAAGCAATGTGGATTTTTATGTTCAAATCCAGATTCCTCGAACTGGTGATTCTTATAAATATTCATGCCTGGAGGCTCCTGTGCTAGAAGTTGTCACAAACAGCAAAAAGGAAGAGTGAGAGCACTGCTTGTTTCACTTCAATTTGCTAACTCAAGGAAATGGTGGATTTATTTTTTTACTAGGCTCTTAGTTGTGGGCATTATTTATTTTATAACTCCAATAGTGTCTGAAAGGACTTGGAGACACACCAAAATTCTTTTTTTCCTTTTGTTCTTTGAAATGTTAGGAAAAGAACAATTTGAAGGTCTGACTGTGCTTTGGGTTGTTAATAGATAATTGCCTGAGGTGGAAAAGGCTACAGCTTCCTGAGTGGTGGTGAGCAAAAGAAAAACGAGGTGACACTTTATTCAAACCTTTTCAGTTCCTTTGTAAAACATCACTTCTCCTTAGCAGAACTGAACTGCTCTCACACCCTCCTCTGCTTCCACTGCAACCTATTTATAAGAAACTTCAACGTGGCCACATGCACGAAGCGCAGTAGGGGCAGCTCCTGAATTGCCCAGCGCATCCTCGGTGATGCCCAGGTCCCTCTTAAACAACTTCTTTTTAAGATTGTCAGTGTAATTCTGACTCACTGCGCCTGTTATTTGACTTCTGCCCGTTGGATCAGAGCCTCTTTCTCTCTCTCCGCCATCCCTGCAGCGCCTCAGGTACCCGTTTCTCACCGTGGTGCTCCCAGGCTGCCGCTGCTGCCGCTGCCGGCTGCCGGAACTGCGCCGTCCCCTGGTTCTCTTGTATCCGCCGTGGATGCTTCCCGGTGGGCGCAAGGGCTGACACCACCGACGCAAACAGCTCCTGAGTCCTTGAGCAGCAGCAGGAAGCGCGGTGGGACTCAGCCCAGCCCCGGGGATGGGAGTAACAGGCGCGTTCCAACTTCATAGAAAGTGTCAGTGCGGACAGGAAACTGATGGATGTCTTAATACATTTATTTGTGGCATTTTGATCAAGTGCCGTGCTGACGGGAAGGGATATGTTTGCAATTAAAGCAATGAGTTAACCATAATATCCCCCCCATCTTTTAGAAGAATACATGAGTTTAAAAGGAATCAAAAAGAAAAAAGAACTCTGGCGTTTTCAATTATTTTGGAAAGGAAAATCTGTCAAACCAAGAGCAGCTACTTTGCAAGTTCCTGCAAAGAAATGAGGAAATTCAGAGATTCACGTTCTTTTTCTTCTCTCAGGCATCAAACAATTTAAAAGAATTAAATAAATTTAGAATTTTTAAAACCCAGTAAAAAAAATGTAGGAATTATAATACAGAATTTTTCATCTGCTCTCAGGAATAGTTCTCTTTTCTGTCGACTTATTCTACTTATTTCTCTTCTTCAGAAGTCTTAATAAAGCTTTAAGTTAATATTTCCTAATAGGCATTTAATTCTGATTTAATAAGATGATTATTGTATTATAAACAAATAGCAATTGATTATTAAACACATTTATTTTGGATTAACAGCAATTCCATTAAACATCGATGAAGAGACTTTCATTAACAAACTGATTTATTTACTGTGGCATAAGTGCCCTGTTCAATCTAAATTAAATAGCTATCTGGGCTCCTCAGCCTGTAGTGTTACCAAAGGCATCTTCATGTTTGAACGCTGCATAAAAGAGCATTTCTGGTTCAGATTTGCAAGACGCAATCTCAAAAAATAATCAATCTGCGTAAAAAAGACTTTGGTTACTGCTAGATAAGTAATTATACAGAGACAGCCCTTGTGCATGTCTGTATGAGAGATTCTTTGTTATTCTCTTTCTTCTGAACTTTGGTGCTATGTAAAAATAAATTTAATTACTCAGGGGTTATTTACACTGCATTTATTTCTTCCATCTCAAATTCTTTTCAAATTTAAAACCTGAAGGTCACTATCATTTTTGAGCAGTTTATTATTCAAGGATATTGCAACATTTCCAGGGAGAAAAATGTCTTTATTTTAAAATTGGAATGTGAGAAAAGAATTGTGAGATTGGCTGCAGCATGCATCATCCTGCACTGTGTTATAGCAGCTGGGTTGCTAAATAAAAACTGCAATGTTTTTCTCTGTTAATAACAGTAATTTAAATACTACCTTTTAAAAAATGTGTATAGCTATTTATGAGAAGATGACAGGGAATCTGTCTTCTTCTAGGTGTTTCCCCACAGGATTTTATGGGCCTTATCTGGTAAATTCACATGAGTAAAATTACCCATGTGTACATGTGTTAGCAGGGATGAGCTTTGTGTCTGATTTTCTTTGTTTATTTTCTTAAAGGCCAGATGCTACATGCAGCTGCAGATCTCCTTAACCTAATAAAGCAATTCATAGGAGCTTATATTTGCCACATCACTGATTTTTTTAAAATAAGGTATTTTTTTAAAGAAGGTTTAAAGCTTTTTCTCTATTGCAATAACCCAGTTGAATGCACAGATGACCTTAGAAAGAGCAACTAGGTTTTGCTATGCAAGAGTCCACAGACAGGGTTTTTGAGGCCAGAACCTTGCTGCCACAATCAGTTTCAGGTGTTTAAAGAAAGGTGGGAGAAACTGGGCATTTGCCTGTTGTAGGGGACACTTAATTTGGCTCTGTGGGTTAGAAATCTCCTCCACACTTAACTGCAGCAGTGGAGGGATGGGGGGAAATGTTGTAAGGTGTTGAAGGGCAGCAGAGGAATGAGTTCCTCCTGGCTCAGGGCAGAGGAGTAAGTAGCATTGCTGAGCGTTAAAATGAGAGCAGCAGAAGGAAATGCTCCCATGAACAAGAGCAGCTGCCTCATAAACCCCACTGCTGGGGCTGAGAAAGGGGCTGCTGTGGCTCAGCAAGGAGCAGAGAAGGTGATGGAGGTGGATGATGTGCAGTCAAATAAAGGGTGATCTTGGTCCTGCCTTGTAAGGGACAGATTTATCACTCTCTGGGTCAGGAAGAAATGCTCTGCCAATGCAGAATGCCTGGTTCATGGTCCTGTGCCCAGAGCCCAACAGAGCACCCAGGTGTTTTGGGATGAGTGGACATCAGAAATGATGCACTTCAGCTGTCCCTACTGCAGTGGTCATCTTGTCTTCAGGTTGCACAGCTTCACGTTCAGTTGCTGGCACTTACAGAGGTGGTAGCAGAGGGCAGCCCTATCTGGTTGATGTAGAGATCTCTGTAACATCTAGATGAAAATGCAGGAGACATTCTTCCTTTAAAGCAGTAAAGGTGGCTGAGACTGGAAAGTAGCAGAGGTTAAATGAGCTGTGCTAGGATTTGTTTACTATGGCTTTTTGTTTCCTGAGGTCACATATGAACATGGTGGTTCCTATCTCTGGTCTCCTTTCCCTACAGCACTGAAAAAAGCTACTGTGAAAAAAAAAAAACATGGTCAAAGGATGCTCATGTGGGGATTCCACTGGCCTGCACTGGGGCTGAGGGGCAGCAGGTAATGAAAGGTGGGATATTTTTTTGTGGGACAGGACAGAATCTGACAAAGATGAAATTAAACATGTGAAGGGGTGTTGGTGGTGCACTACTCCTCTGTTCCTCGTTTGTGCCAAGACTCAGCCAAGCCAGTGACCTATGTGTTCAAGGGCAGAAAGTGAAGCTGAGTTCCTGATTTAATTATTTCTCCCCCTTCCCTGGATATTTATGGGGTTTTTTTGCATTAATTTTTGCTGAATGCCTTTGAATCCAACTGCAGTATTTGTAACAGTGCTTTACATGGGATTTCTTAGGGGTAATGACTTGAGACCCCAACAGCAACAAGTCTTGGGGTCTCAAGTCATTATTCCCAGGAAATCAGATCTGACCTACAGCCATAGGTTTGGCAGACTGCTGTTTTCTAGGTGAGATGTCTCCTCCTATAACTGTCTAATGATGGGCCTCCTCTGCCCTCAATAATATGAGATTTTAAGATGTTCTTAAAACTGAGAGAGAGGTGATGGGATTAAAATGAATATTAATCAGATGCAAGGTCCCTTTCTCTTTCTTTGAAGTTACTGAAGATATGTGGTACATAGAGCTCCCTGCACTATTTGTCTCTGCTTTTAGTTAAGATTTAATTTCAAGTCTGATGACCAACTTAGAAATGAGGAACTGGCCAAAAAGTAGTCAAATCTAAGTTGTGATGGAAACACTGATTTGGAGAAGTTGCTGTGGATGGTGTAATTAGGGCTGGATTTTCAGAGATTTTCATTTGCATGGAAAATCTGGAATAAGCCAGAAACACTTTCCTTGCTTTAACATTATGGCACTGCAGTGTGATTCCTACATGGCTGTGAGTTGTTACTGACAGGGATTTTGTGCTAACACCACCATCTGACAGCTCTGCTTTTCATGGGGCATCTGAATTTCTTTCCCACACATTTCCCCTATCTTCTGTACTACTGTTTTAAACTCACTCTTCCTCTAATTGGCTCAGGAGAAAGGGCTCGTTCCTTTGCCTCTATCTTTCCTTTTTCCCATAAAGTATTTAGTGAAAAGATTGCCAAGTGTGTGGAGCAGGGATCATTAGAGGCTGCGGATTTGTTGCTACTTTGTATTTTTAATTTTGTTTTTAAGACTAGAATCAGCAAAATGTTGCTTCCTCACAGGCTCCGGGTATCTATTTAGATGATTTTTTAGCTCTGTTTTTTATTTATATGTTTATTCATTATATGGGTGCACAGTCAAGGAGAAGGGGAACTCGGGGTTATTAATCTTTCCTGTCATCCACTCACAGATGTGAAGTTCACACCACAGCAAATGTGAAGTCAGCAGTATGCACCCAGAAGGTGGAAACTTCAAGCAAAACAGGCAAGGAGGAACAGGACTGGGAGAAGGAGAACAGGGGGGATGAGGGGAGAAAAAGGGAGAAGGGAACTAAAAAAAGGACAACGCAGTGATGAATGACAAAAGGAAGGGGAAAAAGATGGATGAACAAGGGAAATGGAAAGAGAAATGAGATGGATGGAAAAGGCTAAAGAGGAAAGGCAGATAACAGAGAAGAAAGTCAGAGAAAGCCTAGGGAAAAAATGAGAGATACTGAGCCGGAATATTTCACATAGGCTTGTCTGGGTGCTTGGATATCCTGAAGATGTAAAGTGTAATCACTGGCTCAGCATGTATATGCTATTGATATGTTAATATCATTTTCTTTTTCATCTGAAAGCAGCGAAGTTTTCAAACTGGCTGATTAACTGGGTCTGGCTGGTGCTGGGTATGTACATGGATTCACAAATACGTCATGGATAAATATTTATACTCTACACACAATTAGTGTCTGAAAATTCCCATAAAAGAGCAGCCAGCATTAGAAGTCCTATTAGTATTGACGTGACATCGGACAGACATGTTTGTGCTGATACACCTAAAGCAATATCAATCCTAATAGAGCTTTTTGGGAACAGAAAATGTAAACAGACAACATCTGTAGAAACGTGGCGTATATTATTAAGGACAAGCCTGTGATAATGCAATGTGAGGGGTTTCAGATCACATTTGGCTACAGGTCATAGAATATGGACAGTCTCACCCATCTTTACAAATACATAGTTCATCTCATAGGGGTTTTAAATGTAATTTCCCTGTTGTGTTGTGAGGCTTAACTCCTAATATATGCTTGTATATTCACATGTCCTGCAAGTCACTCGTGAAATCATTGTTTTAGTGCATTTACAGAGACAGCCATCGAGAAATGACTCGGTAAGGAAGTTGAATGATTGTGCTGGTCAGCTCAGGAGCGGCAGTGACAGATGCCCCAGCTCTGTACCCGGGCTGGCTGTTCCACCTCTGGTTCTTTCAGGAGCTCTGCAAGTTCATCAGCAGTTTTAAACCAGTTTAGTGGGGGGCTCTGAAGCCAGCTGCAGAGTCAGGCTCTGTGTGCAGCTGGGGAAGAGATGAGGAGGGGCAGGGAGGAGAGCCTCAGCTTCGCTGTAAAAGTGAGCAGAAGCTGCCTGGCAATAGAGCTCGCTTTCTGTCTTTGAAAAGATGTAAGAGCTCCTCTTGCTTCTGCTGGACACAGGGCTTGCATCTGGCTGACTCTGAAGTGAAAATCTACCCCTAAAAAGTACCTTCAGAGTATTTACCCCTTGACTGCAGGTAGGAAAAAACAGTGCAGTTTACAGAGCTCTTACTGACGATCCCTGGAATGTTGCTGTGAAACACCATTAAAAGGGTTTAATTTATTATTAACTTATTTATTAAACCAAAATAGGCTGCATCCTCCGCCCAGATACTCATGGCATTAACTTGTATGTATGACTTGCATTTCTGTTGATGTACCCACTCACAGGCTGTGTACACTTGTTTATCGGACTTCCTGTGAGCTACTGAGTATCTGTTATTTTTGTACAATGTATCTGAGATCAGGGGCTTCAGGACTTCTATGTATCTGCTTTGTTCTTGTATCAGTTCATAGCATTAACATGCTTGCGCAAACCAGGGAAATAACTATGTAATTTATACCTTTTGTTAATATATACTGTATGGGCCGCTGCTACAAAGTGACAGAATCTTTCTGCTGCTGAGCTCACACTGGCATTTAGGCTGTGTAACCAGGCTTCTCCTTTGCTTTATGCACAATGAGCAAGGGTGGAAGCTGTGCCTGTGGGACTGTGCGGGTTAGAGCCTCTTTTACTGTCTATTTAAAATCTATGTAGTATTAACATTGCTCATTAAGAACTGAGCAATGTCAGCGCTCTTCTGCCGGGATCCTTACAAAAAGGGAATTTCATAGAATCATAGAATGGGTTCGGTTGGGTTCCAGCCCCCTGTCATGGGCAGGGACACCTTCCACCAGAGCAGCTTGCTCCAAGCCCCTGTGTCCAACCTGGCCTTGAACACTGCCCCTGGATGGGGCAGCCACAGCTTCTCTGGGCACCCTGTGCCAGCGCCTCAGCGCCCTCACAGGGAAGAGCTTCTCCCTAAGAGCTCATCTCAGTCTCCCCTATGGCAGGTTAAAGCCATTCCCCTTGTCCTGTCCCTACAGGCCCTTGTCCAAAGCCCCTTTCCAGGTTTTCTGCAGCCCCTTTAGGCACTGGAGCTGCTCTAAGGTCTCCTTTTTAGGAGCCTTCTCTTCTCCAGCCTGAACCAGCCCAGCCTTCTCAGCCTGAATTTTTTGCTCCTACTTAAAGTTATGCACTCAGTGCTGCTCTCAGATGCTCTCAGTGCTGCTGGTTGCAAATGGGCCAGAAATAAGCAAGGAGATTTTTGGGGTAAATAGGTGAAATTAATTTGGTTTTGGTTATTTTGGATTTGTTTACAGAACCTGGGAAGTTGGCCCTTTTCACTTGAATATTGAGTTTCAGCAAATTAATTCAGAAGCCTCCACAACCCAGAACATTCATCTCCAACTCTTCCTGGCCTAATTCTCAAATTCCTGATTGAATGCCACTTTCTTGTGAATTTCTGGCTTTGGTATGTGCATGTCATGAAATTGGTTTTCTTTTTTCCAAGCAGGGAGAAAGTAGAAATGCAACAAACAACACCCCCCCCCCCCCCCCCCCCCCGATTCAAGATACAAAAGAATAAAAGAAAGAAAAAACCAGTAGAAATATAGCTGTATTCTTCCCCCCCCCCCCCCCCCCCCCCGAAAGGACCTCCCACTGACTATATCATTATCCATCTCATGTAGAATATTGGATTCTGGATCTACAGCAATGAGCTCTCTTAGTATTGAATCTCATTTGATTTAATAAACCTCCATTCTTCCTTGCCTGCTCAGCCTTTCCAGTCTTTTGCAGACATTAGTAGCTCCCCTATAGCTTTTGGCCATATAGGAACACAATGCCATGCTCTCTTTATACAGCAGTGAGGGGCTTTCATGCTCTATTGGAAATGCAGATTCTTGTTTTGCAAATATAGCCGCTTCCTCTTTCCCTTCCTTCACGCATACCTGGCATGTGGCCCACCCTATACGTGTGCTGTTTAGTTGTTCTTATTCTCTATAGTTGGACCCATTATCAGTGAACTTGGACATAATGAAATACTTATATTTAGCAGACTGAAGATCTGGAATTATTTTATGTTTCTCCAGTGTATGAAGTGATGCAGCATTTTGGGGGAAGGGAGGATTTTGTGGGAGGGAAGAGAACAAGGAACAAGATTCAATTTAAAGTGGAAAGGAACACAAAAGATGTTGTCAATGGGCATTTTCAATGTATTAGAAATAGCAGGATATATAGAGTAAAAGTTCAAAGCTTACAAAATTAACTGTAGCAAAATCTTTGCTTCAGGAAGAGAGAGTTTTGGAACCTGTCTTTAATTTTCAAATGGGAGTTCTTTTGCTGGATGTGATGAGGCTTGGCATTTCTCTTGGCATCTATATGGATATGCATATCCGCGTCTATGGTCTGTAATTTCCCTAGAAGTATTTAAGTAAACTTTTCTCAATCCAATAGGAGTTAACTGTATAGTGAGAAATTGTTCTCTATGTCTATATTAAACTTGGAAAAAATGAAATGCTGTTCTCTGCTTTAACATGTCAGGCAAAGCTGGCTTCAGAGAATGTGCAGAGGCAAGATTTCATTTTGAGAACAGGAGAAGGCTGAAGCTTGATTACAGGGAGGAAAAGTGGCAATTCTTTTTAGCTTGTTTTGAGCGTATACTGAGAGTCGACCTCAAAGAGATTGTTTCAATGATTTTCACTAAGATAAGGGGCCCACCATTAGAGGATTCTAGTTACAGAAAAAAACTGTACATATGAGTATAAAACCTTATTAGACACCAAAGAATCCACAAGAGCAAGTGCTTATCTAAACCTAATTAGAGACTCATCACATCCAACAAAAAACTCCCATTTGAAAATATTTAAAGATAATATTTAAGTTAATATTTAATATTTAAATTTTAAAATTACAAGGGGAATCCAAGATGAGACGTTAACCTGTAGGGTATGGTGATGGATGGAATAACTTACTTTGGAGAAAGGATGCTGTTGCCTTGGAAGTCAAAGAAGTTCTGTACATCCTTGCTGGATTACCAGGTGGATTTCTAAGATTTACCTGCTTCTCTTCTAAGTTACTAACTCAGAATTAGCAGTAAAACTATGGGTCCCAGTTATTTTCAACATACTTTTTTAAACCACTCAAATACTAGAAATGATTCTTGGACAAAAGGCTCAAATCCCTGCCCTAAACACATTAGGGGTGCCTTGACCAGACTCATTGGTTCTTTTGCCCCCATAAGGGGTGGTGTGTTTGTCAGTCTCAAAAGCTGCTGCATCTCCTAAAATACTACCCAACCATGTCAGGCAATGGGAAAGGTGAGAAATGTTGCTTTGCATTGTAATATCACTGCATCCATAAAACATGAAGGGACCTGTGCCATAGCATGAGGTTTTAGTCCTCCTGCAGCTCGGGAAAATTGGGCAACTTCATAGTTTTTTATGAAAATATAACATACCTTTGCTGCCTTTTGAGTAGTAAATTATGAATTTGAAAGTGACAAATATTATCAAACTGCCTTTATTGATAACAAAACTTGGCAGGACAGAAAAGGAGTCTGCAGAGCCTTTGACAGAATGTTTAATAACTTTCATGATTACTGTTTCCCAGAGGTGATGTGTATAATGTGTTTTTTCCCTTTTTCATTTTATCATAACAGTTACTCTGGAGACCGTTGTTTTGTCCCTGCATTCCTGAACTTTTTCCTCAGTCAAAGGTTAGAGCGATTTGAGCAACCACAGTCAAAGCAAAGTTCTGAAGCCTTCTGCTTGCTTTAGTGGCAAAATAGCACTGCTTTAGTTTGGTGCAACAGCATGAAAATGTGCCGTATACATATGATAAACAGGCAATGAAGTATTACAAGTCTGCAGTATTGGTGCAGCTAAGACGGAAACTGTGGCAGTCATTCTCCAGGTGGATGGAGGCAAAGCACAAAAAAAATAACAAATAGACAAAAGTAGACATTACTCTGGGTACATTCTGCCAGAAAGGATTTAATTTTCCTTGTGGGTTCTTCTCTGTTCCGAAACCAGTTCAGATGTCTGTGGTACCTCGGCATAGAAATGTTCACACATTTGTATGTAAAAACTGATCACCAGGTAAAATTTCAAGAGGGAACATTCTTGACTTCTATTGAAAATTGGTGTTTGGACGTGGCAGCTAGAACACACTTTATGTTAGTGTGAAGGAAAAACAGAAGATGACAAAGGCATATGTGCCCCTCAAGAGAGATACAGCCCAGGAGGTGCAGTGTCTGGGGAGTTTTCGAGGGTACAGTTCAAGAATTAGGTGCCAACAGGCTGAGGTGGCAAGATATGTTGAGGAAGATGTTATGAGTAATGGCTGGCACTTCTGAATGAAAACACAGGAGATGGAGTGAAGGCTGAGTTCCCACTGCACTATGGGAATTGTTTCCACAGCTTCCAGACTGAGAGGGAGGATCTCGTCTGTTCCTTTGCCTCTGTTTTTGTAAGTGCAGAAGGGACTTCTTAGACTGGTTTAATTTCAAGTGAACCATGCTTGGATGAAAGCTGGTATCAGCAGCAAGGCAAGGGTGTAGTCCAAACCATCAGGAACCATCTCTCGTGTATGGCCAAAGCACTGGAGAGCCAACCATAAAGACTAGTCATGTTACAGAGTAATGATGGAGCAGTTTTTATTATTTCACTGATCTATCAGCTGTAGAACACAGGGGCAATTCAATCAAATGTAAGAGTGCATGGGTGAGTACCCTGTTAAAGTAGGGCACATCTGCTGCTGTTCCCTCTGTCTTTTGCTGGGTGGCTTCCAAATAGAAGTTGGATCCAAAGCTGAATACTCCCTCTGAAATCATGGCTGGTTTCTTGTAACAAGCTCAAGCTGCAGCCAGACAAATATGCTGAAAGTTACTATGAGCTTTTAGTGCCTCCAGTTTAGAATGGGCTGTCTTTAGCTTCACTTCACTATAGAAAACTATTCAAACCCTGCCTTGAGTGTGATCTTTATCATCTGCATAGTGTTCTCAAGCATGCTAATGTGTGCTCTCTTATTGCTCTTCAACTTGCTCTCTCTTTACTCTCTTCTTAGTTTCTTTCCAGAGGTGGCCTTGCAGTGTACTTCATGCCACCTTCAGGTGAGAAAAGATATTCTAGATTCCATCCCCAAGTGTTTCATTTCCTTCAAACCAGACTTCAGCACCTTTTCCCCTGTCTTCTGTATCTTGTCCTTTGATATTTTATTCGGTTCCATTAAGTGGTTACTGAGATGAGGGGAACGTGGTGTTACCACGTATGTTTTCTGGTTTCAGGTAGAGTAGGAATGATACTATTTTGATGCTTTGCAATTTGTTGATACTCTCATATTCAATATTATCAGAAAGCAAATTATCTGTTTCACTGCCTCAAAAATGGGAAAAGGTCACTTAAAGGGTGATGGTGTCTTGAACTGTATTTGTTGCTGGCTGTAGAAAGTCCAAGAACTGTCCATGTTTGGAGATGACCTAAGTATGGGAAGTGAGAGCACAGGATGATATTTTTGTTTGGCTGCTGTCCTGAGAAAGGAACAACCAATGCATAAATGTGCTTATGCCATTGAAAGTCACTGGAACCCAGGATTCTCAGTCCTTAAATCAGCTTGAAAATAGGATTAGGGACTCAAAACTGCACAGGCTCTTCTGAAAAGTTTACTTTGAGGGAACTCCTTGGGACTTTCTCCCAGGAAGCAGCCCCCAAAAATTCCCCTAGGTTAAGGGTGAGGAATCATCACAGTTACCAACAGCACAGGTTGGAGCTAGTTATAAAATACAAATAGCTTTTTCACTGTGAATTATTTGATATTTTAAAAATTGAGAGAAGTTATTTACTCTCTTCCCCTGCCCACCCCCACATGGCTGGTGTTGCTTATGTACTGTTAGCAGATGGGATGTGGATCATTTTAATTAGATTTTATTGGACTGTTATACAGCCCATAATTGTGATCATTACTCATTTTCACTGTGGTTCAGACAGGTCTTCTATTTAGACATGATGATATTTTGATGAGACAAGTCCCATGTAACTTGTTATGTTAGGGGCCAGTAGCCAAAGCAGTGGAATTAGGTCTTTCACAGCATAAAAACTGGAGCGTATTAATAAAGGATGTAACGGTCAATTTGTGTTCCTAATTGTACCCAGACTGTGGATGCTATGGGCAGAATATCTCTTTAGGTTGCTAGGTCCTGCTGAAAGCCACAGGAAACAAAGACTCCCTTGCTACCGAAGCCCAGGTAGCAAGACTTGGCATGGAGAGGGAGCACTCCCCTCTTTCACCTATGGGGAGAGGAGCAAACCCGTTGTTGGTATCTACAAGTGACCTTTTGCCAAATGAAAGCTGTTGTGCCATTCACACCAGCAGTATACTTAGTCCCACATGGTTTTATGCCTGCTCTTGAAAATAACTGCAGGAGACTGGGAGTGGAGGATGAGTCTGAACTGAGAATGGACCTGGTGTAACTCTCTACAGCTGGAGGCATCTTTTCTTCTGCTGATGGTCCACTGCTGTTTTTTGAGCAGCTATGCTCAGGCACTCAAATGTACACTTCACTTCTTACACAGCATCTCTCTGGGAGGCTGTGGCATCCAGTCATGTAACAGTAATGACAGCGTTCTGGCAATGCCTTTTCTAGAAGCTGTGTTCTGCTTATCAGACAAAACCATCTTCTAACCTCTACCTCCTCATTGTTTAGTGATTCAGTGATGATGTGTTTCAGAACTCTGGGTGAGGGTCTCCATGCTGCCCCTGTGTGGGGCCATGTCCATGAGTCCTGCAAGGACCTGTCTGTCCTGGCTCCCCACGGAAGGGGACAGAAGCTCCCCCCACCATTGCTGCCCCGCTGCTGGGGACTCTGCCCTGGTGCCAGCTCGTTGCCCCTTGGGGCTGGGCAACTCTGATGTGGGGCTCAGTGGTGCCATTTCCCAGTGCCCCCCATGCTCCCTCTCCTCCCACACACGCATGGAGCAGTGCTGGAGAAATGGATTTTAATGGAAAAATAAGAAAAAACCACTCATTATGTCAACCAGCAAGTGCTGCACTCACTGTGTTGCTTGAGCGAGGTTCTCAGCCCCTACTTTGTCCCCCATTATTCTGCACCATCAAGCTGGCATGGTTCCAGGTCCATCCCTGCATCAGCCCAGAACTCATGGGGGTACTTTCTAGTGTTGATGATGTCTTCCAGGCTGTGAATGAGTACGGCTGTCTCATTGACATCGTAGTCACAGGTGAGCAGCTCATCTGGCAGTGAGAGAGAAGTGAAGTTGTAGAGGGGGATGTCTGTGTCTCTGCCACCAGGGTCCTCAGGCATACGGCTGCTGCTGGGACCCTCCTGGATGACTCTCTCAGTGTCCTCATAGCAACCGAAGAGCCTCAGAGCCTCCTCAAGAGGCACCTCTTCATAATGTGCAAGGCTGTCCTTCAGGTCCCCAAAGACTTGGTGGTGAGGGTCAGAAGATGGGCTTGGAGGGACATTGCTTCCTGGGGGGATGTTAATTCCCAGGGTTGTCCCTATGGAGGTGGCTGTGCTGGGGATGTTGGGCTCTGCAGACACCCCCTCGATGTTTTTGTAGCTGGGGATGGAACTCAAAGAGTCTGGGGCAGCTGGAGCCAGTGTTCTACCCTTTCCGATGGTGTCACCACGGTCCTCAGGCATGGTGGCGCTGCTGGGACCATGCTGGATGACTGCCTCCATCTCCTTGGACATACCAAAGAGCCTTAGAGCCTCTTTGAGGAGCATCTCCTCGGTGACTTCTATGTCCCCGTCTGGCTCCCCTTGAGATCCATCAAGAACTTGATTCTGGTGGTCAGAAGAGGGGTCGAGGAGGATGTTGCTGCCTGGGGGGATGCCGTTACCAGGGGCTATCCCCATGGAGGTGTTTGTGCTTGAGATATTGTTCCCTGCAGGCACCCCCTCAATGTACTGGTTCCTGGAGCTGAGCTCTGGCAGCGCTGGGGCCGCTGGGGCCACTGCTCCTGTCCCCTGATGGTTCTGGGGTGCAAGGTGTTGTGCTGGGCCCTGGGGGGTCCCAGAGGCTGCCCAGGCCGGGAGAGTCCCACAGCCCCCGGTTCCCACCAGAGCAGCACCCGGCAGAGCAGCAGCACCAAAGCCCATTGCGGAGGTGTTTGCTGGAGGCAGGTTGGGCACGGTCCACTGCATAGAGAAGAGCTGGGGGTTGAAGAAGCAGCCACATGGAGCCCTCTGCAGCCCTGTGAGGGAGAGTGAGAGCTATGCTGAGCCGTGGGGATGTCCAGGGCCACCCGCCATGCTGGCTGCATTGCCTGCTGCCCCCGGCCCTGCACCAGGCATGGGGGGAGCTGGTGGCCAGGGCGCTCCCCACGGGTGAGCTGCTGTGCCGGCAGGATGGCCTGGGAAATCAGGAGGGGACTCGCTTCTGAGAGCTGGAACGGGAGAGATGGCCCTGAGCCTTTGGGGACATCCCTGGAGATGGGATTGACTGGGAACACCCCAGCCAGGTGAGGGAAGGGATGCTCAGCCGGGCTTGCTGTGCCCCTGTGCTGCACCTGCCAGGGGACAGCGGGGTGGGATCCTGCAGCACCCAGCCTTGGGGATGTTGAAGGTGCAGGAGGTGCTTGGGTGCCAGAGCAGAGAGGGGTGCCAGACCTGCTGGTGGTGCTCGCGGGGCTGGTGGTGCCCATGGTGTCCAGGAGATCCATGATGCAGGGAAGGGCTGCCCCTGGCTGGTCAGTTGGCACAGGTTGGCTGAGCCTGAAAGAGAGAATGGAAGGAGCCATGGCCGCGGTCACCTTTGCTCTTGCCCCCAGCAGTGTCCACGGCTGCGGGGTCAGTTCCCACCTTGAGGGTAGAAGCTTCCTTGGAGCACAGAGTTTGGAAGGAGCTGAAGCACCAGTGGGTCCTGGGGGCCATGTGGTGGGAGCTGCTGTGTTGGCAGCACCATGGTCTGTACTGATGGTGGCTGTTGCTAAGGACTCTTTGACATCTCCCCAGTGGAATGCTGGGGCTCTCGTGTTCCACCGCTCTGAGTAAGGATGTGGGGGCTGTAAATCAAAGTGGCTGCTGTGGATGTTTCCAGCCCAGGTCCCAGCCGGAGTGCCAGTCCTGAGATGTTAGTCTGCAGGCTGTTAGGAAAAATCACTGGATCAGCATCCCCTGTTTTTATGGAGGATTTCAGCTTCCCAGACACCAGCTGGGAATACCGTACTGCTGCAAGGAGCTGGTCTGGGCAATTCCTCAAGTTGGTGGGAAAAGAACTTCTTTTCCCAAGTTCCGAGGGAGCCGTGGGTGTCCACCATCTGCATAGGCTGTGAGGTTTTTTCTTCTTAAGTGCATTTTTTAATAGAAAAGGTGTAATAAATGGCAGTAAAGGTGTTCAAATGTGTGATGTAATTATTCATGTTGGATTCTTCAGCTTTAAGAAGATAACCTGCCTGTTGACACAGCTGTTACAGAGATGCACAAATACCTGAGCTTCTAGGAGAAAGTCAGTAAGGAATGGTTGATCTGTGTTTCTCTGAAGATAAAATAAGTGCTGTCAAAACAATTTATCAAATCACAGATTCAATGTAAACAAAAGAACTTACTTTATAATATTACATGTAGTTATACTGTGGGATAAAGGGGTATGTGAAATTTACCTGGGTTCAGGTTACCCAATTCACGGAAAAAAAGTCACTATATAGTGAATTTATTTTAATATATTCCTCATTGCTTAGTCTACTCATGCCCATGTTTCGTTTTTCAAAACAGGATGCTACTAGAGGAGGGTTACAGGAGCAGATAGGCTTTTAACCTGCCCCTGTTCTGTCATAATGTTGTAATGATTTCAGGAGGGATGTGAAAAGGATCCCAAAGCCCTGACATCTCAATTAATTCCTTTCAGGACATCAAAAGGGGATCAGAACAGCAGTTAACTTGTAAGCTAACATTTTTAGGCCTCTACTGGTTGTCACCTGGATGACTTTATTTCAGCAAAGCCCTGCTTGTGTCTCTCAGAAATACTTGCATGCAAGTAGCTCAAAAATCTGAGTCTACCTCTGTGCTGCCCTGGACAGGAATGAAACGAGGAGTGTAACATTAGGATGGCAGAAAGGGGAGGAAGGAGGAAGGGAAAATCAGCAAAAAGGAAAGACCAGTTTTACCTACTGAGGGCGAATGAGATAAGGAAATACCTGGCGATGTTCACAATAATTCAGACATTGTCCCAGACCTTAATTACTTGCATAGGCAACTGTGGACCTGGTAGGAAGGATGCGGATCATGTCTGCGTGCTCCACCTGCTGCCTGCAGAGATGAGAATATTCCAGACCAGGTGTTGCTGAGCATTGCTCTGTTTAGCAGCAATATAAGTTTAATTAAAGGGCTAATTATTCCCACTCTGGAGCAGACCTATCATACATGCAATCACATTCTAAGTCTCTTTCCTCTGGTGTTCATGTCTTATACATTTATCTTCCATTATCATGTTACTGACTTGTTTTGCTTAAGTGAGGATAAGTCTTTGGTGCATGTGAAAACCAGAAAAAAAGGGAATTGGCCAAGCTTGAGTCTAGGTGATACTTCATTGTAATGATGTTTGTCAGCACAAAAAGGCATTTCATGCTGGCTTTCTAACTTTCTTGTGAAATAGGTATTTTACAGCTGTGGTAAAAAAGGGCTCTGATCAGTGGGAAATTGGACCCAGATGGCTGTGCTCTGCTACAACTATAAAGAGCATCAGGTAAAACTTCTCTTTCAGTTAAACCAGGAGTAACCAATTCCTGATTTTCAAAGAGCTGCTGGATTTACTTCAGAATAATAGGCAATGGGATTATGTCTATTAAAGTTTTATCCTTTTTTGCATTCAGTTTGAAAGCTGTGGTGTAACCTGTGCTTTCTTTCTCTGGCTTTGTGGACTACGGACAATTCTGCATCTTCTCACTGCTAATAGCAGAGAGTCTTCAGGCTTTCAGTATTGGCAGCTTGCTCTTCAGGATGTGATCTTACCTTTCTTCTGAGACTTGTTAACCTTACTTCATCATGGCTTGGCTTCATGAACGAAGATTTGAAAAGGGTGTTACCCACACTTACTACAAGCTCTATGATGGCTAAAAAGACCAACACAGGAAGACAAGTCCGGTTGCAAAAAGCACAACGGAAGGTCTCCTTAGGTGGTATAGGCAGAGCACAGTTCTTTCTGCATTGTCTTTTCTCCTCAAGACTGATTCTGTGTGTTCTCAAAAGAGATAGCAGCGTTATGTATGATGTGTCTCCAAATCTCCCGACTGGAGGCCAGGGTGGACCACTGATAGTAGTCAATATGGCCAAGGCTAAGATACTGTTTCAAGGTGTCCTTATATCTCCTCTCTGGGACACTTCTCTTGCAGCAGCCGGTGGCGAGTTCACTGTAGAACACAGTCTTAGGGAGGCGGTGACCCTCCATCCTGGAGATGTGCCCTGCCCAGCTCAGCTGTGTTTTCAGCAGCATGTCCTCAATACTGGTGACCTCTGCCTGTTCAAGAACAGTAACTTTAGACACGTTGTCAGTCCAGTGGATGTTTAGGATTGTATGGAGGCAGTACTGATGAAAGTGTTCGAGGAGTCACAGGTGATGGCGATAGATTGCCCATGATTCAGACCCATATAGAAGAGTAGACAGTACAATGGCTCTTTAGACACTAATCTTTGTACTTTTCTTCAGGTGTTTATTACACCAGACTCTTTTATGGAGTTTTCTGTATGCCTTTGCTATTCTGTTATCTCTCTCTTTATCAATTGTGGCATCTGAGGAAATCATGCTTCCCAGATAGCTGAACTGCTGGACTAACTTAAGCTCTGACTCACCAACAGTGATGTGGGGATGATGGTAGTCTTCTTGTGATGCAGGTTGGTAAAGAGCTAATGTCTTTTTCAAGCTGACTTCCAGCCCAAAAAGCTCAGCCGCCTCTGCAAAGCAATATATTAAACGCTGCAGAGCTGCTTCTCTGTGGGCAATGAGGGCAGCATTGTCAGCAAAAAGCAGCTCATGAACTAGGTGGTTTAGGGTGTTGGTGTGGGCCTTCAGTCACCTTAGGTTGAATAGGCTCCCATCAGTATGATATTGGATATAGATGCCGTTTTGTTCGTCAAGGTCTGCCATAGCCCTTTGGAGCATCATGCTGAAGAAGATTGTGAATAAAGTTGGTGCAAGAACACAATCTTGTTTCATAACATTGGTTATTGGGAAGGACTCAGAGAGTGCATTGCCATATCTGACTTGGCCTTGCTGATCTTCATGTAACAGAATAATAATTTTGAGAAACTTGGGGGGACATCCTAAATGTTCCAAGATCTGCCACAGGCCTTTTCTACTCACAGTGTCAAAAGCTTTGGTAAGATCAACAAAAGTTACATAGAGTCCCTTGTTCTGTTCCCTACACCTCTCTTGCAATTGTCTGAGAACAAATACCATGTCTGTGGTACTTCTATTTGCTCTGAAACCACACTGACTTTCAGGTAGAAGTTCTTCTGCAATAGCGGGTACTAATCTGTTCTATAGTATTCTTGCAAGGATTTTTCCAGCAATAGAGAGCAGAGTTATACCTTGGTAGTTTGAGCAGTCTGACTTTGCCCCT
Organism: Myiopsitta monachus; assembly: GCA_017639245.1. Taxonomy (NCBI): domain Eukaryota; kingdom Metazoa; phylum Chordata; class Aves; order Psittaciformes; family Psittacidae; genus Myiopsitta; species Myiopsitta monachus. The sequence continues at coordinate 25,588,431 of CM029928.1, forward strand.
TTTTTCTTGTACAAGGTGATGATCAGAGATCATCATGGAGATCTGGTGGTAGTTCGTTTTGTTCCCAACAGCGCCCAACTAGCTCATGAAATTTAGCATGGAGTGCTTGACCTCCATGCTTCCAGATTTCGGAGGGATTCCATCAACCCCAGCTGCCTTGCCAGTTTTCATCTGCTGAATGGCCTTAAGAGTCTCTCTCATGGTAGGGATTATATCCAATTCGTTTTTCACCGGTTGTTGTGAGATGTGCTGGATTCCTGAGCCTTGGACTACACGGTTGGCACTGAAGAGAGCTTGAAAGTGTTCAGACCATCGATTCAGGATGGAGATTTTATCTGTGAGAAGCGTTTGGCCATCTTCACTGAGTAGAGGTCTTTGAACCTGGTATGTGGGTCTATACACTGCTTTCAGAGCCTCATAGAATCCTCTGTGGTCACCCAAATCTCCACACAGTTGAGTCTTTTCTGCTAGGTTAAGCCACCACTTGTTCTCGATGTCACAAAGTTTCTATTGAGTTTACTGCACGCAAGAAGAAAGGCTGCTTTTCTTACATGACAGGATGGCTGAGCGAGGTATGCTTGGTGAACAGATCTCTTCTTTGTCAACAATTCCTGGACTACCTGATTGTTTTCATCAAACCAGTCTTTGTTTTAATTTGAGGAGAGCTCTAAGGATACTTCAGAGGACTGCAGGATCCTATTTTTAATATGTTGCCAAAGCCCTTCAGGAGAAGAGTTTATGGGATGGTCTTCAAACCTAGTTTGAAGGTTTGCCTGGAAACTGTCTCTCACTGCAGCTATTTGGAGATTGTTAACTTTGAGCTTCCTCCTCGGAATGCCACCCCTCTTAGGTTTGGGCTTAAAGTGGAGGTTAAGTTTGCAACACGCAAGGCGATGGTCTGTTTGACATTCTGCACCAGGCATCACTCGGATGTGGCAGACACCGCAAACATTTCTCTGGTGCACTTAGACATAGTCAGTGAGGTGCCAGTATTTAAATCGAGGATTCATCCAAGCTGTCTTCAGGCTATCTTTCTGCTGGAAAATAGTGTTGGTGTTGGTAAGCTGCTGCTCTGCACAAAACTCTAGCAAGAGGTGACCTTTTCATTTCAGCTTCCAACACCATACTTGCCTAGTACTCCTTTCCAAGCTTCAAAGATCTTTCCTACTTGGGCATTGAAGTCACCAAGGATTATGATCTTATAATCTGCAGGAACCTTTTGAGTGAGGCAGTGCAGACCGGTGTAAAATTTGTCTTTTCCTGCAGGGTCAGCTTGCAAAGTTGGGGCATATATGCTGAAGAGAACAACATATTGCTTGTTGTGTAGTGGGAGGCGTAAGGAGAGAATGCGATTGGAATGACCTGTCGGCAAATTTTCAAGTTTAGAGGCGATGGAGTTTATAATCATGAAGCCAGCTCTGAAGAGATGACTTTCGGTTTTGGATTTGCCTGACCAATAAAGTGTATAGCTGGCACCACGTTCTTTAAGGCTTCCTTCCTCTTGAAGGCGAACTTCACTGAGAGCAGCAATGTTGATGTTAAGTTGTGACAGTTAGTGGGCAATTAGAGCAGAACGACATTCAGGACGCCCACTATCCGCTGTATCAAGCATGGTTCTGATGTTACAACATGCAAGTGTCAATCTGGACACACCTTTGAAGGCAGGTGTATGTCTTTGTCTCTTTGTCTTTGGTCGACTGCAACAGAAGATGCCAGCTGGCCGCAGCTAGCCAACCAGGTAGAGGGGGAGATGAGCTTTGGTTCGGCCACCTTTTCTAGGCCTCTGTCTGTATGGAGCAAGCAGTGCTCTCCTTGAAAAAGGCTGCTTGGTCATTCAGGATGTTGCCGAACAAGACTGTCATCTCCTGGGTCAATCTTGAGTGACCAGTGTCTTGAAGCGCCTGCAAGCAGGGTTGGATCTGCGGCTTCCAGTGCACCTTTTCACCTGCTGTTTCGTCCCTCGCCTGTTGCTACAGGGTTTTGCAAATGTGAGTAAACCCTCTGGGCCTGCACAGTGGATTTTTTAGGTGAGGCGCAGTGTGTGCAGAACTGACCTCACCCTTTAAACCTAAAGTTCATATGCCAGGGCCTAGTGAGCTGGAACAGTGACAGCAAAGTCCTCAGGTCGTAGGTTTGGTTAGAGTATCCTTCTCTTAGATGGATAGCCTTACAGGGCTAAACGACCTCCATCTGCCTGGGTTTGAAATTAGAGTTGTCCTTCTCCTAGGATGGTTGCCAGAAGGGTAGTGAGCCCATCCTGCCCATGGACACACTTTGTCTGACCCTTCAGTTGAGACCAGTCTGGCTTGGGATACACTACCGGAGGCATATGCCACCACCAGCATAGCTCTCAACCTCACAAGGGCACGCAAGCTCTTTCCTTATGACAAGGGGTTATCTGTGAAATAGTAACCTTACTTAAAAGCAACCTATTTAGGTAAAACCTTAGTTTTGAGCCATGTTTTTTTTCTCATGCTTCTTGAATTTCCTGTCCTTTCATAGTGTCCTGGGTTCAGCTGTAGCAGTTATTTTTATCCTTCTTAGTAGCTGGTGCAGCGCTGTGTTTTTGACTTTCAGCCTGGGAACAGCACTGATAGCACCGATATTTTCAGTTGTTGCTCAGTAATGTTTACTCTGACCAAGGACTTTCTGAGCCTCATGCTCTGCCAGGGAGGAGGGGAAGCTGGGAGGAAGCAGAGACAGGACACATGACCCAAACTGACCAAAGAGGTATTCCATATCACAGCATGTCATGCCCACTATATAAACTGGGGGCAGTTACCCAGAAGGTCTAGATCACTGCTTGGGTTGGGCTGGGTATTGGTTGGCAGGGTGTGAGCGGTCGTATTTTCTTCCCTTGTTGTTTCCCTTGTCATTATTATTATTGGTGGCAGCAGCAGTGGTTTTGTGTTATACCTTAGTTACTGGACTGTTCTTATCTCGACCCGTGGGAGTTACATTCTCTGCATTCTCCTTGCCATCCCTCCAGGAGTGGGGGGAGGAAGAAAGTGGGGGAGTGAGTGAGGGACTGCGTGGTTCTGAGCTACCGGCAGGGCTTAAACCACGACGCATAGACCACGGGCTAATGCACCGTTTTTATAGGGACCACAGAACAGAAGGGTGTGGATCACCCCACTATCAGGCAGTAGAGAGCTACCTGTTGAAACAAGAGCACTTCAAGGAAATCCTATCTTTAAAGAGAAACAGCTTAATTGCATATTTATTTTGCTGGTTTCTACAATGCAGTGAGGACTTCAGGCTCTGCATATGTCCTCACAGAGTGGGAAGAGAGAGGGAATGCTCCTCTGCCTAGTTTTGTGCCTATCAGGTTTTAAACATGAGTGACGATATTCTCCAGGCTAAGACCTTTATCTTACACCATTTCAGACCTTTTGTTAGTTAAATTTGAACTTGAGTCAGGCCAGATTAATAGGTGAGATTTCCCTTGCTACTCCTCCTCTTGTGGGCAATCTTCTAAAGACTCATCTCACTTTAACATCCAAGGTTGCATTAATTACCCACCAATGGCTTAATTTTTTTGCAGGAAACACTTTATATCTTACGCATGGAGACAGGAGAGCAATCACCAGGATGCACAACAACATGCACATAGTTTTTGTAACTTTAATATAATCTCTGAATATTCCATGATTCTGTAATGTCTGTCATGCTGGGCTTGAGCCCTGTTGCTTATGAACTGCCTGGGGCACTGTGTAGCAAATGCATTCTTTCACAGCCTAAAACAAAGCAGAGAAAACCATATAATGAATTCCAGTTGTGTAACATTAGGGGCTAAGTAGAAGTGCCACTCATTTACTACAATAGTTGTCAGAAGACATTTTTGAAACCACATAGCTTAAGTGATAGCAGCCACCAGCCAAAACCCAAACATGGGTCTGTGTATGAAACAGGCACTTGTGGCACATATATGCTGAAGCTTTGGAGGTGTTTTTGTAAAACACATTCGTAGAAAGGGAATGAAATCTCAGAGATAGCAGTGCAAAATATGTGATGAAAAGAACCCCAGGAAAACCTAGAGAGAGACTTTTGGGCTGGGTGCTGGTCAGACAGGCGATGGTGTGCACAGCTCTGTAGAATGATCCTTTCTCACAATTTATGCCATGGAAGGAGGAATGTGACTTTTAGTGTCCTTTGTAAACAAACAGGATCTGCTCATTGACTCCTCCTTCAGTTATTTTCCTTTACACTAAAAAAACCATGCAAGTATCAAAATCATTTGGCTGTCAAATTCAAAAAGGGATAATAATAATCTACAATCTCTTGAAGCCTAGGCAAACTATATAGGATTTATTATACTTTGATAGGCAATAATTAGGCTGAGAACTCTTACTGAAGTTTCCAATATAAACATGTCTAACTTGTATGCCATAAACATGACTGAAGGACAGGGAGGGGAACGCCCCAAAACCACAATTAGAAATTTTCATTCCACAGGGAGACCTGAAAATGTAACCCAGTGGCAGTGGGGCTCAGACTTGCCAATGTTTATCTAAAGGGAAGTTCATTTGTTTTAACTTAAATCTTTAAAATAGTGTTTCGGCAGGAGTATGTTGTGAAACCACAGAAAAGGTACACGATGTTCTTGTCAAAATCAACATGGGAAGGAAAAGGGCAGCCAGCAGTGAAGCAACTTTTAGGGACTTCTCAGAGAAGCTGGATGTATTTGAATTCATGGGGTTAAATGGATTTCACCCGAAGGTGATGAAAAAGTTAGCCAATGTGATTGCGAGGCCGCTGTCTATGGAACATAATAGTGATCTAGGAAAGGTCCCTAATGACTGTAAAATGGCTGATGGTACTCCAGTCTGCTAGAAAAGCAATGAGCAGGACCTAGGCAGCAGTTTGCCCAGTCAGTCAGCCTACAGATCATGGAGCATGTCTCCTTGCAACCCATTTTCAAACATGGGCTTGAAAAGACAAGATGACAGTCAGAAAGATCAGCATGAGTTTATGAAAGGTAAATCATACTTGATCAACATGACTACCTCTGATTAAGGAATATGTGCTTGTATAGCACAGGACATTGAGTGTTTGTGGAACCACAGCCATGGCTGATCTGGACTAAGGCTGACAACAGTCCCTCTCCAAGCAGGAAGTGAGGTCTGGGATATCCAAAGGGCATTTCCACCTACTGCTTCTGTGGTTTTGTGAACTGCAGTAAACCAGATGCTGGACTGAATCAAGTGAGGAGCTGCCAAAACAGATGTAATACATTTGTGTAAGAAGAGGGGCTATCCTCTAGCATTCAGAGCATAAGACAACCTTCTCTAAATGAATGTGGTCAGAGAGAGAGTTTACAATTTATGAAAGGTGCCTGGTCTGTAATTGGTCAGCCATGTCCAAATCTGGGGACCTGAGAAAAATATGTATTTCCAATGTCTTAAAATAATTAATACTTCAATCAGTTTTCAAAACCTCAAACAGCCACAGCAGTGCAGACCTCAGAAAACATCCCACTGATTTTAACCTTCCTAGCCTGTGTTGCTCAGTTCAGAGCCTACCTTCTCTTCTGCTGAGCAGCTGCACCAGACCTGACCATGGCTGTGGGCTGCACTGATGTGTTTTGCTTATGGTGGATGACAGAAGCCATACGTTACTGTTCTGGCATTTTCTGATGTGGGAGCCTGAAGCTCAGAAGCCGAGATCCTATACTGAAGCTTTTAGACTGTAATTCAGGAAGTACTGATGCATTCCGCTGATTACAGAGCAGACCAATTCTGCACTATGTCTGGGAAACCCTCACTTTGTTTTAAACTTTTTCAGGATATCAAAGAAATTTGCAGAGTGCCATGAATTTTATAGTATCCAGGAAAGCCAAACACCTTGCACCAGCTTCAGGGACTGAGGAGTTGTTTAAACCAGGCCTTGTGCTACCAAAGGGTTCTTCTGTGTCATTCTTAAAATGCTTTTCAGGTTGGACAGCTTTTCTGAACTGGTACCATGTATACCTAAGTGAGTACTGCACGACAAATACAATTGCAAAGCCCTTTAAAAGCAGCCTCTGGCACCGAGTAAACACTGCCCTGATGAGTCTGTCAGATCCTGCATGTGGAAGTCTTTTGTGTTCATTATTAATGAATATAGTATGGTGTGAGGATCTGCGAGCTGTATGGACAATGAATTCTGAACTCCCAAGAGACAGTATTTGCTATAGAAATCTGAGGGCAGGAGCTGAATGCACCCAGGAGGGGAAATCACACACAGAAATAGTCTCTCATTTTTGACTGCAGCTTATACAGGCAGAGAGCTTGTTTACCTAATCTGAATATTTGACTTCTATGCTTTTTGGAAACTATATTTTTTTCCTCTTAATTATATGGCAGAAACACTTCCTGTCAGACCTCTGATGGACTTCTCTATAAATAGCTACTCAGATCCCAGAACCTCAAACTGGAGCCTTAAGCAAAGTCAGCATCCCTAGGACTTTTTAAGTCTGAGGTAGGAACCACGTGGAGTTTAATCATTAATCACCAGTCTTTAATTAACAGCTCTGGGCTTTGAACAAAAGGCGCTTGCTGCAAGGCTGCTGAGGGGCCCTGAGCTCTTCAGTGTACTTTCATTTGAGGGACCTAGTGGCCTTCCAAAGGGGGCTGGTGGAGCAACCTTCTCCTCGTGGGAAGGGTCATGCTTCCCAAGAAGAACAGATGTTTGTAGCCTGATCTACATTTTTACAACTGTCCTGTTGGCCGACTGCAGGCTTGGGCTGTCTCAACACAGGGGTACTGCCAGCCTCCTGAGTGGGGCAAAGAAGTAGAGCACCTCCAGAGGCCTGTTACCTCCATCAGGTGAGGAGAGTTTTAACAGGAAGAAGGAGGAAAGTTGCTCCAGGCTTGGAAAATTTTATAGGGGAGTGTTCAAAATTGAGCACTCAAGAGAGAAAGAAAACATTGCTATAAAAGTTGACTCAGCCAATATTTTTTTCTGCATTCCTGCTGCTGTGATTGAAGAGATTTGTTTTTAATACAGGTTTCTCCCATTTGTAGTCTTGCTTTCCTGTAGTAAAAACCAAAGGGCAGATCCTCAGATGATATAAATTGGCTCCCCTGAAGTTAATGGAGCCATGCTGGTTTGTACCAGCTGAAGGATATGGCTCATGCTGCAGTGCTCAATACCCCCATTATATTGCCATGATTATGATACTAATTCAGTAAAATGGCTTCACAGCATAATAAAACCAACCCAGAGCATGGAAGATGAAAGGGCTTCCTCTCAATCGACCTGGGCTTGTTCAACAAAATGTTTTATTTTATTTTCTCTTTTGTCAAAAAAGGCTCTCAAACAAAACTTTTTACAGTAAATACACCCACTTTGCCAAAACTTTCCCTGGGAAAGGCTTCATCGTCCTGCCTGTGTGGATGCAGAGAGCATGTATGGTAAACTCAGTGGCTGTGGATCAGGGCCTGTTGAGGCTTGTGCAGGAAAATGAATTGGATCTTTAAAGGGAGGGCAAGAGTGCTACTGCAGAGCAGTTGAAGCCCAGAGGTAACCTTGACTTCTGAAAAATAGGAGTTACCATACTAGTGGGTAGACCATTGATCATTTTGCTCATGCTCTGCCCTGTCTGGTTTTTCTTGCTCTGTCTGCACTGGAAGAGAGAGAGTGGAGTTGTATAAAGATGTATCCTTTCCTGTTGCAGGGGGAGATGTTGTGTTGGTGGTTTTCCTCCTTGTGATTGCCTCCTCAGCAAGTGGCGGAGATGCTGGGCTTGAGGCGTGGGGGGTATGATAACCTGTGCTACCTTATTGCTTGGAACTGTTGGGCACCGAAGAGAATAAAAAGGCACCAAAGGTCTAAATAAAGGCAGATAGATGCGTAGCTAGATCCCTAGGATGAAATATTTTGTTTGCCATAGCACTACTGAACTGCACACAGCTTTGGTCTGTGCCAGAAGGGGTTTTTACAGGGACATTGCTAAACGGAGGCAGTAAATTTAACTTTAAAGGACCATGAATTGAAGCTTTTGGCTAAAATCTGAAATGCTGTTACTCTTTACTGGGCCCTTTTAACTTCACTTGGAACAGGATAGTATATTTTACTTCTAAGGCCCTTGAAAGTTGAAGGCCCTGACTGTGGCAGGTCTCATTCTGCTCCTCGGAAGCTGGAGCCTTGTGGAGCAGCAGTCCAAAACTGCGGTGGACCTTTCAAGATGAGTATGAACGAGCTCAGCTTTTCTGGGTAAAGGTGAAATCCAAGCAGATCCCACCAGTGGGTAAAGGAGAGCTCTGTGTTATGCTTGTACCAGCAGCGAGGAGCCCTGTGTCGTTGCAAAATTAAATATCAGTACAATTTTAACTGCCAGAAAAACTAACAGACACAAGTGTGTTTCAGAGGCAGAAAAGACATGTCCAATGTCCTGAATTAGCAGGTTTGCTTGAATCCTTCTTCTCCACCTGAGCTGGTCCGCTAGCAGCAGTCATAAAAATGCTGATTCAAAGAAGTAGTTTTCCTACATACTCAACACTTTAAAACAACCTAAAACTATTCTTGGTTTTGACCCTTCTCGTGACATGATCCAATTTTATCCTCCTTACAGTCTCTGCTTCTTTTCAGGAAAAGAATTGGGTTTGCACTAAACTCTGTCAAGAGGAAGCAAAAATTTCCTTGCTAATATCTAGTTACAACTTACTGCAACTGCTTCTAATACGCATCCCGGATGTTAGAATTATTCCTGAGACTGGTATATTCAGTGTGTGGATGATAGACGGCAAGTCCCCAGTAAAGGTGGAATTTGGCTGCCTTTGGCATGGACGGTCTCCTCTTCCAGGTCTTGATGAAATACCAGAAATGTTTGCACTCATTCCAGGCGGACAGTGGAGGCTATCCTGGCTGTCTGCTCAGAGGCAAGGCTCTTGGACCAAGAGAGACTCTCTCTCATCATGAGCATTGTATGCTGGTGTCTGACTGCCTTGGCGGTGGGAGGCTCTGGTTACCCAAAGGGACGAGGAGTCTTGCACTAGCAGCTGGTATTCGAAAGAAGGACACAAGCTGTCAGTCCGAGGAGTCAGGAGGATGAACATGTACCTTTCTTTTGGGATAGATGTGCCCATTTTTTCCATTAATTTGAGAAAAGGACGACTGATCTGGAAACCTTTGCAGAGCCCAAGTGTCTCTGCTTCCTTAGCCAGACATTTATGGCCAAGTATCTACTTGGAGCCCAAAAAGCCTCAGTGCTCCCGCTCCTGAAGAGGAGGCAGAGCCTATCACCACAGCTGGAGAGGTGGGTGAAGAAAGTTATTGCTAGATCTAATCAGGCAAAGAAAAGCTTTGGAGCATATGGACCCCAATGTGTGGTCCAAGTACAACAGCTTGGTGAGTGTCCTGCAGGGAGACTTTTACTAGCGCTGCAATAACAATCCATCATTGCCTGAAGGTTAGATGGGTCTGGTACTCCTTGTCTTAATTGACCTCGGCTGGAGACCTGCATTTTAGTCCAGCATGATCACAAAGGACTTGGTCTGTACTTGGGCCTTAAAGAGGATATTTATAAGAAAATCACAAGATTAATGGAACTGAGTGATCCCTGTTTGAGAGTGGCCAGGAACTGAATTAACAGAGCAGGGATTTTGGCAGGTGTGGAGCGCTGGCAAAGCAGAGACCTGAGTCCGGGCAGGCAAAATCCCCTGGCCTTGGTGGGTGCAGCCACTGCTGGGGGGGGAAGCTTTGGAGGTACAGGGAGGAGGTGATCTCCTGGCAGAGATGGAGGCACAAAAGTCTGGGCTTGTGTTTGGATAAAAACGCTGGTTGTGGATTATTAACCCTGCCCATAGCAGCACCAGAGCTAGGATTGCCCATAGTCCTCTGGCAGAAAGGGCAAAGTAAATAGGACGTTAACAGAAGTTGGTATCCCCAAGTAAATGGTGATGGAGAGTGAGGAATAAATGAACAAATAAGCAGAAATAATCAAATGCTTTCTTTCTTGCCTGCTTTTTTTCCCCACTCTTATTTCTTTTCCCTCCATGTCAACACCAAACAAGACAGACGAAAATTAATGGGGGAAGCAGCAATTAGCAAATTAGGTTAGCGGCGTGTTGCAGTGTGCCATGGCTGCCAGGTGTGAGGGGCTCTGGCAGTATATTTATTAATGGCTGTCAGAAAAGTGACACTTTGATGAATGAAGCTGGGTAATCAGCACCCTCCGACAGTGAGCACTGAGAGGCCTCAACATGCTAAACTGCAAAATCAAACCTTTTTTAACCCCCTTACAAAAATACAGCAACAAAGATTACTGCAGGAGGAGTGTGCTTTTCTGTCAGGAATTGGAGTTCATATTCTCCTTTAATACATCACCCCCCCCTTTTTTTTTCCCTGTAACTTGCTGGGAGTTGTCAGTTTTACGTTTTTAAGGAGTTATCAGGTTTTAAGGTTTTTATTTTTTTCTTGGAATATGGGACTCAAGAATTTATAAATGTAGGCAGCTTAAAACTGTATGGCCTGCTCTGTGTTATGGGTAGATCCCATTAGCACTGTCAAAGCTACGCTCACACTTTCTTGGCTTTGCCCTTTAAACTTAATGGAATTAATAATCCATAAATCATAGAATCATAGAATAGTTAGGGTTGGAAAGGATCTTAAGATCCATGTCACTGACAAAAATGTGGAACAAGATTGGACTAAACACTGTCCCCTGAGGGACACCACTCGTTACTGGTCTCCAGCTGGACACTGAGCCATTGACCACAACTCTTTGTGTGCAGCCATCCAGCCAGCTCTTCATCTACTGAGTGGTCCATCTATCAAACTGATGTCTCCCCGATTTAGAGACAAGGATGTCATGTGGGACGGTGTTGAACGCTTTGCACAAGTCCAGGTAGATGACGTCAACTGCTCTACCCCTGTCCATCAGTTCCGTAGCTCCATCATAGAAGGCCACCAGATTGGTCAGGCAGGATTTCCCCTTAGTGAAGCCATGCTGGCTGTCACCAAGCACCTTGTTGTTTTTCATGTGCCTCAGCATGCCTTCCAGGAGAATTTGCTCCAAGATTTTGCCAGGCACAGAGGTGAGGCTGAGTGGTCTGTAGTTCCCCGGCTCATCCATTTTCCCCTTCTTGAAAATAGGGGTTATATTCCCCTTTTTCACCTGACTGCCATGATTTTTCAAATATGATGGATATATTTGAAAATATGGACAGTGGCTCAGCAACTTCATTTGCCAGATCCTTCAGGACCTACGGATGGATTTCATCAGTTCCCATCTACTTGTATACATTCAGGTTCCTAAGATGGTCTCGAATCAGATCCTCTCCTACAGTGGGCCCAGGGTCTTCATTCTCACTGTCCCTGTATCTGCCTTCTAAAACTTGGGTGGTGTGGTCAGAGCATTGCTGGTGAAGACTGAGGCAAAGAAGTCATTAAGAACCTCAGCCTTCTCCAAATCCAGGGTAGCCAGTTCCCCTGATAGCTTTCTGATAGGAAAGGGAACAGGAGAACTGTAAGAATCTATCAGGTAAAACACCTCTGACACAAAGTTTTACCAGTGGTGTTGTGGCATCTTGATGTTTGCACTCTTGATAAGTTTAGCTCTGAGTCTCTCTGATGAACATGTTGTTGCTGTTGGAAGTCAATTAGATTAGTGATTGTTTAGGAGCATCACTACACAGTTTTGTGGCAGGCATTGAGCGCATGGTGGGACGTGGATTTGCAGTGGAATGAGAGTGCTGCAGCTGCTGTGTGAGTTCACAGGACTGAACCCCTGGCCAAGTGTTAAGGGTAAGTTTTCTTCTAAATTTTTACATTGTTTTTTTCATAGAAAAGCTCTTGAGGAGGTTAATCTTGCTGTTGGCTAAAAGATTACTCTGCAAAATGCTGGGGACATGGAACATTTTCCCCAGTTTTCAGACCTGGTGTTGCACACTTGAGGTAGGGTTTGTGCAGGACTTCAATAGCTCAGCACGGAGCAGATCAAATCGCTCAGTTCCAAGGAGGAACTGAATACATTTCTATAAAACCCTAGTTCTGGTTTTGGCCAGCTAAAAAGACTGTATGCTTTGATTAAAAACTCGAGAATAAATGTATATTATATTCCAGACATTCATCTGTTCTTCTAGTTTGAAGTGAAGCTGAAGGATCTTTCTGGAATTATCCATCAGGATCTGTGGGCTTGTTAAATTTGGATTGGCACTTGAAGCAACTCTGAAATGGTTCTTTATGCTTTAATAATTGTATTTAGTTTCCTAATTTGGCTGGTAAGTTTATCAGAAGATAACTGAACTTTAAAAAACATAATCTGACCAGATGGTAGGAAGCACTTTAAAATAAACTTTCTGAAACATTGCTCTGGTTTTGCGCTCTCTCATGAAAACAGTCTGTCTGCAGAGTCCTGACCTGTGGAGGTGCACGTTCTTAAAGCAAAAAACGCCTGAACAAAACCAGGTTATTCCCTCAAAGTAGCAGGAGTCAACACATCTGTGCCAAGAAAAACTATTTGAGCCACCAAGTGCAGCTGGCTACCTGTACAGCAGCCTGCTGCCCTGTGCACGCCCAGCCACACTGTGTTTGTGTGTTCTCATGGGTGCTGAACTCCACCAGTACCGTTTCTCCTGTTCATTGCCTCCCCAACGTGCAGCAGCAGCTCTGTTGGCAGAAGCCGAGGTCTACCCTCCCTGTAAGGATGATGCTTCCAGAGCTCAGCACACCAAAGGCTGCTGGTGGGTTGTGCTTCCAGGTAAAGGGGGAACTGGTTTAAACAAGGTAAAAAAAAAAGGGAAGAAGAACAAAAAAGCTTCAAAATGATTCCAAGGAACAGGAGAGACTGTTCCCAAGTTGCTTTTGTTTCCTAATGTGACTTTTATTTTCATTACTAAAGGACACATGAAGGTCTTGCACACAGGAGAACTGAACAACCAGAAGCAGACTTGTTGTTGGTTGTCACTGCATTACACCAGCAGCATGCACAGTGCGCTCCAAGCTTGGCAGCAGCTCTGGTAGCTGCTCCCTGTCACACTTCCTCATTTCTCCTCCTTGCAGGCAGATGGGCAGATGTAGCCTGTGCTCGAGCAACACCTTGCCAGCTCCATTGACTGGGCATCTCAGATTCCAAGCTGGTTCACAAATAATGTTGGTTCAGGTGATAGTTCCAACAAAGCGAGTGCATTTTCCCATTTCAATGAGATTCAACATGACTGCACAAGTTCTTGTAAGTGATTCCTGAGTTTCGAGGTAAGTGTAGTTCTCCAGTTTTACTGGTGATGTGTAGAAGTTTATGGGTACATTGTGGACCAGTAAACCCAGTCCTTCATTAGTATGTAAACTACCAAGCTGTTTTCCCACCCGGCCACTCACCCTAGCCAGTTTCTTTCCTGTTATAAGGAGTCAGCAAGGGGAAGACTTCTGACTTTCCTCTTAGTTTGTGTCATGATGGGGAACTCTCCCAGCTCCAGCAATCAATCATTCTACACCAATGGCAGCTTAAAGAGTAAGCAAAGATAAATGACTTGGTCAGGCTGAGCTTGTCTTGCCTTCACAAGGGAAAATGCTGCTGGAAGTTCCCTCTGTGTGTCAGCTGAATGTGACAGGAGGGTGCTTTTACCCATTGCTTGCTGTGGCTCCAGTGCAGAAATGGTCTGATAACATCAGTGTTGCTCCTGCTCCTTACTGGGCTCCGGCATCCTCCCCTGCATGAAGACAAGTATTTTTTCATGACAGTGTGTTTGGTATCCACCTGCCCAAGCTGTTTTCTGTTTTCTTGTTGCTGTCTGCATGGCAGTGCTGTTATTTTCTGGGTACATGGTGTGTAATTAATGAGAATGGAATTTCCAGATTGTTTTCAAAGACTAGTCTGGGAGTCTGAGAAAATATTTTAGTCAATGCCTTAGGATTATTTAAATTCTTTTTTTAATTAAGAAAAACATCATCTTGGGTGCTTGGCTTAGGAGTACAGCTGGAGGGAAATCACTATGCTTTTATCTTCAAGGACAGCCAGACTTGACCTCTTAGTAAAGATGCAGAACTCTGGTTCACATGGCACCAACCAGCACGGCTGTGTGTTCTGGGCGCCTGGCCCATCATCAAATTGTAGCAGCATTGGCACTGCCAGCCTCCTTCCTACATGCACTATGGAGGGTGTTCTCCTTGCGATGGTCTCAAGAGGCAGTGTTTGGTTGTGTTATGGGTCAGATCCTGCCCTGAGGAGCTGGAGGCATAGAAGGAAGTGCTGTGAAGAAGACAATGCCTGTGTCAGGAGCTTCTTGCTGCTCCTCGGGGCTGGCTGGGCTGGGCAGAGGTGTTGGCCAGGATATACTTATTTTGTTATACCTGTTACTTCTTTCACAGGAGTAATAAGTCTGCTTTATGGGAGACCCCAAGTGACTCCATAATGAGCACAGAGATTGGTTTTAGCCACCTTTGCTCCCCAGGACACTGCTGTCCCGAAAACTGGATCAGAGTGCCCAGGCACAGACACTGGTGATGCACAGTGTATGTCCTAGAGCACTGACCTTTGTGCTCATTTGAGGATATCCTCTGCCACTCTCCTCCCGAGCAACTATCCCCAAGAGTCTCTGCTGAGCCTTGTATTGTTATGTAATTTTAGTTTGTTATATGCAAAAGGGAGGAGGTGAAGGACTCCCAGGCAGCAGATACTTCTCTTTGCCTCCTTTCTGCCCCAGTTTTCTAAAGAGGGGTTAGCCTGTTTCTCCTCACTCCTCATTCCCCAAAGCCCTACAGCTACTTTGGAGTAAGGCTCCCTGCAGAGCTCATGGCTTATGGGCTGGCCAAGGGAATGGGTCTCTTTTCTTCATGGCTGCATCATGATCCATGTTTCTAGGCTGCTCCTTTCACCAGGGACTGTGGTGCACTCTGCCTCCACAGACTGGACAGGTTTACATTTTGATTCTGTTGTGTGTTTTTGTTGTTGTTTTTTAAAGGGTGAATATGTGAAAACATGAAGCTATTGTTCACCTCAGTGGATTTTGTGAGCATCATGAATGTTTTATTCCTGATATTCTGCAGGTGTCTTTTGGTAGGTGAGAAACAAGCAAAGCTTTGCATGTGCATGTGTCTATGTCTCCTGTGATGTATGGAGATTCAGTGCTACAGCTGCCATTAGTGTTAATGGGTTAAACCCCTTCACATCAAGCTGAGAATATACTCCTGCTAATTGTGTACCACCTACCCCCAGGGACCATTGTGAGAATGATTCATCTGAAGAGAGATGCTTTCAGTGATATGGTGCATTGGGTTAAAAAAGTAAGGAGTTAAAGTTAGATGCTGGTTCAGGAAGGCTGATTCAGTGCCAACACTATAACATTGAGAAATCAGGTAACAGCGATGCCAACCTTTATCCTCTTGGTCCTGGCTTAGTCCATTGCTGCACGGTACCATCTTCAGAGCCATACATCACCACCCAGCTGCACCTTGATGATGTATGATGCCCATAGATCCTTACTGCAGGAGTGCACTCTGATGTATTGCGCCAATACATCATGGACAGGGATCGCCTGGGTGATGTATTAGTGCCCTGAGAATGTATTACTCAAATGCTGGTATTGTTCAGGGATAAAGCCAAGCCAAGGAGTGGATTCAATTTAATTACAGTGCAAATGATAGCCTGGTGCCAGCAGCACTTTGGTACTGAGATGCTGGCACCCTGTGGAAATACGAGCAGTGGCTTTGGTGCCATTGAGTCACGTCACAGTGAGGTGCCAGATTTTAAAGGAATGGTCATTTTTTCAGAGAAATGTTGGAGGACAATTCTGAGATCTCCATGGAATGCAGTAGTGCAGTGTGGAGGAAGCTCCGAACAGGCAGTGCTAGCACACTGGTCCCTCCTGCCCCCAGGGAGCTGGGACCTCTCAGGGTGTCCAGGGTGGCTCAGCATTTTGTAAAAGGGTGAGGCAAGGTGATTTTAAATGTTTTTTGGTCTCCTGTGACAGTGACAATGGCTGGACCTCTCTGAGCAGTGTGAAGCATGTGCTCTCTTCCCCTCCCCCCCCCCAAGGAGATGGGATTTGAATCCAAACTTGTTATTGGTAGGATGCTTTGATAGCAAATTTTAGATGATTCTATAGTTTTCTTGGGCTTGCGTACATAGGTGTCATCAAAAACCTGAGGAGAAAACACTTAGACCACTAGAAGACACCCTTGACTTTCATCAGTGGGGAACTGTCATGTGGTAGAGTCTGATGAAGAGCAGCTTTGTAAAGAAGCCAGAAATGACAAAGTAATTCCCATGACAGCTTACACTGGACACTTGTATCTGGTTGACTCTCCCTTCCTTTTTGCTTCTCTTTTTCACAACCCTGCTGCTCAATATTGAAACAAAATTGTTGATGAATTTTACTTTAAATTCAGTTTTACTTCCAAATAAGCCCTTGTAAGGTTGTCTCATTGTCAGGGATATTTTGTTTTTCATAAGGAAAAGACTTTCATGTGTGTGATCTGATTGTCAAAGGATGGCATGCCTTAAACCATTTGCTTTTTGTGACATCCTTTTTTGTAATGGGAGGAGGTCCTCTGGGAACACAGACACTTGAGAATTAAGGTGAAATTTCAGAAATTATTGGTTTACAGCATCACACCTATTATGTTCTTCTGAAGGTGCAAAATATGTTATTTTAACTGCAGCAAGACATGACAATGTCTTGATTTTGGATATGAAATATAAAATCCTGCTTCCACCGAAATCAAGAGTGCTACACTCTGTGTTGCCAGGACTTGATTCAACCTCTTCCAGAAGAGTTTCTGACCATTAACTATCAGGGATATTTGATAATTCTTTTGGAGCAATATTTATGCCAAGCAAGGCGGCAGCAGTGCTTGGCTCCTGTTCAGTGTTTTATATCTAGAAATGCAGGCATTTTCCAAGCAAGGTAAATAGATGTTTGTAGATGAGAAATTTGCAGCACAAACAAAGAGACGTGTGCAAGGTCACGTAGTGAACTGGTGGCAGGGCTTGGAAGAGCAGCCTATTAGTCCGATTCACTACCCCTCTGACATCCCTACCATTATTCCACTATTATTAACTTGACTAATTTGCCCCATTGTTTCATATTGGATCTGCTCCTAGCTTCCTAGTGTTCATGTTTCTAAGGCTGCAATTTTTGATGGTTCTATTATTATGAGAGGAAAAAGTTTCTTATCCTTTTTCCCATTTATTTTTTTTATTCCATCAGTTTCCCTGTTGATAACTTGGAAATTATGCTTATTCTTTGAGTGCAGAATGAGGAGGGTTCAGTCTGATAGTCATGAACAGTGGAAGCTCCTGAGAAAATACCTTCTTTGCACAGCATACAAAGGTTCCTTTCCTGCTCCTTGACTATCCTACACCATCACAGCCATGCCAGCAAGCAGAGCAATACAGATACACTTCTGTTCATTGTTTCTTTAAATGCAAGAGAGGTGGTGTGGCTGGGAACAGAGGGAATTTACACTGCCCCTTGCAGATCCTGGCTGTGTTGTCTTTGAAGAAGTGCATGCCATGCTCCCCAGCGTGCTCCTTCAGGTCTAGTCCTCTCCCATGCTACACAAAGCGCACTGGTGTCACCACCTGTGCATGACCCACAAGCTGTTTGCCTCTCATGTTGCCTCCTCCTGTGACTGGTTCATAACCACGGCACCCATTGGTGGAGACTGTGGTTCACAGTGGTCCTTATCATCTTGTGATAACTGTTGCAAAAATTTCTGTAAATAGAATTTCTTCCTGCCCAAGTATTCTTGCTAGCTCAGCTGTTTTATTTTTAACAGAAAGGCATGTTGATGGTAAGCAGAAATAATTAATTTTTTTTAAAATCTCTATTAAACATAAAAAGATGCTGTGTCTGAGTAAAAAGGAAAGGTGCCCCTTCAGATATTTTTAAAGCTTCCAAAAATAGTCTCAAGTCTGTGAGAAAACTTACAGAGCAGGAATAGCTGTGGACAGCAATTCTATGACAGAAAGGTTCATGTCTCCTTGTGGTTCTGGCTGGGATCTGCAAGAAGGGAGCCTGATTGAACCAAGACCTCAAAAAGGAATTGAGGGCAGCTCTATGGAAGGCTTGATAGCAGCACTGCCCAAATAGTTTTGCTGGTGATCTCATATGTGTTTTCCCTTCTGGGCTTGCAACTGCCCTTGATGTTGGGAACCCATTTCTGCAATGGAGTCTATGTTGGAGACCTGCAGCCCCACTGTGAGAGCCTCTGCTGTGTTCACTGTCTGGTATTTTTCAGTATAAAGAGAGGAAAAGAAGGATTGTTGATTTTTGCCTTGTATGCACAACTGATACTGGACTTGAAAAAAAGTGAGACTTGGTTATTGTTTCTGCTGCTACAGCCCTGCGCCAACCGAGTCAGAGCACAACCATATATGCAGTTGATTCAGCCTCCAGCACAGCTGAGGAGGAAGAAAATCTGAGGGGGAGAAAACCAGGCGGGGGTGGGACTCTCCAAGGAGATATGTTTTACAAGGTTCACAACTGTTTTTCTTGTCCCCCATAGCAGAGGCTTTTGTCTCCTTGCACATGGCTGATGCCAAGTAAAGTGTTTGTGTGGTCATGCCTAGTGAACAATCTCTAGAGAGCTTCTGAAAACTATGAAAGATAAAGTGATTATTAAAACTGTGATGTAGTCAATTGGTGACTGCAGAACAGCTTATATGGAGAAGAAAAGATATAAAAGACACAGTGTTTCATGACAGACGGAGATCTGCTATTGTTTGCAGTTAGGAAAAAATATTAGCTTGTTTCAATCCCGAAGTGACTGGTTGGATCTGTAGAACCAGCCTGCACTTGTGTTCTGGGTCAGTGCTCATTGCAGGTGAATTTCCGCCCCTGTGAATGGGGGGTTTTTGGAGGGATGTAGTTGTTTTTTGTCTCCCATGTGGCAGAGAATGAGAGGTTGGCTTCTCCTAGAAGTTCTCTTTAAGTAAAGGGATTGGGCAGTAGATTAAGATTCGAGGCTTAGTTCTTTTTTCTCATGTAAATGTCCTGCATCCCCTCAAGGAAACTGATCTATTGCTTTCTTCACCTATAAAATTGGGAAAAATATTTCCCTTGTGCCCCACTTATTTATGTGGGCATCTCTTTCACAGAGGACGCTCTTCCTGTTTGAAACTGTGCTTAGTGCAGCGAGGTCTCATTCCTTCCTTGGCACTCTTGAGAGCAGTTTATATTGCAGCCATCCTGATAACTATCACTAAAATAAAATTACTGCAGACAGAGCTAACCTGCCTGAAATGCTGATGCTTTAGATAAAATTTGAATGTAAAGCTCACCACGGTTTGGTGGCTGTACTGTGTCCGTAGCTGTCAAAATGTACAACTGACTGTCAGGATGAATGATGGATTAACAAACATGTAATGATTTAGTCCTTCTCCAGGAACAAGCAATACTGAGTGACACTCACTACAGATATGCGGAGGAGAGGGATGTGTGGCATTGTCTCTCTCAGTAACATGGGATCTGTCAACTGGGGAAAGCAATGTTTTTCACCCATTACAATGGGCATATATACGTGGATCATATATATGTGTTCATCATATTTGAAAAATCATGGCAGTCAGATGAAGTTCTCAATGATTGGAGAAAGGGAAATATAACCCTAATTTTCAAGAAGGGGAAAATGGAAGGCCCAGGAAACTATAGACCAGTCAGCGTCACCTCTGTGCCTGGCAAAATCTTGGAGCAGGTTCTGCTGGAAAGCGTGCTTCATCCCTGGCAGTGTTCAAGGCCAGGTTGGACAGGGCCTGGGCAACATGATCTAGTGTGAAGTGTCCCTGCCCATGGCAGGGGGGTTGAAACTAGATGACAAGGTTCTTTCCAACCCAAACTATTCTATGATTCTATGACCCTAGAAAATGCAGACTGGAGACATGAGGTTCTGATTTAATTTCTCTCTCTCTTTTTTTTTTTAACCCAAGGGTATGATTTGGCAGCAGAACATGCAACTTCCAAGCTGGAAGGCTTTTGTGCTCTGGCTTTTTTTCCAGATGATCTTAGTGAGGGACTGGCTGGGTTCACTGTACTCCACAAGGTACTTCTGTTTATGGATGAAGCCATGCAGATGGGGATCAAAGGTTGTGCATAGCTGCTGTAGAGCACGCAGGGCTGAAAGAGGTCGGGCACCAGAGATTAATTCCTTGGCTGGTTAGTGCCAAGGTTTAATAGCGGACTTGGAAAGGACAGTGATTGAGTTTACTGCTAGGAGAACCTATAGTTCAGGTCAAGTAAAAGGAAGGAGCTAAGGGGCTCTGTGTGTTGGTTGCAGGAGAAAGTCTAATGGCTTAACAATATGTGGCCTCAACAAGACATATGATAGCTGTTGCCACTGGTGAGCTCTGCGCTGTGGCATGGGAGTGAGAAGAGATACACCCTGAGTGTCTGGAACATCACCTCCAACAGAGCCGGCTTTCCGAGGCTGGGCTGATGCTCACAGCCTGCAAACACAAAGGAAGCCTGGTAATTCTGAGAGTGAAGAAGGATGAATGGGAAATGTTGGAGTTTTCTGAATAGAGAGAAGGATGTGTGTGAGGTGCAATGAGAGGATGTATTTTCTTCTTAGTTTTTTGAATTGCATACTTCAACAAACCCATGGAGATATAGCATTCCCCAGGTGACCACTTTTGCTAAATTAAGAACTGATTTTGAAGCTGAAGTTAAACTGTATCTGACTTTATTCTACTCTGACTTTTTACGCTATTATTCCTTTACACTTCAGTTTCCAAGTTTTCAGTTTTTTCTTTTTTTCATTTTTTTCCATCCCCACAGTTGTGTCCTTTACTGTATTCAATTGCACCTCAGTGCACAGTGACTGTTTCTCTCCCTGCTTTCAAATGTGCTCTTGGATATCTATATTTTTTTTCTTGTAGAGCATGTGTTGCAGGAATCTGTCCAGGATAACTCGCTCTGAGCGCCTGAGCAGGGCTGTTTGTTGCTACCAGTTGCAAGTTAAGGTGAAGTATTTTTGCAAATTGTTTTGTACTGTTACCATTTTGGTGGAAGCAAGCCTGCAGGAGAGACTTAGTGCAGGTGGTAGCCTGCCAGCTTAGTGCTACAGACCTCAGACTGCAGTCTGCAGGAAGAAAATGTGTCTTTCATTGGTGACATGTCTTGGAGTTCCATAGGAACAGAAAATTGGGATAATATCACAGGCAGGATGTGGCCATGATAGATGTAGTGCTATCAGGGTATATCTCGGCTATGCAGAAAGCATCGGTTTGACCTAAAGGTAAAGATTCTTCATTCCATGGCTCTGAGCCAAGTGTTCATTGGATTTCCTATTAAAACACTTCCCTAACTTGTCCTCCCTTAAGTTCTTTCTTGGAAGTCTCCTGATCATGTAAAGTTTTGCTTTTTTATTTTTTTAATCTCAGTGTGCTTTTTGTCTCAGGAAGGTAAAAGAAGCTGCACCAAATGTGAGCTGAGTGCCAAGGGTTTGCTGAGGAGGCACAAGTGGGATTCCTCTCCCAAAGTGCTCTTATGCTATCTCCACCCAGTCAACTTGCTACAAAACCTATTGACACAACACTGCAGTCCCCTGTTAGAGTTGTTCTGCTCTTTTAGAAGTAAATGCTTGCTGAATTGCAAAGAATGACCTGGTCATGTAGTGATTCTCACCAGAGATTTGGACCTCTGCTTCAGGTCAACTGCAGAGAGGCCTTTCTTCTCTCAGGTGGTTCTCACGCCGGATTCATGGTGACTTGCAGACCTCTTAAGACAATCTTCTGAAAAGTTTCTGGTTTTGCTGTCATGTGAAGTGAGAAAAACTTAGAAGTGGGATTTTTAAGTGTGTCTGAATGTTGTTTTCTTTTCCAGTTCAAATTATCAACACATTAGAAGGAGCTTAGATACTTCTCTGGAAGCCACTAACATAATACTCAGTTTTGCCTTTCATCAAAAGAGGTTTCAGAGAGGACTTGTGAATTAAAGCTTGAATCAGTCTCTAGATCAGAGCCTGATCCATAGCAGTGGAAGGGACAGATTATACCAGGTTTGCCTGCTGCAGGCCTTGTTCCTTCTCCTGCAGAGCAGCCTGTAGTAGATATTATCAAAGGCAGAACAGAAGAGTCAATGGAACCATGTCTGATCTGTGCAAGCTCTGATTTTGGTGGTTTTCAATATGATGTCATCTTTTTTTTCTTTCCCTCTAGAATCTGTGTTTCAGATGGGTTTCTCCAACGGAGATGCCAGCATGCTTTTGTACCAGAACTGTGTGAAACACCTGAGTTCATAGGAACTAAAGGAAAACTGTCACAAAGAGGTACACAACTCCTTTGGCCTTTCTGACTGTATGCCAGATTTGAAATCTGTGGTAAGTTAACTCTTCCTTAGATTTTTCACCTTGTGTTCACCTTGTTTAGCCTTTACTAAATCGTTTCTGCTTTATCTTCAGCATATTCTTTCATGTTTGGTGGTTGTTTCTTTTTCCCTATGGGGGAAAAAGTACCCAATGCAGATGAAAGCATCTCCATTCCAGACACTGACAGTCCCTGACCTGACCCCCACAAAACTAATCCACAGACTGTGCCCTTTAGCTGCTCTTCAAACACTCTGTCCCTCTGTTAGGGTAATGCAGTTATGCTGGTATTTAAGAAAGTCAGATCATACCGTATTAGAAAAGGAATTCAGTATATCCATAATTTTACCATGCAGAGAATGGCACTGCTGTGGAAAGTCAGAGCCCTGCCTGAGAGTGGATCTGATTTTGCTGATACACTGCTCCTTCTCAAATGAAAATCATTCCAGTTTCCAGCCTTTTAGTCCCATCTAAGGTTTCTATTTAATCAGAAATGTGTACCAAACCATGTGTAACCAAAGCAAGACAGCACTGTACATGATAGAAATGGTGCTTTTAAAAAGACAACTTGCTCTCATTGCCCTGCTGATTGCCCTGCAAGTTCTCCCTCTGCTTGTATCTCCCAGTTCCATGAGCAGGACTCAAAGTTTGGGATTCAGCCCCTCAGTCAAAGCTTTTGGCCATGTGAGCAGATGCAGGAAGATGCTTTCCTGCAAATTCTTCTCTAATTGCTCCAAGTGCTGTGGCCATCAAGCAGAAATCCAGTTGGTAAACTCTGCAGCCTGTGGACAACTTTTCTTGCCAACCATGCATTACGAAGGGCTAATTGTAAAAGTGGTGCACCTGCTGGCTCCCTTGGTGGCTGGAGCCAACAGGAAAAAATAGCAATTTATTAATGATTGAGTCACAAATAGTAATGAAAACAATAGGAGCATCTGAAGGAAGCTCTGCCGGGGGCAGAGGTGCAGGTGCTCTGTGCCCTGAGCAAGCTTGTCGGCATTTTTATAAAGCTACTTTACAGCCCTTATCAATTTCCTACTGCTTTCTGTGTACCCCCTGCCCCTTTGCAAATGTTTTGCCTGCAAAACAGGCTCAGCATTTCTTGTTGTAGGTGATAAAATAGCTGTCACCCTGCGGAGGGAGAAAAAGAGGCAAAAAATAAAGATGTTAGGTCCAGAGAAACAAAGCAGAGGAATGCATTTCAGAGCAAACAAACGAGTGCTAATGGAGCAGCTGAGTCGGCACAGGGAGAGCGATGGTGTGATCTTAGCTGAGTAATGCAAAAAGATTTGGGGTAACAAATGCTGGGGGCAAGAGGGACTCATTCTTTAAACTGAGGCAGTGCTTTGTGTTTAGCCTTGGATTTCAAAGGTGACTGGCAGAGGTACACACCTCAGCCAACAGCATCCATAAGGAGTTTTGGATCTAGTGTGTGTGTCTGAAAATCTCAGCTATAATTTAAATAACTACATGGCACTGGGAAAACCAAGACTTTTTTTTTTCTTTTTTTTTTTTTTCTAAAGTAGGCAGAGCAGAAAGCACTGCTGATTCTGGCAACCTCCTTGTACCATTTGAATGCTGAAGTAGTCATAAGGCATAGTCACTTTGTCTCTCAACATGAGAGATAGCTGATGGCAAGTTGCAGAAGGACCAAAAAGACAATCGGGTCATGGTAGGCTCTCTCTTGTCATGGCCAGGAACAAGGTCAGAGATAACATGATATGTGCAACCTTAACATTTGCCTTTCCACAGTTTTGACAGTCACACACGGCTTTAACATGTTACTTTCCCCTGGTAGAAAACATTCACATGCTCAAAAGACATAGAAAGACATCTGCTCGACGTGCTTCATTCTGTGAGTGGTGGGTAATGTCTGCAGAGCTCTTTAGGGCTACATTTGTTAATATTGCAACTTAATTCACCTTGCAATGGAAGAAATTTGCACTCAGTGGAAAATTCTTGCACTGTCATGGTTTAAGTGCTCATACATGGCCTTACATGGGATTTGGAAACTTCTTAGACTGTGGGAACTTGCTGGTGTCTCTGAGCCCATAAACTGCTCACCCAAGTCTGCCGGTCTAAAAATCATCATTTCTCATAATGTTAAGGTGTAGATGTCTCAGCAGAAAGGAGTCAGAATGAGAAGTCAGCCTGGGCCTGTATGAAACCCACAAGGGTCCCATGTCCTGCATTTGTCAATATTCCAAGGTTTGATAAGGAAGTGAGCATACCGCAATCATCATGGAGTAGCTGCAACTGCCTAACCAGTTGAATGATGGGTAATGATTCCTAATTTTTCACTACCTATCCACTCAAGGAGCCAAAGAGATGCTCTGCCTTTAACTTAGTGGAGAGAGGGAAAAGACCCTAAATATCTGTTAAGAGAGAGACCAATGTGTCTCCCCTTCAATGGGTAGATGCAATTCTTCCTATAGGTGAGTCACTCTCCCTGCTATTAAATCAAAGGTCCAAAAACGCCATTGGTGCTGTGCATCAGATGGGGTGTTCTTTTGTCTCCTTTTTATTGTTAGTATTTGTTCTTAGTACTGTTGCTCTTCCTTTGTTCAGGAGCTATTACTTCTTTCATGGACTAAAAGATAATACTCCTTTTCTTCTTTTTTTCTTCTCTCCTTCCCTCCTTCCCCCTTTGCTCCCCAAAATCCCAAACCCTCAGACAAGTGCCAGGGATTTTCAGGACTACTTTAAAGCGCACCGCTATTTGCCTTAGGGTTGAAACTTCACCTTTTAAAGTTGTGGGATTTTTTTCTTTTCTTTTTTTTTTTTTTTCTTGTAAAGATAGCTGAAATCCCTGTGAATTAGTGTGAATTCAGGAGGTTTGATGTTAAGAACCCTGCCTAGCCCTGTGAAAGCTTGTGCTAAGGATTTGACAATGCTAATTATGGCCCTGTGACTTGAGCAGGGATCTGCATGAAGTGTGGCAGTGTTTAATGACTACAATGGCATGCAGCATCATACGTGAGGAAAGGTGAAGGCAAGGCTCATATATCCCCATAACACTGAATTTCTAGTAACTTACAATCACCATTTGCTGTGTGCAAAAGTAACCCCTTGTCTCTTCCAACCTGCAGATTGGGTGCATAGTATAGAATTTTCAGCTTCTCTATTGAAAAATAGCCCTTCAAAGCTGTCCATCAGAGCTCCTGCTGATTTCTGGAGACTATTATTAATAAAGTTCTCCATTGCAGAAATGAGACCCTTTTAGAGCTCAGAGAAGGTATTTTCCCTGTTAACCAGCTGGGCTGTTTGGCTGTGGACAAATGCAGTGGTGAATGATGGGTCAAGGATGGAGCAAGCTGATTTCTCTCCAAGCTTGACCTTGTCTTTGTTCTGACATCCAAAATGACAGGTGCATTACAAAGTTATTTATTTGAGGGAGCTGCAGTGCATCATACCCTTAGCAAGGTAGCAACCAGTTCTGTGGGCATGTTAGAATAGAGGCTGCCGGAGCCATCCGTTTGGTGTCTGCTGCTTCATGTCCTCTCCTTCCTACAAGCAGCTGCTGTAGTAGTGAGCAGAGGATCCTGTGCCTTTGTGGCACCCTGTGAATTGAACGGCAAAAAGAGGAGCTGCAGCCCTCCATAGTGGCAGGCTGCTCCCAGCCAGAGAAGCTGCACATCTGCAAATCAATTTCAATCTGCAGCATAACTATGAAAATGCACGTGAAGGTTTCTGGGCTGTTAAAGGCCCAGTGTTCTGGATAAAATTCAGTGCTGAGAATTAAACTTGCTTTTCAGCTGCTTCTGGCCTCGGTGCACTTGGGAGACTTCCTTTTTTGTGACTTCGAGATTCTTTGTAACCTGTTGCAGCATGGCCCACTTCAGCCTTCACTGCAGCTGAAACTAAAGGAACAGTTTTGCTTTTTACCTTCACATTGTGGGGGACATAGGTGGAGGGGTAGCCAAGCTGCATCCCACGGGCATCACACTTCAGTTTTGGGAAACTGATTATTGCTGAAAGGTGGAAGAACTCAGCCTAAACCTACAGCAGAATGCATGAATAACCCATCATGCTTCTACATTTGTCTGGCTAACCTTTTGCTCTAAGTATGAAAGCTGTTTACGTTCTTTTAAACTAAACCTTTATTTAGAAACATAAGCTAGCCTATACAGAACTTCTGGGCATGTTATATCCTCCTGACAAGAGCTATGGTATGGACTGCTTAATAGAGCAAAGCTCAGGAAAGAGGCCATGTGCTGTGATTCTGCATCCTTCTGGAGTACTGGTAGCCCTTAGGTTAGGGAGCACCACAGAAAAACAAAGAGCTGTCACTGAGAAACTTTATGAGTCTGTTGACCTCAGTAGAATACAGCAGTTGATACCAGCTCTGAATATTGCACTTCATTCTTTGTCATCTCCTGTCCTCCTCCCTTCCCCCAGATAAAACCCCATTTGAAGCAACTGCAGCAGGAATCTTAAAATACATGCAAAAGCTCATTTTGCATGACAGGACTGCTTGAAGAGCAGGGTGTTGGTGTGCCTCCAGCTCACACTGGTATTGGGCTATAGCCATACTCGGGTGACTTCACAAGTTCTTTCTGTGACTGCCCAGCTCAAATTGACGTGAGCAATAAGTCTGCATTACCTTTGCAGTATTTCATATGCCTGTTCCTTTCAGAATTCTAGTGGCTGGGTCTCGTATGTGGATGAAGTTTGTCTGAAGGCAGCATCTGCAAGGTTTTTCCAGAAGAAAAATTAATGTTCTGTTATAATGAATAATTTTGTGTAATACCAAAGGAAGAGAGTATGAGCTGAGCACTTCATATGCAGTGCTGATTACAAGTACACTTGTTAATTTTAAAGATAAAGGAAATTCCAGCTAAGATTAGGAGAGCTTGAGTACACTGGTCCCTAATGTCACTGTGACTCCTGTTGCCTTTTGAAAGGTTTGGATTAAGTTGCAAATAGCCAGAATTCAAACCTGAATTACCTACCTATGGAAGCGTGCTGTCCCAGACTCTCCTTTTCCTGGTGTAATATGGGTGTGTTGAATAACAGAAAAGTTGCAGCCACATCAGTATTTCTGCACTTATCCTGAGTGGCCTCAGGTGGTGAGGAAAGGAAGAAATGGAGATGTCCTGTTCCTGTTTTGCTTCTGTTTAAAGGTCTGATCTTTAGAGTTCTGGGTGGTCTGGAGGAATGCAGGGTGCATGCTGGGCCTGGGCACCACTCTCAGCTTAGCAAAACAAAGAACAGAGTTGAGGTAAGGAGAGGGGAAGGAGAAGGTATGTTTTCCACAATGGCCTGTTTAAAACATTGCAAGCAACCTCTTTTCCATCATGAGTCTTGGTTTAAAACTACTGCCCTCGGGCATAAAAATCAGCTCCTAACAACTTCCAGTGGGACCACTACTCCATCAATGTTCCCATCAAATCTTGACTCCATGATTAATATTCACCCTCTTACTTCGTTAATCATCAGTTTTCATTCATTTTTTTGTAACTTCCAGCTGACAAGGGTAGTGTTCCTCGAGCAGCTGGTAGGGAAAACAGAATGAGCTGAACTGCTGTACACAAGCTGCAAAGGGAAAAAGCCACCTCGGTGCAGTGTGTCAGCTCAAAATGAATCCTAAACATGCAATATTTTTCCTACTTCTATCAGCAGTGGGGCTATGTTTTTGATAGTCTTTGTGAGATGGGACCTTACAACGACCCATGATTACTAACGTACAGTTTTACCAGGAGTGTCATAGCACCCAGTAATATAAAGCAGGAGCTACAGCAATGCAGAACAAACTGTGAGAATTTGGCTCATCAGATTTAATCTGTGCATGATCTTAAAATGGAGTTTTGCAATTAACACTCGCACTAATTTGTGAATTGGAAGTCCCACTTCCACCTTTGCCGCAGACTTCCTGAATGATGTTTCACATGAGACTGAATCTCTTCCTCACTGTCCAGCCTATGATTTAAGAATAGTTATGGCTTTTTCCCTTGCTCTGTCTCTCTGGGCACTCGAAACTGTCCATTCTGCAGAGAAAGGACTCCCTGACTCTTGTCCAAGACACTGTGTAAGCATATGAGTGCAGTAAGCACAGGGGTAGATGTGCACTCCTAAAATAGATGTTGCATGTTAATCTGCATTTAGAAAGCATTACAGCACTTGTTGTGATTGCACTCAACTCTGGAACTTCATACAGAGGTCTGCGGGTTGTATTCCCCAGACTTAGAATTTATCCTTTGAGATGCTTTGTAATGTGCTTTGACTTGTTTGAAAGAAATGCTGAATAAGCTGCTTACCATTGTGATCGTGGTAATATAAGCAATAAAGAAGCATCAGAAAGAGAAATATTTGAGTGATGAAATCTAAAGTTCGGTTTGCTCCTCTCAGACACATCAGAAATTCTGTACAAATCAACATTTAGGGCAATGCATTGGACATTAAGTCAGCAAAGAAAAATGTGCAGGACAGTCTTGCCAGTTGGAGGAACATTTGTGTGTTCTGCCTTTTTTAACTAGTGAGCTGGTGGTAGGTGTGTAAACAGCTCCATCAGTGTAGGCTGGCAGGATGCAAAACTGATGGCCAGCACACATCAGCGGGATGGCAATGGCTGACAGGACTTTTCTGGAGTATGTCTTCCCCTTCTCCATTACAGAAGGACCACCTTCAATCTCAGCTTTGCTTTATTGTTTCCTTGCAGGGATAATTTTATTGCACTGGTGTTTTCTGACTTTTCCCTTATACAGCACACTTCTCACAGGTGTATCATGCGCAGGCTCAGGAGCTGTGCTGGAGGACCCTGCCTTATTAGAGCATGTTTCCCTTCTACTTCAGGCAATCACGGACTTACGGTTTGAGTAATAAGTTTATTCAATCTCCACACTAAAGCCAATCTTGCTCCACGTAGCTGTAGTATTCACTGACTAGCGGTAATAGTGGTTATTGTTTCCTTGTCGAGAACAATATTGCCTTTAGTGCAGGGCTTGTACTTGTTTGGGTTTTTTTGGCATTTTTTTAAGGATGAATCTTTATTATTAAAGATTATGAGAAATAAAAACTAGCTCAGTGTAAGCACCACAGATAAAGGTATGATTGAACATGGTAGTGATCTGGTATCATTTGTGGCAGCATGACAGATCTGAGAAAGGTCAATAAATAGTCAGCAAAATGACACTGTTGCAGCGCAAGGCTGAATAAGCGCCCACAGTAGCTTTTGCTGCTTCAGTCAAACTGAAACAAACTTTGCTGCAGAAATAATTTGAAAATGCAGATCATAACAAATTTTAGATTTAAAACATTTTAAGTTAATATTTTTTAAGTTATAAAAAATGTTTGCATTTCTATAAGCCAGAATTATGCTGTGCCTCCATTGGTATTTTCCCCCTGCTTTTCTAGGGATAATTCTGCAAAACAGCTAAAGTCACCACTGTAAGTGTTTAGAAGCTTTCTCTCCTCATATTCCTAATATTTTCCCCTATGACTTAAGTAATATTGTGTAGGTATTGCTTTTTCCTCTCTCCTTTTGTTTCCCAATTTGTTGCTTCACTAGTATCTTTTCAAAACGTTTTTTTTTCATTTTGAAGCCTCATTTGCCATTAAGAGAAAAGGAGCATTTAAGAAAAAAAAAGAAAAAGAAACATTTGGATATGATTCTGCCTGGGAAATAAAAGGGCAGGAGCCAGGATGCTGTGACACCCTTCGCTGCGGAGCATTGATGAAGTGAACAAAAGGATACAAACCACATTCAGCGTTCACAAAAAGGATTTAAAATTGGTGGTAGAATATTTATTAGAAGCATTGCACACTTTGGAGTTTTGGGTTTGGGGATTTTTTGCTTATGAAAATACGGGGGGCTCAACAGGAGGAAAATAGGTTTTTACCTCCTTCTTAACCAATTCCAGCTTAAATGTCAGTATAGGAAGATTATTCCCTGATAGCCTTTGCTTTGCTATCAGCTTTGTGTCTTGATAATTCCCGTTTTCAAATCTCAGTCAAGTTATCTGATATCAGACAGACATTAGTCTTTTACTTCTTTTTATTTACTGATTCTGGAGATGGAGTAACAGGATATACTGCTGCTGTAGTTGCACGCACAGATTGATTACACACCAGCTTGGTACCTAATTTATATATTCCTTTCTGACTAAATTAGTGTGAACAACTACAGAAGCCTGCCAGGAATGTACAAGTGGTTCCATGTAAGTATTCTCATTTCTTACACTTACTTCAGCCCATGTTTTAAAAGTGTTTTCCAAAATGCAGATTGCTCAGGGGGTGGAGGTTCAATAGCTCCAAAGATCGGCATACATCAAACACTGATGTAAAGGAGAAACAAGGTTTGTCCCATTGGTTTAGAAGAAAAAAAATCACCAGGAAATTTGTACAATCCAGCATAAATGTCCTTGTTACCAGCTGACTTTTGCTTTTTATTTCTTAAGCGGTGTTTTGGGTGAGAATGATCTTCTTTTCTCTTCTTTTCAGTCTAACAATAGAAAGCTGCCTGGGCATCAGCTTCCTATATCTGCATCTATCCTCATTCAGGGTGTTCCTTCTGTCCTGGCATGTCACCAATCCAGGGTGTGATCCTGACAAAACCCTTTTGCTTTCCCTTATATTTGCCTCAGTTTCACCATGTAGAAAACCATTAGGGCTTTATCTCCGCTATGCAGAGTGATTAAGGCTTAAATGAGGAATAAATTGAAGGTGTTGATGCCCCCTCATGGGGGCAACAATACACTCCTTGTCCTATAGGAGTAGTGTGGCAGCATTTTAAAGGCCTTGAGCTCTTTTATCTGTCAAAGATATTTATCACAGGGTTTTTTTACACTCAGAAAGATCAACAGGTAAATAGCTCTACTTACTTGTGTGAGGGGTCCAATATTATATAAAATAACATGTTATTCCTTTAATTATTGCAATTGTAGATCATATTTAACATTTTTTTTTTTGTACAGGAAATAGTAGTGGGAGCCTGGAGGGAAATTTTGTTTGATTGCCTTCTTCTATTAACCCACAGATTGCTTGCTGTGCCATTAACCGTGTGAGCAGGAAAGGTCTCCAAAGCACAGTTCGTCGCTCGCTTGATACCCAACTGCAGCAGCCGCTGTGAAAATAAAATAAACATCAGCCGTTCTTAGCCGTGGAAGGGGAAGAGCTGCATCAGCTGAAGTGAAGTTACACTCTGGTGTACACAACCGTCTGGACCTTGAAGACTACCCTTGGCTGGGTCTATCCAATGACTTTTCCTTGAAGGAATTGAAATATCGCACAGGAATCCATCCGCCACACATGGCAGCACAGCAGTGGGTTCATGCACAGTGGGTTCAGCACATACCAGGGGTTCAGGGTCTTCAGCACCATGTGTGCTCCTGAGAAGGCAGGGCACCAGCTACAGCATTACCAGGGAGGAAACATGTTCAAGTGGATAAAGAGGATAAGGGAATTAGTAATGATCTGGGTTTTTTTTTTTTTTTTGCAGGGTGTTCATCTCTTAAGCACTGGCTGCTCCCCACTAGACATCTTAAGGAGGAAAATGAAATCACCCTGTAAATACTTCCCTATCACCAAGAACTGTGAATACAGAAAACAGCACATCAATGCTCATCAGCAAGGGCAAGACCTTTGTGTCAATGCTCATTTGTGAACAAATGTGCCAGTATCCTCACTGGGTTTGTAAATAGCTCCATTGTGCTCCTGCAGGAAGGGCCCTTGCCCGAGGTGGCTGGGATTCTGGATCCATGTAAATAGAGCCAACTCATTCCTTCCTCCTCACCAATCCTACTTGTCCAGAAAACCCAAATACTGCCTAAGCATCACTACGGCAGAGGTAGGAAGGTTCCTGGCTCTTTTTATGATGCTGCTTTTCTCTGTGTGAGGCATCAGGACTGGAGCTCTTACACCACCACAAATCCAGAAGCCAAAGGGAAGCAATTTGACCAGAGCCCACCTCTGCAACTTCAGCGCCTGGGCACAGAAGCAGGTACTGTGCAGCAAACTGGGATATGAGCCCACAGCACACCAGAGATGTGTGTGCTGCTCAGTGGCTTATCAAAGGAGTGATGGACCCCTTAGTAAATGCCACACAACCTGAAGCAACTTGCAGTCACTGTGGCAAACCTGTGCTCCTCCATCTCTCTGAGGGTAGGTCATAAAGAACCAATTTTATTTTCCTGCTAAGCTGCTATTTAACCCAGGTTGCTGTGGAAATGCAGAGCTCTTGCATTTATCAGCACTAAGTAAGAAGCTGCAATGTGAAGAGCTTTCCTTTTCTGGGTAGTAAATCTGCAGTAACTCTCTTTTCCAGTTTTATTGAGGGTTATAAAGTGTTTATTCAAAAGGCATTTCCATGCATTCAATGTTCTTCTAATCGGGCAATAAGGGGTAATATTCTCTCTGGACAGGCTGTTACTGCTGGTAAAATTTGCTCTGTTTAGTGAATAGACTGACCACATTGCTAATTTACTTTCTAGAGATGTCTGGAAACCTGGAATGGGCACTGGGAGGAAGTGTGTATTGGGTGGGTGAGGTTGGAGGTTGGCTTGGTTAATTGAGAGAAAATAGATTAATTTTGCATTTGCCCTGCTTCTTCTTTTAGTTACTAATTGTAGGGATGATGAAGCCAGAAATGAGGTGGTCAGACTAAGTGGGTTGAAAAGGAGTCACTCAAACTTGCCATGCAGCAGCAAGTTTATTCAGACAGTAAAAGCAGGCTTAGATTTGGGTGAGGTGTGACCTACATGTGGCTGTGCCCCTGCCCGTGTCTGCTGGGCTCTTGTGTCTCTCCTGCCATCAAAGCCTTCCTTCTGCACAGGATGAGCTCTGGCTCCTTCCTCAGAAGGAGGTGGAGGAGGAGGAGGGGTGGTTCAGCCATGCTTATCCAATGTGCACCTGGACAGCTGGTATTACTTGCAGTGCCTTCATGTTAAAGTTATCCATCATGCTCAGGGGATCACATCCAGGCGCTGAATTGCGGAACTGGCACCTTGGGAAGTGTTGAGCTGTGAAAACTGACTTGTCAGGACAGCTTTGCCATAGGAAACAAAAATGCTTTGACATTCTCATTTTCAAAAGGCAAGGTAAGTGAAGGCGGCTGAACTGACTCACTGGCATTTTCAGTGGATACACGGTTCTCCTTATGCCCTGATTTTGGATGGGTACGGGCAAGTCTGACCCAGGTGAATAGACTTGATACAGTCAGGAATGGGCAGACTGTTGCATCTGCAAACTGCCTTGTCTTCAGAGTTGGCCTCCAGGGTCATGTTGAACTTCTGACTCCAGCAACGTGTACATCTCCGCAGCAGAATGGAGCAGTGAAAAGAAATGCAGGCTCTTAGGTCAGAGCTGCGTATGTCAGGGCTGATGTTTTGGTCATGATGCGATGCTGCAATGCTCTTTGGTGAGAAGTTTGGGATGTTGTGATATTGGACACAATGGGTCTAACTTCAAAGTTATCTGAAGGTTACGATTTGGGACCTATACTGCCATTCAGGTTGAGGACACCTTTTGAGGTACCAGCTGACCTCACCCTGATGATCTGGAAGTGAAATGAAGTTATAGCAAAGAATAGTTGATGAATTTTCCTTGTTTTTATTCCTGGTATTGTAGGTTGGTTTAGTAATTTTCAGGAGGGGTGGATTGCACAGGTAAATGGGAGGCTTAATTAGTGTGCAAAGTGCTATGAGATATTCAATGGATCTCAAATTCAGCCTCAGTTCAGAAGCTGAATTTCAGTAACGGATGAAGTAGCCCCTAAAATATCATACTAATTTTGCAAAGCACTTGGGAGTTCTTCTGAATCAAAGGTGCTGTGCAAATATGTATTCTCACTTTCCTTTATCAGTCCCTTTGAGCAGCCAGTCCACAATTAGTAGTGATTCTTATTTTATCAGAATTCAGCCGTCAAATTTTCTGCAAGTCCATAGATAAATAAGGCAGCTGCTGTTGTTGATCATTTATTTATAAATCTGTTTATAATCTATGTTTTCCATATTAATCAAAACCATTCCATGTGGCAATTCCTGATTAAGAACCATTTTTTTTGTCTCGTATCTCTTCCCCCTATATAATATGCAAAGAATTAGATGAGAAATAGTTTTCATAAATTAATTATGATAAACTCGTGCTTTATTTATATACTCAGACAGTGGTGCCACTCTTCCAAACACTGGATTTCTCCCTCCTCCTCATATTTCTATCTCCCTGCCCTGTTGCAAGCTGTGTCAGTTCTGGCACTTGGAGTTCTCCTTTAAATGGGAAATCATTGATTTTTAGGTGGAAAACTGCTGCTTCTCAACTCAGGTGAGGCAGCCTGAGGCCTGTCCAAAACAGCATTGTCAGAAGGAGCTGAAGAGTTACAAGTTACTTTTTGTGCATACAGAAACTAAAGGGAAAAAGTGTATGAATTCAGAAAGCATCTTGCAAAGGCTGGGGCTGGAGAAGGTGACCTGACGGGCAGTCAGAAGACAGCAGGAGAAGCATGAGAAACAAGGGAACAGGGAAAAGCACTTCTGAAAAAGCAGGAGCTCTCTGAATCTTCACCTGTATGTAAGCACAAAATGCAAACTGGTTTTGTTCAGGTTAGTTGGATGAAGACAATAGCTGTAGAAAGCAGGTAGCTCAGGTCTTGATGATGGGAAGCCCTTTCCACCATTTCCCACGGTAGGAATACTCAAGTGTTTAAATAGTTTTAATTTAATCTAGGGGTTTTGGTTATGTGCATATTACCTGTTGTATAAGCATTTTAGGTCGTTATGGAGTACAAACGCAGCATTGCAACCATTTGGCAGGAACTGGGAGAAATCATCATATAGCATTAGGTCCTGGAGTTTTGTGCATTTGTAGTTCAAATGTTGTTTCTTGACTCAAGAGCTGAACCAAAAAGATTTAAAATAAAACCTAAATATATTCTGAGGACAGGAAGAAAAATCAAAAAAGAAAAAAAAAACCAAAACCCAAAAAAACCCCTGAATTTCTTAGATCATGATGAAGGAAATCAGAAATTAGGTTATGTTGAGGGCTGGGAGACTTGGCTTCACTTCTTGCTCCTGCCACATACTTTCTTTGTGACTTTGAACAAGACAACGTGCTTTTTCTCTGTAAAGTGGAAATAATAACTTCCGCTGTTGTGGCTATGTAAGAAAACAAAATACTGCAGTGACAACTGTAGGTATTTAAGAGAACCTTTGGGTATAAAGAGATGATTCTGAACGTCTCTACTGTGCACCTGAGATCTTCTCAGCTGGCAATGAAATGCAGCAGCCTCTGGGGCGGGACATGGCCTGCCCCAGAATTAGAGTCGTCCCCGTTTCCTAGAGTTTCTGGAGAGTTTGTGTTACTACAACTTGCCTGAAGACACCAACTAAAGGATTTCTACGTGAGTGCTTGCAGAAACTCAACTTTCAGCCAGAGTTTGGAGGTTTTTATTTCTGTTTTGTTATAGAATCATAGAATAGTCAGGGTTGGAAAGGACCTTAAGATCATCCAGTTCCAACACCCCTGCCATGGGCAGGGACACCTCCCACTAAACCATGCCACCCAAGGCTCTGTCCAACCCGGCCTTGAACACCTCCAGAGATGGAGCATTCACAACTTCCCTGGGCAACCCATTCCCGTGCCTCACCACCCTTACAGGAAAGAAGTTCTTCCTCATATCCAATCTAAACTTCCCCTGTTTAAGTTTGAACCCATTACCCCTTGTCCTATCACTACAGTCCCTCATGAAGAGTCCCTCCCCAGCATCCCTATAGGCCCCCTTCAGATACTGGAAGGCTGCTCTGAGGTCTCCACGCAGCCTTCTCTTCTCCAGGCTGAACAGCACCAACTTTCTCAGCCTATCTTCATATGGGTGGTTCTCCAGTCTCTGGATCGTCCTCGTGGCCTCCTCTGCACTTGTTCCAACAGTTCCATGTCTTTTTTATGTTGAGGACACCAGAACTGCACACAATACTCCAAGTGAGGTCTCAGGAGAACAGAGGGGCAGGATCACCTCCTTTGACCTGCTGGTCACACTCCTTTTGATGCAGTCCAGGATACAGTTAGCTTTCTGAGCTGCTGAGCGCACACTGCAGCCGGCTCATGTTCATTTTCTCATTGACCAGCACCCGCAAGTCCTTCTGCGCAGGGCTGCTCTGAATCTCTTCTCTGCCCCACCTGTAGCTGTGCCTGGGATTGCTCTGACCCAGGTGTAGGACCTTACATTTGTTAACCTTGCTAACTGTTTAACCTTGTGTGGTTAAAGTTCACAAGGTTGGCATCAGCCCACCTCACAAGCGTGTCAAGGTCCCTCTGCATGGCATTCCTTCCCTCCAGTGTATCAACTGAACCACACAGCTTGGTGTCATCAGCAAAGTTGCTGAGAGCGCACTCAATCCCACTCTCCATGTCACCAACAAAGATGTTGAACACAACCGGTCCCAACACCGATCTCTGAGGGACACCACTCGTTACTGGTCTCCAGCTGGATGTTGAGCCATTGACCACAACTTTGGGTGCAGCCATCCAGCCAGTTCTTTATCCACTGAGTGGTCCATTTATCAAGCTGATGTCTCCCCGATTTAGAGACAAGGATGTCATGTGGGACGGTGTTGAACGCTTTGCACAAGTCCAGGTAGATGTCATCAACTGCTTTACCCCTGTCCATCAGTTCCGTAGCTCCATCATAGAAGGCCACCAGATTGGTCAGGCAGGATTTCCCCTTAGTGAAGCCATGCTGGCTGTCCCCAGCCACCTTGTTGTTTTTCATGTGCCTCAGCATGCCTTCCAGGAGAATCCACTCCAAGATGTTGCCAGGCACAGAGGTGAGGCTGAGTGGTCTGTAGTTCCCCGGCTCATCCATTTTCCCCTTCTTGAAAATAGGGGTTATATTTCCCTTTTTGCAGTCGTTGAGAACTTCACCTGACTGCCATGATTTTTCAAATGTGATGGGCAGTGGCTTAGCAACTTCATTTGCCAGCTCCTTCAGGACCCGCAGACGGATTTTGTTAGTTCCCATGGACTTGTGTGCATTCAGGTTCTTAAGATGGTCTCGAACCAGATCCACTCCTACAGTGGGCCCAGGGTCTTCATTCTCACTGTCCCTGCATCTGCCTTCCAAGACGTCGGTGGTGTGGTCAGAGCATTGCTGGTGAAGACTGAGGCAAAGAAGTCATTAAGAACCTCAGCCTTCTCCAAATCCAGGGTAACCAGTTCTCCCGATAACTTCTGGAGGGGGACCCACGGTGTCCCTAGTCTGTCTTTTATTCACAGTGTACCTATAGAATCCTTTCCTGTTATCTTTCTCTTCTGTAGCCAAGTTTAATTCTAACTGGCCCTTGGCTTTCCTAACCTGATCCCTAGCTTCCTGGACAACATCCCAGTACCCTTCCCAGGCCGCCTGTCCTTGCTTCCACCTTTTATAACCCTCCTTTTTCCCTCTGAGTTTTCTCAGCAGCTCCTTATCCATCCAAGGAGGTCTCCTGGTTCTCTTGCATTTCCTTGTAGTGAGGATGCAACACTCTTCAGCTTGTAGCAGATGGTTCTTGAATCTCAACCAACAGTCTTGGGCCCCCCTGCCCTCTAGGGCTATATCCCATGAAACCTTACTAAGCAGGTTCCTGATGAGGCCAAAGTCTGCTCTCTTGAAGTCCAGGGCAGTGAGCTTGCTGCACGCTCTTCTCACTGTCCTGAAGATCTCATACTCGACCATCTCATGATCACTACAACCAAGAGCATCACATTTCCAGCCAGCCCTTCTTTGTTGGTGATGACGAGGTCAAGCATGGCACCTCTCCTTGTTGGTTCCTCTATTTCTTGCAGAAGGAAATTGTCTTCCACTCAATCAAGGAACCTCCTGGTTTGCTTGTGCTGGGCCGTGCCATCCCTCCAACAGATATCAGGATGGTTGAAGTGTCCCGTGAGGACAGGATGGTTGAGTCCCCCATGTTGTTCTGTTTTGTACAGGTACCTATCCAAAAATGAAGACAAAATCGAATCAGCCAGTCAGACTTTAACAGATCTCTTAGACCAGCAAATGTTGACTGAGGGCCATTCTTCCACCAAACTAGAATTCATATGTACAAAATACTGTACTAGAATAATGTTGAGGAGCAAGTTTAGGCTAAGAATGTTGTTGGAAATTATTTGTTCAGCCAATTGCAGAACTTTAATTTAAACAAGGGCTGATTTGGAATTTGGAAGAGCAGTGAGATACTGCATCTTGGGCTTCCACTCATCAGTACTCTGTTACCGCAGCTCCCAGCCTGCAGCCTTACACTACAGCATTAGCCCTTCAATACCTGATGTTGTGTAAGACACAGGGCAGCATAGGGCTGGGAATGCATGCCCTGCCGTGCTTTATCTTGCTTAATGAATACTATTCCTTCAATAACTTTATTGCCCTCTGTGTGTTCCAAGTTCCTTAATTACTTTCTGTATTGCAGACAGGATCCTCTTATTTTTCTTTTAGTTTTGTTAAGTATTACCAGATTCCCCAGCCATCAGTGTCTACAGGGGGAATTCACTCTCACAGTGAGTGAACCACAAACAGGCTACATGAAAAAAAAAAGACAAAAGAAACATATTTAAAGTCAGCCATCAATTTCTTTCAAAAATTCTTTCACCATCAAAAAGAAAACAAAATTGAACTGGAGGCTCCACTATATTTTTCTGTT
Source organism: Myiopsitta monachus (assembly GCA_017639245.1). Taxonomy (NCBI): domain Eukaryota; kingdom Metazoa; phylum Chordata; class Aves; order Psittaciformes; family Psittacidae; genus Myiopsitta; species Myiopsitta monachus. The sequence continues at coordinate 25,627,259 of CM029928.1, forward strand.
ACCTTTAGAAGAAAGACATGAGACATCTCCACATGTGCCAACTGTGTACATAAAGCCTGTAGACAGAGAAAAAAGGCCAAACCTGGAGGCCAGATCAAGACCTGGTCAACGATTAATGCACTTGGTTATAATTATGCCCTTTGGCAGCAAGATTTCTGTTAACTTATCCTCCCTTTGTGAGATCTATCTCTTTGTATATTGTATCTAACATAGACTAAATACAGCCAGGACCATTGAATTAAAGTAAGGTTTGTGGGTAGAAGGTAAAGAATTTAGAGACTAAAGCAGTTTCAATACTTGCATCATGTTAGTAAACAACCCTGGTGCTGTGGCTCTGTCATTCCTGGGTTTTTATCCACCAACCTGTCTGCCTGGATAAACTGTCTCTTCTATTTTTAACTTCTGCGGAGGAATAAGAGAGTTTTGGAACTGGTGTGTGGGAGTCAATGTAATAGTCCTGCTTAGGTACTTGCTCAAGGATGTTGAGTGCTAAGAAGCCCAAAATAAGTGAAAAAATCAGTGGTGATTTCCAAAGAGATGTCATCTGAAGATGCTGCAGAACAGGCAAGAACATCAAAAGTAGTGGGAAACAGAAGGAAAGAGAACAAGATGTATCCTTGTGTGAGCATGCAGTGATTTGACTCTGGAACATGCGTGTTTTCCTCTGAAAGAGGATGTCGTGATTGCAGGGGGACTTGCCTCTGATGTGCTGATGATTTACTGCTATGCTTCACTTGATAATCGGCAAATGGAGAAAACCAGGTGCAGGGCAAGGGGGGGAGGAAAACTCCTGTTCATCAGGACATCTCTGACCTTCACAGTTAACCAGAAGAGGCCTCATCCTGTGCTACCTTCTGCAGAAGTCATGTGCTGGCTTTGAGCAACTCTCCTGAGGCTGTGGAGACCTGTGGAGAGGCAGCCTTCCCTCAGCAGCCTGGGTTGCCCAAGGTCCTTGACATGTCCTCTGGTGTCCTGGAGTGACCTGTCCTGCAGGAAGGCTGTTCATCAGGTGTAGAGGTGCTATCCTGTGTCTGCATGGGAACAAAGCGCTGGAAGCAGCCATAGTCTTTCTGAAAGATCTTGCCTTCAATACTGCAGGGACAAAAATCTGGCCTCAGTGAACTGACCTGACAATGTGGGGGCTCAGACAGGACTTCTCAAGGTGAGCTGTGGTTAGATCTTCAATGGGAAGGCAGGTTCATGTGCCCTCAAGTAGCAATGGCTTTATTCCTACCAGCAACAATGCACTCTTTGGAACACAGAAGTGGAGAGGATGCATTTTCCTTTGGGTCAGCCTTGCAGCTAAACCCACCGCTGGGTTAATTGTAAGTGATTCTCAGTTTAAGCAAACACAAGTTTTGCAAATGATGGCTGAAATTTCAGCTACTTGTGGTGGTCTCCAAGAATTCTTGTCATTTTGTTGTTGTGTGCTCACACAGGACTGAGAAGTGCAGTGGAAACTCCTCCAGGTGCTATATTTTATGTGTAAAGGGACAATCAGAAGATTGCTGCCTGGTAACACAGCTGTAGGAAATAGATGAGATGACCCTAAGAAGTGAGTATCTCATGGATCTTTGCAGAAGATCCATGCTTTTCTGGCATATCATAACCATCAAGGATCCAGTTCTCAGAGCTGTCACCTGAATCAAGCCAAAATGAGCCCGTTTCAGGGAGAGATGACAGTAATTTCTGATCCTCCCATGCCACAACAGAGATCTGAGAAAATGGAAGACAGCAAGACATGTTTTGGTGAAAACTACAAACATTTAAGTTTTTTCTTAAAGTGTCAAAGTTTCAGCATTTCTGATGGAAGCAAGAAGAGGGAGGACCTGTTCTGCCTAGAACTAAGCCAGCCTGGGCTGAAGTCAAGGCCATTCACTGTGCTTCTCTCTGACGCTAAGAAGGTGCTGGGAAAGTGTTGCAGAATGCCCAGGAACCTTGATTTTTGCATCAGTTTTGGTAGGCTGCCCCTTGGACACAGATAAAAGGGAAACTCAATTGAAAGCTATTGCAGGTGTGGGTTTTTTTTAAGCTATGACCAGAGATTCGTGCAGTGAAAGAGAAAGGCAACCCAACAGGCTGCCTGCTGCTTACTTCCAACAGCTCCTGATTACTTCATCTAATTTCAGGGCCTGGAAATGTTGACAATGTGATTTCTGAAACATGGGAGGTAATTGGTCATGCAGTCTGTACCATACCTGTGTCAGGAGTTTTACTGCTGTCACTTGCAGCAACTTTCACAGCTCTATCATCCTCTCCCAGAACAAATTACCTTACGCTGATGAAAGTAGGTTTTTAACAGTATAATGCCCTCAGTTACTTGCTTTTCAGGTTGTTTATGAACTTGCTTCAACATGGTCTGTTGAGGTGTATGCTTACCTACATCAGAAAGAGGAACAGAGCTGTAGTAAGGCATTTTGGAGTCTGATGCCAACTGAGGTAAAGATTAAATAGGCAGCAAAATGTGTGGCCCTGCCTTGCTCTTTCATACAGCTCTCTGCTGCCTTTGCATCTCCCTTTCATCTGCTCTTTGTGACCTGCTGAGAGCCACATCCCCACTGCTCCCTGCTCTTCCTGCCTGACCACAGCACCCCTTGCTGATCCTCTTTCATACATATATATATATACATATAAATATATGCACAGTGGGGTTTCCCCTTGATGGGAAATAATGTCAGTCTGCATCTATGCTTGTCTTTCACATCCAAATGGAATGATGCTACAGAGCATCTCTGTTCTTAAGTCAAAATCATAAAATAGGCTCTTGTCTTACTTTAACATCTCCTAGTTCTACATTTCCATTACTGTAGTGAGTGCTGTAGCTTATAAGATCTGATGCAGGACTGAGAACTTGGAGGATGCCTGTATTACTAGTGGGTGAACAAATTCCTTAAATTTTAGAGCATTGCACGTGATGAACTGCAGCTCGCCTCTAATTTCATAAGAAAAGAATTTGTAAGTGTAATTTTCGTAAGAGGCTCACTAGTAAGTATGAATATCATTTTGCATCAGTACTTGGCACATGCCGTTTGCTGGGACAAACCTTAGGGTGAGCTGACAGTGCTGCTCACTAAAGCAGCTTCTGTAGAACCTGGAGCTTCTCTGCTGCAGAACTTGTGTGTTTGGGTTTCTTGTGTCTCAACTTCTGAAGTTATGGAATATAAAGTGAAGACACTTGTGCCCCATGATCACACTTGTTTCAGTGATGTATTTCTTGGTAAAATGATTCACAAGTTTCACTGTTTTTTGCTTTTGCTTGAATTTGAATACTAAGGAAAAACATCCTTTCTTCCTCCTCTCCTAGTTCAAAATATTACATTCTATTATCAACCTTAAAAGTATTCTGATTTAGTACTGAAATATTTCTAACAACAGTTTTATGAAAGATGCAACTAAACCATAGATAGGCTCAGTGTGTTTATTACTGTCTCAGGTGACCAATGATGATAGTACGTACAGTAAAAACTAGTTTAACTCATATAAGACCTTCTTCTAAGTAGTCACTGACAAAATACCAATGTTTACTACCCATTCAGAACTTCTCGCCTAACAGTGGCTGCATCATCTCTGTCTGTCTGGGATCAGGCAATAATTTCTTGCTGTCCTGGGCTTGTCTCCTTTCCCCTGGGTCTTCAGTACAAATTCTGACCCTTTCCTCCCCTCTTTTGCACCAGGTTCTTGCACTTTGATACCTGCAATATCGAACCACCCAACCAGTGCTTTAAAAGCCACCCTTGGTATCAAAACAAACTTTACATGTGGAGAACAGATCTCTTAGTTATTTTACAATAGGACTCTTCTGGCTGGCTTTTGTCCTCCTTTTTGTGTGTGTGTGTGCGCTAAAGTATCACTTAGAAAATAAGTGGCACTTTTAGTGTCAATTAACTCTCATTTAACTAATGCTAAATTGCACTTGAGCACATATGGACACACTTGGGAGAGGCATGTTAATACCAGATGAATTCATTGGAAGTGGGACTATTACTTCCAATGTAAAATGAATTCATAATCATGGGAAATCTGAAATAAAGGCTTACCAAAAAGTACTTGGTAGCATGTTAAGTATCCATTAATGCCACGGAGAGACACTCAGAATTCCACAAATACAAATGAAATCCCCATTAGAGAGGGTGGCACAAGGGAATTTCTAATATAAAACGTGGAAATTTGTTCCCTACTTGTGACCTTCAGTGTGTTTAGGAGAGAAGAAATTAATGCAACACTTCCCTGATAACAGGCTTTTATTAATATTATAATTCACATTAGAAGTTTCTTTTGAATTTCAGGATTTCCCTCTCTCCATTGAAAGAAAAAGGCTTCTTTTTGTTTCTGCTTTTTCAAAGAGTACAATTGCAAAGATCCAGGATCTGGGTGGAGCAGGGCTCAGAAGTGACCCTCTGGTTTCGGGAGTGCCTGTCCCCTGCTGTAATCGCTCCCTCTTGGGTCCCACCTGAAGCGGATTGTCTTTGCACAGCATCACTGCAGTCACTGCAAGGATCTCTGCTTGGCAGCTCTGCTCTTCAAGAGCCACAGACCTGAATGCAGCTGAACCTCTTGCTGGCCTTGACAGGACGCTTGTCCCATTATGTCAGCCTGCCACTTACTGAAGGGAAATGTTCAAAACACCCAGTATAGCAAAATGCAACAAGTAGTGCTAAAGAAGTTCTGCAGACATGGTAACTCCTGCTGGTTGCAACAGGAAGGTGATTATTCTTGTTTCTACACTGCTATTTGGTCCAGCTGAGACCTTACATGTAAATACAGAGAGTGTCCCCGCTCCGCAGGGCGTGTAAACCATCAGAAACTGGTAAAACAGATGTTCCAAGAGAGAGGAACTTATTCAGTAGCGTAGGGTGCAATCCAAGTCACTCCTCATCTCCTGAATACTCCAGCATATGGAGGCAAATCCATCCTGTGGTTCTGTGCTGCATCTTTTCTCTATCAGACCTTCTGCTGACCCTGAACAGATTCTGTTCTTTGAGAGCTCTTTTTATTTTTTTTCCTTTTTCTGTTGTTGCTCATATTTTCCCCTCACATTAATTATACAGATGTACTGGGGGCCATGTGCTTTGCCACATCACAAAGGAAACCACAGGACTTCAGATCAGAAGAGCTGCCAGATGTCCTTGCCTGGCAGAATACCACACAAGGGTCACAGCTCAGGCTGACAGACTGGGATGGCTGCCTCTGCAAAACAGGATGGGGACATTACCTGGTCCCAGAAAAAGGGACCACAGAAGAGATAAGCTCCCTGCAGACACCCAGCCACATTAGGGATTGATTTTGTGTTTGGGTATCGCTTCTTTCTTTTTCCATTAGCAGATGCACTAACTACCATGATTCTTTAAGGTCAGAGCTCCCTGTCTACACTTAGGCTGGTCAATTATCTTATTTTCTACAAGCTCTTTGCATTGGTGCCTTTGCAATTTCAAGCCCATGAGATCTCCAGGTCTGTGCCTGCTTGGGAAAAAGGGTCTTGTTTGTATACGGCTCACATTGTTCTTATGTATTTCATTTTTGGTATGTCAGTGAAAGTCGACAACGGCTTTAAAGTGATTGTTTTCTTCAAGTTGCAACTCAGGACATGGTTATGCTCTGTCTCTTTAGGCAAACTTGCAGCTACATCTCTCCCAGCAGTGCAAGGGATGCTTTTTCTTTTGAGCTTGTAGAAATGGCAGAAAGAAACGGGCAGTTTCACCCCTGTGGCTCTGCAGAATTCTCTTCTCCTTTGGAAATGGGACTTTACAGTTCCCTTGCTTCCCCTCAGCATGGAGGATACCCTGTTCTTAGATGTCATCTCTAACCTACTCCATTCCACATACCTGGAGGGACAGGGAGTGAGAAGAAAACTATTGTAGTATTTCTATTTCTCTCAAGAGAAATTCCAAAGTGAAAGGCACCTTTACAGACATCCAGCTCTCAGCTCTGGATCCTGCTCCTAATTATCTATTTTCTTTCATGAAAAAGGGGTTTGTGACTGGGAGACACATGACCATCTACTACTGGTCTATGAAGCCCACGGGGGTTTGTTTGTTTGTTTTCAAGAGTGAGTATGTTTAGTACCTGAACATGCTCATTGAAGAGCCTGTTCAGACCCCTGGGCTACTGCTGAGTGGGCTGGAACACCAAATACATCAGTGGCATTACAGAGGTATTAGTTCCCAGGAATGTGCATAGGTGACGTGCTGTACCGTATCAGTATGGCTGTAGCTTAGCGCTGACGTTTCCACTGGCTCAGGACCCAGCTTGTCCAGCCCTGTTTTTAAATGTCACTGGCAGATGCTGAGTGTGAAGGAAGCCTTTGAAATGGAACTAAAGACTCCATGATACTTTAGGCATCCTGGAAAATTGAACTGTTCCTCCTCTTAAACCTAGTGACTCTGTCTTTCATTATTATTGACTGAGGTTTCCATTAAACAGGTTATAATTCCAAATTTTCCAGTCTAAAAGTAAATGGAAACTCCTGATAGCAAATGTATTTGCCAATCTATCTGATGCATGCAAATACAGGATATCAATTTCATTTATTTGTTAAATGCAGTCCATCCAAAACAAGTAACAATCAAGGTAGTATTTCACTAGTCAGAAAAGTGAGGAACAAATACATGACTTTAAAATAGTTTACGAGTCTTTAATATTTTTCAGGTAAGTGAAATATTGGCAGCTGGGGTTTGGGTTTGTATTTTGCCTGTTCTAGGAAAATTCCACTGGTGTCTGTTCTACAGGACACAGGATAAATGAAGATCAATTCTCTATTGCCCCTCATAGTCATTGAATCTGTGATCCACAGAGTTTTCCTCACTTAAAAGGAAAAGGAAGGCAAGAAAGAGAATCCTCTGCAAGACACAGTGGGGAAAAACTATTTCCCTCTCTTGTTGAAAACGGAACCTGTGGGAATTCTATGGCTTGTGTTATATTTTTGTGTGATTTCACTTGAATCTTTGCATGAATCAAGGATGAGGCATTTTCTCTTTCATTCAGATCCTTTAACTTTGTGTAGTCTTAAGGAATAAACTCCTCTTCACTCTTGCCTCCATGTGCATGCCTTGAAGAATGCTGCAACCTCACTGTGGAGGAGCACACCTCACCCCTTCCTGCTGATTGTCTCAGTCCTACGCTGGCTCTCATGCAAAATGTTGTTGTAAGCCTGCTTTGATTCTGCTGTCTCCTTGGGCCTCTCTGACCACCTCCTGCCAGTGTAGGTGTCCCTGTGTGCCAGCCTCAGAACCAGGATGGTATCTTGGTGCTTTGTCCTCAGATGATGCTGGTGCAAAAGGACTGAAAAAACAGCTATGCAAGTGGTGTTGAAAAGTTAAGCCAGTATATTTCACTACTGCTAAATACATTGAAAACCAAGAAAAAATCCAGTCTGGCAATACCTAAAGAGGCTGACAAGCTATCTGGAAAGGGGCTTTGGACAAGGGCCTGTAGGAACAGGGCAAGGGCAATGACTTCAACCTGCCAGGGGCGAGACTGAGATGAGCTCTTAGGCACAAGTTCTTCCCTGTGAGGGTGCTGAGGCACTGGCACAGGGTGCCCAGAGAAGCTGTGGCTGCCCCATCCGGGGCAGTGTCCAAGGCCAGGTTGGACACAGGGGCTTGGAGCAAGCTGCTCTAATGGAAGGTGTCCCTGCCCATGGCAGGGGTTGGAGCTGGATGACCTTTAAGGTACCTTCCCGAAAGGGTCCCTGTACACAAGCCAGTCTGGGGTTCTGTGATTCTCTGACCTTTTTTCCTCCCTCTTTTCTTCTGTGAATGCACAACTAGTAGGAAGCTGCATGGCAATTCTGTCCCAATCAATGTGGCACGTGGGCTTGAACCTGGTTGAAAAGGTGATTGTGAGCTGAATGTAACCTTTTTTCAGTTATTTCTGTTTCAAATGCTTCTGCCTGAATTTCATTTATTTGTCAGTACAATTTGTCTGAAAGAGGCATTCATTTGTGAACTCACTCAGGCTCTTCCCCGGTAGGAGAAAAGGCTAGGGTCATCACTCGTTTGGGGTTTCCCTTGAGAGTTTTGGCATGTAACAGATTTAATTACTTAGTTAAGAGAGTTTCTTGAGTTCAACAATTCAGGCCAGAAACTGTAAATGACAGAGAAAGTGAGACAAGGGGTGTTAGAGAGTGAATAAAGAGGAATGAAACTGTGATCTCTCCCAGATGTTAAAGAAATTTCTGTGCAGCTGAACAAAGGTGCTGTCTGTCCAATATAATTTTTATTCCAAACCTTCAAAATTGCAGCTGATGGCAGAAAATGTGCAGTAAAACATGGGGAGGCCACTGGGTAATATCCACTGTAAAGTGTTAATTGCCTATTGAGGCTGTAAACTATGTCAATATGCCTAGATCTGAGTTATTGACAGTCTCCCATTTATTCCAGCTTCACAAAGCTGAGCTCTTTAGAACTGGGCTCTAATCAGTCATGCTTTACTGAACCCACCATGAAGCACCAGTCAATAAATGCGCTTGCTGTCTTAACCCTTTGAAGTTTGTAAAATTACAAGTGGGATTGATACCATTGATTTGGGGAGAACTCCTGACAGTGGAAACCCTTTGGAAATGAAAGCTGCCTGCTGTAAATGACACCTACTTTAGCCTGACGGTTGTTCTGGGTTTGTAGGGCTGAATCTTGCCTCAGGTCTCTCAGCGCCTGAGGTCTGAGCTAGAGGAAGGGGTTACTTCTCAGTTTAAAGTATTTGTAATGATAGAGTATAGGCAGAGAATGCTGTCTGTATTGCATTTATCACCATCAGAAATTCTGACATGGGTGGCATATAGCTTCTGATCACTTAGCTGGCAAAAAGGCATGGGACTAAAGCATCTCAAGCATCCCATAGGATTATTTGCAAGAGATGGAGTGCTCTCTTTGCCCTTTAGTTGGTGCCCTCCACCAACTAAAACAACCCCAAACCATTCTACCTTTCCAGTATCTATGAGAACCTGTATTTGAACACTCTTGTCTTGAACTGTTATTGAATGTTGATGCACAGCAGTTGTGGCAGGATTTCAGGCATGAACAAAGCATCAAAACAAAAGACCAAATCCTGCTCTCTGAAGGCTACAGTGCAGGAATGCCTTTACCTGCAAAGGGCAGGCTTTGAATGCTTCTGAGACGTGTTCTGGCTTGTAGAATGCTTGGAGATGAAAGACTCACTGATGTGAGGATATGAATTTGTTGGTGGACTTGGTGGGATTCACCAAGAATTGTGGTTACTCAAGAGTACTGGAGCTAATACAGTTGTATTGATTTACTTCATGTGGGTTGGTTTTTTTGTTTTTAAACAAAGTGACTCAAACCTGGGGATAGCTGCTTTCTATTTGCAAGGATCAAAATCTGAATAAATACAGATGAATATTATCTGTGAAAGAGAAACAAGATCATGGTGCTGCTACTGCTTGACATAATCTGTAACCAATAAAGGTCTCAGAAACATTGCAAAGAATTAGAACTGGGGCAGAAACCGCTTCCTGTTGCATTTGCTTATAATACCTCTTTGCCTTGTAAATGAATCTTGGTTAAGTTTTTTTTCTTCAATTTTTTTTTCTAATCATATATAAAGGATATTTGTCCTTTGTTTCAGCTTTCTTTTTCCAGACTGATGAGATTTTCTACTGAAGTATGTTTAGTTCATGTTTAGACCTCAGCACTACCAGGAAAAAGAGGTGGGTTTTGCAAACTCTTAAAATTTAGTTCCAGCAAAGACACAAAGTGTTAGCTGGTCCAGGCCTTGTGAGACATGGTGATTATGATGACCAGCTAATGTGCATTTTAAATACTAGCAGTCTGCCTGTACTTGGTGCTAAGTGGTATTTTAATAATAGTAATTAATTTGTACTGGCCAAATTAAGTGCATATAGGTTTCAAGCAGGGAGGTTAGACTCAGATTAACTATTTATTCTGCTCTTTTCCATGTAACAGTGCAAATTTTCTGCCTGTCAGAATAAAGCCAGACATCTTGCCATTTATTAAGGGGTATACACAACTAAAATACATACTTTGAGCCTGAAAACATACACTTGCTGGGTAGCTTTTGTATCTTTTCTGTAAATGATACTGACTGACTATTTCTTACAGCACCAGTAGCTTTCTATACTGCAGTCTCTGCTGTAGGTAGGTGTCCTGCAAATGCTGATATTAGCCATATAATCTCAAAGAACCTGTGACTTTCAAGCAGATCAGAGTTGGGTGTAGTTTATTGTTTGTGTGAAAGTAGCAGCTGTTTTAAATACATACATTTTGCTTTTGCACTGTGCAGACGATGTTTAAGATAACCACTCCCAAGCTGCAAAAGGAAATAGGGAATTTGTTTCCTTTCTTTTTTTTCAGCCTCTTTTTCTTTTTATTAATTAATGTATTTATTTATAATCCATCTGTACAGATTTTAATGTAACTGAAACCTTTTTAGCCTGAGTGAAAATCAGGTGGATTTCAGAGGATTTTAGCTGGATAATTCTGCTTAGATGGAGGTCCTCAAACTTGGGACTGGAAGACTTCCTGGATTTGAGATGAAGTGCATCATTGCTGTGCAGAAGCATCTGTCGATAGAAGTGTTACCTGGTTTGTGGGAAAACCTGCTCGGCTCTTGCACAGCCCTGGCTCAGTGAACATGTGCTGTTCTGGGGAGGGAATGGGAACAGGACAGGTTCTTTTCAGGAAGTTGTGAAACAGCAATGCTGCTTGATTGAGAGATTGCTGACTGATACAAAGCTTCTATTTCAACACTGCTTTGGTGAATCTTCTTTACTTTAAGAGGGTGGGAGCAATATTGCTGGAATACGGAGCTTCTTGATCCTGCTTGTATTGCAACTCACAATCATGTGATTGTCTTCATTGCCAGAGAGAGGGGTGCAGGTTCAACTCAGTTAAATAAAAAGCTTTACATGTAATGGGAGCAAAATGCACAGAACTTGCAGGCTTACCAGCAACTGGCTGCAGGTCAAAATACTCCTGGACAGTGCCTTGGGCAGAAGGTAGTCATTTGTAGTTCATGGCTATGGGCAGCAGGGTGTATAGGTGTACATATGTTCTCCATCACTCAAAACTGGTCACACTGGTGGGAGCAAAGTGTGTTTGATTTTAAATAGTTGCAGTTCATGGCACTATCCTCTTGTGCCAAAACTGAAAGCACCAATAAAAGTATACGAAGTTCTGGCATGGGGGAAGAAAAAAAGCACAGGGGGAAAGAAATGCTGAAAGCTGTAGCAGCAGGGGTAAGTATATGATGTATATTGCATATATTTTTCTCATATATGATGGAGAGGAACTCATCTGCAGTTTACGGTACCATTTTCCACAGACTTTTTGTATGTGACCACTAGAGAGCAGGCTTAACCTAGTAACAAAAGCTAATTAGTTCTTGGCCTCTTCATTTCCTCCTTTTCCCCAACCCCCTTCCACCTTTAAATCTAGAGAGAGGAGACCTCGATGGTTCTTAGCTTTGCCTCCAATGCTGTGCGATCTTCAGGCTAATTAAAACACCACAGACGGCCTGAACCCCACATTAAAATTTGATGAGGAATTGATCAGCCAAGCAAACAGGAAATTTAGCTGTGTGAGTGAAGGTAATGTTTGCTCAAATGTGTAATGAGGTCCGTGGGGAATATTTATGGGGACCTTTGTGACGGTTTCAGCAGTTCCTTCTCCTTGAAGTTATCTGACCTACCCACCCTCTCCTGCATAAGAGTGTGGGCACAAGGAAATCCAAAGCTGCATCAGTCAAAAGGGAGCATGTTCTGTAAAATGAGTTATGTTTGGCTAAGCTGGTGCTGTGTAAAGTTCTGCGCAAGCAGTCATGGGGCTGCACATTGGCTCTGCTGCAGGTTTGCCTTTGCATTAGAAAAAGAAATAAAAAATTCCTGTAATCCAGAGAACTCTGTAGTAAAATTGCTGTGGAACTTCTTGCACTGTGTTAGCAAACTAAATAGCTTGCTCAAAAAGGATCAGTCACTGTCTTACAGCAGATGTTAACCTTATCCATGCAGACTTTAGGGTAAGCTATAAAAGCTGTCAATACACAGGTATTTGGAGGAAAGGCAGTGTGCTGTCAGAAAGAGCCCTCCTCAGCACATTTTATCTATTTCTAGTAATTGCTCAATATAATGTATAAATGCTTTCCCTGTGCAGCAAACATGGATTTACCCACTTCTTATTTATCTCTACTCTGTATAAGGGTAATCAGCACACGTTAGTCTGAAAATTTAGAGTGGGCTTTTCTTGATAGATATCACCTTCAAACATGTATCTGCAAACCACTTGGACTGAGAGCTTTCCTCAGCCTCTGGCTGTAGTTCAGCCCAACCCTAGAAGTATTTCCCTTTGCAAACCGCTGCCACCCAGACGTGGGCCTCAAGCAGAGCACATCTGCTGGTTGCAGCAACCGTTTCCTTCCAGCGCCCTTCAAGGCTACTTCCAATTCTGACTGCCTATAATTAGAGGTGAGGCTGACACCTAGAAGGATGGATGACTGGTCCAAGCCATGTCGTATAAAACAGGCAAGGACATTCAACCCAGGCCGGATGTGGTTCTGAACAACCTGATACAGTGAAGGTGTCCCTGCCCGTGGTAGGGCGTTGGACTAGATGAGCTTTGAACCTTCCAACCTAAACCAGACTATGATTCGGTGATAAGGGGAGGCAGCCCACTTGGCGCCAGTGGGGCAAGAGCAGCTCCCAGCATGAGCTGTGTAGGCAACAGTGGTAACCCATGACTGCAGACCCACTGGTGTGCACACCATTGCTTTGTTATAATATGGGAATACAAGACCAAAACCTGCTGTGAATTGCTGTGAATGAATATAGCATGAGAGGTTAGCACAGCAGTAGTGTTTCCTACTTACAGTAAAATGCAGGGAAGTTTAGTCAGTTTAACGTATGCGGAGAATAGCACTGAATTTGGGCAATTTTATGTCTTTCAAGTGTTATAGTGAGAGTAATGATGAGATTTGTGTAAAAGGAAGCCAATTATTCTTACTTTCTAGAGGGAAATATTGAGAGGAGAAATTTGGAAATACTAAATTATATTCTTACTGATCACAGAAAGCTATGGTGGTGTAATATCTAATTCTTTTTTATTTCTGTTTTTAATATGCCAAGAAAACTATGTTCCTGCTCTTGTGCTCAGTGCATTGGAATAAAAAGTTGATCTTTTACATCTAGGTTACAGTTTGCAGTAGCATCTCAGTCCATTTTCTAGGAGGAAGAGGAGCAGTATAAAAGCAGTGTCAGCACACTCCTAACTATTCTGGCTGTCTTGCTGCCAGGGGCTAGTGTCTGCATGCTGCTACACAAAGCCATGGGGACACCTAATTTGGTATATCTTAAATATGGTACTCCATTAGGCCATTTAAACATTCATTTGTGAGTCTAAGACTCACCAGAAGAGCAGCTGTATTTAATTCCTGTCTGCACTGGATCAAAAAACGTTTAACAGAAGGATCTGGCAGGGCATACCAAGCAGCCTGCAGCCTGCTCCCCGTGGAGACTAGGGCCACTCAGCCTGGTTTGGTTGCATAGGGAAAGTGCTGTTCAAAAACCCTAAAATGTGAACTTGAAGGAGAATCTGATTACCCATATTGCTGTTGTCAGCCTCTTGTTTACATCCAGCTTTACGTCTGTTACTGAACATGCTGCTTTCAACCTTGCAGACGCTTCATTCAACTTGTGAGATGTGATTTGAACCAAATATTAAAACTCAGGGACTGTCAATAAATCTTATTTTGCATTACTTCTATCTTGCTAATTAAGAATGTTACTCAGAGAATGTGGGAGGGGACATGGGATTATACGAGAATACATTAAATAAGCAAGCAGTGAATGTGTTGGTTCTCAAAACCAGGATAACTCATAGGATTGTCTGTTGGGGTGCTTTTCTTCGTCATTAACTCATTTTGCCCTTGTTCACTGAGAGTACTGCTGGAAAGTGCCAGCAGTTCTGCCTTGGCTGGAGAGATACTCGCAACCCAGAACCAAGAACTGTAAATCTACGTGCAGCAATATCTGGGTGCAGGCTGTATGGCTGCATGGGAGGTGAGCCTGGATGAGCAATAATATTCTTTAGAAAGGTTTTACCCTGAGTAACTCGAACTTTGTTTTAATAACTGTCTTATCACCACTGATAGCCTTTAAAGAAACAGAACTTTCCAGTACTCCAGTCTTTGTCATCTGTCAACCTTTTTGACAGTAAGTTTCATTACCACCTTGATCTAGTACAAAAAGCTAAACGGGGTTGGACCTAAACCCAGCCTCAGTACAATTGCTGTACTCCCTGGTAGCTCTCCATTTACAGCTACACTTTGAGGTCAGTCAGTGAATCATTTACTTAATTCATTTGGTGACTAGAATATGGGACTTTAAGTATGAATTTAGGTACAGTTGAGTCAGAAATCTTGGAGAAGTCCAAGTTCACTTTATTATCACTGCTGCCTCTATCAATCAGAGTGGTAATACTGCCAAAAAAAGGATGTGTGGTTTGTTTAAACCAGTTTTCCATGAACCATTGCAATTGCAGCTCCAGTCTGCAATTCTCTGCTGATAGTTCACAAATAAACCTTTTGCTATTTTGCCAACTACTGAGACTAGATTAGCTGGTCCACAGCTCTCTGGTGTCATCCCTAACTCTCTTCAGATTGGAATGATATTGGCAGTCCTGCAACTTTCGGCATTTATGAGCTTGTTTGCCATGATGTATTAAAAAGTGAACAGTCCCCGAGTTCCTTTTGAACTCTTTGGTCTCTGTTCCTCTTGACCTGTTGATTTAATTTTTTATTATTTGTTTTACTTTTGGAAGACAACCAAAGATCAGACCAGACAACTTAGTTGCTTGATGATAAGTCATTTGATCAAACCAAGTAGGGCCATGACTTTGCTGAATTCTGTAGTCTAGCTATAGCATATAAGGGATATTTATATACACTGGTGACTTTTGTTTCCACTTTTGACACAATATTCCTGCATTTTTAGTGTCTTTGTATGTAGTTTCCCTGTCTGTGTTCAGCAGTGAACATATGCTTGCATATAGGGGTTTGGTGTTGACTTTTTTTTTAATACATTACTTAGTCATTGTCTGTTGATGTTCCATTTATTCTGTTGCTGCCTCTTGTTAGTTTTTTAACTTTTTAACTATGTTTAAAAATCTCTTAAGCAGGAATGTTTTTTGACCAGTGCATCATCCTTGTAAATTGTTGCTTGTGGAATTACAGCTTTTTCAGCATCCCCTAAAAGTCCCAGAACAATTTACAATTTTAAAGGATGCTTTCATCATTAAACTTGATGTTCCAGGTCAGTTATTAGCCTGAGTCTTTAAGGCATAGAGATTTGGATTTTCTAAAGACTGTAGTGTTAAAGATGTGAAAAATACTAAATATATTTGTTATATTGCTGACTGTTCAAATTCTCCTGGCTTTAATCTTGCAGTTGTCTGTGAGTTGCAAACCTTTTAACAACATTGGTAACTTCTTCTTCTTGAAAAGTTGCTGTTGGTTTTGAGATACTTCTGGCTATGCAAGTATATTTGAAGGATCTGCCTCTAAGAAAGAACCTGAGTCAAAGAGAAGGTTTAAGAGGAAAATAATGTGATCAAGCTCTAAGTTGTCTTCTGCAGCAATTAAGTGTAACAGAACCTAATGGCAGGCTAGGAAGGATCAGCCCGAAGGCAACTTTTACTACTGCTTCTCTGTGGCATCGCTGTCTTAATAAACTTTTCATGCGCAAAGTTTCAATTAAAGGGAACACACTGGATTTAAAATCAAACTGGGCGTGTGTTCTCAATAGTCATGTGATAACGGAGATACCACGGAAAGTGCTTTGCCTCTGTTGAGGCCCATTAGAAAGGACCACTGATCAAAACCACGCCTAATGCAGCAAAAGATCCAGGGTGGGTTTGAATTATGTTGAGCAAGGTTGAGTGACACCTGCCTCCCAATGCCTGCCTTCAGTGCCTGAAACAAAGTATTTCTGCCTGAAGGCCTAGTGTTCTGTCAGAGTGAGAGGGAAAAAGGAGCATGTTAATTATAGAATGTCCTGGAAACTCAGAAAATGACAGCCCTTGGTTTTACTGTCATTGCCAGGGCTAATATTGAGGCACCTACTGTTATCATACAGGTGAGGGGATTTTTGTTCCCTGGCAGAGAGCTACCTTGCTTTCCATGCTGTACTTTTCCCCTTCAGAAGCATTCTCCCATTGCCCCCTCACTGCTCAGGTCTGTGTCCCCAGTGGGTGTTGCTCTGCCTCAGCTGCTCTGGAGCACAGCGGAAATATATCCATTTGAGATGTCTCTTTGTTTTCTCATTGTAGCCTCTCACCCAAACTAATTCCTCTAGGAACACTAATGAGCATGTCATCAGACCTCCCTGTGATAGTAGCAAATGTTACATTCATTGTCTAGGCAGGGAATAGATCTGAGTGGGCTCACATGGATCTCATCAGTGGAACCAGGAACAACTTTTATTTTTGCTGTTTTGTTTTTTTAGACATGGCCTTTCTTACAGGGTCCTACTTTTCTTATTTTTATAATAAACCCATTTTCAAGAAAAGGGGGTACTGTGCAGCAAGCGCAGCTCCAACTGTGCTTGTTCCAACAAGATCAGTGATAGGCAAATCTGGCACTAGGGATCGTGTCTGTCCAGTTACCTGGGAGCCACAAAAGCCCAATCACAGTTTAATAAAAAATGTAATAAAAATCTTAGTTAAGGAAAAAATCCTCAAGTGACTTTTGGAGACAACAGACTGAGAGATGAATAAAAATTGATGGCACTGGGTAGGTTGGAACTGGCTAATATGAGCCAAAGCCTCTGCAAGGATATATTCCCGGTTTTGGGGAAGCTGCTGTTGCCAGGTGCTCTGTTCCAACACCTAGACTGAGGGCAAAGTGAATGCTTTTCATACTTTTTCATGCTTTTATACTTTTTCATTTGACAGTGTTTCTACCTGTGACCATATTTCTGGTAAACTGAAATTACAGGCACTTTTTATGTCCTAAGTTGGTATCAAAGTTCTTCTACAGACACATTACAGATGCTTACCAGCTCTTTCTGGCAGTGCGACTGCAACCTGCAGACTGACCGGTCACCCACCCTTTATGTAGCTCTCTCCTGTAACTCTGGGATATGCAAGAGTTCAAGCCCAGCAGTTCAGCACTTTCAGTATGCCTGAGGGTGTCTGTCTCTGTTGCTCCTTACCAAAAACCGTCAGCATTTTTTGGAAGGACTCCTCTTGACTGAAGGCCTCGGGAGCCCAATCTTCAAGATGATTCCTTATGGAAGTCCTTCAGCACCCCAGGAAAGACTTCTTACAAATGTTCTGTCATCACTTCAGATTCAGTTCTGACAAGAAGCCACAAGGGTCTCATTCATAAAAGCCTTGCACGTCATATTATATGCCCACAGTTACTGTAGACATTTCTGGGCTGCAATAAACTTGTGTGACAGAAACCATTCTTTCTTTTTACAGGTGACATCCTCAAATTGCTGGGTGCTGTTCTCCATTGCTTTGCACCTTAGCTGGTCTTATCCAGTTATGCAAACTCCTACCAGATTGGAACAGGAGCATTTAATCCTGCTCGGGAGAGTTAATGTTGGCAGAAATGAAAGGCAGTGGAGAATTGAGCTCTCCTCCCAAAGCGAGCATTTCAAAGTTGTTCATTGCAGACATAAATGAAGGTGTAGGATATGCAGATGGCTGGGATAAATGCTTTACATTGTGTATGACCTCTAAAAGTGAAGGGACACACTTGGTGCAATGTCACAAGTTGCAGAACAGTAATTAGCAGGAGAAGGGTCAACCTGTTTGTCAAAAGCACAAAATAAGATTAGAGAAGGCATTTTGGCCATGGGGCCTTCCTTAGGCTAATGAAGAACAGGATGTTGTTTAGTTCTGTCGTGTCCTAGTTTCACCATGCCCTGAGGAAGATCCTCAAGGCTGAAACCTTATTTCTAATTGTTTTATAAATGACTTTTTCTTCCCTCTTTGGCATTCAAGATTACACCAATTTCAAACAGGAGAGTTTCCGTTAGACAGACTTCCTGAACAAAGGAAGAATTTTATTCAATATCAACATAGTCACTAATTTGTTGACACTTCCTTAGTTTTTCTCTGTATTCTCTTTTCTTGCTAGGCTAAGTACATGGCTTATCTCACATCTTAAGAGCTCCTGTATGGATATCTCACCCAGAAAGAGTAAAAATTCCAAAGAAATATAAGAATAAATACTAAGCGTCTTTCAGGCTATGATTTGTTCAGATATCTCACTCCTAGAAAATTACAGGGAAATGTTTAATTTTCAATCAATGCTGTGCAGGAGGTGAGCCCTTTTATCCTTACTTCAGAAATACAATGATCAAGTCAAACCTAACTAAGACCAGAGTCTTAGCTTTGGATGCTCTATCTAGTACTCTAGTAGCTGGTTCATTAGTAGTCTTCCCATCAGAAAGCAGGAGCACCCCTTGTACCTGCTGGGTAAATTAATTATTTGGAAAACTAAGCTTGTTACTAGCATCTATGTGACTTTTGGTGATATTTTAAGGTGCCTACACAATAGGCACTGACTATATGAGGCTGACTAAACTGATATGTAGGGTGAGATTTACTTTTTCTAGCTATTATCATTAAACCATGACTGATAAGAGTTGTTGTGCAGTAAACTGGTTTTGTAGTAGAGTCTGAGTCTCATGAGAAACTAAGTAGCTTGAGAAGCTGAAACATCCAGGATTTCTAAATTTCTAAACCTCTGCAATAAAAAACACTATCTCCACAATCTGCTTATAGGCAAATGATCACAGAATCAAAGAATTGTTAGGGTTGGAAGGGACCTCTGGAGATCATTCAGTCCAACCCGCAATCCCAGGCTGAGGTCTCTAGATCCCAAGATCTAGAAATTCTGAATATGGGGACCATTGTGTTGTTTCTTGTGGTGGAGTTGAGAATAAATGCAACCTTGTGAGTGGGAAAAGACAGAGGCATATATGCATGGATAGCTCCTTGTAAAAACCAAACTTTATTTGCACTTCGAGTGAGATAATTGTTACATGTTGTGGAGTTTCCTTCCCTGGAGATAGTCAAGGGCCCCTGAGCACATTCCTTGAGTATTGTGCTCTAGGTGACCCTGCTTGAGCAGAGTGGTTGAACTAGATGACCTCCAGTCATCCCTTCCAACCCCAACCATTCTGTGTTTCTGTAACATGGATTAACACTCCTAACATACTTTGACATACTCTCATGAAATTTTTTTTCGTAGTATTAAGCATGGAGCACACAAGCATGCAGGAAAGGTGGTTTTATCTGACACCTTTCTAAGATAAGAAAAAGGGATAATTTAGAAACATCACTGTTGATGACTGGAAAAAAAAAAGGAGTTAGATTGCAACTGTAAGGTTTGTAAGTTGTCTATAGAAAGACCTGGTTTTGATATCATTATAAAATCTGTAGTTTCATCATATGTAATAAAAGGAGTAGTCTAAACCATCTAAATTTATTTCTAGCAAACTGTTAGATAGTAGCTTAGTATTTTAAATCATATGTGTTTTTGGAAGATCTGGAACTCCTGAATGTGGATTTTGTGCTTTTCATATACTTTGATCTTCTTTTTCCTGAAAGAAAAAATAGCTTCCAAATAGTTAAGGCCTCAGTAACTCTCATGATCTGAAGTGCCAGGATGTCACCTGATTAATGGTTCCTATAATGTCTTACTTTTTCCACCCAGCCTTTACAAACTGCTTTGTGGGAATTTGACAGTTTTATTATTTCTTAACTGTATTTTCTAACTCACCTGTGCTGGTGCTTGACCTACAGCTAGTGTCAGGTCACGTTTCTGTGCTATTCTCTTGTGCCTGACATCTGTGACATGGGCTGTGTGAGGTAGCCCACCAATACAACACCACCAATGCAGCACCCAGGAAAGTGAAATTTTGGGGGGAAAAGTTTACCATGGCCACGTTTTTCTGCTTGGCCTGTAACTGGCCATACTGAAGGAAACTCCTTTTCTCACACTGCAACTTTTATAGCTGAATGTTGCATGGCCATAGCGATGTAAAATCTTTGTAAGCAGCTACTGGCTTTAGGTGACTATTTCTGACTGCCAGCTGATAATCATTTTAGAGATTAAGGTAAGCATCTTTCCAAAAGCACATATCACTGTTTTTCAGTAGGCACAACTTCAGTGGGGCAGCATGAACAGACCCCTTTGTGAAACCTATTAAGCAACATGCAAAAATTGCTGCCATGATTACAAGCAGAAATCCAAAATAAGGTGAAGTAAAAGCCAAACTGACATGAAGTGATGATAAATCAAATAAAAATATCTTGTGCATTGCCCAGAATGTCAGGCTGTCCTTTGCGAAGAATGACTTCCACAGAGGCAAGAGGCCTGCGGGTGGAAGCTGGCCTGCCAGCCCTCTGTATACTTGCAGCAGATATTTATAGAATGCTTAGAAATGTAAATAGAGGGCATATGAAATTGCTGAGTATAAAATATTACCGAAGATGACATGGATCCTGGTGCTTAATGAATCTAAGCAACCAGCTTTACAACTCTTCTTTTAATGTGTATTTTATCATACACACAGATCTCTAATAGGTGGGAAGAAACTCAAAATGTCGCCTCAAGCTATCGTGACACATCTGGACTGATGCAGACCAGAAGCACAAGAGGGTTTGGAGGTGAGGGATTGAGTTTTTCATGGGTTTTGCATTTTATTTAGAAACATACCCAAAGGCATCACTGACTTTCAGGCTTGGAGGGGTCATTAAACTGGATTCCTGTGTAACTGGGAGAATATAAAAGCATCTAATTCCTTCATTTTGAAGATATAGAGAGGTTTGAAACTTAGATGTCAGGATCACCCAGCCCTCCCCTGCATGGCTCAGAGATATGGGGGTCTGGCTTTGCCCCAGCATGCAAAATGTCAAGTACAATTATACAATTTATTATTAGGTTTCTCTTCTGGCTCTTACTGGTTAGGGATGACTTTGGAAGATTTTATTCAGAGTGATAGCAAAAGGGTGATAACACAAATAATAGATTTGAATCAAAGGGAAAACCTAGTCAGGGAAGCTGCTGGCTCTGCGCCTTATTAGCTGGGCAAAGAGTCTCCATGAGGAAGCCACACAGTCCCCATTTAATGAGATATTGATAAGCAGACAAGCTGAGCCAGACTGAGAGAGCTGGGCTGGTTCAGCCTGGACAAGAGAAGGCTCCTTAAGGGGAGACCTCAGAGCAGCTCCAGTGCCTAAAGGGGCAACAGGAAACCTGGAGAGGGGCTTTGGACAAGGGCCTGTGGGGACAGGACAAGGGAATGGCTTTAACCTGCCAGAGGGGAGATTGTGATGAGCTCTTAGGCAGAAGTTCACCCGTGTGTGGGTTCTGAGGCACTGGCACAGGGCGCCCAGAGAAGATTGGGATTGTCAGTGCTAACCTGCCCCTGGGGAGCAGTAGGGAGATGAGAATGCGAAGACTGGGTGTACTGGGGACTTCTCTTGAGAGGAAGGAGCTGTCGGTAGCCATGGCCTCAGGAGCTGGCAGCTCCTCAAGAGAAAGGATCCATTTACTTCCCTGTGTGCTTGCCTTGACTGCAGTAGCTGTGGTTTTCACCCATGTTCATCCCAAAATGATTTATACCTTTGAAAATACAGTACTTGATGATATTTGTGATTAATTGAGCAACGTTAGCACAGCTCAGAGGTGTGTGCTGCTGAAGCCAAGGAAATTGTCACTAACACACAGTGACACCGGATTTGAGCCCAACACTTGTTCTCGTCAAGTGTGAAAAATCAAGACTAAGCTCTGCATCAAACCATCCATAGCCCATGTGTAGGGTCTGTGTGTGCTACAGGTATGTAGAGGGAAATAATAACTCTCTAACTTTTGAGATAAGTTTCAGGATGGGGAAAAGAAAATCAGTTTGGTAATGCTAAGGCACACATGAATTGTGCATAGTGGAGAGAGGCACTGCAACACATGGCGGGAAAAGTAGTTTCATTGAGGACTGCAGACTTTAGGGGAAAAAAGTGGGAATTTGGGCAGCTGGGCCACTGTTCTTGGGAAGCCATGTAGCATCGGAGGAGGTATAGTTCAGTAGTGAACTGATTCCATAGCAATTGGCTCTGCTTCACTAGAACATACTGAAATGTTTAAACTTGCATCAAACTGAGGGGGAAACAAAATGCCTCCTCTGCCCTCCATGCACAGTGAAATCTTCAATTTGGCTGAAACTGCTGGAAGGGGTGTAGAAAAATTGCTTTTTAATGCAAGATTCCTAAACTGTAAAATTGTTCTAGCCAAATGTGCCAACTATGGCAAAGGAAATAGAGGCTCGATCTGTGTGTCTGTTTGGCTAATCCCAGTAAGAACAGTGGGTTTTCTTTTGAACGCTGAAGGGAAGATGTTTGGGCCGCTGGCCAAAAATAGTAGAAAAGTTTGTATTTTCCAGATTTGTGAAAAATGAAAAATTTTATGCTTCTGCCTCAATCTATTTTTGTTGCTATTCATCACTAAACCAAAATGTGCTATTTACTGCCTAAGAGTGGTTTTCCCACCAAAATGACAAAATGCCTTTACCAAAACTTTAGTATCTGTGAGTTAAAAATGCATAGAAGGATTTACTTTTTGTTCCTTCAGTGAACGCTACTGCTGTTTTTATCTGAAAAACTGTTTTTTGCATTGACAGAAATGATGAAAAATGACCCAATTTCAGATTATTTACACAAACCAGCTTTAGTTCCACAGTTCACTTGCAAACATAGATTACAGACCCACAGTATTTAAGCTCAGGCTTAACTTTAAACTTGTGAATAGCTTTATTGACTTCAGTGGAGCTACTCATGTATGTTATTGCATGTTTAACAGATTGGGTTACGGAAAGGTAGAGTAGTCTTACATGGAAAGCCCTGGACTAGCTGCAAAGTCACAGTCTGGACCTGCAACAGGCTTCCTTTCTAATCTTAAATTAATTACTTTGTGACTTTGTTCCATTTGCACCTTGGTTCTCAGTTTCTTCTTGCCCATTTCTGGTCTTTCAGCTATTGTCATCATAAATTCTTTGATATGGGAATTTTCTTGGTGACTATTATTTGACAATTCAAGTATTGAGTGTATGTAGATGCACCAGTAAGAGAAGTGGTCCATCCCTGTGTATCCCAGTTTTATCCCATTTCTTTTCCATGTGGAATGTGTGTGTCTCTGCTTTAAAGAGCTGGTGTGGCTTGATGGGCTTGTTCTCTCTTTCAGATATAACTATGATGCAGTGCCTGGTGCAATGGAAACCTACATCCCTGTGGAACACAGATACACATTTAATTTCCCCCTTTTGAACGTCATTAACGGAACTCTGTTTTTATTTTTATTAATTACCAACTTTTGAATATTAAAGATTTAATAAAATCATAAATCTAGGTCAAATTGAGCTTGAAATACTGAAGTGCCTCTAATGCATTCATCCGCATGATCTTTTCTATTAATCCAACAAATGCCTTCCTTCAGTAAGCAATTCTGTTTCCTGTTTTTCACCCTCATCCACAATAAGCACCTGCATTTGTTTCTTCTGTTTCTTCTAGCCTAAAGATAATTCATTAAAGTAGTTCTTCCCTCCCTCCCCCTTTTTTTGATCCACCTCTCCACCTCTGAACACCCCCCTAAAGAACACCATCAATATTTCATAAACTTACAGTGACAAATGTATTTTAATGTGGTCCACAGAGAACCTGAGATTGATTGGCCTCTCAGAAATATGACACGTTTCAAGGCAGGATATTCATGGAGTGTTTTAGTGCCTACATTAGTCAGAGAGAAGCAGTGCCTAAATTTATCATAGTTATGGCTTTCTCGGTATCCATTTTCTTTTAGCCGCTGACAGCAAGTATCTGAATGGTCCCTATTGACTGGCTTTGTGGTTCTGCCTTTAGAAAGCATTGGCTGTGGGGGTTTTCAGATCAAATTAAGTCTTGGCTTCCTGGAGTTTGTGCGTATCTACCGCGCAAGTGCGGGCAAAGCTGGCTTCATTCATGCTGACTTTCATTCACAAGGGCATACATGTACAGGAAGGGAAAACTCACATCTCCACTGATACTGTGACTGAACTGAGCCCTATTCTTTGAAAGCAAACATTTCATAATCCCAGAAGGAAGCAGTGAGGAATGATGGAAGATAGGAAGCACCTATTGCTGCTGCTTGAGCGTGAATGAACCAGGCACTGATGGTTTGTGGCCTGGGGAACAAGGGCTGGGGCTTGGAGAGAACTGAAACATCTGCACATCTTCAGCACTGCTCAGAACCCCTAATCACAAGGAGTATTATCTGATGGGCTGTGCAAATAGTCTGTGCTGTTCTTGTCATGCTCTGAACAGGAGACTTGTGTGTCATTTAGTACCCTGTCTGCAGTGTTACATCCTTGGTGTGGACAATCTCAGTACCACACACAGGTGTGAGTGAAATTTCAGTGTGGTGGCCAAATGCTAAGATTACAAACAAGATGGTTTTAATGACAAAATAAGTTATTACAGTATTTTATGTATTACAGTATTATGTTTTTATGTTGAGCCAAAGAAAATACTTGGTTTGTGCAGTTTAAATTTAACTATGTAAATTTTAATTTAGTTCAAGTGAGTTACTTCCATTGTGTAATGTATCTAGGAAGTTTGAAAAATTATGCCATATATCTCCTCTCCCCATTGTATTGAACATATGAAAAGTGTTGAATATTTCAGATTAGTTCTATGAATCAATTCTGGTAAATGTGCAGTCCCCCACTTATACACATTTTTGGGGACTGAACAAAGGTGTATGATGAAGTGCACTTTTTAATTTATAGAACAGTCCTTCAGGCATCTTGCTGGATGAGGTACTTTGTGTGCTTGAACCATTTTAAAGTCCTACTTTCTCAAGTCCTCACCCTCGGCCTCCTCTACAGTTTATCAGTGTTATCAATCGAATACTGCTCATAAGTGCAAACCCCACTTTTAAAAAGCAAGAAAAATAAATTAACTCTTGTATTACGGTTCAGCTTGGCTTCAGATTTTACTCCAATCTTTTGTACATTCCTGTTATAAAATACGGGAGTTTGAGCAGTGGCTAATGTAGGTAGAAAATCAGAATGATTGAGTTTATTAGGAAGGCAGAGATGGCTTTTTCAGGAGTTCGTAGACTCATGGAGTTTGAGGCTAAGAGGAATGCCTAGACTGTCCCTCTGACTTACTGTGTATTGCAGGTCATTGCATTTCACCTGGCTACCACAGTATTGACTCCAGTGACTTTTGTGCTTAACTACAGCTTAACTTGTGTCCATCTAAAACAAGTATTCCAGAAGCATCTATTTCTTGATTTAAATATATCAAAAGCTGGAGAATACCTCACAATGTAAAAAAACAACCAAATGAAAAACACCACACACGAAAAAAAAAGTGCCTGGTTTTTAATTGAAATCAGTCTGACTTCAGTTTCCAGCCATTAGTTTCTCTTATGCCTTTCTCTGATAGATTAATGAGCCTTTTAATACCCTTTGTTTTCCCCCCATGAATGTACTTATACACTAATAAAGTTACCTCTCCATCTTTTTTGATAGGCTAAATAGATTGAGCTCTTTCAGCTCTCATTGAAATCTCAGCTATTCTCCCCCCAGTTGCTCAGATCTTCATTTTTCCTCAACACCCTTTAAAATTTGCCGCACTGCATCTGAGCTTTTTATGCCTCTTACTGGTCTCACCAATGTCATAAATTAAAGTATAATCACTTCATTAATCCTGCTTACTACTCCTCTTGTTTAATCCTCTAAACCCAACATCAGCCATTTCTGTCACAACATTGTGCTGGAGCTTATGTTGAGTTGCTTATTGAGTAAATCTTTCTCAAAGTAATTTATTTGCAGGGTAGAGGTCTTCCGTTAGCATGGAAGTATGGCATTTCTTTCTTTTTTGTTTTACAAAGTTTCCACTTCTGGGTTGCATTAAGAGTGTATGAGGCTCTACATACCCATATACAAAGTTTACACCATCCTAACTTTTCTACCACCATCTTGGACTCAGAACAGAAGAAACCAAAAGCCTCTGGATAGGTACACAGATGTGCTTTTGCTGAACTTGAGAGATAGAACATGTTCCCTGGAGTTCTCAGAACTACTATCAGTTGGTAGAGGGCAGTACTCTCACCTATTCTGTGCTATGATGTAGCCCTTTTGGTTTAAAAACAAAACACTACCACAACAAACCATCAAAGCAAAACAAACTGAACAACCCCACAAACAAGCCCAAAAGCCAGAGACATGAGGGTAGAGCAGCTGCAACCACCAACCCGTGATGGGGCTATATGGACTGCTCTTTGTCCAATTGACTTTGACTTGACTTGATGACAATTCAGTAGGGAGAGCTGCATTTTGTGCAGTCAAATTATTTATATACACTTCACTTAGTATGTAAAGAGAGAAAATGAAAGAGTAGGCCTAAGTTACAGTAATGCTGCATGTGATAATTATGCTTCCCTGCTAAAGGAATCCACGCCGAGACTAACATATGCTTTCATCCTCCAGGACAGACTCTTCTGTTAGTCTCTTTTTAAATAAATGATTAGAGCTGGCTGAGAGGATCTGCAAGAAGAATTCTGCAGACAGTCTCACAGGCTCCAGGAGACTGTGCCGTTGGACTGTGATTTGTTGCTCTGTATTTACTCTTTACAAATTAATTTTATTTGTATTGGGGATTCACCCAGAAGTCTTAATTAGGATGAAAATTATTGTGTGGAGACAGATCCAGCCACAGACACCAAATTGAGACCAAATAGTGGATGAATGATTTTTAACATCTAATTTCTTAAGCTTTGAGGATGACCGAGGGTGGGGGTTTCGATGGACAGAAGATGCATGGTGATATCTGACAGCTGGACTCTGCAGAAAATCTGAGGTTGGACATTCCAATATCCTCCTCTTCCCCCTCCTTCCCTTTTCCCCAGAAAAGAAGCATCCAAAATGCAAAACTGCTTGCTTTAATGCCATTTAATCTTCTGGTAAATATTATGATAGAATTTTGTTGATGCTGCTTCTTACGTGGCTCTGTAACACACAAATACTTGTTTATGTGTGCCAGCAGTGGTTATCGATGGACAAATGAATCAATTTGTGTTGTATGTGTTTTTGCTCAACAGACACTAGTTGTAATTGTCCTGCTGACCAGGTTCCAGTTGAGGCATGGAGGATGGAAGCTGCATGCTCCATGTAACACTAGGAGTAGATAACAAAAACTGTTCCCAAACAAGAAATGATCTGACAAAGATTGTTCCGGGTACCTGTGAATTGTAAAATGAGAGCTGAGGAGCAGGGGGAGATGTCTGCAGATTACTTGTCAACAGGTCCACATTTGGATTCATGCCCCTCCAGTTATTCAAGTTCATCCACAGATTACTACAGATACTTCCCTTTCATGGAAATTACATCAAAGTAACACTTTCTGATGGTGTTGTACTTGCTGCAGAATTCAAACCAGTGAAATACCATAGACTGCTGCAATTATCAACCAAACTAAAACTGGACTGCTTAGTAGCTAGATAAATAACACAATAATGCACAACATCACATATGGGTGGTTTTATGCAAATAAAGGGGGGGATCTGTGGAGGCAGGAGGCATGCCATATTGTTGTAGTGTTTTCTTTCCCCCTTTTTTTTTTTTTGCTATTGTACTACCATGAATGAACCTTTGGTGTATTCTGTTTCAGAGACTGTTAATTTTTTAAATCCCCATTGAAAGCAATAGCCCTGGGAAGATTTTGCTGTGTTTTAGAAGAGAAACTGTGGCAGGGAATTGGTCTGTAATGAAAACGCTTTACTTGAGCTGACTGGGAAAAATAACACACTCTGTCTGTTGAAGCATTCTGGGTTTGTGAGCTGTGTCTAGTGTGTATGAGAGGTGATAGAAGATGCCGGGAGGAGAGACAGGCATCAGACCCCACTGCTTTGTTGGTAAATTCTTTTCCAAGAATTGTGTGGTGTGTCTGATGGAAACTGCTTGTGTCCTTACAGGTAGAATGATGCCAGTTTGCTTTTTACAATGTGTTCAGGTTTTTCCAAGTAGCTTGTGCATTCTCATGTATGAGTTCTCTTCAAGAGAAGACAAAAAGCACAGTAAATGATGCAGCACCTCATCTCGGATGAGGATCTGGCCTGTCACCACACTGTTCCGTGCTGACAATTTGCATGAGGTGGCCAGGGTACGGTTACACAAGAAACTGATTTTAGCCAAACTCAACTGCCTGACATTGGCACCAGGATGTTTATTTTTTGTTACATGTTTTAAGTATGTAAATTGATGTGCCTAACTTTTGGTGAGATTTATTTCATTACAGAAAGCCTGTATGTGACCTAATCCCCTCTTTTTAAGGAAGTTCAGATCCCTTCTCAGTTATTTACTCCATTGACTTGTAACTGCTCTTTGCTTTCCAAGCTATATCATTTGAGGTAAACAGAAAACAATTTGCTTACACTAATAATTCAGAATACTTTAGGTTTTCTTTCCCTTTCTGCATCTGAATGAGAGGTCAGATTGGAAAAGATGTTTTTGTTTAGGTTTGGTTTATTTTTGAAAGCAGAAGTTCAATCAATGGATCAGGTCAGTTTGTGTTGATAAAGTTGAAAGATGCAACTTTATGTGCACTTCAGAATTAAAGCCCTTGCTTTTTATAAAGTGACTTCCACTTTAAGCTATAATGCAGTGCTTTGGTTGGTTTGTTTTCAGCTTCTTCTTTTATAAGTGGGAATTCTTTAAGGACTCCTCAGGGAGTTGTTGACATTCAGTAGTAACAAAGTGGCTACTCTGAAAATAATTGCTATTGTAAACACAGTTGGTTCTTCCAAATTTTGTTTTGTGATGGAAAAAATTGGGATTGAAAATTCTTCATCAAAAGTATCAATTTACAGGCTACGCTGGATAAGAAAAAATATTAACCTCTTCTGCACCTCTCTTCTGGAACTATTAAAACTTCACCTGATTCATTTGGGGGTTTATGCTGCTCCCAGAAATATATTTTGCATAGATTGTAAAGTTAAGGAGGATTAAATAGTTTTTCCTTCTTACTGTCCTGGTCAAGCTTTACTTACATGTTTAGCAGCTGCTTTGTCTCTCATTTGTATGCTCTTTACAATTCGTAGAGCACAGCAGAGTAGATTAAAAGAGGTAGCTTATTAATAAACATAGGAAAATAAAAGCTTTCTGTCAGCAGTTTAAACTTGCATAAGAATAGTGGCGGATGTTGTTTTCTCAAAAACAATGCTCTTAGTAGGGGGTAAAATGAACCAAATTAAAAGAACACTTAAATGTAATATTTTGGGAGGACACTGGAAAAAAGTGCACATAGGAATACCCGGTGATCTCAAACATAAAGCCCATCTTTTTCATACAAACATGTTCTCTGTCAAGCCTATCTTGTGAACAATTAAAAAGTTGCAGTTAAGCAATGAACATATTGTTCATACACATATGTTCACACATACACGATTTCATTAAAACCATGGCATACCTTTTCCCCATTTTTTATTTGCAATGTGTTTGTGTTTTATTCTAGTGTTGTTTGCCACAGATAATTTGGTGATAAAGTATGTTTGCTTACAGAAATGGATTTGTTGATGAAGGGATGGGGCAGCCACAGCTTCTCTGGGCACCCTGTGCCAGAGTCTCAGCACCCTCACAGGGAAGAGCTTCTGCCTAAGAGCTCATCTCGGTCTCCCCTCTGGCAGGTTAAAGCTGTTCCCCTTGTTCTGTCCCTACATCCCTTGTCCAAAGCCCCTCTCCAGGTTTCCTGGAGCCCCTTTAGGCACTGGAGCTGCTCTAAGGTCTCCCCTTCAGGAGCCTTCTCTTGTGCAGGCTGCCCCAGCCCAGCTCTCTCAGCCTGGCTCCAGAGCAGAGCTGCTCCATCACTCGCAGCAGCTCCGTGGTCTCCTCTGGACTCGCTCAATGTTTCCTCTGACTTTTACAGGCTCTGGTCATAATCTGTGCACTAGGAAGCAGTCAGACTTCGTGTGCACACTGGGTGTATGGTGAAATGGTTGACATGAAGGTTTATCAGCTTTGCATCACTGGCACATTAGCTGGGGATGTGCTAATTTAAAAGGGTAGTCCAATGTTGCCCAGCTTTTTGCAGATTATTTTTTGTTGCTCGTAACTGCTCAATGTCTCAAATACTCTGAATTAGTTTCAAAATCTTAAACCTGTTAAATCACTTTTTGGAAAATTTTATTGCTGCTACAAGTGCTGCTGTTATGGGTTTCTTCTCTTCTGTTCTGTGTCATTCAGAGCAATGCAGGCTCCAACAGGGAAGGTGATATCTTATTCCTAGAGTGTCTGATGTAGTGGGTGCTGGGTATAAGGAGCTGTAGTTTTGAATAGAAGGTCCCAGACTTGACTGATTTCTGGTTTGGCTTATATCAGTTGATCCACCTGGAACCATGTGAAGTGTTTATGCTCAGACCATTATTGCCATAATACTGTTGCTGGTAGTGAATTGGTTCAAAATTCTACATATGAGTGTCGTGGTTTAAGCCCCCCACCCACGCAGTTTTCTCACTCACTCACTCACTCACTCACTCACTCACCCACCCTCTTTCTTTCCCCAGTCCCGGGGGGATGGGGAGGAGAATCAAAAGAATTCAACTCGCACAGGTTGAGATAAGAACAGTTTAGTAACTAAGGTATAACACAAATCACTACTGCTACCACCAATAATAATACAAGAGAAATACAAAGAAAGAGAATACAGCTGCTCACCAAGCCTGACCCAGCCAGTGCACCCCCCAGCAGCAAAACCCCCAATCCCAAAAACCTGACCATGCCGTGCACCCCCAGTCCACCACCACCACCCCCTTCCGGGTCTCTGCTCTCCGTCTTCACATCCTGGGCATGACGTGCTGTGGTATGGAATAACCTCTTTGGTCAGTTTGGGTCAGGTGTTCTGTCTCTGCTTCCTCCCGGCTCCCCCTCCTCCCTATCATAGCATGAGACTCAAAGTCCTTGGCCAGACCAAAATATTGTCAAGCAGTAACTGAAAACACTGGTGTTATCAGCGCTGCTCCCAGGCCCAAAATCAGAAACACAGCACTGCACCAGCTACTAAGAAGGAGAAAAATGACTGCTGCTGCTGAACCCATGACAATGAGTGTGGCTAATACTCACCTAGATCTTTGTTGTTCTTGTTTCATGTGAAAATATGAAATCGGTTTTAAATTGCAGCTGATGTTGTAGATGTCCAGTCTGGAGAAGAGAAGGCTGCGTGGACACCTCATAGCAGCCTTCCAATATCTGAAGGGGGCCTATAGGGATGCCTGGGAGGGGCTTTTCATTAGGAACTGTAGTGAAAGGACAAGGGGTAATGGGTTCAAACTTAAACAGGGGAAGTTTAGATTGGATATGAGGAAGGAATTCTTTCCTGTGAGGGTGGTGAGGCACTGGAATGGGTTGCCCAGGGAAGTTGTGAATGCTCCATCACTGGCGGTGTTCAAGGCCGGGTGGGACATAGCCTTGGGTGCCATGGTTTAGTGTGAGGTGTCCCTGCCCATGGCAGGGGGTTGGAACTTAAGGGGATGATCTTAAGGTCCTTTCCAACCCTAACTATTCTATGATTCTATGATTCTAATAATGGAGTAGCTGACCCTGACAGCCTGCGCTCTGTGGAGATCACTTAGTTTGTGAGCTAAAAACTAGTATGTGATGTGATGCTCAAATAGTTCCAGGTTGCATACCTTTAAAGCTCTATTCCTAGATATAGCCCCCTGCATCTTTTATTTTCCTCAAAAATAAAATAGTATCATGCATGAGAACACGTTGCTTTACCACCAAAGTCTATACAAAACATAGACACTACTTAAAAAAAAACAACACCAAAACTTTGTTAATTCCTTATATCTGTTAGCTTACAAGGTGTGAAAAGGTTCTTATTCACATAACAGATGAAGTGATGATATTAGGACACTCTTCCAGATGGCAATGTTTCTCTCTCCTCTTTGCAAGAAATTTGGTTCAAGGAATGTGAGAGGTGAGGGGAAATGAAATTGGTGAAAGCATTTGTAATCTGCATATGCTTGTGTGTACGTGTGGGTTTTCTTTCTCCCCATGTCAGGCATTCAGTGGGTAAGGAAGCATGACAGAGGTGTGTTAAATGTCAGTCATCCCCAGAGCCTCCAACAATGAACTAGGATTAAACAAGAAGCTGCGGAAGAGGAAAAGAAATCCTTGTGCAGGTTTTAATAATTCATAAATGTTGCATCTATTTTACTATTCTCTGCATTTAAAAACAAGGCCCAACCTATGCCTGCAAGTGTAACTTTCCCTTTACAGTAAAAGGGATTGAATTCATTATGGTAGATTCTGGTTTTATCAGTTATTTACTGGTTTATGCTCTTTTTGGGGTGATGGCTATCTTGCATTTATCAATGGATCAAGCAGAGTGTTATGCCCTAATCAGTCTAAATTTAAAGGCATTCATAAGATTGAAGTTTATAAAACATCTGCCTTTAACCTAAAATGATGACAATTTGAAAGTCTTCAGCATTCTGTAGCTTTGCCAATCTTTGTTTTAATGAATGGAGCAAACTATAATTACATATCAGTTAAATTGTGTAGAACAGTGTCTCCTTCTCTGGCTTCCAGAGATGGCACTGTATCATAGAATCCCAGACTGGTTTGGATTGAAGGAAGCTGAAAGCTCCTCCAGTTCCAGCCCCTGCCACAGGCAGGGACACCTTCTACTAGAGCAGCTTGCTCCAAGCCCCTGTGTCCAACCTGGCCTTGAACACTGCCAGGGATGGGGCAGCCACAGCTTCTCTGGGCACCCCGTGCCAGCACCTCAGCACCCTCACAGGGAAGAGTTTCTTCCTAATATCTAATCTAAATCTCCCCCTTTTCTGCTCGAAGTCATCACCCTGAAGTATGACTCAAGCTGTGACTGCTTTGACTTTTCTTCCATGGCTTTTCACTGTGACTCCTCCATTGTGGTATTTGTTCCCAGTGTGCCCTGAATCACCCATTGCCTGGAAGGTCTTTTGAAGAAGACAGATCTGAGCATGCAAGCTGGTAGATACGCCTGCTAACTGCTCTCTCATTTAGGTAAGAGCAGCTTTCCACATATTATTCAACATTAAAAAGTGATGTGGTTTGGATCTCCAAATATTCCTGTACTGGAAAACCATTTGCAAAAATGAAAAAGTAGATAACTGAATAGGAGTGAGACTTTCTAAGCCACTTTCTCTTCTCCCTGTCCCCAGTGTGTGGATCTCTTACCCCTGCACTGCTCACCCCCACACCAACCCCTTCGAAGCCCCAAGCAGTACACCTCTAACCTGGTGTGACCCTTTTTGGGGGAACAGGAGAAGGTGGGTGTGAAGTTCATCAAGTTTTTAGCCCATCCTTCTCTTTCACCTGCAAAAGTAGCAGTTATGTGGATAAAACTGCTCAGGCTCTGTGAAGATGAATTGGCTTGGGGCTGGGAGGTGTGGAGCAGGGCTGGGTTGGACCACCCAGGCCAGCAGGGAGCAGGGCACAATGGCACTATTCTGGCTGGCTGGTAGCAGGGGTATTGTTCAGAATCAAGCTGCTCTTGTGGTCTTAGTATGTCACCCCATCAGTAATGTTTAACACCTCATCAGATCAGCCTTGCGAAAGGTAACATTTCTGGTTGCATACTAGTACAGATGGTGTTCTTATGCAGGAGAGTACATTGTGGGATTTTCATGGTTCCCAAATACACTTCAGTGTAGAAATAGGTGCTTGGCAGAGATCACAGCTTTGGGATTTATGCATATAAAAGGATTTATTATATACCTTTGTGAATCTGATCCTGAAAGTGAGGGATTGATGGCATTGGTTATAACTAGGCCTGGTAAAATCTTTGTTTCTCCATTCGTACTTTTCTGTAAGTCTACTTAAAACCTTGTAGTAGCTCTAATGTTATACCCCTGCAAGAAGGGGTTTGACAGTTATGCTGAATTGCATGACTGCCAAATGAATGTGGCTTTGGCCAAATGTCCACTAAACATTAAGACAAAATTGCTAAACTTGGTCTTGCTTTTATGATCTGTACAAGTTTGTGAGTCTAACTCAAAACTCGGCAGTAGAAAATGGTGCGGCAGGTCATGGAGCCACACATCTTTCTCTTTAGAAAACTTTTATTGGTTAAGAAGTGTCTGCATTGAATGACCAGCTTGAGATGATCTTTGTGCTGTCTGATACTTCTGTAAACTTCCACTTACTTTTGCTACCTGCGTGTTGATCTTTAACTAAATTATTTCTTTTCCTTGAAGCCCGTCAAATCAGTTTTTCTATCTAATATTGCATGCCAGTCCTGGTATCAAGGGGAACTATTCTGCTGGTATGGGAGAAGGAAATTCAGAATCTGTATGTTAGGTTAAATGAAGGACTTTTAACAAATGTGAAACTGCAGATGAAAGGAATCGATGAGATTACTTCCTCAGTAAAGAACAAGGCAGGTTCTTAAGAACAAGGAGAGCACTGGGGTGCCTTTCTTCTGAGGATATCCAGCCTTGTGCTTTCAGGTGAGTCTTTCCTGGGATCTTAATGCTGAGTGCAGGGTGCAATTTTGTAACTTGCAACATGTCTTATTAAAATGTATGTTCTGCTTTTATAAATATTTAAAGACAAGCACTTAGTAAAGATTTCATAATAGCATGTAGTAAGCTTTTATGAACCATTAACAATGGTATGATGAACTAATTTGTATGGTTTCTATGCAGAGCAAAAGAATGGAAGATGGGAGGGTGCAAAATCCTTGTGGAATAAGAAAACAATTAATCAATTATTAATTGCT
Source organism: Myiopsitta monachus (assembly GCA_017639245.1). Classification (NCBI taxonomy): domain Eukaryota; kingdom Metazoa; phylum Chordata; class Aves; order Psittaciformes; family Psittacidae; genus Myiopsitta; species Myiopsitta monachus. The sequence continues at coordinate 25,662,034 of CM029928.1, forward strand.
GGTAAAATTGTAATGTTTTCTTCAAATCTACTTGATTTAGCCAGCATGTAAACTGGGGAGGGAAGACCTACCTGGCAAACCCTTGCTTCTTAACCCATGGGAAGACAATTGGACCTTTGGGTATTTTTAGGGCAAAGCTTAGTGTTATTAGTTGGCTATGAAGGCAGGCCCATGGAGGTGTGCTGACTCCTACACAGACAGACAGACAAACAGATCCTCCTTACCTGGCTGGAGTCCTGCTTTTGTACATTAAGGTACAGAATAAGAAATAAGGTGGCAAAAAGTGACTTTAACACCTTCTGTAGAGAAGGAAAAAAGACCATCAGGGTAATATAGGCCCCAAAATGGATGACATTTCTTGCTTAACAAATAGACTCTTTGTAAAAGCTTGGGGTCAGGAAGGGATACACTTCAACTGAACCAGCTATCCATATTTTGCAGTCTGGGTGTAACATGTAGCCTATTTTCTGTATTAAAAGAGAATAGGGTTTTGGCAATTATTTTGAAGCAGTTTATACACAAATATTTTCAGAAGAGCAAATCTGTTTCTAAAAGTGCTGTGGATGGCAAAGACCAGTCTGACCTGCAGAATATTTGGCAACATGGTTTGTATCTTTAAACAAAACTGTTAACAATTCCGAAGAACATTTAGAAAAAATCTCTACTGCTTTTCTTTCTTCCAAAGAATTTTCTGGTAAAGACTTTTTTGGGTTGGTTGGTTGGTTTGTCTCTTCCTTGAAGCAATTCATTTGAGTGCATCTAGGGATCATCTGCAGAAGGTGAAGCTCTCCTTTGAAAGCAAATCAAGTGGGATAGACTTGTAAGTCTTCCAGACAGTCCATCTGCATCATTTTTACAATGTAAGAAAAAGCCAAGATGTGCAACATCGGATACCTACATCAGATCATGCTTTGACAAGCCATCAGGAATTTCAGACTATTTAATATGCATTCTTATAAAAGCTAATGTAGGTACTTGTGGTTTTTTTTTGGCGTGTTTCGCGCACACACATGTACCCATCCCCCATCCTTGCTTTCTTCGGATTTCTGGAGCAAGCACCAAAGCTGTGAAGAAATGGCTGTAAGCAGGATTATCCCTACTTCCTTCTGGAAAATAATGCTGTGTGCATTTACTGTCCCTTTCCATCACTTCAGATGGTCACATACCAGTGACTGACAGGTGAGCAGGTAAAAATGTTATAGGCATCAGTTTTTCTTTAGATGGTTGTTGCAGAGGAGTTCTTATCTCCTAGCTGACATACAGCTGGTGGGTAGCAATGTGAAGGGAGGGAGAGTGAAAAGAGGGAACAGAGGGAAAAGAAATCTTACCTTGGCTTCACCAGTGGTAACATGAACATATGCAATTATAAGATAGCTGGCAGATGACAGAGTTAGTTAATGTAACAAGCCCTGTAAAACATTTAGCCACATTCTAGTGTTTAATCAGCTGTGTAAAGTGCAATATCTATCTTTCAATTTTATGCCATTAAGAGAGACAAGATTTTGATTAGGTACTTAATCTGGGCAAGAGGAAAACAGGCCCAGAGCAAGCCCACAATAGGCAGCAGAAGGGACATTCGACGAAGGATTCGATAAAAGAGAAAGACAGAAATTTAACATAAAAGAGAATTAGTGCGGCTCTTTTCAATTTAGTGCACAGATTTTTATGGACTAATCAATTAGAAGCTGTGGCGGTGCTGCTGGGAAGTGGTGCCGTGTTAGAGGCTTTGCCATATTAATTCTATTCATTACACTGAGGTCAGATGGAGTGCTTTGGAGAAGCCCCTGCTGCTGAGCAGGTCACGTTGTGTGTGTCATCCCTTTGTTCAAAGGGGTGAATGGGTAAAGCGAGCACTGAAGTTGTGGGGCAGTTGTTTGTGCAGCATCTTGCTCTGTGTGAGTGCATGCAGGTTCATAGAATCACAGAATGGTTTGGGTTGGAAAGGACCTTAAGATCACCTAGTTCCAACCCCTGTGCCATGGGCAGGGACACCACACACTAGATGATATCACCCAGGACTCTGTCCAACCTGGCCTTGAACACTCTCAGGGATGTATGTTCTGCTTTTCTTCATTCTCTCTTGCTTTCTGCCGGTCTCTCCTTTGAAAGCTGTTTTCCTGATATTTTCCTGTATTGAGGAAACAGTCTTCCTGGAGAGAAAGAGGTCCAGAGGTACAATGCTAGACGGAGCATTGGGACGTCTGGGTGCAGCTTGCAGATCTATTTAACACTTCCTTCTGACCTTCAACAAATTGTGCCACTTGAGCATTACCTCACATGAAAACAATGAAGTTAGCTACCTTACCCTGTGAAGATGAGCAGTGAAAGCACTTGTGAGTTACAGGTAACTTAGAGCTATGTCCCCATTCTCCCATGCAAATAAGATTCATCAAGGTGTTCCAGAGGCGTTTGCTATATATTACAGTCTGTATCTTGTGCAGTGTCTAGGGCTGGGCACCTGCAGACATGACAATATATGAAAGAGTTTGAAGTATTTGAGGGATCTGCCATGCTTGTGCTTGGGTCAGGAGTGTAGCAGTATGGGCTTCCTTTAAAAGGTACCCTACTGTCAGAGTGGGATCTTGCATGGGAAAAGACTTCTCTGAGAAAGATGCTACGCAGTTTGGGGTAGGGACAGCAGAGATTCATTGCTCATGGAGTGGAAGGAGTGTGAGGTCACAAAACCCTGGTACAAAGGAAGTGAAGAGAAACCTCCAGGAGATGAACTGAAGAGGATGGATATCTGGACAGGGAAGAGGACAGCTGTCTGCTTCTCTGAAGTAGGTGTCCAAAGACTTGACTGTTCTTAACTGCAGTGAGGGACATTGCCAGGAACTTAACTGGGAAGGGTGCTTGGGCAAGCACCATAAAGAAGGAGACATATTTGGGCTTCTTGGATCTCTCAAGGGTCTGGAATATCTGTAGTGATTTGAGGCTTGAACTGTGATAGCATGGAACACATCCTGAGAAGGGGTATTTGTCTCGTAGAAGCATGGGAAGAGCAAAATGAGTGAATTGGGCAATGAGAAGATCTGGCATCAGGTCAGCTATGACTTTCTGGGGGTTCCCCAGTGAAGACCTTTCTGTATGGGAGAACTTTTCATAGTGTAGTATAGTGGAGAAACTATGGAGGAGTATTTTTGGACTGAGAGTACGTAACACGCCTTCTCCCACCATTTAGAGGGGCTTCAGTATTTTCTTCTTGGCCTGTCCTTTTCCAGGCAAGAGTGAGCAATCCATAATCCAGCCGGTGTCCCTGGCAGAGCTTATATTTTGGTTCTGACCCATGAGCAGTTCAGAGAACAAGTAGTTCTCTTCTTTTTTTCTGTTGGGGTGGATGGCAGTATTTTGTATTGTATCTACTCACAGTATATGTATAGTCCTGAAGAGGCTAGAGGGGAGAGAATATCTTTGGAAAAACACTTATTTTTTTCATCTGTGTCTTGTTTGTGGAGTAACATCTAGAACCTGCACCACAGTGTGATTCATGCATTGATTTTAAGCCTGAGTAAACCTGTAAAGATCAAGGGAAAAGAAACTGCAGTTGTAAAGCTTAGAAGAAAATCTTGCTTGTTTTTTTCAATGCTGATTTAAAAGTAGTTAATTAATTTTAATTTTTTAAAAATTAACTTCCTCAAGTGCTTTGGTTTTTCTGAGCACTGTTATTCTAGCTTTCAGAAAGTACTTTTGTGGTCTGGGGCAGTACTTTGTGCTCTGGTCTATAGCAGCCTCTGAGCCTGACCCACTGCATTGTAAGACTCACAGTAGGATGCTTTCTGTTTTAAGTGGCAATTTGTCAGTCATTCTGGGTATATGTATGTAAGGCAGTGGAATTCTTGTATGATATGAACTGATAAGTCCATAGTCTCTCGAAAAGCTTAAAATAGAATTGCCACTTAACTCCTCTGTCTTTAGTGTGGGGTGTGGGTTGGGATTTTTGTCACCTTCCATATATAGTCACCATTCTGCACTGGGTTGTGTTTGGCTTCTTATAGTCCCCTCTAATTCTATTAAACCACAGAATTACTTTCTTTGTTCTAAATACAGTGGCTCCTTCAAATCCTTGTCTCCTGAGGATGATATGACGAAGCAGATTAGTTTATGGTAAGTTGCAGAAAACTTGAACTCCCTGACTGTTTAGTTCATGCAGAGTTATGACAGGTTATGCCTAGAGGCTACAAGTTAGGGAAATTATTTTCTGTTCAAACATTTCATTTCCCCGCAACTCAACAGTTCTCTTTCTCTTCTTATCTTTTTGTGTCTCCTTGCAAGGGAAGCGCTGTGATATAAAACACTTTGGGTCTGGTTGCTCCTTCTCTGCATCTGTATACGGGACTAGGAAAATGAGATGCATTTTTTTCTTTAATCATCTAGTCATCCTGTCTGCTAACCAAAATAATCTTATGGAAGTCACAGCTGAAAGCATCTAATGCAAACGGAAAAGAGCATGGTTTTTTAATTTCATTAAGTCTGTAAAAACTTGACATTTGGAAAACACTGCTAAAGGCTGATGTGAAATGAGATAATCAAGGGTAAACTCCAAATTATCAGGAGCCTCCAGTAAAGATTGGTCCTGTACAATTGGAGACAATAACTGTGTTTTCAGGGAGTACACTTCATTTGAAAAACAAAAAGAGGGAAGGAGGGAGTCTTTCCAGGCTGTGCATTTAGAATAGAAGTGGAGAGACCAGGTGTATCTACCTGCTTGAATTTGTTCTTCTGCAGACAAATTTTTGGCTCTTCTAAAACTGTGTGTGAGGACTTTGAGTGGTATTTAAAAGTCTGCTTTTGGACCAGCAGCCCAAATGGTGCAGCCATGCACTGGGATTGGTTCCCTGATAGGGGAATCCTCAGCTGAAAGGTAAAGCTATCCTGGGAGTAAGGGACAAGTCAAACAAAGGCACAAGTACCTGCAGTGAGGCTCTAAGCATCCCATCAGAGTCATAACATTTTTTGTCCTTGGAGCTGCAGGTTTCCTGGCTTATCCTCTTTGTGTCCATGAACTAAGCCAGGATCTGATTTGAACAGGGATATAAATGTACTTCAGGCAGAAAAATCCCTGTTGGCAGTTCCCATAAAACAATAAAATCATGTCAAATTTGACTAATTCTTGGGATGCACTGCCAGCAGAAAGCTGACAGTCTGAATTTGTCATCACTGGAGGGAAAAATGTGTGTATTTCTCTGTGTCTGTGCATGGGAGTGGGGAATGGACTGGGGGAGAATAAAACAACTATTAACAAAATGGAGACGGCATGGCACTCCATTAATGTTATTAATAACCCTATAAGATTTTATTGAAAAGATGCTCTCTGTATCTGAATTTGCCCCTATTTCAGCCCATTTATTAAAGCTGAAATAGCTGGAGTCACTTCAGACCATATTTATTATTATTATTTGCTGAAAGAATGCTGTGATTATGGATCCCATTGGAATTAGAAGAGACAAAGTGTCATCTTTCAGTCTCTTCTCACTTTCCCTAGGGAGCAGTGGAGAGAATGTCTTCCTCTCTGTCTTTTTCTATTAGACTTCACTCTAATTTCTATTAATAGGGTTCTGAGACCTTCTGTAACACTTGAAAATTTATCTCTTAGGTTTGGAATGGTGATATTAACAATAATGGTATGCAGAGGGGAGTGTTCTTTTAATGCTTCCTCCTCTGCCTTCCTGAGCTGGCCATTGATTCCTGGCACTTTACTGACAGTTCAGGGATGTCTCCAAAATATCCTGTGGGCTCATTCTAACTTAGTTTTAATGGAACATGAAAAGCTGTTTCTGTTTTCAGTTGTCAAGCTCTGTCAGATATGGGGGGGTGGGAAGAGTGGGGGAAAGTTCCCAGACCAATATAGGCTACCAGTTGTATGGATTACCTTGTGGTCTTAGGCTTGAGGTTACTCATGCTCAAACCTGACTCTGACCATATGGTATTAGGTATGGAAATTGTATCACTGTGAAAAAGAGAATTGGTCTGAGATGAGGTCATCCTTTGTAAGAGCAAAGAATATGGATGATACTGAGTGAAATGACTGTGTTGGGTTGTGCTGGTCCTATGAGCAGAACCCCAGGTGTACCACTAATGCAACTGGAACATCAAGCAGTTCCGTGAAAGGGGCAAGGGGAGATGATGAATGATGCCAGCTCTCTCCTTGAAGGGAAACTGGGAGAGTAAAGGCCTCTTGTCCTTCTCTGTGAAGAAACTAAGTGCATTTGCTTGAAGGATGAAGCTTTGAGCCTTACACTGGAAAGGGCTGATGTGGGAGGCAACCATTTGTGAGGAGTAAAAGGCTTTAGATTATTTATTTTATTCCCATATTTACGTGCATCCAAACTTTCTTGTTTGCTTAAAAAAAAAGAAAGAAGAGGGAAACACTTTTCCCAGGCTATCCAGAAAACCTGATTTGTTCTGTGTCTTGCTGGCTGGAGGCTGCAAAATTCTTTATTTGTTTGTTTACCTCATCCAAACTCGTGTTAGTTAGCATAACCCTCTTCTCAGACTGTTCATGCCCTGGCTTATGCAAATATCCTCCAGCATTTGCATATAGAGATTATTGTGTCAACAAGTAAATACTTGAAATGTGGGAAAAAAGACAGCTGAGTATATAGAGACATACAAATACATACACAATCAGCTATTTTCTTGCATAGATAAGTCTATCCCTTACAAATGGCTGCTTTCACCAATCTGCAGGAATTAATTTTTTAAGTACTTTTGACTTTAGAGTGTGGTGAATTAGGAATTCCCTGATTCTTCTCGGGTTTGAGGTACACATTTGAGCTAGGCCTAAGTAGCAGGCACGTGAAACCAACTGAACAACTCCTGAACAAAACTATTCTGATGGTGATTTAATGACTGACTCCTCTGAACCACATCTGTTCCCTCATTCACTACTACAAAAATAGCATAAAAACAAAACATTTGGTCATAGTCCAAAAGCACACATTACACCTACAACTTGTTTGGACATCTTGGGGTCAAGGCTGGTTCTGCAAGAAAACACCACTGAAAACCGAGTCTGTGTTTTGCTTCATTACTCTGTCTGCCCTTGTATTTTCCACTCCATGCAATCTCTCTCCTTCTATTAGAAGAGTTTAAATTTCATCATCAAAGATGAAGAAAAACAACCACTGTGTAAACAGAGTGAACAACAATAAGGGAAAACAAACATATATTAGGAGCCTGGAAACATATTTTCCTGCCTTCCTGTGCAGGAACAATACCAAAAGGAATAAGAACAGCAACCTTATGCCAAAGTAGGGTTGAAAAACAAGCATACAGTCAACTGGATGTCCTGAGAACATATCAGCTGCTTAACCTAGCAGAGAAAACTGAACTAAAACAAGAGACAGCATGGAGAAACACTGGAGCAACACCTTGTTTTATCTTGCCAAAAGGAAAAGGTTGTCTCCTGAATCTGAAGTTTCTAATCCTTAGCAGCTTTGCTGTTTGCAGCAGTGTATATCATGCCTGCAAAGTAGACAATGTCCTCTGAAGATGCTAATGATGAATACTTAGCTGGTAGATCTTCTTGAGGCCTGCTTTTCCCAAAGTCATCCAGTGAGATAGGGTGAGGAAAAGCACTTTAAATGTATTTTTTTTTTCCTTCTTAAAAACCTTGGTTTGATTAACTTTTGGCATTACATTTGTTTCATGAGAGACAGGAACTCCTCTGATTATTTGGATCATAGAGTCAGGTAAATCAAAAGAATAGATCAAAAGAAGAGGAAATATTAATGAAAATCTATATTCTTTGGTCAGCATTTTTAATAGCTCTTGTAGAAAATCAAAAAGGAGAATCAGCTGTACCTTGGAAACTTGTCTGATAAGGATGATATAATGCAGTGCATTAACTCAAACTTCAGTACTACATACAGCTGGAAACAAAACCAAAAAATGATGTTCTAAATAATAAAGCAATATTTGACTGTTTAAAAGCCTCGCAGTATGAAATTTGTCAAAAGTTGACTCTTACAATTGGCCTGGGGTGGCAGAGCATAGTAATAAAGCCCAAATCTGAGAGGCTGGTGCTTCTGCATCAGAAATGTAAGTGGAAGAATTAATCACTCCCCTTGCATTTCCTTTATGACAGCTGCTGAGTGGAATATGGGGTGTTTTTTAATTTTTTGGATTCTTTTCGCTTCTTTGCTTTAAGCTTTGTCTAATACTGCATAGCTAAGTGGAGAACTGGGATCAACAGTGCTGGGTAGATTTGACTGCAAAGGTTTATCTGGAAATGGCTGTTAAGCGTAAGCTAAGTTCCTTTGTGTGAATTGACTTGGAGCTTTTTGAGCCAGGTGGAGTTCCTCATCTTGAGGATGATCACGAGTGGAGTAACCACACAAACTGAGTCTGAGGGTGAAAACTGAATTATTGTCAGGTCTCACGTCTTGGAAGAAGTCAGCCTCAGCTCTGTATCCTTCTTCCGCAACTGTAAGTGGAAATGGTCATTCATGCCAAGCTTAAGGAATTATTTGTGTGGAAATGTAACCAGGTATCATGTCACTGACAGAAATGTAATGCAATCTGAGCATCGTTCATTCTGTTCGGAGCTCAGGACTAACCAGGCGCAGCTCATTGCCCCATTCTAGTCCTCAAGCTTTTTATTTTTTTTCCTTTTATCTTCTTCAACTACAAGAACTGGCAAATTTGAAGTGGGAATGCTGAGCTCTGTGACTGTCAGCAGCACAGTTCCAGGCACAGGCCTGTTTTGCTTTTATGAGGCAAAGTTGGAATAAAGGAACAACAAAAACATAGTGCAAGAATGCTTGTATTTCTCCCTGAGGCCTTGGCTTGTGTAGGCTGGATTGGGCAGTGGTATTACTTGTTACCTTCTAAACCAGCTCTCTGCTCATTATGGAGAGCAGTTTCTAACCTACTGGAGCTGACCGATATTTTTTGCGAACAAATGTGATTGTCCACCCAGCCTCCAGTTAACCCTGACTGCTCTGTAGTAGCAATGCATGAACGAGTTCCATCTCCGTTCCTCAGCTGCCACTATTTACAACTCCCTATGTTGATGCAAATAAAAGACGGCTGTGGTTCACATCTCACACTCCCACTGAAGCGTATGGGAAAAGGGGCAGGTAAAATCCTGGTTAAAGGCATCTTTCTACAAAGTTGGTACCTTCTGTCTGAAGGGCAGGGTGTTTGACTGGTGGTAGCAAAAACTGCTTTTGCCCTTGTTAGTGCTCTGACTTGGGATTACGATGAGATTCATTTGATTAAAAATTGCTGCTGTAGCCTTTATTCAACAACAGCAATATTTGCAGCAATAGTATTTCTACTGGATCTATGCAAGTGCTGCATTTACCACAGGAATAGAAAATAAGTGTGTTAAAAGACTGAGCTCTCTGTGGGGCTGTAGGCTCCACCCTTTTGCAAGAGCCAATATAAACACTTTTAGAGGGTAGAAAGTATTTCTCCAATTTTGGTTTATAACAGTGATCAGACGTGGAGGTGCCAGAAATCTCTGAGTATTTCCGTGTCAGCTCTGCAGCTGTTAAAGGACACAGATATGGGATAAGGCTCAAATAAACATCCAAGGGTTTCTTCTGTTAAATGTTTAAATGAATGAAAGTTGAGCTTCTACCCTTCTGAGATTTCCACATTCTTATTAACCTGAGGAAACGCAACAGAGCTCACCAATCAATGTTTTTCAGTGTTTTGTGTCCCAAACTTCCCTGAATTATCATGAATTATCCTTTCCAAGCTCTGATGTGTGATCCTGCCTGGTTAATACCATCGTAGACAAACTGGAGAAAGAAACATACTTTGTGAGTCCAATATTAAACATATAAATAATGTATTCTTCAGCATTACTTATAATGCAGCAGCATCCTTGTGCTATATCATATGCAATTTCACATTGTCTGTTTTAACTGCTTTCTTGCCAGGTGCACCCTTTAGTGAGTTCTGAAGTAATATTAGCTGCTTCTCTGATTTTTCCCCTTTCTGGTATAACTACTAGTTGTGCTGAGAATTTTTCATACACAAAGCATAGACAATGTTTAAATTAAAATACTAGTATCATACTACATATAATACAATACAAATTACAATACCAATTAGACCTGAAAGTGAACAATTTTCTGTCTAAGAAAAATGACCACTATGTTTATAGCAGGGGGAGATAAATAACCATTTTCGGTTTGTTTTTGGTGTTAATGCAGTGCTCAGAGAGTGACTTTCAAGTTATTTCAGAGTGATAACAGCAGAATATACTGTTCCCCTTATCAATTGCCCCATGTAAACCAGCCTGGGTTGTTTTTGTGTCCTTCACACACCAAATCTGGAATAACAATACCGAGGCTTATCTGTGTATGATCAAATGAAAGCCCTAGTTGAATGTTCCATTTGTTTCTTAATGAGTAGTGTCAGGCTGTGTCCTATGCTTAACAAAAGCATATGTGCAGGTATTGTTCTGTTATGATTACAGTACAATTATATCATGTCTGTAACAGATTACTGTATCTGGCCTTTTCTTGGTTTAGGAAATCGAGAAGGAGATTAGTTGATAACTTCTGAGAATGCACCTAAATAATAAAAACAATCCTTTCTGTTATCTAAATTCCCTCCAATCAGGTTTGGAAGAGCAGTTCTTTTGAGTTCTGGGTGGAAAATTGTGGTATTTTTTTGTTTGTTTGTGTTTTTAACTCAAGAGAACACTTTCAATTACTCCTCTCCGTAACCCAGATTTTATTTTAAAACAAAACCCAACAACTAGAAGAAGGTGAAATGGAAATCTAAAAAAGTTTCAGCTGGGAAATGAAGTCCTTTAATTCCTGTGTTCCAGTTTGCTATGTTACAATAATTTGATGTTTCACTGTTACCTCTGTGTGTGGCACCTTCTTGTTCCATTCTACCCCTGGTTATGGACGGCAGCGTATGGTTGAGAGACTTAGTGTGATATAGGATCTTTCTTTTCAGAGGAAAATGGGCATGTGAAGTACAACAGTGGCTTTTCAGATTTATATTTGCCTTTATTTAATACCCCAAAGCCTCAAAGTCTTGTGCAGATAGGAGGAATCAACATTATTTGTTGAACAGCTCACTTCAAAACATACTTCTGCTTTATATAATTGCTGCCTGTTCTATTAGGAACCATCCATTTTGCAAGTGATAGGGTAATAAGAAACAAAATGATGATTAAGAATGAATGGGTGCTCCCAGTCTTTTCTGGGTGAGTGCTGGGATTTGGGGAACTTGCATGTGTATGAACTGAAAAGGTGGAAGAAATTTATCTGGTATACTAATCACTAATCTCCATCTAAACAGAGTCTGAGTGTTAATTTTCTGTTTCAGGTTCATTTAATACCAGAATCTGGTATTTTTTTATCACTGGTGTTTAACTTTGGCAGGAGATAATGATCTTGAGAGTATGCTGGATCTTGGATTCACTGTGTAGGGTCTGTTATGGGTGAAGGTGCAGTTCTCAACATATCTATGCCTTGGTTTCTCAGAGCAAGGGAAGAGTGTTGGTATGACTTTCAATGAAAAGTGTAAAGCTTGAGCCAGTTTAACAAACACGACTTAGGAACTTCCCTACCTATCTTGAAATTATTTTTAAAAATCATATATCAAAGGAATGAACCTGGAAAGGCTCTTCCAAGAGTTCTCTTGATCCACAACTTGACTCAAACTGTACCTGACTGCTCAGTGTTGTCTTCGTGGCCTCTTTTCTACAATAGTTGCCCTCTTTGTTCCACAGCTTCTCCTTGGGTTTGGTTTCCAATATACTGAACACTTGAGGGGTGATGCCAGTCTTCCCCCAACATCTCTTAAATCATTTCCTCCCCTCGATGTGTACAGGTAATTTCATGGTGGGGGACATGCTGTGTCTGCTGCCCCTCCTGCTGACTGAAGCTGTCACCGAGCTTCCCACACTGTTGTATTCCTTTATTTCTGTGCAGTTTTTTGCCCCTTTTTTTTTCTCCCCCTGAATTTTGACTTTGGGCAGCCCATGTTCTGGCAGTGTTTGCTGAACAATGCCTTGATGTGTGACTAATGCCCTTAGGTGCTATGGTAATACAAATAATTAATGAAGGGCTCTTTAATTCTCCTTCATAATAAATGTTATGTGGCATGTTTGAAATACAGCTAAGATGGAGCCATGTGCACCAAAATAGGCATATCTACTCACAGTAACTCTCATATATTAAAATGCACAGTTTTATTATCAGTAACGTTCTATGCCCTGCAGGCATTGAAAATCCTACTATCCTGAGCAGGAATGGGAAAATAAGAGCTGTCAAACAGGAGCCACCTTCATGCCAAAAGCCTGAGTTGTAATATCGGGAGGCCTCTTCACAGTACCTCTCTATTCTTATGTTTGCTGGTCTTCAGTTAGCATGCTTGTTTTTCTAACTTCTTCAAATGTTAAGCATGTACTTATGTTCATTTGCCTGTGCTGAAACCAGCATGTATGGATTCTGTTAATTGCTCTGGTTCCAAGGTCTTTCAGCAGCCTCATTAATGAAGCAGCAAAGCACCTGAGGTCATAACAAAATGCGAGCAAGTAAGTTAAGGTGATATTTTCTTTGTGCATTCAAGCTCTTATGATAAAAGCAGATGTAGGTACAGTTCCAAGGCAGGGCTTAGAGGGAATGTGGAGGAGTGCCAAACCTGGTAAGGATACTTGATTTATTTTGAGGGGGAAGGCTTTTACAGTTACAGGTTTCTGGAGTCTCCCTCCTCTGCCTGTGAGCAGGTGATGCCAAACTGTTACAGCATGCATAGATAAGGGATATTATTTCCTTCCCTCCATTAAATAACATTGCAATTACAGCACTGCCACTAAGGTGTGGTACCCTGCATTTTCCACTCCAGCTCATGTTCAACGTGAACATCTGGCTATTTCAGTGTGTGTTAGAGCAGGGCAAGCGGTGGGGTATAATTTGCGGCAATAATTGGAGTGAGGAAGTGGAAGTAAGAAAGATCACATTGCAAAATCTTATTACCTTTGTAAGGGAGGTTGGACTGAGAGTATTGGCTGAAGGGCACCCCAGAGACAGGGACAAAAAGCAAGAGTTGTCCTTTGAGCAGCCTGCTCCAGTGGAACGTGCCCTTGCCTGTGGCAGGCGGTTGGAACTAAAAGAGCTTTGAGGTCCTTTCCAACCCAAACCTTTCCATGGTTCTTGGACTCACTTGTGAGTTGTCTCAGGCCCTGTTTCCCCTTGAATGTCCCCCATGTTTTTGTTGCTTTTGTCTGATATCTTTTAAAAAAAGCAGACACATCAGACTGTTGTAGCTCTTGGCTCATGGTGTGGCCTGGAGTATCCCACAGCTGCCCTGTGCTGCACTGGGGAGTGGGACTGACCTTGTTCCTGAGGAGTTAAAAGGCATCATCCTGGGTAAGCGGCACTAGTTGCAGCAGGTTTCTTCTGGGCCCTTAGTATCCTTCTCTTCCCTTGTCCACCAGCTGAGGTATACAGCATACATTTATTTTTCTTTGGCTCCTGGAGAAAACAAACAGTGATGTCCAAGAAAGGCAGGATTTTCTAATCTCCCATTAAAAGGCTATGGAAATTTGAAAGGAAAGGAAGATGATAGTATCGCCTGCACTGAGATGGCAATTATGAGTCCTGGAAGGAAGTGTATAAAGCCTTATTGAGTGGAGATAGCAGGGATAGCTGCAGGGGCCTGCATGGTGTGAGGAAAAGGCTGGAGGAAACCCTTATCAGACCTGTTATCCTGTCTCTGTCATTCCCATACAGATTAATGAGCTTCAGGATGCCCTCAGCCATGTTCAGACCAGGGTCTGTTTATCCCAAAATAGAAGGTGCTGTCTTGTGCCAGAGTGTCATATTCCCAGGCCAGCAGCACCATTGTGTTTTATTACCCCATTGTATTCACTGTTAAGTTCAAACTTTTCCTCTTAGCTCCTTAATTACTGTTTGGATGAGCTGCATGAGAAAAGCTGCTTTGGCCAGTGCTGTGGAGGACTCAGTATAGATCAAAATGGTTGCTTGGCACTTGCTGAGTCTTGGTTTCCTAACTGTTCTTGCACCAGCTCTAGGCAAAGCAACGATGGGCCGTGTCTTACCCTTCCTGCAATAAATATGGAGGAAGGAGTAGGAAAGAGTGAGATGGAGGGAGGGCAGCAGCTGCATTTGTTCTGCTCTTGTGAGCAGTGTGAGGCTGCTCTACCTGTACTGTCCCAAAGGACACCCATGGGATGGCACTGAAAAGGGTGAAAGCCAGATTGAAGTTGTGTGTTGGGAACATTCCCTGCACCCTGGAACCCCCCCCCCCAGCCGGTTGTCCGGGTGCAATGCTGCTCCGAGCCTGCCAGCAGTACCACGAATCTGTAGTCATTACTGCTGCAGGACGTGCGGTTCCCTCTGAAGGCTCTTGACTGCTCTGCCATTTCCCTGGTGCAATTTGGGGGAATTATCCATATCTCTGACAAGAGAATAGGCTACTAATGCACCAACACAGCTGTTTTGACACTTTTGATGAATAACATTCAGTACTATTAATTGGAACAATTGCTTTTCATTTAACTAAATCACTAGAATTGCTAAACTAAATTGAAATGGAATGTAATTTTGCCTCGCTCTCCTTTAATATGGGCCTCTAAATGTCTTCTCCCCGAAGAATTAGTAACTTAATCACCTAACAGTGATAACTGTTTCATAGCCCTCAGCTGGAAGGCTTTCCTGCTAAGCAGTATTGCATGGGAGGTAGAGTGTTATAACAGGGAACAAATCCCATCTCTTTCCTTTCTCCCCCTCTCTGCTGCAGTATTAATCATATTAAAAATGATTCTCTTCCTCTTTCTCTGTTCCAGCAAGATCTTTATAGATCATCATAATTTCAACCCGCTCCTTTTTGCATTGTATCAATCACTTGGTGTGTCTAACAGGGTGCACAACAATTATATCTGTCCATTATGTTAAAGATGGATTTTTGCTGTCAGTGACTGGGAGATGGGCTTTTGTTCATTTTCCAATGAACTCATCACCCAGTGCACGCTATGCAAACACCACAGCATAACATGGTCGCCGCATTGACCAGAAATCTTAAGAGATTTGACTGTATGGCAAATGTTTGACTGCCTTCATTTCTTCATTAAAAAAAGGTAGGATGGCACAACTAAAAAAAGCCTCCAATGTATTTGCATTGCATTACCTTAAATTTATGTGGCTTTGTAATTCAGCTAAAGAGCATGTCCTCTGGTCAGGAATTTTTGCAATTTCAAGACAAAACACAAGAGAGTAGAAATTCAGAAGTTCTGCTAACAGGTAGCACTTTTGTGGGTCTTATTTTACTGCATTAATAGATTGAGCCTCCTGTCCATTCTACAGCTGAGAAAATGGAAATTCAGAAATTAAATGCTTACCTGAGTTATGCGGAAAAAAATTGGCAAAGCTTGGTTTGCTGATGACTTGTTTGTGCTCTTCCCTTTCCAGTTGTACTTGCTGGTTTTCCCTGTCAGTGATCATTTTAAGTTTTGCAGACCAACTTCTTGAGTTTGCTCAGAGACAGGAGAAAATACAAAGCTGAATGTGATTATTACTTAAATTCTCTCATTAGTAATAATGTTGTTCCTTTGGAATAGTCCTAAGTAAGTTTGTAACTGCTACAAAAAAGCCCAGAGCCTGGAGACTTCTGTTTATATACAAGGCAGGTAGATGCCAAGCTGCATTGTGCTGTCTTATGCTGCTCAGCTGTGTTCCATAGATCTGGAATACCCTCTCTCAACATAAGCAAACTGATTGCTGACTTTTGGTTACTACCAGTGCAAGTCCTCTGAGCCTTTTGTCACAGGGCTTACTTCCTGGGCCCAATGCTGCATTTTCCATAGGTCCATCATTTTGCTGCCCTTTTAGGTAGCTTACAATATACAGGATTCATTTGTTTCAATCTTGCTGAGCCCAGGCCAAAACAAAGGCAAATTCAATAAAATTCAAACAGATATAATTTGTAGCATGCTAGATCCTCATTTAGACTTTGCTTTTTTGGATGGAAAGAAGTGGTCTTCATTGCAGATTAATATGGCCACCTGTTTTCTGAGCTACAGTTAATTCATTCAAATCTGCTGCTGGGATTTTGCCAACTGTTCCCTGCCACACTTTGAACTATTGGCTGAAAACTCTCCAGAAGGTGAGGGTACAATGAGCAGAAGAGAGATCTCTTTATAAACCCTTTTACTTCCGACCCATCTCACCCAGTCACTTCAAATTTCCTTTATGAAGTTAAGTGAGGGACTTGGGTTAACAGTTGGACTAGATGATCTTTAATGACTTTTCCAACCTAAACGATTCTGTGGTTTTATCGATGACAAAAGGCCTTTCCTAACAGGCACGACTCAAGGCTGTTTATGTCTAACGATGAGATTCTCTGTGTGCTACCACTGCAATTGAACCTGTACCGATGTATATCCCAGTCACATTCTACTGAATCCAGGAGCTGATTTTAGTTAATAGGTCTGGCAAGTTTGTCTCTCTTTAATGAATGATGCACAGAACTGGGAAGTTTCTGACGTGCTTGAACACTCTGTCTCTCTCTCAATAACTTCAAGGTTTTATAGCCAAATGGCTCAGTGTAATTAGTTGTTATTAATTCTTATTTTTCCATTTACATATCTGAAAATAATCTGAATCTGTAGTGTGTCAGTTTTATGTCATGAATGTGGTTGATTTACTTCACTAGGTACTGGTTCCATTCACAGTCTGAATCACTTCCTATTAAATTCACTAACACGGGTTCGTCAATTAACTCTGTTCACAAATAGCTGGTGAATATATAGCTGTATTATCACTGAATAATTAAAAAGGGTGCTTCAAAGTGGATTTCATGTAAATATTAATTGATGTTAAAGAATGAATGCTAGATTAAGTATCCTGACTGAGAAAAATGTGGAGACAGAGCTACAAGATCAGGTGCTTACATTAATCAAACTGTTGGGACTTCTGCTGCTGATATTTTTTTCCTCTTAGTGCAGTTGGATGAATAGATCATTACTGCTGTGGAGTAGAGACTGTTACACTGCTTTACCATCTGTGGGACAGAACTGGGCACCCAATTTGTCTAAAATAGTGGTTTTGTCCAGTTTTTATCACCCTGTTTCTTATGCCCCACTTTTGTAATCTTGTTATACATGTGCTGAGCAATCCTACCATGCTATACAATATGCCGTATTCCTAAGCATTATTTTAGAGAAGGAATCATAGTTAGAGATGGTGTAAGGAGAAAGCTCTGTAAACTCTAAAATTCTTCTGCATGTGGCAGTGATTTACAGAGATTCATTGACTCACGGTCTGGCTACTCACAAGGTGTTTCTAAACATAACTTAGTTTAGACCAGTATCTGGGAAGGGAAAGGGAAGCGTGATAAAGCACATGATGGAAACTTGCAGCTAGAAGTGTTTTGGCAGCTGAGGCCTGGAGTGGTGCTGCTTGAAAGATGAGCACTCTGTGAATTGAGGGCATCTCAGGAGAAGTAAATCTGCCTTTTCCAACACAGTCTGAGCACTGGCCCAAAGACCCCGGGTAAATAAGAATCAAACTTCACTACGGGACATTTATGTGGTCATGATTTATTGGTGCTCTCAAAGCCTTTGAACCTTTACTGCCCTTTGGGGGAAATGGTATGTTACAGGGGCTTAAATAAATAAATAAAAAATAAGAAGAAATACATGCCTATAGCTACAGGAAGAACCTCTTGTGCCATTTGTTCCAAAAGCCTTGACACACTCAGGGCTTTTTCCCGAATTTGACTTCTTTTTTTTTGATAGGATTTTGGTCAGTCAGCCAGTGCTGTAGGAAATAAAACAACTCCCTGACAGATTCTTGTTTCTCAGTCCTGTTCCCAGCAACTTCTCCCTCTGGTAAAGCGAACTGAGCTGCAGGATTCTGATGGAAAAATCAAACAAACCTGCCGAGCGTAGCTGAGAAGTAATAGAAAACTATTTGGATCTCAGGGCCCTGCCAGTGTAAGTTTAACACAGTGTTGTTCCTTTACCAGATGTCAAATACCCTTTCCCATTTTCTGCCATGTCTTGTGTCCTTGGCTCCTCCTCCTGTGAACAGTCTTTGGTTCTGGATGCTTGGGGTGCAGCAGCTAGCTCTTTGTGAAAGCTTCCTAACCCTCTGTACAACCTACTGTGCTGCCCAGCATGCATTTTTATGGCATATCTTATGATACAAATGACACAAACATAGCCTGTGCTCAAACTACAATTTCTCAGTTATAGTGAAGGAAAACAGTAACAAAAGGAAAGAAATAACCATGGTTTCTTATATGGAAACCTTGGCTGTACTGTGGTTGATTGGGATTTGACATTAGTTGGGATACTAGAAGGCAGTTTGCATCTCCCTCGTAATATACTACAACCAGTTGTACTACACTCACTGTGAGGGGCTGCTGTAGTTGGGGCTTTCCATGTGGAAGACCTTAATGCAGGGAAAATAAAACATGTTACATGTGCCACCGGCAGGTGATTTGCATTATGGCTTATAGGGACCAGAATGGAGAACATGCATGTTCTGGTGTGTGTGACAAATACCTGGTTGGAAATGGTTACTTGTGAATTTTTATTAAGAAAAATTAACTTCAACTTTAAGAAGTGTTGGGATTCTTCATGGATTTTGGCAATGATTTCTACATCATGTAATATTGAGAAGAAGCATAATTTTCTCTCATTCTATCCCTCTCGCTTTTTACACTGAAAAAGTATGAGAGAATAAGATTTGAATTTGGTGGAAAGAAATTCAGTGGAAAACACAGAGGCCCCTTGGAAATAGTTACTTGTTCCTTGGCGGTCTTACTTTCACCCATCAGAGGGAATTTAAGCAGTACCAGAACAAATCCACTATTTCAGGAAACCATGTGGGTACAAAGCTAGTATAAGGACGAAGCTGTGAAGGAGCTAAGCTGTTCTGCTTAAAAAAAGTTGCTCATTGCAACTCCATCTCTCCTCTGGAACTATTAGTCTGAGGTCTCTAAAAGCCTGAGCGTGCCTGAGAATAGTTTCTGCCTGAAGTCTAGAGGAAATGAAGGATGAGCCAAGGCTCATAGTATTTTATAATAGTACGGTTGTGTGCCTTATGGGTGGGATGCAGTTGACTTGCAGGATGGGATGTAGCGGCTGTGAGGCTGGCTGGGCATGGCTGTAAGCTCTGCTATTAGCCTTCCATGTCTGAGCCTGTGAGCCCCTTCCCAGCGCATTGTCCTGGAGCACATCCCCTGCCTCAGAAGAGGGATGCGCGATGGCAGTTAATGAGAAACGCTGGAAGCTGGGTCCCAAGAGATGACTAAACCCCACGAGACAATTAAAAACAGTGTAATTACACAGCAGGGACAAGTTGTTAAACAAGCTAGAGGTTATTGTCCTTCAAGTCAACGTACTGGAACAGAGAAAAACCAACCAGGGAATCACTGGCAAGGCAGTTTTCCTTGGCCTAAGGCTTCTTTCAGGGATTCTCAGGAGTGGGCTGATGTGGCATTTTGCCTTTTGTCTGTGTTAATATGTGCTAAGTGCTTAGAGCAGAGATATCTGGAAAGCAACTGCCAGATCAGTAAACTGAGCTGCCTCTAGATTGGTGTATGGGAAGTGTAAGCTGAAGTTCCTCCCTAGGCATTCCTTTCCCGTGCTGGGAGAGGGATATGAACACATCACCCGCCTTTGGAAGTCCAGTATGTGGTTGGCACAAGCAGGGACGTGTCTGAGGGTATCATCTTGGGCTCAGCCAAGCTTGGAGAGGAATTCCATCCACAAAGCAGACACAGGGATAATTTACAGTGAGTGATGGATTCTATGCTTTTATTATCTGCTGTTGGGTGTCTGTAGACTTGCAGCATGATACAACCGTTGTTGTTGAAAAGGCTTAATTTAACTTTTTTGGCTTGACTTGAGCACAGGGAATAAGGAGGTATTAGCATTATTAGTTACTGATTCTGGAGGAAATTAATTGCATCCCATTGTTTGTTCCTTGTGTATCCCATCACAGGTGTGTGTGTAAACCTAAATCTGTTTCATCCTAATTGTAGTGGTCTTAATTTGATACAGATCCCTGGAAGCTTCAGCATGTACCTTCAGCTCATGGAGGAATTAGCTGAAACATGAATTGACTGTCAGTCCCGTGTGGCCTGGCCACTAGGTGCCATCACATACTCAGCCTATCTTGTGAGCACTTCCAGGGGGAATGCTTCACACCCGACCTGCAAACCTGATTTGCTCATGCAGTGCACAAGTCCATTCTTCAGCCATGTTTGTACCTGAACTCCATGCGATGATAAACAAACTAAAGAGTGTGGCTTTCAGCACAGAGCAAATGAATTTTCTGAAAATGAGAAGGTTTTGCTCTGGTAGGAACCGAATCAGTTCTGTTCCAGTATCAGACAGATAAACTCAGAAATGCTGCATGGATTTGGCAATGTTCTGTTCCCAGATGCTCTCCCGTGTAACCTGTGGCGACTAACATCCTCTCTTTGTCAGGAAGGCTGTAAGCATTTCCAATGCCCATTGGAGGGCAAGTGTGAGGCTAAGACTTGCAGCTCTTTTTATGAACTCATTGCTATGGGATTTCGGAATGACTTTTCACTGTGCCACCCAGCCCACCTGCTTGCCTGAGTGTGTTCAGGATTCAGTCTTGAGTTAGGAAAATGAATGCAAAAATGCAAACTTACCTTTAAAGAAACCGTCTCTGGAGGGCAGAGGATTACTCATCTGTGAAAAGTGACTACTCAGGGCCCAAATTTAGCTGGGGAAAGCACATGTAACACTCAGGCATAGATGGGGGCCAGTGGATTTGTTAGCTACTTTTTTTCCCCCAGAATCCTGGGTGAATAAAGAGCTTCCCTGTTGGAAAATCCCCATGGATCAGCTCAGCCAAGGTCAAATCCCCATCTTTTATACTTTTCTTGGCCATTATTTCAGGTGATAGATGCGTTATTGACTGGCAGCAATGACAGAGCTTGGAATGATGGGGGAACTGAGGCATATTCAACACACTGGCACACAGCTAACTCATGCTAATGTTCAATAATCCTATCCTGCTGCTACACTCTAATGGCTGTGGGTTTGATAGAGCCCCCTCATTGAACTGGTGTATTTCTTATGGGCCTGCCCGCCCATCCTTCATGAATTTTTATTAAACAAAACTGTAAGCGGATTGATTTTGTACTCCTTTATTGCATTTTTATTTAATTCCTTTCAATGGTGGAGGCTCCATCATGTTATCTCGACGTAAATCATGCTGGGGCAGCATGCCAAAAAAATAAGAAGACTACAGGATCATACTTGCATCCAGCGTAAATTTTACTCCTATAACCTTTATTAGCGTAGATTCATTGATTTTTCTCAAGTCCCCCGTTCCCCTCCTCATCCCTCCTGTTGGTTAGACTTAGGTCAGAACCTGACAGCTCTCCTGTTCAGAAGAGGAGGACAGACTTTTATTTTTCTTATTTTTCCTGTTTAATAATAAAAAAATAAAAGTTGTTTTGGTTGATTAAACAAGACTTCCCCTCCCCCCCCGCCCCCCCCCATGCACAGCTGAGAAAATACTGGCATTGCCAATGGCATTGTGGGCAGTGATCACTGCACTGGGATTGCAGTGGGAACGTTCTGCAGAGCAGTGAGCAGAGGTTTGTTTTCATGCCATCTCTTGGTGTGGGTATGTAGGGTTGTCTGCTTTTCCTTCCCTTCCCACAGGAAATCTATATTAGTACTGAGCAGCATTTTCTGTCCTGAATCCCTTTGTGTTGCTTCTTGCCATCTTGGTGAGGTCTTGGGTAATGACTGATGCTGTCAGCAATAATACTTAATAACTTTTTAAGGCACCTGAACAGGAACTTCCTGTCTCTTGAACTGACCCTCATGCTTTCCCGTTAGAGTCCATTAAAAACTGAGTTTGAACATTATTCATAAAGGCACCACATCTGTGCCTTTCTATGAAATACAGTTGGTAGATAAACAAGGCACCAGTAGGTGGCATGTGAGAATATACAGAGTAGTTCAGTCGTACTCTGGGTGCTAACTTTCAATTTTAAAATAGACAACAATGTCTTCCATAATGCCTTCTTAAATCACTGGCACTCCAGTGCACTGCAGGATGGGGCTTCCCCATCCATTGACTTCATCCTGCGGTGTGACTACGGATAACAAAACACAGGGTTTAAAGCTGGTCCCAAAGTAGCTTGTGCTGCAGTGTAACATCTTGCGATGACCCTTGTTTCTGGTTGGTTGTTGTCATGTATTCCTAATCTAAAAGCAATATTAGGCACGATTCATATTGCTTCCTTAAGTTGTGTGTGTTTCGCACAGTTGCACAACATAGAATAAGGTAAAAACAAGAGTAAAAAGCAGTTAAAATATTTTTCTCCCAACTGTCGTATGTCCTGACCCTGCCCAGGATATGCCCTGGATATGTTAAAAGCAAAGTCTTGTGCTCTTTCAAATTGCCTTTGCTGTCGAAGATGTGGGAGTTAGGATTGTCTTGCAGAACTGGAGGTCTTGATTTCCAGAGCGGCTGCTTTGTGTGGCAAAAGGGCAGCTTCCCCACTGAACCACAGAGCCCTAATATGACCCCTGAATTTCAGTGTTTGTGCAGAGAGCAGGATCAGGCTCTGCTCTGGTAAATGCTACTCTTTGAGGCTGTTAAGCAGAGCTGCAGCATCCCCAGTGAGGAATCCTGGTCTTAGCTAAGCAGGTGTCAATGTCCTGTGGGAGAGGGAAAGATGCTGATGTGACAACTGAGACGGTCACTCCCCTGCGCTCCTCATATAGGACAAGACCCGCACTTCCTTGTTCAGCCCTGATTTCCCTGCCTGTTACTGCAGCCCCACTGACCCGGCAGTAAGCAGCAAGGGTAAGAGATGCTTTTCAGTGCTCATGGTTTTCTTTTCACCAACTTAATATGATGGTTGGCCGAAGAGGACTTTAATGCCTAAGAATGAAACCTGAGTGAAGTAAGCCAGTGAGGAATTTTTAATTGAAGATGAGACATGGCAGTGTTAACGGCAAACGCAGATAACTGTTTTTAACTGCAGATGATAACAGAAACAGTCTGATTTCTGTGCTGTTACAGAACTGGTTTGCTCTCTCTTCCTCAAGAAATTATGTTTTGCTCCAAAATTCATAATGAGTTTGTTTTTTTAAATCACCGTGGTAATGCAGTGACACTGAGTGTAGGAAAGTGAAGAGGCGCCACTGGTGGCTTATGGCAAGAAGCATTTTGACATGTATTTCTGGATTACTTACGATGAGCTGCCAGAGAAAGAACAATTGAAATAGAAGCAGCAGGGCCTTGACTTACCAGTGTTAACATCGCTCGGCTGTCTTGAGTTAAGGTTTGTTAACATAGAGATGGGCTTCTGGTGCAAACTATATTGCAGTGAAGAGGGTTTGTCTGTGAACACAAATCACAATCAACAGAGAAGCATTTTATTCCTTAATTTCTTCCCCCTGGGATTAAATTAAGAAACGAAATGTTTGAAAACCAGTAATTCGTATGTCTTAGCTCTTCTCTGGTGCATCTTAGTTTACTTTATCAGTCTGCTGGTAAATGCTAGCCATGGTTTGTGTTGGGCTTGCTCAGAAACAAACCAAGAAGTCCCGTCCTGCTCCAAATGCAAGCAGTTTAAGTGTAGGGTAAGAACAAGGAGGTAATTCACTGGGGAAGAAATAGTGAATAAGAACAATTCAGTGTCATTATGGTGAGACACCTGATTTTCAGAAATCTCTAGTTGCTGAACAGGCAGCTCTGTAACATAGCTGAAGCAAAATCTAAAGGTGTTTAACCAGTTTCTTAATTCAGTTAGATATTAGTCCCTTGTTGTTTAGCTCTTGGTGCTACCAATTTATTTCTTCATATGAAGTTGATATGAGTATTTGGGTTAAAGGAGTGTGAAATGGATAAGTAGGGTGGCTTACTCTGTATAAGAGATGTCTAAAAGAAAAATAGAAGCAAGCAAGGGGTTCTTCCGTTGCTGCTGGTTTGTCTTGTCCTGTCTCATCTTTGCAACATTACATTCTTGATCCTTCTGCAAACAGATTAATTTGTGGCTGAATTCTGTAAGGGGCTGTTCATTTTAAAATATAAAATGACCAATAGTTTTCAGATGTTTCTGGGTCAATTTATTAATAGGAAGAAATAGAGGAAAAAAGCTTTTTGAGAGGGAGAAATGGTGAGACCTATCCTTTGGCTAGTAATTGGTCCAAGGGCAAAAATAGTCCATCTGAGTGGGGTTAATGTACTACTTGTTTATGGGGGCTGAGAAAAGAGTGTTTGTTACATAACTACAGTATTAATCAGAAAACAAAAATGGCAATCTAGGAAGCTAATGACATTCCAGTTGATTTGATTAGAACATAATGATTATTTAAAACTGTCATTTCTAATTTTGTTGAAAGAAATAACATGAGTTACATCCATAGCTTAGTGATCAAACAATAATATTTGAAATTCCTAGGAGAAAACTCCTGTTCCATTAGATATGTTCTGTGCTTACTGGATGTTTGGGAAGGGGAAATGGATTGCCTCCTTCATGCTAAATTAGCATAGAGGGACTCAGAGTGTCTTGACCTTTTCTTAACCTTGTATGCTCAAGTTTTAGAATGAGTTTGCTGGTTTTACCCTGTGTGTGGGAACAATAAATGGCTGGCTTGGGAGGGGAAAGGGAATATTTATAATAGTCAAAGCGGTGGCCGGAGAATGAGGTGTGATGTGGCTGTCTGCTGCTGATGGCTTGGTTCACCTTTGCTAAGCCACATCACATGTTCAAACACTATTTCATTAAAAAGCCCACAGATAGAACTGTTTTGTTCCTCAGTCTTGTGAGATTTAGGTATGTTTTGTAGCATTGAAGATGTTATGTGAAAATAAAGCAACTGCTATCCAAAATGTTAAGGTTTAACGTTTTTTGGTCTAAATGGCTTGTTTAATGATGTTACGTTTCCACTTTCCTTTGTCTGTTCGCCAAACCAGCAGAAGTATCTACAGGGACTACTGTTTGTCTAATTTGAACTATCTAATTGGCACTGAAGTCTGTGACTACTCTGGGATGCAGACCAATGCAGGCATGCTGATAGTAGTTTACAACTCTGTAAAAGTTTGTGGGCATGTCACATCCTTCTGTGGAGGTGGAACTGTCACCTTGGCAGCAGGTCAGAAAGAGGCAGGAAGGTGAAGGTAGAGCTGTTATTTCTGTAGACGAAAAGCAGTATTTTGCAATACCCAAGGTGGCACACATCTCCCAGCCTTTGTGAGCACTCCTGCTATGTGTGAGGTTCAGCCCTCCCAGATCCCAGTCTCTCATGGTAATATGGAAATTTCAGTGGATTGGTGTGGATTTGGAAGCTCTTTGCCTGTATATCTTATGTCTCTCTCTGTCCTAGAGTCTTCCTTGCAATGTAATCCAAGTCTGGCAAGCTCCATAATAAGTGCAGATAGATGAGTGCGTGTACATCTCCATTAACATGACTGTTCAGGCTAATGACAGGACCTCCTGCTGCTCTCCGCTTGTTTTCTGTTGATTGTTATGTAATGTTCGGCAGCGGGAGGTAAATTTCTCTCCAATTTTGAGGCCCGTTGCAGCATGCAAACCCCACTGTGAGGAGTCACGGTGATTGAGCTTTCGAATCAAGTCCCATGCTGATAACTATAAATCAGGCCTATTATACACTCCGACCGACAGCCGGAAACCTTCCATACAGCATGTGGCACAGCAGAGTCTTGGAGCTGCACTGGAGTTTGTTTTGTAACTGCGAACACTTGCATCTTTGAAAGGTTGTGATTTAAATTTGGTGGGATGTTTGTATTCTTTCAGATAAAGGCCCGAGGCTGCTCTGGATGCCGAAGGTCAAGCTGATGCTCAGGGTATGCCTTTGAACACTTGTTCCTGCTCCACACACTGTGCTGTGGGATCAGAGGTGCTGAAGTGATGGAGCTTGTTCTAGCTGCTCTTCAGTCACCTTCATCAGGCAGGACTCTGTCCTGCATCTTAGGAAGATGCCCTGAATAAACTCTGTTCTGCATTTTGACAAGGCCTTTGACAAGGGCCTGTAGGGATAGGACAAGAGGAATGGCTTTAACCTGCCAGAGGGGAGATTGAGATGAGATCTTAGGAAAAAATTCTTCACTATGAGGGTGGTGATACCTGGTTGCTCAGAGAAGCTGTGGCTGCCCCATCCTTGGCAGCCCAGGGACTCCACTCCCTGTGGAGTTTAGAGAGGAGTTTCATCTGAGGAAGGACAAAGCATGAATTTAAAAAGAAAAGCAGTCAGGATATTTGTCCTTTGGGAAGTAGCATTTCCTGTGTGCCATTGGCTTGGAGTTCTTGCACTTTTCCCACTGCTGTGCTGCTGAACCTTGCAAGGTTGCTATAAAGCTTAATTAATTTATAGAGTACCTTGAAAATGTATGGCCACTTCCTCAGCTGGTGTAATGTGGCATGACTCCATTGAACAGAGCGGACCCATACTGATGGTTATAACCTGGAAACTTGCCTTGTGAATGCTCTTGCGTATTATGGGCACAGGACAAGTCCTACATGAAGGTTATACTCGGCTCTCTTACAGAGGGAGCTGGCCAAAAAGTAGATCCACATAGCTGAGCGACAGGCCCCCAGTATAAAATCTCTGGTTTATCCCCGTTTAATAGTCAAAGATTAGCAAGCATTCAGGTAGAGATATATGGTCTAGATGGCATCTGATGGGCTAATGATGAATGGGAGCCTGAGAGAGGCTTCATATTAGCCTCACATGCATAAATAACATATGTGGGTGACAAGGACACTGGAGGTCACTGGATTGTATTTGTGCTCACTCATGGCCTTTATAAGTTCTGTGCTACTTGAGCATGTTCCCTCTGGGATAAAAGGAAGCATGGCCAGATGTCTTTGTAGTCGGAAAACTTTTCCTCATGACATTCATTTTGTAAACCTGTTGCAATATATGTTAGTTCTGTGGTGTACATGGTATATGAATAGGAATTTAAAAATATTTATGTGTTCCCATTATTCCTTTTTCCTTTCTCTTTTCATATTCCTTCCAACTCTTTCCCTACCTCACACCATATTTAGCAAATTCTCACTAATGGAAGTTCAGAGGAAAAAGTTCTCAGATCATTTTGACTTCCTCTTTACAAATGCTAATAAACTCACTTTATAGTGCATTTTCTGGTGTAATTGCAGGTTACACACCCAAGCCTTACTTAAGACTTGTAAAATTAATGTTGTAGGCTTGAGTGTATTTTAACTTCTAATAGTATCAGCT
Organism: Myiopsitta monachus; assembly: GCA_017639245.1. Taxonomy (NCBI): domain Eukaryota; kingdom Metazoa; phylum Chordata; class Aves; order Psittaciformes; family Psittacidae; genus Myiopsitta; species Myiopsitta monachus. Next base: position 25,689,248 of record CM029928.1, read on the forward strand.
AATGAAAACATCAGACAAGCAATGACTGAAGCTATTAGAAAGCCCAAACATGCAAAATGAAGGTGTCTCAGTTAAGGTAGATAGATTTATCTTAACTGAATTTCTTTAGTTTCTAATGTTAGCTATAAAGGCTGGGATGATGTTATAATTATTAATGATAATTAACTTTGGGGTGCTGGGAGAGAAGCTAGTAGATAGGCCCAGCGTATACTTACTCCTAGCCTTGTCTTTAGATTTGGAAGCGTGAATAATTAAAACCTTTCCACTCTGATCTCGAGCTCTGTTTAGTGGGCTGCCATATTGTAAGCTGTTGTCAATTAGCATTGTTTCTTTCCATGCTGTTTATTTCAGAAGCGTAAGAATAACAATATAAGCAAATGCTGGCCTGTGAAGTATTTGAAAGTGTTTGAAACAGCCCCAACTATCCTATTCTGTTCTTCTTTGATGTTAAAAGAAATAGAGAGCATTGCATATTTACTGTTGTTCCAGACAGGGCAGACTGAGTTTGTGCTGCTTCTCCTCTAGTCCCCAGAAACTGAGCACTACGTGTTTTATCTTAGGGGCTGGGAGCCTTGGCACTGACAGGTTGTGTGATGGAGACCACAACCTCTGTGTGAGCCAAGGAAGGATCCAAAAGCTTCTGGAAAATTAATCAACCCTGTCCCCAACACCTGGGGCAACGTCAAACATTGGGGAAGAACTCCAACAGGAGACCTCCATTGAGTTGAGGATGATTGAGATAGGAAGGGGACCTTCAGTTCCCCCTGTGGGAAAGTGGCCTGACAAGGGGCCAGTAAAAGGAGTAAGCTGGTGCCTGTTCTCTGATCAGGGAGGCTGGGCTGGCAAAAAGCAGCTGCCCAATCTGGCTGACCTCAATCAACCTCGGCTTGCCTGAGGCCATCTGTAACCGAAATTCTCGCTTTGTCAGCACTCCAATGGAACTGCAGAAGGGGAAAGGATTAGGTAAGGAGACACTGAAGATGTAGAACTTGTGAAATGGTGACTTTTTGTGCTCCTAGCCAGCAGTTATTTGTAATTTCTGATAACGTGGTGGCAATATTGCTTAGGCTTTGGTCAAATAAGTTATGAGGAACTGGAGGCTGAAAGGAGCTGGTGCAGCACTGGGTGAGCAAGGAGGCTCTGACGGACATAGCACTGACAGGGAGATGCCGTCCCCTCTGTGATGCAGGGTGAACAAAGCTCGGTGGTAGTGGAGCTCATCACAGTGCTGGGATCATCCCTCCTCCTTCTCCCTCTCAGGTCTGGGTGGTGCAAATCTTTCCCAGTACAGCTGCTCTGTCTCAGCCCCTCAGGCTTCAGTAAGTCTGTCTGAATCTAACAGATTACCACAGTACAAATTGTATTGGCATTAGGCCTAGTTACTGTTGGGTGCAGTGTGTGTGCTGAAAAGGCTTGTACGGTGCATATTGAATTGCTCTAATAAACCCATTGCATATTTCTATGGAAATAGGCATATACTGTTGGTCTTCAAGGAGAGAAATCTGTTAATATTTTACTGCATTGACATCTTGTAAATACTACAAGCATTTCTCATGGGTGTTTTGAGCACAATTTGCAGCAGTAGGAAGAAAATATTTCAATGAAAATACACTTTTGGAAATGGTTGTGTATTAAAACCCAGGCTTTTCTGATTTCTTGGGGGGAGGCAGGTTGGAGTGGGCATGAGCATGTGTTTTTCCTTGCATCAATTTCTGGTTTGCTATCTCTCTTGCAATATTGTTTGCAATGCCAACAGTGGTCCACAAAGAAGCAATGCTTATTAACTGAGCAGGATTACAATATCAATGGGAAGCTATCGAGCAATAACCTTTTATTGATCTGTTTATCATTGGTAATGAAATAAACAAACATGTTATTTATTAAATATTGATAAGCATTAGGGGGAATAAGACCCAACTTTTTCAAGAAAGAATGGTGTTTTCAGTAGTACCTGGAAATCTATTGTTTCATTTTGTTTTCTTTCTACTTTGTCCAGGATCAGACACATGAAGCTCTTCATACTAAAATGTATGAAAGCTGAAATGGAGAAACTTTGAATATTCATAGTCTAATTCTGGCCATATCAACATGGTTACACCCACAGACTAGGGGAGGAGTGGCTGGGGAGCAGCCCCACAGAAAGAGATCTGTGGGTTTGGGTTGATGGCAGGTTGAATAGGAGGGTTTTATGTAGACTGCTTTGCAGGAAGTTAACAAAATAGCTTATTCTGAAAATAGGAACCCCTTTCCCTAATTCTGCCTGGTAGACAGGGCAATCAAAAGGACAAACCTTCCATCAAATAAGTTAAACGTCACCCAGTCATTGCTGCAGGTTAGCAGAGCCTTAATCATGAATGTTCCTTAGTTTGGAAAGGTACCTTGATATTACACAGATAAGCACCTTATAAGGAACTTGATAGATATTTTACCTTAATTCAGTGGGTGTTAATACAGAAAAAATGCTGGATTGCTGTTGCCTGCGCAGAGTTATGTGTCTCCTTAACACCGTTAATGCGGTGTGAGTGTATGAACAGTGTCTTCATTTCAAATGCACATGTGAGTTAAGAGCACTTGAATAGCATCAGGCCATTTCAAGGGCTGGAATGCTTTTTCATGATATACAGTAATCACTCAAAAGGTAAAAAAGCAGTAAGACTTGTAGCAAATATCTAATACTTGCCTGCAAATTATTCAGGTTTTGTAGAAACAAATATATCTGGATATTTATATCTCTGTATAAGATCAAAGTAATGGGACTTTATGACTTTATTGTGACTCCTCAGACAAGGCAAGGAATTATTGAGATGATACTACAGCAGACTGGCCAGCTTTTAAAATCAGAGGCATTTCTATTGAACAGAATAAGGAGATACATCGCTTGATTCCTATCTTAACTAACTGTTGAGAATAACTCCTGTGGTCTTCAGTGGTTTCAAGATTCAGAGGATGCTTTAAAACTCAAGATAAAATACAGGCTTGTTGCAAAATTTGGTAAATCTCCATCTGAATTCAGTTCTGTGAAATCAGGATAAATTGCTAAAAAAGACTGGTTTGTGATTTTGGTTTTGAGTGAAACTCTTGATTTTTCTTTGGAAATTTCATCCTGGTTTTACGTTCACTTTTTTCTTTAACTATTAAAAACGAATGCGTTGAGATCACAGTCAGCTGGGGCTTGGGTTTGTTTTAAATACACAGATAACTGACAGTCATTGTATTTATCTATTTTAGCTATTCTCTAACTGCAGCAAAGCCAGGATTGGGCATTTCAAAATTGAGCTTCCTTTTATTTGACACAGTTGTTGAGTTGGTCAGTTCCATGATAGTTTAAATATTGGTGTAATGCATTTTCTGCACCATCTAACATACAGAATAATGCTATTATGTTATGGGCTCAAGGCTATTAATGCTGCTGAACTTGAGGTATAGCAGTTTCCTTCAGCAGCTGAAATGAACTTGGCATCACACCAGATCCTGCAGAAATTATAAGAATATGCAGGACCATTCTGCTCCAGACCTGTGGATCAGAACATAAGGTCATCACTCACTCACATTGAGGGTGAAAAGGCATTTCAGGAAGCAGGAAACCTGTCAGAAGTAGCCATCTCCACCCTTCTAGCTTAAAAAACCCACCTTTTTTGTAAGGTCTCCATGCTGACCATTCTCTGGCTGTATTTCAAATGCAGGAAAGCAGTCCTGTTCCTAGGGGAAAACCCTAAATAATAAAGATTTTGTCAGCAAACTGATACAAGTCAGACAGAAGCTAAAGGTGAATCAAAAGTGAAAAATATCATGATACATACAGGGAAAAAAGTATGTTTTTATAGCCATAAAAAAGATTATAGTTGGTTCCTTAAACTATAATTAACCCAGACTATGGCTTATGCTGCCGACTGCTAGATTTAGTCTTAGTATCCGTGTGCAGAATGATCTTTGGTAAAAACTTCTTGAGTTCAGAACTTTTTCTCAGCTCTAACTATTAGGACTCAAATTGTGCATGTGTACATTGCAGGATCAGCTCCTAATTATCCACAACAAACCTCTAAGCCTAGCTAAATAAGGAAATTCCACTTATGGTAGAAAAAATAAATAGCAGGAAGATGCAAATCCATCTCCCCAGCAGGGCAATGCAGTTAACATTCTACATGTCTTCATGGTCAGTCAACACCTGAGATGGTTGGTTTGGAACCGAGTATTGTCTCAAAACTGTTCAGGTACATTAAAGAGCGTGCAACCAAACCAAATCCTCCCTGTCCTGGCCTCAGAGCAGAATGGGTTTGCATGTTGTTAGCTTGGAGGCCAGACAACTACAGCTACAGCTGGCTGTGTCTCGCTATTATATGTATTTGAGACTAAGCCGAAGTCTGGCACTAGCTTATAACTGGACCTGTGTCTAAATCTCTGGTCCACACATGTGTAGTGAGCAGCTGTAGAAATATGCCTGCTCAATTCATAGCTGGATTTATCTTTGTTATTTTGGGACCATCAGTTCTCTAGAAAGTGGGGGGTTTGGTTTATTTTTCCCCAAATGAAACAGGCACAGATAATGTTCTGTCTCATTTATCTGAATACAAACTATGCACTCTCTAAGTGAAAATATGTTGTATTTCCCAAAGCTACTCCGAAAAGGAATAAAAATTCTCTCTTCTTTTAGAGCTAATCTGTAACACTGCGCTTAAATGAGTCACTGTAATACCTGAGGAGGTAAGAGGTGGCAGTAGCAGCAAATTCTAGAAAAACAAAACATAGCAGGTTCTGTTCTGTACTGATGTGAGATGGGAGCTGTAACGTATTTTAAAGTCAGCCGGGCTCAGAGCTTCCCAAGCCTGCAGCATGGAACTGGCTTCCTGACGCTCAACTGCCTTGGCTGAAGGAATTGTTAAACTGCTAAAAACAATTGAAAATAAACTAAAAGCCAAACACCAAACCACCACCAAAACTACAAACCAAACACCAAACCTGCAAAACAAACACCAATACCCCAGGTTACCAGGTATGCTGGATGCCTGTTTTGGTGCCTACTGCAATGAATGTGAATTTCCAACTTGCCTTCGTTAAGCCCAGCCCAAGGCTGCAGGAGTGGGATTCATCTAAATGCATGTGCTTTGGAGCTCTTGCCTGACCCCCAATGTGCAAACCATGTGAAGCACTGGAGCACTGTGAAATAGGCACTCCTGGAACAGGATTTGTTATTACATGTCCCCTTTAGAAGGAAATAACTGTTCTGGAAACACCATTTTTCCCTGCTGATCATGACGGGAATCTCAATGATGCACCTGACTGTAGATGTCCCTATTTTATTTGTCTCAGGTAAGATGAATCCTACACTCAGCAACTGGTCCAAGATTTCAATAGCAAGTAGGAATGGGACATAGCAAAGGGCCTAGAGATCCCTGTGGACCGGGCTCCAGGTTATATGTGTATCTCCTGGCTTCTTTCATGCATTTTATGTGTATACTGTTTCTAAGGAGTAATATAGAATAAAGCCTATGGTAGCATATCTGCTGCCATGAAGCACATGGTAGCCATGTAGGGAGTGCCCAAATGCATTTGACCTGTGACTTGTACCTAAGACTGCTCACTCATTTGAGCTGTGTGTGCATAAACTGTGGTTTAGAACATGCCCCCAGTGCAGAGGCAGGGATCAGTATCTCAGGTGCTGAAGTTTCCTTTGAAATCCCTGCAGGAAGGGCGCATGCAATTAAGGGAAAGAGCAGCCAAGCCAAGACAGATCACAAACCTGTGCACTATCTTTGAATTACCTTTGTTTTATCCAACTCCCCCAGGCAGTGCAACCAAAGCCTTTTAAAATATCATCAGACAACTCTTTAAATAGCCTGATTTTGCAATCCTCCAACAAAAGGAAAAGCGATAACTTTGAAATGCAGAGTTTGAGGTGCATGTCTCCCCTTCTTCTTCCAAAGGACAAAATGGGGGAGCAGTGAGGCTTTTTCTCAGCTGCCCCTTGTTCATTTATTGCCATATTATAAGGCACGCAAAAGTACAGCCCAACCAATTCCACAGATAGAGACACTGTGCTCAAAGTATTAACAATTTAAATACAAGGTTTAATCTCTTCCTGGTTACAAGCTAGAGGTGATGCTCAATTACTTGCTAAGAAGGTAAGACTGCTTGAAAGGAAATACTATCAACCTAGTATCTTTCTAGTAATTTTGAGCTTCATTCTGAAGATGCTCATTAGTGCCTCTCTCATTTCACTGATGCTGGTGCAGGCGCCCTTGTGAGCCAGTGTTTCAGGATCAGGTTGTTCTTGAGTGTCATAAAGCTGAAAGGAAGATGGACATCTTCTCTTGTGTGTATCTCTGGCAAGGTGATGGTGAATGTAGGCGCAGATCTGGGAGTAATACCCGCGCTAGAGGAAGGTTATTTATTGCCATCACTGGAACTAGAACCAAGCCTTTCTAGAGGTGGCTAATCTTCTCTTTAATATGAGATACTTTGATTGTAATGTTAAGTGTGTGCTTCTCTGAACTGGGACCTTGACTCTGCAGAGGGAACTGTTCTTGAGCTCTTGGTACATGAAGAACACTTCCCATTAGAACATAAATTATTTACATTCAGGTCTAGTGAAATCCCTCCTGAGTTAGTGACATATGGGAAAGTCAGACCTATAAACTCACTTAGTTTGAATAATTCTTCTGGTAGATCTGGAAATATTTAAGCTCATTCATTTTTTATAGTACTGTAAATTTGAAGAATTTAATTTTCTAAAAACTTGTTTCTTCTGCTCTGTCATATCAATTGACTGTCACAGAATGAACTCATAAGCACCACTGTAACATTTGTAACATAGGTAAGTGTTTGCACAGCACTTGTCACCATCTGAAATACATCAGATTGGTGTGGATCTTATGTCTGCATCAACCCACAAAGAAATTGCAGGAGGATAGAGGCAAGTGATGGCTTTCATTTGGCTCCATCCAGCTCCGAGGGCTGGAGCAGCTCTGCTCTGGAGTTGGGCTGAGAGAGTTGGGCTGGTTCAGCCTGGAGAAGAAGAAGGCTCCTTTAAGAGGAGACCTCAGAGCAGCTCCAGTGCCTAAAGGGGCAACGGGAAACCTGGGGAGGGGCTTTGGACAGGGCCTTTAGGGACAGGACAGGGGAATGGCTTTTACCTGCCAGAGGGGAGACTGAGATGAGCTCTTAGGCAGAAGCTCTTCCCTGTGAGGGTGCTGAGGCGCTGGCACAGGGTGCCCAGAGAAGCTGTGTCTGCCCCATCCCTGGCAGTGTTCAAGGCCAGGTTGGACACAGGGGCTTGGAGGAAGCTGCTCTAGTGGAAGGCGTCCCCGCCCGTGGCAGGGGTTGGAGCTGGATGCGCTTTAAGGTTCCTTCCAACCCAAACCAGTCTGTAATGGCAGGAAACAGCCCTGTCTCTCCATGCTATTGGACTTCTGTGCCAGCAGCAGCGGTTCAGTGCATCTGCTCTCTGCAACCCTGCTGTGCCTGTGGCCCTGGGGCAGGGAGAAGCTTGGTGCTGCGCATGGTGGAGGCCCATGCTCTGCACTCACAGGCGCTTGACTGGTATGGACATTTCCCCTGTAGGAGCACATAACTGCCTGCTCATTCCTTGTATGAACCACAGAGCAGACATACAGGATGGGAGGTGTCAGGTTGGAAGAACATGAAAAGAAGTGAACATGAAAGGTATTGTGGTTTGCTTCAGCATATGTATATACATGGATCAGTTTTGGTATGTCTCTTGGATTTTGAGGACATGCAGCACCCCGTAGCTTACAGATTATTAGTGGTGAAGGGCTATGCCAAGAGTCAAAATGCATTTTTCTGCTTGTAAAACATCCAACATGTGGCAATACCATCATAAGGAGAGGAACAATATAGTAATTCTTTATCTTGAAGGCTTAAAGGGAATTGTAAATGAAGACCGAAGATAAAGAGATACCAAATCTAACTCACTGGATGTTTTTTACAGGCAATATTTTTTTTAATCGATGACTATTCCAGCAGAAGTTAAGGAATGAAAACTTTTTTTTAAATGTTAAAAAGAATTGCTTTGTGCATCTGTCTATTGAATTCAAAAGCTGCAGATAAGCAAACCCTGACTGAATTGTGAACATTGGCAAATGACCTTCGATGTGATTTGGATGTTTTGGCACAGTGACTTAGCTTCTAGATCACCCAAATGGTTTTGAAATCTGCTCCTTCTCTGTAGAGCTAAATGAGACATCACCTGCACAGTCCTCTTCTTCTGGGGCCTTTAGAGGCTTTTTACATCTTACAACATTTACTGTGGTGTCATGAAGAAAGAGAGAAGGCTGCAGGAGCTTCAGAGGAGCCAGGTAATTTGCAGTCGCTTGTTTGGAAGCAGGATTTTGCTAGGATCTATCACCAGGTTTTGTATAGCTGATCCATAAATGACCTTCCCTGTTTGCCTCAAGGGAAAAGTTCCCTTCCCCAGTCCCTGGCAAACTGCTCTCCATCCTGGCCCTTCTTGCTCCAATGGCAGCAGGAAGGCAGGCGCACTGGACTTGTTCAGTGAAGAACCAGAGGATGCTGCAGCATAAAATTTCCCCTTGATCCACCTTTCAGATGCCCAAGTTCGGACCTGTGCTACTTCACATCCTCCAAATGACACAGATGGCAGGATAGAGCCAATCGGAAGCACTTGATAACAAAATGGCAATTCATTTTGCAATTCCTTCAGCATTCATGCTAACAATACCGGTCCTGATGGGCTCCTTGGGTATGAATGTAGCTTTCAATATGCAATTCCATAGGAATTACACCACTGCTCAGCTCTCATTAAGTCTGCTTTATTGTAAAGTGTTGCTGAGAAATCCTCCTATTACTGATACAGGACAACTGCTTTGCTTCAAAGAACTGCCTGATTTCCAAAAGCCCCTGTGTGTGTATCTGCAGGGTTTTTTGAAATACTCTCTTTACAGCACATTATCTCACTTTGTTTATATTTTGGACACTAATGTGATGTGTTTAAGTATGTAAATTGCCATAATGTGAGGAAATTAGATGTTAAAAATAGCTGTGGATTACTAAAGAGAGAGTGGAATGGGATAAGGTGGCCAGGGTGGGAGGAGGCGCTCTTAGAGCCACAATTTCTCTCTCTATCTTTTTAGAGAGATAAATACCTCCCTAAAGTCAAGCCCCCAAGGAAATCCAATTACAAGGCTCTGCCTTCTACAGGTGAACCAGTAAGCAGGTAAAACCCTCATGTTTACACAAACACCTCTTGTCTGCAGGTCTGGACATGGGAATTCAAGGCTACCCTCAGCCGAACTGAATCCGCTTTCTAGAGAAGCAACTGGCACCCATTTAATTTAACCTCATAATCTATGTATGAAGTTAGCAATTCCAATCTGACCCATGTAAGAGGTGATGATTTAGCTGCCAGGTACCTACATTTTGCCCACTGTTAACAGTGTCAGGTCTTGAGAGCCCTGGAACTACCGCTGGCCCTGTGGCTGAACTGCATGAGTGTAGCTTGGAGGGGCTGGAGTACAAAGTCAGCTCCAAACTACATTAGCCCCTGATCTTAGGGTTTATTTACACTCTTTCTATCTACTCTTTACAAAAGCTCTGGGCAAAAGGAGTGATGAAGTACTTTATATAATGGGATCCTTGTAGAAGAAATTTTGTGGAGATCCTGGAGGTTTTCAGTTGTGAATTCATTTCCAGCTTCTATTCAAAGGCCTAAAGTTCATTCACCTGTGTTTGGGTGGATGAGTCAGTCATTCCCCAAACAGCTTGATGCCAAACTAGTGAAAACAACAAAAATCAGTTCCCCAGCTCATGTTTTTTGGCAGCCTGTCCCTGATACTGTACCTGTTATGCCCATCCAGCCCTCATTTCCATTGCCTAAAATCTTAGGTCTGTTAACTTGAATCTCTCATTAATAAGTTTTCCTGAAGTTGCCTATGAAGGTCCAAAATTTACTGTCTTCTGATCATGTGCTGGAAGTCATCTTCACCTGGGCAATCTCAAACACTGGTGCCGTAAGTGGCCAACACCTGCACCGCCACATCTCCTTTCCTTCTTTTCTGGGTTATGTTACCATGCAGTAGGATCATCGGGAACATAAAGTGCTCAACAGGAGGGTTGGTCATTGCTGGCAGATGCTTGTACAGAGGTAGCCCTTTCCAGGCCCTATGATTGTAGAATTCCAGGCTGGTTTGGTTTGGAAGGGACCTTAAAGCTCATCCATTTCCAGCCCCCTGCCATGGGCAGGGACCCTTTCCACTAGAGCAGGTTGCTCCAATCCCCATCCAACCTGGCCTTGAACACTGCCAGGGATGAGGCAGCCACAGCTTCTCTGGGCACCCTGTGCCAAACTAATATCGCCTTCATCAATAGAGAAGTGCTGGTGGTGGCTGCAGGACTGGGAGTCCCTTAGTGCTTCCCATCCGTGGGGTTGCTCTCTCTGCTGTAACCTCCCATGATTTCACACATGAGGAGTGAAGATGTGCCCATAAGAAAGAGTCTCAAAGTTATAGCCCTTGTGGGGTGATGTTAGGGTGATTGATGGATATTCAAACCGTCCGTGCACTTGTTTGTATAGTGCTGGGAAGCATCTGTACCTTTTCTCCAGTCCCAGAGGATCTGTGTGAAAGCCTTGATAATCAAAACATGTTGCCTACTGGCAGTGTGGCATTAAAGTAAATTCTAATGAAGGGTTCTCTGTCGTCTCTAGGGATTTGCCTGTCACACCAAACCCTCCTCCTTCTATCTGGGAAGAAGCCTGGGTATGAATGTGGCAGAGACAATGAAGCCCCATGGCCTGCTGCTGTGTTGCTGATTACCATATTAATGTGCAGCGTCTCAACTGAATGCTGGGCAAAGGACAGTACATCTTTAATTGGAAATATAAAGGACTGCTCATGGCCTGGCTTGAACTGGGAGGATTTATGTCTCTCCCTCTAGATGGGATTGAAGGGAATGGTATGATTCACTGCGCAGCGTGCATGTCGTCTGATTTACTGCCCATCATTTACATTCCACTAAAGTCAATCAATGCAGAAGGTCACTCCCAACCTGAATTTTTTCATGTTAAATCTTTCCTGTCCCAGACTCAGTCAGGCCAGGAGAGACGCTTGGCAACCCACGCTGGGTCTGGGGTTGTTAATTTTAATTCTCCATTTAGGAGCAAGGAGACTGTAAAAACCAAAGAAAACTAGAAAATGCCTTGTGTGTCCATTGACAAAGCCTGTACACCGACTAAGTTCAGCAGACTCAACAAATGACTGCTTCCCTTCTATTAAATCTGTACTTGCATACTTGTCATGAGGCTGATGAATTCCTTATGCTCTGGGTCAGCAAGGGTAGTTCTGCCAACCCTGCCCAAATAATGTATTTGCTTGTTTGCCTCAGATTTTGGCCTGTCCCTATCAACATTTGCTGGGCAAAGACTTGAAAGATGACATGTTTTAGATGCCCTTTTTTTTCCCCCTGACAGGTGCTTTTGAACACAAGTAACACATTGAAACTATTTTAACATTTTTATAATTAATCTTCCAATAAGTTAAGACTCTCTTTGCAGTATACTGGAAATTCATAATAGAAAATTAGGACCAGACTTCTACAGAAGATGTGTAGTCTGATTCCCTAATCACACGCGCAGTTCAACCTGCAGTCTTGGAAATGGCTTTCCAATAGTCTGGCACAAATAAATACGAATCAAACGTCTTCAGCAGTCGAGGGAGGTGATCCTGCCCCTCTACTCTGCTCTCCTGAGACCACACTTAGAGCATTATATACAGTTCTGGTGTCCTCAACATAAAAAGGACATGGAACTGTTGGAACAAGTCCGGAGGAGGGCCACGAGAATGATCAGGGGACTGGAGCACTCCTTTATGAAGACAGGTTGAGAAAGTTGGGGCTGTTGAGCCTGGAGAAGAGAAGGCTGCGTGGAGACCTCATAGCAGTCTTCCAGTATCTGAAGGGGGCCTGTAGGTATGTTGAGGGGGGACTCTTCATGAGGGACTGTAGTAAGAGGACAATGGGTAACGGGTTCAAACTTAAACAGGGGAAGTTTAGATTGGATATGAGGTTGAAATTCTTTACTGTAAGGGTGGTGAGGCACTGGAATGTGTTGCCCAGGGAAGTTGTGAATGCTCCATCGCTGGCGGTGTTCAAGGCCGGGTTGGACAGAGCCTTGGGTGGTATGGTTTAGTGGCAGGTATCCTTGCCTGTGGCAGGGGGGCTGGAACTGGATGATCTTAAGGTCCTTTCCAACCCTAACTATTCTCTGATTCTATGAAGCCTGTTGATTCACTTGTGCAATTTTTTGATGTTACATAGGACCATGTGCTTGGATAAGCTTATGTTTAATCATAGAATGATAGAATCCCCAGCATCCTTATAAGCCCCCTTCAGATACTGGAAGGCTGCTATGAGGTCTCCACGCAGCCTTCTCTTCTCCAGGCTGAACAGCCCCGACTTTCTCAGCCTATCCTCATACAGGAGGTGCTCCTGTCCCCTGATCATCCTCGTGGCCTCTTCTGGACTTGTTGCAACAGTTCCATATCCTTTTTATGTTGAGAACACCAGAACTGTATGTAATGCTCCAAGTGAGGTCTCACAAGAGCAGGGCAGAGAGGCAGGATCACCTCCTTTGACTGCTGAAGACGCTCCTTTTGATGCAGCCCAGGATACGGTTGGCTTTCTGGGCTGTGAGTGCACACTGCTGGCTCTTGTTCAGTTTCTCATTGACCAAGTCACGGAAGTCTGAGTACTTCCATGTAAAACACAAGATGCTAATTTAAAAAAGGCAAGCCTCTCATAGCTAATCCTGGATTTGTACTTAATTTATTACTGAATGATGATAATAGAGGGTGTTTGGTTTTGCAAGATTTTAAGTAAGCAGGAGCTGAATTTATAGAGTCAGAGATTCATTTAGGTTGGAAAGATCTCTATATTCAAGTCCAACTGTTAACCCAGCACTGCCAAGTCCACCACTAAGACATGTCCCAAAGCACCACATCTGCATGTCTTTTAAATACCTCCAGGGGTAGTGACTCCACCACTGCCTGTTACAGTGCTTGAATCATGATCTACTAGCTTGACTTCTCTTGTTGTCTGACTGAACAAATAACAGAAACTAAATATGAACATCATTTTCAATAAAAAAGTGAAATTTCATCTACATTTGAACAACATATACTTAATAGGACTCTTGTGGTGTCAGTAATAACTCTAAAGACCACTGTGTTTGTTAGAGTAGAAGAGCAAGTAATTTGAAATGTCTATCTTATTAGGTATTTTTTTATATGCAAAGAGAGTAGCTTGAGAAAATAATGGAGCTCAGCAGCTTCAGGTGCTCTTTGCTCTTTTCTCTCTTCACATTTTGCAGTTTTTAGGAAATGTTGAAAACTGTTTTGCTGGTGATTTTTTCGTAAGAGGAAACACCCAGGCTGGGCACCCGTCAGCAGGTAACTGGCCAGGGTGGTGGTGCAGAACGTCTGTTCGGCACTATATAGCTGATGAAGTCATGCAACCACCACACAAAGCAAGATCAATACTTGTATGTAAAACACAGAGCTAAGAACAGTTAAACACAAGCTACACCAGATTTGTGCAGGTTTGTGTATGTGTGTGTTTTATTTAGGGAATGCTTAAATTAGTGGTTTGACTTCCAGGGGATTACAGAGGTATGTAACTTCTAAAAGTATAAATGGCTTTCTTCATTGGGATGTACTGGTGAATAGACATTGTCCTAATTAGCTAGCCTTACTGATTAACTCACAAGAGCTGCTTATTGGTGGCCTAAGCCACTTAAACACTTCAGGAGATAATTGCATCTTAACTGGTTTAGGGTCGTCTTAAAGTGTTTACTGACACTGCTAAACTGGTCAGAGCTACAGGGCTCACATGCTTGTTACAACTGTAATAGGGGCAGCAAATAGTCATCAGTAGATGGAGCAATGTGAGCACCTCAAGTAGCGTGCTGTCACCTATGATAATACCTGTTTCTTCTCCATACACGCTTTTCTAAGGACCATCCTGATAGAGCTTTCTTCAGTTCCTTTGCAGAAGACATAAATATTATTCTGTATTTACATACAGCTGTGATGGCAAAGTTGTTGGTGCGTTGGATAATGACTGTAATCTGTGGCAAACTACCCTTCAGATGATTTTCAGCATCTTTGTCTTTGAAAGGTGATAGTAATATAAAATAAATAATATCAAAAATCAAAACTGGAAGGTGAAGCAGTAAAGGGAATCTCAAACTTTTATTGCAGTGAAACTCTTTCTCTTATTCATTTTTCAACCTGTTGTATTAAGCTTATACAAAGAACCAGAAGGTAACAGTAGATTGGCAGAGTAGCTCCCTGCAATTTACCTGAACTCAAGTATGCAGTCAATAAATCCTGTAGCGGTTTTGAAAGAAGTAGCATTATTTAAAAGTATGCTAGTTTTTCCTGTCAAAATGAAGTAATTCTGTGTTACAGTTTCTATTTTTACTCCTGCGCTGCGCTGCTTCTTGAGCCTGTGCCAATGGGCTTCCAAAAATCTGGAAGTGTTGTAGTGATCTTTATTATTTGGTATTTTCTGCTGCATAAATACACTCTCATCTTTCACCCCTATTAAATTAATACAGCTGGAGGACTGAGAAGATAAATTTGAGATTTTCAACAGGATGAATGTCAATGGGCTGATGGAATTTATAAGCTAATTTCTTTGCATGGGTATGATATTGGTAGGATTGCATGGCCACTTTGCTAAGGTATTGGAGTAGCTTAAGGTGCCTGACATCAACTAGGAATGGCCACATCAGGCACCAGAGGACTGTGCCCAAATGCTCTTGACTTCCTGGCTCTGAGCATGCAATGACCAGCTTCACACACCCTTCAGGGCAAATGCCACCCCTTGGATGTGATCCTAAAATCAGCCCATTAATGTAAAGGGCTTTATCATAGGTTGTTCTAGAAACTTGTTTTGCCCACGATTTGAGTCTAGACTGCAAGCTAAATAGGGAAAGTCTCTAAAACATGCATTCATATGGGAACTGTTTTTCGTGGTTTGAGCCTGAATTCCAGCAAAAGAGGAAAAGTGCAATCTTTAAGAATCAGTGTTAATTCACAATTATTAATATGTTTCCCCTTTAAAAGTGATTCTTTAATTAAGCACCTCCTTTTCTCCTCATCAGAAGTATGAAGTCTATATGAAATGAGCTATTTTGGGGTTGGCTATGGATTAAAATTCAGGTGGTTATTAGCTTTTGCTATTTTCCTGGAAGTTGATGCTCTTCTTCCCCATTCCCCTTCCCTGAAGGTTGTAGAGAATGCTGTGCTTAGCAGAATAATAAAAATAAAACAAACACCTGCCCTCAGATTGGTTCTATGATAGGTACCACAGAAAACCAGGGAAAAAAAATATCAAAATGCTCTTTGTGCCAGATGTGCATGTTTAAGACAAAAAGGAGAAATGCGTCTGTATGGTCATCTTTGACAGGGTTTCTGTTATGAAACTTGAGTTCTTTTTGGGAAGCACTGGAAGACCATGAGTTCTCGAAGCATTTGGCAGCTCTTCATCTGGATGCAAGCTTGCAAAGGGCATTATATGAAGCTGTCAGACATATGAAAATATAGACCCACAACCCTGTGGACCTGTAGATACTATCTTCAATTCTGTGAAGTGGGAACAATGACATATTCCTGTTCCACAGCATGGTAGTTATTTTTGAGACCCTTATAAGTACTTAAGGACACACAAATTCTCACTACATGGAGCAAAACAAAGTCAAAATAATCTTAAACTTTAATGAGACCAAATGTATAACACTTTAAAAGTATTGTTAACTAGAGAAAGTACAAAAATTTGCTATGGAATGGCTGGGCCCTGGAATTACAGTGTAAAAGTGTATTTGCTGTGCCTTTCATTTATGGCTGAAGACCACCCAGTGAGCTATTAAATAGGGAATGAGTTGCAGAAGTTAAATTTCTAAAGGCTGTATTATATCTTGCCTTGTCTCTGTGTGGTCACCTATACTTGTGTAAATACAGCAATGAACTGCATCGCCTTTGCAGAGAAAAAATCGGACAGGATGCACGCACTAAAGAATTGTTCCCTCTATGTCCTGTTCCAGGAAAATTCCAGTGTCTTTCTGGCCAAGTTCACTAAACAAGGGCAATGTTTTCCTTCATTTGCATTTCCTTATGTCAGTCTCTGTGTTTCTCCCTTTTCTTCACGCTGCAGTAAATGAGTGTGAGCAGCTGTAACAGCAGGAGAGTATAAAGCCAGCTCTTATGGGTCAGCTGAAAACTCAGCTCTTACCACATCACTTTCACAGGTATGTGAGGAAATCAAGCTTAAGCTTAAATGAAGATTTAGGGTCAGCATTAAGCTGTTGCTCAAAGCATGGCAATTGCATGGGAAGAGCACATGCTGCATTGAATGCAGTAGACAATGCCAAAAAAAAAAAAAAAGGCAATTAGACCACCTTACTGGCATAGAAAGTAATTGCAGTTTGAGTAATGGTTTCTCGTATTGACTTTGAAAAGACACTATTATGGATGCATCTAATCAGGGATAAAAACAAAGGCAAATTATCTTAAACCCATGTATTTATTTCTTTCTTTGGAATCTGTTTCATTTCTGTTTAGATACAAGATTGCTTAAGATTAGCTTAATCCTTTGCTTGTGTATCATACACCTATCAAGTTATATAGAAAAAAGAGGGCCACATTTCCTTCCTTAAGTAGGCTCATATCTCTCCCCGTTTACAGGTTTCTGAGCAGTCTTTCTCAATGCAGGCTCCACTCTAACAGTAAAGGAGTTTACTAGTCTATTCTTCTTTTTCTAACAACTTAGCATCACAGAATCACAGAATACTTTGGGTTGGAAAGGATCTTAAGATCATCTAGTTCCAACTCCCCTGCCATAGGCAGCGATGCCTCACACTAGACTGTTGTTCAAGGCTCTGTCCAGCCTGGTCTTGGACTCTGCCAGGGATGGAGCATTTACCACTTCTCTGGGCAGCCTGTTCCAGCACTTCATCACCTTCACAGTGCTTCTCCCAGTGTCATACCAATCCTCTCTACTGTTCTGTATTTTTACATCCTCCCTAAACTTTACTTCTTATATTTGGCTATGCCAAAGGGTAAGTTTAATTCGTGCTGTGGTCCTGTGTGTGCCAATTAGTGATAAAACTCTCAAGGCAGAATTGTGCTAATGATATGTTTCAACTAAGTGTTCAGATAAAGTCACATGCTCTTGAATAAGCAGCACTGACTCTGCATTAAAGTCTTGTCCTGTTTTCCTCTCTTTTTTTTTTGCTTCTTTTTTCTATAATGCAGAGTTGTGGTGCAGACACACAGTAGTAGTTCACTAATCCTCCGATTTGAGGGCTATTTTCCTGTGCTCCATTTTGATCCTTTATATTCATAGTGCAAACATGTCAGGTGGAAGTCCTTTCAGTCCTTAACACTGAAAAATCACTGTTCTGATTGGACTTGAATCATATAGATCAGCCGTCAGTATTCAATGAGGATGAGGTGTTGCAGTTCAATAAGCAATGGAGGTACAAATGACCCTGGTGTGGGATGTCTGTCCATCACAGGGTGATTGATACTAGACCCAGAGGTGCCTTGTAGAGTAAAAGACCCCCAAGTAAACAGGTTTCAATTCTTTACTGGATAGTTTGAAAGGTAAGAGTTGTCTCTGCTGTCTGCAAACAGTATTTCAAATTACGGTATTGACATATGATAGAAGAACAGGCCAGGCAGGAGGGATCTCTGTACAAGCCTTCTTAGACAGCAGCTTTAAGCCATGTATTTTTAAATTGTCTTTGACTAAAGAGAATTCGGTAAAATATGCAAATCATGAAAGTCCAAATGCAGCACAATGTTTTCTTGGTATGAGGGAAGCAGAAACTGATGTGATTGGTTATGAAGAAACTAACTGAAATCCAGTAAGAACATGAGGGATTAATCGCCTTTTCAGGAGTGCATGTCTCAGTCTATCATATCTCCTCTTGGCCAGAGGGACAGTCATTTTCTCTACAAAACACACAAAATAATGCATTTCTTTAGGCTTTACCCCTTCCTGGATTGCAGATTTTAACACAATCAGATTCTTTGGGGGGCAAAATTTGAGCAGCTCTGCTATCTTTCCAATGTGATTTGAGTCAAAATTGCGTTGTTTTGCTTCATGTTGCATTGCATTTCTAACTACAATTATACAGTAACTATGAAATTCCAGGACCTAGAAGAGGCATATGTACCTCAATGGCTCTTGACCATTCCAAGACCTCTTCTTGATCTTGTAATTTTCTTCTTGGAATTATTTGGCCAATGTAATGCTTTTGTGAAGTATTCCATGCTCTCTGTTACCAAAGCTGTGGGCGGCTCAAGTGACTTACTGTGAACCTCAGAGAGGTGGATTGCCAAAAGCGACATCATGGGAGGTTACTATGTGTGGTAGTTAAGGCACATTTCAGCAGCTGGGGTCAGAGGGCTGATTTCAAGATCTTGTCTTGTTTTTTTGGCCACAATATCATGGCTTTGGGCACTCTCCTTGGAGATAATAACTAGCAATTATAAACCTTTAAACATTGTGGTCATGAGACATTTGTCTTCTTTTTCCTTTCCTTTATAATTTACCTACCCAGAAAAGCTTAGCTCAAATCTCAGTGACCATCTGGAATCTGTGTGGTCCAGCTCTTCATTGCATTATAGTATCCAAGAATGTAGGCAGTAAAAATACATAACTTCATTGAAAATGGTATAGGCAACACTCAGGCAGGGTTACAGTCTGCTTGTACCCATAAAAAATGGGTTGCAAAATTTTGTTTGGGTGATGTGGCAACATTTCTGTGGTCTTACCTCAAGGAAATTAATTTTCTTTCTCTTGACAGTTCAAAGAATTCTAAATTGTAAAATAATAGAATAATTTTATAAGAATTTTGATGCTGCGAGGGCTGGAGCAGCTCTGCTCTGGAGCCAGGCTGAGAGAGCTGGGCTGGGGCAGCCTGGAGAAGAGAACACTCCTTAAGAGGAGACCTCAGAGCAGCTCCAGTGCCTAAAGGGGCAACAGGAAACCTGGGGAGGGGCTTTGGGCAAGGGCCTGTAGGAACAGGACAGGGGAATGGCTTTAACTTGCCAGAGGGGAGGCTGAGATGAGCTCTTAGGCAGAAGCTCTTCCCTGTGAGGGTGCTGAGGCGCTGGCACAGGGTGCCCAGAGAAGCTGTGTCTGCCCCATCCCTGGCAGTGTTCAAGGCCAGGTTGGACACAGGGGCTTGGAGGAAGCTGCTCTAGTGGAAGGCGTCCCCGCCCGTGGCAGGGGTTGGAGCTGGATGAGCTTTAAGGCTCCTTCCAACCCAAACCAGTTTGGGTTTCTATGTTTCTGTGAAGAAATAAGTATGAGCCTCAGGACTCTCGTCTGA
The DNA here is from genome assembly GCA_017639245.1 of Myiopsitta monachus. Lineage (NCBI taxonomy): Eukaryota > Metazoa > Chordata > Aves > Psittaciformes > Psittacidae > Myiopsitta > Myiopsitta monachus. The sequence goes on from CM029928.1 coordinate 25,708,617, forward strand.
ACTTCAAGAGTTCTCAGAACCTGTTACTTTCCCCTTGGGGAAACAAAATGTGCTGGAAACCACTGCTTTCCTGGGGAAAAACTGGAGTTGAATGTCCTGCCTGCTCTTGTTGTGAAACTCTACAGGTTGCACAGTGAGGGGAGGAAGGGAGTTGCAGTAAGACTGGCTGTATTTCTCTGCACATAGAATCATAGAACAATTAGGGTTGGAAAAGACCTTAAGACCATCTAGTTCCAACCCCCCTGCCCATACTGATGAGTGGCCAGGTCAGCCTGGGTGTGAAGTTCATCCCATTACTTGGAGTCTGCCCAGATTTCCCTTCTAGACTCTTCCAGTTTTCTTGGTAAAATCGGGGATAAATTTGGCTGATGTTTTTCCCCTCTGTCATCACGGCCTTGCACATTGCTGGAAGCTGAAGGAGTTAAAAAGCATGAGTTGATATTTTATTTATTTACTTAGTCTTAGAAAATCAGACCAGGAAAGAGAATGTCCTTCTGCAGTTTTCAAAAAGCTAGTGATTAGCAATCCTGACTTGTCTTGACTGTGGATGGGAAATTCACCTGGCAGCCAAGCATGAAGAGTACTTTAGGAACCAATACACTTGCAGAATACAAAGGAAAAAACTCAGCTTTTTATCATGCTGCTGGGATGAAGACTGAACTGTAACTGTCCTTCTGCTCCCTTCTCCCCTCAGTTTGTCACCTTTGCAACCACAAAGTTCACTGCTTAAAAAAGACCCAACACAAACTCTTCTGCGCGCTGTGTGTGGAGTAATGCTGTAGTGACAGTGAACTATGGAGCTGCTTCTGGGTAAAGATCCATCACCAGCTGACTGATATGTGACCCACAGGTACCACATCTGTTACCTAATGACCAGTCACTTAATTATAGACTAGGTGACATGTTTATAAGGGTGAACTTTAGAATGCTATTAGGAAATGGACAGATGAACTATACCGGTGCCCTCCAGGTAGATTTCACCCAGACTCTTCTGCCTCTGTGGACCCATTACACAGTAATTAGGGTGATTTTTAAGAAGGATGCAAGGAGTTAAATGACTAACCTTATTATTGCTTCATTTGTCACTGTAGTAAGTGCTGCTTTAGGGGAGGTGGCTTGGAAGAAAGTGAGAGAGAGAAAGAAAAAAAAAAGAGAAAGAAAAAAAAGAGACTATGAAGTGTAGAAGTCTCTTCTGCCCTAAGACCATATGTGAAGAGTGAGAAGATGAAGAAAAGCGAGTGGTGTGGGATCTGGGGTACAGGGGCTGTTCAGTAATGGCATGGGAGGGATCTCACCCGCCAGCCCTGTAGTGAGTACTTGGATGCCTCTGTAGCAATGGAGTAAGGTAAATGCAAAACCCAATCCCCAAAGTTATTTGATTTCCCTCAGTTCCCACCCGTGGAGGGTTTCCAGGCTCCAGAGGTTCCCTTTAAGCTATGTATGGGATGGAGTGCTCTGCTCTCCACTGGCAGGTGGGAATCAGCTCTCGTGAGATTTCTGATAAATACCCTGTCACATGAAATGATTGATTTCAACTGTCTGTGATGAGATGGCTCTTGAGAGTTTTTATGTAAGAGGTGCTTCAGTCTTAGGTGTACGATAACCCCTTGTTTAAGGGCTATAGTGTAACCATAGAACCAAAGTACTCCAGGAGCAGATCACAGTAATTTACTCACAGGGAATACTGAAATTGCAATAATTGAGAAGTTCATGGGAAACCTTCACTTTCTGGTTACAAACATAAAACCTGCTTTCAGTCACTGCAAAATACCAGGAAATAATATTTTAAATATTGGTCTGATCTTGCAAAACCTTTGTATTCCCTCACTTTCAAAATAACAGTTCATTCTCCATCAATTTATAGGTGGGAAATTTTCCAAAGCTCTTAGAAGCTTTTGAGGGAAACCGTATCACTGAGCTTTTTTTCCAAAAAGCCAATTACAGCATTTTTGGAAGAGCATCCATCTGCAAATGAGAAACACGTTCAAGTTAATGTCACAATTGATTTAACATAACAAATAATTTTAAGGAAAGATGATTTTGCCTGAAAAAGTTTGGACCATTGAAACAAGCTATAACCTCTCTTACAGTTAAAACTTGTTTTGATACACTTAACAAAACAACAAGGGAATTCCAAATTTCTTCCATCAGATTGGTCTCTTTACAGAAACACAAAATAAAGATTTTTTGCAGCAAAGGATTTAATTTTACATTTGAAATCTTTGAAACAATTTTTATTTTGCCCACAGCACTGGTGTTAGAGATGGTGCCCCAAGCCCAGGTGAAGTCATAGAAACCCAAACCGGTTTGGGTTGGAAGGGACCTTATCCGGAAGCTCATCCAGTTCCAGCCCCCTGCCACAGGCAGGGACGCCTTCCACTAGAGCAGCTTGCTCCAAGCCCCTGCATCCAACCTGGCCTTGAACACTGCCAGGCGTGGGGCAGCCACAGCTTCTCTGGGCACACTGTGCCAGCGCCTCAGCACCCTCACAGGGAAGAACTTCTGCCTAAGAGCTCATCTCAGCCTCCCCTCTGGCAAGTTAAAGCCATTCCCCTTGACCTGTCTCTACAGGCCCTGGTCCAAAGTCCCTTTTCAGTCACCAGGGTTAACTCATACTGTTAAAAATTATGTTGCTGTACATAAAGGGCAGCTATTGTCTGTTACCATACTTGGCATAATAATTAATAATAACTTCCAGGCTGAGTTTTTTGTTAAGTGCTGTGCTCCTTTCAGCTGTTGGAAACACTTTCACACCCCAGGATGTGGTTTGATGTTAAGAGTGATACCGTCTGCTTTATTACTAATACCTACAAATTAACTAATGTAGGTTTGATTTTTCTGTTGAAAAGATTAGTCAGGAGTAACAGAAGCAAGAGGGAGTGGTGGGGTGGCCCATTGGAGGTGCGGAGAAACCTGAGCCATGCTGCACCACCAGGAAATTCCATGGCTGGATTGGAAGCTGGTACCCAGGAACTTTGGGTTTGGGAAATTAATTTCAGATGACTGTGAAATTTGCCTCCTAGATAAACAGTCTGCATATTCTGAGCTGAGGACGTAATTTAAAACAGCATGGGGTATTCAGAGCATTAGAAGCCAAAAGAAAAAAAGAGGGACGGGGGGGGGGGGGGGAGAGGGGGAGTAAAGAAAGTAATTTGAAACTGTGATTTAATTAAGACAATCAGGAACCAGAGTGTTGACAGGAAAATTCAGGCAGTTATCAAGTCCAAGGGTGTCAGCGAAATAATTAAAAGCACACAGTATGAAATGGCTCTGGCTGCTGCGACAGACATAGGGTTGCCCTACATACTCTGTGGTATTTTCATATAATAACATCAACATTAGGGTTTGGACTGAGCCAGGACTCACAGGAACTCTACACTGGCCCTTGTTCTGTTATTTTAGCCAGAGCACTTGATTTAGTGAGACCTGGGAAGGAAAGCAGTGTGGAACTTGCTGCTGCTGCCACCTCCTAATGAGAGGAGAGATGTCTTGGAGAAATGAGATGAGGGTGGATGGGAAGGTGCAATAGTAAAGGGACAAGCCCACTGATCGCAGGGAGATATCTGTTGCTGCCTGTAGCCTTTTCCATTTGTTTTCATGAGACCTTCTCTTCCACTCGGCTGGACTGGCAGTAGTGTGAATTCCCAACCCTACGTGAAATTGATAGCTACTGTTTTCCTTGTTATTTCTGTATACTTTATGGTTGGTGAGACCCTCTCTGCAGTCCTGCGTCCAGCTCTGAAGTCCTCACTACAGGAAAGACATGGACCTGTTTGAGAGGGGCCAGAGGAGGGCAACAAAAATGATCAGAGGGATGGAGCACCTCCCCTGTGAGGAAGGGCTGAGAAAGCTGCGCTTGTTCAGCTTGGAGAAAACTTCAGGGAGACCTTATTGCAGCCTTTCAGTACTTAAAAGGGGACCATAAGAAAGATGGGCAGAGACTTTTTAGCAGGGCCTGTTCTGATAGGACGAGGGGTGATGGGTTTAAACTAAAAGAGGGATATTCAGCTTGATGTGAGGAAGAAATTTTGTGCAATGAGGGTGCTGAGGCACTGGCACAGGGTGCACAGAGAAGCTGCAGCTGCCCCATCCCTGGCAGTATTCAAGGCCAGGTTGGATGGGGCTTGGAGCAAGCAGCTCTAGTGGAAGGTGTCCCTGCCCGTGGCAGGAGGCTGGAGCTGGATGAGCTTTAAGCTCCCTTCCACCACAATCCAATGTGAGTGCCAGTGCATGGTGGTGCCAGCCATCAACGAGTGGAATAGGACAGCTTGGTGCTGATAGATGCTAGCCCTCAGCAAACTTGATTTCTACTCTCTGATTTCTAAGAAAGAAAATGAATTTGTTTTAAAATTTATAGGAAAAAAAAGTTCCGAAACATCTGGAAACCCCTTGCTTTTGAGAGCAGCAGAATGCACAGCTTTAACCTTTGCTGTAAATCATCTAACCTCGCTGGGGTTTGAACTTTTATCAATTTCTGAAAATGAGTTTCCAGTCTGTTCTGTATTGATCATCTACCCCGTGTCAATAATAGCTGTTGTGAAGGTGAGCCCTGCTTGAAATTCACGTTAATACTATTCATGGAGGAAGGAGTGGGGGAATGTGTGAGAGTAGTTAAGAGATTTATTTCAAATTCTGGAACTGAAATCTCTACAGAATAGTAGGATTGAACAGTCTGGGCATGGAGCAAGCAGTGTAGCTCCCTCTCTGCTCCCCAACATCCTTTAGCTTACTGACAGCCCCCCGCAGGTCAGCCCCCGCTGCAGGACCTCCACCAAGGCGCACCGAGTGCAGTCCTGCCCATTATGCACCCTCGCCTCGGCAGACAAGCGCAGGCACTTTCTACACCCCTGCAGCCTCCCCAGTCATGGGCTCTGTCGGGAGCCGCCGCTGCCCCGCCGGGGCGATCGCTCTCCATCCCCGCCTCCTCGCTCAGCCCTGCGGGCACCAACTGTCGCCATATGCCCGGGTCGCCGCGATCCCTGGGCCGTGTTTTGCACCCCAGGGCGGTGCCGTCCCTCCTGACACCGCTCCCTGTAAGTCAGCCGCTCCTAGGCAAGGCCCGTCCAGCGCTCGAGGCTCCCGCGCTGGCTGTCGCCGTTCGGGTTTGAGGATCGTGGGTGCTGCGTTTCCCCTCGCTCCGGTGCTGAAGCATCCCCTCCGGAGCTGCTCACTGCAGCAAGTGACTGTCCTTGCGGTAGGATTTAACCTCCTGCGATACTGGGTTGGGGTGCTCTTGGGCACAGGAGGGATGAGAATAAACCCACGTGGTAGTGGGAGGTGCAAGGATCCATGTGCCTCTGCCATAGGGTGCACATATATAGCAAGACTGTGTGCGCCTGTTGTTCTTTTGAACAACTTTGCAGTTGCGTTTTCCCCTATCTTCTGAAAACCCCAAGTGCTTCTTGTTTCGCATGTGTTTTAGACCTCCATTCTCCTGGAAGAGGAGCTACCTTATTTAATTACTATTCTAATGGAGAGGCAAGAGTGCCATTCTCCTTTCTGTGCCTGAGAATACTCACTGAAGTGGTGGTAAGGGCAGTGGGGAGCAATGCCTACTGACAAATGCCAGGGTATTGGTTTATATTAACTTCTTGTGAGGAGGAGATGGGTGGGTTAGGGTCCTCAAGTGTTGGGAGTTTGTTGAGTTCTCCCATGGATGCACTGAGCTGATGGCAGAGAACTGTGTATACTTAACAGCAGTGCAATTACATGGCTATGAACACATACATTATATATAGAGTTTACTTATATATATAATATCTAATGCATTCTATGTTTGCATGATTATACATGCATATAAAAGTTTGGAATGAATGTTTTTATACATACATGACATTTGTTTATATATACACATATATATTGATGGATCTGTATACTACAAACAAAATAAACATTACCAGGAAGGGGGGTTGAGCCCAAGTTAGATTTCAGATAATCTGTGAAAGGAGTTAATTAATTGTGAATCGTTGCTCCTGGAAGTCCAAGGAGGAGAGCCCTGTGGTTACAGACATCACCCCAGCAGATCAATGTTTCATTAGCATGTCTATGGGAGATGTCTGTTCTGTTTTGCACATAAAATGAAACAGGAGCTTTCATCTCCCTCTCTGTATCACTCTGCCTTTGAGAGGGAATAAGTGTCTTTGTTCATTAAACTCCAAACTTTCACTGGTGTACATCCCCCTGTGTTTTTTTTTTTTTTTCTTTTACCCTAAAGCTCTCAGTCAGTTTAAAAAGAGAGAACCTCCTTTAAGGACAACTGCCAAGTAAATGTTGGTTTTCATAATGCATTTATTAAGGTGTAAAAGAGACGGAAACATTGCTACAAGGACTGGAATGTACTTTCCATATCTGTGTCCATGAACTTCTGCATTGAAGCTTTTGCAGAAAGTCAGATTATTTGCGGTACTGGTTTTCATCATCAAGCAGACTACTGAGGGCACAATTATTTGCATCTTTTAGTCTGAAGCCTGAATTTTGGCAGTGCTATTTCCTACACTTTCCAAGTTTAATCATTGAATCATAGCCTGGTTTGTGTTGGAAAGGACCTTAAAGCTCCTCCAGTCCAACCCCCTGCCACAGGCAGGGATACCTTCCACTGGAGCAGCTTGCTCCAAGCCCCTGTGTCTAACCTGGCCTTGAACACTGCCAGGGATGGGGCAGCCACAGCTTCTCTGGGCACCCTGTGCCAGCGCCTCAGCACCCTCACAGGGGTTCTTCACAGGGAGGAACTTCTTCATAGAATCAATGAGGTTGGAAAAGACCTTTAAACTCATCAAGTCCAACTGCTTCCCAGCACTGCCAAGGCCACCACTAACCCATGTCACTGAAGGCCTTGTCTACACAGTGTGAGCACTTTCAGGGATGGTGACTCCAGCATGCCCTGGGCAGCCTGTTCCAATGCCTGAGCACCCTCTGGGGAAGAAATTGTCCCTAATCTCCAGTCTAAACTTCCCCTGGTGCAGCTGGAGCTCTAACACCGCTAAGATCTTGTACGTGATGAAACTGTACTCATCAGTAGCATTATTTAGAATTATCCTAATAAATAGTTAAAGGTGTTAAGTTTTACAATCTTAAAGGCCAAATCATATTTTTCTTATCTGCAGAACTATTTTGTTTGGGCTCCTTCTTCCCCGGTTATATAGGTGCAAATCAATGTATATCACCAAACATTTGCCTACTTTAAAAGAACTGCTTGTGACATTAGAATTAGTCCCAGTCTACCATCACTTAAGGAAGTAATGCAATTCTGAGTAACGTGGTATAATTCCTAGAAGCCATGTTATAAAAGAAACATTTCTTCTGATCTCTTTTTTTCCATTATTGTTGTCAGCTTCAGCTCATTAACCAGCAATCATTCTGGGTCCATTAGCTAGATATTGATATTGTATGCGCTTTTGCCAGTTGTCATGACATTTAGCATTACCTGTATATTTCCTTTAAAACCCAGTTCCTGCATTCATGTTATTAATGAGATTCTTAGCTGCATCTTAAATAAATAAATTCCTAGCCCGCAGGCTCTAAAATGTGGAAACGTAACTCAAAAGCACCGTGGAAGATTAAAATATAGAAAGCAAAGAGAGGGAGTCACAAATCTCATGATTTCCAAGGCATAACTCTGTTATTCTTGAATCCATTGGTTTGGCAATGTTTTTGTTCTAACTGAACAAACATTAAATACCTGGGTTTGTGTCTTGCATTGCTTTCTTTGTGCAGCATGTGTTCTCTGTGCTGATAAGGAAGATGAGTGCTGTGAAAAACTAAAAGTTTGGTTGTTTTTTTTCCTCCCTTTCCTTTATTTTGTGTTGGGAAATAACCAAAACTGTCAGCCCGAGCTGGAAATATGGCAAATAAACCAATTTTTTCATAGCTAGTTTTCAGAATCATATGTTTCCAAAAACAATTGCAAAAGGGCGTTACTCTTCCAAGGCTCCTTCAGCCTTTCCATAGAAGTTTAATTTTTAGATTCTCTCAGTTGGGCCCAGGTAAACCTTAAGGGCAGCATGGAAAGGTGATTTTAATGGGTGCAGAGGCACATTTTATAAGCAGCCAGTTGAAATGACCTGGCTTTGTTTGTTTAGAGAGTGAGGGACCTCAAACCCTTTCACGTTTAGAGGTCTCCTTTGCCTTGAAATTTTTGCAACAGGGAAAATACCCTGTTATGATGCTGTCTTTGGAAATGCCCTCTTCTTCTCCTCTTAGAGCACGTCTATTAAAAGAATGTGGACCAGATACTCACTAAATCTGGATATCCACCTAGGTTTAAATTGAGTAATAGGGATCTCAATGCACTTTGTGGTATTTGTCTTCTTTATACATGTAGGAATTTCATAGTCTGGTTTCTTTACTGCCTTTTTTCACTGTTTTTCATCAGCGTAACCATGGTTTTGAGTACTTGGTCCTGATTTTGCGTGTGTGAGTTGACTCCAAGGACTTCTTGAAGTTGAGCCTGGTTGTGATCCAGGAGCAATTTTTTCAGGGGATTTTCCAGGCTGAGAAATTATAATAAGTTTCTTCCCATCCTCAACAGGCACCAGAGACCTGATGATGAGATGGAGAATTGAAGATCTTTGACAAGGCTGCTAATCAAAATCTCTGTGCCAGGTACTCCTTCGCCAAAAAAATGACACGTGCTTATTGACTCAGCTTGATCGTAACCATGTAAGTTCAGAAACAAGTGCTATAATTAACTGTGACTGTATTATTGGATCTGTGTATGTGTAATTAACAAAGCAGGTATTTTTGTGTATGTGGCTTTACTTATTTGTTCAGGAAAACTCCCCGCCATTTCCATCAGCATATTAAGGTTAATTAAAATTAATTCTGTTTGTATTGACTGCCTTTTCACGTATGCAGAGTTTGTGCAAATCAAGTGTGTGGCCAGGGCCTTCTTCCCTATAAAATCCATAATGTTTGCTTTCAGAGCTGGGGGAAAGAGGAATCAAAATTGCAGGCTGTTTGAAATTTAAATCAGAGCAATGCTGGTCAATAGTATCAAGGTTACAGTGCCCTGGAAGGTTTTGATTGGGTGCTACCAGGCCCATCCTGGGTGACAATGATATCGAAGGACAGTTGAATGAAGTTTTAGGATTTCTTTTTGGTTAATGCTGGGATTCCTGGCTGAAAAAATCATGGAAAGCAGTGGTCTCTTTTCATGCAATAGAACTGTACAGGTTTGGGGATGATGTTCAGCCTGTGCAGAAGGAGAGTGCAAGACCAGTGTTTGCATTCTGCTAAGGTAAGGATCACCCGGCTAAGAGCTTTCTTCTGCTAAGCCCTGAACAAATGCATAACAAGACACAAATATTGTCCTTGAGAGTTTGAAACTGTAATGAATGGGACTGACATATATGGGGGAACCCCCTTGGTGGCTGCCCAGCCCCAGCCATGCCAGAGGAACATCAGGTAGAGCCGGATGTACACAAACAACACTAACACTGTCCATCACATCAGCATTTAACTTGTCAGGTTTTGAGCCTCATGGTTAGCCCATGGAGAGGCTGTGGCTAATCCCAGTTCTTGCAGCTATTGTTACGGACTATCCGCAGGCTGAGAATATACTTCTACATGGCCTTACTCTGGATTTATGCTCCTCTGGTTTATTCCCCAGGGAGGGAAATCTTTACAGGGTGTTAATCCATTTTTTTTTTTCCCTTCCTTTTTTTTTCTTTCAGAGACTGGCTCATGATTCTTTCAAATGTAAATCTGAACATAATTCTGCAATGACAATAGATTCTATGGCTAATCATGTGGCTTCAGACTCAGGCTTTATATCTCTGTAAAGCTTCAGGCTATTTCTGTTGAAATACACAGAACATCTTCCAGAGAATAAAATAGTGATGTCCTATACTATCCAATTGCTTTTCCATAAGCCCCTGTAAAGGTGAACATGTTCTGCTTTGTTTGTAGAACAGTTTTATCATCTAAAAAGTAGCAAGGCAAAATGTGGGGAGAATTTTTTCCCATCAAAGCTGCCTTTTAATCTGCTTCCTTGACAAATGTACTTGATGCTGATGGTATTTTTCCATTCCTGTCTACTCCCAGTAAGACTGATGGTATGCTTCTGTCTTTCTCTTGGCTCTGATAATGTTTTTGTACTAACATAACATAATGCCATACAATTAGAAATTATATGTTAGCTGTTAGTCATAGCCCAGTGAGTTTACATTAGACAAAAGAAATTAAATGGGAACCAGAGGAGACCTAGTAAGCGCAGTTTATGTTTTTTTTTTATATTCAGAAATATCACATTTCTATTGATGAGCATCATTTATGCCTGCATGGGGGAAACTAACTGTGCTACAGGCAAAAGAATTCCTGGTCATTTTTTCACATTCAAATTATGCATAGTTTGTAAATGCAAAGTTAAGAGAGTTTTTCCTCTCTCTTGGAATTGATGGGTTGCTTTGAGATTTTTATCCACTCCCTGAAAACAAATAGAACTATTTTTAGTCTTGATTCTCTGTAACACTAAATGATGCCTTGTAAATGGTTTTCTTGTAGGGAGGAGGAATTCAGACCCTATTGAGGCACTTGAGTCCCCGTATGGTTGTCCCTGTAGGAGCCTGTCTTTAACAGGCTTTGCTCAGCTGGAACATTGCTGGACCACTGCTTGTCTGCATGGTGTGCAGACACTGTGTGAGTGGTGGGGATGGTACCTTGTACTTCAGAGGAGTTAGAGGGAACCTGTCTTCTGGAAAGTTTCCCTCTATCTCATCACAGACTGTCTTAGGCCCTCACAATCCCAGCTGGGGATTTTTGCAGTTCTTCTGGTACCTTTCTTGATCTTACCTTTAATAATTGCTTCTAAATTCTTCCTTCATCCATCTGATGCTCTGACGTGAAAATACTGATAATCTACAGAGCTGCTTATGCTACTGTTTTGCTTCATATCTCACTAACAATTCCAGGTTACACTTCTTGATGCTTTCTTTGCATCATCCTTGCTATTCCAGGCTTGGCCTGTCTTATGGCTCATTTACTGCTGCCTCTTTGAAACAGAAAGCACCGACTCAAGTGTTTCAAAGGCCATCTTACAGCTCTTGTACTCGTCTCAGCCACAGCAACTGTGGAGCAGCGTTACTGTTCCACTGATGAGATGGAGTCAAACTGGGCTGGTTCTGATGAGGTGGGTAAATCCCTGTGGGGGTGAAACTGAAACCATTGAACTAATTTCAAAGCTGTGTCCCTCAGGTTCAAGTGTGAGCAGTAACACTTCAGCTATCCTCTCTGCTTTTGCTGCCTCATTCTGCAGGTTGGTTCAAACCAGCAGTATTGTGATATGCTTCTTCTGTATTTCTGTGCAGAACAGAGAAATGAAGCATTTTAAATAAAGAGGGGGTGCAGCAATTTATTGGAGGATATTCTACTAATTCTTGCAGAATTAGACCAGGTGCCAGTTTCCCACAAGTGGTATTGACTAACATGAGTCAGGCCTCCTGTTCTATTTTTTCTCTAATTTTCAAGCCAGTTTCTCCCAGTGAATCCACAAGATGCAGGATCTCTCTGTTATGCCTGGTACTCAGTCCTCATCATGAACTGGAGGGTATTCTCACTTTCAGAGGTGGCATGAGGATCCTGTCTCACTGCTATGAGAATTTTACAGCTCAGCCCCTTTATGGTGTGGCTCTTTGGCCTGCAGTTAGTTGAATTACTCTGTTTTATAAACGTATAAATTTCTGCCCCCCTTCTACCTGGATGTCTTTGTAATATACTTGTCTCTACAAGGCTTGGAAGATTGGATTTCATTGATCATTAAATGTATTCATGATGGCTTAAAGTAAAATAAAGTGTGCTATCTTTCTGGCTGGGGTTTGCAAAGTTACCACGAAGCCTTAGATTGGATTCATCTGTTACAACAGGGCACAAAAACTGTCTGAGTGGTTTGGAGACTCTTTGCCCTGGTGTTTATCTTGTGTTTCATCCCTCAGTGATATTTGTGTAATACTAATTTGGATTCCTAGTAATTGCTGATGGAGTTTTCTTAGACTGAGACTGCAAAGTAAGTGAGAAATCTGCCTTTTTCCTTCTCTTGACTTATTCCTGCCTTTGTTTTTTTCTGGTGTGCTTGCAATTTGGATTGAACTGATTTCTGAGTGGGTTTTCTGCAGGTGTTCATGGTCATTTACATCTGTGATTGTTTAAGTGCATATATGGGCTTTTGTGCAGGTATCATTTTCTTTGAAGAAATGGAGCAAGGAAGATGTTTGGTTGTTGATTGGTACTTGCCTACTTCTGTTTCTCATTCTTGTATATGTGCATCAGTCTGTGCCTAAAATGCAGAAAATCCTCACCAGAAAAAGCCGTTGATCTAGGAAAGGAGGGATGGAGGGAACTGGGAAAAAGTAAAAAGGTTTAGGGGAAAAACTGAACTTTTTCCAGGTCCTCCGGGGGACTCCAGAGATGGAGTTGGCTATAGAAACTGATGGGTTTGTCCTAGAAAAGGTTCACCTTTGGGGAAGAAAACCTGAGAAAGAGAGAGCAGGAGAAGCTCCAAACCTGGGTGTAAGGGGAAGAAATGTTTCACATTTAGACCTCACATAGAGAAACATATTAGTTATTTCCATTTTCTTTCCTCATAATGTCTTTCAAAGATAAACATTTTTGGATGCTGTAAATAACTATCTGTAAACAGTACATATCTTTATCCTAGTGTGGCTTTAGTTCAGGATGTTTTTGAGACGGAGTGAACAGCAAATAATTTCTCACTCAACAGAACAGCAAATCTATAAAATGAGATGTTTGGACCCTTTAACAATGCTCTAGCTGACTGGATATACTTTAAAAATATCCCAAGAGAATAGGGATGTGCCTCTGCAGCAGTAACCACAGGGATGAGTGCTCATCTTTCAGGAGTCAGAAAAAGAATTAGGTTTTCTCTGGGGCAGGTGATAACTGAGTCTTTTCCATATGGGGTACACCAGGATCTATAGGTCTCAGGAGCCACACACTGCCAGAAACCTGGGCTGAAATCCTGAGAAGGATTTTCAACCTGTCTGATGGTGAGATTCTTTATTCTGATGGAAGGAGAGTGCATTAAGTAGATGGATTAAATGACCTGGACATTTTCCTTAAGAGGTGCCCTGAGAACTTCTCATCATGAGGAGAAAATCAGTAGGACTTCAGAGCTAATGGCTGGCAGCTCTGCTGCATGGTCTTCAGGTGGCTGACACTAATGAATGATTCCTGTGACATCCAGTGAAAGGATTTGAGCCAGGGGGTGGCTTCAGAAGTTACTGTTTGAATCCAGCAAAGAATATAGACCAAAGAGAACGGATCCTTTTGACCATAATTGTTCTTCTTAGGCTCTGAAGCTTATAGTCTGACTTGCGCTCTGTGTCTCAGTCCTCTGAGCTTATGACAACAAGTCAGCAAACAGCACCAGTTGGACAGTGAAGACCAATTAGCCCCAAAGTGAAATCACAGAGCAGCCATTCAGAAACATCAGGAGCATTACAGAAATGTAGTTTGAAAACCACTGTTGGAGTATCAAATGTTAGTTGTTCTTGTAATAGTTTAATGGGGTATAAGGTTGTTATTTTTAGGTGTATAAAACTCCTTTTAAATGCTGGTTTGGTTTTTTTCATCATCTGAAAAAAGAAATATCAGATGACAGAGAAAATGGGGATTAAGTGTAAACTTGGGGTCATTAATAACATTAATTTACTTATTGTAAACTACTTTTGGAAACCCTTTGAAAGGTTGCCTTGAAAACTTCATTTTTTTTTCACCTATGAATTTGAGTAAGATGGTTTTAATTTTGCCCTTAAGTAATCCTATTCACAAAATAGGCCTCGCCAGATCTACCTGTGCATGTTTCTCATCTCCCTCTGATGTATTACAAAAGAACTTGCAACTGAGTTGGTGAAAAATGCATACTTTGATCTTGCCTAGCAGTGTGCTCTGATGAGGCTTGCTCTTTTTGTGTCATCCTTACTGAAGGCAGTAATGACTGCTGGGTGTTGGGTTGCTACTTCCCAACTTTCTTTAGTCACCTTGGTTCTCACATTCCATGCAGGCAGCAGGGAAACTTGAAATACCTTCATCAGAAGGTGGGGGTTTATGGTAGGTGAATTTTGAGTGGCTCAAATATTCTTATCCTGTGCTTCTCTGATGTTCAGCCACTGGCCTGTTAAAAACTTCTGCTATTCCCATGTGGGTGTGATAGATGAGTACTCAGTTCCTTCTGTTTGTGCATAAGTGGAGGTTTAAAATGCAAAGAAAAGGGATGGGTGAGAACCCTACATTTGCTGCCTTAGATTTTGGAGCATGTGTCAGTGCTCTAAACACTGAAGTTGTTCCATGGTATTGGCGCAGATTGCACTGAGCCCCACAGAATGCACAACAGTTTCATATTAGAAAACAATTTTACCTCAGGAAAAAAGCCAACACAACAAGCAACCAGCTTCTGGTTTTAGGGGTTAATGGTGTTACTTGCACAGCCTTAGTCCATTACTCATTAAGGCTGCCACCTGTAGCCACTGATTGCAAGGTAAAGAGACTTTGTCTACTCTGATCTTTTCCTGAAGTTGTTTTCTGTTTGCAGCTTCCAGGTTGGTAGCTGAGGAAGTGAGTGTGGTGGTGTCATTCAAAATTGATTTTTATATGGATCTTTTATCAAAAGAGATGGATTTTTTTGTCAGCTATAAAAATCATATTTGAGAGCTGATTCCTGCAGAGGTTCTACTTACTTGTTTCACTGGCCATATAAATGGAGGTGGCAGCTGCAGCCAGAGGTATAGAAAAGCACAGGTGCTACCTGGAGCTGCAAGAGGGCAGGCAGACAATAACCAAATCTCTCTTTCTAATAGTAAGTTCACAGATGCTCACTGTGGCTTCTTGTTTCTGATATTTGATGGTGCATGATTCAGTACTTCTGATTTCTAAGCTTCATTGAGGATTGATTCCAGGTTTGATTTCAGCTCTGGGTGAAGGTTCAGGTTTGTTGTTTTCATCCAAAAATATGTTGTGTTCCGTGTTTTAGAGTAAAAGCTTCCTGTTAAATCTGAACTCCAGTTTGACTCCTGACCTGAAGGAAATCCTTTGGGATTCAACTCATCTTCCTTGCTTTTGTTTTCCATTTGTAAAACTCTTCCTCACTTTTTGCATAGATTTCAGCTTGGTGGGGTAGGAACAACCTGTTCCAGTATGCACTTGGAATGCCAACAGAGGTGTATGAAATTTTCTTTTGCAGAGGAATACTCACCTGAAACATTTCTCCTATATTTGCTCCAGAATCCTGCTATGCCCAATGTCTCTTGCAGTTTGCATCTGTGAATGTTATAAATTTACAGGCATAACAGTACTATCTTATTCTTTCAGATAAGGAATGACTCATATTTGATTTGGAATTGCAGCAAGTATTGTTTTCTAGATATCTAAGGCTTTTATACTTATCTAAGAGGGAATCTAAGACCTGGGACTTTCATTGTCCCTGCATTCTAATCCCATCAGTGTTCGGTTTATATCTGGGGTACCTGTTGAACAGAGCTAGGAGTTCTTGCAGCATTCAAAGTTGCATTGCTGCACTGCTGTTTGGACACAACTTCCATGTTGTGCTAGATGCAAACCTTGCAGCAAGGTGGTTGAGACACACCTTTATTGATCTGGTTTTTGCAAGTTTGAATCTTGATCTGATCTTCAGTTAAAGGCCATGGTCACTTGACAGTAGTTATGGTGGCTTAGAAGTGTCATCTGTACCATGCTTTTTGGTCTACAGAAGCTGTTGTTGCCGGCAAGGCTTATGTCCTCTTGGTGTTCCTTGCCAATATGCCATGCATGGCAGCCTTGGGAGAAAAGATCTTGCAGCAATTTATGCAACATGAATAGGATCAAATCCAATGATTGGCAAGTTGTGACTGGGGCGAGTTGTTCCGACGTTGTGTCTGTCTAAGGTCTATAGAAAATAGCACCTGAAGATTTTGTATTTTCTTTTAAATATCCCTATCCCTAAGTGTTTTGTGTCTTCCAAATGGCTCCCCTGTGGTTCCCTGTATGGTTTCTTCATGGTTCTGAGTCATCGTCATGTTTCACTGTTGTTTGAAGTTTTTCTTTTGTAATATTTATTGATCAGTTTTTCAGCTACCTCCAGGATCAGAAACCTTAGGAATAAGATCACCTGCATTCTTATTTCTACCTTGTGTAAATGTATGTCCTTATTTGATGGGTTGATGAGATACTAAAATGTCAAGGTTGTAAATTCTGTGCCAGTGCTCTGCTCATGTACTTAGCCACAGCTTTTCGCACCCAGATTGTCTAATGACAAGCCTTTAGTGGGTGGTGATTGCAGACCCACTTGCCTTCACACCAATGCATGTATTCTTTGACCCCAAATGCTCTCTAGTTCCTGGTGAAGCACTGGGGCATTAGGTACTGCTTTACAAGTTTTCTGTCTTTGCTAGAACACCAAGCTGAATTCCAAGCCTCCTAGCTGGCAAATCAAAGTGCAAACAAAACAACCCCTTCCCACACTTTCATGATGAATGGAAGGCTGCTGTGGGTGCACTTTTAAAAGGACTTACAAAAACAGGCTCCTGATCCGAGTGTTTAAAAAGAGCTTTATGCTTGAAGTGGCAAATGCCACTTTGACAAAGCATTAGTCAAACTTTGAAGGTCAAAGTGCTGTCTGAAGCTCCTTTTTCAATCTTGAAACAGGGGCTTTCAAAGGCAAATTTCAGTACTTGACATGCAGCTTTTTCCCCTCTTCCAGCCTTGCAAACAACCAATGACAACAGACTGAAGGAAGGAAAGCAAAGCACGTAAACCAGCGTGCAATCCTTCCACCCAGTGCTGAGCTGCTCCTCAGGGGTGGGGCTTTCTTCTATTTATTGTTATTTCATTTCTTTTGTGTAGTTTTTGTTTTCTGCCGGTTAAATACTGAAAGCGGGAAATCTGATACGGGAGCCTTGCAAACCTGTGTATGTTAACAACTGAGAGCCCGGTTTTGGAAATGCTCTGTACTGTGCGGGCTGAATTCGCTCCCTACCCCCCCAGCTGCCACACAGAAATAACTTGAACCAGGCTGGTGTAGTTTCTGTTTCCGTAAGAGCAACATGAGAAGGAACCAGGAACGGGCAGAGTGAAATTGCCAAATTATTTAGAAATCTTTTCTGGCTCTGATCTCTTTGCAGGTTGAGTATATCTGGACACGCAGCCAATGCTGCTCTGCTGCTGGCCAAGAACATGTCAGATTTCACTAGCTAAGCAATGTGGGGTATGGTCAGTGCTGGGTTGGGAGACTTCCAAGGAAAACTCAGGTGCTGTAGGATGTGGTAATTATTAATTCAGTAAATAGACTTCTTAGAGTCAGTGCAGCATCTGTATCCGATCTAGGAGGATGTTGGAGCACTGCTAGCAAAAAGCACTGGGTAGAGGTTGGCAGGACAAGTTATGACCTCATTAAACATTAAGGAATTATAAAGAAATATATATTCATAGAATCTTAGAATTGTTTGTGTTGGAAAGGACCTTAAAGTTCATCCAGTTCCACCCCCTGCCATGGGCAGGGACACCTTCCACTAGAGCAGCTTGCTCCAAGCCCCTGTGTCCAACCTGGCCTTGAGCACCGCCAGGGATGGGGCAGCCACAGCTTCTCTGGGCACCCTGTGCCAGTGCCTCAGCACCCTCACAGGGAAGAGCTTCTGCCTAAGAGCTCATCTCGGTCTCCCCTCTGGCAGGTTAAAGCCATTCCCCTTGTTCTGTTCCTACAGGCCCTTGTCCAAAGCCACTCTCCAGGTATCTTGGAGCCCCTTTAGGCACTGGAGCTGCTCTAAGGTCTCCCCTTTAAGGAGCCTTCTCTTCCGCAGGCTGAACAAGTGTATCACGTGTATTATAGTGGCATCAAGACCTTGTAGTAATGAGGTATTTGTTAGTGAGGTACACTTCTTGCCTTTGAGAGATCCAAATTCACATAGCCCCCTTGACATTATTCCTTGTCCAAAATACATGTTCTGCCTGCCACAGTGCGGCACAGGGCTCTTTCTTTCTTTCTTTCTTTGACCAGTAATTTTGAGACGAGAATTGGCACACAGGAATGGCAAAACCATTTTACCAGCATTGTCAGATATAGCTGAACCATTCCAGGACCTTGTCCAGGCTTCAGTTTTTAGACTTCCTTCGCTTTCAGTATGCAAAACCTTAACTTCTGACAAGGTAACACTTCCTGTCCTGCCTTTAACCATGCAGGGTTTCTCTGTAAAATATGTGAGTTTTGTCTGGCCCAGGCCTCCTCATCTGCTGTGGATAGCTGGTGAAGTAGATCAGGCTTCTTGAGGATGAAAGCTCTCTGTGGTTGATAGTAAATAGCATTTTTCTGTGCAGTGGTAGAAAATTTTCTCCTTACCTGGGGGAAATTGTTTCTGATGTGTCTGAATACCTGCTTAAACAGCTCTGTAATCAAGAGGACCTTAATAAGAGATATGACATCTTTTAAACTTTGGAATAATGAACTTTGTACAGGTACTGTGATGTAAAATCTAATGGTTTCAACAGGAGAGGCTTTTACTTGAATTAAGCTGTGGGAAGGTCAAGACTTAATGCTCACCTTGTTGAACTAAATCAGGATAAACTTCATCTTCAGCTAGACTTTTCCCACCTCCCCGCAAGCCAGCTTTATACATTTGTAAAATGTATCTTTTATTGCAGTAAAGATATAGACAAAGTGATGACCAGGCCTGAAAAACAGAGAAGTTAAATGTCTGCATTAACTTAATCCATTTGTTCACTTTCTTATACTGTTAGTACTGTAGCTTGGCCTGAAAAACCAAATCCAACAAAGCAAAATTTCTTAACAGATAATCTTTGTTGGATATAGTGTTCAATATCACTCCCTGAATCAAAGCCATAGGCTGCAATTGCCCCATCTTCTGACCAGCTTTTAGCAGGTTTTCAGCTGCTTTGTGTCTGAAGACAAAGCAGAGCTTTCTTCATCATGAATGGGAAAAATCCTTTAATTGCTCATAGATGTTTAAGTCCTGACTTAACACTGGTCTGTATAAGAAGGAGAAATTTCCTTAACTAGTGTTAAGGAAAATGTAAATTTTCCTGCTGATTCCCTAATCCCATAGTATCTCAACAACCTGTTGAGTCCAAGTAAGTGGGAACTACCTTTCTTGTCATAGTTTTTATTTTTTTTTTCTTTCATTGAAGGTGCTCAGGAAGTTATGCAGATTGGAAATAGGCTGCTGGGATATGCTGAAATGAATTTCTGGCCATGACCATTTACCAGTTTCATCCTTGAACTATGTGCATCCAAGACTGTTTTTAGATTAAAAGTATGTAAGAATCCAGTCTCCATGCGTATGAAAGTTCATATTCAGAGTAAAGTAAAGCAAGCTCTTCCTTTTTGGAATGTATGTATTGCCATGTAGGCTTAGAGAACATCTGGATTTCTGCTGTATGAGATGGTCTTCAGTAGATTCCTGTCCTTTCACAAACGTGGTTGCCTCTTAGAGAATGTGAAAGAGCATGGAAGAGCTTGATCCGTGTTCCCTTTGCAACCCAGAACTGCGCTTTCAGATAGGTTTGGGGGGGGAGTCACAATAAAATCTTTGCTAATTCCTTCTTCATCTGTGTATTTAGGCAAAGTCCCCATCCCCTGTAGTATCTAACTGAGGGAGACAGAGGGAGTTGGGTGGGAGTAGGATGAGGAAAAGAGATGAGGTTCAAGAAGGAAGAGGCAGTAAAAGTATCGGAGGCTTTTTGGGAATCTCATTCATTCAGGGGGACTCTATAGTGGCGTTAATTTATTGATGGGGGATGAGTGAGAGGAATGATGGGGTTTTATTCAAGCTGCTTAAAGTAATGATTGTATCCAACTGAAAGATGGAGTGAGCAGCTACATATGAGTGACTGAGCTGATGCCGCTCACATCCATTTTCAGGTTCATAAACCACTACTGATTCTAATGAAAAATCTTTGTTCAGGATTTTCAGACTTTTGGCTTTTCCACCCAATGTCTCTTTTATGTATTCAGTTCTGGTGTTTGGCTTTTCTTTGGATGTGGTACAGCAATGGCTGCATAAGTTGCATGTTGCTGTTTCTGCTCTCCACTAAGATGTTTGATGTGTATATTTTCCTTTCTGTCTTGAAATTCCCCTTCTCTTTTCTATAAATGTGTGATAGTTTTGCTTCTAAGGACATAGTGTTGGAGGCTTTGTGCTTTGCATGGCTCACACAAAGAAGAAAAAGTATTATGAATGCCAGCAGAATCTTTTTGGGAAGTAGTTGAAATGAAGTTATGTTTGTAGCTAAAAGCCACTTTTATTTCTTCCAAGACCTGTTCCTGGAGATTTCTAGCACTATGATTTAAGGATTTTAGTAGTGGAACTGGTTTGCATGAGAAAGCTTAGGAATCATTTCTATATTTTATATATTCTACCAGTGAAATGGGCAAAACCCTCAGTATCTAAAGCCCTTTGTGGTATTCCAGCATGTTGTGCCTCCAAGATTTGTTTCTGTAGTCTTCCCTTGGTCCTTTATATATCTTCTGGGCATGAATAAAATAAATCCCTAATGGTATAGGTTGCCTTCTTGGCTCAGTTCTTCAGGAGCTTTGCCTGGTATTTCAATCCATGTAGTCACTTCATAGAAACACAGCAGGATCTTTCTGGGATGGCCTCCAAGATGTTCCTTTGAAAGATGAAATATAGCCACTAATAAGCCATTCCATTTCTTTCTGCCTCCTGCATTGGGCAGGATGCTCTTTGCTGTCATATTTGCACTCCTATAAAACAGATGTACTGTCTCTTTTATTAGAAATTAGTAAATAAAACCATGTAATGGAAAGGACTTGACCTGTAAAGATCCTTCCTTCCTTCCCTTTTCCTTGTCTCTGTTGGGCACACTCATGTAACTTCAGGCTCTAAAAATGGTGACCAGAAAAGAGGAAGAAGATGGGTGGGGGATGTTTTTGGTGGTTTTTTTTCTTCCTCGCCTAACACCTGGACCTCCCCAGGGGGATTTCAGTCAGCTGCAGCCTTTGAGGTTGACCTTGGTTGTTGGCTGGGTTTGCTTTGCCTTGGATCAGAGCTGCACCATTTGGACATGTAGTTCATGTGTTCCAGAAGCTATTCACCTCCGCCCCTCCCTCCTTCCCTCCTCCCAGTGTCTTGATGTCTGCTAAAACAAATCTCTGTGCAGCCCAGCTGGGGAGACGTTTGAGGTGGGGGGTTGTAAGTCTTCCTGTGTGAAGGGATGGGAATGCCAGGCATTCCTCCCTGGGCTTCCATGTGAGCTCCGAGCTGGCCGGAAGTGGAGCCCGGAGAGACTGTCTCTAGCTCAGACCTGTCCCTGCATTGCTCCCATCACCGACCCTGCTGCTGCCTCTGCTGGAAGTGCAACAACAAAGCTTGTAAGAATACCCAGGCAGCCAAAAATAACAGCAATAAAAATAAAGACGTTATTAAAGCCAGATATGACTGATCTGAAGTCACAGCGAGTGTAACATGACTCAGTCAAATCCCCAGGACAGTTGGAGACAGAATGGGAAGGAGAGGGGAAAATCTCTATCTGCTTCAAGTTCTGGGCCCCAAACTCCTTACAAGTCGGCTTTGATAATTCATCAGACGACCACAAAAAAGAATGCCTCCCCCGCTCCAGATGCACCCGTGTCTTCTCCCACCCTCTTTTTCCACAGCCTGTGAATCTCACCACATCAAGGGGGAGAGAAAATACAGTTAAAAGTTCTCCTTACTTAGGTTGAATAGGTTTGCAATATTCTCTGAAGGCAAACGTGAGTGTGTGACTGAAGGCAAACGTGCGTGAGTGTATGCACATGTAGAACTGTACTTAGGAAAAGGGGAAAATTACTGGAAAAGCAGCATTTGCTGTTCATGCCCAATGCTATTAGAGAAAGAGGCAGCTGTAAGGGTCTTTATTGTGGCATGGTTAAAATAGAGGAAAAAAAAAAATCCCTAAAAAGCCTACACAAAAGAGTAGAGAGTGGCCCAGTGCCTGACTCCAGCCTCATGTGGGTAACTGCACCCTCACCCCATCAGCTCCAAGAGGGAAATAACTCTGAGCACAGGCAATGCTGCATAGAACAGTCAGCTCTCACAATGCATTCATTTGGCTGCTCGTGGGATTCTTGCTAGAAAAGCAGATTGATGTACCAAGGTGAAACAGGAAGGGAAGAGAAACTTAGGCATGAGCACTGCTTGCGATGCTTCTCTGCTGTCAAGATGAGAGATGAATTTTAAAGGCCTGCTGTAATTTTAGAGATCTGAAGGGAGTGCCCTGCAAGAGGATCTCCCCCCATCGAGTGCCCTGCAAGAGGATCTCCCCCCGTCACCTATGGAGAGGGGCTTTGACTGATGGACCCGAAGCAAATGGTAGAGAAGGGGCCAACCAAAAAGGCTTGCATCTGTTTTCAGTATCACACAGTGTGTGTGTTTTGTTCTCAGGTTTTAGCTGTGGCCAACTCTGGTATAAACAGATGGACTTCAAAGTAGTTGGTCTGAATAAAAGCTTACATGATATTTTAATGATTCAAGTCTTCTGGGACTGTAAAGCTAGATTGGAAATCTCAGAGGGTGTTTATTTTTGCTTTTTGGGCCAGGCTGAAATACAAGAAATAGATGTGGTTCCAATTTTTTGTTGATGTTTTGTTTGTTTTTCAGCACACTGTGACTCTGAGATGCTTTTGCACATCTTATAAGGGAAAATAACCTGCTTTTGACTGTAGTTGTTACCCAATGTTTCTTCAATTTTTGATAGCTTTTTTCAAGATGTGTAACTTTTCAGTCTTTCAGGGCTTGAGCTTTAGTGGCTCAATGTCCAACTGGAGATAGGTAACAAGAGTGGTGTCCCTCAGGGGTCAGTGTTGGGACTGGTCCTATTCAAAATCTTTGTTGGTGACATGGACAGTGGGATCAAGCACCATAGGCAAGGTTGCTGTTGACACCAAGCTGTGTGATTCAGTTGATACACTGGAGGGAAGGGATGAGATGCAGAGGGACCTTGACACACTTGAGAGGCGTCCAATGCCAACCTCATGATCAACCAAGCCAAGTGCAAAGCCTTACACTTGGGTCAGGGCAATTCCAGGCATAGCTACAGGTTGGGCAGAGCAGCCCTGTGGAGAAGGACTTGGGGTGTTGGTTGATGAGAAACTGAACATGAGCTGGCTTCAGTGCACACTCCCAGCCCAGAAAGCCAACCATGTGCTTCTTTAGGAAAAGTTAATGAGGCTTTCCCTAGGCCAGTTCTGAGTGCAAGACATTAACTTGTGATAACCCTGCAGCTCTGCTTCTGGCTGGAATCAGGCAGTGCCAAATGTGAATGGGGCATGGAGATTTCATTGCTCTTCTCCAAGCCTGAAAAGCCTTGAATAATCTTGTGAAGGATGAGTGGATCTGTTACTGAATATTTAGACCTCAATTTTGGTTATTTCATGTCATGTTAGTCCTTCAGCTTTGCAGAAAACCTGTTCCTAATGAGCAAATCTCAAGGGATTTCAGTGCCAGCACAGACAGAGCAGTTCAACATTGTCCTGGGTTTTCAAGGGTGAACTGCAAAGCCAGAGTTTGCAATCTATGTTCTGATAAACAGCAAACTGTGATTTGCCCAAGCTCTGCCCTCGAGACAGAAGCTGGGGCCTAGTCTGAAGGATTTCCTCTGTTTGAGAATCTAACCAAGGAAGACTTGACTGCAAGATGTGACACAACTGGAGCACTTTATTTCCTAGTGCTTGTTACACAAGTTCCAGACAGGCAATATGTTACTTGACTAATACCACAAGCACTACAACCACAGTCTTTCAAAATGTATTTGATGTCCCTAACAGAGCCTTGTAAGCTCTGCACTCTATGCCCAGGCTATATACAGAAGTTTTAATTTAGAAATGCTACTACTTGCACTCGTGTCAATATTACTTTCAAGTGTTCGGGTGGAGGTGGTTGGGAGATGAGAGAGCAGTTTTGGACCAGATTTCTGGGAGCCAGTATGTCAACACAAAGTCAAATCTTGTATCAAGGATTATATACAAAATGGAAAATGAATGGTCTGAAGATTTTTTTTGTGTTAAACACTAGCTGGCACAGAAATTCCCCTTTTTCTGTGGCCCTCATTGCTGTCAGTGCTGAACACTGGTAACTGACATGACTTGCATCTGTCCCACACATTTAATAGAGTCATAGACAAGTTTGGGCTGGAAGGGACCTTCAAAGCTCATCTAATCTGACCCCCTGCAATGAGCAGGAGCACCTTCAATTAGATCAGGTCATCCAGAACACATCCAGGCTGACCTGGAATGTCTCTAGGGATAGAGTATCCATCACCTCTCTTTTCTGTTTCTCCAGTAGAGCACTATGTTGATTTTTAAATGCATACATTCTGCTGGCGCTTATAGTAGCAAAAGTTGGGCCATGTTGGTCTGCTGGTGGTGTGGAAAGCAGGCAGGCTGCAGTGGTCCATAACTGTTGCATTTATTCCCTGGATGCTGGGAAAGGTGTGTCCAGGACTAAATAAAATGCATCCTCTTGAGAGAGTGTTCATGGGTTCAGCAGGAGGAATAGTCACCCGCAACTCTTCCTATATTCGAGGTAATCTGGGTCTAGGTAACTGTATTTAAAAAATGAATAGTCTTAAATGCTTTTAATTAAGGCTTGGTTTTTGCTTGTTGGTTTTGTTTTTACATTAGAGCTGGGATTTTTATAGGGAGTGAAAGGAGTTACACACCCGATTTCTATGTTATGTAGCATATATGGATGTGAAACTGTCTCAGGTTATTCTGGTCATTCCCACCTATTTGTTACTTACTGCCAAAAACCACAAAACCCAAAAAGTGTTGATTAAAATACTTAAAGCATTTCTGGAATGTAGTGTCTGGTTGCAGTGCTGCTGTGTCCAGTGGGCTGTTGAAATAGCTCACACTTAGAATCTGCAGAGGGGCAGTTTGGTGCATGTGCATGCCTGTTCCCTGCTTTGGTGTCCATCTGGGATAAATTGATTCACGGTCTCAGATGAGCCTGGAATTTAGGATTGATTACCACGAGTTGTCTCACTTCTATAAAGCTGTTTATAGCTCAAGATTTAACATTGAACTGAGCTTCCTGATTTCTAAAATATGTCAATGAATCTGATAATAATGGATGTCTTGTCCATGTGCTGTGTGATTTAAATATGTACTTGGAACTGTATCCAAACATAGATGAACAAACAAAACTCTGACCTTGGAGCTACTTTTTGTGCTATTGTTCCTTTCCCAAAGGTCATTTTCAGCTGTGATCTGTTAGGTACAATGGGCCACTGTGCCTGGACATGGATGTTCACAGAATAAGTGGCTCTCAGGATGTGTTTCAGTGTCTTTCTTGGACACCTGGATTACTCTGAGAAATGTTTGTCCTCCTGTATTTTTCATAAGCGCAATTCTGGCTGTGTCCTCCTCATCCCTCAAATGGTAACAGACGTCAGTGATGAAGCCTCATTTTTGTTTTGCTCTCAGGGCATCAAGGGCATTTTCAGAGCACTGAGTTTGAACGTGAGCCTGTAACCAAACAGGAGACACATACGAGGGGAAAAAAAGTGGTGTTTGACTGAACTTACCAAAGTTTAAGATTTAATTGGAAGGATATTGTTGGATTGTTGCAACATATTGCTTTTCCATATTTCCATATGTGATCCTAGCTTGGGGTCATTTGAGAGCAGTCCAAGTGATGACTTCAGCAAGTATCTTAAATAAATTAGGATCAGGCAGTGATGGAAGAATTCTGGTTGTGGTTGCTCTGTCTTTTGGAAACTAGAGCATATTAACAGAAACCAACAACAAATTTAGTAGCATGAATCTACTGGGAAGGGAGAAAAACTTCCACGTTGCAGCATCTCCTACCTCAAAGTCAAGGATGTGAAATGTCTCAGTTGGCCACCACATCATGAAGGACAATTTATTGTGTTTGTTTAACAATGGTTCTGTATTCTCTGGGGTCTCTGTCCTTCACCAGCAGTGTTTCAGACTCAATGATCTAATAGTTCTTTTTCCATCCCTAACTTTTGTGGCTTGCCATATGTAGAGATAAACATCTTTCTTTCTGATCAGCATTGATGGACAGACTTTCAGGCATGGAAACATTATTGTATGTGTGGGATAGGGGGAGGGGAGGTAAGGCCATTTGCTGAGTGTTATTGTCTTCAGGGCATAGGATTATTGGAAAATGATAAATAGCTGGGCAGGCAAAGGAAATATGAAAACCCTGTTGCAGAACAGAGCTGCCCAAGATTTCTGTTCATATTGCAGTGACCGAAAAAATTTACATTGGAAAAACCCTCTTGCCTTCGGGGCTGAATGTTATGAACCTTCAAAGTGATTCTTGAGAAGAAAAGGGGCTGGGAATGAAAGGAGTGGGAGGGATTGCCATGCTGTGTCTGTGGAGCAGGGGGTCACTGCAGAATAACATTCATCATCTTCTTGGTGCTGTTCCGAGAATGGGAACAAGGTGGGAGAGATAAAAGCAATGTTGAGCCGCGATCTGGCTTTTGCTGCTTGTTCTCTAGTCCCATGGGAGCTGTGAGTGGAGTAAATCCAAACTTTTTTCTTCTGGATTTCATCCAAGGGTTGTTCAGCTGGCCTGTGGACTGGGTGCCTGCACAGTAATAACTTGCTTTTCCCTCAGCTTGCTTGGACTTCAGCAGTCCATTCAAGTGTATTAGTCACAGGCATATGAATAATGGACAAATCTTCTGCCAGTGTAAGTCAGTATGGATCTGTGAGTTTATAGCAGCTGAAGATAAAACACTGGCCATAATTTGTGCCTCAAGAAAGTAAGGACAGAGATCAGTCTGCCACTGACAGAGAATTATTTCAATTTGGGGAATATCCCATTCTAAAAACATAACCAGGTTTGTTCTTGTTTATTTCAATTCCTCCCCCACCTTGTCCCCCCAACCTAAAACCAACCCCCTGACAAACAGCAGGACACCTATGACTGGGTAGGACAAAGTGTTAATGAGGCCAAGCTGAGTCTGTCTCTGCTTCTTCTGAAACTGGCCATGGTAGATGATTGTCTGTGTTCCTTATACATGTCATAGGGCAAAAGGGGTAAGTAACAAGGTGCTTTG
Source organism: Myiopsitta monachus (assembly GCA_017639245.1). Taxonomy (NCBI): domain Eukaryota; kingdom Metazoa; phylum Chordata; class Aves; order Psittaciformes; family Psittacidae; genus Myiopsitta; species Myiopsitta monachus. The sequence continues at coordinate 25,735,665 of CM029928.1, forward strand.
TATGCAAAATGAACATCAGAGGAACCTAAAAAACATGGTATTTTTCAACAACAGTTGATGTAAAATCAAAATAACTTTTTTGATTGGCAAGCTTAATTTGCAGTTGGAAAACAGGAAACTGCATCTTTGGTTTAGTTATTGACAAAGTAATTGAATGCAAACTAGGGGCCTAATTTTCAGAGTAATCAAGCACCCTGTCATTGTATGTGAGGTTTCGAAATGGGGAAAAAGAGGAATTACATTTCATCATGTCCTTTACTCTCACTGTCCCTGAGAATTTCTACCATGAGTTGCATTGTATTTTGCATAGGGGTGATGGGAACAGTGCATCAAGACTAGCAGCACAGATTAAGCTGCTGTATTTTAGTGTGTGATGTTTGCTTTTAGTGTGTATATAGACTTGGGAGCCATCTGAAGCGTTGGTTCAGCATCCCTGTGGCTCTTTGGCAAGGCTGGAAGGCGATTGCTGCTGCGCAGCATTTACCAGCTTTTTGTGCCTGGCAAAACACTGATTTAAATTATCCCATTTGGTAGATCTGTCCAGGAGAGATGAGTATACTCCTCTTATATTTTCTAACCCCTCTTCAGCTGTTTTATGTTGCTTTCTACCTGAGTGACATGACACTTTGGTAGTATAGGCTGAATGATAGCTGTAATGAGGTTGAGATTCATATGAAAAGTGTTCAGCACTTGGGCTTGTTTGCAGGTTCCCATTGGAATGGTGGAGAGATGGATTATCATTTGAGGGGCTGAGGCTCAGTGTTTGTGCTGGGTGATCTCAAGGGCTGGTTTGAACTTGTGTTACTAAGTCCCTACATGGTGCATTCCCTTTTCCTTTCTAGTGAGCCAGCCTGGCTTCAGACTGTCTTTAAAGAGTATTCAATGCCACTGCTGTCTTAGGGAAATCCCTGACCCCATTATCTACCCAGTGCTTGTTTTGTGGCAACACCTCAAAGACTGATGAGAGATCAGTTTTGCTGCACTGGGTACACACCTCCAACACCAGTCGCTATGGCAATACTTCATGTACTTCTGAGCGTGCTGAAAGCGTGAACAAAGTTTGGCTGTTTAAAGGGCTGTGTAGATGCTTCCAGAGAATGCAGAGGTAATAGAAAGTATGTAGCTGGGCAGTGAATGTGATTGGGAGCCTTGTCCTGAAGCAGGTCAGACACTGCAGAGTTGTGTCATCTCTGGAGACATTCAAGGCCAGGCTGGATATGGTTCTGGGCCACCTGATCTAGGTGAAGATGCTCATTGCAGGAGGGTTGGATTAGATGAGCTTTGAAGGTCCCTTCCAATCCAAGCTGTTCTATGATTCTATGATTATCAACAAAGCCTTTTTCCAGAAGATGCTGAAGTATTTTAAAGGCTGTGGATAGAGCATTTGTGTCTTTAATTCTGAAATACAGTTCTAAATGAGAAACAAGGCTGATGGCTGTTTTGTGTACTTGCTGGCCAGGCCATTATTCAAAAATCACAGTGGCATGCTACATGATTTTTTGAAGCCGATTTTTCATTCCCAACATATGGCTTGCACTTGAAAGGAGAAGTGCCTTGCTCCAACTGGTATCTCCACTGGGCACTCGCCAGAGCCGTAAGGAATTGGTGTCACCAGCTCAGGATGCTGGTTCGTTCAGCCCAGCGTCTTGTTCGAGCCAATGGCCAGAACCAGATGCTGCTTCAGCAGGAAGTGTAAGTGTTCTTGGAAAGGACGATTACCAGATAACTTGGTGTTAAGGGAGACTTCTTTATTTTCCAATGCAGACTGGCTTATGCCTTGCAGCACTACATCCTAATGCTGGGATTTGGGTATCATACAAAGCAGTTTTTCTAGGATCTGTAGGGAATCTGCTTAAACCTTCACAGATAAACCCTTAAAGGAGATTGGGGACCTGGGGGTTTTGTACTGTGGTATAGAGGGCTCATCTCTTGGGACTGTTTTCCTTCTTCAGTACTTCTCAACCCGTGTTTTCCATTTGACAGCTGATCTGTGCGCTGGCCGCGTATTTAAGCCAAATAAAAAAAAAAAATCCCACAATTTCTTCTTTTCCTATAATTTCTGACCCGAGATGACATGAGCTTTGCCTGGATCAGGTTACACAGCATCCTGCTGCACATAATGCCATAGTTTTCCCAAAGATGCTGTTTAACTGCCAGCAGACTGAGCTTATGTAACTGTGCTGGCTGTGGGCTCTGGCACACTGGCATGCTCTAGGATGTATCATAGAATCATCATCATAGAATAGATTGGGTTGGAAGGGACCTTCAAAGCTCATGTAGTCCAGCCCCCTGCAATGAGCAATCTTCTACTAGGTCAGGTTGCTCAAAGTCCTATCCAATTTGGCCTTGAAATTAGAATTGCCCAGAACCACATCCAGCCTGGCCTGGAACGTCTCCAGGGATGGAGCATCCACCATCTCTTTGGACAACCTGTGCCAGGGTTTTACCACCCTCAATTGTAATATTTTTTCCTCACATCCAGCCTGAATCTCCTTCTATTATCTTAAAACCTTCAGCCCTTGTCCTACCACAACAGGCCCTGCTAAAATGTCTCTCTCCACCTTTCTTAAAGGTCCTTGTAAGAACTGAAAGGCTGTAATAAGGTCTTCCATGAGTCATCTCTTCTCCAGGCTGAACAAACCCAACCCTCTCAGCCTTTCCTCATAGGAGAGTGTTCCATCCCTCTGATCATTATTGGTGATGGTTTTGATCATGGCTCTGGCAGTGCAGCCACAGTGGTACCTTTGCACCACTGAGGCTGGAGGCTTAACAGGACAAGCCCTTTTCTTTTTACTTTGTATGCCCTGGTTATTCTTTCACAAGAGCCCTCCCAGTAATTGCATCCTTCCAGACAGTCTGCTTGAACTTGCAAGGTGTATTTTTGATCTCCTGCTAGCAAAAAACACAGGGGTCCGATGAAAAGGGTAGGGCATGTTGAAATGATAGAGGCTAGACCAGTCCGGTCACAGTCTAACTGTTGCCAACTCATCTGCTTCTGATGTTGCATAAACACACATTGCATAAACACACACTTCTCATACACTAGAATGATTTACAGTGTTTTGCCTACCTTTATTTCCCCTCCTTATCCATAATCCCTTAATACATTTCTCCCCAGTTGAACTGTCTCTCAGCCCCTGAATCCTGGATGTCCCAGACATGCAGGCGCGCAAGCATTGTCATATCAGATTCAAAGTCACTGACCACAAAAAGCTTGGAAACTGTACCTTCTGGTTCTCTCTTCTCTTTTAGACTATGAAGAACCTTCATCAGTGTTTCAGCTATTAATGAATTATTTTGCCTTTCTCAATATTTAAGGCCTTGTATGACCCTACTAATAATTTACAAGAATTTTTGTATGTCTGTGTTTTAATTCCACTGCTTCTGTGTCAGCTGATGTGCTTTGGTTGGTTAGGTTTACCCAATATATACCCAAACAGAGACAGTAACTGCATGTGGTTTACTCAGATATGTAGTTTCTTTCTAGGCATATGATTCATCGTCTGTGAGAGGGACTGCAGCTGGACAGCGGGAACTGCAGGAATGGGGATGAAGGGCTCTCTCTTTTCATATATTTTCCTTGAGACTTCTCCCTATCTTTAGCCTTTTCAAAAGTGTTCATATCAGAATTTCAGGCTTGTCAGGACCACAAACCCCTGTAAAAACCTCTATGATCTATAGGAAAACCAAGAAAAATTCCTGTTGACCGTAAGTTGGCTGAAGAGTCTCTAATCAAGACATGTCACAGCCTATATGTAAACTTGTACATAAGCATACATTTAACTGTTATAAGCAGTGGCCAGCCTTCTAATAGTTATAATGTAAAATGTGCAGCGATGATGGATGAATGACACATATGTATTTGATTCTATGCCTAAAAATGTAGAGAATATATTCATCTTTTGTAACTCCTCATTTTCTAAGGGAAATCCAAGTGTTGGCTGTCAGTTTGCTTTTGTTTAAATGTCCCCTGCCTTAAGAAGCCTGGCTTTGGGTACTGAATTGGAATCTTTTGTCATGCAGCTAGATATCAGTCTAGCAGCAGTTCTGCGTTAAAATCCAGTTTCTGGAGATGATACACCATTGCATCTCTAGAAAAAGAATCCATCTTTAGGAATTCAAGTGGGATTATTTTAAACAAGTGTGTGTGTGGGTGCACGCACACAAACACATGCATATAGATACACGCTGTAGAAAAGATATTATGAGGCCTTCAGCAGTTATTTTTAAACTGGAAATGAGACGTGACTTAAATAGTAAGGATAATTAACTATAGGACTGGTTTACCCAGGGAAGTGATAAATCCATCATCACTTGGGTTCTAACTTGAGATTCGGCCTTTTTAGAAAAAGGCTGTAGGTCAGCCTCAAGGTAAAAAATCGTATTAGTTCTGTAGGAGTGAAGCACAACCTTCCTGCACTGGTGGATTCTGTAACCTATTTTATGTGGTGGTTTTGTGCTCCTTTGGTCTTGAAACTTCTTTCCCCCCCACTTCCAATTTTAAAGACTTCACTTTGTTAGCAAAATGGAAAAAGGAGAGAAATACTCCTTGTGTGAGGACTGATTTCTGTGTATGTGCTGCACTAGGCACCTACATGGTTTTTGCCCGTAGACTCGCCGCACCAATCAGGTGTGCATGCTGATGTTAGCACTGACCAATATTTGATGTTTCAGAGGGAAGTGAAAGCCTTCTAAATGGGAAGTTGCCTCAGAGCGATTGCTCATAACAGTAAATGTGGGAGAGGGTCCCTCCAGTGATTGCTTTGTGTATGGTGAAATCCAGTCAGCTTTGGCTTCTATAGATACACATCCTATTACTGCTCACAGCATTAGGTTGATTTTTCTGGCAGTTCAGCTGCAATATTTAACTCAAAATTTGTACAGCCATGAACGGAAGAGCTTGGTCCATAGGGAAGGTAAGGTGCTTTGCTTCCCTCTCCAACCTCCCTTTACTCTTACCCTACCCTACAAAAGGCAGCTTAGACTTTTATTTCAAAGCTGATGGTTTCAAAGGATGGGTCAGGAATATGAGATAGTAATTTATAAAGTAGGATTATATTTTTTGCTTTCTGGATTTCTAAGAAAGATCTAAAGTTGGTCGTTCTCATCATTATGCTGAATATTCTCTCCTCTCTGCCTCCTTGTTTTGGTAAGAATAGAGCTTTACACCCCTTTTAAGGTTAAATAATGTTAATAAGTCATTGTGCCAAGTAAAGCTTTCTGGAATGCTTTTGCTGACAGATGCTGTTGTATCACAACTGAATCATTTTTGAGAAGTCCATTTCTGGAAATCTGTAGTTTTGTGAGATGATTTTTACAACAAAGCATTAATTTTGTCTCTGGAACTACAAGACAGTCAGTCAGGACAGTTACTGCAGTCAAACCCAGCCTGAAAGATGAACCACTTTACGTTTTTTCAGTGAGAGGCATGCATATATAAGGAAGAAGATAAGTTTTCTCACCTGGGAAGTAGTAGCCAGCATTCGCTGTATCTCCACTCTTTAGAACCACTAATTATAATCACATATGTTTGGTCTGTGGAGAAAGCGTGTGTTTGTTTCACATCAAAGTTCTTTGTTTGCAATGATAATAGAAACTTACAGAAGTAATAGGTTGCCCAGAGAAGCTGTGACTACCCCATCCCTGGCAGTGTTCAAGGCCAGGTTGGACGGGACTTGAAGCAAGCTGCTCTAGTGGAAGGTGTCCGTGCCCATGGCAGGGGGGTTGGAACTAGATGAGCTTTAAGGTTCCTTCCAACCTAAACCATTCTGTGGTTTATTCTGTAATGTACTGTAGGAGTAAAAAGCTTTGTTCAGCATGGAAGAGTAGTGATATGTCTTATCCTTCTGGCCCAAGACCTTCAGAAAAGTGTCATGCTTAAGCACCTTGGTCTTGGGTTGTTCAAATTAATGCTTTCAAGTAATCAGATTTCCAGAGAGCAAGAACAGTGTAATTTCAGAGACTAATGTTCCTTGAAGTCTGGTGAGGAGCAGGGAGTTGGACTCCATGATCCTTATGGGTCTCTTCCAGCTTGAGATATTCTGCGATTCTAAGATGTCTCAAGTCAGTTTCTTCAAATAGCTTGAGAGATCCCTGTCTATTTGGCAGTGACATGTCTGTCTATTGTGTTTTACTGAAGGGAAAAGCATTACTTAGTGAGGAAGATACAGGCTGTTTTCTGCTTGGGAAAGGGCAAGCATGTGGAATACTTCTGCTGGCTTCAGTATTTTATACTTGTATTGAACAGCTTTGTCTGTTGCTTTTACTGCATTTTCATCTTTGCAAGTATGTGATTGGGGAGGGTATTTTTTTATTTTTTATTTTTTGGCTTTGAATTAATAAAATTAATTAAATTAGAATTAGTAAAACTTGATACGTGGGAATGCATTGTCCCTTTTAAAAGGAACAGGACAAGTGCTGGTGCCTTTGAGTCAGCCTCTTCCTTGTGTTCGTCATCCCCTCCAGTACTTTGACACTTCTGCTTAATACAGCTCAATTCCTGGGCTTGGATTGCTTCTCCATTTGGGCTGGGAACATGCTTTAGGCCTGACCATTTACTGCAAGTCTGTAATTAAGGTCTTGTATATGTTCAAATAGATGACAGGCAACAGGGGCAGGAGATGTCACCATCATCATTTCCATAATCTAAAGATTGTTTTTTTGTTTTTTTTTTTTTTTTTGGTTATACCATGAATTCTTTTTCTTATTATTTTGTGACTTGGCAGAAATAGCCTTTTAAAGGTAGGCCACCATGTTCTTTCCTGTGGTCATCATAAGTGGGCTGCTAGGAAAGCCCCAGACTGCCAAGGCCTCTATTTTTGGTTTTCTTTTGCAGTATGAGGACAAACTTTCCTTCAAACACAGCTCTAGCCAGGGAAGTAATCTAATGGACAGCACCATATAATTTTACTAAAAAACAGAGAAAAAATGCCATCTGTAATCTGTAGTGCCCCTCTTCACTATGTGTATTGCTGAAGAGCAGGCACCAGGAGCAAGCACTCTGCAGTTAAGATTGAAAACATCTTCCATTATGACACTGTTTTTAGTGCTTGGGGCCTTTGGGGAGGAATTGCCTGTTAGGCTGAAAGGTTTGTTTCTTGGTGACTGTCAAAAATTATGCTCTCTTCAAAACGGTGATCTCTTCAAAACGGATCCAGTCATTTATTTTGCATTCCTGGTGAGAAAAAACCCTCCAAAACCCCAAGCTGTAGAATGAAAACCCCACGCACAGACAATCCGGTGCTTTCCCAGTGCCAAGAAAACGTTTCTAGCATTTCAGACATTAATGGTTTCAAAGCTAGACTCTGAAATTCTGCCCAGCTCAGGTTCACACTGAGCACTGCAGCTTCTGCTTGGGGAAAAAAGGCTGGCTAGTTTTTCCTGATTTCTTTAAAGATATGAATACGCTGATGATACTTGAGATGGGATCTGGGTTGAAGTTATGCCCCATTTATGCCCTTAATGATATCTTGTTGCACAGTTTGTGTTACTTAGGGGATTACTTCTTCTGAGTCGATGCTGGAAGTTATTTCCAAAGGAGCTGCTAATTGCAGACCTGCATTTCCCATGTTAACTTTGCTATATTTTGCATTATGTTCTAAGTATGAAGCTTTAATTTTGAAAGGGAAAAGTATTATTTTTGTGAAGATAGTTACTGGAATAAAAGCAGATATACTCTTGTGCTGTCAGTCCAGTTTTGCAGAGTGCTGTGTTCAAGCTCAAAATTGTACCTGGTCTAGAAGAAGGTGTCCCTGCCTGTGGGAACACCATAATAATATTACAGAATCCCAGACTGGTTTGGGTTGAAAGGACCTTAAAGCCCATCCAGCCCCAATCCCTGCCACGGGCAGGAGCACCTTCCACTAGAGCTGCTTACTCCAAGCCCCTGTGTCCAACCTGGCCTTGAACACTGCCAGGGATGGGGCAGCCACAGCTTCTCCGGGCACCCTGTGCCAGCACCTCAGCACCCTCACAGGGAAAAGCTTCTGCCTAAGAGCTCATCTCGGTCTCCCCTCTGGCAGGTTAAAGCCATTCCCTTTGTCCTGTCCCTACAGGCCCAGTCTGTGAAGAGCAGACTTTAAATGCTTGATGTCAGCTCTGATCCCTGTTAGAGCTTCAGGAACTGCTGGGATATTCTCTGAGGTGCTTCAGCAGAGGGGTGAGTTATGAGCTGTCCTTGGACAAGCAAGCATTGAGTGATGCCCTGATGCTGTCTCCTCTCATGCAAATTAGGTTCATGGCTCCAATGGGTGCAAATCAGCCTTCCAAATAGGGTAGTGTTTCTCCTCTTTTCCCATCAGTCCCTCATGATTTTTTATGAATTTAGAGCTGAGCAGAGCTGCTATTGCACCAGTTGTTTGCATAAGCGCAAATGCAACCCTGGGGCCGCAATGCACCTTGACTTCATACCCTGATTGACTTCATTGCCCTTGCATCAGGCTCACTCTGCTGTGAGAGAGCTCACTGACTAGCTGTCTTTGCCTATGTCTCACATACTATAGCTTATGCTGAGGCTTTTTCATGGCTTTGTTACAATTCAGGTTTTATTTTTTTATATCAGCAAAAGGTATTATTACATGGCATAGAATCATAGAATAGTTAGGGTTGGAAAGGACCTTCAGATCATCCAGTTCCAACACCCCTGCCATGGGCAGGGACAACTCCCACTAAACCATGCCATCCAAGGCTATGTCCAACCTGGCCTTGAACACTGCCAGCAATGGAGCATTCACAGCTTCCCTGGGCAACACATTCCAGTGCCTCACCACCCTTACAGGAAAGAATTCCTTCCTCGTATCCAGTCTAAACTTCCCCTGTTTAGGTTTGAACCCGTTACCCCTTGTCCTATCACTACAGTCCCTCATGAAGAGTCCCTCCCCAGCATCCCTATAGGCCCCCTTCAGATACTGGAAGGCTGCTCTGAGGTCTCCACGCAGCCTTCTCTTCTCCAGGCTGAACAGCCCCAACCTTCTCATCCTATCTTCATACAGGAGGTGCTCCAGTCCCTGATCATCCTCATGGCCCTCCTCTGGACTTGTTCCAACAGTTCCAAGTCCTTTTTATGTTGAGGACACCAGAACTGCACACAATACTCCAAGTGAGGTCTCAGGAGAGCAGAGCAGAGGGGCAGGATCACCTCCCTCGACCTGCTGGTCACACTCCTTTTGATGCAGCCCAGGATACGGTTGGCTTTCTGGGCTGCGAGCGCACACTGCAGTCGGCTCATGTTCATTTTCTCATCGACCAACACCCCCAAATCCTTCTGCTCAGGGCTGCTCTGAATCTCCTCTCTGTCCACCCTGGAGCTGTGCCTGGGATTGCTCTGACCCAGGTGTAGGACCTTGCACTTGGCATGGTTAAACTTCCTCAGGTTGGCATCAGCCCACCTCACAAGCGTGTCAAGGTCTCTCTGCATGGCATTCCTTCCCTCCAGCCTATCAACCAAACCACACAGCTTGGTGTCATCAGCAAACTTGTGAGGGTGCACTCAATCCCACTGTTCATGTCACCGACAAAGATGTTGAACAAGACCAGTCCCAACACCAATCCCTGAGGGACACCACTCATTACTGGTCTCCAGCTGGACATTGAGCCATTGACCACAACACTTTGTGTGTGGCCATCCAGCCAGTTCTTTATCCACCGAGTGGTCCACCTATCAAATTGATGACTCTCCAACTTTGAGACAAGGATGTTATACGGGACAGTGTTGAACGCTTTGCACAAGTCCAGGTAGATGACGTCAACTGCTCTACCCCTGTCCATCAGTTCCGTAGCTCCATCATAGAAGGCCACCAGATTGGTCAGGCAGGATTTCCCCTTAGTGAAGCCATGCTGGCTGTCCCCAACCACCTTGTTGTTTTTCATGTGCCTCAGCATGCCTTCCAGGAGAATCTGCTCCAAGATTTTGCCAGGCACAGAGGTGAGGCTGAGTGGTCTGTAGTTCCCCGGCTCATCCATTTTCCCCTTCTCAAAAATGGGGGTTATATTTCCCTTTTTGCAGTAGTCGGGAACTTCCCCTGACTGCCATGATTTTTCAAATATGATGGACAGTAGCTTCTTTGATAACGTCCCAAATTGAGGTAATAGCTGGGTTTCCATATGGACCACACATGATGTGGTGATCTGAAGCCTGATTTGGCTCTTGAATGGCATTGGTTTCCTCACTTTGTCAGTGTAGTAAGTGGTGCCCAAATGTAGGAGATTCTACTGCCTGTGCTAGAGTGAACAGTTCTCTTGTGATCACAAGAAATAAGTCTGTTCCTAGTTCCAAATATTTTTAACAATTTGATTCTTGTAGTGTCTTGATTGGTATGCGATGAAGCATAAAAGCTCATTATGTTATTGATTTGTTCAGTTCTCAGTGCATATCTTCAGCAGTTTTGCGACTGTAGGTGTTTCTCTGGCATCTGGTTGTGCTGCCATCATTTGTGTTTGCACAATTTAATGTATTTATCTAGTTAACAGCAGGACACTTGAAATTGTATGTTAGGCTTACATTTGACAATTCCACTATAAAATTTGAATGCCATGTGTAATTGCCTGTGTTCCAAATTCACCAGGAAGACTACTGGTGTCATAAACATTGTGAAAGAAGTTCTTTCCTGTGAGGGTGCTGAGACACTGGCACAGGGTGCCCAGAGAAGCTGTGGCTGCCCCATCCATGGCAGCGTTCAAGGCCAGGTTGGACACAGGGTCTTGGAGCAAGCTGCTCCAGTGGAAGGTGTCCCTGCCTGTGGCAGGGGGTTGGAACTGGATGAGCTTTAGGGTCCCTTCCAACCCAAACCATTCCATAATTCCGTGATTATAGTCCTGTAATTCACAGAAGTTGGATGTGCCCACTCTAGGTGGGTAGTTTATAAGGGCTGTAAATGTGCTTACAGTTACCTGCTAAACTAGTAATTTCTTTTGCTTTCATTTGAGAGAGAGAAGGCTCTGGGTGGCAGAGCTCAGTCCCTAACAGCAACCCGGCAGGCAGGCAGCATACACTGCACATAACTCAAACAGTGGTGACCTTGGGGTGCCACATAAAGAGAATTATCTTTTTCTACCATAATGAATATACAGTGGTGGGCTAATTAGAATTGCACCATATTTATCCGAGTGAGGATGTGTGTTTGAAAATGGCTTTCCACTGGTTTACAAGTGAAGAGTGGTGATTGTGGGGGAGCTGAGAGGGTTAATCCCACCTTTCTTCCTGGTGCGCATTTCTTCTCCCAGTGTCTTGCAGCAATATGAGGACTTGTGTTGGAGCTGGCCAGGAGTCTAGGCTCCATCTGCACGTCAGGCACATTCCATGGTGAGCCTGGATGCCTCTGGGGTTACTCAGCTGGGGTTGTCCCAGCCAGGGGAAGGAGCAGCTGGGAGGGCAAAAGGTATCCTGTGTAGCTGAAAGGGGATCATTGAACAGCAGCTCACTCAGAAGGAGTTGTCAATTCAGTGCTCAGCAAGCAGGAGGGCAGGGGTTTGTACAGGTTCTGGCACTGGTGGTGGCTCTATAAATTAATGCAGGTTATACGTAGGGCCAACTTGTTTTACAGAAGCAGGAGCCAACCCACGGAAGAGCTGCATTTGGATTTTGGACAGTGAACAAAGTTTCAGTCTCCAGCAGGGCTTGTAGGTTTCCCTTTAAACACCTTCCATTATTTCTTTCTTTTATTTTTTTCATTTGCTTCTCTCTCATTCTTAGGTCTCTAATAGCTCAAACGTGACTGGGCTTTGGTCCAGGCTTCTGGCATGCAATGCCAGGCTTCACCAGCCTTGATCTGACTGCAGCAGGCCATGGCTGTTCTGATCAGCCCATAGTGAGGAGAACGACATGTTTCTCCAAATCAGAGGGTGGTGTGTTCCCGTACAGGAGCTGCACATAAGAGGCCCTTTGGGTTTAAAAAAAGACCCCCAAGTAGTGTTTTTTTTTCACTAAGCAGTCTGGCAAACTATTCTGTATGAGCAAGTATGTTAATAAAACAGGTTGTAGTAACAAATGATAATAAATGGAGAAATTGAGTTGGGATTGTCACTGATGTGTAAGCCTGTTTGCTGAAAAAGGCATAGTCAAAACTCTGCATTTCAGCAGTGTTTTGACAGAGGGTGTCTTGTCTGTGATGTGCAGTGTGACAGCCCCAGGGAGTTTCCGTTCCATCCGTAAAGTAGAAAAAAGGTATTTTGGATGGAGAGATGCAGGGATGGGAAAGAAGAGTAATCGCCATTCTGCTGCTTAACGAACTGATGAGCCTATTAGCTGGTCTGGCACCATCTGAGAGGTCTGTGTCAAACTGAAAATAGACAACATTACGATTCCCAGTAAAGTCCTTCAGCCATTAAACCTTCTTTCTTTTCAGCCCTGTTCCTTATATATCCCTCATTAGCGTAGTTCCAAGTGTCTTACTATAGTGCCGTGAAAGTTGTGACTAATATGTCATGCATTTATTAATTTTCTCCTTTGTTTGGCAGGGCCTGGTGTCTTGCTGCAGTCTCTGCTGCTCAAAAGCCTCTTTTGCTTAATTTTTAAATGTTTGTGCCATTCTGTGCTTATATTTGAGAAGGAAGGTGGGAAGGTGCTATGGATGTGTGACTGAAGACAAAGAATTATGGTGTCCTTGATTCCTGGTGGGATTTGTAGCCTTCATTTTGAGTAGTTAGATTTGTCAGGGCCCAGGCGTTGAGTGTCTTTAAGGTGAGGACTGAGATAGAGATTGATTAGATCTTGTACAGGGAACGTGTTTGATGTGCTTGTCTGTACTGATGAGATACCCTCTCTGGCATCCTTCTATCCACACATGTATGCTAGTAAAAGTGCCCCTGCAGGTGCAAGTACACAGTCAAAGTCATTTTTGGCAGAATTTAGGGGAATAGAGAAGAAATGGCACATACGACCCATCCTGGCTTAACTCTGGTGGTGTGAGGTCCTGCTGTGGGAGGCAGGTCTGTGCTGCCATGGAAATGACAGTGCGGACGATTTCAGGATGGCCTTGGAAAAATGTAGCCTAATTAGTAAAAAGTAAACCTCCAAATGCTACAGAATCACACCCCAGAAGGAGGGGCTTGCTGTGTGCTGGGAGCAAAGGTTTGGGAATTGCTGCTGAGGATGCCTGTGGTGGGACCCAGGAGGCCATCAGGGGATGCTTCCTTGAGTTACCATCCATGTGATGCTTAAATATATTCCAGTAAGTAACCATAGAAGTAGCTTGACTTGCCTTTTCATGGGTTTTCTAGTAGAAATGATTTGCTTAGCTTTCAGACTTCTTCCTTTTTGATGTTTCTGTGCACTGCAAAGATGCATTTCGTGTTTGCAAAACACTGGCCATATTGGCCTTTTCCCAGAGTCCCAAATCGCTCGGTGCTTGGTCTATCCAAGCCTGAGTTCCATGCCCTTCATTTTCCTTCCTTTAAGATTATTAGGGAGAAAGTGTCTTGTTTTGTTTATATAGATCTGTTGAAGCCTTTAGCTGCTATTGTGATAGCAACATGAAGAGCTGATGCTGTAAGTACTGTAAGGGTGGCTGAGGTTAGAGTTTGGATCACTGCCTGTGATCCTGTTAAGCCTAAGTACACTTCAGTGCTATTCATGCAAGTGAGCTGGCAGGGTTAATGCACCAGGAAGACAGGCTTTCTACTGATACAGCTTTGTGTGCTGCCTGTAACATGGCACCCTCCACCGTAGCCAATTCACCTTCGGTACGACATCTCACACAGTCAGGACTTAGGCAGGGCAATTAAATGGGATTTCTTAAGTGGCAGTGAAAGAATGTTAATTGAGGTGTGAAATATAATTATCCTCCTGGGCTCCTTGGCTTGCTTTTGTTCGTGACTGCTTTTGATTAAACAGCTCTTACTTTCTGGGCCTATTGTATCCATTCACCCACTCTTTTCTTCCTAGAAGCAGGCAACGTCTAAAAAAGGCTGCCTGCTTGTGCATCCCAAATATTTCTCAAGGCAGAAGAAAAAGGGGAGGGGAAGAGCAGGCAAAATCAGTCCTCCTGCTTGGTATGTGGGTCCTTTCTGAATGCTGTTTTTGGGCTGGAGCCCTGCATCTGGACTCCAGCTCATGCCAACTGAAAAGGAAACTTCTGTTTTGTTTGCTTAAAAGTCAACAAGTCAACGTTTAAAAAGGCAAGCTGGGGGGATTTTTCAGGGACTTGACCTGACTGATCTGGAAAATAAGTTAAATGAGGTGAGGCCAAGAACTTCTTAAAGCAATCAAGCAAATGCTTTCTTACCAGGATGGTCAGGAAGCAAGAGGGTGGGATGGTGTATGTGCTACTCAGCATTGCCTTTAAATAATTCTTATTTTTGTCCTGGTGGGCACTGATAATGCCCTCCATATGGACGATTACAGCCATCAGGATATGCAAGAAGTCGATTATTTGGGGAGAATCATTTCTTCTGTGTGAACAAATGGCATCATGAGAGAGGGAAGAATCCAGAACTAAACCTTTGTGATTGTTTGCTTCATCCCAGGTCTTTTGATTATTGGAGTTTAATATAAACTTTAGAAGGTATTAAGGTAATAATGAAATATATGTCCATTCCAAGTACCAAAAAAATTGCATTCTTGTCAGAGTCAGGGTAGATGTTTTAAAGATTTATACTGTTTTTTCATTCCTGAAACTGCAAATTCTGATAGATTTACATAAAAGCTTCTATTAAAAGTCTACTATGATGGTGGTATTGGTTCACAGTTTGGCTTTTGAGGTACCATGTCATAGGTGTCCAAGAAATATACAGCTCCAGAAAGTCTTTACGCTGAGTGAGGGAAGGCTCTGGAATTCCCAGATGAAGGGGGAAGTGCAGGAAGTTACAGGCTAAAACTTGCTGTGATCAGCTCCAGCTTGGGTGTCCTACAATTGACTCACTTCCCTCTGCACATCCCAGGGTGCTTGCCTGTGTTCAGGAAGGCAGATGGGGAGTTTGTGGTCTGTTTGGTTACTTTGGCCCTGCAATTACACCAAACTTTGCTGCAAAAGCATGTGACATCCAAGATATGTGCTCCTGGTCCAGCAACAAGACCACCATTGCACATCTTGGTGTAACCTCGGCTCCCAGCAAATACTTGCTATTGTCCATATGGGCCAACCTCTCTCCTCATGAAATTCTCTAATTTTTCTTTTAGTGCTCATATTTTTGTACAGCAAAACATCCCTTAGCATCAACTGCCAGTTTAAAAACATACAGCATGAAAAGATCCTTTCTTTTGTAGCTTGAGGCCCTGTTTCATTGAGTAATCCCTAGTTCTTGCTTGATTAGAACCAGTGAATATGTTTCCTAATAACTGTTCTCATATGGTTAGTTGTCTTGTAGTTGTTCTCTGTACTGATCTCCATTTTTTGCAGACCCCTATTGTAATCCCTCCTTAGTCATCCCTCCTTTTTAGAAGCCTGTTTAGTCTGTATAGTCCTTCCTATACATCTCTGTTCAACCTTATTGCTTTTTCTGTTGTACTTTTAGTAATGTTAGTGTTAGATTTCTCAGAGATAACTAGAACCACACGCGATGGTCAAGGTCTTGGAGTCAGCGGTGGTAAAATGAAGCTTATTTTTTGGCATTGTCAGTTGCTAACTTCCTACTGCTCTTCATCTATAGCTAGCTAAGCACTGGTTAGATCTTGACAAAACCACAATAAATTCTCTGAGTTAATACTGAGCTGATCATTCTGTAGGTCTAGTTCACATTGCATGTGAACTTTATTACATGTGGTTTTGTCAGTGCCTGTTTCCTAATGCAGAGAATAGTGTGGTCGTTAAAGTGATATTTTCATAATACTGGTCAGAATTCAGCAGCTATCAGACCCCCGTCATGGAGTGCTCTGAAAACCAAAGGTTGAAGTTGCATCTTTAGTTTCCAAAAGGAACTTTTATCCACATTTAGTGCATTTTAAATGTACCGTCTGCTGTTTTCTAAAATCCCATCTCATTTCTTCTTCCCATTAAAACATTTTGATTTTTTGCCCCAGTGTGACACAAAAACATGGTTTGAAATGTTACGAATGTCTGGTAAATGGTTGGGGTTTGGATTTTTGCCCACCTGTATTCCTGCATGGCCCATGTGCCTGTACTAAACTGGCTCTTCATCTTCTACAGCATGAAAATGATACAGCGGTGGCCTGGATGGGGGCTGTGCCTGTTAAAGGTGATAAAACATGAAAATAAATCGATTTAAAATACTGAAAGGTCAAGAGGCAACTGAAGGACAATGAGGGAGAGATGGGAGGAAAGTTGGTTCCAGGAGGGTCTGAGAATGCCGGAGAGCAGCAGCAGCTCTTAGGGTTACAATCCAGCCCATGGGTTGAAAGGATGCGTGCATGTATTTCTGCTTTTTCAGGGAATGCGGCCATGTGGCTTGTCTGTCCGAAAATATTTGGTATGGAATTGCAGATGTTCTGCTTCCCTGAAAAGGAGAGGCTAACGAAGTAAGAAAGAAGTGACAAAACTGCAAGTTAATGGCAGCTGAGATAAGTGACGCCTTTCCCACAGCCTGGAATGCAGAATCCAAAACCAGAAGCTTGGGGTGTGCATAAATCACTTGCAGGAGTTGGGTTGTGTGTGAATGTTTGACTCCTTTCCTGACACAATCCTAAGCAAGGAAGAGGGAAATAGAAATCTTCAGTTAGTGGAGCTGCTTGGTGGAGACAGTCACTCGATCCCCTGGTACTGCAGCTCTTGTTCTAGCTCATTTAGCACCACAACCCTCCATAAACCAAAGGGAGTACAACATGCCTAATGTAGCATGAGAAGCAAGGCGGGGTGTGCCCGACAGTGGAGATTTACTGCTACCTGATGGGCCTCGGTGAGCAGCAGCATCCCTCATCCCCTCGAGAGCCATCCTTGCCTTCTCCCCTCTTACGCACTCGCACATGTCAGCTCTTGAGGATGCACTTGGAGTCTTTTGTTTTCCCTCATTAAAAGTGCCAAGATGCATGTCAAATGCCTGGAGCAGTCTCCTGCTTTATAGTTTTATTATAGTACTATTATGACTTATCTAATTTATTTTTTCCTCTTTGTGTGTGTGTCTTAATACTTACACTGAATGCTGATGTCAAGCGGAGATAATCTCTTTGTGTTTCTGTCTACATACATATCTTTATTTGTGGAGGGGCTCTTAAAGGGACATGAATATTTCCTTTTCCCATCTTTTTCAGGATTATTAAAAGGGCAGAACCAGCCCCCATTTTGCATACCATGCTGCTACTTTAATGATTGTGGATCTGTAGGATCACAGCAGCATCACTGCTTGCTCTCCAGTTTACACAGCTGTGTATTGCAGGTACAAATTAGTTTAATATATATTGAGGTGTTTTAATGTCAGTGAAATTGGGACCATTCTTTAGAAAGAAACACTGAGATAGTAAATAGTAGTAGAGATGATCCATTTTAAAATAATATCCATTGGGGGTTTTCTCACATAACTAGAATTATAAATCCTCTACACTGGTATGTGTATATAGACTAGGTTGCAGTTGGTAGAGTGTTGTAGGGCAATCTGCTATGTAATGGCAGCAAGGATTCAGTAGACATGAACTGTTTGCAGGAAGATTGCTCTGCATAGTGAACTGTAATGTATTGTACTGTATTTCCTCCTTTACAGCTGTCCTGGGTTCAGCAGTAGCAGTCATTTTTCTCCTTCTTGGTAGCTGGTGCAGTGCTGTGTTTTTGATTTTGGGCCTGGGAGCAGCGCTGATAACGCCAGTGTTTTCAGTTACTGCTTGGTAATGTTTTGGTCTGACCAAGGACTTTCTGAGCCTCATGCTCTGCCAGGGAGGAGGGGGAGCTGGGAGGAAGCAGAGACAGGACACCTGACCCAAACTGACCCAAGAGGTATTCCATACCACACAGCATGTCATGCCCAGGATGTAAAAACTGGGGGCAGTTACCCAGAAGGGCGATATCACTGCTGGGTCAGGCTGGGTATCGGTCAGTGGGTGGTGAGCGTTGTATTCTCTTCCCTTGTTGCTTCCCTTATTATTATTACTGGTGGCAGCAGCAGTGGTTTGTGTTATACCTTCGTTACTGGACTGCTCTTATCTCAACCTGTGGGAGTTACATTCTTTCGATTCTCCTCCCCATCCCCCTGGGAGTGGGGGGGAGAAGCAAGAGAGTGAGCGAACCACTGCGTGGCTGATTTACGTCTGGGCTTAAACCACGACAACAGCAAAACCAAATTGGTCTCGTACCTTGCACTTCCTTTCTAGCAGCTCTCACTGCTTTGCACTAATTGTCAGCACCAGACTGAAAACTGTAGCAAGGAAATCTAGAGTGAATATTGCTGTGGGGCCAGGACCTTGGTTTCATGACTCACCCCTTTGGCGAAGCACAGCCCTAAGAGGATTCATTCCTGAGATGGCCCCATGTAAATGACTCTTAGACAAAATACAAATCCTGTTTCCACTTGTTGTAGGAACAGAGGAAGTGGATCTGCCCCTAGACAGACCGTGAAACTGGGGCAGGACATTGCAGTATCCTTTTTCCTCTATGTTTGCCTCTGCTCCTACGCTTGCCCTTCCTTTAGGACCCTTCTAACCTTCCAAATGGTAAAGGCAAGTGGCTTCCTGTCCTGCATGTTTATGGAGTGAACTGATGCAGGCTGGGTTTAAGGGGGGCTGTAGATTTCCTGGCACTCCGTCAGCCCTTGGTGTCCTGGACTTCTGTGCAAACAATCCAAGTGTTTGCTGTGTCTTTTATAATCCACCAGTGTCCATTTACTGTGCAATATTTTCATGTATTTTCTTCCAATCTTAGAGAACTGAATTTCTATCTTCTTAACAGGTGATGTCTTAGATGCTGAGACATAAAGCAAGCTATACCTCAGGGTCAGAGGTTATTTGTGGTCACAAAGGATAAATCAGGACCCTCTTACCATCTTGGCTGTTCGGGGTAAGTTTATGGCCTAATTTTGCTCCTTCTAGTTAAGTACAAATACTTTGCAGTGGAAAAGGAGTGAGACCTGCCTTGCTGACACTGCTGCTAACCTGACAGTCTGTTGGCTCGTTATGGGATTGAAGTCTTGTGGGAGCAGCCTGGTGTCTCACAGTAGAGCTGACACACTGTCCAGTGCAGCTGATTTGCCATGGACAGTCTTCAAATGTTGAAATCTCAGACTTTCTAAGCACAGGACTGCTATGCATGGGCACACTTCCTGCTAATCCTGAGGCATAAACACTCAGTGGCTCCAGACGCTTGAAGAAATAAACACACTGACTTAGTATTAATATTTCATCACAACACACTAAAGTTAAACCTCACTGATCCACAGTGACCTGCAACCACTCAAGAAAATGTTTGGTTGTTTTTTTTTTTTTTTTAGTGTTGTTTTTTTTTTTTTTTAATAATTTAACTTTTTATGGAGGAAAAGTAAGAGGAAATGGTCTCCTGCATGGCAGGCTTAGCATGGATAAACAGAGCTGCCTCAGCTGGGGCAAAGCTCCTCATGTGCAGAGAAGTTGCTTTGGAGAAGTTTATAAGTTCAAGGAGGACAATTGAACAGCTTTGCTTGTTGTCTGCCATGTCAGGTAAACCGGACATACTTTTAGTGCTCTGGAGTAAGAGGGTTCACAATCCCTGCGCACTTAGAGCAGCAGCACCTGTAAATATCACCTGATAGTCACTGCTGGAATGTAGTGTAGCCCTGAAGAGACACATGCTTCACATTGCTGCCACCAGAAAACCCTGCAGTCTCATCTGTGGCTCGCGATCTTATCTCTGAAGTCTCCTGTAAGCTAATGGCAGTTATAACCATAAGAAAGTTTTCCCCAACTGATTCCCAAGGAGTTTCCAAACAGCATTATTTGAACTGCATGTTAATGACCTGATCTTAAACACACTGCGTGTGGTAGGTGATTCTCTATGGAATGTCGATGATGGTCAAGTCAGGATTTGCCACGAGACCAGCAGGAAATCCCTCCTGAGCTCTTTCTGCAGAAGAGGCTCACAGCCTGTGCAGAGAAGTACAATCCATAGCCAGGGTTAGGAGGTTGGTGGCTGATCTTAGACACTCACTTCAGGGTTTCTAGGCAGTTGTTAACATGGTTCCTAAAGCTCAGGACTAAAAATTGTCTTCTTGTCTACAGATTAAGCTGGTGGCATATGACTTGAAACTCTTCCATGTGACTCAATGTGTTACTTTATATGCTCTCTAGCTAGGCTGGGCTTCACCCCCTTTTTGTTTATTTCTTTGATAGTATAAAACAGTTTAATTTATCTAACAGTGCTCCCCCCCACCCCGCTCCCTTGTTTTGAGTTGCTGAGTGTGTTTAAGTCAAGTCTGAAAGAATTACTTAATTTTCCTTCCTTTGCAATATTTGTTCTCTTATTTCATTTGATTTGAATTAGTGCTAAGCACCCTGGGATCTTCACGTGAAGGGTGTTGCCTGTGGTGTTGTCTCTTCCTTGAAACGTGGAAAAAAACAGGATAAATGATTCCTTTAGGGCTGAGTTGGAGGCAGTCAACCCCAATGACCACACGAGGCAGTGGAGAGCATCAATAAAAGGATGTGAAGGGGAACATCAGCAACACTTTAGCAGTTACGGCTGCTCCAGTGTTTTATCAGATTTACAAAGGCCGCTGTAAAATACAGTAGGGGAAAATGTAAAGACTCGAGTGCAATTTCGACAGTAGCATTCTGATATACTCGGGATCAGCTGGTTTTGATCATAGCACAGTTTGGTGCAGGAGCACCACTTGTGCATCGTGAATGAGGATTGGAGGAAGCATAAAGCAGCTGTGCTTCTATATTTGCTCACTCTCCGTATTCAGACCTTGGCTTGAGAGCTCAAAGGAAATGAGATGTGTTTTGCGTACCCCAGTTGCAGTTAATGGAAGCACCTACTAATCTGCTGGTACTACTGCTGACCTTTTCAGGATCTGATTCCTTCATCGGAAAATGAAAACATTTTTAAGAGAGGAATGGATTTGTTTATTGGTGTGTGTGTGTTGTGAAGATTCAAAAGGCATCAGTGAAAAGCCAGATTTACACAAAAATTCGCGTGAGAGTTTTATTCTCCTGGCCAGAAGGACCTGATGTTATCCATAAAATGCCCGTTACAAACTGATCTCTGAGGTTATTTTGTAGACTTATTCGCTTTCACTATTTTTGGAAATGCCTATAACAGCACATATCCTGATGGCATTCAAAGTAAAAGGCATTCCCTTGTATCAGTAGTGATAGGTTTGTTAAAGTATGGCTCTTTGTCTGAGAATTGAAATGTAAAACGACGCCAATGGTCCTGAATAACAGAGGAAGGGGAAGACCTTGAAATTTGAGGTTTTGGTGTTGAGAACTTGGAATAAATCAGGGTCATTCATGGAAATCACTGCTAAATCCTAAACTATTCTGCCTCTTCTGATCCAAATGTTTGTTTAGTAAGGCTGCAGTACAAGAAATAAATCCTGAATTACACTGATTTAGTAGTCTGTGTGCTCCCACCTCCGTCTCAGTTTTAGGATCCATCTGGGAATCAGATCTTCATTTTTCTCTCTCATTTTCTGCCTTCTTATTTCAGGGCTTAAGTAATCAGGCAGATCCACAGGAATCAGAGTTCAGTATGTGCCATTAATAATTTGAGGTGAAAAATGTGTATCAAATGTTGAGCAAAAAATCTGCAGGGGATTTGGGAGCCTGTTCTGTGTAGGGAAGCAGGTGCTGAATGCTTCCTGAGATATTCTGGAAGAGCCTGCCCCTTTCCACACCACCCAAGAGCTCAGAAACATCATTTCTCTCATCTACCAGAATGGGGAGCACTGCTTTGTGCTGTTGAGCTGAATGCAGTTCAAGTGGCTGTGAGGAGAGCTTTTCTGTCCTCATCCTGGGCCACGTTCTTTCCATCGGGGCTAAACAGAAGGTTTGCTCACATATGCTCACTCTCCTTTGTAAACACAAACCCCCTTACACAAATAGTGGACAGGTCTTTTTTTCCCTCTTCTGTTTATTAGAAGGGCTTGGCTAATCCCTGTGTTTACCCGTAGTGGGGTGTGTCGGCCTACAAGCCAAGGGAGTTAATGGAACTCATCTGTTCTCTATTTTCCTGCAGAATTGAAGGGAGGGGGAAAGCCCAACCACCCTTCTGTGTGACCCAGAAATATGACTAACCGTGGTGTTTGCAGGCAGAGGCTCAAAAAGGAGCAGTGGGTGGGAGGAGGTGAAGTGGCTGAATGGGAGAAATGAGGGGAAATATTCCCCCTTCAATTAGAGTAATTAAAAAGTAGTAAAAATAAACCACCCGAAAGAGTCTGGTCTGGCCAAAACAAAGTTTTAATGTACACTTATGGTTTAAAGAGTCTGCCGGAGGCCACCAACATGTGTTGCCACAGCTTTTTTGTCTGCCTCTGACATGAACCAAATACCAGAGGCATGCCAGCATGGCATTCACTGGAGCAGGCCTGCCAAACACCATCACTGTGGCTTTCAGTGGTCCAGCCGTCTGTGTGCAGCCAAAATTTAGCACAGTGACAAGCTGCTGTAGCACTGACTTGATCCATAAAGGGAATTAAAACTCCTCTGAGAAAGTGATAAATGTGGACTTGTTGGGGAGGGTCCAGAGAAGGTCCACAAGAGAGAATTGGGCTTGTTCAGCCTGGAGAAGCCTTCAGGGAGACCTTATTGCAGCCTTTCAGTTCTTACAAGGGGTCCGTAAAAAAGATAGGCAGAGACTTTTCAACAGGGTCTGTTGTGATAGGATGAGGAGTGATGGGTTTAAACTAAAAGAGGGAGATTCAGGCGGGATGTGAGGAAGAAATTCTGTGCAATGAGGATGGTAAAACGCTGGCACAGGTTGCCCAGAGAGGTGGTGGATGCCCCATCCCTGCAGACATTCCCGACCAGGGTGGATGTGGTTCTGAGCAACCTGGTCTAGTTGAAGATGTCTATGCTCATTGCAGGAGGTTGGACTAGATGAGCTTTGAAGGTCCGTTCCAACCTAAACTGTTCCATGATTCTCTGATGAAGTGTGTGCCACTGTTTGTTTTGCTACCACATGCTTGTTTTCTCTGGTCTGGTTATCTGTACTTGTTCTTGTTTGGGGTTTTCCAGTTTAGTGTTTTCTGTTTATCTTCTTCGTCTTTAATTCCCTGCAAGGGAAGAATTGGCAGGGTGAAATGTCTGTTTCATTGGTGATTTCTCCCTAGTAATTTGTCAGTACAGATGTATTTTGTCCCATGAACTTCACTGAAGGGCAGCAGGAGCCAGAGTGTTGAACTTCTCATTGTGGTACATTTCCTAGAAGCCTTGGTCCTGACCCTGCATGAGTCTTGATTAAATGTGGACAAGTACTTCTGTCAGATTGCATTGTGTTTTAATGGTGTGGAAGGAGAAAGTGACTGAAGAATGAGTTAAGTGTCTTCAAATCTGTAACTGGAGATGTAAAATCATGTGGGGAAATATGGTAATTTGAATTTCTGGAGATGCACTAATCCCATCTGCAGCCCAGTGACTCCATGAAAAACTGTCTTAGTGGCAGGAATTATTGGCATTTCCAGTACTGGGGTCAGTAGTTGTAGTTCTTGGTTATAATCTCCAAAACACTTAATAATAAGCATGTCTTTTTGAAGGCTTCTGAACAAAAAACGACAAAACTGTGACATTTGATCTTCTCAATTTTAAAGGATTAAGATCTAGAATTTTAGAGATATTAAAAGCTTTTTGCACTATAAAACATTGTAAACTCTGATGGTCAAATCTTTAGCACTTGGTGCAGTGATTGGTTTCAGTGTGTGTATGGGCAAAGTGCTGGTTTTGCATCTTGTAACATTCCTTTACTTTGATTTTTGGTGATTATCTCTGAATCTGTAGACATCTGTAATAGGAAAACTCATATGTTGGGGGAAGAACTGTCTTGGGGGCTATAGAAAACTGCAGTATCTCCATTATGTACCGTGAATGCTACATAGCTGTGCAGAGTTTGGTTTCAGTGTGCCAGAGAGATATTGTTGCTCTGCACATGCTGGGATGATAACTCCAAGATAGCAGAGTTTGGGACTGATACTAATAGAAAACCCAAATCAGCTTAAGTGTTAAATAAACTCACAAGAATTACTTATTTCCTTGTTTCTTCTTTTTCTCCTCTTGTCTGTCCGTTGTCCTGCTTAGCCTGTAAATTCAATGGGGCAGGAGCTGCTTGTTTGTAACCCACTGTATAATTCATTTGTAACATGGCTGCATCTGCAGCTACACAGATTCATGGCAGCTGCGGTTGTGGTAACTGAACCAAAATACAAGTGAGTAATGAGAAATAAATCTGTTCTACACTGGCTGTTTGAGAATCACTGCTTTAGATTTAGACGTGTGTGTTTTACAAATAATTAATAAGACAGAGCATGCACATACTCCCCTTTCAGGCCAAGTGTTCTGCTATCAAGTGTGTGAAGTAAGGAAGCAGAATGTGCCAGGAAATAAAATATCTCGATACACCACGGTTTTCAGAAGCAGTATCAAATATGGACCTGGAGTCTGCCTTGCCTTAGCTGAGATCAGACAAGTGTTACAAGTCCTGATCTTCATAAAGTTCTGCTGTATCATCCCTTAGTAAGCGGAGTCAGTGGGGAACTGCAGTGTCAGGTTTTGATTAAACCTAAATCAGACCCAGTTGCTGTTCCTGTTTGCTGGGTGAGCTTGTGCTGTCTCCTGCTGCAACCAGAGCTTGAAAACAGCAGCTTTCATTTCTGTGTTGTGTATGAATACAAATAGACTTCTGTAGGACTTTACAGAAGCACCCAGGTGATCTGCCATACAACTAAACCATCTGTCTTCTGTTGCTGTAGCTGAGAGCCATTTCAGCAGCAAAGACCAGTGTTGTGTGGGGCAGCACTAGATTCTTGCATGCCCATTATGAATGAGCTGAAGCCCTTTTGTCTATGTTCTGAGAAAGCAGGTCACATCTAACACTGTGGAATGGACTGAAAAGGCAATGCCATGGCAACGTCTATGATGCTCTGTGCTGAGCCAGTTGCAAAAGGTAAAATGTGAACATGAGATCCATCTCAGTTCTGAAAAACGCAGATTGGGGCTCTCTAGGAAAACTTTTCTGAAGGTTGTCAGTTTAATACAGTGTCAGTGATGCTCTAATTGCTGGTCATATAAGTAGGAATACAAGTTACTGCAAGATATATTATTAGTATGGTGACTGTAGGTAAACTGGTGTCATGGGTTCAGCAGTAGTAGTCATTTTTCTCCTTCTTGGTAGCTGGTGCAGTGCTGTGTTTTTGATTTTGGGCCTGGGAGCAGCGCTGATAACACTAGTGTTTTCAGTTACTGCTTGGCAATGTTTTGGTCTGACCAAGGACTTTCTGAGCCTCATGCTCTGCCAGGGAGGAGGGGGAGCTGGGAGGAAGCAAAGACAGGACACCTGACCCAAACTGACCAAAGAGGTTATTCCATACCACAGCATGTCATGCCCAGGATGTGAAAACGGAGGGGAGAGACCCGGAAAGTTGTGGTGGTGCATTATGGGGTTCGCTGCTGGGGGGTGCACTGGCTGGGTCGGGCTTGGTGAGCAGTTGTATTCTCTTTCCTTGTATTTCTCTTGTCATTATTATTATTGGTGGTAGCAATAGTGATTTGTGTTATACCTTAGTTACTAAACTGTTCTTATCTCAACCTGTGGAAGTTGCATTCTTTAATTCTCCTCCCCATCCCCCCGGGACTGGGGGAAGAAAGAGGGGGAGTGAGTGAGTGGGAAAACTTCATGGTTCTGGACTTAAACCATGACAGCTGGTGAAATCCACAGAATGAATTAACTTGTGCTGGCTTTTGCTTTCTATTCAGAGGCGATATCTTGCAGCAGGGATGAAGTTGTGTTCAGTTTATAACATCAATGTTGGGTTTTGAGCCAGCTTTCAAGCCTGTGAGTAGTCTGGTACATTCCCTGGCACAGAATAGAGGCAAGGATTGGTTACTGTGAGGGAAGAGTGGTACTAGTGCAGATGATAAGGAATCTAAATTAAACCATAAGAGAAGAGAGAAGAGGACACTATAATATTTAAAAATGGCAAACTAAATAATATATAATTTACAGAAAATGACAGGGTACTGCTGGGACTATTTTTAAATCAACAGCAAATTAGAATTCAGACCTCTGATAGGTTTAACAGATGGTCTGGATCTCAGAATCCAAAACCCACACACTTCATTTCCCAATATGTTAGGAACAAAATAATGCTGTGCAGCCTTTGTGGAATGTTTCTTACTCTTCAGCTATGTTGAAGATAACTTTTGACCAAGGAGGACTGAACTGGGAGTGGAAAAATGGGGTAAGCTGGTTCAGTAAGAAAAACACTACTCTCTAGTGGTGACTGTACAGTCAGCTCTGTTACAGGTTCTGGGAAAGGAAACCAAGAGAATTTGGGAAGTCGAATGTGGTTTCTGACTGGTTCCGTGTAGTCTAGTTCACTGTTGTATAGTGAAAGCAAGTAGATGCATCCCTGTCCCTCGTCCTTCAGACTGTAGAAAATATTCTCTCATGTCAGCAGTAAATGGAAGTGTTCTAATGTCCACGTAGTCATCCTGGAAACATTGCTGAGGGCACCCTCACCACTTCTCATAGAGGTGGAGAGAAGGAAGGTTGGGGTTTTCTGAGGAACATCTTAATTACAAGGGAGATATTGAGGTACTGGAGTGGGTCCAGAGAGGGGCAATGGAGTTGGTGCAGGGCCTGGAGCACAAGTGTGATGAGGAATGGCTGAGGGACCTGGGGGGCAACCTGGTCTAGTGGAAGGTGTCCCTGCCCATGGGACACCCAACCAACCACTCTGTGGTTCTATGATTCTACACTGTGAGGTGCCTCCATAACTAGAAAACTAGAGAGGACTTGTGTCATTTCATAAATACAAATCTGTAAATGAGTTCTGAGGTGGTTTTGGTGGTGCTTGCACTGGCTAGTTAGTTCTGTTGCTGTTGATCATGTCCTATAGCCCACAGTAATCTGGAGAGAACACCAGTGAAGATGAACAACCTGTTAAGCAAAATGAAGGCTGTCACACTGAAGAGCCAGGGTGTTCTGGTGAATCTGGATTTGGTTTTGGAGCTTTTGTCCTTGCTGAAAGCAAGGATTTTGTCCTTCCTTTTCCGTGTCTGAAGGAAAGCCTTGCTACTGAAATAACATTCTTGAATTTCAAACTTTTCCCAAGGATTGAACAGTTTTGATGACATTTTTTTCTCAGGAAAGATTTCTAGGGAAAGTTGGGATATTTAACTGGCATGAGAGCCTAGCTGATCAGATATTGAATCAGGCAGAACACAGACGTGACCCTAAGTTTCTGGATCTATGGAAAATGGTCTGACCACCAAGTTGTACACTGTTCTTCCTTGTAGCTTTCGAGGAAATATGTGAAGTATCCTTTTCTACACTGTATAACTAGCTTTAAAATAATGTATATGCATGTGTATATACATATATACACACATGTATGTATGTGCGCATATGTATGCATGCATGCATGTATTTCTTTTAATCTGAGTTTTCTGTAGGACAGGGAAACCTTGCAGCCCATCTCTTAATTTTTCCTTCTGGCTGCCTGACACCATTTTTCTGGACATGAAATTGGAAGGCGGATACATACGTTTGCTATGGAGGAGCAGGGGGTTTGTGTGTTTAGAGTTTATGCACGCAGTAGTTGAACAGCTGCAAGTTCTCTTTAAATTCTAGCGTACATAAGAGGTGCAGGAAGCAGAGGTGCTATGCTGGTCTAGGTGCTGCACACAGTGTGAGCAGCAGCAGCAGCACAGCACACACCTGTCATGGGTTCAGCAGTAGCAGTCGTTTTTTCTCCTTCTTGGTAGCTGGTGCAGTGCTGTGTTTTTTTGATTTTGGGCCTGGGAGCAGCGCTGATAACACCAGCATTTATAGTTTCTGCTTGACAATGTTTTGGCCTGGCCAACGACTTTGAGTTTCATGCTATGCCAGGGAGGAGGGGAGCCGGGAGGGAGCAAAGACAGGACACCTGACCCAAACTGACCAAAGAGGTTATTCCATACCACAGCACGTCATGTCCAGGATGTGAAGTCGGGGGGCAGAGACCCAGAAGGGGGGGGAAGTGGACTGGGGGTGCACGGCATGGTCAGGTTTTTGGTACTGGGGGGTTCGTTGCGGGGGGTCCACTGGCTGGGTTGGGCTTGGTGAGCAGTTGTATTCTCTTTCCTTGTATTTCTCTTGTATTATTACTGGTGGTAGCAGTAGTGATTTGTGTTATACCTTAGTTGCTAAACTGTTCTTATCTCAACCTGTGCGAGTTGTATTCATTTAATTCTCCTCCCCATCCCCTGGGACTGGGGGAAGAAAGAAGGGAGTGAATGAGAGAGTAAAACTTTGTGAGTTATTAGCCTGGGTGAGGCTTAAACCACGACAACACATTTCTCAGCTTCCTCCATTCCGTGACTTTTTTTCTTTGTCAGAAGTGTGTTTTATTCTTGGGTCTCTCATCCTAACCTACTGACATCTCTGCTCAAAATGCTCCTTGTACCCATTGCAGTAACTCCGTTTATGGCACCTGCACAGTACTTCACCTCTTGCCCTGTGTGAAGCAGTATGAAATTATGAGTTTCTCAACAAATCGTATCCATAATCCTTCTAGTCCAATATCCCGCCTCCATCAGTAGCCAGCCAAGACACTTCAGAAGAAACCCTCCATGATACCCTATAACTGTGGAATCGCATCTTGCACATGAGGTATTTTTATCCCTGGCAGTTAATACCCGGCACGTTCCCAACCATATTTTTATGTTTTTGTTGTAACTTATTGTTTTGATTATCAATGCCAATAACTATTCCTCTTTGGATCTTTATAAATACTTAATGCTTTTAAGTATTTATAGTATTAAGTTTTAATAAATACTATTTTATATGAAGCACCAGCTCCATAACTTGGTTGTTGGCTGCATAGAAAACAGAATTTCCTTTTTTTTTTTTAATTGGTTTTGTATTTGTTTTCATTCATCTTTACCTGATATTCCCTTATTTCTGTGTTATAAGGATAAACTGGAACACATGCGCCATGCTCTCTGCTGCCCACTCTTCCTGATCTTCTCACTAAAGCAAGTCTTGTCACCGATATCATATAGAAGTCTTCCACTGACTCTAAAACCTTTCCTTGTCCATTCTTGGGCTGCTTATTTCCGCTGCATCTGGTTTTGAAATGGAGTGAGGAGTGAAAACAGGCGTCCAAGGAAGGGTGTGCCATCAATTTACTGAATGTTATTAATATCACTGTTTGCAGATTGTTCCAAAAATGGACTTATTTTCAGAATTCTGCTGCAGTGGGTGTGTGGGGACAGAATGTGAGTTTGAAATATTCTGAAATTAATTACAGACATGTTTCATTTCTATATTAACCACCTCTGCTTTGATTGGCACCTTCTCCTGATATCACCAGAGAATTTCATCTACTTTTTCCCAGGGGCGTGCTGGATGCAAAGAGGTGGAATGGTAGGAATTTGTCAGAAAATAATTGCAGAGACAAAACAATCCTGTCTCTGCCTGTTGTGATGCAAAACCCCATGGACTGGATCCTTAGCTGGTATGTCACGATTGGCATGAAGCCACTCTACACTAGTGAGTACCTCAGTAATCCTCACTGGCCTGTCACACAAGGGCTGGTGGCTTGGGTTAGTGACAGAAACCTGGCTGCTTTTCCAGCTGGAGGCAATGTGGGATTCATGAAACTTGAGGAGGGATGTGGCAAGAGTTGCCCTGAGATTGCGGAGTCCATTCCTGCTCTTTGTTGTGTTTTCATTGGCGTGATGGGCTTGTTTTCCCTCTTTGCCAGGTGCAGAGTTGAATGATGGGTCATGCTAAAAGCTCCCCTTTCCCAAATCCACCCACACTTTATATTTCTGTGTTCCTCACGTTCAGTGACATGTAGCTCTTGGAAATGTGCAACTTGGAAATAGTATCTTTGAATCCGAGTGTGTTTGGCCTCGTCAAGGATGGATTTTAAACTGGCCAGAAAGGGCAGGAAGAGAAAACTATAGAAAAATAACTGGAACTTTAGATTCCCTTAGAGTAGGACTGAACTAGAACATTTGATCCAAACCCTACCAATTATGAAGACACAGACCCAAATAAGAGAGACCATGCTCATGTGGGAAATAAAGATGGGCCATGGTGCCAAGTAAAGGTATCTGCTGGGACTTCAATAAGATTTTGAATTCCCTACAACTATGTGTCTTGGTCCTGGCATCCAGTTGTGTGTGCTTGCTCTTGTCTAGCTGCCTTATCCTCCCACATTTAAGGTTTCTCATATAGAATTATAGAATTGTTAAAGTTGGATGTATCTGCTGCAAGTGATGCCTTATTGTCTGCAGTCCACAATCCAGCCCAGTTCGCTGTATCCAGTGAAGTTCCCATCTGAATGCAGGAAACATGTACACAGTGAGCTGAAGCATGAACAGTTGATTCTCTACCAATAAATACTTTGGGAATAGAGGAAACAAAAGAAGAGCTGTATGTGTTCTATTTGGATTATTAAAAATCTGACTTGACCAAACATGGGATAGTTCTCTGGTCCCCTTCAGGAGCTCATCTTCTCTTTGTAGTTACTTTATACCAGATTGAGTTCACTGATTTTTCAGTATCTTGCCTAGAGTTTGCATTGAAAATATGTTAGAGAAAAAAAGGAGCAACAATTTCCAAACTAATGTGGAGAAAACAAATTAAAGACAAAATCCAGGAAATTACGGAGGTAAAAGGAAGACTGGTATTTTGGTGGATTTTTTATGTTTGGAACAAGGTTCAGGGCTGTGATGATTGTAAATTGCTACCACTTAGTTGCTACTACCATTACCATGGAAGAGGAGAAAAATCAGCAGACATGTAACTGGAAACTGGATCAAATCCAGTGTGTCCTTATAAAAAAATAGAATGAAACGCATAAGCCACAATTTAAATGATCCTCCCTGTGTTGATATTTTGGCACATATACTGGTGGCTCCTTTACTTCTGCTTTATCTTCATGGAGACTATCTCTAAATACTGGAAGATGGGAGACAGACTAGGCAGGCTATACTTTATTCAGCAGCATTTATTTATAGCATTAACTATATATCTTAAACTGTTGAGATTGTCCTATTTCAGCCTTTTTTCTTATAATTTACTAGAAATTAGTCTAGTGGGAGTCTTTTAATATTACCCTTTTGCCTGTAGCTCTCTGATTTTGATTATGCATTGCATTGCGGGTGAAATTTGGGTTAAAGATAATTGTAAATATGGTATTGATATTAAATGATGTTTTCCCAACATTGCAATAATGCTTGTTTTGTTTGCTGGAGAGTTTATTACTTTTTGATCAATAGCATGTGAGATTTGTGAGGGAAATTAGCATAGTGAATAACAATTAGGAGAAAAATCAATGGCATTCAGACAAATAAGTGACTTGAAAAAATCCCATAGGCACACATGCACTCATACAGATTCTTTAAAGTGTAATACATCTCATTTTGAATTCCAGAAGAGGAGAGAGCTATTTGGACCAGAACTGAAGCTGATGGCAGATAATTGAAGTACTGTGGGGCTATTTGTTGCTATTTAGTGTTTCTAATCACTTCAGTGTATGAGTGCTTCATTCACTGGCTCTACAAACTTCCTCTGAGTTCTGACAGGGTTTTTTCTGTAGTCCCTACAGTCCTACTTTCTTGAGGCTACCCACACCATGTATATGTTGTGTCACTTTACCATGTGGAAGGGAAAGGCAAGTGTATTATGTTACAACTGCCTTACAAGAGCCAGGAGGGCTTCAAGTGAGATAAGCCATTGGAGAAGTTCAAAATTAGTGCAAGCTGTTCTTCCAAAAAGGAAGATTTAAGCTCTGCAGCTCTGCCACAGCCTGTCACGCATCCTGAAATGTTCACATGGGCTTCTGGATTGTTTCATGGAAGAAAAATCTAGATAGGGCTGTTAAGCAGAGTAAAATCCTCCTGGGTCAGGAAGCCTGCGTTCTGGACACACTCAGGAGTTTAGAGGGTACTTTGGTTCTCTGTATGCCTTCTCCCACTTGTGCTCTTCCCTGAATCTCTTCCTCACAGGCCTATAGCCCAGTGAGTGTTTTTATGTCTTTATTTTGAACATACAGCTAGACTCTTCCTCTTCTGTTCTAGGGCTGGTTACACCAAGACTGATGTGAGAAGGGAAATTTGTTCTGTGTGGTGCTGTGAGTTAGTGTCTCACTCTTCTGTCTTCTTCTACCTTATGGCAACCATACCATTGGTTGCTTGAATGTTCTCTTTGAGTTTAGTGTGTAGCTGTGGGAGATGTCTGGGTATCTCTCCAGTAAGAAGGTAGGTCATTTCTGGTTGTCAAGGATTTGGGACCTTTCGGAGTACAACTTGTATGCCAAATCTTGATGAGGCCTCTAGAGAAGCCAATGGTAATTACAACCCAGTTGGACTGGACTCTCTTGTGGAGAACTGAGGGATGGGTGGCAGCTTTTCAGAGGTGAAGCATAGCCCTGAGGAGAAATTGTTTCTATCCTGTCTATAATGGGAAGGATGCTTGAGCTCACGAAGAAGCAGGATGGCAGGAGACTCAAGGCAGCATCTGTGGGAAGCAGAAGTGCTTGTGACCACTTGATGATCACCACATGGTGATCACCACATGATGGTGATGTGTGGCATGAAATCTTGCAGAAAGCAGCTAAGAAGTGATGCTGACGGCAGTACAAGGGATCTAGCAAGCATTTTTGGATCACAAAAGAAGCTGGAAGAATGGGTGCAAAAGAAGAAGGGGCATGCCTGTGAACAGTAATCCTTGCATTTAGTTGGGTGTTCTCAGATGCCAAGTGTCTTTGTGTTTGGATATGCTGAACTGGACTAACTGAGGATCTTGGAGAGATGCAGATGTGCCAGATGTGTGTTCATTACTAGAAGAATATAGCCATGAGAAATACGTGAAGCCCCCTTCTAAGGGGGAACTGATTCTGAGACTGGGAGCCTCCACTTTTTTTGGATTGAGATTTGTTTGCATGCATGCTACATCTGTCTGAGCACACTCCTCTCCTTGCAGTCCTGGTCAGGGATCAATGTTTAGAATAATGGTTCTGCTTTCCTCTGAATTGAGCTGGTTAATAACTATTGCTGGGGAAATCAATCAGCTCTATGATATCTTATTACTTACGCTAATTTAATCACAAGGAATGGGTCATTGCTTCAGTTCAGAGGGCAAAATGAGTTTGTGTGGCTATGAGAGTGTATAGAGAGAGAAGCAGAGGAGGGGAACCTTCATAAGCTGGCACAAAATGGCAAAAATGGCATGGACTCTTCCAAGGCTGTAGGATAGATGATAGAAAACTCCCATCCACTCTCTATAGTTCCTGGTAACCTACAGGTTATAAATCCATTTTTAATGTTGTTTTCATGTTCTGGATAATCTGATAGGTGGAGATAAATGAGAGTTTGTCCTTTTCCACCGTTCTCCATTTTCTCTGTGCCTACACGGCCTAAAAGAGGAGGATATCAAGAGGGACAGACAGAAAAGGTGGGTGACTTCCATCAAGGACCTCTGAGCCCATTTCATGTTTTTGCACCCCCAAGAAAAAGGTAAGTGCAAGGGAGCCATCAGTGTGTTGACTGTGTAATAATTGAAAAGAAGGAAACAGCGTGTAAATAGGGTATCTGAATAACTTTATTTAGAAATAAATTAATTAAAAAGTTAGATAAATAAATTAAACAAACTTAATTTATAAAAATGTGTAAAATTCAGCCTGGCAAAGATTGCCATAGCATTCTAAAGTTCTTGTCTAAATTCTGTTTCCTTTCCTGTATACCTGATTATGATATGTAGAGCCTTTCCTATATCCTCTGGTTCCTAGTGGAGAGTACTAGTTTTGTCATTACAGAAAGTAGATAAAAATCAATTTCCACATTCTGAACTGTCTCCCTGCTGTAAAAATGGTTCTCAAAATAAACCTTTAATTTAGAAACAACAACAACAAAAAGGCATTATGTGTTCTATAGTATAACCAAGTGCTGAGTTCCAGAAGCTAGGCGAAAGACCAGTATATTAGATGTAGCTGTGTAAAAATCCATGCGTCCCTGTGGTTTTTCTTTTGGTACTACTTTGGGTAATCCACATTACTAAAACATTAGATTTTACTCAGATCCTGCTGGTTGTGGATGATTTTCACCTCCAGTATGAGAGTGTAGGTAAGACCATTTACAGATGTGCAGAAAGATAGCACATGTTCTGGTTCAAAACCTTTGTAATGTTTGTATATAGCACAGTCCAGCAGGGCCAGGGCAGTGACTGCCCCCCTGCACTGGGCATTGGTGATGCCACACTCACTACAAGGGAGACATTGAGGTGCTGAAGCGGGGCCAAAGAAGGGCAACGAAGTTGGTGCAGAGCCTGAAGCACAGTGTGATGAGGAACGGCTGAGGGACCTGGGGGGTTAAGTCTGGAGAAGAGAAAGCTCAAGGGGGACCTCATCTCTCTCTAAATGATTCTGTGGTTCTGTATTGTAAAAAGCAGTCCATGTTGGAAGACAGGCATTTAGCAAAGTCTTAAATAGAATATTATTTTGTGTAGACAGAACCATTTAAAAGCACTGACCATGCTTAATCCTGGAGGAATTACCTTCTCTGAAATTCTGGAATTGCTTTTAGAGTTGGTCCCTTTCTAGGGTGTGGAAGAAAAGAATGAAGAACTGACCCGTCGCATTATACGCACATATCAGACTGAGTATCTCCATGCTAAGAGCACCACTTTCCTGACAAACAGATCTTGGACACACAGAAAAATAGAAAGCACTTGGGCTAACTTCTGCTCTAACATAAGCTACTTCACTTTTTTTAACTAGATAATGTGCTAAAGCCATCATAGTCTAATTGAAGTAAGTAAAAACGTTAAAACTGTGAATTAAATTAACTGCATTTTGATGGTTTGGGTTATTCATATTGCTTCAAAATGTTATTTTTAACCCAAACACATTTAGACACGTCTTGTGCCGCAGGGATAGTATACAAAGTAGGTTATTGGCCTTTATTTTTGTACCCCATTTACTACTCATTCATACCGCTTCCAGTTGATATTTCCTAGCAAGATCTTAAAAAGAAAAATTAATTAAAGAATGAGGGAAATGTCAAATGAGTTTAAAATGAGAACCAAGATGTGGATATCTGGTGTTAGGTTTCTCTTAAAATCCTTTGATGAATGTCAAAAGGTTTTCAGAACTGCTCACCTTCAACCAAACTCAGCTTCTAAGGAATTTGATGGGGATTCTACCACAGACTTAGAAACATTTGGCTGATGCAAAGCTATTTTGAAATGTCTGCCCTAAGCTTATTTTTTTATCAGCTGCATCACTGGATGCAATAATACTGAATGCATTTTAGTGGAGGTTTATTCTTATCATGCAAAGCTCTTCAGTAAAAGAGTTGTCTTGTTTTGTCCATCCAACATGCTGGTGGTCTGTCCGTGCTCCGATACTGTTGTGGTTCTGCATCCTCTTGCATCCTGTGGCTTGGGGATTCCATGTTAGCTCCAGGTTTGTTCTGGTCATTGCATTGTGTTAGACAGCTGAAAAATACACTCACTTTGATCTTCCAGGGGGTCGATTTCTACAGTTTCTACAGAGATGGTTTTTCATAAGCAAGAGGGAGGTTATAAGTGGGAGGAGAGTGCTTTTGAAACTCTTTGTGAAGCCGTATTAGGAACTGTGACATGGAACTTTCCCCGTGATGTTTCTTTTTCTCTCCTGAGAAGATTTGTGGCTTTACTTCATCCCCTTCTTATTCAGTTAGTGATCAGGTGGGCAGGTAGAAATAAACTCTCTTCTTCTAAACTTCACACTTGTTTTCATCTGAATGTGCCAAATGGCACTTACAGCAAGATATGCAAGCACTCATAGTCTGCATTTGTTTTCATTGACATAGATAGAAAGCTATAGAAACTTTAACTGTTCTGGGTTTGCACCCATTGAAACAGGGATATAACTTACCCCTCTACATAGTTATGTCTACAAAGGTAAATGTCTGTCTGCTGGCTTAAACCCATGGCCTCCTGCTTTTGTGGAAGGAGCAGTTTCAGGGCACAAGTTCAAGATTTCTCCCCAAGCCCCAAGGATGCTTGGACTGTAAGGTGTAATCAACAACAAAAATTGATTAATACTGGGTTTAATTTCTCTTTTTCTCTTTTGGCTGATAAAGTAGGCAGCCGTGTGTTTATTAGTTTGCAGATATCACTAAACTGAGTGCTTAAACCAACCAAGCCAAACAAAAAGACAAAGACCCTGGGACAAATAGATTACTTTTGTGTGAAGCAAGAATATAAAATTACACCCAAAGGAAAGCCCTTAATCTGTAACCTACTACTGTCCTGAAGTACTCCAATGCCACTATTTAAGTTTATTGATGAGAGCTGTGAGGTCTTAAGAGGAATGCTGGCACTGCCATTTTGTTTTGTTGCTTTACAGTTTTGTGGGAAATTACTAATAGAGATGATGGTGATCCTGCCCCTCTGCTCTGCTCTCCTGAGACCTCACTTGGAGTATTGTGTGCAGTTCTGGTGTCCTCAACATAAAAAGGATATGGATCTGTTGGAACAAGTCCAGAGGAGGGCCAAGAGGATGATCAGGAACTGGAGCACCTCCTGTATGAAGATAGGCTGAGAAGGTTGGGGCTGTTCAGCCTGGAGAAGAGAAGGCTGCGTGGAGACCTCAGAGCAGCCTTCCAATATCTGAAGGGGGCCTATAGGGATGCTGGGGAGGGACTCTTCATGAGGGACTGTAGTGATAGGACAAGGGGTAATGGGTTCGAACTTAAACAGGGGAAGTTTAGATTTGATATGAGGAAGGAATTCTTTCTTGTGAGGGTGCTGAGGCACTGGAATGTGTTGCCCAGGGAAGTTGTGAATGCTCCATCTCTGGAGGTGTTCAAGGCTAGGTTGTAGAGAGCCTTGGGTGCTATGGTTTAGTGTGAGGTGACCCTACTCATGGCAGGGGGGTTGGAACTGTGGATGATCTTAAGGTCCTTTCCAACCCTAACTATTCTATGATTCTATGATGAATTGTGGGGCAGGGTTCCATGGACGTTTATGGGCAGAGAAAGATTTTGGTTTTTTTGTTTTTAATTCTACTTAGTTCTATATCACCTGTTACACGATG
Source organism: Myiopsitta monachus (assembly GCA_017639245.1). Classification (NCBI taxonomy): domain Eukaryota; kingdom Metazoa; phylum Chordata; class Aves; order Psittaciformes; family Psittacidae; genus Myiopsitta; species Myiopsitta monachus. The sequence continues at coordinate 25,772,736 of CM029928.1, forward strand.
GACTCCTGTTATCAGCAGTGTCAGAAATCAGGGCCTGATCCCACTTCCCTCTGAAATCAATGGCAGTTTTGTCATTGATGGAGCAGCTAAGCAAGTAACTTGCAAGAATTCATTTATTCAACAAATCTGGCTGCTGCTTCTGCTTATCTGTATTGATTGTATTCGTGTCCAATCAGGTTTGCAGCATTAGCTGCATTACCTTACAATAACAGGGTAATTCACTTGGGGCATGTTCTTACCAAGTCCTAGAATCCACACAAAGATAAATAAAAGGTTTATCCTACGCAAAGATGTCCTCAGTTTTGGTTGGTTTTTTTTTTTTTTTTTTTCAGGGGCAGTTGCTTCTTTCATTAGTCATGTATCTCAAGGAACTGTATTCACTTTTTGTAGCTGACAGACTGAGAACAAGAAGATGAATGGGGCCAAAAAAAAAGCTGGAGAGGGGCTTTGGACAAGGGCCTGTAAGGACAGGACAAGGGGAATGGCTTTAACCTGCCAGAGGGGAGATTGAGATGAGCTCTTAGACGGAAGCTCTTCCCTGTGTGGGTGCTGAGGTGCTGGCACAGGGTGCCCAGAGAAGCTGTGGCTGTGCCACCCCTGGCAGTGTTCAAGGTCAGGCTGGATGGGGCTTGGAGCAAGCTGCTCTAGTGGAAGGTGTCCCTGCCTGTGGCAGGGGGTTGGAAGTGGGTGATCTTTAAGATCCCTTCTAATCCAATCTGGGATTCCAGTCTGGGTTTCTGTTTACCCAAGTGACTGCTGCCCCTCTGTGTGTTTGCATGCAGAAAACTGGTATGCTTGTGAAACTCTTCCTAGAAATGAAGTCTACTTTCATATGGCATTCACTGCATAGGAAAACCCGCTACTGAAAAATCTGATCACCCAAATTCAAGTTTCAAAAACTTTTGGACTTCTAGTGAAGCTATCAATTGAACATTTACATGGCATTTCGAATGACAGGGTAAGTTGAGTCAGTTTGCCTGTCAGCTGATTCCTTGGGCCACTTCTCTTTTATCAGCAGAACTGTGTATGAAAGATATCCTGTGAATGGGAGCCATTCCTTTCTGCTGGAATTGCCATGTTGTGCTGCTCTGTTGAGTTCCAGGTGTCAATGACTTCACAAGGCAGCACAGATAGAAACAGATGATGGCTTCCCTTCCTTCCTTTTGCTCTTGCAGGAGTTTGATAAGCAATAGGTGATGGGAACACAGTGGCTAGCAGGGAATAATCATTTATTAGAGATTAATTTTGCTCTCAAATAACAGCCAGTACCTGGTGGGATGTGTGATTCTTTAATTCCTCAGGTTGTCACTTTGGATATTTTGTGCATATTTTGCATGAATTGAGGCAGAAGTGTCTTTTCAGAATTGAGCTACAAATTTAGCGTGTGGATAAAAAGATGAATATGGGTTAGTGGTGGCTTCAGCAGTCCTGGGGTAATGGTTTGACTTGATGATCTTCCAAGTCTTTTCCAACCTAGTTGATTCTATGATTATGTATGTCTCGATATTTTTGGACAAAGGGACTTGGGTCAGGATAATGGGGAAAGGATGGGCTGGGCTCTACCACACCGCTGAAATTGCACAAGGTAGACTCAAGGAATTCTGAGCTTCTTTTGACTTTGAGTAGAAACTGAATCTCCAGGAAGTTTAGGCTACTCTTCAGAATACTCCCTGAAATCAAGAATAAGGTGCACGAGCAGGAGGAACACTCTCTCCTCCTTAATTTCACATATACTTTAAAAATTTAAAAATTATGCTCTCTTCATTGCCCCTCCCTCCCCCCCCCCCCCCCAATAAATTTCATTTCAGAGGAACTGGACTAATGAAATTAATGTCATTGGGGAGGGATTGTGAGTATTGCCCTAAAATTTTATTGCACCAGTTACAAGTGTATCTTCAATATGAAGGGAGGAGAGAGAGCTAGTAGACTGGAAGAGCAGAACTGCCTTCAGATCAATAGATGAGCTGACATTGAGGCTGGAGGACTGATAGAAGTAGTGGAAAGGATAGACGTATTTGGCAGATTTCTGAAGACATTCAATAGCGACACCGAGATGGATCTGATAAATCAATAGCTCTTTGGGCAGATTAGATTGATATTTTAAATGTATATGGAACTGTCCTAGCCAGGAAGACTGAACAGCCACTGAAGGAATAGATAAGCAGAAAAACATTAATTCATATTTCTGTACCATTTTAGTATGGTTCTGAAAGTAAGTGTGTAGAACGCCAAGCTGTTGTGTTGTTTGAGGCTGGGAGGTTGGGTCAGATGTTAGGAGGAATTGTGCTTTTACCCTGGAATTTCTCAGGCTGGTGGGGATTAAGTTTTCAATAATGAGTAAATTACTCTTGTAGATAAAAAGGGTTTAACGCAGAGGTTGGCAGTTAACAGCAGGACAGGACGATTGTATAGTACTACTGGGGGTGGAGTGGGAGTTGTCCTAGTCCCATTATGTATATGATGTTATGGTCTGTGTGTGGGTGTTTTTAGGAGCGTGAGGATGCAAAGGAAGGCATTCTGGAAACCAGGCCATCAGCAAGACTTAGGATCTAAATTATGTCTTGCTGAAGACAAGTGGAGTTTTGTCAATGGTTTCAATGGGAGCAAAACTGGCCCTTTGTACCCAAGGCTTTGTATTACTTTTGGCCAATCAGGCTGTTCCCTCATGCTCCCAATTATATCAGCTGTCATAAATTAGAGACAAAAAGTTCTAAAGTGGTTTTAATCATCCTGGCATTCCTGGGGGGATTTGCAGCTTTTGCTGCGTGGAGCAGTGCTCTGCTCTCCCATGATGTCCCACCGCCTCCTCTCAAAACCTCCTACAAGTTCAACTTGAAAGGTTTCTTGCAAGTGATACTGTTGTTGTGTTCACCAGATGTTGTGAAGCTAAATTAAAGGACAGCTTGTACTAATGGAATTTCCTAGAAGTTTACAAGTGAATTACTATGGTTGGAAAACTTAGGCTATTTAATATATATTTCCACAGAGGCATAAAAGGAGGGCTGCGCTGAATAAAGTAAATGTCTAATGATGAGTGGGGAAGGATGTCCTTGGTTTGCCTTCCCTTATTTTGAACTTGGTGGAAAATAGATCAGCCTAAAGATAGATCAGCCGTTCCTCTGTCCATATTACATTAGCCAAAGTGGTTTGTCAGGTACCTTTCCCTTTCTGGGAACAGGCCTGTTCAACAAGGATCTGTTAACTGCTAGAACATTTCAAGAGTAATTTTATTTCTTCTTATTTAAATAATTCTGTAAGGATTTTGTTTAAATGTAATTTATTTATTTATTTATGTATTTATTTGTGCTAGGAGGAAACCAATTCAATGACAGCTAGGTTGGAATGATTTTGTCTTTAACTGCAAATACCACTTTATTGTATTTGCATGTAAGTAGATGCCAGATACCTGTGTCAGATGAAGGGAATTGTTCAAAGTCATTTGCTTTCTGGAAAACAGAGTAGCTCAGCAGGACTTGGAAGGCCTCTAACTTGATCTGTATTTTATTCAGGGTTGAGAAGATTAGTCTTTGCGAGTTTAGAACCTCAAAGTTACCCTGAAGAATGGATGCCTCTCTGAGGCCTCTTGCTGATTATTGTTTAATTATGGTAAGGTGTAATAAACAGGAATGGGGAGAGGAGACCTGGCAACAGTGTAGGGCTACAAAAAGTGCTTATGGGGCTGACAGAATGGATTTCTTCACTTGAGAAATCAATGCTTTAGTAAAAAAAAAACCAAAACAGGAGTATCACTTTCTGCACTTAGATGTTTGTGACTGGACACTTAATCTTCCTCTTCCTGACACACATACCTGCTTCTACTTATGTATACTGTGATTGCGCAAGTCATGAGCCTCTGCTATTATAAGGCAGGGCTTAGGACTAATTGATTACATGCTTAAGTCTATTCTCCAGGCACCCTCAGAAATGGGGAGGCCAGCCAGGCTCTGCTGGCTCTGGTGGTGTTGGGTTATTGTGGTTGGCAGAGGGTCTGATCTTGTCCTTGTAGAGATCTGGAGGGAGGCTCAAATGGCTCTTACCTGTGAACTAGATGACTTCCAGTGCTATGTAATGTGTGTTCTTTGGTTTAATTTGGTGTTCAGTTGGTTACATTTGGTAATGTGAGTTCTTTGGGCTTCCAATGACCTGAGCAATGGAGCAATCACTTCAATAGCTCACACCCAGAACAAAGGGCTCTGAGAGCTGGATTAGACCAGAATGTGCCCAGGAAAGAATATGAGTCTGTGTGAGATAGCTGTTTTCCTGGTGATCCTGTCATTCCCAACTGTGAAATACAAACTAACAACTGACTTAAGTCATCTAGAAAACCACAAAAAGTACCTGTAAGTTCGTGGCTGATGTGACCCCAGTGCAGTGAGTGTGAACCAGACCAGGCAAATTCAGAAAACTGGAAAAGAGCCGAAAACCCAAATGTATGGTGCCACTAAAACATTGGTGACCCTGGGCCCAGACCACTAAAATGCCTTAATCAAAGCAATTTGCATCACTCCAGGGCAGAGGTGAACTCAGGAGGATAATTGAAATGTAATTTGTCTGGATTTCATTTTATCTGAAGCTAACTATTGAATTTTCCTGAGACTGATTTCTGAAATTATTTCAGTATGTCAATAATTACCCAATTGTAATCCAAATTTCTTTTTAATTTAACTTTTGTCTAGGAATACATGCTTGTGTATCTGCAGGATATGTGCATTCCTGCTTGCGCATTTATATGAGGTGACTGCATGGGTGTGTGACATCAGACTTGGAAGACCTGGGCATTGTTCTTGATTATCTTCCTGTAGTGTGGCTTGTTCTTGCCTTCTGCATCCCCACTTGCTCTTCTGTCTTGCTTATGGGTGTCATAGCTTTTGGAAGAAAGCTTGCTGTGCTTTGCTTTTCCAGGTTAGTTTTGTGGTGTTTATACACTGTTGATAGAGATGGTGACTTCTGGCACCACTAAAATTCAGAGAAGGGAAGAAACTTTAGGGAGTATTCCACTGCAGGCTTATGCTAATGATTAGAAAGAAAATACTACTTGAAAGCACTGGAGTTTAAAATAACATTTGTATGGTTTAAACTGATGTCTAAGCCCAGGCAGATACACATTTTGTGTAATATTCCCTGGGCCTTGCATTTGATCATCTCTTTTGCAATTTCATAGAATCACAGGCAGGTTTGGGTTGGAAGGGACCTCAAAGCTCATCCAGTTTCAACCCCCTGCCCATGGGCAGGGACACCTTCCACTCCAGCTACCACACCCTTCTGATTCCCTTCTCCCCACATCAGTCATGCAGGACAGCAGAGCAAACATGGTTCTTCGTCATGAGATCTAACAATGACAGGCCACTGTCTGCCTGCCTTGTGCCATCTCAGCTCTGTTGATGTATCAGAAAAGAGATGGGCACATCTGTCAAAATTCCATGTAAATATATATTAATTAGAAATAACGTTTCTTGCTCTGGAGTCTGCATGGCTGCTGGTGTTGGCTCACCATGCTGCTGCTCCCCAGGGAGATTATAGCCAAGAGGAAAGGGAACAGCTTCCAAAGAGCTCAGCAGCTGCTCCCTGTCAGCCTGGTGCAAAACAATCTCCCTTAACAATACCGTAAAACATGAGTGCTACTGTACAGGCATCATAGGCTCACCCTTGCTGAGCCCTGTGTTTGTGTATCTCATGGCTGCCACATTCAGGACCTTGCCCATTCATCAATATCATCACTTCTGAGAGGGGAAGAAGAAAAAAAAAGCAGCAGAGGTGTTCCAGATGGTTTCCCATTAAAAAGAAGTGGCACATGTGGTGTTTGTGTGCATACCTCAGGTTCCCACGCTGGGCAGCACCTCTCCTGAAATGGACAGGGTGAGCTGCGCTAAGAGCATGATGTCTTTGATTGACACTGGCAATTCTGAGTCTCCCACTGGCCCCAAGGCAGCTTGGTGACATAGGGCTGTTTGTGACAGTGCAGGAGCCTGTTCCACATCCAGCCTGTTTCAGTGAAGCCTCGCCAAAAGTAGTTCTCCCAGTAATACTTCCAGTAAAATACTCTTGTCCTGGAACTTTTCCATTACTGAAATTAAAATAGATTAAGAAAAAGCAAAGGTTTTTCTTTGTTGATTAAACCACAATTTATGTGGCAAATACCTTCTTGTTTACAGAAGATGCTGGCTTCTGCTTAGCCCACACTAACCAGCTGCAGGCACAGACTGTGCTGGAGCCCTTGAGACCAGGCTGAAATGTCCCCAGGACAACCCCACATTTCCTCCCCTACCTGCCTGCCTCTAGGCAGAGTGTAGGCAGCCTTAGCTGAGAAGTCAGGTCTTACTGGAAATGTAAAATAGATGTCTAAACCAGGACAATTTACCAGAGCAGTTCCATGTGGCTGAAAGCAGATTGGTATCAGCACATTGATTTGCTGCTGGAGATCTGCTGCATCTTGTATTTCTGATGGGCCCTGGCCAGAACTGATGGTATTACGATTGCTGGGTTTTATACCAATGTTTCTTTATTGCTCACGTTTCCTTTCCAAGCAAATCTACAGGTATGCGGCATTCGAGGCCTGTGGCCCGGCCCATCTGAAGTCTCTGGCATTTGAGACATGTTATCCAGAAAATTCAGACTCGAGGAGCTTATCTTGAGGTATAGGGTAAAGCAAGGAGTGGGAATGCAAAACTACAGGTTCTGTTAAACAGGCTTTGCTACATATATGTGCATATCGAAGTGTGAGGGCAAACCTGTTGCCTTTCCTTACTGTTAAAGTCAACACCGTATTTTTCAAGATCCTAAGGCTGCTCTTAAGCTTGATGTGGGTGCAGACACCTGAACTTCCTGTAAGGGAGACATGCAGGACTGTGTGCTGGGTTAAATCACATGGCAGGAATATGGCTCACGGGGCTTTGTGGTAGACTTGGGCTTCATCGCTGTGTTGCAGCTGGGCAAGTACCATCAAGCAGTGTCCTTTGAGCACCACTATTCCTGCTGCGCAGTACCATTGCCTTTCCCTCCCTGACTCAGCTGCTCGGCAGATCACAGCTCAGCTGCATCTGACGTGTGGGGTGATAGAGCAGGAAAACATTCTAATGTGGCTCTGTGAATTCCTGAGCTGACACATCTGTGCAGGGCCGTGGTCTCCAGATATCACAGGCGGCTTTGAAAATCACAACCTCTGTGATGCTACAGTTGAGATCATAAAGTATTTTTCATTCAGGTCCCCTTCTCGACCCGCCATGTGTATGTGCTGAGATGTTGGACCGAGCTGGACAGAGATTGTCATTCTGTGTTTCAGAAGCCTAATTTAATGGGATCCTTCATTCCCAGTGGCATGGCTGGAGATAAGAAACAATTATAGTAAGTAACCTGCACTCTCTAATATGATGGCTTTGAGCTTGGATTGTAGTTAACTTGTTCTTTGTCTTTCTCATCAATACTCTGAATGTTTCAGATTAATAATCCATGACTCAGCTGCTGGGTAAAACTTGGATAGGAAAGAAACAAAGACCTGAAAGTTGACACTGGATTTTTACCGTGAACTTCTTTGACCTTTGAAAAAGATTCATAACTTTTCTAAAAACTCTTTTCCATTTTTACCCAGCTCACTTCCTGATTGTGCCTGGGATCAAAAAGCAGGAAGCTCCCATCAGTCTTGTGGAAAAGCCTATTCTGGCATGTTTCCTAGCCCAGATTTGCTGATCATGGAGTTTAGGATAATTTGAATAAACTCCATGTAAGTAGCCAAGCTCTGTGCTTTTCCAAGCCATTTGAAAACTCCAAATCCCATTGTTATGGTTTAAGCCCAGCTGTAAATCAGCCACACAGTTTGCTTGCTCACTCCCCCTACTTCCTACTTCCCTGCCCCCCCCCCCCCCCCCGCCTCTTGGAGGGATGGGGAGGAGAATCGAAAGAATGTAATTCCCACAGGTTGAGAAAAGAACAGCAACTGAGGTATAACACAAACCACTGTTGGTGCCACAAATAATAATAATGACAAGGGAAACAACAAGGGAAAAGAATACAACCACTCACCACCCACCAACCAATACCCAGCAGTGATCTAACCCTTCTGGATCCCTGCCCCCAGTTTTTCCATCCTGGGCATGACGTGCTGTTGCATGGAATACCTCTTTGGTCAGTTTGGGTCAGGTGTCCTCTCTCTGCTTCCTCCCGGCTTCCCCTCTTCCCTGGCAGAACATGAGACTCAGAAAGTCCTTGGTCAGAGTAAACATTACTGAGCAGCAACTGAAAACATCGGTGTTGTCAGCGCTGTTCCGAGGCTGAAAGTCAAAAACACGGCACTTCACCAGCTGCTAGGAAGGAGAAAAATGACTGCTACTGCTGAACCCAGGATAGCCATGATGCCCACTCATTGCTTAGTCTAGGCAGCCCAAACTCTGCCCCTTCCTGCCCAGTTTTCTTTCACATATAAAGCGCAGTTTTAGGGCAGCTTTGTTTTTTTGGATGAACTCGATGCTAATGTGACTTTCAGTTTCACAGCCAAGTATAAGTATAAGAAGGTGTCCTACAACTTTCCTTCCCTCTGCTTTGCTAATAAATCCTAATCCTGTCTGGTGATACCTTGTGCTGTTCAGAGGCTGAATTAATCCTGAGCAGAGTTTACCAGTTATGCGAAATCACCATAAAACCACTGCGTAGCTTTCCTAGGCTTAGCGTGAAGTGACCAAGTTGTTCCCCGTGCAACAGAGAAAAGCAGCTTTGAACCCCAAAGAGGGAAGCAGCTTATCAAAAATGAATTGGGAATAGATTGTCAGACTCATTCCCTTGTCATCTCATGGTGGCGCAAGGCTCTGTGATAGGCATGGTAAGGTGGGTTTGGCATGGCAAGCAGGCAGGAACACGCGTGGCTCAGGGCTGTGCACACAGGTACGTGTATAGTTGATATCCCAGATGTCTGCACAGCAATAGGGTGCTGGTACTCTCTGGGCATTAGGTCCATTTTAGTCCAGGAGCAAGATGGTATTTGATGCGGGCAGTACAGGACTGGCTGACAAAGGGGCTGCTGCCTGTCACACCTTGACTTGTTGAGCACTAATACAGCCCCAGGGATCACAAAGCTGTCATTACAAAGCATTAGCATGAGAAAAGGAGTACTTCTTATGTTTTGGCATGTCACACCCAAGTGACAGGGAGCACAAATACAGTCAGGCACACAGAACAGTGCAAGTCAATGTCGGCTTTGACAATGTTGGGCACCAAGGCTGTCACTCCTTTGACACAGCCCCTCCTTCCCCCTACCCACACTGCCATTCGTGGCAGCAGCTCGCCCACTGCTTTTATTTCTGCACAATGTGTCAATAATTACTTGTCAGAGCTCTGCTTATAGACCTGGGATGGGGAATAAACGCTTATTATGCCTGAAAAATGTTGCAAGCTTTACCATAAATCTTGTGTTACAAATGCACACAATAGAGGCTATTGACACAGAGGCAAACACTCACATTATCATGTAAAGTCATGCTGCTGAAAACAGAGTTTGACAAACTAACTTGCAGCCAACGAGTTTGTTGACCTTTTGTTTGCCTTCCTGGTAACTGGAGTGGGCTTGTGTATATTAAAATCCCCAATGAATGGGAGATGAGAAGAGATACTAAACATCTTTCTGTTAGGTTAGGGCTGCTGGAGTGAGGATGCTCTACCTCTGAGAGTACTTCAGAAATGGTATTATCAGATACTGTCCTTCAAAGACACAGGAGCTAGGCAAGCATTCAAAAGCTAAAGTTTGCAATATTTGAATTCAGCAACCCATAGACTTTTGCCTGTGTCTCTTTACTCAGTGGAGGCCCTAACCGAAACATTATTTAGAACTGGCGGCCATTAATGGCTTGTCCCTGAAAATTGCATCTCTTTAACTGCTTTTCCTCTTTGGGTTTCAGATGGCTTCTTGCAGTGAGTTGAAGGTTTGATTTTGATATACTGGAATGAATTGGACAGCAGATATTTATGTAAATATGCAGGTGTCATAAACTGAGCTAAGAGTAAGAATGTTTGAAAGAAACTTACAGAAGTAACAAGTTGCCCAGATAAGCTGTGGCTGCCCCATCCCTGGCAGCATTCAAGGCCAGGTTGGACACAGGGGCTTGGAGCAACCTGATGTAGTGGAATGTGTCCCTGCCTGTGGCAGGGGGTTAGAACTGCATGAGCTTTAAGGTCTCCTCAACACAAACCAGGCTGTGATTCTATGATGACAGTGTGGGCTTGCATTTAAATACTGATCTGAGGACTTGGAACTGACTTTTTTTTAAAGAACCCAGGGATTTGCCCTCTTTAGAGGGACAAGTAAACCTCTTGGCAGCATGGTTCTACCTGTAGGCAATCTGAACTACTCTCTATAACACTTCCATTGGTTGCTTTCCATTGGTTTAATTTTAGTTCTGTGGTTTCTTATGGTTTTCTTTATTTATATATTTAATCCTTGAAATGTTCTTGTTTAGTCTGTACCTACTTTTTCCTGTATTGAAGTTGTCCCATACTTGTTTAACCCTTTCATTTTTCCAGTATTCTTCCCCCCAAAGTCTTTTCCGTCTTTCATTATCTCCTCCTACTTATTTTTTACATTATTTGGCTATAAAAAGTTTGATTTACTTTTTCCTGGCCAATTTCCCATAAGCTTCCAGTCCTGGGGATCCTGTCTGGATCTCGTGATCCTGAATTCATGTTTTCAAATGCTCCAAAAGAATATTTTTAAAGAAATGCTGCTTAAGCCACAAGAAAATGAGGCCGAATTTCTCTTGGCTGCAGCCTTTCCAAAAGACAACTGCTTTTAAGAAAACATGCTTTAGTTTTGCTTTTAATAAAACCTGATGTGTGAAATATATTTTACTCTTTAAGCAACCTGAAGTCTCTTTGGCAAATAAAGTTTACACTGTATATGTAAACTAGTGATTTACAGGCATGTTGTGGTGCATAGATGAATGTGTAAAGCTCTGTGTACTAACCACAGTCAAAATTGCACACAGGTATCTATAGAGCATTAAGTTTACCTTGTAAAGTTAGTCTGATGTTAGGATAATCTCTGGAAGAAGCTCATGGCCTGGATTCACCCCACCTGACAGAGGTCCCCTTCTCTCTTGCATCATGTCAAGTGCTTGGTGAGTATCTCCAGGGAGGGAAGCTGGCACAAAACTCTTCTGTATAGTTAATTTTCATTTGGTTGAGCTCCTTGAGCTGGTTCACTGCAAATTCAGACCAGCACAAGGGAAGGGTCCTAAACATAGCAGGGGAGAAGACACGCAATGAGAAGAGGGTTATCTTTGTGCAGAACCACACCTTCAGGCTCTAAATAATTCACCTGGGTTGAGAGCCTCATTATCCTTGTCCTTCTCCATCTCCAGTCAGTAAAGACAAAAAGCCACCATCAGAAGGCTTTTCACATCCCAGGTGTCTCTGAGACCCCTCTGCTGATGGTCCTCATTCTGGTGGTATTTGACACAATGAATTTTCATCACTATTATCTTAACTAGACCATGTTGGCTTTGTTTTGAGTTATGCTGGTCTCAGTGTGGGATAAATGCATTGATTGCAAATGTTTTATCAGTGCAAATGAGGTTACTGGAATCCCCTGTTGCTGCTTAGCAATGAATGAGGAAACCTGCCTCTTCTTGCTTATGAGGAGGAGGGATTTTTTTGCTTTTAATTCTCTGATTTCCCCTGTCTTGTGAGAGAACCTAAAAGTCTCCACAGCATGTCCTGGGGCCATGCTGAGCTGACGTGAATTCTACCTTGAGCCTTGAATTTAATGTTTTTAATGGATAGGTTTCTCTTACAACCTGGAGCTAAAGCACACAGAGAGGTGTAGCAAGACCAGTATGTAGCCTTGATAAAATGACTTCTGTAAATCTGTTTATATAGGAAAGTACTTGAGGTAGAGCTTGTTGTGTTACCTCTTCTGTGTCTCTTTGGTGGCCTCCTCTTCTGGGAAAAGATCTAAAAACCTAAATTCCCTGTGAAATAAATTATGCTTTTTCTTTCTCAGTTGTGCAGACTCAGAAGGATGAAGGCTGTAATAGGAACAGAGATGTTGGCTGTGTTTGAGGAACCCCTTCTTGCTTTGGAAAGCATAGACTTAGAAAGTCTATTCTATTTGCTGGGAAGAAAGTCTTCCTAAAACACGAAGAATACTGTGTATGCTTTGTAGTTAATGTTTATGGCTTTTTCCTTTAATCCAGTGCACACAAGTCACTAGTCTTCAAAACAGTGAATGAAGTAAAAAAGCTAATAAATCCAGCCATGCCACTTCATAACCTTGTTTATTGTGCATTATGCTAAATCAGATTATGTCTGTGTGCCAGGATTCTGCACAATGATGGGCATCTCACCCTCCTATCTGTGAGCGAATGTTTCAAACTGCTTACCTGTATTCCTGTTAAATCTCTTTGTTCTAGACATGATCAAGAGTGAGGTGTCCCTGCCCATGGCACGGGGTTGGAACTAGATGATCTTAAGGTCCTTTCCAACCCTAACTATTCTCGCATTCTACGATTCTTTTTGTTCCCACTGTGCCCAGTCTCAAACTTTATGAAAAAATGAGAAAATATTAATAGCTGAATTTTTTGTTGTTCAGTAGATGGATATTGCATCTTTTCCCTCCACTGCAGGGGTAGAGCCCTGAAGCAGTGTGAGTTTTGCTTTCAGCATTAAGGACAGCAAGGGAACAGGGCTTGATTCAACTGTAATTGCAGGAGGAACTTTGAGAGGCAGAACTCAATGAGGAGCACCGGCACTTGGTCTGGAAGATAAAACTAGGCCTATCTCTTAAACAGTCACAGTTTTTTCTCAAGTACAAGTGGGCAGGAATTTAGTCTTACACGCAGAAGTTTCCAACTGAATGGCCTCCGATTCTTGGGTCCTGCAAATGTTGTATCCCTGACAAAGATACCAAGATGTTGACAGTTTAAACTGGGAGGCTTTCATTCTCTACCTTTCTTCCATGTGACTATTTTCAAAGTTTATCTGGGACCATTAGAGAAATTAGAAGAAACAAAGAGCTTGTCACTTTGGGTTTTATTTTTACTCTTTTTATTCTCCAGTTTTCGAGTCTGAGTTGATTGCAGGTTTGTTTCAGGGCTGTGTTCTGTAACAGAAAACCTATGCTTATAGTTCTGGAAACAGCCTGTGCTGCAGGACTGACATCTGCTTACAGAGACATGATAGGCAGAGTTGGCTGGTTTGTGATTTTTGGCCAACTTAACTGCTCCAACAAGAGTCATTGGTGTAAGAGTAGTTGTACTGACAAAGCTTCCAGATTGTAATTTTGTCACTGCTTATATGACATGACCTTTTCCACCCAAAATAAACACAGTGCAAAAGCTAAACAGTTGCTTAATAGCCACTGTCTCCTGTACAGGCTCCTGTGAATCTGGGTGGAAAACAGGCGGGGGACTAGTGCTGGTGAGTCTCTGTGGATAGCGGCACACTTTGTTTATGGCCCTATTAAAGGTCTTTTGAAACTGTTATACTTCTGAGTGGAATCTTGGCATTCTCTGTACATTCAAGTCTCCTGAAGGCCTTGGTATGCAGTTTGTAAGGGTCTCCGGGAAACCCCCAGGTTAGCAAAAGAGGGATAGCAGCAGGGAAAGTCTGTTTCTGGAGATAATATGATCTAAAGGCCTATATGCAGCTCCTCAGAAAGATCTTCTGCTGGTATTGGTGTTCAAAATCTGCTTTTAAAGTAGAACTTGAACGTGTAGTCATTTGTCTTGGTCTGGCTTCAGCTTTTAAATCTCTGAAAAGTGAAGTTTTTAAGAAGTGCCTAATTTTTGTCTTAAAAATGTCAAGTACTAAAGTCAAGGTTTACATGTATAAACCATTAAAAGATGCCTTTTTTTTCTAGAACATCTCAGCACAGCTATTCAATGTTACTTTGCCATTAGACCTGACCTTCCAGATCTGAGGCTAATACTCCTTGATGGAAGATACTGAGGTGAAGCAAAATCAAGTTTACCGTCAGAATCCCAATAACAAATATTATCTGTGGCAAGAATGGCACTTCATTTTTGAAATACTGAAGTTAAATGCTTTATCAGGATACTAATGAAGACAGGCTGAGAAAGTTGAGGCTGTTCAGCCTGGAGAAGAGAAGGCTGCGTGGAGATCTCATAGCAGCCTTCCAATATCTGAAGGGGGCCTATAGGGATGCTGGGGAGGGACTCTTCATGAGGGACTGTAATGATAGGACAAGGGGTAATGGGTTCGAACTTAAACAGGGGAAGTTTAGATTGGATATGAGGAAGAAGTTCTTTACTGTAAGGGTGGTGAGGCACTGGAATGTGTTGCCCAGGGAAGTTGTGAATGCTCCATCTCTGGAGGTGTTCAAGGCTAGGTTGTAGAGAGCCTTGGGTGGTATGGTTTAGTGTGAGGTGACCCTACTCATGGCAGGGGGGTTGGAACTGTGGATGATCTTAAGGTCCTTTCCAACCCTAACTATTCCATGATTCTATGATTCTATGAATGTATGGAAGCCGTTTTCCTCTAAGACTGTTAGTTGAGGATCTTAGGCACCAAAGACACGTGGAGGTACTTTGATTGAGGGCAGTGATGTGGGGGTAGCTGGATTATCTAGTGTTTGTCATGCAGTCTGGTTTCATTCACTCCAGAATTGTGATTTGTAGTGATTTGTTGATCTCTTCTGCTCCCCAGTCACATGGTGATGGGTTGCCCATTTTGAAATATCAGATCTACATCTAGGTTGGAGATTTTGTGTGCTGCCAAGATGAGGGATTTGCTTGTGGTACTTCAGAAAGTGCCCATGGACAATACTAATCTCTAGTGATACGTTAATCTTGCTTGTGATACTTCATTGTCCATGAACAATGCTAATCTCATCCCAAAGTATGCAAATATCTCCCTATAAATTCAGGAAAACTCTTCAGGATGTGAGGGTCAACATCCATTGTGTCAGCCAATAGAGTCCAGGCTTGGCCTTGAATGCTCAGGAGTTTCTGTATGTCTTAAAGCAGATGATTGATAAAGTGCAAGATGCAGAGGAAAAATACCCCTCTGCTTGTTTTTCATAAGCATTGTCATGAGTCAGCGGCACATGACTGTGCCCTTCAAGGTTACATCTGCAGGAGAGGACAACAAGTCGGGCTTGAGTGAAAGAGCACACGTTCAGCAAATTCCCTGCCCTTATCAGGGGTTGTTTATGGCTCCTCTGGGAGGTCTCTGACCTTGTATCTCCTTTCCACAGAGGGTGGATTTTGTTTTGAAAGCATCTTTTTTTTCTAGAGAAGTGTCATAGGCAGTTGTAGTCAATTGTGTAAACCTCACTTCTCAAACTGGAGCACCAGCAGACTTCTGTTTTTTACTTAAATAGTGACAAATCCAATAAGATGGAGTGCATTAACCTCTCTGCTGCTGCAGTATTATGTATTTTGCTGTTTGTTTTCTGAATTTATTTGGCTGAACCTCATCTAACCACTGAAGAACTGAAAACCTCAAGTTTAAGTGCAGACTACTATAAACTCCTGTTTTCCGGGCTGTTGTACTGACATGCCATTGCTCCAGGGCAAATGTATGTGTGGTTGCTCCAGATTATAGTTCTGTCCTTCTAAATGTTGAGGGGAAAATATATAGTTTAAACTGTCTTGTGCCTACCAAACCCAATAGCTATGATTTCTATTAGGAGTGGAAGCTGTATTTTTTGTTAGAGAAAGTTGTCTAACACAGCTTTCTCTCTGCAAAATGATCTTTCCAACAGAATGCTTTTATCCCAGCCTCTTCACATACTGAGCTTTGAGATCTCTTTCAGGAATGGACATTAAATTTCATTACAGCTTCTTAGGCATTTTAATACTGAAATAGGACACAGAAGCACCTCACTATATCACGGTTTCTTTCCTCCTCTTCCTTTCCTTGCTCTCTTCCTTTCCTTGCTCTCTTCCTTTCCTTGCTCTCTTCCTTTCCTTGCTCTCTTCCTTTCCTTGCTCTCTTCCTTTCCTTGCTCTCTTCCTTTCCTTGCACTCTTCCTTTCTCCTGCCTTCTTCTCCTGTAAGATTAGTCTTCTGATGCCTCTGACCTTTGAAATACAACTTCCATCCTTTGTTTTGGCACTTGGTCTGTGTAGCCCATTGTTTTCCTGCTGCAGGCGATTATTTTAGATAGGTAGTCCTTGGCCACTGAGTTTATAATCATTTGATGATGTGGGCTTGGATTTTTTTCTGAGTGAAAAAGGGGTCTTCAGTCTGTGTTTCCTGACTCTGGGGGAAGTGCTTTTGCCTCTAGACAATTACACAGAAATATGTTATTGCTTTTACCAGTGCATTCTTCCCATGCCATGGTTTTTATTGAACAGAGCTGTAGTTGTTGTTTTGCACTAAACACAATGCTGTTCATACATGGTTCAGAATGCTCAGGGTTTCTGGTGCTTTGGTACTGAGGAGCAGGTCCTGAACTCCCCAGGTAAGACCAGTCAGTTGAAAAGTGTAAATGCAGAGATGGAACTTGTCTGGGTTCCTCTTTCAGCTCAATGCCAAATTTTCTACAGGTGAAATAATAATGACTCAAATTTTTTACTTTCTTGGATAACCAGTTCTGTGATAGGTCCTAATTTTAGTGAGGCTTTGACAGTGTGTCTTGGAGGTGGAGGAAGGAGGGAAATGTGGTCAAGATTAGGTGGCCATAAAATAGGTTCATGGTTGCTGCAAGGGAATGGGGATGAACATTAACTTAATAATTAAAAAAGGTGTGATGTTAGACTTGGAGGGTTTATCAAAGGAGCAGTTTTGTAGCTGCCTGTGCTTGGCACACATAGGGTCAACATTGTTATTGCTATCTTTGATTACGTATTTGAAAGATGAAATATGAGATTTGCAAAGAAGAGTGAAATGTCCTTTAGCATGATGCTGGGATTCCAAACTTCCTGATGAATAGAAGAAATATTTAAAACTGTATTTAAGACACTGAAATTCAGTAAAAGCAAATGCCAAGTGTGACACTGAGGAAATGCACGATTGGTGCACGTCAGTGGAAGTGCAGGAAAGTGGAATACGTAAAACTTTTCAAACTGAAGATGACTATGGTTTGTAGTTGCAAAAAAGACATCTTATTCTGGTATATATTTGTGAGGGTACCATATATGGAGCTCAGGAGGCGGTTTGGTTACTTCTGCTGTATGTAAGAAGTTCTTATCAAGAAAGCACTGAGATTATTCTCCATGTCAGATGGAATAAGTAAAAAAGTAATTGGATTAAATGACTGTAAAGTTGCAAGTTGATTAATGTAAGATACTAGAAAAGATTAAATTATGAAAGTTATGAAGCACTGTGAGATGTATCCAAGGAGGCTTTGAATTTCCTTCACTGTGCATTTTTAGCAACAAATTAGATTGAAATCAATCAGGAGCAGTCTTGAAATATTTATCCAACTGTTGTGCAAGGGGAAGAACTTGCTGACTTTTTGAGTCTTCCTTTTCTGTGATAATCTGTCTCAAAAATCAATTTGTACTGTTTTGCCTGCCAGAAATTCAGCTTCTGAAGTTCACCTGTGCAAAAAGCTGGTTTTGTGACTGTTTCCACTTTGGTTTTTCTCTTACATTTTGTGTTTGGTTTTTCCTCACACTTGTGGATGTGTGTTGGCTTTAAGACCTGCATAGGGCTAGATGAAGAATGATGATTTTCTATATGGAAAATACAGAGATTGCTAGAGTATTGTTACCTACTTTTGAAGAAAGAAAAGTATTTTTTTTCCAAACAAACTCCTTAAAATTTGGGAAAGATCAATGCAAAATACTCATTTTGATATGTTTGGTGTGTTTTGGTGCCTTTCAGTGATAACACATAGGGAGATAGGTGTGGAATTATTAAGAGAGAGGAGAAAAATACTCATGTATTTGGGCAATCTAGAAGACTAGATTCCTGACATTGAAGAGCTAATAAGTGCTTGGACAAGAGAAGTATATGTGAGTGTTGGGATTTGAGCACACAGTTGGCATGTAGCAGCACAGGAACCCACTTCAGCCTGTGCTACTCCTCATGCCAGTGCCCATGCTTTTCATGTGGCTGCCACATATGCATGGCCTTGCCAGGACCGAAGGAGGCAAACATTTCATTAGAAAGAAAATTGTCAACCACTGCTTTTACATGACTCCAAGAATGAGTCCTTCACCCCAACCCCACTCCCAATGCCATTATTTGCAGGGAGGAAAGCTTTCGGGGTAGAAATCCTATTTCTTGATCATGTGGATAACTAGAACTGGCCAGATACAGAATTTGCTGACTTGATGATAGCAGTGCCTCTCCTGAAAGGCTAGAACTTCTTTTGACTCATAGAATCCCAGCCTGGTTTGTGTTGGAAGGGACCTTAAAGCCCATCCAGTTCCAACCCCTGCTGCAGATAGGAACACCTGCTGCTAGGGCAGCTTGCTCCAAGCCCCATCCAGCCTGACCTTGAACACTGCCAGGGACGGGGCAGCCACAGCTTCTCTGGGCACCTTGTGCCAACGCCTCAGCACCCTCACAGGGAAGAGCTTCTGCCTAAGAGCTCATCTCAATCTCCCCTCTGGCAGGTTAAAGCCATTCTCCCTGTCCTATCCCTACAGGCCCTTGTCCAAAGCCCCTCTTCTGCTTTCCTGCAGCCCCTTTAGGCACTGGAGCTGCTCCCCTTCAGGAGCCTTCTCTTGTGCAGGCTGCCCCAGCCCAGCTCTCTCAGCCTGGCTCCAGAGCAGAGCTGCTCCAGCCCTCGCAGCATCCCTGTGGCCTCCTCTGGACTTGCTCCAGCAGGTCCATCTGGATGGGTCATTGTCTGGGATGATGGACAGGTGTCTTGGTGTCTTGATTAACATTGTCAGAGCTCAGGTTACTGGTAGAGATGACAGCAGAAAGAGAAAATACATCAGTTAATGAATCTGTGTGAGTCATTGCTGAGTATCCATGTTGGAATAATGCTTTCTGACCCTCCTAGCAGGATACATGACCTCATATGCCCACAGGAGACTATCTGTTGGATTTGTTCCATTTTGTGTAATTTTGAAATTCATGAAGTTCATTGGAAGGATTAATTATGTATAAGGCATGTGTCTGCATGTTCTTTTCATCTGTGACTGTTACCCTGCATGCAGTTATTAGGGGTTTGATTGCACTGAGCACTTTGACAAGAATTCAGTGACAAAAGGGGCCCATTAGTCTTTGAAGTCATGGGCCAAGGAAGAGGAATACAAGGAACATCACTAATGACCTCATTTAACTTGTGACAGAATACAAGATACTCCTGAAAGGTCACTGTAATGTAGCTATGTTTTAGTCTATACAGCACTCTGCTCATGCTTCAGCCAGTTTGTATTGCAGTTGTGATGAATACTTCAATCCTCTTGTGTTCATGAATGTGTTCAATACAGGAAGGATGGGCAGAACATGACAGCAAAACACGGAAAGATCCTTCCCTCTCTCATATGCTTAAAAGTGAATTAGCAAAGAGCTGGAAACAGTGAAAGGCTTTTCATCTACTATGAGGTTTTCATGGAAAATTGAATTTTATTGTATTTGTTACTGAAGGAATGAGCTTGTTAAACAAAAAGTAGTTTCTTTAGAAAAAGTGCTCTTTTCGTCAGAGCTATGGGGTAAAAAGGTTTTTCTTTTCAGACAAAACTGAAGAGCTGTAAGGACTAATGGTCTGTTCAGAATTGCCAGGGAAAACAAAATATAGTCTGCATTAATAGGACATTTCTGTGAACTCTTAATGCAGTTATCCAGCTGGTTTTATGAGTGGCAGGCAAAAAGTATTCAGTGGCCAGCTCTAGAAATCCATCCACTTTCTCCAGAACAGTTACACCATAAGTAACAAAACTTTTGGGAAAGAAAAGAAGCAAATTAAAACGAACTCTACTGTCTGTTTTATGCTTTATCCTTATCTTTGTCCCTGTTATGACTCTCTGCCCTTCTAGATTTTTTGAATAGATATATATTAAAGTACAGAATACCCTAAAAATACCCTGAACCAGGCAATTCTCCCAGTGCTTTTGTCCTAGTGAGAGACAGGAATTACTGGAAATCTCGTTAAAAAGCCCTGCACTCAGAGGAAGGAAGTCTCCATGCAGTCCTCAGAGATCCGAGTATTTTTCAAGCGGCTTGGGTCAACATAAAATTTTTATGCTGCTAATGTGGATCAGCTTTTGTGTATTGACACTGTGGGTAGTTTACATTAGATGTTCATAGGCTGTTATTCTCTCTTCTGCTTCTTGGCTGTGTCTTTTCAACAGTTAACTTCTATGGTCCCAGCAGTTTCCACTTGAGGTTTGCAGACATTTCATAGAATCCCAGCCTGGTTTGTGTTAGAAGGGACCTTAAATCTCATCCAGTTCCAACCCCCTGCCACGGGCAGGGACACCTTCCACTAGAGCAGGTTGCTCTAAGCCCTGTCTAGCCTGGCCTTGAAAGACTTCAGGTAGGATAAATTGTCATCCATATGGACAGACTTCTGTTTCATCAGATTTTTGGAGTAAAGAATATTTTGCCATCGGCATAAGAAAGGATGATACATTCTTTGTTTAGCCCTTGTTGGGAATGTTTTGAGCAGAAGCAGCCCACAAGGACCTGATGTCCAAAAATAGTTCTAGATTGTGCCATCAGCTTATTACCCTCCTGTGCAAAATGGCTTTGTGTTTGCAGCAAGCCGTCTAATAGCCAAGGTTGCATGCACAGGCAATTACTGTGTGGATCTGGTTGCAGAAGATGGCAAATCTATACCTGTGTTGACCTTGAGTTCATCAGAATTGAGATATCTCTATGTCGTGTCTCAGAACTAAAGTGACCCTGTAAGAAATACACAGCCCCTCCCATTCTGCGCAACATATGCCATGTTTAAGAGTGTATTCAGCAGCAGGTACATGGGATGTAAGGTCTTGCCTGTGCCTTATGCATAGTAAACAAAATTGTTTGGAAATCTGCATGCTTTTCTGATTTCTTCATAGTATTTGGTGTTATGTAAGTACCACTGGCAATAACCACCATACCATGTGCTCAATGTTCTTCATCAGTCCCATGAACACTGGGTGAGCTTCCACACAGCGGTTACTAAATGTTGTGGATCCTGTCTGGGGATGCGTTGTTTGCAGGGTAAAACACTGTATGGATTTTCCAAGCTAATTCCTTCTGCTGGTACTTCACAGTTCTCATCAAGAGTTTTTGAAGGGGCATTTCTCATCCCCACTCCTAAGATGTTGAGCAGTGCTACAAATTTCAATTCCACAGTTCTCCTTGAACATCCAGTTGACTCTCGTTTCACAACAGCTGGATGTTTGAAAACATTCAAGTGTGTAGAAATACTGTTATACTCATTTAAATATCTCCCACAGTCGAGCCTTGCAGTTGTTTTCCTGCAACACGTGTCTCTTACTGGAAGCAGAACAAGCGGGGCTAGTGGAAAACATGTGACACTCTCCGTTATTTACATCCCCTCCCCACCCCCACCAGCCAACACAGTTTGAACATGAAAGTCACTGGAGAGCAGGAGCCTATAAATATTCAGAGAAATCCAGGCAGGGCAAAAGCATTGGAAAAACCTTTGCCTGACCGTTCCCAAAGCTTGGGAGCTCAGGGTAACCACTGCTGGCCTGGAACATGGGCTGGACTCAAACAAAGACCGATTGTAATTTTGTGGTTGGACATGAATGTTTTGCTCAACGCTGATTGAGGCCACTTTGAAGACTGGGCCAGGGTTGTAAAATAACCTATTTACTGCAGTGTGCATTGTATTTGAAAACACAATGAAGCGCTGTAGATTCTAACTGGGCTTGGTAGAGACCTTGTTGCTGAAAAAAGCTCTTCTGGCTATGAGGAGCCTTGTGGGACCTTCAGTATTTATTTGTTGCCTTTGATTAAGTGAGCTAAAGTGAAAACACAAAGCAAGGAATTGGGTATTTTTAAATTCAAATTCCAATTTTACCATTGATTTTTCTCTTTGACCTTTCCAAGTCACTTAACCCTTTGGCTCTTTGATTTCTTACCCAAAGAACTGGCATAAGACTGCTACTCAGCTTGTTGTGAAGACTAAGGAATTAATGCTAATGAATTAATAATTGTAAAGCCTGTAGTACATGAAAAGCTTTATGTTAGTGGTAGATGGTACAGAAGTCTCATGAGCCTCTACAGCATTGTCTGTGTATGATGAAGTCACCTCCCATTGATTTACTTTGGAGCCTCAGTTGAACCCAAGCTTGAGCTTAGGGATTGAACTTGTGGCACATGGCATTAACAGTGTGATGACCTTCTGCCTGAGGCAGAATGCCAGCAACTGGAGTCTTCAAAGTAAGTAGGTGTTGAAAGATGCAGATTGGCTCTATCTGAGCTTTTCGTATCTGAAGGGGGCCTACAAGGATGGTGAAGAGGGACTCTTCATCAGGGACTATAGCTATAGGACAAGGGGCAAACTTAAACAGGGGAGATTTAGGTTAGAAATAAGAAATTCTTTACTGTGAGGGTGTTGAGGTGCTGGCAGAGGGTGCCGAAGGAAGTTGTGAATTCTCCATCATGGCAGTGTTCAAGGCTGGATTGGACAGGCCTTGAGTAACCTGGTCTAGCAGAATGTGTTTCTGCCCATGTCAGGGGGTTGGTACTGGATAATCTTTAAGGTCCTTTCCAACCCAAACCAGTCTGTGATTTCATAATAAAGGCCTGAAGTCCATTTATCTTCATGGAGCTCCCTCAGATCCTGTCTATAAGCAGCATGGAAAGACAGGCAGCTGCACTTCAAACAAGATGAAACCCTTGTTCTCCTGTGTGGTGTAATCTGAGGAAACACAGGCATCCCAGACATATGCCATCGTCTAGCTAAGGAGTGGGGGAGCAAAGGCATATACTTGCTTCTTGCAGTGTAACCTGCTTGCCCAGACTCCCTCCAGTACAGCAAGGAGTAAGCAAGTAAGTAAGTAAGGGCTTGACTACCTGAAGCTATTGATCAGGCTTTTTATTAGATAGTTTATTATGTTATTTCCATCTTGTCTGTTATGTTTCACACAGTGGATCTGATACCTGCCTGCCCTGGAAATACAAGTGGTTTGAGATCTGAAAGAAGTGTTGTCTGAAGAGATTGAGCCTCAGCTGAGGTACTGAGCAAACCATGGCTTTCGGTAGTTAGCATGTCATAAGCTCACTTATCCCTTTTCCATTCATTTTGGGGTTTGAGAGAGACCCTAATTAAAATACTTGCTTTGGTAAAAACAAACCAACCAACCCAACAGATCTTGACTGAAACCCAATGGTAAAGGCAAAAAGGGGTGAATAGACATATATTGTAGATAATTTACTGTAGCAAATTTGCTTTCAGATGTAGCTTCGGCTTCTTTCTCACATGTTTAGGGGCTAACTGCTACAAATTTACTCTGCATGATCTGCCTCCATATATTTATATGTCGTCTGTGTGACTTCCAAACAGAACAAGCCATGATAGAAATCTTTCATTTAATTAAAATTGATTTTAAAATTCCCTTGATCAATAATGAGTTAAAATTCATCCCAGCAGTGATGGGAACAGAAAACCTTCTGAGAAAAACTTTCAGGCCAGTGGTTTTGGCTTTAGAGACTGGGTCTTGCCTGAAATTATCCCTTTCTTGGCTCCAGGCTCCGTGGTCCTTGGCACATTATGGTTTACCCTATAGCCCAGCTGTCAACCACCCATATGAAAAGCTGAGGCATCCAGACTAAAGGTATCTTTCTTTTTCTCTTTTTTTTCCACTATAGATGCTTTAAACATCAAACTCTTTATAACATCTCTTGGCGTCAGGTTGGTCGTGCCTCCTGAGCTTCCAAATGAAATTAGTATTCTGTGGAAAATGATCCAATATTTCTTCTTTGATTCCTACTCTACAGTCTACCTCAACCTTTTGAAGTGCACACTCAGGTGGCAAAATTGGGTAAGTTATTAATAAAGTCATATTTAACAGTTGAGTTTAAAATATTGCAAAAAGGCCCCTCTGGATTTAACTTTTACCACCCTGCAGAAGAAAGACCCAAAGCAAATATGTATAGTATAGTAGAATTATTACATAGTTTTATTATATGTAACATTACAAAGTTACATAGTTTTATGTAACTATTCCTAACAGAAATTTGAGTGATTAATAAAAATCAGCTTCAGATGATGGTAATTCTCTGTTGTTTACACTTGAGGATACTTCCTAATTAATTATCTCAAACCTTCATTGAGAGGTACTTTACCACAAGTCCTGTGATCAAGGAAAACTAAGACTGGGATACTCACTTTGATGCTGCTGCTGTCCTGAGAGCTACTCATTTGGTCCCATACCAGCACATGATAAGAACTTTGTTCCTGATGAGGCAACTGGGTCACTTCATTTGAAGCCACATTGGCCTGAAATAACAAATGAAGACAGAGGATCTGGCAGCAGTATAGGGGCTCTCAATAACTTTGGACTAGGATAAACGCAGAAGATAAAACACCAGAGTGGTTTAAATTAAGAAAAAAAAAAAAGAAAAAGTCAGCTCTATAACTAATGTGTAAGTGGCAGCAGTTTACATAGTTTTATACAGGGGTGCTATAAATAGTATACTGAAAAGGAATTACAGATCATGGATCCAAGCAGATAGGTCTTGTGACAAACAGGAAGGAATGGAAATGTTAGCTGTGGTAGAAAGGTCTGGGATGATCACGGTTCCGATGGGTACATGTTCCTTTTCTCCATTCTCCCTTCTTCCTTGCTCTGCTCCCAGACAATTAAAGAATATTGCAGGTAATGTGTTCACTACTGATGTCTTTTGCTTGTCTTCCTTAGCCTTGGAAGTAGGAAAAAGAGGCTCAGGAGCAACCAGTAGGATGAAACACAAATGTCTTTCTTAAATTTGCTTATTTATATCTATTTAGAAATAAAACATTAACTGTCTGAGTTTTTGTTCTTTTTTTTCTCAGATGGATTTTTCTGGGAGGGGGCATATTCGGATTGGGCAGTGGCAGTGCTGGTTTGTATTTCCTGAGGGAAAACTACTGTCAGGATAGAAAAGTGTTTACTGTGGGGTTTTTTTCTCTCCACTCTCCTAATACACTGTTCCACAATGGAGCAGAAGCCTGTTAGATACTTGCTAATAATGCAGTTTCAGTGACTGTGCAAGGAAATGTCAGAATGTTAATATAGTCATCAGGAGCTCCCGGGCTGCCTCAGCTATTTGAATTGATTTCAGAGAGTTCTGATCAGAGGAGCAGTTCCTTGCTCTGAGTTTAAATGTGCTTTATTCTCCATGAAGGCATTTTGGAGCTTCTCCCTTTCTTCCTAAAGATGTAGTCGCCAACTGAAGCAACCCCCATTTTCCCTCCTCGCCCACACACCTGCTATTGGTTTCTTTGCTGCTCCATCCTTGTCATTGTGCCATTACAGTTGCTGCTCCTTGCCACGAGGGAACTTGGTGCACAAACCCAAGGTAATTAAGGGAAATGGCAGACAGACAAATGTAATTGCTTGAATGTTCATTTTGGCCAGTGTGGGTATGCTAATGCACAGGCATTGAAACAAAAGCTTTCATATATTTCAGGATGAAGAATGGCCAGTGCCTGGATTTCCAAATGGATGTGAAGAGCAGGACCTCTGAGCAGCCTCATGCCACATCGTTCTGCCAGAGCGGGAAGCTCCGCAAGTCCCATTTCAGAGGAGAGAGACATGTGAGCAGCCATCAGCACCTCCTGGGTGAGCAATTTGGTCTGTTTAGTGCATCATCTCTTTATTGCCCAATATAATTTCAAGTTTCCTGGGCAAGTTCATTAAAAGATATGGGTTTTGCTATAATGAAAAGAAGAATACGTATCATCTTAGATATTGAGAAATGGTGGTGATTTCCTGCGTCTAATTGTATTTTGATTTGAGATGTAAATAGACGGTGCTTCCCAGATGAAAGCTTGACCACACACAAGACTGTATTGGAAGTAATTTTGGGGTTGTAGTTTGTATTTTATGAAATGATTGTCTGTTACATGAAAAATTCAGTTTTCAGAAAGTCCATAAAATTGGCCAGAAAGAGATACATTCTACTACTTTCAGTTTCAATTTCAGTTGGTTTGGATGAAAGGCCTGTTCTTTGTCGTACAATTGCTGCCTCAACCTTATTGCTTGTAAGCCATGTATTTATAGTCTGTTTTATTTGCTGTTTCTGATGTGGTGTATTTGGTGTGTTGGAAAATGTCTTAGGCAGCTTACTTGCTTCAAGGGCAAAAAGCTTGGACAGTGGTTTGAGAATGCTAAGTAAGGAAAAGCAGCAAAAGCTGCTGCTGCTGTGTTTGATTTTCCAGTGCATCCCTTTCAGTTGCATTATTGGGTCCCTGGAACGCACGATGAGTTCTGTTACTCTCTGGAGTTCCCTTCTGGTTGCTTTTTGTCTCTTCCTCTCAGGACCTTTTGGACCATCTGTGGCTTGGGGAGAATATACAAGCTCCTTCCTGTGTCCAAGATCAATAGCTTGAAAAGCAGAGCATGAGAAGGCACTAATCATGTTTCCCACCAGGCGTCATTAATTCCTGACATGCTTCAGCTGCTTCCCTTTGAAGTTCCCTTCCCAGTTTTGTATTTTTATATTATTTTGTTCAGCAAGTGTCCAAGATTTGTATTTCCTTCCCCCCCGGCCATTTGTCCTGCAATAGGCTTGGGCTGGCAATGGCTCCTCTGGAGCCTGTGCTCTTTGGATGAGGGTGGTCCAGAGCACTTCTTGAAAAGCTGTCCTAGATCCTGGAAATCAGAAGCTAGTTGAGATGTTTCCCAAAGCAACCCGGCCATGCTGAGAAGTACTGCTGCTTTCCTGCCTGAGTCTTTGGTTAAGAAAAGAAGGAGAAGAGAGGGGGAAGAAAATACCCAACCAACCAGTCACTTAACTGAACGTGATTTGGTTCCTCAGCTCCACTTGAACTGAATGAGAGAGTGACTGAGACAAGCTCCATCCCCACAACCACCTCCTTTTGATGTGGTAACTCAGACATTCCAGCAGTGCTGCATTTAAAAGTATTATTTCTAAAGGTACCAGGTCACCCATAAACACACCTTCTCTCTCTTCTTGCTGATGCTGCACTCCACACCAACACTGAGGGCTGCTGTCCCTACAGCATTAGTCACAGGAGAGGTTACAATAGGTGTGTAAACAGGCTCCCTGAAATTCTGAAACTGCACAAATTCAACCCTGTTGCCTTTGCAAGTACCAACATAGTGGTTGTAATAAGAAATGGGTATTGTGGTACTGGCTCACTTGGAAATGAAGGTGCCAGCAGATCAGTGTGGATATGTAGCTGAGCCTCAACATTGCTTGCAGTTGTATTTGACCAGAATTGTCTACTACATCTTTGGCACTTGAAGATGTGCACTGTGTACAAGCCATTGACAGCTGACTTGTAACTGATTGCTGCTCGATTTGCAGGTACAAATGAACACATGCATGTATTTCCTCCTTTGCACAGACACATTTGTAATCATCAGATGTTGAGAGTGTGTTATATTGGATGTGAGGATCAAAAATGCAGGCTACTCTTGTAAGATCCCCACTGAATGCTGGGTGAGGAAAGCATCCATAATCTGTTGCCAGGAGATTCCCATTTGAAAACAGGACCTGGCTACCATTTATTTTAATATACTGGATTTGCAAATTTTTTTTTACTGTAGCTGTTCCAGGCTGCTACAGAAGTGCTGAGGCTCTATGAGAAGGTCTGTTTGCTTCATTTCTGCAACATTGGGGTGAAATTGAGATGTAATGAGGAAGCTTGAGCTGACAAGGTTTCTTACCCAAATGTATTGGTTTATGGATTTCTGGGCATCTGTGCTCGATGTGAAGCACCTGCTCATGGAAGGTATGTGCTGTAAAGGCTGGATGATGGCCCAGCTGGAAAGGAGAATTCTCACATTTAAGAAAAAATACCTGTTGAAGGCACAGCAGTGAGCACTGCAGCGCATGGCTGTACCATGCACAGGAAGAACAGGGGTGGGAAGGAAGTCCCTACATCAGGAAAAGAGAAGTGTACACGAGGAATCAGAACATTCTGTCGTGATTGCAGAAAACTGCTCATGTGCTGAACAGAGGAAAGTGGTTCCCTCTGTGGTTCTGGGAGTGTGAAATGCATTTTCTGCTGTCTCTTGAGGGTGACACACTTACAAATCAGTTGAATGACAACAGTAGACTTCAGTGAGGCTAAAACTTAAGTAGATACATCTGTAGACATTTTTGTAAAAGAGACTCTCCCAGGAAATAAGTATGTTGGGAATCCAGGCCTTGTTTTTAGTTACTACTGGGTGCAGTTTCTCCTGATCTTGCTGGAGATGTCTGTTTGTCAAACTGAGCATAAAAATCATGCTCCGTTTAATCCATTCTCCCTTGATTCTCTCTCATTCGTCACATGTAAGGAGGCTGTTCCTGTTGTTTCTTCTCAGCCCTTCCTCACAGCAGAGGTGCTCCGTCCCTCTGATAATTTCCGTGGCCTCCTCTGGCCCCTCTCCAGCAGGTCCATGTCTTTCCTGTGCTGAGGACTCCAGAGCTTGACACAGGACTGCAGGGGGTTGCTCCCAGAGCAAACCAAAGGCAGAGTCACCTCCCTTGACCTGCTGGCCAAGCTCCTCTGGCTATAGCCCAAGATGCAAGTGCATGTTGATGGGGCATGGCCAATCGTTCACCCACCAGTACCCCCAAGTCCTTCTCCTGAGGGCTGATCTTAGTCCCTCCATCCCTGGCCTGTGCTGATACCGGGGGTTGCCTCGACCCATGTGCAGGATCCTGCACTTGGCCTTGTTGCACCTGATGAGGTTCACATGGACCTGTCTTGGGCCTGTCCAAGTCCCTCTGTATTAGATCCAGCCCTGGCTGCTTGGATGAGATTTGTTTAAGATACTGAATAATTTTAAGCTGCTTTTTTTGTTTGTTTGTCTTATTTTCTTTTTTGTCTCCTGTCTGCTTTTCTCTCCCATCACAGCTTTTCTATTCCTGTTTTTGTGGGGTTCGTGGGTGAAGCAGTAGCTTCAGTGAAGTCAGTAAGAGTAGAGTTTCATCACACTCACAGAAATGATGGTTTGTGGTCCACTTTTCCTGTATAAATGTTTCACTGAATCTGTAGCCATTGTATTAAGCTACATTTTCTCCCTCAATGGTTTTAAAATGGTTGGCAAGAGACAATTTGGGGCCCTTCAAATCTCACCCAGCCCCTCAAATAAAATGAATGTTGCTATTGAACCTTTTGTATGGAAAAATAATGCTAAAAAAATGGCTTTGAAGAACTATGAATGTAGAAATGTATGAGGTTTTCCATATGGTTGTTTAGTGCCTTTATCTTGTGCCTGGAAATGCTGTTTTGGATGCATGTGTGAAATGGCAGGGGCTCCCCCCATCTATTTCCTTCTTTGGTGAAAGAAGCTTTTCAAAAAGAAAGGAGATAAAGGGAGGGCTGCATCAGTGTAAGGGACAGGTGATGGAGTGCTAATGCTGGCATAGGGACAGATCTGTCTTTTATTTGTGGCTGGCTGAAGTGCACTGCGGGTATCCCTCTCTAAGGCAGTGTCTGCTTGGCGCAAGAGCTCCCCAATACTCATGAAACTTAAGCTCATGAAGATATATTTCTTCCTCTTCCCCACCTTTCCCCCTTCTTTTGAAACCTGAAG
This sequence comes from Myiopsitta monachus, assembly GCA_017639245.1. Lineage (NCBI taxonomy): Eukaryota > Metazoa > Chordata > Aves > Psittaciformes > Psittacidae > Myiopsitta > Myiopsitta monachus. Next base: position 25,802,299 of record CM029928.1, read on the forward strand.
GTGTTGACTGGGGGCTTGCTATAGCACATAGTATGTTACCACCCATTCACACCTCTACTTGTCTTCTGTCCCCACCTCCTCTCACACTTCTCCCGCTGTAATGATGTGTTGCAGGAATAAATTGTGTTGCACAATGAATGCACAGAAAGAACAAGGGGGTATTTAAATGCTGAGAAATAGAACTAGTGTGGAGAGAGAGAGAGGGAAGTGCTTTTGGCACATTATGCTGGTAGTGGATTATAACTCAAGCTAGACGACTGCTGCACCGGAGTGATTGTAACATTCATTTAAATGCTGGAAGTTGAATTTCACAGGGAGGTGTTGGGAAGCTCAGGGCTTGGGGTGCTGCTTGTGAGTTTGGGAGATCAGAGTTTTGCTTCTCTGTTTTGCTGAAGGAGCAGTATGAAAAAGGAAAGCTTTTCTGTCTGTCTAGTTAGGTGTGTTTTCCCCCACTGAGGTCTATACCCAAAGCAGGTCCAGGGCAGGTGCTGCTCAAATGTGGATCCTTAAAAATCCCACTCAGATCTTGGAGACTTTATTATCCTTAGTGTGAGTGAAGAGACTTTCCAAGGGAGAAAGATGAGTTGGAATAAACATCGAGCTTTTCAGCCATGCCATTTTAAAACTCGCTTTTAATTCCACGTCTCTTTGGGAAGATGATGACTCTTAGTCACCCTTTGTATGAGAGCCGAGGCTGTGCTTTGCATTCAACAACACAACCAGACACAGGCAAGTTTTGAATTCCACGTGCAAACCTCCTTTGCTTGCACCTTGGAAGCTGGTGCTGTAAGACATGGCACAGAACTTTATTGTTTTCTTTCCAGTTTGGTTAAATTTTAGTGAGCTCACAATCTGAAATGATGGCTTGCCCTCAAAGAGCTGCTTGTACTTGACAAGTGTGTGGCAGTGCTTCATTAATTACCCGCAGCCCTCCCTAGCACAACCTCACTTAGGTAGAAGATTTGTTCAGTGCACATAATTATCTCTCTGTCGTTCCCTCTCTTGTATTGATTCATGTGGAAAATATGATTAAAACATGAACATCTACAAATGATTCCGAATAACAAGAGAGGAAAGGCCATTGTTTTTTTGCACTGACTATACTAGATTACTATAATTACAGCTGAATGGTTCTGCGTTTCTCTGGTCCCTCACAAGTCTGAATGCTCATTCACAGCCTTAATGTACTGTTTAAAAGTAGAGATGTTTAAAAGCAATATCCTCTTAAGGATGTTTCTTTGACCCATTAAGAACCTTTACCTTGGCACTTGGACACCTAATCTCTGGCAGCAGGTCATGTGAAGAGGGGGTAGGGATAGGGAAAGAAACACCAGCCCTGCAGACATCTGTTGTGTTGCCTGGGCCAAGCGCGGAGGGGAGGCTGTGCCAGCTGGGCAGCAGCTCCTGCAGCTTGCAGTCGGCTTGCTTCTGGTGCCAGCGGTAATGATGTGGCCTTCCCATGGAGTGGGTGGCACTGCCAAATTCCTAATGAGAACCCACGAGCAGCAGCAAAAGGGGAAAGGGTCATTTCTTGCCACCCCCCATTGTCTTCATCTCTGCTCCTGGTGGCTTTGTGAAGCTTCGGTTTTACTTTGCCCAGTGGAGAGCAGTGGGGCAGGGCCCTGCCTGCTCTTGCCTTGATGTCAAGTTAAACAACTGGAAATTCTGCTCAGCTGAACCCCTCAGGAAGGCTGGTTCACCCTGGTGGGGGTGTGGAGATGACAGAACGAATTTCACACCTCATCCATTGTGCACAGTGGGTTCACTTGGTTGCTCTTGCAGCTGGTACAGACTCCTAAGATGGGGCATCATTTTCGTCCTCTGGTTTGGGCTCCATTGGAAGAGCCTTGTTCAGACAGCATGTATTTTTCCACTGGCAGCTCTTGCTTCCTCTTAATATGCTATAAATACTACTCAAGAGGTCCTGTTTTCTCCTGAATACCTTCAGGTTGCTTTCTGGTCAGTTCTGGATCAATTGGCTGATTTGGAGGCCCTGGAAAAGGTTCTGGCAGCTGAGGCTGAGAGCTAATTCCATTGCAGTATTGTTGGGATGGAGTATTGCTGGTGTGGGTGTATTGTGCCTGTGTTCTCTTAGCAAACAAGCCTGGCAACAGGCAGGACACAGAGGCACAGCTTGGGAAAAAAACCAGAGCAGTCACACAAGCCAGCCTGGGAGTGCTGTGACCACCGGTGGCACTTCCCAGGAGTTCTGTTGTAAAAGAAAGGATGGCAGGTTGTATTGAAGCTGGAGTAGCAGTTTTCCAGATAAGGTTTTGTGTAATTCTCCTCTGCCCTCCCCCTTTGTTTTTCTTGAGAAGGGGCCTTGCATAAGCTCATTATAGACCTGTTTCTCTCTACTTCCTTGAAGGAGGAATGGGATTAGTTGAAGCAGGCAAATGCAACCTGCAAACGTTGGCCTGAAGGTTCAGCAGGAGTTGCAGCCCTGAGCCTGAAGTGACTGTTGCTTACAAGGGATGTGCAGCACTTTTTTGCTGACACGAAACGGGGCATTCAGCCTTCTCTTGTCAGGTTTTGAGTTGCAAACCCAGAACTCGGGCTGTGCAAACTTGCTTATGAATCAAAACTGAAGAAGAGAGCCTTTGCCAGCCGCAATTTCTGACTTTTCCTTGGCTTTACCTTTAATTTGCTGTTAGAAAACCTGTGATCAAGTTCTAGCCTGTGAGCCAGAAGTAGCCAACTAATCAGCAGGCTCTCTCATCACCTGATTAAATGAAATCCTTCATCCCATCCTGCCTTTTGATCAGTAATGCAATCTGATGCATATTCCAGTAATTGTGAATGTAGAACAACGAGTCTTCTGCCAGAAGTATTTTAACACAGCTGCACTGCCACTGCAAATAGCACTAGATGAGCTGACCTTCGTGATGGAAGGGAAAGTCTCTTCTTGATGTTGCTTTTACTGTGAGCCAGTAAATACCTTTTAGGTAGCATGCGATGTTGGTTCTTTTTATTTGCATCCTGTAAAACAAAAAATTGCCAACTATCTTTTTGGGAATATACTGACAAGGACATAGTATTTAGAATAATTATCTTTTAAAATCCCAGGAACATATGGATGGATATAAGTGAGGAGGAGCTGGAAAGCTGGAAAAAAGTCCAGGTTTGGGAGACAGGGAAAAAAGCCCAAAGATTTTCTGAATGACAGGGAATGTGTATATTCTGTTTGGTAATACAGTATCCATGTAATGGCTGTGAAATGGCCACAGTTAAAGTTTATGCTACATTAGGAAAGCAAAGTGGTTTACATTGAAACTTAATAGAAGTCAATTGTGTTTGAAACATCTGATGCAGAAATAAAACACCTTATGTTTTATGGGAATGAGAAGCTGCATATTTGGCACTCATTCTTCTCTCTAAACATGTGTGCACTCTCTCTATCAGTTTGAGATAATCCAGGTCTGGCTCCTGCCCAGTCCTTCTTCCTAACCAGAATTACACAAGATGTGCTGAGCTCCCTCCCCCAGATTAGTATAGGAGAATTAGTTGGCATCTTTGACAAATCTTCCACCTTCCACAAGAACATTAACAATGGATATTTTTTCCTGCATCAGTGTTCCCCACCCATATATTTGCTGTTACTTAATGATTTCTTGATGCAAGCTTCAAACTTTGGAAATCCACATCAGAGTAGAAGCTATAGGACTGCTGTTGCTGTGTTCCACTCACCTACACAGCCAGGAATTGTAGTTTCACCAACAAACCTACTCTATTTAGTAGATAAGTATGGTTGTGAATTGGCACATGAAAAAAACATGGTACTCGGTGACAGCCAGCATGGCTTCACTAAGGGGAAATCCCGCCTGACCAATCTGGTGGCCTTCTATGATGGGGCTACGGAACTGATGGACAGGGGTAGAGCAGTTAACGTCATCTACCTGGACTTGTGCAAAGCATTTGACATTGTCTCACATGACATCCTTGTCTCGAAGTTGGACAGACATGAATTTGATAGGTGGACCACTCGGTGGATAAAGAACTGGCTGGATGGCTGCATGCAAAGAGTTGTGGTCAATGGCTCAATGTCCAGCTGGAGACCAACAACGAGAGGTGTCCCTCAGGGATCGGTGTTGGGACCGGTCTTGTTCAACATCTGTGTTGGCGACATGGAGAGTGGGATTGAGTGCGCCCTCAGCAAGTTTGCCGATGACATCAAGCTGTGTGGTTTGGTTGATACGTTGGAGGGAAGGAATGCCACCCAGAAGGACCTTGACACGCTTGTGAGGTGGGCTGATGCCAACCTGAGGAAGTTTAACCATGCCAAGTGCAAGGTCCTACACATGGGTCAGAGTAATCCCAGGCACAGCTCCAGGTTGGGCAGAGAGGAGATTCAGAGCAGCTCTGCGCAGAAGGACTTGGGGGTGTTGGTCGATGAGAAAATGAACATGAGCCGGCTGCAGTGTGCGCTCGCAGCTCAGAAAGCCAACCATATCCTGGACTGCATCAAAAGGAGTGTGACCAGCAGGTCAAGGGAGGTGATCCTGCCCCTCTGCTCTGCTCTCCTGAGACCTCACTTGGAGTATTGTGTGCAGTTCTGGTGTCCTCAACATCAAAAGGACATGGAAGTGTTGGAACAAGTCCAGAGGAGGGCCACAAGGATGATCAGGGACTGGAGCACCTCCCGTATGAAGATAGGCTGAGAAAGTTGAGGCTGTTCAGCCTGGAGAAGAGAAGGCTGTGTGGAGACCTCATAGCAGCCTTCCAGTATCTGAAGGGGGCCTATAGGGATGCCTGGGAGGGGCTTTTCATTAGGAACTGTAGTGAAAGGACAAGGGGTAATGGGTTCAAACTTAAACAGGGGAAGTTTAGATTGGATATGAGGAAGGAATTCTTTCCTGTGAGGGTGGTGAGGCACTGGAATGGGTTGCCCAGGGAAGTTGTGAATGCTCCATCACTGGCGGTGTTCAAGGCCGGGTGGGACATAGCCTTGGGTGCCATGGTTTAGTGGGAGGTGTCCCTGCCCATGGCAGGGGTGTTGGAACTGGATGATCTTAAGGTCCTTTCCAACCCTAACTATTCTATGATTCTATGATCCTCCAATTGAACATCGTTTCCTTATGGACATCTTCCAACGCTTGTTGCTGCTTCCACTCAACTAGATGCTTGTTTTCCTATGCCTCTACTTTACAGGCATTTTTTTTTATGTTTTTGAATTCAATTTGACATATGAACCTCTGTTCTTTGCTGCATTAGGTGCATATGGGCATTCTCACCTCCAGAGTGCAGGAGCATCCAAGCGCAAGCTAGCAGTTACCAATACTAATACATTTCTGCTCCCTTTTCCTGCTTAGGATTTGAAAGTCAATTCAATTAGCTATTGAAGTAGCCTGTTCAGCAGATGAGTTAGGATTTGGATTGTATGACAAGATGAATGTTTTGTGCCTACAAGGTTATACCGCAAGCCTACAAGAGAACTGAAAATAACAATGAAAACTCCAGATCTCTCACTATTTCTTCATACCTCCTTCTTTTAAATTTGACAGTGTCTTCACTGGGAGCAAGTAGCAAAGTTTGTCCAACCACGTGTGGATTTTAGGCCTAAACCAATTTACTTGGTAACTTTAAGTAAATGACATGTTTTTATTTTCTTGTCTAAATGTAGGTGAGCTTGTAAGTGAAAATTTATAACTGTTAACATTAAAAAAAAAAACCAAAAAAGAATGATCTTATCAATCACAGTTAAGATTATATGTATTTAGCCTTATGTTTAATTTTAAAATATATTAGATATATTTAAACATTTTATTTTAAAATATCAATTAACTTTTGCTGAAAAATTAATCTGAATTTTTTTGTTTGATAAATGCTTATTTTGCTTACTAACAGAAGGTGAACACCTTTCAAACACTTTTCAAGGGTGTAAGTGCTGTAGAGCTGACAGATATTAGACTTAACATCATTTCCTATGCTTTCAATATATTTTAGGAGGTTGTTAAGGTAAAACTTTGAAACTTTGAGGAGTTATTAGTTTTGGGCTTGGGTTTTTTGGTAACACAAGAATGATTCAGTTTGCAACTTTTAGCTTTTCCACTTCCATCCTTACTTGTCCATCTCTGTCTTTTTTTTTTTCATAAGAACAACTGCAAAATGAATGAGAAAATGAAATGAAAATAACCCCCCTGTGTTAATGCAAATTTAAATATGAACACACAGCATAAGGCAGGAAATGCAAGTTTTCTCACAACGACATTAATGTTGTCATAAAACCCACAGTGATGTAGCTAAATGTCACTTCTGCATGGCTTTTCTCAGTATTCTTCCTAATGCCATGGTTCTTGTCATTTCTAGAATGAGGTGAATGTCTGGTCTGCCCAGGTGGAAAAGAAATTTAGGAACTTGAGCAGCAATAATGATTTAAAACTTGAAGACTGTTAGTTTAAACTTGATATTTCCATTTATTTATTTATGTATTTATTTTAGGATAGCTTTGTGACCTTTAAGTCCAGAGCTGTGATTTTTGAATGCGCAGGTTTGACAGTCCTGCAGTAACCTGAAGTGGGAGGCCATTCCTGGTAGGGAAGACTGACCCAAACACCCCAGTTGTTTCACGGTGAGTAAAAGTGAAACTTAATACTGCCTTGTGCCAAAAGTGAGAGACAGCCAGCCAGCCACTGGACAGGCTGTGCTCCCAGAGTCCTCCCTTCCCCTGCTCTCCTTGGACATATGGTCAGCTCCTGTGTCAGCCTTGCCCCAGGGCTGCTGGCTGGGGATGCTGGGATGTGGTGGTCCCACAGCTGGCTATCACCAGTGCTGCTGTCAGCAGCAGCCACTAGCCCTGAGCACACACTGCTCCTGTGCGCAGGAAAAGCCAAGTCCCAGCATGGTTCCCTGGCCCAATCTGTTGAAGACAGTAAGTCTCCCTGAGCAGGGAGCTTTTGTCTTTGCTCCCCTTGATCATACTGACACACTGATAATTATAAATACATTTCATGTATGATGTCTGTGGAATTCTTATAGCAGTGCAGACTTTAGTGTTTCCTGGTACTTTTAAGTTCCCAGTGTTCGCTTTGCATTCATCTAGGACAGTCTATCTCTTCCCTTCATCGCTGCAGTTGCAGTATGGCAGGAAATCCTCTCTTTTGGATCCAGTCATCACTATCTCCTTCCTCTTCTAGCTCCACACTTGAGCAATCCTGTTCCTTGATTGCTATCTAAATTGTCCTTATCATATGCCAGACACTGAAAGAGCTGCAAGGCATCATTTCCTGCAGGGCAATGCCAGGCACATAACATATGCTAGACATCTACAGGCAGATGGGGTTGGTTAGGGCCAGTGAAGCATGAAAAACAGGGGCTTCGGTAGGAAGAGGCTAAAGAACTCCACAAACTGGTTGAATGCCATATCCCAAGCAATGTTAACAGCTCATTAACATTCCCTGCAGGCTAGCAGGTCAGCACAGGAGGTCAGAAAAATTAAGATCTATTTTCTTAAGGAAACAGGAGGTAAAGAGGGTTAGATACATACAGCTGGTGTAGGACACAGTGTAAGGATTGGTCTGAGGGAAGGCAAAGGGGAATGCTGCATCTCAGTCTCTGCTTGCTTAACTAGGACCAACCATCTGTCCATTTTCTACCTGGGATTCTTCCCATGCTGAGTTGCAACTTGCTTCATTATTCAAAAGCAAACTTGCCCAATGGCACAAGATGTTGGGAGGCAGCTGATTCGTGACCAAGCCAAAGGCATCAGGAGGAGGGAGCGAGGTTTTCCTTTAAACCACCCTCTGTAAGCATATGGTAGGCCTTGTACTTCAGTACGTGATCCATATGCTGCTCTTCAGTGCCCATATGCTTTCTATATTTTCTGTATTTATTTATTTTAATCAGGATTGAGTCTGTGATCTTGATTTTCCTTTTGCTGCTGGCTGTAATTACATTTGCTTGTGCTACTGGAGGTAAGGCACTGAGGTTAAAAATGAACACCAGAGTGTTCAGTTGTGTCCTTTTAACATTGTCTTGTCTTGGGCATTTTGAAAAGAGAATTGTATTTCAGGTTAAGGATCTGTAATACTTTTAGTTTACATTTCTTCATGCAGCTTTGAAGTGGAGTTTCATTGACTCCGGGTCAGAGGAGAGACAAGCTCCAACAATACAGGTCTCCAAGCGGTAACTGTTAGTTGCTGTTTCTTGTGGGGTTAGCTGCTACAAATCAGTGTATTCTGATTTCACTGGGAAAAGCAATGGGATTAAAAAAGCAATTCCAGCTTCTGCCTCCAACCAAGGTGGCAGAATTTGACCTCAGATTGTTAGGATTTATGGGGGTACAAGGAAGCTCTACCAGCCACTTTCTTTAGCTTCGTTACTAACATAGGGTTATTTTGGCTTCACTAGAACAGTGTTTCCCAGTCTCTTTAGCTGAACCCTTCCTGTAAGATAGGCTACATTGTGGTGACAGACACAACTCCACAGATCCCAAACTGAGCAAGATCCCTTCTGTTGAGAGCCCATCTCTGCCCTGAAGACCTGCACTCTTGCCAGTGGGTGTTAGCCTGGCCCAAACCAAGAGGAGGAGCACCTACTGAGCACAACAATGGGGCTGTCCTGGCCTACTGTAGCTGTGTACAGGGTCCAACCACACTGTAACTCCATTTAGAGCCTGTTCTCTTCTCTCACACTCCAGCAGGGATGCCCCTTGCCTTCCTTGTGCTGCCCAGCAGTAGAGAGCAGGAATAAAGGTAGCAAGACCCTTCTCTAGTACATTCAGCCCATACCCATCTGCAGAAAATCCACCATATGCTAAGCCAAAGTATTTGTGGGTACAACATATTCAGAAAAGAATGAAACCATAGTTCAAAAAGTAGAGCTACATCTTCACATATTTAGTTCTTCAGCCTGCAAGAAGTCTTGCTTCAAGGTGCCTGCTGGAGTGCCAGGCCTGGAAACAGAAAGTTGTTTCATAGAATCCCAGAATCCCAGACTGGTTTGGGTTGAAGGGACCTTAAAGCTCTTCCAGTTCCAGCCCCTGCCATGGGCAGGGACACCTTCCACTAGAGCTGCTTGCTTCAAGCCCCTGAAACTTCTCCAACCTGGCCTTGAACACTGCCAGGGATGGGGCAGCCACAGCTTCTCTAGGCACCCTGTGCCAGCGCCTCAGCACCCTCACAGGGAAGAACTTGTGCGTAAGAGCTCATTTCAATCTCCCCTCTGGCAGGTTAAAGCCATTCCCCTGTCCTGTCCCTACATCCCTTGTCCAAAGCCCCTCTCCAGGTTTCCTGCAGCCCCTTTAGGCACTGGAGCTGCTCTGAGGTCTCCCCTTCAGGAGCCTTCTCTTGTGCAGGCTGCCCCAGCCCAGCTCTCTCAGCCTGGCTCCAGAGCAGAGCTGCTGCAGCCCTCTCAGCATCTCCATGGCCTCCTGTGGACTTGCTCCAACAGCTCCACATACCTCTTATGTTGGGGACCCCAGAGCTGAATGCAGTACTCCAGGTGCAGTCTCCCCAGTGTACAACTGAGGGGCAGAATCCCCTCCCTCGACCTGCCACAGAGGCAGCCCAGGGCTTTACTTTAACCACGTGCTTGTTGTTTTGTCTTGAACCTGCTAAAGAAGTAGTAGTGAAATCTGATTTCTTTTTCATTTCTGTATTTTTTTTCTTTATAGAAAAATAATCCCTGACAAAATAATTCCTCTTTTATTTATGAATTTGCCGGGGATGGGGTGGGGTGGATGGGCTATTTTTTGATGTATTTTTTTTTTGTGTGTGTGGAAGAGAATGCACTATACAGTTGTTGTGATTTAAGCCCAGTCAGCCACACAGTTACCTCACTCCCTTCCTCCTCTTTCTTCCCCCAGCTCCTGGAGGGATGGGGGGAGAATCGAATGAATGTAACTCCTGCAGGTTAAGAACAGTCCAGTAACTAAGGTATAACACAAACCACTGCTGCTACCACCAATAATAATGACAAGGGAAACAACAAGGGAAGAGAATACAACTGCTCACCACTGATACCCAGCCCGACCCAGCAGTGAACCCCACCCTTCTGGGTCCCCTGCCCCCACTTTATATAGTGGGCATGATGTGCTGTGGTATGGAATACCTTCTTTGGTCAGTTTGGGTCAGGTGTCCTGTCTCTGCTTCCTCCCAGCTTCCCCTCCTCCCTGGCAGAGCATGAGGCTCAGAAGGTCCTTGGTCAGACTAAACATTTGAGCAGTAACTGAAAACATCGGTGTTATCAGTGCTGTTCCCAAGCCAAAAGTCAAGAACACAGCACTGCACCAGCTACTAAGAAGGAGAAAAGTGACTGCTACTGCTGAACCCAGGACAACAGTGAATTTAGCATCAACGAAATCATAGTCTTTTGAGGATTCACGCCAGTAATTAAATGCATGTTCTTCCTTTTCTTTGCATACAAATAGCGAATGAGTAGCTCAGATATTTCCTGCATGAAGCGATAAAATCTGTGTATTTTTTGGGAATACTGCAGTCCTTTATCACTGCATAGTAACTCACATTAAGTTTATTTGGATTCAGTGACAGTTTTGCATGAGCAAAAACTATGTCCTGGTTTCTTAAAGGCTTTATCATTGATGTGTTTTACCACCACAAAATTCTTAGATACTGAGAAGGTCCTGTGATATCAAGGGCTTGGGACAAAACAAGGGATTTCTTGCAGGAAGAACTGTCTCCAATCTTCATTTTGATTTGGGGCTGAAAAGTTTTCAGGTAAGAGAAAGTTATCAATATTGATCCATAAGTACTTTACAGTTTCATTTATTTGTTGTTACTGGAGTGTTGGAAGTGTCAAAATACTGTGTGGAAATCTGTTATTTCTGATCTCAAAAAGAAGTAGGAGGTATTATAAACTTTGCAGGAGGGTCTGCTTCGGTGAGGTTTTGGGGATGCTTTTCCAGAATGAAGCTTTAGAAAGAAAAGTGTTCAGGAGATCTGTGCTGAAGGCAAGGGAGGTACAACATGGTCCTTACAGGAGAATAGAGGCCATGTGGCATTGAACTGCAACTCCTGGGAGGCATCACAATGTTTGAAGAAGGTGTACTGTGGTGTTGAACGGAATATAAATTGGCTGTAACTGGTGACACTAAAATGCTTTGTATTAACAACAAAAAGTGCTTCTACTACCTCTTGTAAAAATTGTATTGGAACTTTCTGCTTTACCCTTTCCCCTTGACAAATTTTACTTTCATCTTAATGGGGAAGGAAAATGAAGTAAAGAAACGCTGGAATTTCCATAGAACCCACATTCCAGCATTTAGGAAATATAGCCTTTGAAACGAAAATGTAGGAAAAGATCCAAATTTCAGACTTCCCAAGGTTCAGTCATTTCTCCACTTTAGAACTTCTATTATCACATTAATATAGAGTCTTGTTTAGTCATTTAATGCTGTTCTGAGTCATAGAATAGGAACCAAATCTTGTAGATTCTCTGGGCAGTCTTTCCTTTCTGTCGTAAGCAGCTGGGGAATGTGACAACCTCACTCTGCTTTTCCAACACAGGGAGTTAGGCTCTGCTTTCCTAACCTATGCAAGCCTTAGGCTGCTGTCAAATCAATTGCAGATAATGATAGTAATCATTGCTCTACTGAGGCCTAAATTACAATCTTCCTTACAGTTCTGGAAAGAACATCATTATCATACAACGTAGTCTGAAAAACATCACATTTTAATTCTGGAGAATCCATGGAAAGTATCCAGCTGTTTTATGGCAAGCCTTGGATGGGATTTTCCAAGCATAAGTAGACAATACAACGTTAGACAATCAGGGTTGGACTAGATGATCTCCAGAGGTCCTTTCCAACCCTAATTCTGTGAATAGAGGGCAGATCCAGTCTTGACTGTATTTTAAGACTCCATATGAGGCAGGGTATGTCCTTGATATAAACGAGATGTAAGCAAGACCATGAATGTTTGCTTGAATGTGTTGCTCACATGCTGAGCAGATGTGTGGTTGTCTAGGACTACTTTAGCACTCTGGACTCCAGGTGAGTGGAGAGCAGAGTAATATCTACCTTGTACAGCTTCAGGGAAATCCATCTTCCTTGTTTACTCTGAAGAGCTGGAAATGGGTAAAAAGAAGGAAAATCTGATTGCTGGACCCTATCTCTCTGAGTGGGAAACACTGTGGTTTTCTATTTGTTCTCATAGTGAAATTTCAGTGCATCTGTCATTATCTCTTCTTTCACCATTTAAATGATGAGAACCAAACAGATCTCAAAATGTCTCCTGCATCTTACAGCAGTGAGCTTTGATTCACACTTCCTTTAATTCACTGCTGTGAAAAATGGGTTGGCATCCTACTGTGAATTTAAATACTTCCAACCCAGGAATAAATGGATCCCATGGCTCATTTATCTTTCAGCTATTAATTAATAGTAGTTAATTGTAGTTATGAACTGCAGCATTACAGTCTCCAGCATCCATACATTTTATTTAATACATTCTGAGTAAGGTGGAGTCAGCGAATAGGAGAATAATTAAACCAGCTCCTTCCCATCAGCTTCTCACACCTTTTCAGCTTCTTCATGAATTCGTAAGATACCTGCATCTGCCTCTTAGAGAGAGGCGTTTTGGGACTGAAGCATAGCAAACCCTGTCAGAAGATTCATTTGAACATGGTATTCATCTGCCTGTTCCAGTAGCCCAGACCTCTTACTACCTTTCGCAGCATTGCACTTATGGAGTAACAATGCACATCTGCTGTCTTTGCTGTAGATCAGAGGAGAACAGTCTCAACTCTCATTCCTCTTTTATGCAAAGAAATAGTTGATGAGTAGGTCAATCCGCGGCTGTGAGTCTACAGTTGGAGATAATTCCATGAATAGCCACTTCTGTATTAACTTTCTGAAACCTGTTGCTACCCCAGAAAGGATGGGTCATAGAACAGGGCTATGGAAGAAGCTTGCTTAGATGGACAGCATTTTCTTAATTCACAATTCACATTTCCTTTTTCTGGAGACATGTAAATACTTTTTTTTTCTGTGCTTTATTGAAATTTCATTTGTTGGTCTCATAATAAATAGATTTTAAGCTGATGGAAATAGAAAATATCTTTTATTTGAACTGTGTATTAGTGATCTTCAGTTTCAAAGCTGACACCCCCTGCCCCCCAAATACTGAGAGTAGACCTACATTTGAGTCACTTTACAGAGATCTCAGCAAGGTGGGGTCCATGCAGACTTGCAGGTGTTAGGCACAATACATTGCAAACTTTAAGGGCTATTTCCTGAGAGACTCCTTCTTGAAGGCAGCTATTGTTTGTTGAAGAGAAAGCCACATCCACTCTGCTCCCAGTGGCATCCTGAAACATACTTTAAATGCAGAAAAAATGATGACTTGAAAATGGATTTAATGATAAAACTTCTCCCCTACCCCTCATAAATACTTGTGGCTGAGCTCTGGCAGAGAGATGTCCTGTTGGAAATTGAACTTGGTTCATCTGTGCTCTGGTAAGAACCCTGTGTTCAAGATAAACATGCTGGTGCTCTTTGAAGTTGTTTGCTCATCAAAAGCAGAGTTACTTTGTTTGTATTAATCTTTATACTCCCTTGAGATGTAGATCAAATTATGGGATAAAATTCTGGCAAAAGGAAAGCAGTTTAAAGAAAAACTCCCCCCAAAACTAAACAAAACCCCCTTTACACTGCTGGGAAGATGGGAATATTGTCCTCAGAGTCCATCATATATTTCTTTTCATAGCATTAACAGATTTTCCTTGTACTGTTCTTTAGTTCATATTAAAAATATTCCTCATGCCTCCAACAATTTTCAAAGTCTTTTGGGGTAAGTTACATGTAAAATGTCTTGAGATTTTAAGGCCAGAGAATTTAGTCTGTTACTGAGATGGTGTTTACTTCTTTTATGATCTGTGACTACAGTTGCTGTAGGAGTAAAAATCCCTCTGTTGCAACAGTCATTTGTTCTTTCTTTCTCTGCATCCCACAGATTTTTTTTTTAGATGGTTTCGTTTCTAGATTTGAAAATATCTTTATATACAAATTCTGAGCTGGGTGAAATACATGTTGCAATTTCATGACATCAGGAGGTGTCATGGAAAGATGGCAGTATGGGAATAAGTACCACTTCTAGTGGAGGCATCATCCATCGTCATGTGTGCTAGGGTACATGCACAAGCATGAATGATTGAAGGTATTTCAAAGGCATCTTCATCAAGTTCATATGGTTTGTTGCAGGTATGTACAAAGAGGAGAGTATGTTCCGTTCCACTGGCTACCAGCCTTTAGACCTGAACTTTACCTTGGAAGACAATGTCTGTCCCTTACTTGTCTTCATCTCATGCACCCAGTATGTGTCCCACTAAGCCTGGGTTTTGGAAGCACAGGGAACTTCACCAGCAGTATGCTTGTTCTCACAGCTGGGAATTCACTCCACTGGCTTATAACTGCTCTTTAGAAATAATCCATAGTAATGAAGCTCATTCTGAAAGGTAAATGTGTAAGTTTTGTTCAGGTACAATCACATAATCTCCAAGTGTGGCAAGTCTGGGAGTGCCAGCAATTTATAGCAGGAAATGTACCATAAACATAAATATGTGCATTTATACATATTCTTTAACAAGTGGGTACAGGTATATTCTGAGCACTCATGGCCGAACTGGGGGAAGCTTCTCATGACTTGGGACATCAACAGAAAAGGAATATGGCTTCCTTTTCTTACTATGTGCTTGCTTTGAGAGAAGTGTTACATCCCCGTCTGTCTCTCCAGTCTACATCAATGAGAATTGGTACATCTGAAGTAGTACTGGTAAATTAAATATAATTTGAAGCTTCTGCATCACCTCCTGAGAATATCAAAGTAATTTGCTTTTAGTAAAGAATTAAAGAAGAACGCCACTGCTATGAAAATGGCCATCATTGTAATGATGATAACTATTTTAAAAGGCAGACATCTAAATCACGGAAAAGCTAAGCTCAGGATTTTCAGAGCACTTTAAGTACATAATTTCTGTGGTTGCTTGCTTTCAGATTGCTTAATGTAGCCATCTAAAATTCAAGGCTCCTAAAAATCACTCCATGGAATCACTTCATCACTACATGGATTTTGCCCAAGATCATGGTGGGAGTCTATAATAATGTCGTGTCCAGAACCTGCATGCTGATTCTGACCTTACTTCAGCTAATCTTAAATCCTACGTAGTTACTGATGGCAGTAGATTTACTTTTGACGCAATGATACTGTCACTAAGGTTAAGATTAAGATTTCCAGACTTTTCATCCTATGCTTTAGCTCAGCAGAAAATAATTCTTTCATTATATGCTATTTTTTGGATAAGCCTTAAAATCAGATGCTTATCTCAGTCTCTTCTTTTGGCAAAAGGGAACTGGAAAGCCCAGCTGGAGCTTTCTATTCTGGTTGTGTCAAAAATGTCTCCAGAGCAGTTTTCTTTGAAGTGTTTCAGTGCTACTCATTCTGTATTCCGTGTACTCCATTCACTGTATCAGGAAGCACAAACCAAAGTTTGCAGTCTGGTGTTTTATACTCCAGAAAAAATACTCTGCTTGGTTGGTTTAGTGGTAGCTGAAAATATTCATAGTTACAAATAGTGCTGCATGGCTGGAGATGAGATCACAGATGATTTTTGTGTTTTCTGTTTACTACTTCTGCAATACTAAAGGTAGGATTATAACTGGTAATAACCAGTTCATAAGTTTGCACTCATTTGGCACTCAGCACGGGGTGTTACAGAATTACAGAGTGGTTTGTGTTGGAAAGGACCTGAAAGCTCATCCAGTTCCAACCCCCTGCCACAGGCAGGGACACCTTCTACTAGAGCAGTTTGCTCCAAGCTCCATCCAAACTGGCCTTGAACACTGTCAGGGATGGGGCAGCCACAGCTTCTCTGGGCACCCTGTGCCAGCGCCTTCACAGTAAAAAAACTTCTTCCTTATATCTAACCTGAATTTCCCCTGTTTCAATTTGAACCCATCACCCTTTGTCCTATTGCTACATTTCCTGATGAAGAGTCTCTCTTTGGCATTAAACTATTTTGTCTTTCTCATTCTGTCAGGTTTGACTTATTGCTCTCCTCGCCATGAGTTTCTCAGTTATTGTTATGGTCTTAATTGTTGTTTGAAATACCTTTTAATCTCTCAAGGATGCTTCCTCTTTCCTGCATAAGAGAAATGCCCAGATTTTTCTCTGTCTCATAGCTATGGTTCAGCACGAGGCAGCTGAGAGAATGTTCTTCTGCTGGCAAGACTTACTGATTACTTAGGTGAAGGTAATATGTTAGGGTTTTTCAAGGTAAGTCTTTGCATCTTCAACAAGGACCTCCTGAATCTTGGTTTATCCTTTGGTATTTATAGTGACATATAATTGGCTGTGAGAACAGCAACATGTATTCTACTCATGGGAGACGGATAACCTGGCTCACTCCACCAAACCATGTGTATGGTCTGGTTTGTGCTAGAATCTCAGACTGGTTTAGTTTGTCTGTTATATTGGAGGGAGCTGGCTCTGAAAAGAATTGCTGGTGGGGAAAAGTTCACTGAAAAGAACAAATGAATGTTTCCAATCCTTTGTCCATATAGATATTTTTGGACATCGCATCTGCTGAGGTATGTTCTGTGTGTGTGTACTCTTTAAAACTGGTTATTCTCTAATGGCATAACGTAGATAACAAATACAGTGTTTTTGAGTGGATGAGCTACAGGGCTTTTCCTTGCTCTTTGTTCAGTATTATGGGTTTCCTGATACAAGTGGTGTTGGCAGAACATGCCACAGAGTGCTTCTTGGTTCATGTCAACCATAGCTATAGCTCACAACCATTGCTATAGATCACAACTATTGCCATAGCTCTCAACTTTGTAGGGAATGGGTTGAGGCTTTTGTCAAAACAGTATTTAAAAAACAAGTTTTTTTGTTTTAGAAGCTGGTTGAGATTCTGACCCATTTGCTTGACTGTGGAAATCAGAAGTGTACTTTTGTTGCAAATACCTTAATTGGGTTGTCCTGGAACTTCAGCTTTTGAAATAGCTTCTCATTTGACCATAAACATCCTCGTAGCGCTTGCCATGAGGCCCATCCACTCCTGCCTGCAGTGAGAGGCTTCAGGACTGTGGGGGTTTGATGCTGTGTTCATGTAGTAAAAAGCTGGGGTGGGGGTAGGCGATGCTCCCAGGTTTCCCTTGTCACTGGCTGACCTGCCCTGCCTCCCTCTTCCTTGTCAGTTCACTTAGCTAATTCCTTCCCTCTTGAGTTAGTCCTTTCTGCTTAAAGCTTTCACAACTTGTTTGCAACCACCCGCAGTTACTGGGGTTGTGTATTCTTTTCTGGGGGATATGTTAGATTGTTTATTTAGGCTGAAAGCTGCTACGGGAAGGTTTGCAACTGTGTTTTCATGCTGTCTAGCACAAACAGACCCTGACCATTGTTCATTTCAAAATGCACTACAATGAAAACAATTGATGTTGCATGCATTAATCAAAAGAGGCTATAATGCAGTTGTAACTAAATCCCTTTATTTATTATGTTGTCGCACCCCAAGACTGTGTGAACGGGACAGAGAAAGGCAAATGTGGCCCACAGCAACTTCAGCGCATGGTGCAAGTAATTGCTGCTTTGAAGAAGCCACTTCACCTGCTCTTTCCTCCTGGCTTGTTCCTGTCAGCGTCTCCACTTGCAGCTTGTTCTCAATGCTCCAATCAAGCAAGCACCCACATTCCTAGAGGTACCATTTTGCAGCAATATGAGCCTAATTGTTTCTAGATTGAATATTTTCATGGGATATCGGTCTCAGTGTTCCTGGAATTATCATGCTCACTGAAGGATTGAAGATGCTTATTGGGGCTGACAGCTTTAGTGTCAGAGGGATCATCTCTGTGGAACTGGGCTGGGCAGGTGACGGTCTTTATTTGTGTGGAATGGAGACATATGGCCAGAATCATCTGCTCCGTTTCCTCAGTAATTAAAACATCTGGGAGCACAAAAGAGCTATAACAAGGAAAAAAACCATCCCTCTCCCTGCTAAATAAAACAGGAGCATGGTGCCTTCACATGGTTGCAAAGGCTTGCTTCTGCAGCCATGGTGGGGTCTCTGGAGGACCAACTTTCTCTAATGTTCTTCTGAATGTGTGACGGTCAATAGGAACACAACTGAACTGAGAACAGTTGTCCAACTTTTTATTAATACTGTATCCTCCTTTATTTTCCAAAGGATGGATTTTAATGCTCCAGAGAGTAATTGGAGGTTATTTAAAGAGTAGCAGAAGCATACTGAAGTCATCAGCTGTTTTACAGACCATGATTACATAGTGATAGCTTTCTCTGTCTGGAGTATTCTGTAGATGTATCTTTGAAAAACACTATTTCATTGCAAGCTTTGAGATTCAAATTCAGACCAGGGCAGTCTGGTGACAGCTGTTATTATTTGATGGATATTCAGTACAGTGTGTGAAGTGTGTTTAATACAGTTTTATGTAATTTCCAGAGATTAGGTGTCCCAAACACAAAGCCATCACAAAATGAAGCCATTTTCTAACTTGACCATTGCGAAATCTCCAGCTGAGCTCCCTGCTCTTAGCCTTGCAGGGTTAGACTTGAGAGGAGGGATCTGATTTTTTGATATATGGCACTTCTAAACTCTAAAATCTGTGCCTCTGCAGAGCTGGGTAGCCATTCTGAGAGGTACTGTTGGTTAATTATACACAGGCCTGCCTCACCCTGTACTGCTTTGTAGAGACTTTACTTATGTATTATTCTATTTTTTTTTTCTTTAAAGAGGAGTAATATCATTATTTCAGTGGTCGTCTTCTGCCTAGGAGCTCATATCAATCTCCCCTCTGGCAGGTTAAAGCCATTCCCCTCATCCTGTTCCTACAGGCCCTTGTCCAAAGCCCCTCTCCAGGTTTCCTGTAGCCGCTTTAAGCACTGGAGCTGCTCTGAGGTCTCCCCTTAAGGAGCCTTCTCTTGTGCAGGCTGCCCCAGCTCAGCTCTCTCAGCCTGACTCCAGAGCAGAGCTGCTCCAGCCCTCGCAGCATCTCTGTGGCCTCCTGTGGACTCACTCCAACAGCTCCACATCCTTCTTGTGCTGTTACCCAGTGCTGGATCAGGACTGCAGGGGGGGAGAGTCCCCTCCCTGACCAATCTACAGATTGGTCGTTATACTTTTGCTTATGTTCAAGTGCTGAAGTCACCATGGCTTCACTGAGGGCAAATCATGCCTGACAAATTCGGTGGCCTTCTACAATGCGGCCAGGGCATTGGTGGATAAGGAAAGAGCAACTGAAATAATCTACTTGGACTTGTGCAAGGCATGTGACAGTGTCCCGCATGACATCCTTGTCTCTAAACTGCAGAGGCATGGAGTTGATGGATGGACTACTCAGTGGATAAGGAATTGGCTGGATGGTGGCATTTAAGTATTGCGGTCAGCAGCTTGATGTCAAGGTGGAGATCAGTGGTGAGTAGTATTAGATAGTCTGGAGACTATGCTTTTTATCAGCTGCTGCAAGGCAAGAACTCTGCAGTTTGTTGCTGTGTGAAGTAGCATCTGCTGCCTCTGGTCTCTCCTTTTAACCCATGTCTGTCAGTGCCTAAAGTGACTTTAGCTGTCCAGGTCTTGTTCCTGTGGGGCAGGATGAGCCCCACATATGGCCCAGGGTTTGTGAAATGGGGCATGCTGTGCATAGGAGATATCTCAATGGCTCCTGTTTTAAGAAGGGCTGTAAGGAAAGACATGGGATGAAATGCTAATTTAAAGAGGTGGATAAAACAACAAAGAGGAGTGGTGAAGAGAAGAGGCCTAAGTTCCTTACTGGGAATTTGTCTGGGTGCTGCTGCTATTTATTTTGCTCTTGACACAGACTTCCAGCAGTACCCAAGTAAACTAAATTCAAAGTAATTGGCAGTAATATCCAGACCAGCTTTAGTGCAGTAGTGGAAGCCTCTGTAGTGCAGTACACCTGCACTAATTTAGCTTTCTGTCAATAAAATGAGCTCTTGTTGAATGCTGTGACATTTCCAGTGACTGAACTGGCTTCTTGACCTGGCTGGGTCATGCCGCGCTGTGCTGTGCTGTGCTTTGGGTAGAGCAGCTTGACTCAGGAGTGAGACACGTAGGGAGCGCAACACCTCACCGTCCATCTTTTTGGTTTGTTACTCCTCCAGGTACTTTCTGGGTTCTCCTAGCTGCAGGTAGGTAGTCCTGCTGTGTTAGCAACTTTTGCATTCAGTAGAATACCCCAGATAATGACAAGAGATTATTTTTCCTCCAGAAAACTTATCCCAGTAGAGGTCCAGTCCAATATATTTATATGACAAACAATTGAAGTCTTGGAAATGTCTGGCTAGCTTCAAGATTCAATTAAACCCAGCCCAGTTGTAGGTGTATTTCCTAATTAAGGTATTTGACATCCACATGGACATAAATATTTATGCTTGGTAGAACCTATCCGAAACAGCAAAATAAATTACTCTGACAACGTGTGAAACATAACTGCTCTCCGTGTGATGGCTCTATCATCTGCACTAATAGCTGAAGTTTCAACAGGTGTCACTTTACAAACTGTGGAAGAAGCTGTCAGATGTGTTTGGAAGGCGGCTGACTGTGGCGGAAGGTGCTGGGTTTAGCTGGAATGGAACAAGAATCCTGCAAGCAGTGCTGTGGGACCAGTTCTGCCTTCACATTCTTGGGCTCAAAAATCTGGGCCATATTCTCAAAGACACCGATGTCCTTTGGCCCTGCCTGTGTGTCTGAGCAGCCTGATCTAGTTGAAGATGTCTCTGCTCAATGCAGGGGGGCTGGATGAGATGAGCTTTGAAGGTCTCTTTCAACCCAAACTGTTCTGTGATTCTATTCTTTGATTCTAAGGTGCCCCTGCCCATGGCAGGAAGGTCAGAACTAGATGATTTTTAAGATTCCTTCCTACCCAAACCATTCTCTGTGTGATTCTGTGTGCCACAAGAACCCTGACAGTGGATGGAATTGTGTCAACAGATCATTTTTACCTTGGGAATTGTATGTCAGTATTTGTTTGGTGGCTCCTTGTTGCCGCCTCTCATGCTCTGGCCAGCATCCCAGCCAGATGTGTGTTCTGCTTCCATGTTTCCTGGCTTCCCAACAAGCACAGAAACCTTTCACCCCCAAATAAATTCCAGTGTTATCAACCCAGAATTCCTGCAACTCCATAGTCTAGGACAGACAAGCATTTAGCAAAATCTCAAGGGGTTGTTTTGCTGCTTGCTGTGAAAGATAGAGTTGCTGGCTTGAGTGGAGTTCTTAATTTATAGCAGTAGTTACTTTTCCCCAGAGACTCAGGATTCTGGACTGTTCTGATTCTGTGGTTTAGGCTCTATCAATGGCGTTATGGGGGTCATCATGATTTAGCAATCTTCTGGCTGGTGTAGACAAGGGAGCTTGGATTCGTAAAGACCCCAGTGTTCAAACAAAAACCAAATCTCAAGGAAGATTTGGAACCAAGATATGTACAAGATGAGGTGTTTCTGCTTTGTTTATCACCCTCAATTTTACTCCTAATCTTCATTTTTCTCTGGGCTTTACTGTTAAAAATGGGATTAAAAAAACCCAACCAACCAAACGAGCCAAGAGCTGGAGACATCTCATCGAAAAGAAAACAGTTGCACTTATTTTGTTTATTTAGCAACAGCCATCTATTTTTAAAGGAGTCAATAATCACTCATGTCCCTGCTTCCAAGCAGGAAGAACACCGGTCATAAATAGTGCAATAGATTTGGTGCCAGGTGAACATCTACATATTTTTTCCATTTACCTCCCTTTGTGTTGGTGAGTTTCCTGGGTCCCAGAAAAGCAGCTCTCTTCCTGTCCTCTCTTCTTCTGCTGCTGTCACTTACGGAGCTGCTGCCCCTTTATACCACCTACCTTGGTTGTACCCTACATGAATATCCCAGACTCTCATGTCAGCCTCTGATCCATGCAGGAGAAGACCAGCAGGAGGGCCAGGGAGAGGTGTGAGAAAGGGATGCTGCCCAGGGAAACTAGTTGTGTGCCTTGTCCCACAGCACATCTCCATTTGAAAGAACACAGTGTGTAGACCCCTGTGGAGATGTTTATCAGAGTGGGAATGGTAGGATGGAGCAACCTGCACAGGCTTACCACAGACAGCATTTATAGGACTTGTTACTTGGGAGAGCAGCCCATAGTCACATGCCATGGCTGTGTAGCTGGTTAGTGTTAACACTGCTTCTGTGAGCAGAGAGGGAATTGTCTTAAATCTTCCAAGAGTGGAGAGCTGGTTTCATCTTGTCTGACACATTGTTTCCTGATAAGAGCTGCTGGGAAAATACTTCAGTTTTCTTGTCAGACTGAGCTTGCCGAGTTGCCAGGAGAGACTGAATCCACAGGGTCCCAGAAAAGAAATGTAAACAGTCAGGCTGTGGAGGGATTGAACAGTGAGCTGCAAATGGCTGAACAACAGCAGCAGCATCCTGAATACAGGCAAATGTAATCAAATATGTGGAAATGGTTTTCTGGCTCTCCCTGACAAAGAAAGGTAAAGCTTTTCCTTTTCTCTATGACTCCTGGTCTGTGCCTGTGGTTCATTCCTCCAGCTGTGCCCCTCCTGAACCACAGGATGCAGATGGGGCTGAGTGATGGAGCTGGTTGATGCCACTGAAATGTGCAGTAGCCAAAGACTGCATACATGGTACTTGTTCACATGGGGAAGCTTTGGAGAGTCAACGGGACTTGAGTGATACTGTACAAATGATGTAAGGGCAAAAAGAAAGAGACACAAAACCACTATAGGGATGTTCTGTATTTTTGGCTGAAGGGGCTTTTTGCAGCTTAGTCCCGCTGCAAATCTGTTCCTTATGTTGTAATTGCAGTTGGTGTTCCCATGCATCCCAGAGTCTCTGGTAATCCTACTCATGTTTCTTGGAATCACATTCTGCGTTGCAAATATCATTGTTTTGAAAGTGTGTGTGTGTTTGCCAGCAAATGTGGAGGCTTCTGTGCTGAAACCCCAAAGCCTGGAGAATTTCTGAGCTCTTTTTGTGTGCATGAAGTCAAACCTCAGCCTAGTTTTTGGTGGAAAACCCACACTAAAATTTTATGTCAACCTACGTTGCAGACCACAGACTGCGTATGGGTTCGATATGACTTGATTGCTAGTTTGTGCCTCAGGTTCTTTCAGACTTTGAAATTCAAGGGTTGCAAACTCAGATAAAATAAACCAGACCTGCCATAAACCACAGCGAACCCGAGCCACTCATTTTCAGCAAAACTCTCAGCCCTGAACTTCACTGACTCTAGCAGAGGCAGAGCATTTGCTGTGGAACTGTTGTGGATATTTAGTTTTCTTATCTCTGACAATCCAGGCCTGTGCATGAGTGTATGGGGAGGGCTTATTTGCCACCTGAACTGAAAAGTGTTGCTGTGTATCCAATGTGAAAAAAAGAGTCAAAACATGAGTGTGAAGAGGGGTATGTTGGTATCATCTGATCTGTGTGAAGTAGGAAACGTATCTACATACCCTGCTCATGGCAGGGTGGGTGAGGCTACGTGATCTTTAAGGTCCCTCCTAACCCAAACCATTCCGTGAGTCTGTACCTTCCAATCTGAATCTCTTCTTGCAAGGAAGGATGCGCACTTGTGAAAGAGCACACTTGTGACAGACACACAGTGACAAACCTTTAAAAAATACGTGTCCCTCATTTTGTGAGCAGCTGTTTCAAACTAGATACATGTCAAAGCTTACCCAGTGATGGCAGCTTAGCCTTTTGCATTTTTTCACTACCTGTCCCTGGGCAAATTCTGATCCCTCGCCCTGCACAATCAGAGATGCGTTCCTTCAACAAATTAAAGCAGTGAACAAAATGGGAGCTTGACTAAAAGAAGTTTCTAAATTAGCCATGAAGTTCTGTAAATGTTTTTGGTGCTTTGTTTTTAACTTTTTTTCAGATTTAATTGCAGCTCTGAATGTTTAATTTGGAGGCAGAGCTGAGGGTTCTGTGGAGGCTGCTGCAGCATAGCCTTCCTGTCTGTCAAATGGAGAGTTCTCCCAGAAAGAGCAGACCAGATCCCTCAATAGACGTCTATGTCAAATTGATGATGAGCTCAGCTGGCATCTTAGAAAGATCTTGATATGACAAGATAAACCCTCTGATGCCCTGGGAGGCAAAGGGCATGCCAGTTGAAAAGAGGGGTGCACACATGACTGGGCAAAGGGGAAAAGCTGCCAGGATCAGCTAGATCCAAGTCTTCTATCCCAAATGGCAGTTTCAGGACTGGG
This sequence comes from Myiopsitta monachus, assembly GCA_017639245.1. Lineage (NCBI taxonomy): Eukaryota > Metazoa > Chordata > Aves > Psittaciformes > Psittacidae > Myiopsitta > Myiopsitta monachus. The sequence continues at coordinate 25,826,492 of CM029928.1, forward strand.
GGGTGTCCTGGGTTCAGCAGTAGCAGTCATTTTTCTCCTTCTTAGTAGCTGGTGCAGTGCCGTGTTTTTGACTTTTGGCCTGGGAACAGTGCTGGTAACACTGATGTTTTTAGTTGCTGCTCAGTAATGTTTACTCTTGACCAAGGACTTTTTGAGTCTCATGTTCTGCCAGGGAGGAGGGGAAGGCGGGAGGAAGAAGAGACAGGACACTTGACACAAACTGACCAAAGAGGTATTCCATACCACAGCACGTCATGCCCAGGATGTGAAAACAGGGGCAGGGACCCAAAAGAGTTAGTTCACTGCTGGGTCGGGCTGGGTGTCTGCCAAGGAGAAAAATGACTGCTGCTGCTGAACCAGGACAGTATCGGTCGGCAGGTGGTGAGCAGTTGTATTCTCTTCCCTTGTTGTTTCCCTTGTCATTATTCTTACTGGTGGTAGCAGCAGTGGTTTATGTTATACCCCCGTTACTGGACTGCTCTTATCTCAGTCTGTGGAAGTTACATTTTTTCGATTCTCCTCTCCATCCCTGGGGGGGGGGGGGGGGGGGGGGGGGGGGGTGGTGGCGTTGGGGAGCTAACGAACTGTGTGGCTGATTTTCGGCTGGGCTTAAACCACGACGGGGGGAAGAGATATACTATGAGTTTTGTTCACTCTCAGTGATTTTTCTTTGGAGGGAATTTCTTTTTTGACTGTATCTGCTATGGAAACAACCACCCTGGGGTGTGTCATGCATCAGAGGATGTGTAACATTGTTCAGGATGTGTGTTGGGAGGTCCTGAGCATCTCCCAGCTTCTCTTCCTAACTGGAGACATCACCAATAGCTGGCACTTGGTGCTGCTGTGGGGCTGTCAAGTACTACAGAGCCAGCTGAAAAATTCAACAGGTCGTTGATATTTTCCTAGAGAAAAAAGCAAAGAGATGTGAAAGAAGACAATTGCCCTGTTAGGAAAGGGAGAGCAGTTGGCTGTGTTTGAATCTGTGTGCTAATTGAAGTTACTATGGCATCAGCAGTATGCCTCCTGGAGTAGAAAGAACCAGTTCTTCTGCTGGTGTATACTGGCGTGTCTCTGCTACAGTCAGTAGAGCAAGATTTATTCACACCGGAAGAGCTGACTGTAAAAAGTCCTTGACAGAAAGATGTAACTATGGCTTTGTCAGCTCTCAAAGGATGTGTTAGTGTTGGGCTACTGGTGAACTATTGGCAAACTTCCTCTACCAAAGCCAACAAAATCTTGTCCTTCCTGGCTTCATGTTTCAGCATCTCCTGTTGCTGTAAGAAATAGTGAATTTTGCTGTTCTGATCACATCCATGCATAGTTATACTGGTTAGAAATTCCACGTCTCTCTGTGTTTGAGTGGCTGCATTCATAGCAAAGTTGGAGGCATGGCTTGATGTGCATAATAACACCACCACTGAAGGTAATTGACTGTCTGGGTGAATTTAGCTTTATTCCCAAGGCATGCAAATGTTTCTAGAGTCATGAGAAACATTGCATTCTGGCTGTAAATAGCTCATCTTGCTCTCTTTTAAACATATCTTTATATCTGATGAGGACATAAACCGAGGCAAATATTGCAGTTTTTCTCTCATGGTCTCAGTTTGAAAATAGTCTTTTGAACCCAAAAGTAGATTGTGTACAAATCTTGTGTTGCTACTGCTGTACGAGAACATGAGACCCCCAGTGCTTTCCCCTGTTTCTTGGGAATTAATCAAAACATGCCCAAAAGTGTATAAGGGCTCAAAATAGGTATTTAATGGTGGATAAATGCAGAGAGGGTTTTATTCCTAAAAATGAACAATAAATTGCCTAGAAATAGCCACTGAAAATGTAAAAGGTATTTAATGTCTATTAGGCAGAAGCTGATGGACCTCAAGGCACTTTATTAAGTATTAAGGAATATGGCTCCCACATACAGTTGTGATTGATATGAGTGTCTCCATGGTCAGATGTGAAATAGCAATGGAGGCTTCAGTAGAAGAATTAGGACTCTTCTGGGGACTTAGCATGTTGCTTTAAGTTGGTGAGAAGCAGAAGTTAGCAAGTTGTGAGGACTGTTGCATTTTCTCACCTGTAGTATATTCTTATTTAAGAGGCAATAGTTTAATTGAAGAGAATGAAGAAGAAATGGTCTCTGAACATTCAAGCTTTTGTAAGAAAAGCATTAGGAAAAATGTGAGTACAGCTGAATGCCAGGTGGGTGCTTCTAAAAGTAGAAACCCACCAAGTTTACAAGTGTCTTTTGGGCTGAGATCAGGCTGTGACAGAAATTAGAGCTAAAAGTTGGGATACTAAATGCAGCTCTACAGCTGAGAAGGGCTCTCTGCTGCCTTTGGAGAGCCCTTCCCGCAGTGTGGATGATGCCTGGGAGAATTGTGGCTGTGATTGGAATTCAGGGGATGAATAGCAGCCATTGGAGATAAGTGCTTCGTATTGGTCTGTTCACCAGGATCATAAATACAGGTGCCAGCATATTAGCCTTTGATCTAGCTCTGTGTGAGGACGCCCACCACCTTTGGGTTTGTCTGTCGTTAATATCTCAAAGTTCAAAACTGGCACAGACCACAGTTGTTTACAGCAAGAGAATTAGATCAATTAATTTCCAAAGAAAACCTAATGGGCATTTTAGAAGAGAATTTAATGTCTCATTTACTCTCTATAGCTATCTTGTTAAATGCCAATTAAGTATCTGAATATTTCTTACAACCTTAATGAATTACAGTATAGTAAGTAATAAATGATTAGTAGGTTTTTTTTGCTAATGTGCTGGATTCTGCTGTTAACTTTAGAAAGTGAACATTAAATTTTTCTAGCACGCTTGTTTGTGCTGCCAAAAGAATTACTTCTAGTAACTAGATAATATTTAAGTGACAGTAACTTGCAGAATACTGACTTTTCCCAGTAGGATAGTGTCAACACAGAAAAGTGGAGATTACCAGTAAGTATCATATATTTGAATAAGTTTTGAAACTCATTGTTGCTCCTAAATTGTGCAAACAGTTCTGTTCCTTTCAAGTAGTTGCTGATAGAACTAACTCCATTTTCACATGCAGTTGCACAGCTGAACTGACAGTTTGGACCAGCATTTGTTCAAACTGATGAAAACAGTGGAATTTGAGAGTGCAGTAGCACAGAGAATCCCTTTCCAAGTGCATATGGTGTCCTCCAAAACCATGTTTTTCTTTTTTATTTGCTGTGAACCATAACAAAATTTATATGAGCATGCAGACACAAATAAAATGCAGGTGATTTCCTCCTTCCCTCCTCGTATTTGGACTTCATCCTTTCCTTTTTGTTACTTGTGAGCCATACACAAGCATCAAGGAGCTGATTTTTGATCTTCCCATTATCTTCAAAGAGAAAGAAATATTACTTCTTGTTCTGGACAACCTGGTTTATGTCAAGAAGTGCAGAAAACTGCAAAATCATGCAAATAGTGTCAGGTGGGGTTATGCAAAGGAAAGGACTTCCATGTGTCTGTGAATAACTCATGGAATAATGTTTCAACTGCATGGTTTCCATAATAACACTCTGCTGTTGTGTTTCAGAATGAATGGGCATCTAGGGGAAGTTGGAACTAGATGATCTTTAAGGTCCCTTCCAACCCAAACCATTCTGTGAGTCTGCGATCTCTGCAGTGAAAGATGTTTCAGTCTTTTGATGCCAGCACAGGACTTGGTTCCTCTGATGAAGTGAACATGAATAAACTAACTCTTCACAATGTCCTCCCTAAAGCTAAAGGAGACCACCCTCCTGCCATTATTTAGTATCCCATTGCTGCTATCCAGGAACCATCTCAGTTTTCCAGCAGGAGGAAACATCATCCCTGGAGACATCCATCCAAGGACAGGCTGGATGTGGTTCTGAGCAATCTGGTCGGTTGCAGATGTCCTTGCTCATTGCAGGGGATTGGACTAGATAAGCTTTGAAGGTTCCTTCCAACCCAAACTCTTCTATGATTTATGATTCTGTGGCTGGCACTGGGTTTTTTTGGGAGTGCTCCAGCACCTGAACTCGGTACTGAGCTGCCAGGTCGATGAGAGCCATGCTGGGCACTAAGCTTCCTTACAGGCATGCCTGCAGTTTTATGTTCCTGTATGAGTGCTGATACAAAAAGTGGCTTGTGGGCTTTTTCATCCTTTGTTCCCAGACTGGGAGTTCTTAAGAGTGTTCTTCAGCTGTCATTTGTAAGCAGTGTCTCTGTACACTGTATTAAAAGGAATGCAAAGGTGTTTCATCTCCTGTTCTGTATGAAAGAGAATACAAAGGTATTTACTTATTTTTTTTTTTTTTTTAAGCAACGTCCTCCCTCTTTCTGTCAGCAATTGGTCTATTCTGAAAAGAAAGGAGGGAAACAGAGACAGCAGCACAGGAGCACTCAAACCGTGCAGCTTCCTAAGTGCTTTTTCCTAGTTTATGAAACAAACAAAACAAAAATACCCTCCAAGTTAAACTAATCTGGAACAGCCCCTTCATTTGAACTTGTCGCACGAAGCTGGTTTAAATTTTAATGCGAGCTCTGGAGTAGATTTGTGTAAAGCAAGGTAAAGCAAGTGCCATGAAATATTGATTCTGTACATTTTCTTATGAATTTTTATACTCCAATTTAGTAAATTTTTCATCTCGCCTGCACTTAGAGGTTGCCTATAAAGTCGTTACTACCAATTGTATTAACTGTTGTAAATAAATCATCTTGGTTTGGGCTATTTGTATGAACATGGGCCGACAGGATCCGGTTTTGTTAGAGCTGTGGCATGGTATGGCCTTAGACTGAAAGGGCTGAAGAGGGATTATCAAAATGTAAGATGTGTCATGGCACAGTTGCAGAGATGTAAAGCCCATGAGCATCTGTGAGGGTCAGGCATCTTCCTCTTACATAGCCCACCTGGGGCAGATAAAGCTGCATGGAGGCGTCTCCAATAAAAAGGTTTGTTTCTGTTTCATGTCAGAAGCAGAGGGGGGTGGCATTACACCCTGCAGTCCTTATACCTGCAGGCCAATCCATTGAAGCTATGAATAAAACTCTAGAAAGGTTTGTATTGCTTTGGGTATATCTTGACCCTGCAAAACAGTGTTTTCTTTGAAATGCCACCTGAAAGAGGATATTGGCACCCCTGATTTGAGCGGCATCTGTAAGGAAAGATTTTTCATTTGGCAGTTTCAGCATTCAATCCCAGCTCTCTCTATACCTGCAGCTTTATCATGAGCTCAAATTAATATCCTCCATCAGACCTAGCTTAGATGTTCACACTGCCTCCTCATCTCTAATTGTAACATAGTAAGCGGGTAGGTAGGCAGGGTTCTATTGTGCTACTCTGGGTCTCTGTATCAAGCACAGTGAAACACAGGCTTTTTCTGATGCTTTTCCTTTTAAGAGTATTTCAAATCAACTTTTAAAATGCTACCCAGAGTTCAGCTGAATAACTTAATGATTTCTTTCCTATGAGGTATAGCAGAGGTAAGTTTGACCACTTAATAGAAACACAACACAAGAGACACTCCAGGTGTTTGGATGGTTTCATTTTTCCAGGTGTTTGGATGGTTTCCTTTAGCTTCCTTTGTTAATCTTGACCATTCCAAGGAATGCTTTTTCATTTTTTAATTGTTTCTTATTTGTGTTTTAACCCCCTTTTCTGTTCAACTCTCAGGTCAGCAAATTTCAGCAACGTACTTTTCTAGGTTAGGTCATAGAAACAGAATCATAGAATAGTTAGGGTTGGAAAGGACCTTAAGATCATCCAGTTCCAACCCCCCTGCCACAGGCAGGGACAGCTCCCACTAAACCATGCCACCCAAGGCTCTCTCCAACCCAGCCTTGAACATCACCAGCGATGGAGCATTCACAACTTCCCTGGGCAACACATTCCGGTGCCTCACCAGCCTTACAGGAAAGAATTTCTTCCTCATATCCAATCTAAACTTCCCCTGTTTAAGTTTGAACCCATTACCCCTTGTCCTATCACTACAGTCCCTAATGAAGAGTCCCTCCCCAGCATCCCTATAGGCCCCCTTCAGATACTGGAAGGTTGCTGTGAGGTCTCCACACAGCCTTCTCTTCTCCAGGCTGAACAGCCCCAACTTTCATCTTTGTCGGTGACATGGACAGTGGGATTGAGTGCGCCCTCAACAATTTTGCTGATGACACCAAGCTGTGTGGTTTGGTTGATACACTGGAGGGAAGGAATGCCATGCAGAGAGACCTTGACATGCTTGTGAGGTGGGCTGATGCCAACCTGAGGAAGTTTAACCATGCCAAGTGCAAGGTCCTACACCTGGGTCAGAGCAATCCCAGGCACAGCTCCAGGGTGGGCAGAGAGGAGATTCAGAGCAGCCCTGCGCAGAAGGACTTGGGGGTGTTGGTTGATGAGAAAATGAACATGAGCCGGCTGCAGTGTGCGCTCGTAGCCCAGAAAGCCAACCGTATCCTGGGCTGCATCAAAAGGAGTGTGACCAGCAGATCAAGGGAGGTGATCCTGCCCCTCTGTTCTGCTCTCCTGAGGCCTCACTGGAGTATTGTGTGCAGTTCTGGTGTCCTCAACATAAAAAGGACATGGAACTGTTGGAACAAGTCCAGAGGAGGGCCATGAAGATGATCAGGGAACTGGAGCACCTCCCGTATGAAGATAGGCTGAGAAAGTTGAGGCTGTTCAGCCTGGAGAAGAGAAGGCTGTGTGGAGACCTCCGAGCAGCCTTCCAGTATGTGAAAGGGGGCCTATAGGGATGCTGGGGAGGGACTCTTCATTAGGGACTGTAGTGATAGGACAAGGGGTAATGGGTTCAAACTTAAGCAGGGGAAGTTTATGTTGGATATGAGGAAGAAATTCTTCACTGTAAGGCTGGTGAGGCACCGGAATGTGTTGCCCAGGGAAGTTGTGAATGCTCCATCGCTGGTGATGTTCAAGGCTGGGTTGGAGAGAGCCTTGGGTGGCATGGTTTAGTGGGAGTTGTCTCTGCCCATGGCAGGGGGGTTGGAACTAGATGATCTGAAGGTCCTTTCCAACCCTAACTATTCTATGATTCTATCTCCTTAAAACCCATAAATTTGTATGGCTCTTGTTAGGTATAAGCAGGATCTCTCCATCTTAAAGGGGATAGGGAAGGTCTGAACTCTGTGTGGACACAAGTGCAGGCTGTGCATTTGATACTGTGTAGCTCTTTGGGTCATAAACATCAGCAATCACGTGATGAGGACCTGATTTAAAGAGAGTTCATGCATGTGCTTATACCCTGTACCCTTCAGTAGCGCTTATTAAGTTCTTAAGCTAGCCTATTTGCTTCAGTGTTGTTGTGAAGATGGATGATATGAGTGTGACTTACTGTGATTGATGCATAAATAAGAACAGATGGGTGTTCCAGATTCCAGTTAATGGCAATTGAACTCTAATTTATTATTTTATTCTGAATAAATCTCCATTAAATTTCTGTTTTTGTAAATATTCTGAGCCAACGCTTTGTGAGATTTTGTTATGAATATTTGGGCTATTTTGAAATCAGCCTTATGGAAACGTAACAACTGAGCACACCAGATGCCCTTTTCTTGTTTTTCTGGTGTCTATGTATAATTTTCTAGCAATTTTTCTTTAGTTCATCGGCCTGTAACTGAAGATGAGAAGTTGATTTTCACAAAACCCCTGAGCATAGCTTATTTCAGAAAACTATTCTGTTAATAAAGTAAGTTCTTTAGGTGCTTGGAGATAACAGCAGGATAATTGATAACTGATGGAAATTCACTCCAATTGCTCGAATAATCCTCTGACTTTCCCTCTCCTACCCCAGCTTAGTGCTGCTCAGAAACCAGCCACGCTCTATTCTTCTGTGTTTGATTGTAGGTTGATTTGTTAAATACGTTTAAACCTCCTCTTAATAAACCAAATACATTTGGACTGGCAGCAGTATTCAAAGAAAAACTTACATTTTTCAAGAGGAGCAGCACCTCGTTACCTAAATCACTCTCTGCAGTAACCACCTCGTGTTCAATTTGGTTTGCCCGGCGTAGGTGGAGCTGACCTTTCCGCTGTCTGTGGATTTGAAGTGTTTATGTAAACAGCAAAGGATCCCTTTAATTACAGAGCCTTCCTCCCATTCAGCAGGGCGATGTCCGGCCTCTTCTGATTGCCGGTGTGATAGGAGAAGCCGCTGGGAGACAGGAAGGGGCTTGCAGAAAGAGAAAACCCAGTGAGGGAGGAAGGGAAAGTGAAATGGAGCCGGGTGTGCAAGCAGCCTCTCGCACGAGGATCTCAGGAAGTTGTGAAAGGGATATGTGTAGTCACAGCGCTCAATTCCCTGTCTGTGCAGGGGTTATCGGGGTTATATCGCCAAGAGGCATGGCCCTAAGAATTCTCACCAATGTCAGGGTTTGGTTTTACACTGTCAGACACCTGTGTGGGGCAGTCTGACATGCTGAGGACTCAGCCAAAGCTCTTATCCAGGCTCACAACCCCTTCCTGAAACTCAGCGGAGTTAAAAGCCAACCCCCCCCCTTCATGTTGCTGCCACTCCTGGGCAGCCCTGGCTGACCTGCAAAGAGGCTTGTCCCCTCAGCCACAGGCCTCGCTGCTTTGCCATCTGCTGCTCCGGTCCCCTAGCACAGCACAGCACATCTTTTGGTCGACTTCATGAGCCTACAAACAGAACAGGGCTCAGCCTGAGGTGCCTTTTCTCAAGGGACACTGGTGTTTTGTGTGATGAGAGAAGGAGTATCACTGCAACCTTCATGAAAGGGTCAGCATCTGCATTTCCATAGTGTACAGACTGGAAAGGAAAATTAATTGTAGAAAGGAAAATTAATTGTAGAAGAATAACAAAAAACTTGCATAGTATTTCCTTTGTGGATTTATTTTTACAACCCTGATTAGTGTTTGTTGTTCTGAATTTCCATGCTAGTCAGCTTCATCGTAGATACAATATTCGAATGACTGGGAAGATGTTTTCCTGGCTAGGGATGGAAGGCAGCCCTGTCTGGGTTATTGGATTTGAGGAATCTCAGATGTGACTTTCCCACTATTAACCTATATATAATTGATTCAGTTTTATTCAAAGATGCAAGTAAAATCCTGCTCTTGGATTGGAACTGACAAAGTGTAACTCAGTTACACATGAAAGCCTTTTGAGGGCAGCTAGAAACCAATATTGCCTGAAGTCTGGATATTTAGACTTTAACATATAAGGCAAAAGTCACATATTTAAGTTTTTAAGAGCCATTTGGTGAGAATATTCTCAAGCATTCATCAGTTATTACAAAAAAATTTTAGCGTCATTTTCAAGTACTGTATGTGCAAACAACCAGGTTGTATGCACTGGTAATTAATCTGCAAATAAAGTATCAGGGAAGGGAGGACAGTTGAATGCAGGAGGAAAACCTTGCGTATATTCAACTGCATTTTTAACAAATTGGGTAGAAAGGGTTGTCCTTTTGGCTGGGATGTCATCTGGTGTCAGAATACAAAATTGCTCTCATTCTAAATGAAGCTCTGTGGCCACACACACATCAGCTTACTAGGCCTTCCAATAGTTATATATGGTTAAGTACTGTTAATATTAGTATCTTGCTTTTTTTTAATCAGTTGGGAATTAAAAGGTCATCAAATTACATGTTTTGATAGAAAAATGTCTAATTTTCAAATGTGCTTTTCTTCATTTTGCATTTGAGTTGCAATGGAAGCACAGGTATTGCTTTGTGTGTTTAAAAGTGAAATAATGAACATACCTAAATATAAACTCCAAATGTAGGCATCAGCTTTGACATGTATCTGCTTATTTGCTGAGTTTCCTTTACTCTTTATAACTCACTGTGAGCAGACGTGAATATCAGGTGGTGGAAGGTTCAGCAGAGCAAGGTCAGAGCCTAGGGCCCAGCTTTTTCAAAGAGAGAAGCAAATGAGGTTCACCCTTCAACCCTCCATGCTAAGAACCTGCCATTTCAGTAACCCTGCTTTCGCTGGAGTCCCCAGAAGTCAGCCAAAGAGAAAGCAGAAACATCTCAGTATATATTTCTCCTGGAAGCAGGTGGTGTCATGAAATGCAATTTTGTTAGATGACTGCATTAGCCTTGAACTTTTCAGACAAATCCAAATGAAGAGAAGGGTTTATTCTGGCTTCTAGAGGCTGACGGGAGCCCTGTGGGGTGTAGGTTCAGATTTTTAAATGTTCACATCAAATCAGATAATGGTATCCACCCCCTCAAAAGCTCAACGGGTGGAGAAGGAGAGAACATACCAATGAGCACATGCAATCCTTCAGAGTTCATTATACAGCAAGTGTGTTTCAAAGGACCTTGAGAGCATGTTTCCAAGGGAGGGGTAAGGTCGATGCTTGGATGGGAGAAGCCAATTGAAATCAATGGGAATTGATTTAGAGTCTGGGGGCACTGTGTTAAAATCTCCAGCCTTACTATACAGCTTCATGAATATTAACAGAAGCGGGATCAATACGCAGCTGATTTTCAGATGTACAGCTGGCTCCTTTTCGTCTGTAGATTAAAGAAACTGCAATCTTTCTTTCTTTAGATAAGATTGAGAATCCCAAAAAAATTACTTGTGACTTCAGATTCCATTCTCCAGGACTGTTTGAGAAGGTTGATGATATTTTCCTACTTTTTTAGGGTGCATTTTCCTATGTTCATTTATCTATGGTGTCTATTTCAAGGATTTCATCTAAAGTAATAAAACGGAGTGGGTTGCTCTGGGGCACTGAGGTGCCCCTTTTACGCAGTTACGAACCCATGTTTTGGGGAAGCCATGGGCCTCTCTTATGGAAGTGAGTGTTATCTAATGCTTCATAGGAGGTCAGAGTGCTGCAAACCTCCCTGTGTGTCTGTATCTATGACAGACCTGCCTCCAGATGTGTGATCTGCCATGATGAAAGCCCAAATCTCAGAATCATTAATGTTGGAAGGGACCCCTGGAGATCATCCAGTCCAACCTGCTGCCATGCTTCTCCTGATGTACTCCAGGACCCTATTGTCCGTCCCAGCCATAAGGACCAGCTCATAGTCAACTTGTCACCCACCAACACTCCCAAGTCCTTCTCAGCTGAACTGCTCTCCATTAGGTCAGCCCCTGACCTGTGCTGGTACTTGGGGTTCATCCTCTCCAGCTGCAGTACCCTACACTTGTTGAACCTGCTTGGAAGAGCTCTTCAAGGTTCAACCTGCGCTGTGGCTGTACATGTGATTGGTCATCTGAACCTCTGCTGTCCCAGATGCTTCCTGAGCTGTGAAAGTGAAATCAGCCTTGAGAAAGGGGCTGTATTAACAAAGGATGCACGTTACTTGAAACATCCTGAACATTTCTGTGTGTTTGTTTTGGAAGTGCCGGTCAGGATCCAGACTTGACAGCTTGTCCTGACTTTCTCAAGGAGCTGAACAAATACCATGGATCCAAACAACCTGCTGAAATTCAGGGAACATTTTGGACTCCTTTCTATGTTTAGTCTACCTAATAACAAAGAATCATGGCTTTTATTAAAAAATCATGCCTTTATATTAAAAAAAAACAAAACAAAACAAAACCCAACAACAACAACAACAAAACCCAAACCCAAATCAAACCCAACAACAACAAAATAATGCTCAAACCCAAAGAAATTCCGTTATTTAGTGGATGATTTTGATTTAGCTCTGATGATAAACTTGGTTTTGCTGTGTTTTCTCTTTTACCAATCAGGAGTGTCACCCCTGAGAGCTGGCCTCAGCTGAGCTGCATCATCATCAGCTGCTGCTGCTCTTCTTGCTTCTCCTGCATTGCCAGGACTCTAACTTCAGCAGTGGATTCAAAGGTATTTCCATGGGTTTCCTGTATTTTTTGACATCTGGTATGAAGCCAGATTTGGGTGCTAGGAATTGTGGGCAGGATGGGAAAGACTGTCTTGTTCAGAGTAAATTGGGGCAATTCCAGTTTTTTATGGGTGGTTTTCCCACCTGGGCAATCCTGTGCTCAAAGTCAGAGGTAGCCCCTGTCAGGTCTGTTGTGTGGTCTGAAGTTTTTCATAAGGACTGGTTGATTGTCTTCTTGTGGCACCCAAAAACATGCTCAGGACATGCTGCTCTCTGTGCCAACACTAGATGAACACAAGTCATGATCTTTAGCCTTTACAGAATAAAAAAAACCCCTAAATCCAGAATGTCCTCACTGTCACTTTGCCAAGGGACTGTGATGTTGGCACGTGGTGTTCTAATTGTATTTAAAGCAATGATAATTAAATTGCATGTCTGCTGAAGGGATTTTGAAAAATCTTTCTGTGATGAAGATATTTTACACACATGTTGCTCAAATAATGCTTCTGAGGTTGTCAGGTCTCAGGTGGACCTTCATGATGGAGCTGAAGCACTGGACTTCCAGATTTAGTGCTGTTCTCTGTGGCTAGTTCAGGTAGTATCTGTCAAACTGCATATCAGAAGATCATTGCAAGTGTGTTTTATTCCAGTTTTATAATTGTGGCTAGTGATAAAGATGTATGGAATGGAAGATATGCACTTTGTGTCTGGCATCAGATACTGGAGTGAGTTCCTGGGGTTTAGCAGTTCATCACAGAGCCTTTATTTGCCAAAAGTGGTTGGTCCTCATGAACAGGAATGCTTGCTTCCAGACGAGGTTTGCTGTATCTTCTTGCTGCTGAGCTGTTCCTGGTTCCTCTAAACCACCTTTCTTCCAACAGTAAAGATGTTACCCTTGTGCTAACTCTGGTGCTTGCTTGCACCTTTAACACCATCACTACCTTTGGATGTTGTGTTTGTTTTGCAGTTTAGGGAGTGCAGGTTTGGGGACAGTTTGGAGGCAGACCTGATGCTTGTGACAGGAAATAAAAAAGCTTGAAAAATTAGGAAGAATGCTAAGAAATGGTTCCCGTGAGCTGTGTCAAGGCCCACATAGTGCTGTGGTGGGTTTCCGAACAGCTTTTGAGAGATGAAAATGGTGTAGGAAGCAGTGTGAGCAGTGCAAAATGCGGCAAACTTGGGGACTTTGTCTTTCTGTACATTATTCATGGCTGTTACTGAAAGGCAGCTTGGCTTCTCCTCTGGTTCTGGTGGCCAGTTGGAAATGGTGGAAATGTTTGTAACTTCTATTGTGTTTTTTTCTAAGTAGACAAGGCAAATAGTTTATGAAGAGCAGGGACAGAATTAATCATGGGCTCTTGCTCCTCACAGCTGTGCTCTGAATGCCTGACAGAGCCACTTCATGGCATATAATTCAACATATAGAATACATGTACTACAAAGGACAGAGTTTTGAAAGCATTTTCCGTGGTGATCACGTTGTTTTGCAGAGTCCTGAGCACAACTGATTACAATTGAACTGAGTGGGAGCTGGGAGATGCTTTGGAAAGTGAAATCCTTGCTGGCATTTTCAAAGATCTGAATCTGGATTACAGCTTTTTATGCAATTTGGATATAATTTTCATGTCTAATTTGGTGGCTGTGTAAGCATATTGAGTGTTTTCTGCATTTGGTTACCTAAGCATCCAGCTATCTCTTTGGCTTTAAAAGCATAGAAATCAGGAGGTTCCGAATGTGCTTTCAAGCCATTTCATGAAAGTCTTCCCTCTATGCCAATCTTAAGACTAGAAGCTGTATTTATATTCTATATTCTGATCTGATGAATGATCTGATGCCAGTGGCAATCATACTTCACATTTCTTACTAACTTCAAAATGTGTATTATTATTAACTTTTTGCATAAATGTTAGCTAGTTTGTTTATTGCTCTTCAACTGTTTTTCTCTCATCCTTAAGCAGATCTGAAATACTTCTGCTGCACTACTTTCAGTTTAAAAGCCCTCACCCACCTTTGCTTTAGTGAGGGTCCACATTTGCAAATAACATTATCCTTTGAATTGAACAACATTAATTTGGGTTCGTGGGGTGCAGCTAAAAGTGGCTTTGCACACTTTTACCTGAGCCATGGTTCAAAAATGATTCATGATAGTTTTCACTTGTGAATGGATGTTTGTCTGCCTTGTTTGGTTACTCAGTATAGACAAGTACAAGTGCAAATCTCATCTAGTTGTGCAAATGCCATTCATGCAAGTTTAACTAGTTCTGTCCACACTTTAAAGGTCTGTTTTAAAGTGCTTTAAGCATGCTACTGACAGCCATAGCCATGAATATAAAAGTTAGTTCATAAAATATCTAGCAGAAAAGGAAGGTTATTAGGCTTGAAAGCAGCCCTGAGGAGAAGGACTTGGGGTGTTGGCTGATGAGAAGCTCCCCATGATCAGTCAGTGTGTTCTTGAGCCCAGAACCCCACTGTGAGCAGCAGGTTGAGGGAGGGGATTCTCCCTCTGCTGTGGAGTGGAATGGCATTCTTGACTTGATTATTTGTATTACTAATTACAGTGGATGGTCTGTTATTAGCAGATGGATTTCAAAAGTTGCTTTGGTGCCTGACGTTGTGCACAGTGTTGTTCAGATGAGTTTAGGACAGTTCAGATTCTCATAATAATAGATCATGGAAAATAAAATCTCTATTCCTTACTGGTATTTGATACTTCTTTCAGTACAGCAAACCAAAGTTTTACTGGGTTCAGAAATGCCAAAGCAGCACATTTTGAACTCCTCAAAAAAATACCAGAATCTGGAAGTGAAGAACATCTGCATCTAAAACACGCCAATTAGCAAGAAGACACGAGTGATGCTAATGCTCTCCATCTATTTTTGGTCACTGTCTACGTGATCAAGAAAAAAAGAAGAGAATGCTATGGCTTTGATTAACTCTTCTCATTCCTTTTTAAAAGTATTTCTTCTTGTTTTCTGTCGTAAAATGTAGATGAACAAAGCATGTCCATGAAGAAGCATAAGTATGGCTAAAAGAACTGAGCATATACATGGTCATGGGTAATGATACACTGTACCTCCCATACAGAAGGCCAAGAAAAGATATGTCATACCTGTATAGCTGAAGGTTGAATTTTCACATCTGCAATTTTCATTTAGTTTTGACTTCTGTCGTCTTACTTGAGATTGTCTAAAATTGCCATGACAGGGAGCCAAAAGAAAATGGAAATTTAAATTTCAAAATCATTTGGAATCATCTTCAGTGGAAAAAAATAGCTTTGAGCTCAGTTTTCTAGTGCAGTTCTCCCCTTTGGGAGTGATCATGTACATGTGGATTACTTGATGCTTGTCTACATGTATCTCAATGACTTCTTGATTCAGAAGTGGCTTCTACAGACAGTGAAAATCACTGATTTCACTTAGCATTTATCTGTGAGATACTGTGCCATCATAAGTGAAATACAGATAAATTTTGGAGTGTGATTATTTTTCAGTCTTTGTTGTGAAAATGGGATGAGATACATAACTGTTGAAGTGTGTGAGTTTAATATTCATATCTCATGAGCATTCATGGAATTCATACTCACCTGCTTAAAAGCTCAGTCAAAGTGAGCTCTAGAGCAAGGTAAATGGTGAAACAAATTCACTGGGAAGTTTGGAGTT
This sequence comes from Myiopsitta monachus, assembly GCA_017639245.1. NCBI lineage: Eukaryota > Metazoa > Chordata > Aves > Psittaciformes > Psittacidae > Myiopsitta > Myiopsitta monachus. Next base: position 25,841,927 of record CM029928.1, read on the forward strand.
GCAAATATTCTTCATGTTGTTGAGGTGACCTACTTATAGTTCGATGTATTGTTTCCAAAGTTAGTGGTTAGGTCTAGTACGAGGAACCAGGATGGTTCTGGTACCTTCTAGCAATGCATCATGTTCTGTTTTTTATTTTTCCCTTTTCCAAACATCATTGCTCTCATATTCCATTAATTTAAATTGAAAAATAGTGTTCAGGTATTGATTTGAAAATAAATGGGGCTCCTTTCCATAACTTTCCTTTTTTTTCAGAAGAAAGTGTGTATTTGCAATTTATATGCATGAATTGTAATGTCAAATGCATTTATCTTTTGAGCGAGTTATTCAGAATCACGTAGTGATATCTTGTAAATAAGACAGACAGCAAAGCTGTTTAAAACTACCTGGATTAGAAATGGATTCAAGGGGTGAACTTTAGTTGTCCTCATGCTCACCGAAGGCTTCAGGAGATCTGTCATCACATGAAACAAGCAGGATCTGTTCTATTTTGCTGACAAAAGATGACGAGCAGCCCTCTGGTGCAATCTGGTGTAACAGTGTTGCCAAAGTGCTTTACAAAATGTAACCTAAAGCCTGAATTTGAAGTAGTTAAAACTTGGCCTTGATCCCTTTTGAAATCGTTGACCTTTTGCTCCCTGAGAAGCTTTAGGCTTTGTGTTTTGCTAATTTATTGCCATTTTGCTTCTTATTGTTTTTTATTCCAGCTCTGGTCTGTTTGAAACTCTGCATGGTGAGATTTCAGAACTGGTGATTTGTACCAAACTGTGTTGGCAGAAGAAATCCAAGTAGGACCTGTCAGACTCTCTTTAGACTCGGTTGACATTCCGAGAACAGAGGTGTACAGTCTCTGGCTGCCTTGACTAATGTGGGTTTATTTTTAGTACCACTGTTATAACTGTCTTTTTCAAAAATCACTTGTTGAGGAGTCTTTTGAGAATATGCTTCAGACTGTGGGAAAGCATAAATTTACAATAGGTTGTAATCCTTTAGTTCTTCAGTCTGTGTGTCTAAATACTTCACTATCCTGCCCCATCCCTGGAAGCGTTCAAGGCCAGGCTGGACAGGGCTTGGGGCAACCTTTTGAGTTGCAGCTTGAAGGCATGACTTAATGGCTTTGAAGCTGATTTACAAATATTTTGGTTTTATCTCAAGTATTTAGCAATTTCCCTAGTTCTGTCAGGTAAAACCAACTCAGGTGTTAATTATTGTTATTTGAAGTGTATCATTTGGGGAAATTAAAAATGTATTGTAGGCAAGCAATAAAGTGAAATCTTAATTAGTCATTGGGTAGAACTGACAACAAAAGAGGGCACTAGTTCTCTACAGATCTCAGGGTTTGTGTGTTCATGGGTTTCCCTGTCCATATGTGTAGAGCACTGATAATGGAACAATTATCTTTTTGGGGTGGCGTGAAATCTGTGTTTACTCATATTTGTAATTTCAGTGGAATCCTTCCAATGCTATTTATGAGATCTTGAATAGACTCTGAGATAACGAGCAGGAAAGCTCATTGCAGAACAGCAGTAGCCTTTACTTTAATCCTCTAGACCAGATGTGTTGAAGACATGTTCTTGTTGCTGCAACTGTGTAATAGATGTGACCTCTTACAGGGACCAATTGAGTTATGCAAAACTGCACGGAACAGGGCAACGCACACCAGCAAGCTGCTCCTCCTGAACTAAAAGTGGGGTGCATGTGTACCTTGTTGGAGTTGCAGAAATCTCCATGTTGCCTTCCCAAGCTTCATTTCAGAGTCCACTTAAATGAGAAGATGCTTTCAGAACTCAATTGGGGTGACTTGGCTGATTTTCATGCCTTGTTCAGGAAGCTCACATCTTTTTCTCATGTTAGCTCAGAATGTTATCATTTTGGTCAGTAGGAGTTACAGGTGGTGACTAGTCCCGGACTGTGGAAGAAATACGTAATTAGAAAAGTCCACCTCTTTTCTTGTGGATTGTTCAAGGTCTATGAATATTCTGGGTTTTGTGTGTCGTGTATGTACCTGTGTATCTTCCCGTGGGAAAGTAGATGGATAAGTTCATGCAGCGCTGGAATATGTGATTACTGCATGAGGTAGGTAGTTTAAACCTGGTGCAGCTAAAATACAGAGAGCCAGTACCTCTGGCATTAATCTCTAAAGAGCTCAGATAGAACTGTTATGATCATGCTGCTGTCGCTGCTCCATAGGCAGGCTGAAACCCTGAAATATCTGAACTCTGGTGTGAATTGAGTGTCCTGAAAACTGAGCAGTGGATGTGTGGGTTGCATCACTGCTCCAATGGCTGTTAAATAGAGTTTGTCATTTCTATGTCTGTAATCTTGTTCCAGCTATTTCCTTAGCTCTTTCCTTTGAGCTTTGACTTGAATGGTAGTATAGAATCATAAAATGGTTTGGGTTGAAGGGATCTTAAAGCTCATCCAGTTCCAACCCCTGCCACGGGCAGGGACACCTTCCACTAGAGCTGCTTGCTCCAAGCCCCTGTGTCCAACCTGGCCTTGGACACTGCCAGGGGTGGGGCAGCCACAGCTTCTCTGGGCACCCTGTGTCAGTGCCTCAGCACCCTCACAGGGAAGAGCTTCTGCCTAAGAGCTCATCTCAATCTCCCCTCTGGCAGGTTAAAGCCATTCCCCTTGTCCTGTCCCTACAGACCTTTGTCCAAAGCTCCTTCCCAGGTTTCCTGTAGTCCCTTTAGGCACTGCAGCTGCTCTGAGGTCTCCCTGCAGCTGGTACAGTGCTGTGATTTCGTGTTAGGATGAGAACAATGTTGATAGCACAGGGATGTTCCAGTTGTTGCTGAGCAGTGCTCACACCAAGTCAAGAACCTTCCAGCTCCTCATGCTCTGTCAGCGAGCAGGCAGAGGGGGCACAAGGAGTCTGGGGGGACACAGCGGGGACAGCTGACCCTGACTGATCCCAGGGTATCCCATACCATGTGGGTGCTGCTGAACAGTCAAACCAGGTGAGTTGTCTGGGTACTGGCTGGGCGTCATTCAGCGGGTGGTGAGCAATTGCGTTGCACATCACTTGTTATGCAGGTTCTTTTATCATTGTTTTCCTTTCCTATCCTATAAAAGGGTCTTTGTCTCAACCCACAAGTTTTACCTTTTTTCTGAATCTCCTCCCCATCCTGCTCTGGGGAGTGAGACAATGGCTGTGTGGGGTTTAGCTGCCTCCTAGGTCAAACCACAACAGTTGCTTCAGCTTCAGTGGAAACATTGCAATCCCGTCTTAAAGTCTGACTTTAGGTTTGGCATAAGGAAGTAATGAATAGGCATCAAATGGTCCCAATATCTTTACACTATAATTGAGCTGTTTTTCACACCTATCAAAATTCCTTTCAAAATTTAAAACAGCCTGAGGCTTTCCCCATGTAAAAAGTGGATCCTGCCTTTTCGCAGATATGAAGAGTTGATTCCAGAGAGGTTTGCCAGTGTTTGGTTCCTCTTAAATACTTGCTATTTCTGCACAATTCCCTGAAGTGTATGATGGTTTATTCAATTTCATTAACATTTGGAAAGGATTTGAGGAATTGCATGGTTTGGTCACTACAGTAAAAAGATAATAATGCTCTTGGGAGAAGCTGAATGTGGAAATTGCATGTGAGAATCTGCGTGTCCATCCTTGGAGGCTGTAACAGCCTTTCTCTGTGGTGTGCTCTAAAGTTTTAACTGCTCTAATCAGCAAGGATCATCACTACCACTCATGTCAGAGAGTGGCCCTGTTACATGGTAACCTCTGAAGGCTGTTCTTATTGATGGCCATGCCTATATATCATTTTCTAAGCATGAGACCATGCTCAACTCCAAACTTACTGCATATTGAAATAATTTTGAGGGAAGGCCACCATGAAAAGAAGAGAGGACTTGCTGGAATCTGGCATTGGATGGGGGGAGCTTGAATTCACATTACCTCTTTCCATGTGCTCAAGCATGCCTGTATTACAGGCACAGTTGTAAAACCATTTTCTTTACCTAGCTGTCTCTTTTACCAGGTACATAATGCCAGTAGTAGTGTCACACTGCTAGAGCAGACTAGATCTCTCTTCCTTAGGATGAATGCCATTGGTAGGAAGGCAGCAGGGAGTTACAGGCAGCTGAGCTACACAAAGCCACTTGCTGGCAATAACAACCACAGCATGCTCTGGGCTGCTCTTCTACCAGTGCTTTAAGCCACAGTCCACGTGAACTAGCTGGTGAATTTTGATAGGAGTCCTCTGTTTCAGCAGCATGTTACAAAGGTGTTTGTGGAATCTTACAAGTTGTTCCAGTGAATTTGGCAGGGATGTGAAAGCTACTTGTGGGATATGGCACAGTTAAACCAAATGTTTAACCAAATCACTTTGTGTTGTAGATATTTTTTTGTATGACTTCAGAAGAGACTATAGTGATTCTGATGTCTTAATTTGCTGGCAGTAGTTCGCCCCAGAGACCTTCCAGCATTGCTTGCAGCCATGGGAAATGACAGTTAAAAGAGGTTGTTATCGCAGCAGCCCAGGCTGACAGCAAGAGTAAAGTAACGTGTGACCTGCAGCATGTTCCTTGCTCAGTATTGCTGCCTGCGAAGCAGCAAAAGTGCAGGAATGCTGTTATAGGAATATTGGAGTAGTCTCTGTTTTTGAACTTGGACTTGAGGGTCCTTATTGGTTAACACAGTTGTGTATGTGTTACCCAGCATTTTGGGGTGATAATACAGGAGTTTATCTTGAATCTTTGGAAACTACCTACTCTGAAGTCTGAGATGCTGTGTGGCGTGTGCCATTCCTTGGAAGTAGGGCTGTCCTGCTCTAAATTTAAAAAACATAAAAAGCTTGATTTTGTTTTTCTTTTCTTTGAGGAGCAGACCAGTTTTGAATGAGGCACAGAAAAACTTACCAGCACACTGCCACTGTAGCCTCTTGTGCCTAATTCAGGCTGCAGTTTGCATATTTCCCTCTTCTCTCAACCCTTCTCTCCCCACATCTTTCCCTGCCTCAAACATTTGTTTAATCTTAGGCATGGATGCAAACCTGTCTATCCCTTATTTTGCATCCTTCAAGTATTATTATAATCAGGCCAGTTTATTAAGAATTAATGCCCTTTTGTGAACTGAGGACAATGGAATGGCCACATTGCCTCTTGTGCTGGACTGTGATTTACTAATAGGAGCTTCTAGGGAAAGTATCATAAAAGAATAAGGCCCCTACCTCTGGATTAATATTTAATCAGGTGTGAAGAGAGCCTTCTGTTGGATCCTAGAGTTGCTAGCAGAAACCTGCAGGGGAAATAAGAGGGTCCTGCATCTTAAAGGGACAATGCGATTATAATTAAAGGCTTGATCCAAAGCCCATAGACATAAATTAAAAGCTCCTGTTGATCTGAAGACCTTTGGATCAAGCCCAAAGGGGACCAAAAAAAAAAAAAAAAGAATGTTTTTGCATGCAAGACGGAGAAAGACAGAAATACTTTTATTATTATTTCAAAGGTATCAAAAAAGGTTAACACATGTGGTATAAATGTGAATTGAATGGGATGGAAAAGGTCTACTGCTAAAGACTGCTCCTGACTTGTAAAATATGTGAATATTCATTCAGATGCTTATTTCTTGTATTTTATGCTTAAATAAGCTGCACCAAGAAGTGCAGCATTGAGTTGTTTGAAGTATCACACTATTAGTTACAAAATACAAAGCAAAGGTGAATTTTGCCATCCTAACGTGTAGCGTCCTGGCCTTAAGTGAACTTCACTTTTTTTTTTTTTTTCATATAAAAGGAGCATTGAAAACCAAACATAACCCTATTTTCTTTTTTTTTTAACACTGTGCACTTTTGAGGGATTCTTGAAGGAAGAAGCTGGAATCATAGAATCCCAGACTGGTTTGTGTTGAAGGGACCTTAAAGCTCATGCAGTTCCAGCCCCTGCCATGAACAGGGACACCTTCCACTAGAGCAGCTTGCTCCAAACCCCATCCAACCTGGCCTTGAACAGTGCCACGGATGGGGCAGCCCCTTTCCAGATTTCTTGTTGGCCTCTTTAGGCACTGCTTTGCCCCTTTTAGGCTCTACGCACAGCACAGAGGTACAAGTGTAAGGAGGGCACATGAAAAGGAACAAGAGCAGGAAGCAGAGATGGATGAGGAACCTGCATCTACTAGATGTTTTCTGGGCTTCTGAACCATAAAGCTGAGTAGCGTCCTCTCTTGTAATGATTGCTCCCGGAGAAAGACTTTCCCTGCAAATCTCTTTCCAATGCCATCTAATAGGCAAGGTTCATTTCAGAATTCTATTCCAGCTCATTTAAGTTTAGGGATCTTTCCCACTGCTCATTAATCTCAGGAAAAAATGCAGATGAGAGAAGTTGAGTCGCTGTGCAGCCACTGTAGATGAATCAGGGCAAGATCTTTCCTTTTCTCCTGCTGGCAGAAGGTCAGGAGCCATGGCTGTATTAAACACCTCAACAGAACTGTACCCAATTACACAGTCTCTTGTAAGGGCTAGAGCTTGCAAGACCATTATTATTGGATGTGAAGAGCTGGATCTCCCCATAATTTGGTGGGAGATGAGAAATGATCAAAGAAAACTGACTGGTGCTTGAAATGGAGTAGGGAAGGGACTTTGCTTTTAATGAAACAGAAGCAGCTGCTTTGGGATTCAGGCTGTGCCCTCTCTCGAAAATAGTGCAGAATCGTCCATTAGTGGCACACAGCACTGCAGTAAAAATTACAAAAATTATTTATTGCTACATCAAGCTGTATAGTTCCATCTTATAAAGCAAGATACAGGAGAAATGGGGTAAAGGCCAAGCATTTAGCATTTAGTTCCTAAATAGTAAGGTCTTACCTAATGGGAAACTTATCCTTTGCAATTAAGAGTAGAAGATAATGAAGTTTATGGCAGTCCTTATTTTTTCCCAGGGAAAGTTTGGCAGTTTGGGGCTGGCCACGAAGCAAGAAATCTCCAGTGCATGCAAACCTCGGCTTTGCTGAGAAAAGCTTCATTCTTTGCTTAGAACAGAACTTTTAACCTTGCTTGCCTTTGTTTTCTGAGAGAGGGAAGTCCTTTCTTGCAGATGTTGCTGCTTGATGGGAGTTTGCTCTTTGTGCAGTCTAGGAGTGTCTGTCACCCACTCCTTTTCCTCTCAATGTCTGAGAGCTTCAGTAGGTAATGGCAGGTACCTGCTCTGATCAGGCAAAAGCCTCCTTTCCCTGTGGTCAGTGGGAATTTTGCTGCTGACTTGTTAGGATTTCAGCCCTGATATTCTCAAAGAGATATTGATTATATGTGGTGGGAAACACAACAAGGTATTTTATCAGGAAAAACAAGCACAGATGTGCAAATAAACCCACAGAGATAATAAAGGTCAAAGCTGTTTAATGGCCCTTCATAAAATTACGTACCATTTAAATCCTAATCAACTCCTATTTTGGGCATTTTGGTGGGATTTAATAAACAGGTTTTTGGAGAACCTCCGCATGGGGTTGAATTTCAACCTTTGCTAAGAAAATGGGAGGAGGTTAGTTTATATCAGGCATCTGTTCCCAAAGCAGCATTTAGGAAACAGCCACAACCAGCACATGCTGTGTTATAACCAGCAATTTAATCTGCAGGCACGAACAAATGAATTCCATGATCGGATGAGTTTTTGCATTGCTGTGAGTGTTGTATAATGGAAGTACTCACAGAAGCCGGAAGACTGAGCAGCAAGTGGCATTTCAAACCTCGGAGTTGACCACGGCCTCACGTATTTTGCATGATGGATATTTTTTCTTAGGTTTCTTGTATTTCAAGTGCTTTACGTATCACAGAAACACTGGGGCTGCATTGGCACTGATGGAGCTGAGTAGTGTTAATACAATGCAGAGAAAAAAACCCATTTATTCTATGGCTTGCAATTCATTTCATGGTTGGTGAAATGTCAGTTTAAGTGATGATTATTTTACCCAAGTACGTGGTATACTGTCTCTGTGTCTAATATAAACAATTACTGTATATGGGTTGCATGCGTGGTTAGAATATGGTGGTGTGGTGCTGAGATTTTGTCAGGTTTGGGCTGGTCACATTACTTACCAATTCAGACTTTCCCTTTGGTCAAAATCTTAATATCTATGCAGGTCATCCTAAGTGAATATGAGCGAAAGCTTTACATCACAAGTTTGTCATCATATATTCCACTGTTGGCACATACAGGATAAGCATGTTTAGTGTTTGTTGAGTCCTTAAAAGCACTTACGGAAGCACCTGGAAGGATTGACTTCTTCATTGTCAAAAGTATCATGAGGGAACTTGTTGAGAGAAAAAGAAAAGGAAGATAATTTCTGTAAGACTTTCCAGACAGTATTTCTTTATAATGTAGTAGCTTGAGGATTCTCTGTGTCATCTCAAGACTTTTTGCCAATGCACCAGAAGTGGTTTGAGCTCCTTGAAAGTGAACAGGGAATTTGCTCTGTTCAGTAGTACATTTAGGTCACAAGACACTGGTCTCTAAACCTGCCACTTTCTGAGCCGCTCCTGCAGCCTCGTCACCTGGTTTCTGCATCTGTACCACAGAAAAAATAGTTCCAGAATTACAAAAAGTGGAAAACAAAAGGGCTTCTGCTCATTTCAACCTCCTTCCGTGATCCTAGTGATGCATTTGGAGTTGCAGGGTCAGAGATCAAGAGCGGGATGCCTCCACACCTAGTCTGTAAAGGCAGATGGAAGTGCTGCCAAACACTGTGGTTTTATGAGCTCCCAAAGCCTCTCCCCTGCCCTGGTGCTGTGTTTGGCAGTGTAACAGCCAGCCAGGCTGACCCCAAAGCCAGAGCTGGGTCAGGTATGGAAAGTGGCCTCATCACAAAGTCTCTGAAAATAGTCAAAACTCTGCTTTTGGTTAGTCTGGGGAGGAAGGAGAGAGGAAGGGACAGGACAGTTTTCTCTTCCTAGCAGGCAGAGAAGCGTTACTATCTTCACATAGCATTTCAGTCTTGCCTCCTGCTCAATTTCTCCCTTCCCCCCATCCTCCCTTCAGGTTTAATATCTAGGTTTGTCTGATTTTAAACTGGGTTATTTGAATGTCAAACTTTCAATAACACTTTAATAGCGGTGTCCATTAACCCATGCTAAATTACAGCAGAACATCTCTGGAAATACATGTGACATCCACATGAATACCAAATGAATTCATTAGGATCAGTGCTATTACAATGAATACCAAATGAAACTCACAAAGATGGGGACATCATCTTGCTGTGAATAATCCAAACATTTCTTTGGCACTGGTCAAACACATCAGCTGTTTGTTCCCACTGATGAGAGGTGGCAGCCTAGGTTTTGGTTAGATAAACAAATGATGACACCAATAATCACTTAGTTGGTGGCTGTAATGCTTAATAATCACGTCCTGATGCCATGCATGCTAGAAGCACTGCTGCGCTTTTTATGCATAATGAATCCCAAACACTTCATAAAAGGTGATAACTTTCTTTGACCACTGAATATATTATTTATAAAAGTGCTCCTTTCCCTTCCCCCTCCCACCCTTGAAGATCCTTTTATTTTGTTATCATGTACTGGTAGCACATCTCAGACTATGAGGGCTTTTCTTATACATAATTTATAAAACAATTTACAAGTGATTTATTTTTAGCAATAAGATAAAACATGGTGTGAAGGGTTCTGCCAACAGAGAGAGTGATGGTTTGGGAGTAACACTTGTGGAGGAGCCTGGGGTCAAGTGAATATTATTTTTGTGGCTTCCCCTGAGGTGCACCTTAGGGACACAACTTTTGCAGTAAATATACCTCCTAAAACTTCATGAGGTTGTGTGGCACCATGTTTTAGATGACCTTAAAAAATATTCTTTAATGGAGCATATTGGTAGTTAGATCTTGGTGATAGGCACAGTAAGAGTGCTCTTTCCAGATGCTGTCTAGATTAATGACTGGCTCTTTCTGGCTGAAGCCTCTACTGAGTGTTGGAGCTTCTGATGTCCACAGAGATGATGTCAAGTTCATACTGTACAACTCGTTGATGAAAGCGTTATCTCCTCTCTCCCAGGAGATGGCAGTGTTAAAGAGCATTAGCAGAGCATCTTGCATGTCATTAACCTCATGTCCTTGCACCAACTCTGGTTCTCAACACTCAGTAATTCTTTGATAATGTGGTAGTAGTCTAATGGAAGAAGAAACACGGGTTGACCTAAGGATGGAGAGCGAGCTGTGTTGCAGGGGAGCCTCTTTTTATCAGCTGTGGTGGTCTCTGATTTGAATTAGTTGCTGGTTTGGTGCATGTGAAGCAGAATGTTCAAAGATGTTGAACTTGTAGCTTTGCTGTTGTCCCAGCCTGTGGCAGAGCATCCTGCAGTTGGAAAGCCCATCTAACTGGCTTTTTCTAGATCTCCTTTCACATCAGCCATGGCTTTTTGCAGAAACATTAAGCCTATTTTTAGAGGGACCTTGCCTTGAGCACTGGTAACCAGCATAGTACCAAATGGAATGAGCATCATTGAGAACACGTGTTTATCCAGTAACCATGAATGAAGTTCTAGCTTTCGCTTTTCCATCTTCTTCAAAGAGATGTCACGAAAAATGGCCAGTTCTCATTGTCTGTGTAGAAGCACTGGCTGCAGGTGATCCTTTCCTGCTGGGATCACCAACTGGTGGCTTTGAAAGCTGAAGCTATAGACTGAGCAGGTTACATACCAGCATTGCAGGTTACAGACATTTATAACCATGTGAAGTGACACCTAACCAGCATGCTGGTACTCTGCTGGAGTGCTCAGGGAGCTTTTTAGCTCCTGTTTTGTACAGGACTGCGTAAGACAGCGGAGAACAAGACTCCAAATCTCTGCTCTATTTTCATGTAACAGAATGATCTGGTTCTGACTTTTGGCGTTTATACAACAGAGCTGGGGAAATGTGTAGCTACTGCAGGCTTCCAGGTAGGACCAAGACACAGGCACTTGTGTGCCTAAAGGGATCACCCTCCTGGAAGGTCTTTGAAAGGCTAAATGTATCACTGTTTAACCAGAAAATTAACCAGAGTCGTGGCCATAGTCGTGCTATGTCCAGGCACTGAAATAACTGTGGCATAAGAGGAGAGTTCAACAATTGGGGCTATTCAGCCATTTTCGGGGGTCATATTGAAATGAGCTTAAGGAAGAAGATTTAAGCACAGTCTGAGCTGTTCTGGGCTTGCCCAGTGTCAGAATTCCTTTCACCCTTGGCTCCTAGGCATGTCTCACTGTTGGGCTATTACCGAGGTCCCCGTTGTGCAATCCTGGCCTTGGAACAGTTCAGCCTTCCAGCTCCGGGGAAACTAGCTCTCTACTAATTTGTTTGTTTAAAATTAGCATCTACAAAGTTAACTCCTTGGACAGCCTGGACTTCGAACTGGGGAAACTGGGCACATACACCCTGGAAAACTGTAAGTGCAGGCGCTGCTTTCCACTGCATCCACAGTTCAACAGAGCTGTCAGATAACACATGAGAGATGGTTAATAATAAATTAAAAACATTGCAGCCGCAGGGAAACTGCATCTTTCCCCTCCTGACACACTCCCCCTTCTTTTGCTTTTTTTTCTAACCCATGGGCTTAATCAGCATCAAAGAGTAACAAATCCAATAAAATGTTTCCCTGCATCGGGAACCAGCCTGAGCTGGATGCACACACACACCAGCCTCTCCCCTCCCTTTGCTCTCAACCCCTTTGCAAAGCAGCTCACAGTTGAGGTGAGGATAGAACAAAGGGAGAGATGGGGAATGGTAAATCACAGAGACAACCCCTACCTCTCAGCTGGTGTTACAGAGCTCTGATGGTTCTCCTGTGCTTTTAGGCTACTGGTTCAGGAAGAGCTTTTCCAGCTCTTGACTTGGTTTTTATCCCAGTAAGGTCAGAGACTCAGGGCAGGAATGGGAAGGGGTAAGCATATATTGATTTCTATCACTTTGCCCCTTTTTAAAACTGAACTCAAACAAAAGCATTCCTCACAGGTTGCAGTGGGCTGTGTGTGCACCTTTGATGGCTTCATGGCCGTGGTGCTCCGCGAGCCTCTGCCAGCACTTTGCTCAGCTGACAGTGAAAGATGCCATTCTCTGAGCACTGCCTAGACCCAGTGGGGGTCCATGCAGTGACCCCCTCCCCACCCTGCCCCTGCAGGCTCCTCCTGTGCAGGAGCATCTCTTTTCAGAGCCAGAGTGGTGCAGGTCACCCGTGAGCAGAACAGTACATGGTGTTGCGCTGGATCTTTGGGGGTGAATGCTGATTATAGAATCATAGAACAGTTTACATTGGAAGGCACCTTCAAAGCTCATCTAGTCCAACCACTGCAATGAGCAGGGACATCTTCAACTAGATCAGAGTGCCCAGAACCACATCCAGCCTGGCCCCAAATGTCTCCTGGGACAGAGCATCCACTACCTTTCTGGGCACCCTGTGCCAGTGTTTTTACTGCCCTCACTGTACAAAACTTTTTCCTCACATCCAGCCCGAATCTCCCTTTTTTAGTTTAAAACCCCTCATCCTATCACAACAGGCCCTGCTGTAAAGTCTCTCCTCATCTTTCTTATAGGCCCCTATTAAGAACTGAAAGGCCACAGTAAGGTCTCCCTGGAGCCTTCTCCAGGCTGAACAAGCTCAACTCTTCTCAGCCTTTCACCCATTGATGTGGTGTGTTTGAAGTCAATGGGCTGACACTGCTTTTCTGTAGCCGATGATTGAGCCTAAGGTACCCCTGTCTAACAGCACACTGTGAGTGTGCCAGTAGTGCTTATGGCACCAGGAGACTACAAAAAAAATCATTTAAAAAGGGGCTAGCAGGAAGGAAGGAGAAGGATGTAGCCTCAGCAAGTTCTTCATTCTCTGCTGCTCTTTTGGATCACTGCTCTGGGTATGTCTATGTCCCCTGAAGTTGTAATATCTAAGCACTTCCTAGTTATTAATATTGTGAGTGCATCTTCTCTATAGCCTTGGAGAGAGTTGCCATCATTTCTGTCTTAGAGATGAAAACTAGAGCAGAGAGGAAGGAAGTTTTTGCTCATGGCCATGCAGAAAAGCCTATGGCAAAGTTAAGAAATGAATCCACATGACTCAGAATCTTCTGTATCAGATCATAGCCAGAGCATCCTTGCCTTTGGCCTGCCTGTGTGAACTCTAACACTTGCAGGTGAGTTCAGGCATCAAGTCTGCTCTGTTCTGAGTCCAGCTTTCTAAACCTGCTCTTCTATGCTAGAGCATAACTGTGCTGGAGGTTTCAAGATGCTGACAGGCAGCTCTGTCTGCCAGGGAATGGACATCTGGACAATAAGCACTTCGTAACTCAAAAAGCTTGACTCAGCCTTCCAGGTGAGACAAACTGCCTGTGCATTTTGCCTGTTCATACGTCTTTCAAATGAGATCTCACAAGCCTTGTCGTGTTTGATGTACATCACAAGAAATATCCCTTGGCATTTGTCATCAGAATAGATGCTTCTCTGTTCTGTAATAACTCTTCCTGTGTGTCACTGTGCTGTGGGTGCTGTCACCCTACTTAATGCCTGTCACCCAAAACATAGCTACTCTCCAAGTGAACATTGTTCCATTTGGACCAGCTTGATGTAGGATAGGAGAAGCCTGGAGGCTCCTGTGCTGATCCACTGTGCAGGGCTGGATCACATCTAGAGCATGCACTGTATTAGTCATGGGAGGCTCTGTGGGAGGTTGAGGAGGTGCAGCTGATGAAGTAATTCTACCATAGCACTAGAAAATGCTATCTTTCTTTGCATAGTCCTTCAGCTACACTTCCTCTGTAAGGAGGCACAAGTCTCCCCCATGAGAAGCTGTAGCAGGGCTGGTGCTGTGAGCTTGGCAGGATTTAATGCATAAATTTAGAAACTACCGAAGAATTCCTATGGAAATACAAGTGACATTCGTGTTATGACAATAATTAATTAACCAATCAATTATCATGATGAATGCTATTTTAATGTATCAGTTGCAAATCATTTTCAGTTCCTATGGTTTTCATTGGAAGTGCATTAATCACTGCTGACTCTTTGGGTTGCAGAGGAATGCAGGATGTAAATCCAAGACCTGAGTGCATCAGCAGAGGTGAGACAGGTTCCCAGCAATCAGATCCAGATGCAGGTATGGAAAGCAATCCTGAAGGTCAGAGGCACTTCAAATTTGGAAGAAATAGTTCTGGTACATTATAGTGATTGGCCCAGAGCATGAAAGCAGCAGATCTGAAATGGCTCAGAACTGGGGTGGGATTTCAAATACTTTCAGATATGAACTTTTCTGCTAATTCTGTTCATACTGGGACAAAGGTAAAATGATGCATAGTGGCTGTTTGTGAAATGGTGGATCAGCCATTTCAATGGTTTGGTTTGGGTGTTCTGTGGGGTTTTTTTTTTGTTTTCTTCTTCCCAGTGTTAGATTTCAATTCCTGTAGACATTGATGAATGCAGTTGACTTTGGTGATACTACACAAGAGAAGTGTGTGGCTGAATGGAATCATTTGAGGGACTGCAGTTAAATCTGTAGAGGCCATTCTTGAATATCTGCTTGTACATTGCACTTATTTTCAGTTTAGTGTTCATTTAGTCCTGTGGAGTACTTGTATGATTTTATCATCTCTGAATGCTTCCAAGTAGAGTGATCAACCGACACACCAATATGTGTTAATGATCAGACTTAAACCTTTGGATTTAACATCTTTATTTAACTGAAGTGTTGCCAAAACTCACTGACTGCTCCTGGAATTATCCAGATGTACGCTGACTGGATTTGAGTGGCTTGTACAGCTCTGCCTACAGCTCCTTGGAGTTGGAGCTGCTACAGGGAGGTGTAATAGGTACATCACAACACTCATGGCATTGGTATGGAACAACACAGGGAGTGTGGATTTTTTCTACTGCTGGAAACAGTGGATTTGTGATGAAGATGGGGGATTATGTATTATTTTAATGAAGAGATAGCTTAAAAAAAGAACGTATTGGGGAAGGTTGACATGAAGTCTTGGGGAAAAATAAATTCTGTAGTCCACAGTGTCAGTCTTGAGCCTGGGGTAGTTTTATAGTCCATGTAAGCATATACCGACATGAATGTAGGAACTGATTTTTGTAGCATACCTGTTAGAAATGGCTTATTTTATCTGCAGCTAAGAAGTATGTAGATATCTGTCTTGTACAGCTGAGGGAACCTGCTCATCATGGGATGGTGTTTGTATATTTATTATGCTTCTGCTCATCCTGTTAGTGCAGCAGGTTGGAATGCAGCAAGAAGAGGTACCTTTAATGAGTTTAATAACATGGGTAGATAGAGATCACTGGGAAGTGGTTGTAAATGCAAATATTATAGTTCAAACGACACGTTTGTTTTTAGTATTTATTATGCATTGCAGTCTAACAGGAACAGTTTTGGCAAATGTGAGCCTAATATTTGCTTCCTAAAGCTATACAAAACTATCCATTGACTTTTGAAACCTCTTAGAAACCCCTGTCTTCCAGTGGGATCTGGGCACCCAACTCATGTAACAAACAAGCTTGTGAGTCGTTCTGACAGGGCTATACTAAAAAATGTGGGGAAATGTTTGTGGGATATTTTTTGGAGTCTTTATACTGCTTTACTGGCAATCCCATGGATTTTATATCTGTCATGAAATCTCCTGACATTTTCACCAATATGTTGCAAGGAGGTTGTTAGAACAATTGCAGAGATGTGGGAAAAGAAGTAGCATTCCATAACATCAATTGCCGGCACTGCTGTCTCTAAGCAATTAAAAACCATGAGAACAAAAATGTGTCGTTTTTCTGGCCTGGGTATCCATAGGGTGCACTTGCATTTGGTTTTGAGGTTTTCTGCACTGCTGTAGTGCTGGACTTGAGTTCTTGAAAAGGATGAAGCTGTTTCAGAAAAATCAAATTCAAATGAAAGAGGTCTCAAGGAAACGTTTTGTTCCATCCATTTGAACTTGCTGACATGACGCATATAAAGATTTTATGGAAACTCATGTTGAGAACTTCCCATGGGCAACAGGTTTTATTAGGAATCAGTTTGGGTTTTGAAGTTCCATCAGATTTGCTTACAATTATTTGTAAACCTGAAGCAAAGAGTCAGTCCAGTCCAGCAGTCACAGTCGCCCAAGTCTCTGGCCTGGCCAGCTTAGGTGAACTGAGGAGCAGGAGTGAGGGAACATCATCCCAATATAGGACACCAGAGCTGGGGGAAACACTGGCACAGGTTGCCCAGAGAGGTGATGGGTGCTTCATCCCTCAAGACATTCCTGGCCAGACTGGAAGTGGTTCTGGGCAACCTGCTCTAGTGGAAAGTGTCCCTGCCCATGGCAGGGGGCTGGAACTGGATGAGCTTTGAAGGTCCCTTCCGACCCAAACTGTTCTATGATTCCTGGGCTCCCAGCTCCTCACCTGTCTGACATCCTGCCAGTGACCCATGGGTTTCACAGGCTTTTGGATCTCAGAAGTCTTTAACTGCCAAATGGCTGCGACGGATTTGAAAACGAATGTGCCTCTTTTCAGCACGGCAAAATGACTGAGATACTGTTTCACCCCATGCTTGGCAGCGACGGGCAGTGCTGGAGCCAACAAAAATCCTGTCAGGCTTGGGGGCTGTAGCAACCAAGGCTGTTTCACTGGCTTTGGTCCTCTAGGAAGATATTTAGACATCTGAGAGATTGTAATTCATCTTGGAAATGACATATTTCAATATTGAAGCTGAATTTCACTTCCATGACATGGAGCTGGTTTCTGACTCCAGATGGAAAAAATTCGCAAACTCAAGTAATTGACTGGTGCTGATATCTGGTTTCCTGACCAGCTCTATTTATCATGTGGCAATAAGCTAGAGTTCTTGAGAAAATCATGAAGCACTGAAAGAAGCAAGGAACGGGCATATCGCGAGGCTCAGCCTGTCTCCCGACATCAGGGAGGCACGTAGAATTATTTCCCTGGAGACCCAGCAGAGCCTGCTGACGGTGTGGCCGTTAATAAAGCAGGGAAAATATTAGTGAGGTCTGTCTGAGACCTCCTTTGAGTTGTTGGAAACACCTTTTGGTCTTCCTGGATCCAGATCCATGATTTGTTTCCCTTAAGTCCTAAATTTAGCAGAACATGAACCATACCAGGCTTTCCTCACTCAGATAAGTGATTTCAGTGTGCTGCCAGACCTTGGTTCTGGGCTGTAGAAGCATGGGTTAGTTCATTGATCAGCAAGACCCCATTTTCCTTGACATACCTATGCCTCAGGACAGGTACACCCACCCTCTTACACACTTGACTTTGTCACTCTTGTGGGAGAATTAAGTTCATAGGGTGGACAAATAATGAAACTGGCTGTGGGTCTCATGGGACAGCATCTGTGATGGGTCTGGCATCTGCTGTTTCGGCACAACCGGGACGCAGGGTAGGAGGATGATGGAGCATGAGGGCTTTTTGAAAGCACCTGTTATCCCTGGTTGGGGTGAACCCCTTCTGCTTTCAGCTGAGCAAACTGGTCCAGAGCCTCCCAGATGTGTCCCCTGGAGACTTCACTACTGTTAGAGCGGTGAGGGCTTTTGCTTTCCTAAACAAAGGACAGCGATGTTTCCTGTAATCTGAAACAAAGAGACAACTTGCTGCTTTGTAATCTGTGGGTGGAGGAGGCACTGTTGAGTCAGGAAGCCCCCAGAGGGTGCTGGGCTTTACTGGTTTCAGCTGTGAAATCAAAGCATGTGCGTGAGTCAGGCCAGTGGTTAAGTTCTGCTCACTTTGAGGCCCTGGCTTTGATTAAATTCATGTGTCATTTTCAAAGGTCCATGTTTAGCTTGGTTTTAGATCATGCTTGCATAATTAGTTTATTTAAACTATGTCTCATGTTAAATCAGATTTTGCCTGTGGACTTAAGTACAACTATGTAATAAGATATACCTATTAAACAGATGTTTAATCTTAATGACTATGTTCTTGACAATCAATTGAAATTGAACATCTAATAACTACACTGCAACTAGGCATATCTCTTTGCATTTAATAAGATACTATGGTAATATAATTATAGTAATATAAGATATTGTAAATAACATATTCATGGAAATATACCAATGTTTTTATAATATCCATAATATATATAAAATCATCTGAGAAATGAGGAAGCTTTAGCTCAGCTCATCATTTCCCTCATGGGAGAGAACAAAAAAGCCCTAAATGCAATCCTCTTACAGAGGAAACAATTTGTACTGGCACTTGGCACTGCATGTCCTGTAGTATCAGTGTGTTTGCAGGTCATCACCCTGAGTAGTTACTCACCCCAAGTAATGTCCAAAGCAGTGGTGTCTCAGAACACAGCTCAGGTTTGTGTTCATGCCTGTAGTGACGGTTGGGATGCTTTTATCAGACTCAGTAGGAGAAAATGGAACTAAGAAAAATAAAGAGGAACAACTACAGGTGCAGAAACTTGTAGGAAAAAATAAAAGCGAGTCAACTCTGTGTCAATCCTTACTGCAATTGCACTTGCAGTTGTGTGTGAACATGATACTGCTGCAGTTGGACGCTCAAGACTCTGACTTGTGATTGTAATACCTATAAATAAGCCATTTCATTAACAGGTCCACAGAATAGCTGATTGTTCCACCAATTTGATCTCATATTTCTGACTCCAGAGCTTTGTATTCTGCTGTTAAGACATGTACAAATGTTTTGGTTCATATCCCTTTGTTATGCTTCTGTGCCATAAGTGCATACTGGTGGACATTTAAATAGAAAACCAAATGACAGAGTCAGAATGTTCTGTTCAAAATTACCATGTATGTGTTAAATAGCCTATTGAAACAATCGGATATTTTGGTAGATTTTAGAGTAGCTTCTGTTTTTCCTCTTTCCTCTTTCCTCTTTCCTCTTTCCTCTTTCCTCTTTCCTCTTTCCTCTTTCCTCTTTCCTCTTTCCTCTTTCCTCTTTCCTCTTTCCTCTTTCCTCTTTCCTCTTTCCTCTTTCCTCTTTCCTCTTTCCTTTTTCCTCTTTCCTCTTCCAGGAGGAAGTTAAGACCAGGCTTAAATCTCTGTTTTCATCAAACCTATTGCACATGTGTTCAGTATTAAGTGCTTGCTAAATAGAAATAAGCTGATTAATTTTTCCCTTGCAGTTGGACCTAGTATTCAGTGGACTCTATAGGAAATTTTCAATTGAGCTCTCAGCTAAGCAGTTTAAAAACATGGTGGAAAGACAGAGAGGGTGGGAAACAGGTGGGTTAAAATGAGACTTTGGATTAGTTGGTATCATTTAGGCTATTGAATATGTATAGAATGGAGCTCTTGCTAATGCAAATTACAAACACATTTTGGAATCTGTTTTATAGCGCATGTACAGTACAGTGATGGACTAGTACCATATGAAAGACATATTGATGATAGTAAACATGAGCTCAGCATTCTGGTCTTCAGCACTGCTCAAAATTGGGGAAAGGAGAAAAAAATCTTCGAACTTTTCATGTTCCATAAAAACAGTTATCAAGGTCTCTTTGTGCTCAGCCTCCCAGATTCCTCCTTACAAACCCGCGTGCTTTCCCTGAGCCGCTCTTTCCCAGTGCATTGCATTTCCTTATGCCTGCCTGCCTTAACTTTTGCTAATAGTGTTGTTGCTATCTTTACACTAAAAAATACATGAAGGAGAGAGCAGTCTGTGTGTGTGTGTATGTGTTTGTGTTCTCCCTTCCCTCTTTCCTCATCTAACCCAGAGAGCAGAGTGGTGGAAAGACACTTTATTTTCTCCTGTGCCAGGTTTACAGAGTAAAAACAGTGAATTCTTCAGAGAAGAGGTCTGTTTTGCTGGCTTTCCTGTAACAGTACTACTGGAGGGCACCTCTGGTTAACACTACACTCAGTTAAATCAGGCCTAGTACCTCCCAGGAGACTATTTTTACTACTGAGTTTATTTAGTCTGGGGTAATGCTCTGCCTTTTGATTTGGGTCTTTTTTTGGTTTGTTTTTTTGGTTTGTTTTTTTTTTTTAATTATTATTGTTTTCATTCTCTTTGGCAATTTTTCCACACACCTTCATTGAAGACAGTGATTGCAAACACATTCGACTTGATATTCAACTAGCCCTTTAACAAGCAGTTCAAAGATTAATTACCGTGTACCTTGCAGTTCGTGGATTCTATTATGCTACAGCTCAAGCAGAGAGAACAGGAGAAAAATCCAGCTGATTAGCCTGTGATGATGTGCCAGCCTGAGTTTATGGTCTCTGGTTGGTTGTCACTGCCTGATGCAAGAACTCCTACATGGTTATGGTTTCCCATATATATTAATTTTAATGTAGTTGATGAGTGTCTAGGAGTTAAAAAATATTAGTGGCAATATTTGTCAGGTTAGTACATTTAAAATTGTTAATGCTTTAATAGGTGAAATTAATCTTCTCAGCAGCAGAGTAGGGGAGGTTGTTACTTGTGTTTCATGTGTGCCTATTTGGACTGTGGCTCTGCTATTGCTAATAGTGGATTTGTGCAGTACCCCATCTCCCATGGTACAAACCTGAGCTGGGCCTTAATGTTTGTGCTTCTGGTGAGTTAACCAGTGTGGAAACTACATTGGTTCTCACAGCTTTCTGCCTCCAGGAAGGACTATAAGACTTCAAACATGCTTGATGAGACTGTAGTGCCATGGTTGGTGGGGTTTGGTGGCCAAAGCAACTTAAAAAGAGCTTTGCTTTACCCTATTTCAAAAATGGATAGTTCTTCATCATTTTGGTCCTGGGGACAATAGGTGATGGGTTCAAACTTAAACAGAGGAGGTTTAGGCTGGATATAAGGAATAAATTCTTACCTGTGAGGGCACCAAGGCGCTGGCACAGGGTGCCCAGAGAAGCTGTGGCTACCCCATCCCTGGCAGTGTTCAAGGCCAGGTTGAACACAGGGGCTTGGAGCAAGCTGCTCTAGTGGAAGGTGCTCTTGCCCGTGGCAAGGGTTGGAACTGGATGAGCTTTAGGGTCCCTTCCAACAGAAACCAGTCCGTGAGCCTATGATTCTGGATGAATTCGCTGATGTAGCTCACTGTTCTGCCCTGCAAATGGTTGTTCTAGAGCAGAGTGGAAGGCAGCTTGCTGCGGTGCAGGAAATACATGTGAGAACCAGCAGGATGCAGATACCTGGAGGTGGGAATGTGGCTGTGATGTAGAGAAGCACAGCTGAGTTGATGCTGTGTCTGTGGCACTTCTGGGTTTGGTAGTTCTGCACGTAAAACTAGATTTAGCACCTCCTCAGACTGTCGGATCAGTAAGAGTGGAGCTTGGCACTGTGCAGAAAGCCCCAGATGAAGAGGTCATCCTGTCATCCGTCTGTTAACAGAGGGAGTTCCGCATTTTCAGATTTGCAGAGTGAGACTGTCAGAGATGTGATTAGAATTTGCTTCCTGCTCTGTTCTCACTGCAAATAACTCACTGTTCCCCTATTCCAGAGTAAGTCAATGAGGGCTCAATAAAAAGCACAGAGAGAACCCGCTTTTCACTTCTTAAATGTCTCAGCCTGTTTGGAGACTTTGTCTGAATCCCTGAGCAAGTGGAAGTTCTTTCTAGTGTGAATTCCCCACATCTATAGTTTCCCTGGCTAACAAGGGAAGGCAATATACATAGGACAGAACAGGTTTCTATTCAGCCGTGGAGAAAGCACTTGTGAATGTTGCAGGAAATGAAATCTTAAGTCAGTGCATGAAACAATCTAATCCATCACAGCCCCTAGAATGGCCTCTCATAACTCAGGGGCTGTCATACCCCTTTGTGTGCATGAAGGCAGTTGTGGAAGAAGTGACGAACTGCGCACATATTCTGCTAAATCCGTTCTGGCAGCTGAGGTAATATATTTTCAATGCCAAGTCACATAATTTTACTTTAGCTCATTTGACTCCAGGCTACAAAGCTATTCCAGAAAACAAAGGGATGGTGTTTGAATAATGAATAATAATGAGTTTAATTCTGTGGGTTTGTGCTGGGATGAAGCCTCTAGGAGGTTAAATGCAGATAAAGTAATAGAAAGCAGAAGTTTTACCTCACAAAGTACCATTATTTTACTCTATTTGTCTTGTCTCCATTAGGCATTGGTACCTTTGGACAGATGCAGCTGGCATCTGAATTTTAAACTGATACATCATTAAGTATGATTTACAGATTTACACCTACAAAATAGCAATAGATTTACTCTGTGCCATCTTTTGCCTTCTGGTTTTGTTTTCTTATTCTTGTCCTGGTATTTTCTCCTGGGTTTGATAGTTGTAGACCTTCACAGTAGTTACAAGACGATCTGAGCATATTCTTGTACCGTTACAGATCGGCACTCTTGTTTTGTGTCACCCAACATCCTCAGCTGTTAATTCAATGCTTCTCAAGAAGTACAGAGATATTCTTTCCCCTGGTTCTGGGTAGAGAGATGGAGCCTTGCCTTTGCCTGTACAACAACTAACACGCACTAGTCCTGATCTGCTTGACACTTTTGATGTTAGTTTAACGTTAATGACAAGTGGGCAGGCAAGGAGAGGGGTTCCCCTGAGGAGAGATCCTGGAAGGCAGCTTCAATGAAGACTTGGTATTTGTTAATTTGTCACAGACAGGGAACTAAACACCACAGTGGCATTAAAGACCACTGAGCTCCATGTGCTTAATTGCACTTTATCCCTTTGAAAATCCCCCCTTCCTTTAGCATTTTAAGGGAGTATGAATTTGTTTACAAACTGTTTTGGTCGTGGAGTTGCTTAAGACTCTCCAAGATTCATGCAGGCAGATCCAGGCAAGCAGGAATGTGTAGAAGTGCTTCAGATGGTTGTCTGGGAGGTCTTGCCCCATCTGGAGAGGAAGCTGGTGAATATATGCACGAGGCTGCCTTAACCTTTGTGTTTCTTACACAGCATGTGTACGCAGAGTTATAGAATCTCAGTCTGGTTTGGGTTGGAAGGGACCTTAAGGCTCACCCAGTTCCAACCCTCTGCCACAGGTAGGGACACCTTCCACTAGACCAGGTTGCTTCAAGGCCTGTCCAACCTGGCCTTGAACACTGCAAAGGATGGGGGAGCCACAGCTTCTCTGGGCAACATAGTTGTGCTCCATCAGGGATGCTGTTCCAGCTCAGCTACATCTTCTGCACATGGGTCTTTTACTGTAGATGGTGTCCTTGAAGCCCTAAGGATGGCATGCATGAAGAGGTACATACTCAGATCCTGCACTAAGAAGGGAAGGGTTAGGTGAAAGAAGGAAGGCAGAAGCAGAGCAGTAGTAGCAGCAAACTGAGGCAGTGGCTGTGTGCAGCTTTCCAGAGAGCTGCAGGAAAACCCTGGTGAGGTTCTGCCTGGAGAAGGTAGAAAAGGCCCATGGTCAGGGGAAGAGGAAGGCGGGAACTTACTGCTTGGTGGTGCTTGAGGTGTGTTAATTGTGTAGTAGGCATTCCTGGGGAGTGTACAGCTCTCTTCTTTGTGTTTGTAGCTTTACTGTGCAGTGCTACAGAAATCGGTGTGATGCCGAAGACTGAACATCATTAGTTAATTCATGACAGAAGAAGATCAGATAAACCAGGAAGGGGATGTCACCTTTAGAAACAATTTGATAAATAGTAAACATTAAAAAGGAACAAAATCAAGAGGCTTGATAAGTAAAGTGGTTTTATGGAACCTTTTATTTGGAAGGGGCAAACTGTTTTCTGATGCTAATTAAAAAGAAAACTGATTTATGGAACTAAGTGTGGGACATACGTTCTTTGTCTGCAGCCTGAATGTGGCAATACTTTGTTAATTTGAGAGAATGAGAAAGTGAAGCTGATTATAAACAGAAATGAAACAGTCGTTTAGGCACCATGTGCATGGGACTTCTAGCAAGCTCCACTGGAGGTCCAGGCACTGAGTTTTTGCAGGATTATGTGTCATCTCATGGATCTGTTTTCATGTTCCAAGCCATCTGGCATACAGGAGTAAACAAACAGCAGAAAAGATAATAAGTAAACTAGGTTTTAACTATTTTTTTCCCAGTCTTACTACTATAAGAGCAAAGAACTCAATTCCTAAACCAGATTAATTTTACATTACATCTAATATTAGGTGAAATAGTGAATGTAACATTTCCACTTCTCAGGAAGGCCATCTCCCATTTCCTTTGGGCACAAGGCTGTGCACATGTTTTCTACCAGCTCTAACTGTGGTGAGAAAAGGGGTGAGCAGTCTTCTGCCCAATGCTGCCATCAAGTCTCTTAACTGATGCTGTTGCTGCTGGATGGTGGTGCGTACCCAGCAGTAATGCAGGAAGCTCTGAGCAGGACTCTTGGCATCACTGGGAGAAGCTATGATAGTTTTACTTCAGAATATCCTTTGGTTAACACTGCCTCATCTGACAGCATCAGTTCACACTGAGCACTGAACATCACTACAGGGAGGGAAATAACGTTGTCCCAGACTTGTTTGTTTCCTGGTTTCACTGAGGAGAGTCTGGTAGAAGGGTTACAGCATCCACTTGCTTGAATTCATTATGTTGGTTCGAAGAAATAGTATCTCAGGCTCAACAGAAAGGTTCTAATTTCATCTAAAAACCTTTGAAAAGTGCCTGTTAAGGTTGATGAGCTGTACAGTAGATTTAAACCCAGAACTCTATTAAAGTAATCCAAATGTGTGTAGTCAAGGTCCACGGATACCAATTCATGTCATTTAACTGAGTACTGCATTATTTAGTGATTTTTCTTTTGGAGTAATCTCATTTTACAAGCAATCTCACTCAAAAAAGAAAGGAGTTTCTCCTGCCCATGGAGGAAACCCAGAGCATGGCAGCTTATGGGCTTCTCAAAAAAGGAAATGAACAGAAGTTCCCATATTTTGCGGTGGGGAAAGGAATTCAATCGTGCATGAAATTAGAGCAGACGCCTATTGCTCCTTGCTGTTGTACCTTTGGAAAGTTGTAGTCTACAAATGGTCATGCTGGGGGCATCACTTCTTGAGAACTACTTTGGAATCAGCTGGTTAGTCTAGGCTATAAGAAAACCAGGTGGGTTAGCTTAGGTGACACTTCTGAGTGCGATGCTCTAACACTCAGCTCCCATCAAACAAGTCAGTCCTACCATCCTTCTTACCTCCAGCCACACTTTCCTGCCCCATTTTTGGTGTTCACTGCCATTTATAAGAGCAGCTGGGCCAAGGAGTTAAAGTGGCTGAAGCAGATCACCGCAGCTCTACCAGTTCAGACCTTTGGATCCGAGAGAGGAAACTTCTCTATCTCGAAGAATACAAAGCAGATTAAAATGGGACTTTTTTTGAAGATGGAAGACTTTTAGGTAAGGTACAGTGAGAAAACTGACACCCTGTGCTCTGGGAAGTAAGATTTCCAGGAACTTGTCTCATTTTTTAGACGTTATGATGTATCCTCCCATCCTAGACCACTGTTAGTCAGAGTTTAAACCTTCTCCAGAAAAGGAAGGTCTTTTTGAAAAGCCTTTTGAAGCTGCTAGGTGCTAACGTTCTCATTTCTGAAAGGTGGATAATACCTTTGAACATTTTGAATGGAATCAGAAATATTAAAGAGAAGGAGTAGGCTCAGTGGGCTGGAGTTGTTGCGATACTCTTGGGTGCTCAGTTGCCTTTTTGGTTTCTTGCATATGTTTAAGTTGGTATTAGTTTATGCCTGTTTGATCTCATTTCCCAAAAGTATTTTCCAAGAAGTGCTCAGACAGACACTCTGGGAAGGAGCCTCCTGACTGAAATGGAATCCCTCAGTCAAGATGAAATAGGATTCTTTTTTTTCCTTCTTTTTTTCTCTCTTTGGTAAGCTATTTCCTGGCAAGGTTTTCCTGTGACATTTGCTGGGAGGGTAACCCATTAATTAGAATCCAAGCACCAGCGGGAGCTAATCTGGATGACACTAGATCATGCTTAGCATTTGTTTCCACACTGGTAAGGTGCCATGTGAAATATTTCCAGTGCTGACCCATGTTTGCAGCTTTGGGAGCTGTACTGGGAAGTGCAGTTATGCCACAAGAGTTGTCTGATGATTGTTTTGTTTTGTTTTTTTTTTTTCTTTGGTGACTATCCAATGGAAATGTGAACTAGTACACCCAAAATTCAGGTGCAAACACCATTTCACACCCATGTTAGTACCAAAATAAGAAGTTGGCACATGGTTGCTGTCACTGGTATTTGGTATGTTTTTTGCGGAAATGCTTCACTTCCCAATTGAAGATGAAGATGTCACTCTGCTGTGCCTACGTACGCAGCTTAACTTGCTCTTGAAGCTCAGTAAATGCCTCACTGCAGCCTGCATCTGCGCATAAAGGACTCCTAGAATGGGCTATTTGAGTTGTGCTCCTAAGGGAATACTGCAGAGCTGTGCCTGGAAATAGTGGGTCATGCTCAGAGGTGGCATCTGCAGCGCACTGTAGACTTAAGGAGCCAAGATTTAAATACTGAGCAGGAAAATATTTTGATCGTTCTGTGTTCATGTCAGCAAAATAGCTGCTGGTCTGCTTCCCGTGGGCATTGACTGAGTTTAAGTGCTCTTCCCAGTACAAAGTCAGGGTATGTCATGAGAGAAAGCTTTCAAATCAGATGGCTATGTACCAGTTTCATACTTATTCTGGTGCAGTGCAGACCTGTTTGTTTCTAAGGACATGATGTTAAGTCTTTTTATGTATTTTAATTTCTATTAAAAGAAATAATTATCACGAATGTACTGGGGTGATAAAAGAGGAATGAAGGAATAAACCATGAAAGAAAAGGTCTTGTCTGGACAGTTTAATATGTGTTGAGCTGCAAAGGTGTTCACAAACCATGTAGACAAGGCCCTCGGTGACATGGTGTCGTGGTTTAAGCCCAGCTTAGTTAGTGGTGGCCTTGGCAGTGCTAGGGAAGGGAACAGTTGGACTTGATGATCTTCAAGGCCTTTTCCAGCCTGGTTGACTATGATTCTGTGAAGGTGTGATCTCTTTGGAAAGCAGATTTTCTGTTCTCTTCATTTTGCAGTATCTAGGGCATGGCACTTCTACGTGTTGTTGCATTGTATGTAATGAATGACAATGAGATGGAGAAACAATAACCAGGAAGCGGAGGCAGTTACCTGAGAGGGCTCAGTTGTTCTGGTAGTTGAATGTTGCTGAGACAGCTTTCTTGTTTTGTTGGAGAGTGGCACAAGTTCTGGATGGGACTGGTGAATACCACATCTAGAGAAAGGAATGGGTGGAACAGGGGCAGAGAAGAGGGACAAGAGGGATTCTTCCACATCTTTGTGGCTGATATTTTTGGGTGTTGAGTGTTACTGACTCCTATATTTGTGGAATTAATTTATCTGGGCTCATAGAAGCAGAAACAAAGTTTTTACTTGCAACCCTTTGATTGCATCCTCTATCAAAAAATAAAGCTTCTTCACCCTGACTTTGGGCTGATGAGGGGAAGGACAAGACTGAGGAAAATTCCTTGGAGGAGAGAGGCCAGACCAGACCCAGGCTCACTGTAGGGATTCCTATTTAGAGTTTTAGGCTGCAGTTTTCAGCCCCTGATTTTTTTCTGTGTGATTATAAAATCCGCAGTGAAGACTATCATTCTGTTTCTTGAAGTACTGTAAAGCAGAAATGCTGGAACCCCAAGCTGTTCTTGCATCCCAAGATAATTTCCAGGGCAGAGGCTTAGAAATGCCTCACTGCCAGTTCTGGAATCTGGGAATTCAATGCCCTTGGCTCTAGATGATTAGTCCAAAGTATGACCAGGGTTTTAAGGGACAAGGTGAACTTTAAAACATGGTAGTTAGTTTTGAAAATCTGAGTTGCGATATAAAAGAACCTGCTTTTGCTCAAATAGAGGGAAGCATGCAAGCTGGTTTCCTCTGGAGCTGTTCTGGTTCCAGATTCATCCTCAGTTACAATCAGTTTGGTCCTAACACCAGCAACTGCATAAATTATAAATCCAAACCTCTCTTCTACCAAATTTGGTTATTTCAGGCCTGATCTAATGCCTTATTAGTAGGACTTTTTCAGTTTACTTGAGTAGAAGCTGGGTCAGACCTGTGTTAGATGTGTCTCATATTGGTACCTAAGCAATCTACAATTCCAGTGAGACCTTAGGTTCGATTAAGAAATCTTTAATAAGATCGCTTTTGTGTTTAAGCAGCGCATACATAAAGGCTTCTTCTCCCACAGTAACAGTAACTGGATATTCTCAGTATCCAGTCATCTCACTGAAAGATGTTCCACTCCAAGAAAATAATTTCCAATCCATGTTTCTTTTCTTCTTTTAACTTGAAAGAGCCTCTTGTCTTCTTTGTGGTCAGTGCTGTCCATTTGTAACTGCCTGGTGTGAGCTGAAATCTGTACATCCTTATCTCCCTTGCTTTGTTTTTCTGTACCAAACTGTAAGCAAGCCCTGAAGTTTGTTCAGATTAGGGATCAAACACTGCATTTCTATTTCTTTTCTTGCAAATTCCTGGAGGGATGGAGGGGGGGGGAGATCGATACACTAACGCTGCTGCATCAACCTTTCAAATCTATGCAGACATCAATAGGCAGCTGTTCCGTCCTGCTTAGAATTTTAGGCCAAGTTTCTGGTTTCAAACACATTGATGTAAAACCAGAGGAACTTCATAGGAACTTCTCTGGGTTTACACTGCTCGGTCAGAGTAGGTCAAGCTGTTAAATCAGTCCAGGGTAAAAATGTTGAAATTCATAGATGATTGATATAATAATATAATTGTTATGATATTTATGATATTATAAGAGTTTGACTATTGACTTTATATATTATATGTACTCATATATAATTTTACTGATTTGGCTCTTTGACCATTAATAATTTGTTTAGGAATTTGGGGTATCTGCCCCTTCTTAGCTACTCACTAGGGAAATTAAAATGTAAGTTTGTGACATTGTGTGCTGCCCAATATATATATCTATCCTCATTTGGTAAATGTGTAAGAAATAGCATTTGCTACTTCACCAATTTGATATAAAATAAAATCCTTTCAAGTCAGAGTAATGTCCTCTGCTTTGTATTTGAAAAAACAAGCGCATCCCATGATACACTGTGATGTGCAATAAAGTTGATCAATGTGATCTACCTCCACAAATTGCAGAACATACAATTCAGGTTTTTTTGAGTAATACTGTTGGTTTACCTTGAAGTACATTGCTGTTGTTCCTGGTGTTAAGTATAGCATCTTAAGACTTTTTAATAGAAAGAACCTAAATGAAAATTGATTGATAAAAGCTCCATCAAGGTGTTTATTGGTTCTGCCCAGGGGTAAAGCAGAAACTTTTGAAAGCCATGTCATTTGTGTTAGAGGCTGTTTGTCAAAGTGTATGGACAATGGAGATGTGAACATGAAGGAAGGAAGGAAATTGCTTTTAATCATTAATAACTTACACAGGGAGCTTGTAGTATAAGACATGTACTCGTAGTATGAGTGTGTCCACCTTCACGCTGGATAATGATTTATTGCAACGATTGGTATATGGAGGTGTAGTGGCAGATTGTGTCTGAAGCCCTAGTAGTTGAGTTGGCATTTACAGCAATTTGAAGCACATGAAAATGAAAGAGAAAATACCTGATTAACAAGGGACACTTATACTCCAGCTGCCTTAGACAGAAGGGCAGTAGTAAAGACAGGACGTGGTTTAGCAGGAGTTGCCTGTAAGGCTTTTAATGTTCTTAATCCTTTGGAGCAGGGCCTGAGTATTCTGGTTTCAGCAGGGCGGAAACAAGTCTATTATTGTCAGCAAGAGAATGTTAATGAGGGTTAGAACTATAAACTGTCCTGTTATATAGGGAAATAACATCCAATCTGAGAGCCCAGAATGGGTAACTGGAAAGATTATGTTAGTGGAAGGAGTCTTAAGAGACTTGTGGAAGGACATTTGTTCTTGGCTCTTACGAAGGACACTGGCTACTCCAGATAGCAGTTTGCTGCTTGACTGCATTTGAACCCCAGCTGCCAAGATTGCGGATGAGTGAGCAGGCTTGAGTTAAGCATGTTATTTTGGGGGGTTAACTTTATGCTGTACAGAGGTTATTTTCCCTCAAAGTATCCCAAACTGAAACGTCTCTAATTCTAAACAAATGCGTATGGTCAGAATTGTATTTCCTGCTTCCCACCACCCATGGTGGGAGGTAAGTCCAGAGAATTGCCTTTTTGGCTACTCAGGATGATTTGGCACTCTCCATGGACCTTTTAGCACTTTGGGATTGTTAAATGTTTCGGGCTGTGCCCACTCATCACATGTTAAAGGTAATTATTTGAAAGCATGATGGGTAGAAGTGGCCTTAGCCTCTTTGTCAAATCCACAGGCAATAACCATGTGTGCTGCCGGCTTTGTCTCACCCTGACCATCATCCCAAGTAATTGGGCTATAGTGGAAAGCTGGCCCTTGCTAGTGGTAAACTCTGGTCACACAAGTCATGGCATCAGTTCCTGACTTGAAAAGCTTCCAACCTAAATGGAAAAATCAAAACCCAAATTGGAATAGGTTTGGGAAAATGGCAGGTGATGTGACTTGCACAAGGCGATGTAGCAGAACCACAACTGAGTTCTGGAGTCTGGTGCAGTGGAGATTGGAATGGATTAACTGGCCGCATTCCTTACTCACAAGCCTGTAGCTGAATTCCTTCACTAATTCTGCTCTGTTCTCACAGACTGAGGAGGGAGAATTCTGTGCATGGGTTCCTAAGGGGTTTTTTGTTCTGCTTTGATTGTGCAATATAGGCACCTTAGAAATGGGATTCACACCAAGACCTCCTTTTGGCCTATTGGGAAGGTAACTATTATAATTGGCTGGAAAGTGTCCCAGCTTTCCTTTGTACCTATGATGAATTTCACTTTTTCCTTTCAGGTTGAAGACAGTAAAAGCATTTTGTTGATTTTTTCTAGGGGAAAATAAAAATATCTGTTGAGCAGCTACTTTTTATTTGAATGTGCCATTATTCATCAGTTCAAGAATTTAGGTTAAAAAAACCCAGAACTTCCGTTCTAGAAAGGCTGCTTGTAGTCAGAGTACAACTTAACAAAACTCAGCAATCTAAGTGGAGATGTGAATTCATTGTTTCTATACACTATATAAATCCATGGAAACAAATAGATTTACTTATTTTATGCTTGGAAAGGGAAGGAAGAAACTGTTTAATTGGAGAAGTTTCAAACACTGTAGTGATAAAATCCATGTTAACGTGTGTGTAAGTAGCGTACGTATTTGTAATATCATTCTATTAGCTTCATCATTTTTGGTTTTGACCTTTCTTGGTTGTCGATAGTGTCTGTAGCCCTTACTCATTGTGCAGATGTGCTTGTTTAAAAAAGAATTAAAAGGGTTTAACATAACTTTGTAGCTGTGTCGTGCAGCATATCTTTTTCGATGGAATATTTGGTATTTGAGGAATACACGTTTTCAGGCATGATTGCTCAGTGCATACAAACGCATGTAGTCACCATGCACAAATTACACAGGCAGAAGTGCACAGTTGAGACTAAACTCTTCCAAGGCCAGGCTCTACGAATGCACTGCATATCAGCGGGCAATGGGTCTTGAACTAAACATATGACAAACATATGGAAAATAAAATCCTTTGCTCTCTATGTTTAAAAAATTGATCATACTCAATGTGCTACTGCCTTTGAGGGCTGTAAGATAAAACATTGCAAGGTTCAATGACTTTGAGATGGGAATCCTGGGTACAGCCCAGATGGTGGCCTGATACCAAAAGCTGCTCTTGTCTTTGAACGTTATTGGCCCTGAAGAATTGAAATTCCTTTTAGGTTTTCCCCTACCCTTTTAAAACAATAGGAGTGCAGTTTCCACTTGTTTTTGTGCCTGTGCCAACCTGCAGTTTAAGTACTGAGGAAAATGTGTTCTAGGGGAGGATTGCAAGTATTCTTCAAGTCAGTGGCATGGATTCTGAAGTTTTTTGGGAAGTGTATGAGGCCCATCTTGAGCTGCTCCACATTTGCTCCAGTAAAACTGTTCTGATGCTGGCAGAAAAGGTGGGTGAAGAAGGTTGCGTCCCCACAGCCACATTCTTAGTGTCATACTGATGTTTCTCCTTCCTTATCCTAGCTGGGCTGACAAAGTCACTTGTGGACCTGGAGCTGATCCTCGAGTCAGAACTTTGAGGGGATTAGGACTAATACCTGCACTTCACTGTCCTCTTTTCATTTAATAAAATTATTTCTGTGCAGCATCCTTTCATAGCAATGCCTTAGGAATCCTTGCATTAGCCACTGTCATGGAAGGGCAGGTGGGAGTGTGGACAGGGGTGGTGCTGGTACCAGTATCAGTTCTCAAATGATATCTCCAGTGCTTTGTGACACTTCTGCTCTTTATGCTGGTTTGGAGACACAAACGAGCTTTTCACCTTATTAACTGGGCTGGTGTTTGAGCACAGGATGTATATTTTTGTGTGAGGAGTGCCTACAGGGATAAGGTGTGGGAGAGGCAGGGTAGAGGAGGAGTGCACTGATCTCTGGCATCAGAGGAAGTGTCATTAGCAGAGAGGATAGGTCCTGCTGACACTGCATCCCAGGTGACCTTATGGCTTGTTGGCATCAAAAGTAGCAGCCCTCCTTCATCCTCTCCTGCCCCTCCTTTGTGCATTCCCGCTTCCTCCATTGTAATCCTAAATTGCGCTAATTCAAGCATGAAAATACTTCTTTAAGGCTTAGTTTTGTATTGTGTTTGCTCCCTGGACTGCTCCTTGAAGGGGTTCTGCAGTTTATAACAAGGCAGCAAACGTTATGGAGGAGCAAAAGCTGCCTTGTTGGTGTTGAGGTTAAACCACATGCTGGAAGGAATAGCTCAAGTCTCTCTTCTATTCTCAGCTGTTCTGGTAGTTTGAGAACAGAAGATGAAAAGACACCTTAGGCTTAGCTTCTCCTTCTTGCAGTCTTGTGCCAAATAGGGAATGGAGAAATTGGCTCAAAAGCCTTTACTTTTTCCTGCTCACTTTCTGTTATTTGTTGGTTTTCTTTTCAAGTAGACTTCCAGGCTGGATGCTATTTTCCTGTGGGAGTAGATGCTGAGCTCTGTCTGCGTTTTTATCTGTAGTTGACAATAATAAAAATTCCAAACAACTTCCCTCGCATTCCTTGCTTTGCATGTTTTGTCATGTTTTCTGCTGCTTGACAAAGTCACCTCTGCGGCCTTAATATTTGGGTATATTTCCCTTGCAGAGTGCTGGGAGCTGCACGCCTTGTTGATGTTTGCAAAAGCTTTCCCAAAAGCTGTTGAAACACCACATGTTGCACAGTTTGGAATTTAGGAATTTTCCACTCCCCAACTGTTTGTTGGTTTAGTGTTTGTCTTTCTCTGAAGCACCCTGCAAATGCCTCCTACCACTAAGGGATGAGAGAGAGGCTGAGGAGATCAGTCTTGCTTTCCTTGAAATCTTACTTATCCTAGGAAGACTTTCCCTCATGTGGACACCCCTTTCAATGGAAGTGAAATCGCAAAGCACTTACAAGGGTTTCTTTTGGGCAGTTGAAGCCTTGTCTTTTCTCATTCTTCCCTTGCCTATTTCATCCTTCCACCCTGAAGTATTCCAAAGTATTACTTGCTTAATCTGTAACTTTATTTTACTTATTTGAAAAAATACCTACCACCAAGGAAAGAATAGCTTGAGAGATACTGGTTGTGGGAACAACTGAGACAAGAGGATTAGGCTTAACATTAGGCTATAGTTGGTGTGTGGCTGGAAGAGGAGTCTCTTCTGGCCAAAGGAAGGAAGGAACAAGAAATTGTTCTCATGCTGTTTATCAGAGGTATTGTTATTGAATCTGTATCTTAAGGCCTAAGTGATATTTGAACAGTTTATTGAGAGACAAGGACTTTTTAGGGCATGACCATTTCTGAAAAACATTGCAGTCTTTCCCTTCTAAAAGGCACTTCTAGTGTTAAATGGTACGGCAATGACACAGGAGCAATTCCACTCAGTTTTCAGCTGGCATATCAACAATTTTGAACCTTGTTAAGAAGATAATGCAACTTATTGCTTGAAAGCAAGACAAATAACAACATAAAGTTGAACTTCAGAGTTAAACCCAGGTCAGATAGAGCTTTTATTCCTCTTCCAATTGTCTTTCCTAGGCAAAGGGAGACATCACAAGCTCACTTCTGATTTTGCTATGACTATTCGAAGTGGTATTGCTTGGACACAGTGGTAGCAAGTAGCCTCTGAATAAGAAGGCAAACAAAGACAAATCACTTTTTTACATTAGAACACCCTCATATTTTTAATGTGGCCTTTGTCTATCCAACTGTAAACATGAGCTTTTTCATGGATAATGGTATCCATATGCCATAGTGTTACGTGTATGCTATTCATCTTGGTCATTTGTTCTTACAGCAGAGTCTTAAGATGGTTCTGATGCTGGCAGAGGAAAGACAAGCCACTCATTGCATCTTGAGGGATCTCCAGGAGCCAAATAGTATAGCTTTCTCCAAGATTAACTTCTTCTGTGCTTCAGAGTTCTGCTTTTAAAAGATTGCATCTTGCAAAGCTGCCAGACCATATACCTTGGCAAGCACGAGCTTCTATGTGTTTCCAAAATGACATGAAAGTAAAACTGGCTAAATTAACCACTGAACCTGCTTCCCCTTTCCTACATCTTTAGTAGCCGTAAACATCATTATGCCATTCACTTTTCAGTCAAATATCAAATGTAACTGAAAAGATACTTTACACTAAAAAAAATGATGATAAATGAAATTCCAGGCTGGATGCTTTTAATGTAGTAGTGCAGAAATTCACTGCTCTTCATTTCAATTCCATGTTGTACAAATCAAATTGCAAATGAACCCTGCTTCTGTTGGTTGGTGCCAACCATCTGATAGCGAGATCTTGGCTGGCTCCTCCTCCTGTGTCTTAAGGGGATATAAGAAGTGGATATTTGTAATTTTTATTATTTTTTGAAATCCCTTTTTTTTGTTATGACTAACAAAAGCTACTTGATCAGTCTTCATCTTAAATCAGGTCTCACAAGGCCTTTTCTCTTTCTGCAGACTGTTAAGCTTTTGTCTGAGTTTATCTTAATAATCACAAAACCAAAATGCCGAATGACAACCAGGTTCACTTTATTCCTTTTTATGTTTTACTCTTTATATAATTTGGAAGTGTCTGATTCTGAGTGGAGCTGTGATCAAGAGTCCTTTAGGATGGTTGGGGGCATGCAGGATATGAGCAGAAAGCCAGTGCTTCCTCTTCATTTCCAACAAGGTCAGCATTTCTCCTTGCATCCAGACTCTAAACTGCAATTTCATGTTAAATTTCCTTTGATGGCTGTACTGCTTAGACTTCTATTGTAGAAGTGAATAAGTCAGTAGAAATTTGTTGGTTTAATCTTGGGCTAGGTAATCTTGGGCTGGGCCCTTACCCTGTTGATAATCCCCACTGCAGACTGTTACTGGAGGGAGGGAGCGGTAATGAGTGGTGGTGGGCAGGAGAAGGTGGGTGTTGTGTGCTGTGGCTGCACCCTTGAGGAACTGTGTGAAACTGGAGTTTCATGTCTCCAAATCTTCATGCTTTTCAGACTTTGAGACTCAAAACAATGCTTTGAGTTGGAAGTCAGTGACATTAATACTGCACTGATTTCTGTCTAGTGTAATGAATGTGAAGTAGCACAATGATGAAATGGGTCTGAAACTCGGCTTGTGTCAAGAAGAGAGATTGTTTGGTAAAATTCCCTTAATTTTTTAAATTTTTTAAAATTTTTAATTTTAGAACCAAATATATCAATTCCATAAATGTAGAGTTACACTAATTATTGAATGTTTACTTAGTGTTAAGAGTTTTCTCAGATTGTGTGCCTGCCATATGCTAGTGGCAAGCTGGTTAATATTTATTCCAGCCTACATATTTTCTAGCAATATGAATTTGTAGGAAGGATTCTGTGTGTGTGAATGGTGATGTGTATTCATAGCAAGTGATTTTTCGGGTCCCTGTCATTGGTTGGAACCTAGTTTGAAGAGCTGTGCTTGCTTATTGTGCCTGTAATCTCTTTTGACTGAGTTTATTACCCTAGCTCCAGAAGCCTGGGTTATGTACAGCTTTATGGATGAAACCTTCACCCAAGCAAAGCTTGGTCCTTCAGGCCTTCAAAACTTTTTGCACCATGTTTTCTAGCAGGAGGAATCAAGTAAGAAGGCTGCTTAGCAAGCACGAGTACTGAGCAGGGTGCCTCCACAATGATGATCATTATCATAGTGTAATTTATCCAATTAGCTGATTCCATTAAACAGGTTCGATTGACTCTCTTTCTCCTGCCACATTTTAATATGTTTATATCTTGAACGAGTGAAGAATGTATTGTTTGACATGACAGCTTGCTTTGTGCATAGCTACCTCTTTATTTCAATCCTGTGACTGACAAAAGATAGGAGTGGGCCTTCTTTGATGTAGCGTAAGGAATTATTTCCTGATCTGACATCCTAATTGATTGGGGATATCTTTTTTTACTGAATTTTAATGCTGACTCGCTCAGCAAAGCAGCATTGGTGTGTTGCAGCAGGAGGATAAAGATGAAGATGACAGGAGGAATCAAAAAAGGAGAACTATTAAGAATACTTTCCTACAGTGTGATTATTACACATGGTTAATAATCTTCTGCCCTCTCCTCTTATTACCTTCAATTCAGTGATGTGACTTCAGAGCTCCTTTTTAAAGATAGTGGCTCCTTTTGTAAGGTTTTTTGCAGTACTGCCGATTGTAGGCTGTGAGCCATCGTCATGTGAAATGGTGACAGTCTGCAGATTTTCTCTATGAAATTGAAAGCACATTTAGAATTTTGGATTTCCTCCCCTTTTTGAACACTGCCAGGGATGAAGCATTCCCAGCTTCCATGGGCAACCTGTTCCAGCACCTCACCACCCTCATGGGAAGAATTTCTTCCTTATATCTAGCCTAAATCTCCCTATTTCAGTTTGAACCCATCACCCCTTGTCCTATCACTACAGTCCCTGATGAAGAGTACCTCTCCAGCATCCTTGTAGTCCCCTTCAGACACTGGAAGCTACTCTCAGGTCTCCATGCAGTTTCTCTTCTCCAGGCTGAACAGCCTCAATGTTCTCAGCCTGTCTTCATATGGGAGGTGCTCCAGCCCCTGATCATCCTCCAGGTTGAACAGGGCCTTGAACAACCTGTTCTAGTGGAAGTTGTCCCTGCCTGTGGCACAGGGTTGGAACTGGATGATCTTAAGGCTCTTTCCAACCCAAACCAGTCTGTGATTCTATGATAATTGGAAAATAAAAGAGTTAGGATGGTAAATAACAGGGGACCGAAAGAAGAGAGGGAAAGGACACTGGAGAAAGTCTTAGTAGTGAAGGAAAGATACCATGCAAAAGAACTCTTGACCCTGCTTGGCTGAGCAAGTTCTGGTTTAGTAGTGTTACTGTAGGCCTCTCTTCTACATGATCTGGGCAAACCTGAACATCACCTTCTACTAAAATTTGTGAGAAGTCCTAGCAGCCTTCAGCCAGGGCAGAAGGTGTGTGGTTGATGTGCTGTGGTGTGTTGCTCTGGGGCTTTCACATGCATGGCTTTGGTGTTGGTGCCCATGCTGGTACCAGCCCCTTCGTGTGCTTCTGAGGCTGGCTGGGTGAAAACCAGCTTGGCTAAAGCAAGTAGCTGTTTGTATCCGTGCTTCCTTCTTGCCTGGCCACTCAAACTTTAGTGGTGTTTAGGCTGGCATTGCCATAAGGAAAGATCTTTAGGAAATGATGTCCTTTACCTTGAAATGAAGATGCAGCCAATGTATTTACTGTTGGGCAGAAATAGTAATACCAGTGATTGCTAAGGCTGGTGAGATGCAGGCAGAGGGGAAACACTGGCTCAGAACAATGATATCTTAGAAAATCTGACTAAATGAAGTGTATTGGTTCTTTCTACAGAGATTTTTCTTTCAGGAGAAAGTAGCTCTGACTCCTGGAATGAGCTGGACATTCCATCACATTCCTGTGCTTCAAGAAATGGAAATACAGTGACAATGCTGCTGACTGTTTTTAAAATGAAAGTGTTTGTAGTTATCTCTAGAAATAATGATCCCCTGCTGCTTTAGTGCTCCCTTGATTTTGTTCATATCAATCTGGAGAATGAGGCATCGCAAGGCAGTGGCAGGTCCCCCATGCCACCTCCCAGGAACGGTCTCATCCCAACCATGCTTCAGAATAGGTTTTCTAAATGAATGCTGTAAGGTTTTGCTGAGGTGCTTCTGTTCTCTTGCTTTTTAATACTGGTCCTAAAGCTTAAATAGAACAATTTTTTCTCCCACTGATTTCACCTTTTTATTTGACCTAATGAACTTTGTCCCTCTGGTTTGCATCACCCATAAGACCCTGTGGCAAGTCTGTACCTTGGGGTGTTGTAGCACCTTGGAAGACAGGGTGGATACTACCTGTCACCCACGTATTCAATTATCACTGTGCATGGTGGGTGTGAGTGGACGGATGGTGCTGATTTCATAGCTTTTCTTCATTTGCCTGAGTGCTAACAGCCCCATGTGAAGGAGAAGATTCAGGATTTGTAAGTTTACGGGTCTTATTGCGTAGAGGAACCTGGGTAAAGAAGCTTTTGATGTCTGATTTGACATTTGCTCCATCTCAGGGGCAGTTTGGTCTTGTACCTACCTTAGAATTCTGTTATCTAAAGATCTGACAGTACATTTCAATCCTTTAGATTTATTATTTATATATGCAATATAGAAAATGGAAAAGCAAGTGGAGGGAGGCTAAACATGAAAGTCTATTGCTTATAATGACACCAGGGTCTAAACCAAGTTTGCCTAGTTCCCACTTCTTGCATAGCTACTTTGAGACAGTTGTTTCAGGTGAGATTTTTGTGTATTTAATTTGGCCATGCCTCGGTGGTTATCCCCGTTTGTGTTTTTTTTTGAAATCAGAATCAGCTGAATTTGCTGTTAAAACAAAATGGTCTGTAAGCTGCTTTTAAAAGAGAGATTTTTCTTTGACCCCCACAATTTCATGTAAAACAAAAATCCCTTTTGTTCACAGTTTGAACCTACATTTCTAATGTTGGCAGCAGGGAGATGCAGCACAGTGTGATGTCATTACATTAGCAAAACATGTATTGTTAGAGGTTGGGCCACCAGAGGATGGCAATTTGCTACTGCCATCAGCTGATAGAGTTGGTCCGTCAGCTGAAGTGATGGGTGTCAGTAAAGCTGTTCTCAGACTCGCACAGATTCCTACTGATTTCTACTAAGGCAATGAATATGGGAAAGTGAAAATCCTCCATGAAAGTGGAGTCTTGTATAGGACACATTAGAGGAACTCTGGATACCTGTAGTCTTCTTAGACCCCTCTTCTCCAAAGAGAACAGGGCTGATTTTGGAGCCTAAATTGCACAGTGTTTTCTTGGAAGAAGCATTTTCCCCAAATACCAAGAAAAAGAGTTTGAAGTGTAACATGGGGGACAGTCATGAGGGGGACCCCCCTGGAGGCCAACGTGTGAGCTTCCCAGTATATGTAAAGCCACCAAGGGGTTAATCATCCCCCACTGCATATGAAATGACAACAAGCTCTTGGCAGCTTTCCCCATTCTTTGTATAACACTTCCAAGTGCTGAAGCTTGTATCCTCCTAGTAATGCTTTTAATTTGTGCTCCATTGGGGAGAGGCCAAGATTTAATCGAAATCATTAGAATGTCTTTGCTTGAAGTAGCTGAGGGCTTGTAGTGAGCTGGAGGAGGTTACTGCACAATAATTAAAAGAAATACATAAGGTCGTCATTGGCGTCTGAGCTATTCCAGACACCAGGTTCAAGGGGGAAAGGTTGAGTTTAATGACAACTCAGCTTAAGTAGGATGCTTCCACAGCCGCATAGTTTTAATAATTAAACTTTGCCTTTTTCTCTTACCACACACCTCCCCAAGTGGACTTTTTGTCTCAGTACAGTAAAGATGGGCTTGAACCAAAACCCAGGAGCCAAATTTCTCAGAGATTCAGGACTTTGGGGGCTATGCCACCTAGATTCAAATCTCAACGTTGTAGTTTATTTATTATCTCTAAAATGGGATGAATCTCAATGTGCCTGTAAGCATGCGTGTGTGTGTGAGAGACTTTGGTTATGTGTGTGTGAACACGTGTGTGTATTTGTTTACCGTCTCAGCTGGGGTCTGGGCTTGAATTGTGACTTTCTATTTAAATGGGGCTCTCAGAATGCTGGTGCTGTTGCTTTCAGTGTGATATTGATGTCTGTGTATGGATTTTAATCCTAGATGCGCCTCAGAGGCGGTGCTGCACTCTGGGTGCGCACAGGAAAATAAACTGCTGAGGTAATTTTGAAGCACAATGCAAACGTTTATTGCTTCGTGTGCATTAGAACATGCACTTTCCTTCTTTGTTAGTTGTATATTTAAGAAGAGGTACTCAAAGCAAAGTAAAAGAAAAATAAATTCCAAGCTCTTGCACTCTCCAGTCCCAGCTCTGTATAGACAGTGATGGAGTGAACTGGCAGGTGAGGAATTTGTGTGAGAAAATGTCTGGAATGACTTTTGATGCCTACATTTGAATACAGCCTCTTACACAGAGTAGGTTCAAATAATGAACTAATAGCGAATGTTAAAGATTTAGGGAATTGGCTGTGAACTTTTGACCCTGGGAAGAGGAGGAGGTTTGCTTTTCAGTAGAATTAGTCTAGCTGGGCTAATGGGTGCCAATAAGGCTGTAAGCAGTGTGTCAGGGACCAAATCTTTTAATTAACCGCTGAGTGAAAAGTAGTTTGGGAAATGCAATAAGTCAGATTCAGGTCAGATCAAGCAGAATAATATGTGGACAATGATGAAATTAACATACTAGGAAATGCAAGCTGAAAATCTCCAAACCTTCCTTATTAGACTGATAGAAAATAGGATTTACTTTGATTGCATCAGAACGGTGCACCTACTTCTACTGACGCATTCTAGCAAGGTTTAGACTGTCCCGGCCAACATCATCTGTAGATGAAAAAGATTAAACTGGATTAAAGGGGAGACTTACCATCATCCAGATTTGAAAAACACTGTGATTGTAGTATGGACTGGCTCAGAAGCACTAGTTGTGCTCTGAGGGTTTTGTTCAAGGCTATGATGCCTGCAAAGTTACAACAAGGATTAAATTGCGAGTATGCTGCTGTCTCTTGCCTTTCTTGGCAAACTATATCACCTGTGAGCTTTTTTGCACCCTCAGTTTTCCTGAGTTTCCCTTTGCCTGTTGCTCTGACAGTGGCATTGCAACCTTTCAGGAAACAGGTTGTCTTTTTGTCCTGTGTTTCTATGGTACCTGTTACAGCTGTGTCCTGGCTTGGGAGGTGAACACCAGTGAACACTAACACAGCGTGGATAATGACATACAGTATTGTCTTGTAGATGTAAGGTTTTCAGTTTTAAGTATACCTTATTAACAAAATGAGTGGGATCAGAACTACATCTATAGAGTTTAGAAAGCAAAGCAGTGCCTGTCAATGTAGCATTATAAAGTAAGGTTTAAATTATTAGTTTAGTTCACATCTAATGGGATTTTAATCCTATTCTGATTGTTCTCTTTGCACATTAAAAAGTGTGATTTTAAAGAAGGCCTATGCCTTAGAGTTTGGTCTAGAGGGCTTTGAAATTAATGGAAGAACTGCACCTAAGCTTAGTGGGCTTTGACTCAATCAGTTTTGAGCCTTCCATCAGTGCTAGAATTTAGATATGCTTTGAAAACTTTCATTGTGGGTCTCTAATTTCCTAAGAATCATTTTCAACAATGGCAATGCGGTATCTGACCTGCCAAAAATCTGATTCAAGTCTCTAGTAATGTTTCAGCTGTTGCTAACTTCTTAAGTAATTTACTTAATTGGAAAGTGCACTAACTTCAGCCTTACATGCAATGCAGAATAGTGAGGGATTCCATAAGATCAGAAGCAATTTCCCAATGCCCCACTGCGTTTTCCCTTGCTTTCTGACTGGCTTGATAGTTGCAATGCTGAGCTAGAATACTATTTTCTTCCTTCGTAATTGTTGCACTTCTTGCCAAAAAATCAAAGGGCTAAATTGCATTCACTGACTTAAAATCAGTCCTGCTGTCAAATGTGATGCATGTTTAATTGTTCTGTCTGTCTGTTGTTAGGCTGGAACAATTTCAAACAATCTACCAATCATGAGCAGGAAAAAAAAAATCATTAGAAAATCAATTTTTGCTTAATTGAATATCCTTCTTCCAAATGGGAATGAAGCTTGATTTATAACCTCAGCTTCACTGATGATATGGCAGTGGCACTTGAGCTTGTCAAGGTTTTCTTTTGGTAGCTGTGTCATGGACAGCATTTACTTTTCCCACCATGTGTGGGATCACAGCGTGAGTCCTGGGGAGCAAAGATATGTCCTTGGTGGAGCACAAGAGGCCATTTTTCCAAACCAAAGATGGAAAAAAAAGCATCATGTAGGGAGGAAGCAAAGCAGGAGAAGGGAATTTCAAATGCATCAAAATACTCCTTCTGAATGCAGTGAGTGGAAGTTACAGTGGCTGACTCATGGAGACATCCCTTTGGCATCTGACTACTGATGCTGACGTTGCT
The DNA here is from genome assembly GCA_017639245.1 of Myiopsitta monachus. NCBI lineage: Eukaryota > Metazoa > Chordata > Aves > Psittaciformes > Psittacidae > Myiopsitta > Myiopsitta monachus. The sequence goes on from CM029928.1 coordinate 25,884,375, forward strand.
GAAGTCCTGTATCCCAGAGCCCCTCGGGTAGCTCACTTTCTGCTCCCAGAGCAAGGATTCCCAAAGGCAGAATTCTGTCTCTACTCAAGACAACAGGAGCTTTGCCGTTGATTTCAGTGGGGTCACAGTTTCACTTCAGTTCTTTTCAAATCTTGTAGCCTTATTTTCTTCTGTCGAAAATTGAGCAAATGGGAGCAGGCAAGGAAAGCAGAGGAAAATGGAAAACTGATAGGGAAATCAGACTTATTATGATTATTAGTTCCTTCCCCCTCATGATTTCTCCTTCTGTGCTGAGAAATTGCAGTGTCATTCTCCTTTAAGTTAAAAACGAGTAGTAGAGGAAGTCGGGGTGTAAATATCAAGCAGTAGCTTAAAGTGAATTTACCAAAGTTCAATAAACATAAAAATGATGAATTTAGATGTCATGTAATTAACTCAGAATTACATGAGCAATAACCAAGTAATTACACCTTTAATAATGCATAAAACTTGTCAGGAATACTTAGTCATTCAACTAGAATTTAACAAGATAGCCTATAGCAAGTTACAGTAATTAGATATCACTACTGAAAACATTGACAGTTCCTAATTGATACCTTTTATTATACAAAGTTAAATGCTAAACATTTCTTTTGAGTGGATTAAGGAATAATATGAGCTGTGTTTAAGACTGTCCTGCCTACTCTTAGCAATTGCATGCAGGTGTAAAAAAGCAGCAACATCAAAACCCTAAGAATTAAAAAAAAGAAAGTATAGCAGCTAAACCCATCAATCATTTACACAGATTTGGTTCAGGTTCTCACTCTGGTAATTTAAATTACAAGCTAAGAGAGTTTGCTCCCTGGCAGGTCTGTCAGCAGCAAAGAAAAAGGGAACTGGAAGAGAAAACTTTGTGGAACAGGTAAAGAGAGTAGCAATCACATCATGTGAAGGATGCGGGATGGAAGTGGGATCAAGACACACTGCAACCTTTGCAAGGGAACAGCAGGAAGACAAAAAAAAGCTCAGGAGTTTGTAAATTAGGCATTAAGGCAGGAGTTGGGCTTCCTAACAACTAAATCAGGTTGTTTAGACTACAGTAGAAAGGGGAGTTCTTGAGAAAGAGATGGGATAAAATTGAAGCAGCGTGTTTACGTGCTGTTTCCAAATGTGGGGGATATTTCTGCTGGTTTTATGTTGTTTGGTCTGCACTCTTGGCAAATAATTAGTGTTCTGCCTTTTTTTTGGAACCAAAAAGTCAAGTTTGTTCCAGGGGAAACTGAAAGAATAACTAAAAAAATTAATATCTTTTTGGTCAACTCAAAATGTAGGGTTTTTTTTTTCTGAATTTGTTTGTTCAATTCTATTTCTTGACAAAATATTGAACAATTTTCCTATTTACGACAACAGTTTCCGTATTGGCCTGAATTCACAAATCTTTTTGCTTTTCTAAAATCCATCTTTTTAGCAAATTTCTTGGAGAGAAAGCATGCAATCCTAGTCTAGATCTGTACTGGAAGCTCTGATGTTTGGTGAAACCATCTGTACTTTAAACCAACCTTAACACAGGTTAGAGCTCTTTGTGTGAAACGGTGGGGATCAGCTGGAATGATTGCATACATCTTTTGTCATTTCTTTTCATCGGTAAGATAACAAATCTGCTCAGGCTGCATGCTGAGAGATGTCTGATTGTCAGTAAGACCTCTGTTGATTGCATCGTATGTAAATATTCCATGTCAATCGGTAGGATGCAATTCCAGGGTGTGAACAACTGTACCTGAGCTCCTGGATACAAGGGTCTGGCCTTTTTTTTTGCTACACTGATAATCAGAGTAATTCCTAAAATGTAGATTCCCAAGTGCTTAATTCCCCTGCACCTGAAATCCCACTCCTCTGCTCAGATGTGGTGGCTCTGCTGAGCACTTCACTTTGGATAAATAAGATTGTTCATGAAAATGAAGCTACTGTATTTATGTTTATATGATTCTCAGCCAGTTGCGTGGCAACTGGAATTGTCTTTACTTTCATGCATATTGAAACACTCAATAGATACCCTTTCAATAATTAATTGGTAATGAATGTAGAGGCTGTAGAATGATTTATCTGATGTGTTTAGGCTTTATCCAGTCATTAAACTGGCTAAAAGAGCCTTGTGTTATTGTGTTAGTACTTCTTTAACAGGAGATGCCATGCACTGGTCTCCAAAATAACAAGCAGTAGACAAAACCCTAGTGATACAGTCTGACCTGAATGGCATCAAGGCCAGCCGAGTGTGTGTATGCAATGCATGGGACAGAAACTGTGCAAGTTGCAGAGCAGACTACAAAATCTATGCTGGGAGGTACACAGCAGCAGCAGTTTTCAGTCCGTTTTCAACAACTCTGATGCTCCTGGCACTCACCCAGTGCTCTGTATCTCCCTTTGAATTCCCCAGTTGGCTCTTCCAGTATGTGCAGCTTTCTCCTCAAACAGGACAGGTAATGTCAGAAGAGCAGTGCTGTGGCTTGAAATAGCCCTGTAGGACTTACTCTCATCTCTTAGCTGACTGTGAAATAAAGGGTTTCCATTACATATCGAAAGTGAGCATCTGCAGATTCCATAAATACTTCCCCTGTTCCTTCTTGCTTTTTTCCTGGCCTATTCCAGGCAAAAATGAAAAGGTTATCTCAGCGGTGGCTAGACTTCCCATTTAACTTCTCTTGGTAGAGAATAGGTACTACAAAATCAGGGCTGGCTGGGAGTGGCTGCCCTTTCCTTCTTATTGGAAACATGGCCAGGGCTTTTTCAAAGAAAAGGCATGGACGCAAATCTCTGCTTTCTACATGTCTTTTTACAATGTTTTCAACATAAGACAGAGTAAAAGGTTTCTTCACTCCCCTAAACTGTCCTTTTGACTCATTATGGTGCTAATGGATTCTCATGCTTTTATAAAGTTGTGTACATGCTTGTTGGCCTTGCTCTTGTTAGCACTGGCTTTGCATGGGTGTTCATGCAACTGAGCTCATTGGTGAGGTCATGCACTGCATTGCTTCTCCTCTTGTCTGGAGCATGTTTTGGGTTCTGGTGTCACCACTTTGTCCTGTTGCAAATCTGCATATGCATTTGCATGTGAAGAATGGATGCAATGCAGTGTCCTCACTGTCCCCCCATGCAGCAGCAGCATGTTGAATGTTTCTTCGTGCTTATTCCTTAATATCACCACTAACGTAATAGATTAAGTCAATCGTGTTGTTTTGTTTACATATGAACATGTGCATGTGTGTGCATTTATATCTAGGTAATGCACATGAATATCTGGTTAGTCTAAATGGCCTTTGAAGGTCCCTTCACACCTGTACTATTCTATGAGTCAGTTTGCTGCTGTGAGGGCCATTCTGTAGGACATGTCTTTGTCATTCAGTTACATGAAATGAGGTGCTTGGGTGATGCCCAGTGTATCTGCATATCTGTTCATGTGGTTCCTCAGGTGGGGGCACAGTTACCATGGCTGCAAGATGCAATCATGGTAAGTCATATAAATGAAGGATACTATTGATTGTTCATTTTTGCACACACCATTACATGCACACACTTGAAAATAAGGCTCAAAGCATAATTGGTTGCCAGTGGAGCTTCACCAAGTTGGTTGCATACATTTGGTTTCTCTTATTTTTACATTTTAGAGAGCTATTCATGCTGATTCTGAGAACCTGTCTTAGGGCTTTGAATTTCCTCCTAGATGTGTCTCTGCATTAATCTTGTGTTGTGCACCTAAAATAGATGATGTGTTTAACCTTTCAGACATGCTGGTTGTGTTCTGCTTTATTTCCACAAAACAAGGAATTAATTCTTCCCCAGAAGGCTTCCCAGGTTCGTTCCCAGAAATGAAAGTATGGGAGTTTGTTGAAAGCCTGAGACAAGAACTGTGTGGAGGCAGATTTGGCAGAGCAGTTGATGGGTGTGCTACTGAACAAGTTGCTACGGAAAAATCAGACAAATCCTCTTGTGACATGCAAAGATTATGCTGGGTATTGAGGACTCTCAATGCTGACCTTGAGTATAGACAGTTGTTCGTGGGGGCTTCCCTGAGCAACCTTCAGGATGAGCACAGGAGGCACCTTCGTTCTCCCAGCCTGCCAACTAATGAGGTGACAACGGGGTGTGATAACTCAACAGCCAGTGCTGGATTATATGGAGTCACTGCATCCTGTTAACACTTCGTAACAATCCTGCAGGGTTTAGCTTCAGTGAACCTGAAAGGTATTAGAATAAGGACTGAAAAGCTGAAGCACATATGAAGTCAAGAGTGTTCCTGGAACAGCAAAACAAGAGGCTTTCAGATGATTTTTTAGCCAGTTTGAGGCTGGGGGACGTATGTCTAAACAGTTTTCTGTCTGAATGCCTGGCATGTTGTATATGGAGGTTACATGAACTAGATGATCTTAAGGTCCTTTCCAGCCCTAAGTATTCTTTGATTCTATGCCAAAGCAAACCCAGTGTTTTTGTAGGCCCTTATGTGCCCATCTTGGTGTCCTGTTTCTGGTTATGGCTGTCTTCAGTGAATTGGGGGAAAAAAAGTAAAGATTCTCAGAGACAATTCCCCCATACACATCCAGTTTGATATATCAAGTTTTTGTGGTCCTTGCAGCAAACTAGTGGAAGCCCAGAAACATGGGATTAACACAATGTAAAGATGAGATGAGCGTGCTGTGAAAAGATTTGAAGTAGCAAATTCGTCACAGAATCATAGACTGGTTTGGGTTTGAAAGGAGCTTAAGATCATCCAGTTCTCCCTGCCACACCCTCTCCAAACTGGCCCTGAACATTGTTCTTACTGGAAGTATTAGCCTTCGGTTACAGGATGAGGGAAAATGAAGTTAAGATGACCTAGCTAGTTTATAGCTGTGTACACAGTCTGAAAAGATATCTCTGTTTCAGATAGCAAAGGGAGTTTTCAATGTCCACCAAAATCTAAATTTCTGCTATTGTCTTATTAAAACCCTGACTCAGCAGATCCCTTCAACATGGTTTTGCTTTCAATTACATTATGCACAAACTGGCTAAATGCTTCGGACTCTCCAGTTTGATTCCAAGTGAGATAGAAAATGGCAAAATTTAGAACATGGAACCAATAGGTGCACTAATCCTCTGATGTCCTTGGTGCCAAGATGTGTTTTGAGTCTGGCTCATATGTGAAAGATCCTCTTCCCTTTTTATAGCTCATTTAATCAGGGGTGTTTTTGACAAACCCCAGTAAAATATCCTGGAATTACCTAACGGGCTCCAAGTGAGTGTCCAGTGGGTTATGAAGCATTCCCATGCAGGGGTGTTATAAAAACGTTCTGTTGCTATGTGAACTGGAGGCTTGTTTTGATATAGCATCAATGCCCAGGAGGGGAGCAGGGATGGCGGGGGAGGGAAGAGAAGACATGACCCTGGCACTGTGCCATCCTCTGGAGTTTTGTGCAGTGATAAATGGTTCCCCAGGAGACAGCGTGACCCGCCAAGTAAACCCAACGCGCTCAAAGAGCCGCAGGCTCAGATCCTGCTGACAGACAAGGGCTCCTTATCAGCTGCTTTGTTTAAACACACGCGCAGAGCATGCACATGTAGGAGATGTGCTGTGGCAGGGGAGGAGGCACGCAAGCAACCTGGGCTGCTCTCCCAGATAGTGTCCACACAGGCGCCCAGGTCGGATTCCTCTCCCCACCCCCTCTATGACTTCAGCAGAGACTTTGCATTTCCTCCCAGGTAGAGGCACAGATCGCAGCAGATCCCCTCTGCTGTGGCTTACAACGGGCGAGATGTGCGGTGCAGTGAAGGCCTCATTGGTTTCCAAAGGGAGGAATTCCCAATCAAAGCTTTCAACTGAGCTTGAAGGGCCATTGTTTCTGTTGTCCCTGGTTCACGTGTAGAGCTCATCTTCATGTGGTTTGCTTTTCTGTTTGTCCTGCTCTTTTGGTTTTTGCTCTACCTGACTTAGGTGAAAGGTTTGGGAATTACACCTTTGAAAATGGATTGATTTGGAGTATGAAATCCATTATAATGGATTTTATTTCTTTTTTTTTTTTTTTTTTTCTTCTTACACAGTTTCTCCTGGGAAGTGTCAATCTTGTTCTGATGGGCAGGTCCAGGCATGACCTTAGTGGTGGTTTGGGGATGCTTGGGCACCACTATGGACTGCCCTTGTGGTGCATCGAGCAGCCCTTTGCTAACAGAGACTGTAATGTGCACAGCTCACCCTTGCAGGAAACAACTCCAGGACAATCACAGATATAATTAACATGAAGTAAGTGCTCCCCAGCAGAACAGGCATAAGGAATTGACTGAGCTGTAGAATGTTTTTCTTCAGTTACTCTCAGAGGGCGAAGTTGAAGCAGTGGAAAATCTTCAGGAGAGTATTCAAATGTAAGAAGACATGTTAGAAAGATCCTGCCTTTAACCAAAGGGGAACCATCCAAATTGTCTAAACCTAGAGAGAACAAAAAAAATATGAAGCAGGATAGACTGAGAAAGATGTAAACCAGAGAGAAAAGATAAAGGGATTGAATCATGAGTTTTTCACTGTTTGAGTGAGTTGAATCATCTCTCTCTTATCCGCTTTCCCTGTGTATACAAATGGCAGGCGACAGGGGAAGGAAGAAGGACATTATGAAGCATGAGTAGTTACAGAACACTTGAAAATACAAAGTGTTTAAATAGTAGTAACTGTGAGCAGAGTGGACTAAATAGGTGCTTTGGTGTATAGCTGAGTTAAACAATCTGCAAGTCAGGAGCTGTGAGAACAAGCCCTGGTTTTGGTGGCAGTCCGGCTGGTGGTGAGCTGTCAGGAGGCATTCCTTAGGGGAGCAGAGGGATAGAAGGAAAACTTGCATCAGGATGTGCCATGTCTCCCTGAGACAGCTCTGAATGGGCTGCAGTGTCTGCGCTGTGCTGGGAGGGAACACTGGTGTGGGATTCAGGGGCAGTGTAGCTATATTAGCTTTGTACCTGAAATGAATAGCTCAACAAGGTAGTGGGATGATGAGCACCATGCTGGTGAGGTACTTTCTGCACTGGAATTAGCTTTATCAGTGTTAGTGCAGGGTTTTCTGTGCTGCACTTGGCTCTAAGGTGTTGATGAGCCCTGACTGCTTGTCCCTGAGGAAAAGAGGAAACAGTCTCAAGCTGCACCAGGGGAGGTTTAGATGGAGATGAGGAACAGTTCTTTCCTGAAAGGGTGCTCAGGCTTTGGAACAGGCTGCCCAGGGCAGTGCTGGAGTCACTGTCCCTGGAAGTGTTCACACACTGTGTAGATGAGGCCGTCAGTGACATGGATTAGTGGTGGCTTTGGCAGTGCTGGAGAATGGTTGGACTTGATGAGCTTAAAGGTCTGTTCCCATCTGGTTGATTCTGTGATTCTGTGACCATGAACGTACTTGATCAACCTGAATTCCATAAAGCATAAGGAATAAATGGAATAATATGTTATGGTAAGCCCAGTGAAGACATGAGAGTTAATACTTGCAGTCCTGTCATGGTTTAAGCCCGTGGTTTAAGTTGGGGCTCCCATCTTGGGCTGACTGTCCTGTCTCTGCTTCCTCCTGGCTTCCTCTCCTCCCTGGCAGAGCATGAGACTCAGAAAGTCCTTAGTCAGACTAAACATTACTGAGCAGTAACAGAAAACATCGGTGTTATCAGCGCTGTTCCCAGGCTGAAAGTCAAAAACACAGCACTGCACCAGCTACTAAGAAGGAGAAAAATGTCTGCTACTGCTGAACCCAGGACAAGTCCATACCTGGCTTTCAACTTTATTGACTTTGTCATGACACTTTACTTATCAGTTTGTGCATCTTTAGAATGAGGAGACTTTGCAGTAGGTAATGGAATCACAGAATGGTTTGGGTTGGAAAGGATCTTAAAACTCATCTATTTCCAGCCCCCTGCCATGGTGTATCAGAAAGGTATCACAATGGAGAGAAATGGGAATCCAGTACTGAAAGGAAGAGTCTAGGAACTAGGTTGACACAAGTGGGTGAGTTTTCCATGGATAAGAAAGTGCATTACCTGATGCAGTAATCAGTCACTCCCTCTCACTGTGAAGACCCGACAGCTGCCATACATGTTTGATTTTGTGAGAGGATCTGAAGTAGAAAGAAAATCAAGTGGGAGCCAAGGACTAGCCTGAAGGCAGGCACGTCTTAATGCAAGATTGTTTTTTAAAGGGATTTGAACATTCCCTGCAGCACAGCTTCCCTGTTCCACTGCTACAGTGTGGACTGGTTTCTCCCAATTTCCAGGAGACCAAAGAACTAAAGCATTGTTCTGTCAGAACCCGAGTGCCTCTGGGCAGCAGATGGGGAGGGCTGGGGACTTCTCCTTGAGCTTTTATTGGTTTAATTTATCTTTTTTCTTCCTTTTCCATCCTGCATTTCCGCTTTAAGAAAACGGGGCAGGGGAGGAAGGCAAACAAAAGTTGACGTTTGTTAAGCGGCTGAGACTTGGCAGTTGTGTGGAGGTCACGGTGCTCAGTCAGTGTCAGCCTCCATTCCCCAGAGTTGTATCCTGTAATGTATTTATTTATCATTACAGACGGCCAAAAGTTTTTTCCCCCTTTTCAGTTTGTTCTGTCCAAGGCCGCAGGGTTCCGACAGAGATCAACAACATTCCCGCAGTGATGAAGCAGCTCGTCAAAAGCTGAATTAGATGTTAAATCTTTCTGAAGTAGGGAGGAGGTGGAAGGAGGGGAATCACGTTGTGCTAAGAATTTATCATGTGTTGTTTCCTGTGAGATAATGTATAGGAGAAGATTTGTTATGGTGCAAGTTTCAAACTGCTGTTTCAGGGCTACGGTGTCTGCCTAGCTTATGATGTATTTGATCTTTTCTGAAAGTCCTGCTTTTCCTTTTGTACCTTTTGTTAAGCCGTCTGTCTTCCAGGTAGGTAAATACTTAAAATACTCCACCCACTGAAATATAAGCACCAAAAGTGCATATGTAAGCACCAAAATTCGCATGGATAAGAGGAATAAACAGAAATCTGTTGGATTAGGCTGACATTCTGTGAGGCTCCAGCTCCCAGATAGAAGGTTAGACACTGATTGTCTCTTACCTTTGCATTTGTATATGTTACGCAAGTTGTGCGGGCTTTCCTTTTTCTAGGAGCTATAATGAATGTTGTTGCAGACCTTGAAGAAGAGAAGGACTTGCTTTTCAGAGGTGCTGCATATGCCCAGCACTACATAAAGCCAAAAGAAGCAACAGCTTGAAAGTGCTTCTGAAAACCTTCATTGAACCTTTCTGCATCAGTGACCATCTTTTATGGTGCAGGTCACTGTCTTGAGCTTGCACACTTGTAAGATGGTGGAAATACTTTCTGTGTTCTTTTGCTCTTTCATCACACTCCTTTTTTACTTGGAAGTATAGACGAGTCTTATTCATTTATGCTTTCTGGTGTAATTTTGCTATCTGCAGTCATTGAAAGGGGTTTATAGGCAACTCATGTACCTTATAAATAGGCTATAAAATGCACCACTTTTCAATCTAAAGCGAGAAGGGGGAAGTATTAGTTTTTTCTTCCTCATCCACTAAATAAATATGCTGGTCTGAGAACCTTTGGGATAAAGTAGTTTTGCTCCAATTCTTCAATAAAACGTCAAGTGCAATGATAGATGAACTGGCAACCTTGAAGTTTACTCAACATTGTTTTGTTCTCAGTATCTAGGTCAAGATATTTCTGGTTTGCTTGGATCAGACTAAATTTCCACAGATCTTAAATAACACTGTTAATATTATAAGTGGCTTGGTTATTGGTCAGGAAGGAAGCTTATTGATCAGCAGGATAAACACTGTGTGCATATGAGCCATCTTTTCCTGCCTGGCTGTAATGAAACCGAAGACCAAAAGCAGGCATGGCAAGTCCCCTCTGCTGAGGGATGTAGGAAGGAAGCTTGTAGCATTCCTGTCTCCCTGCCTTAGCCGCTTGCATGGTCTTTACAACAGGCACCTAAATAACCTTTAACAGAACTTTTCTGTAAAGCAATCCTGAAAGTAAGTGCTGCTGTGTACTGTGCATAGAGGGGAGTCAGGCGTAGGGGGGAAATCACAAATTCACCCACTGTTGTGTGAATTTGGGCCTTGACTTTGGACTTGAACCTGATCTAGTTACTCTAACTGTGGATTTGGCCTCTGGACTGGGTCAACATGCTTGTCAGATGCTGGTTACCACCTGTGTGTCATGATGGGGAAAAGGCATAACTGGATCAAGCCACTAAGCTCAAAATACATGATCAGATACCAAATGTGTCATGGATGAGCAATGACTTTGGCATTGCAACCCCTAACTTCACCTGGGATCTGGGACCTCAGTCAGCTACTCAGATTGCCTGATGTGAGCACAAGGGATTTAAAGGTCAAATCTTGCCTCTCAGGAAAAAGAAAAAAAATATGCCAACTTTTCTAGGCTGTCCTTAAAGAGGCTTTTGTCCTTCCTGCCCTTTGGAGCTTTGCGATGTTGCTAGAGAAAGCTCAGGTAATCCGTCTGTGCTAAAGGAGAAGGGTATGTAAGTTGTGAGATCATCTTTTTTAAGTATGGATTCCATCTTACACATTATATTATTTACCAAAAGCAATTCATAGGGTGGTAGCAGAAGTCCCTAACTGAGCACTGTGGTCATGAGATAAAAGATAAAATCATGGTGTTTCTTCTTCCCATTCACTCAGGGAAACTTGAACTCGTTCTGTGAAGTAGCTAGGCTTTGTCAAGAGGAGTGGAGAGCACGTCTGAGATGAGTGAGTAGCCAGGGAATTACAGCATCATCCTGGACATTTGAAGCCCTCTGGTTGAGAAATGGAGCTTCTGCAGGCGTGCAGGAGCTGGTGAGTAACTCAGTGAAGCAGCAGCGGCATCAGTATGATGTGGTTTGGCCTGAAAAGAGGCGCATGCAGCCTGCTCTAGGAGGAGTACACTCTAGCACTCCAGCAGGTCCTGCAAGGGATTTAGGTGGATGAAAGCCTGTTCTGTGGAGTCCAAGGAGGGCTGCGTATGAGCTTGGTGTGCAGCCCAGCTCAAGTGGTGGCATGTGTGGATGCTGAGCTGTGTGGAGAGTGCTACTGTGGGAAACAGAGATGCATAAAGAGTTAGGGATTAGGTATATCACCTCTTTCAATGAAGGCATCCAAAGGGCATGTTGCAAAAAGGTGGCTGAGCTGCTCTTTCACTCCTGCCAAAAGAGGGAAGTCTCTCTTCACCACCCAGCTCCTGGTTAGATCTTTGCCAAACCAGTTCCCTCCAGTGACTGCAGCAGTGGTGAGCTATCAGAGCAAGTATCTCAAGGGATTTCAACCCATCAGGTGTTGGCAGCAGTTCACAATGAAAAATGGGATCCTTGCATCTAGGGTACTGTGTTGGCACCTTCTCTGCCAAGCAGTTCTGTTTACCACAAGCTCCTGTTTGCAGTTTCTGAAGGATCTGGAAGAAATCACAAGAGTGGAGATTATGAGGGGGGACATACTCCAGGTTCTGCTTCATTACTACTTTGCCTCTTCCTAGCAAAATGGATGTGCCAATGGGATTCCCTGACTCGATCCAGCTCTCATGTTAACTCTGGTAAGTGTGTGTAAATGGAAGAATGAGCGTGGTGTGTTAAATAACAGTTCAGTTTTCATTTTTTCATAGAATACCTGCGTGTCAGGTTGGAAAAAGCCTCTGCAGTCCACTTGGGTGGGAGTGCTGCTGAATTGCTTTTCCTGGTTCTTTATTTGCTCCATATTCCTTTATGTTGTATCCAGCTGTCCAGCCCATGTTTTGGGGAGGATCTGATCCTCACTCTGTGGGTCACATTGCAAAGCCCCCTTAAAGCAGTGTATCTGTCACAATAATATGCTTCCAGTGCACAGAAAAGAAATCCGATAAAAAAGTGACATAATAAAAGATCAGCTGTATTAAACAAAGACATTTTCTGTGTATCACACCAAAAGGTGGGGTATTTCATAACACAGCAGAGCACACTTCATCAGGATCCCAGGGAAGAAGCAGACCTGCTGAAAGAATAACATTTTGGTGCCAGGGAAGTTAGGCATTTAATAGACCTCCACTGTATTTTGCAGAGAGATTCGCGGCTACATTCAGACTTGGCTAAAATGTAATGGCAACATGTTGTAGGAGCCAGTTCTCCTTAGGGCTTCATATTGCAACAATGGAACTATAAATGATGTTACTGAAGTGGGAAGTGTAAGAAGGCAAGCAGGATGTCATTTCAGTTGGGAGGTGCTTTTGATTAGTCAGCCTGTCTGAATGCTGAGCTGTCCAGGAGAAAATCCCATCAGGCTGCTTTTTAGACACTTGAAGGGGAGGAAGTTTGTGCTCTACAAGCCTGGTTGCAATGGATCCTGCTCCTTATCCAGATCCACTCTGGCTTGAACAGAAGCTCAGGGAGAGAGCTTATTTTCGTGCATGCCTCTATACCCTGGCAGCTGCTGCAGTGCTGTCTTGCTGCAAGGCAGCTTGGATGGATGGAACAGGGATCACTGTCTTCTCTTAACCTCCTACTGGCCCTTCTTTCTCAAGAGAAACCTCAGCTCAGTGTTTCAAATGAAACTGTTCCTGACACTGTCAACCTCTAGTGAAAAAAAACCCAGAGCCAAAAAGAGCATGGTGTTTTGTGCTTGCAGTTGAGGATTTGGAAAATACAACCTACAGCATGGTGGAGATTGGCAATCTCCTGCAGTCTCTTTCATGGACACTTACTTTCTGTAGCATTCAGAAGGGAAAAGACCTGACTGTCTGATGCTTTTGTGTTACTTTAGAAGGGATCTTCCTATAGCACAACTGGAGCTGTTTCTAAGAGACAAAACTGTAATTCAGTCTTGTGTAATCTGACTACAGGAGAAAAGCCAGTTTTATAAAGAAATGCCACCCTTCTCTGCCCTTGGCTCTACACATCTACTGGTCCCCACTCCAAAAGGAGACTGCAAGGGAAGAGGATGGCTGAGTGGGACAGTGAGTGGTGCTCTTGGCTGGCATCAGAGGGTACCATGCCAGCAGCAAAAGGACAGAACTTAGTCTGCAGGGCTCTTCTACCTTGCAGTAGAAAATCTTAGAATCACAGAACACTTAGGGTTGGAAAGGACCTTCAGATCATCCAGTTCCAGCCCCCCTGCCACAGGCAAGGATACCTGCCACTAAACCATACCACCCAAGGCTCTGTCCAACCCGGCCTTGAACACCGCCAGCGATGGAGCATTCACAGCTTCCTTGGGCAACCCATTCCAGTGCCTCACCACCCTTACAGTAAAGAACTTCCTCCTCATATCCAATCTAAACTTCCCCTGTTTATGTTTGAACCCATTACCCCTTGTCCTCTTATTACAGTCCCTCATGAAGAGTCCCTCCCCAGCATCCCTATAGGCCCCCTTCAGATACTGGAAGGCTGCTCGGAGGTCTCCACACAGCCTTCTTTTCTCCAGGCTGAACAGCCCCAACTTTCTCATCCCATCTTCACACGGGAGGTGCTCCAGTCCCCTGATCATCCTTGTGGCCCTCCTCTGGGCTTGTTCCAACAGTTCCATGTCCTTTTTATGTTGAGGACACCAGAACTGCACACAATACTCCAAGTGAGGTCTCAGGAGAGCAGAGCAGAGGGGCAGGATCACCTCCCTTGACCTGCTGGTCACACTCCTTTTGATGCAGCCCAGGATATGGTTGGCTTTCTGGGTGTGAGCGCACACTGCAGCCGGCTCATGTTCATTTTCTCATCAACCAACACTCCCAAGTCCTTCTGCTCAGGGCTGCTCTGAATCTCTTCTCTAAATGATTCTTAATGAGGATTGGTTTTGTTTTGTGTTCTGAAGTCAATAGGTTTGTTTTCTCTTCCCTCTCCTATTTTTGGAGTCGTAAATTTACAGTTTTCTGACTGTGGAAGGAAGAACTGTTTAAATGAAGCTATTCTGTAATGTAGGAGAGTGGAAGTCCTCCCTGGGCCTGGGGGATTGCCAGGATGTACGTGCAGCGTGTGGACTGTTGGGATATGGATCTGCAGAGTGCTGTCCATGTGCCTGGAGTGACGAGTGGGAGTTTTCACCATCAGCACTTAGTGCTGGTACTCAAGGACCTAAGCCGCACTTGCGGGCTCGCGGGGAAGGCTAAAATAGATTCTTGGCACATGGCCTTGGATCTTGGATCCTCTTCGCTTAATAGATTGCTCTGTCTCCCCAGCGATACCACTGCAGCTGCAAGCCACAGCAGCTTTTTGGCTGAAGTCCTCTCAGTTTTAAGGAGAGAATATTGGATAGATCTCCTCAGCAGGAGCATGACTAAATGCTCTCTTTCCCCTCCAGCCTGGGAGAACCCGTTTCTGCTGACCTGAGGGACGCAGCTCCTCATGTCCCAGGCTCTGGAGAAGTGAGAAATAGTGTGTGCACAAGTTTGCAGTTTATATAGAAAGATTTGAGGTCTCTGGCCAAGAGGCTTTCTTGTGCCTTCTTTGGCTTTTGGAAGTTGCTGAGTTTATTTTTGTGTGTTTGAGCTGGCCTGTTCTTTTTAATATACAGCAAAGGTGGCTAGAGGCTTGGATAGACACTTTTTTATATTTCATTCAATAAAGGTCCTTTCAGCTTGAGGTTGGTGGTTTAACTCCAGTCGTGCTTGGGAACAGAACTGTTTAAGCAGTAAAAATAAAACATCTCCTGATTTATGAATAGAAGTGTCAAGTTTTGACTTGTTCTGATTACTGGCATCACGTTATTTGTGAACATTCAGACAACTGCCAGAAATTCATGAAACACGTTTGTGAATCCCAGAAGTTTCATAAACTTCAGCCTGAGTGATGATTTGCTTTCTGGTGCAGAAGTGGGCTGGCTCAAGCGGTATAAAAAGAACATCTAGCTAGTGCTCAGGTCCCATAGTAATAATAATGAGATGCAAAGGTTCTTGTTTCTGTTACCCAGAAGACGGTGGCAGTTCTGCTCCTGTTTACACCAGACAGATGCCATTTGCCCTGGGAAACTTGGTTTGAGAAAGCCAAGGAAGAAGGGACCCAGGTTGACTTTCAAATCTTACACTGTTGTTGAGAAAAAGAAGTAAATCTTTTTTTTTTTTTCTTGAAATCTGAATTGTTGTATTGCAGAAACCATAGTGATGATAATGCAAGGTAGTGCTAGTCAAGTATGGGAGGTGGGGAAAAAGCAGGGCTGTGGCTCAGAGCTCTATGCAAGAGAGAACAGAGTGCTGCTTCCTGACAAAAAGCAGATCAGCAGCTCTGTGAATTTGTACTAGTATTAAAGTGCCTTAAAAAGCATGGGGATTTGGCAAATCCATATGGATTTCACTCCAGGAGTAGAAATGCTGAAAGGTAGCTGGAGAGGAGCTTTGGAGAAGGTCCTGTAGTGACAGGACAAGGGGAATGGCTTTAACCTGCCAGAGGGAAGATTGAGATGAGCTCTTAGGCAGAAGCTCTTCCCTGTGAGGGTGCTGAGGCACTTGCACAGGGTGCCCAGAGAAGCGGTGGCTGCCCCATGCTTGGCAGTGTTCAAAGACAGGTTGTATGGGGCTTGGAGCAAGCAGCTCTAGTGGAAGGTGCCCTGCCCATGACAGGGGTTGGAGCTTGATGAGCTTTAAGGTCTCTTCCAACACAAACCAGTCTGGGATTCTATGATCCTATATAATGAGAGATTAAATCCAAGGCATAGCTGTGCTAAGATGACTGTCTCCCTAACAGACCCTATCCATACTCCTACGTGCTGGGCTTTCAAAAGCTACTGGTGAATAGCAGGCTCTGGGAGACTTGTCTAAAAGCAATGTCAGTCTTTGTCCCGCAGTCTTTCAGAGCTACTTATGGACGAATGGTAAATGACATTTTAATATTAATTTTATTTTTTTAGTGTACTTTTCCTTCCTGTCTGTGCGTTTTTAAGTTTTCTCACTGCTTTCTCTCCATCTGCAGAAAGTAAAATGTAGCAAAGGTTATTTTAGCTACTCTGTCACAGTATGTAATACTTGCGTGGGGATGTTGCAGGATAGGGATAATATGGCATGGTTTACTTCTGCTGCCACCTTGCATGTGTGACTTTAAGACTTTACTTGTAATTTCTGTTGGTATCATAGATAATAGATCAGGTTCACAATGTATTTGATGAGTATTCTAACAGATGTGGTGTAATTAACAGACTGTAATCATTAGGTTTTGGAGAGTCAGTGACATATCAATATTTTAACTGCTTTTCCACTTAGAAACACATCCAAGTAGTGATTCCTCCGGAGGGATATGCACATGGATGAATGTAGTTTGTGCATGCCATTTTATATACATTCTCACTTTGCTTTCCAAGTATTAACATATGTAAATCCCCTTGGCATGTGCGGATACGTGCAAGTGGGCTGTGCATCTGTAGCATTTATTTGCATACAGAAGAAAGCATGTGTGGGATTGTGTGCGCTGAGTTACACTTGCACCAAAGTCCTTTGAACGTTTGACCTTAGGTAATATCTCTTCAAATCTGCAACTCAGTGATTCAGTTCCTTCTGCCTTAAAAATAAAAGTGGGTAACTTTGGGTGGAGTAATCATATTATTTTAGGAAAGAAATGCTTGAGGCATATTGCCCAGTTACGTCTCCTTTAATATAGTAACATGAAAACCACAGAGATGGAGAAACCAGTTTTGGTGGATGAATGCAGGTGTAGCTCAGTGGTGTGAGAGTATCAAGCTTATACCCAAGCCTTTGGTGAGCACAACCTATTGTCACCAAGAAGATTCTTCTTTCCACCCACAAAAAGCTGGCTACAGTGTGACACGACAACCTCTTTACTGTTGTAGGCCTCAGTTGTTTGTCTGTTGTTGAACAACAGACTTGTCCAACAAGTTGTATTTGGCTCACAGGATTCTGGAGCAGGAGGGAGGCTGCGGTGCTGCAATGCCTGTTCCCCAGAGGAGTGTGGAAGGTGGCCCAAAAGGAGTAAGTCTCCTTGCAGGTTACTCAGGATAGTAATTGCAATTAGCTGCTGGTAATGTTAATGCCTGCATTTGAGTTTCGAGGGTGGTTGAAATATGTAAATTGAGAACTGCTGTCCATTTACAGTTTGGGAAGTCTTCTGATTCGTTGTTTGTTTTTTTTTTTTTTTTTTTTTTTTTTGTTTTTTTTTTTTTTTGTCCAGTAGCTCCTAATTTCTTCCAATAAATTCTATTCTTTGTGCAGGGAAGTAAAGATGATGGCAATATTTGAAAGCATTTCCTGAGCATGCCAAAAAACCTAAAGTATTTTACCAGGGAAGCAGGTGAGAGCCTTGAAGCAAGCTGTCAGGTCATCCATCTCTGCACAGCAACCCTTGAGTTTTTAATCCCGATTCCCCCATGCAGGCAATCATGCCCACATGAGTTTCTTTGGTTTTGCTCTTTTGGAGAAATTGGAAGATCCATTTTGTGTCTTTTAGTTGCTCTAATTCAGGTTTCCTACTGTTATACCACTTTATTTAGGGAATAAAGTGATATAACTTTATTATATCACAGTGCAGGAGGCAGGAATCTGAACTGACTGCCTGGTGCTTAAGAAGGTGAATAATGACTTGGAGAAGACCTTGTGTGTATCTTTTGATCTTTGGGCTTCAGACACCCCTTTCACCCATAATTAACTTGTGTGTTGACTGATCACATGAGTGATCAAGGCAGACTCAGTATGTCAGTGGGAACCAGGAAACTATTACTCTATGGCAAAACAGCAATCAAGCCAATTCGTCTATGATACAAATCAGATACCTGCAAGAACAAGTCGCGTAATGGCAAGCTGTACTGGAGATGGATGATATCCTAAATCATTATCTTCAATAGCATCAATTATGTTTACAGGGTGAGTAAGACCATGGTATCTTCATGGCAAGTGCTCATCCAGATAACAGCAGAAGCAGCAACAGCAAAAATGGAAATTAGAGCATGAATTTCAGGAGAGGCAGTGCACTATACACAACTGGCCAATAAATCAAGGCCATCAGTGGATTAGATGGAGTGGAATGGTAATGGTTATCATTCTCTTGTATAAAATGCACAGCTTAGGGCATATAGATCATTTAAAATATATATGAATTTGAAATCAGCCAAAATATACATCAGACATTTTTCTTCTTAGAATTATGTTATGTTTTTAAAGTGTAAGTGCTTTTCAGGACAAATTTTAGCATGTTTTACATTCAAATGAAACATCTACTATATGTGTGAAGCCCTTGTATACCCTACTTGTGAAAGTGGAGGAAATCATTGGATTTATAGGTTCTTTTGCTCATTCTGTCAAAGTCAGCTTTTCTGCCTAATGTAGTACATGGCATAGGGAATGCTTTCACTGCACAACTTCCCATAGAAGAGATAGTGGTTACTGTCTGACACATCACAATGTGTAAACAAAGGCTCAGAATAAGTCTGTATTAAAGGAAGAAACTCAACTAGGAGGGGATGAAGTTAATAACATTTTCTGTAATCTTTTTATCAGCATTTCTGTGGCCAGTTTTTGATAATAAACAGGCAAAAAAAAGATCATGTTTGAGATGGAAGTAAATTTCAGTCTGATGTGAGTGATGGACCTCATAACCAGTTATAATTAGAAGGGAGGCTTCTTATAGAACTGTTCCTCTATAAATCAGAGCAGATATTATCCCAACTTGTACAGCAACTATGAAATATGCTATGAAATGGGAAAATCATGAGATAGATTCTTTTGTTGCAATTTCATTCTCAGAAAAGGTCTCATTTGACAGAAGATCATGTCCCCAATCCCCTCCCTCCAAAAACTGAATTACAATTTCCCTTTAGTAATGGCTATTTTTTTGTTGTTTTATACTGGCAGTTTGTGTAAGCTGAACCCATTCCTGTGTCAGTAGAGAGAGCATCCTTTCTTGGAAGAGTTGATCAAAAAAAACCCCTCAAACCCCTTGTCTATGGCACAAGCTTCATATTGAGCAAAATTTTACACTGAACACGAAGTGAGAAGTACAGGGTGGAAACTGAACAGATGTGTGTTTCCCTTTCCTCTTCTGACAGTTAACTTTGACCTGGCCTGGTGCCCACCCACTTTATTCCATATGTGACCATGTCCATAGGGGAGGTAACCATAGGGAAGAAGGTCTCGCTGGCTCGATGACCAAAACCAGACCGAAAACCAAATAGTAAGAGTCCTTAAACCTTTTTCTTGTATTAAACTCCAAGTCTTTTTTCTCTATGATATTTTATTGGATTTTAATAGAAATGGGATGGGTTTATTTCAGAAGTGAGTTCTCTGAAAACCTATGAACTTCTCAGGACTGTTGGTATTGTAGGGCTGTAGCTGCCTCTGTTGATCCTAATTTAAAGCTGTAATTGCAAATAAAAACGTCATTATATCCCCCCGCTACCTTAATTGAAAAGATTGATCCACAGGAGCAAGGCATGATAAGAACTGCATGGGCCAAGTGCTTATGGACATTTTAACAACATTTCACCATGGCCTAGGTTAGTTCTTGTGTGGAAGAATGTCATAAGCAGTGGGGAGAGACCTTTAGTCTTCTAATATCTGACCTTGTTTCTTGGGCTTCACTTAAGGCAGGAGCCCTCCCTAGTACTCTGTAGGCAGCAGGAGGATCTCTGGGTTAGTCTTCCAGATGGCACAATTGTCTAGAGAAGCCATATGTATATCAACATGTCAAGGGTATATGCTCTAGTTGTGTGAAAGTACTAAGATCACAAGTTCCTATAAGCATAAGATGAATAATGTTATGATTATGAATCAACTCTCTCGTCTGAACAGTGTTAATTATTTGCATGTTCACAAACTGATTTCCTTTCAATTATCTGTCCATAGACAGAATTTGGGACTTTTTAACCTTACAGTATGGTAACTGTAGAGTTAATGTCAGGTAATTTTCTTCACAGGATCAAGCTGCTGTATTCCAGAATTCTGCATTATATTCTGTAATACTTCAGGTTCAGGCCTGAAACACATGAAATTTGCAGTATCACTGTCTGCACCTTTTAACCATATAAGATGATCCTGTTAGTCTGTATGTCAGCTTCTTAGCTCTAGTTTATCTGCTGTCTCATGCCAAAACACTTCTGGGTGTTAAATAGGTCCTTCAGTTATAAAATAGCATAGACAGCTAGAGTATTTTCTTCATGTCTGAGCAAATATGTAAGTGAATCTAGGCAAATCTGACTGAGGTCAGAATAGCTCTGCTGTAAATGGATCAAGCAGGGGATGTCATAGTGGTGTAGTGAGCCCTTTGCAAAGTGGTGCTATGGGTGTTGCAGCTACAGAGCTTAATCTCTCTGCCCCCTTTAAATTTCTTTCTAAACATCTTTTGGATAGAGCAGTTGATGTCAGGGATTTGGAGAAGACTTAGACCACATTTCCTCTCCTCCCAGGGCAGCTTTGGTGAATGGATGTGTTTAGAGGATCTCAGGAGAGGAGAAACAAAAGTAGAAGATTGTTCCATCATAGTCTCTCCTTGCATCTGCCCGTATTACAGGATTAAGGCACGCAAAGCGTATTAAGTATGCCAAGGTCTTTTATCATGACTGGTCCTCAGAGAAGATGAAGCAAAACTCCTTTTCCTTACAGGAGATTGTGGAGGCTTAAGACACTGAATTACTCTTCCAGAATAAGAGCCTGGAATGGAGCAGAGGGCACATCTTGCCCTGGCATTCTCTCAACCCGCAAGAACATGACTACTTCATAACAACTCAGGGAGGTGAACACCCAAGACCTTCAAGGTACCAAAATTCTTTCAGGGATCTCAGCCCAAGAGATTAGCTTTTCTTTAGCAACTCATATTATTTTATCTTTGGAGCCAAATAACTCCATACTTATTGGTGCAGTATAATAAGCCAGTCTGCTTAATATGCTCAACTTGGAGGAGTAAATCTGTAGGGCAAGAAATATTTTTCTAAGTCTCAGATTAAGATCAATAGGGAAAGTAGTTTACCTGTAAAATTGACTGGAAACAAGAGTGAGATGTCATTGCTCAAGGAAATGTATTCTCTTTGGCAGCATTCAAATATGTGCTGCAAACTTAGCTCCTTTAAAAATAAGTAAGTATCTAAAAAGAATTAAACAAAACTGTTGTTTATTAGATGAAATTATCAATTGTTTTGTCTTCCAGAGGTAAACAAAAAACTCAGGGAGTCTCAGTCACTCACTCAATCTTATGACCTTGTGGTCACTGGCCAAAATACCAGTGGTTACGTTCCATGCTGTAGAACTAAGAAGAAGAAAAGCAGATACTCAGCAGGGTTAGCCCATTACCCTTCCAAGTAATCCTTTATTTTGCAAAACATTTCCATATGGGAAACTCGATCAACTGAGCAGAAGCACTGAGAATAGTGTAGCCAGTTCTTTGTGTAGATACTGATATTATTTATCGAATACCTAAAACAGTTGACAGGCAGTGCTGCTCTTGTCTAAAAGTAAAACTGATGGCTGGCACTGAAAATTGATCTACAGCATTAAACTCTAACCATGAAATGAGTATCACCATTTGGAAGGGAAGGAGATAGCTAGTATTAGATTGTCTGATAAGGACAAGTAGCTAGAAAGAGTCTCAAGATTTGTTGCAGATATGAAACTCTTACCCTGAATTTTGTGCAAAAATTGGTTCGAAACACAAATTTGCAGCTTGTATTTATCTGTGTAATGAGCCTGAGATGTAAACCTGAATCTGAATCCTTTTCTGTTGGGCAAAGTTGGGATCTGGCTCAGCGCTGGCCTCATCTACAGTTAACTGTTACTGTAGTTAATCTGCAGTTAACTAATCCTAGAAAGCAGTTACTTGTAAGAAAAGGTCTATCTCTGATGATTTGTGTTTTTCCACCTACTTTCTTTGATTTTTTTTTAAAAGGGAAAATAGGTTGCAATAGCACAGAACCATCCTGCTCTCTCTGGTTACAGCCGACTGACACTACATCAGCAGCAGAATATGTACAAATTAAACTGTAACAATATACCAAGGAGAGGCACAGCAATATCATAAAAATTACCCACAGTACAATATGACTAATGTTGTGTGAAATGCATTCATTGGCAAAATGGTGTCTAGGTGTATCTTATGGAGCTATGCTGATGGAGATAATGGTTATAGAACAGAGATAAAGGAAGGAGAGGCGAGTGAAAGACAAAAGGTTGCAATGAGGGCAGCATGGCTGGGGAGGATGCTCAAATAGGCATGTTTGAGCAGGGAAAGCCATGTCCCTATGAGAAGGATGTGACAAGAGCTCAGTTGCTCCTTTGCTACTCACACGCCTGGTGCAGGTGTGCATGCAGTTTTAGGTATATATACATATTCCTGTGTTCTTTCTCATCTCCTTTTACCTGGACGTTGTGCAGGCAAACATTTATCTGGGAACACAAGCTTCATAGGTGTTAAATATTCACAGTATTCTGCAATTACTTGTAGAAATGACTTTTGTTTTCCTTTTCTAAGTGCAAAAGCAAGCAAAAACCCAAAGAGAAGAGACTGATATTTTATCAAAATGTCTAAACCCAAGAAATCAGCTTGAATGTCCTCAGAGAGGAGATGGATAGAGCAAACACTTCTGTAGTGTTAGAGCAAACACTCCGTTCCTAGAGGTACTTAAAAGATGTGTAGATGTGGTGCTTAAGGACATGGTTTAGTGGTGGACTTGGCAGTACTAGGTTACTAGTTGGATTTGATGATCTTAAAGGTTTTTTCTAACCTAAGTGATTGTATGATCAAGTGTCCCTTCCCATGGCGGGGGTTTGGAACTAGGTGTTCTTTAAGGTCCTTTCCAACCCAAACCAATCTGTGCTTCTGTGATTAAGGTGCATTCAGATGTCATCAGCACCTTTCTTAGCCTCAGAGTCTTTTCGAAGTGAGCAAATGTTTTGCCTGAATATGGAACTTGGGTATTGGTAAATTGATTTGATTTTCCTCTCTCTCCGTTTAACATAGATTTGGACAAAATCTGTCCAGTGACACGTCATGCCATCATGCTTCTCCGTAGACATTTACCTTTTATGTGAATATGTTGTTTTCAAAGGAACATAAAAATTACCCAAGTAAGTCTTTTATTTTCTAATAGCTAAATTCCATTTTCCAAGACACCTGAGGTGCTTGAGAGCTCACAGCTCACTGAGGGACTCTTAGAAACCTCTCTAAGTACTATTTAAAATCAGAGCAAAGTGGACGTGCCTGAAATAAACTGAATCTGTGTACAGTGTGCTGCTGGAGCGCAGGGCCTGGTCTCTGATGCAGTTACAAACTCTCAGATTACTAGAGAAATGAAGCAGTTTTATGGTGTTCTTCATGAGATTGCCACCTGGTTGGTTACAAAGAGAAAGCTTAGTTACAAAGAGAAAGCTTAGCTTTAGCTTTTAGGCCAAAATCATACAACAGTTCTTGTTTTTGATATGTTGGAGACATGTTAGCTAGTTTTTTTTTCCTCATTTATTGATATTTACAAGAATGAGATGTAGACCCAGCCAAAAAAATCAGGATCCAACTATTTTTAAAGGCGCAGGATATCCATAGGCTGGAGTTTGTTTCATTTCCTAGTGAAGAAAGGGTCCCCTAGGCACCCTTTCATGGGAGCAAACCTCTCCATAGACACTGAGTGCTGGACTGAGCGTTTCTGCTGTGCTCCAAAATCAAAGGAGGGAGGGATGCAGTAACATGAGCGTTTTCAGCCCTAAGTCTGACTTTGATCTGGGGTTCTTTGTGAACCTCATAAAACTTTTTCTCCAGCCTACCACCTCCACTTGCTGCTGAGCACGTGCCAGGAATTCTCTGCCCAAGGAGGCTGCCAAAGCTCATGGAGCTGTGATAACTCTGCTAATTTATGGTATAAACCTCCCTGTCAGTGCTGCCCTTTCTCCTGAGCAGGCAGGGGCATGGTGTTGCCAAGCTAGAATATCCTGAGCCTGTAGCCCAGGCATGATGATTTTACGCCCCCTCCATGCTAGTTTCCTGGTTTTACAGTTCCATGATGGCTCTGTGCAGAATTTCTGCCTGCCCCTCTTCATTGGCAAAATAAACTTCAGCCATATACTCTTAACATGGGAAAACACAGCTCTCATTTGCTTCGACAGGAGTGTGTGCAGTAATACAGTATGCTCAACCTTGAGAAGCAGGAGAGGCACTCTAGGACCTGAGCTGGTTTATATCTCAGCTGATTCTCTTCTTTCTCTTTTCCATATCCCCTTAATAGCTTGACAGGAGAAATATAGGGAAGATACAGCAATCTGATTAACAGCGCTGGGGGCTGGGGGGACCAGGGATGGATGACAGGGAAAGGGAGCACAGTGTGGCTAACAGCCAAGTTCCAGCAAGAAACAGAATATCTGGCTTCCTCTAATCTCTAGAGGAAAATTGAGTTACAAAAACCTTTAGTGGAAACTTTGCATACGTTCAGTTCTGTTGCCGCGCTTGACAGAAAAAAAGCTGATCTATTATTTAGTTTATAGTTATATCATTAAAGGCATAAGCTTTCCCACCTGGAATGAAGGAAAAAACAATCCTCTTGAAAAACAAAGACAAAGCCCCTTAAAAACCCCTGAACATTTTGTGTTATCAGAGTTCTTGAGCAATTCTCCTTTCCATGCTGATGGGAGGTTGTGTGAATTGAGCACCTTTCCCAGTAAATGAAGTTCTGCACTTGTCTAGAGAGCTTTTTCCAGCCATTTCCGCTGCCTTCTGCTGGAGCGCAGCAGGTAGGTCGGGGTGCAGGTGGTGGGGAGGCTCTGGATTGTCATGGGCAGGCACCAGTGGCCCAAGAAGGGGTTTAGACCTGCTCATGCCCACCCAGCCAGAGCCAAGGCCATCATTGCAGAGGAGTGCTCCTCATCTAGGCTTCAGTAACAAATGTGTGTGTTACAGAGGGGAGGAATTTCTCCCCCTCTTCCATGTCTGTCATCAATGTGCTGATGAAAAATACTGGAGTTTGATTTTAAAAACATAGCATAGGTGTTAAGTGAGCAACAAGTTGGGACCGATGCATATAAGAAAAATTCCTGATTAAAATTAAATAGCCTGTTTATTGGATATTACATCTGAAGCAGTTGCAATGACCATGATGAAAGTATTACTTACGTGTTACTCAGTTTTGTGAGAGGAAGAAGAGAGGCTAGATTGGCTGGCCAGATCTTTCTTTAATTTAGTCTTATGCCAGGTTCATGTGATATGTGTGAAGAGAGATTTCTTTCATGCCTGAAACACCAGCTGAGGGTCTAAAAAAGCATTGTCTGGTTCAGCAGTGTACATTCCCCTTGCTGGCTGTGCTCTCCTCTTGCTGGTTGCTCAAGCTAGTAGGAAAGTCTGGAGGAGGCCACAAGGATGATCAGGGGCTGCAGCACCTCCCATATGAAGGCAGGCTGAGAAAACTGGATCTGTTCAGCCTGAAGAAAAGAAGCTGTGTGTAGACCTCAGAGCAGCTTCCAGTGTCTGAAGGGGGCTACAAGGATGCTGGAGAGTGACTGTTCATCAGGGACTGGAGTGATAAGACAAGGGGTGATGGGTTTAAACTGAGACAGAAGTTTGGGTTAGATGTAAGGAAGAAGCTCTTCCCTGTGAGGGTGCTGAGGCGCTGGCACAGGGTGCCCAGAGAAGCTGTGTCTGCCCCATCCCTGGCAGTGTTCAAGGCCAGGTTGGACACAGGGGCTTGGAGCAAGCTGCTCTAGTGGAAGGTGTCCCCGCCTGTGGCAGGGGATTGGAGCTGGATGAGCTTAAAGGTCCCTTCAACCCAAACCAGTGGGATTCTATGAAACTGGCTCTGCTTGCTCAGAGAGGAAAAAGTATGGGTGCATTTTGCACTCTGTCCCTCCACCAAGTTGCTCCCATCCTGCACCAAGCAGGACCCTTTCTCATGTGATTTATTCACCAGCCTCGTCCGAAGGGAACATTTCCCTCCCAGGCGAGCACAAGAGCCACGTTTACAGGACATTTCCCCTCCAAGAGCTTTATTTCTCTTCAGCCTCAGGGACCTCAGCACCAGCCAAACTCAATATGGGGCTGAAATAGTACACTGGCCAGCCCCGGCCCCAGTCAGCCCTGCAACAGGAGAGAGAGTTGTGTTTGTGTAAGCATGCACATGCATGTGTGCACACACAGAAACAGATGTGTGCTGTCCACAATAAATGAGGCTATTCAGAATGTCACAAAGTGGACAATTTATGGCCAGTTTCAGCAATTAGTCAGCCCAAAGAGACGAGGTGGGTCAGCATGAAAACCTCGCTGGTTTGTTTAGTTTAGAAAAGCAACAGGGAGTTCCAGCTGATGACCAAAGATACTGGGGGAGGGTAATTAAAGAGAAACAATCTTTGATGATCGTCTTATTGCAGTTTCTCCTTATTTTGTTGTACTCCCCTTACCTAGCCTTGGGAACCAGAGCTTCTGCTGTCTTGTGGGGAGTGTGGGGAATGGGCAGTTCTGGAGCAGGAATTTGTGACCTGCTTTCTGTTGGTCTTTTGATCCTTGGGGTGAATTAAGGTCCTTCGGACCAAACTGCTTGCACTTATTGCTTCTAGGTATCAAGCTATAGGGCCATCTATTTGTGTGACTATTTTTATTGTACTAATAGGGGAAGGGGAATATTCCCCTACAAGTACTGACAGCTTCTATGGCTGTCCAAAAGTATACATTAAACCTTGAGAGTGACCCACAACCCATAGAGAAGCACTTATTTTAGTATAAATATTCTGTTCCATTTGGGTTAACTGTTTTGTCTACTCTGGGCCCAATTCCCACTTCCAACACTTTGTGCCACAGTCACAAGGTTATGGATTTCAAATATGTTCTTAAAAACTCCTGAGCAGCCCCAAGCTCTGGGCTATCTGGAAGCAGGCTTGAGTCCTTTTAACTGCAGGTTGTAAGTGTACAGTGAGAAAGCAAACTTCTTTGCATGACCTTTTATGTTTCCTTGCCCATGGGTAGCCTTGACTGGCTTGTTGGCTACACAGCATAGGTCGGGAAACCTACTTGTTTGCTGCTTACTAGTTCTTCATCTTCTGGGATGCAAGAGAGTGATGGTCTTTTTTTGTGTGGGTCACCATGATGGTTGGATACTCTGAAGCAATATAAAAAGCAGGGAGAACTTTCCTGGCATGTGCATTATGGGTGTTCTTGGTGAAGCTGTCTGTTGCTCATGGATGTTCTCTCATGTTCGGGGTGAGGGGAAGAGATAGAAAGTGGAATGGAATGATTGGGAGTTATTTAATGAAAGTATTTTAATGAAACAAAAGATGTTTAAATATGTGGTTTGTTTCACTGCAAATTTTTGGCAGTAGATGGGGCCCTTACTGTAATAAAATTCCATCAAATTGGGAAGCCTTTTGCAGATGGTGCCCGTATGCAGTCTGTTGGCACTGACTCCTGAAAGATCATCTCTGACTTGACTCAGGCCCTTTGTTGTTTCCATGTAACTGCCCAGAATGAAAAAGAAAGGGCTAGAGGGGGAACCAATATGCATACTTCTCTGTGCCCCTCTCTTTTCACTCCACTCTGTCCTAATGCTTTCTTTTACTGCCTTTCTTTACAACAAGCTGCAAACCAACATCTTCAGTTTGGCCAGGCTTCCTGACTCTGGTCCTGCTGACTCCGGTCAAGGATGAGCAGGAAGGGAGATGTACCCCTGAAACAGGATGGGGAGAGAACCAGAACCTTACCTTCTGCCATGGTGCTGTGGGTTTAATTATATTCATGCAAATAATTTCCTTCATGCAAATGCACATTTCCTGGCAGTGCTGGGCTGGCTTGGAATCCAGACCTGGTTTGCTCGAGGTAGAACCATTATCCTAAAGTGCTTTTATTGATCTGTTGACTTTCTGTCTCCCTCCTTCTCTTCCTCTCTTCACCCTTGCAGCCTCCTAAAGACTCATATATTCTCATACAACCAAGGTATTTTAAGGGGGGAACAATGATTTCAAAGTCAGATTAGACAAACTGCACTTGACCAGTAAAACCAGATATCCCTTGAATGACGTCTTAAGAAGTATCTTTCTACATTTACAAACAGTTGCTCTTTCTCTTCCCCTTTGTATTTCCTCCCCCCTCTATGTATGTCCCGATGATCTTGAAAAATTTGGAAGATATCAACAATACTTTCAAGGCCAAATACCTCTTCTTTGTAGCAGCCTTTTCCCCAGAGGGGCAGTGCCATATTGTTGTGCTTTGTTTCTGGTTGGTTAAAGAGAGCTGTAGCAGCAAATCTATATATATGCTGTGATATCCAGCAGTATTAAAAGCTGAGATTTAAAGAGAGACCTGAAAGACTTAGTAGTTGATGTCTGTAGAAAGCCAAAAAGAGCTGCAAGCCTTACTGGAAATTTCAGGCAGAACGTGTTGGAGTGCTGGATATTACAGTGACCTGAGCTACAAATCCGTCTGAGCTGGAGATAAAGGGAGAAAGAATAATACTGGAGGGAATGTTTGCAATCCTGTGTATTAACAAACACTAAGAGAGGGGGTTGAAGTTGGATGATTTATTTTGATTTGTTATCTGGTGTTCACAGTTTCTCAGGTTTCTGGAAAATTACCTCTCTTCCTAATGATATTGCTCATTAGCTAATTGGTTAAATCATGGGCATTTAGTTAATGGACTGAGAAACATCCAGGTAAATACAGAACAGTTAAAAAAGGCTAAATTTGATTATAAGAACATGTTTTATTTTTAAAAATCTGAATTGCAAGGTCTTTCCTATAGCTGACTGTAGCTTTCCTATAGTCTTTCCTATGTCTGAGTACATCACTGTTCATGAGTGCAATTTTTGACAGATAAAGAAGTTATCACTCAATATCAAGAGTTTATAGTCAGGTAAATATAAATGTGCATAAAAGCCTGATTGTGGCTTTATCAGGGAAGAGCTCTCTAATTTTTAAATGTCTGAAGAATATAAATGAAACCATATTTAAGTAAACCCCAGAAATTAACACTGAGCTCCATTCGTTCGGCTGGGTAACACTTCACCCTGTGAGGAATGCCAGCGAGAACAAGTGTGAATGTTTTCACTGGAAAATATTGATGACATTAAGGACAAAAACTTCGGTAGTCACGTTTATCCCTTATCTAGTTAATTCATATCGTCATTAGTTTTCTCTTTATGGATGTTCCCGGAAAAGAAGATAAAATAATCAGCAGTACTGATGAAAATGGTTGCTTGTGCACTATTGAAACCCTCCTTTCAAGTCCATGCTATCACTCTTGCAAGCTGGGAACAGAAGCAGCTCTGTGTGACTTACATGGGCAGTCATGCAGTGCAGATCATGGATCATGACTGGTGCTTTGGTCAATAATCAATGTAAAGAGTTTGCAAGCAATCTGCTGGCTGAGAGATGTTCATGGGAAGCATTTACCTGAAAAATCTGAATAGAGCCAAAGGCAAAAAAAAAAAAATATATATATATTTTTTTTTTTTAAATCAAAGCCTGTTTTCTCCATATTTCTCGGGAAAGGAAAAAAATGGTGGTTTCTCAGACCAGGGGATGCCTTGTTAGGCACTGAAGACAGTGGACCTTGATTTGATTTGGGCCTTCGTGTAATGAAAAGCAGTGACCAGTTCACTGCATTGCAGGTGACTTAGCTAATTGCAGCACCATGTCAGTAACAGTAGTCCTGGGTTCAGCAGTAGCAGTCATTTTTCTCCTTCTTAGTAGCTGGTGCAGTGCTGTGTTTTTGACTTTCAGCCTGGAAACAGTGCTGATAACACCGATGTTTTCGGTTGCGGCTCAGTAATATTTAGTCTGACCAAGGACTTTCTGAGTCTCATGCTCTGCCAGGTGGGACGGGAAGCCAGGAGGAAGCAGAGACAGGACACCTGACCCAAACTGGCCAAAGAGGTGTTCCATACCACAGCATGTCATGCCCAGGATGTAAAAACTGGGGTCAGGGACCCGGAAGAGTTAGTTCACTGCTCAGGTCAGGCTAGGTATCAGTCGGCAGGTGGTGAGCGGTTGTATTCTCTTCCCTTGTATTTTCCCTTGTCATTATTATTATTGGTGGCAGCAGCAGTGGTTTGTGTTACACTTTTGTCACTGGACTGTTCTTATCTCAACCCGCAGGAGTTACATTCTTTTGATTCTCCTCCCCATCCCTCTGGGAGTGCGGGGAGGAAGGGGAGGGAAGCTAATGAACTGTGTGGCTGATTTACAGCTGGGCTTAAACTACTACAACAGTAAACTCTCTTTTTGAAATCACAGGAAGGGATAATGGAAAGGGAGTCCTGGGGAAAGAGAGTCTTGATAGATCAAGTCTTGGTAAACAGCCCTTAGCCATTTACTTTCTTGGACAAACTGCAGCTGGACCATAGCTACAGCTACAGCCACAGCCTGATGGGCGCTGAACTGCTTTGCTTTGGAGTAAACCACATAAGCTTCATGTCCCGCAGTGAGTTAGTAGACAAGAGCCAGAACTCTCTTTCCTTCCAGACAATAGTTTACATTGATGCTGCTGATGAAAACAGAATTCAGTGTATTCCAAACTAGACCTACATTTGCATTTCTTTGTCAAAACCTGTGCTTACAGATTTTGATGCAGTATGTTTGGCCAGTTGTATAGAAATCTTGCTCAGATCACTGTCTTAGCCTGCGATATGCTCCTAATTTCTGCTAGAAGTAGACTGAGAAGTTTGTTTCTGTGTTTCAAAACCTAATTACTGAGTGAAACTACCTGAGTAAACAGGTTTGAGGCCAGAAAAGTTTTGTAATCCTACTCATCTGGTAAGATATCTTGCAAAGATAATGCTGATGTTAATACTAAGGAGTAAATGCATCTTTATACATAACAAGGTAAATTTGTGGACTTCCCTCCTTCAAGATGCTATCAGGCTGGGCTGTAAAGTTGGGTGTCTGAAACAGACCAAGATGATTTTCTGAACATCAGTACACAAGTAAGTGCTATAAGTAATTTGCAAGCTAGGGAAAGAGAACCAAAAATCACACATTGAGCCATAAGCGATGGCTGAGCAGAATGATGCAAAACTCTGTCTCCTCAGACAGCAACGCTAAATACTGACAAGTGCATTTTGGGTTGTGGCATCTCAGAGCGTGATCCAGTGTGAAGGCAGGATCTTGGGCCGATCCACTGTGGGAAAGCCTGTGTCAACAGCAGTGCTCTCATTGTAGTCGCCAGGGCCTTATATAAAAAGGAGTTTCCTACATATAGACTGTAGCATTTGACATTTTCAATTACACAGGATTAAAGGTAGTCCCAGTGAAAAGGATTATGAACTGGGAACAGCCTAGTGATTGTGAGAGAGGATTTGCCAGCCAGGTGAGCCAGGCAGCTCAGTGCCTGGTCAGTGGGACAGAAGATAGGAGAAAGAAGGGAAGGAAATATTCTCTGTTAACTGGGGAAGAGAAGAGAGGTGGAAGGAACCACACACACCTTCAGATCTGTTTGCCAGCAGAGCCATTGTGAGTTGCTCAGTACGAATCCCACCGGAGCCCGCTGTAATTAAACATCCTGTTAGGTGAGGAGGGGTGGACCTCCCCTGATACCCTTTGGAAATCCACAGCATGTTTTGTGTTCGTTGTGGAGCCAGGAACAAACGCTGGCAAATGCAAAGGTGTTAAACATTGGCCAACCTATCCCAACATGCCCTACAAGGCACTGAAAGGAATATTGCTCTAAGTGGATGATGAGCTCAGTTCAGAGGCTGTTAAGTTAAAGCTTATTACACTCATTAAGACGTGTGTAATGTGGTTTCAGGCTTCTGATACAGGAAAAACAACATTTTCTAAGTGTTTTGTTGTCCTGTCTGTTATGCTTGGAGGAGAATTCAGTTTCTGTTTTGCACTGGGTCAAATTCAGCCTGGAGATATCCCCACAAAGTTTAGAGTTTGGGATTACATCAATGAAGGCAGGGGCTGAGTCTGGGGCAATGTGCTTTGTGAGCACCAGGAGGGATTTCCCTGTGAACCCAGGGGAAAAAAGGAGCAGGGTACAGAGATGTTCATGTGCCTCTGCTGGGAATCAGTCCTGTGTGAGAACACCAGGGATAAGATGCAGAACCATGTCCATGTCCCTGTCCTGTGCTCCCCAGAGCTACATGTGCCTGGAGTTAAGGTTGTGTTGCTCCCAGTGGTAAGGTTGTATTGCTCCCAGTGGTGTGTCAATGCAGGAAGCCAGCTTGAGTTTAGCTTTCTATGCAATGTAGTAAGCCCTGGAGAACCAGGGGTGCTGGGGTGGGTGGTGTAGGATCAGGAAGCAGCTTAGATTCACCAGATATTACTAGCTTGAGCCCAGGACTGGCCCTGCAGGACTGCGCTAGTTTACACAAGAAGGCTTGAGTGTTTCTGCCATGTGCTCCTCATCATTTCCATTATCTATGTTTTTCCTTTATCTGGGGTACCACGGCTCCTCCCTGTGATGGAGCATTGGCTCTCTAGTCAGCTTTAATCTCTAGCTGTCTTTGGAGGTTCAGGTCAGGAGAGGTTTGAAGTCCTTAGCCCTGAAGTGAAACCTTCCCTGCTTCAGACAGGGCTGCAATTGAAACCAGCTGATCCCAAGTCCCTTGCAAACATTTCCATTTCAAACCACTGAAGTTTTATATCTTCTTAGTAAATTTTTTTCTTAAGCCTCATAAATCTCGTAAAGATCTGGAACAGCACTGAATTTGGCCACTCAGATACACGTTTTCCAGTAAAGAGGATAATGATTGCTGTTTCTGATGCCACTTCTCCTCTTCACCCCCTCAGCTGCAGGAGTTCACCTCTTCCTGCCTGACTGCTGCTCTCACGCAAGTTGGGCCAGGCTAAGAAAGGCAGTGCAGACAGGTCCCATCTGCCTGAGGGATTGAGGAGTTGCTGTTCCTCTGCTAGCTTTGTCTTCATGAGCATTTGTCCTCTTCACGTCTCCCATCTGAAGAAACATGTTGATGATTGCCTGCTCAGGGGATTGGCAATGCTGCTCAGTTCAGGCTGGGCTCCTGCTCCATGCAAGTGTGCTCATGGCTGTGCCCAGCCAGTGCTGGGCTGTGGGTGTCTCTAGTCCCTGGGATAATCCAGATGAGAAGCTTTCTGCACCCTCCCCGATGCACTGGTGGCAAGTTCAGCCAAGTCTCTTAGGCTTGGATTTCAGATAGGCATGAAAGACCGTGAACCCAAGGACAGTATAAACCCAAAGCTGCTCAGACTCCCACTGGAAATACCAGGCAAAAGTGCTGAAGATATTTAGAAAAACATATTATAGAAATAGCAAATTGCAAGCATATTTTCCCTTCTATTTGTTGTCTCCCAAATCCAAACAAGCTTATTTCCTTTCCTGCTAGGATGCTTTTGATAATCTTGTGCCAAAGGCACTGAATCTGTTCTTAGTGCTGTCAATAGCAAGATGCCCGTTGCTTTTAGTGGTTCAGCTATTAAAACACTGCATCCCAGTTGTCTGGCTGTGGGTAATCCCAAGATATTTCAGTGACAATATGGAAACTTTTTCCTCTCTGAATGTTTCTCTGCAAAGTTTGACCATTTTGGCTGGGGTAAAACATGTGTCTATCTGGGATTCTTTCCAAGGATGAGATTTTGACAGCTGTGCTCATATTGGCAAAAATCCTGACATCTTGTGCTTCGCGGAATTAGCAGATTCTTAGTGGAGAGGGGTGGGAATCCGATTTCATAGATGAGCACTTATGAATTGAAGACTGCGAGCCTGGCTTAGCTCCTTTCACTTGGGGAAAGGGGCTGCACCCATCCTCTGGGAACAGGGTGGAGCCTTCCTTTCTTCCCATCTCCAAGTGTGGATGCAGATGGCCGGTGGGCAGAGGGGCTGGCGGGAGCCCTCTGCGCCTCTGCCAGCTTCGTGCAGCACTTTGGGACATGCCTTGGACTGTGCCCATGGAAGTGGGTGTCAGTCTCTTTGCAGTGCGTGCCTAACAGTTCCATTCACATATTGGATGTTGGGGCGTGAATGGGGGGAGGTGTTAGCAGGCCCTCCATGAACATCCGCCTCTGTGGCTGTGATCAAAACTTGGCTCATTATTTATGTCAGATACTTGTGAAAAAGCAAAGCCTTGGTATAGCCTGAAAAAGCCTGTTTGGGGCGGTTATTATTACTGTTATGATTATGACGATTGAGTGTTGTTTTATTTGGTTTTTGCTGGAATCTCCATCTTGAACTGCAGAAATGCTTCACACAAAAGCTGTAATTATTCACAGCAAATGTAGTTCTGCAGTAACCTCTGATCTTATGAACTGCCATTTTTCTGATGCAAAATCATTGATTTGGAGACTAGAATTCCTATTATCTCAACAACCACGGCATGGTGGCACAGAACATTGTGTCACTGGGTCATCCAGGAGCATCACATCAGAGCCAAGGATGAACTGGAGCAGGTCTGGTGGAAGGGTATCAAAAAGTCTCCAGAAGGTATTTTGCAAATATTACATTTATTTCCAACTTCCCAGTGACCAGAGGGTTTCTTTAAGCAAGACAAATAAAAGCAACCCCAACCTAAGAGGTTTTAAGCCCATGTCAACAGTGATTTTCCATTTCTGGCATTTCACTGGAAAACAAGGAAAAATGTATTTTCAAACACAAACAAGGCAGTAGAGAAACAACAGAACCCCAAACACAACATTCCTCCAGATGAAAAGAATTTAAACAGTTTTGCTCAGGGGAGATTGTAGCTTAGGGTTAGGTACCCCAAACCAGACAGTCACTGCTTGCATTCATGGGAGATGTGAGGTCTTTTATGTCACTTTAACTTTCAAAGAGGAACAACTGGCTCAAATTCATACTTGCTGTGCCTTAAGTGATATTTGCAGCCACTTACCACACAATGGCAAGCACTTGGGTAGCATTTGCTTGTGTTTAAGCCTTCAAATTTTTTCTAAGGATTTTGGGGTCTCTAGGTCTCTGTTAATGGGATGGATAAGTCTGTGGTTAAATGGTTAAATTTGGGACAGTCCTCGAACATGCGAGCATGGGGTGACTGCATCTGTACTGGGATTGGAGTCAGGCACACGCATGAGCTCTGAGCATGTATTATTTATCTGCACATAGCCTAGGAGTGTCAGCTGAGTTGCCAGAAAACTCACCAGTAACTACAAGATTATATAGAGAAAACTGCGCCTTCTATACTTTGTATGGGAGGTGGGGGGGTAAGAGTATAATAAAGGACACTGTATTACGCGGGATGTTTGGGAGTGTGGCACTAACTGATGGTCTTAATGGCAAGCTCTCCCTTCCTCTCACACTTTTTTCTTAAAAACTAGGGCAAGTATTAGCACATCTGTTTGAGCTGCTGCATTCAGAGTACTCCTAGCACCATGTTAACTTGATTAAAACTAACATGACCATTTCTACAAGGATAAATGCCAGTGGCACGTCTACCATAAATTAAAATGAAATTCCAGGTTTAAGTTGACTTATAGTTCTGCAGCAGATCTGTTTACTCTGGAATAGCATAAGGCAGATGTCTTCATCTATGCTGATTCTTAACAGGTTACAGGTATTGACTTTAAAGAACTAAAAGCCTTTAAAATAACTTTAAAGCATGTTTTCCCCTCCTCTATAGACCTTAAACTTTAGGTAGCCTTAACCAAAAGCACCCAGAAAAATGTGATTCTAAACCAGACCATCATAAACTGAGCAGCAGCTTTTAAAGTGTGATCATTACCTGAAGCCAATGAAGAGGTTGGAATAATTATTGCTCATGTTTACACTTCTGTATCTCAGCGGGTCATGTTCAGTCTCTTAATGATGATGATTAAAAACATACTGGAAACAAGTAGTAATTAGAGAGAGCACTTACTGTGATTCTGAAAGCACAGAGGTAGCTTTGAAGTGGAACTGGCCACAGTGACTGCTGCCAAAGCGATGTGAGAGTTAGGAGCGCTGTGCAGCAGGTCAGTGGTAATGGTACCTACAATGACGTGCCTGTTTTGGCACGTGTTAATACCTGCCTTCAGGACCAACCTTAGCATTGCTGCTTGTTCATCGGTGAGAGGTCTGCAGCTCACAGAGGAGCAGGTTGATGGCAGGGGAAGGATCATAGAAATGTTCTGCTTTGTCATTTACGTCCATTTATGAGATTTGTTTTTTTTTTCTCCATGGGGGACTTCTTGGAGGGCGAGGCAGCATCTAGGAAGCGGGAAGGAGGAGGAGGAAGTTTGGGGCGTGGGTGCTGATTCAGGCACTTTGCCCTGCCGAGGTTTCAGTGTGGGTACTGACATGAAAGGGAGTTCTCAAGCAGCGAGCTATAAACCTTGTGTTTTAGGAGTGTTCCTGTGGGTGAGGGATAGGGGCATGCATTGTGGAATGTGTTCCTTTGTTTGTTTTTCCCATTTAAAAAACCAAAAATACTGTTGTTACAGGAGAAGAAGGGAAAAGGAATGAGGCTGTACTGAAAAATCATGTTTGCTGGAAAAGCTGTCCTGTTTTCCGTTGCTTAATTTCAGCTGAAAAGGGAGGTCATGAATGTTGGAGAGAACACAGCTACAAGCATTAGGGATGAGGCCTCTTGAGAGGGATCAATTCAGCAGTACGTAAAGAAAGCAGAGGTAGAAACAGGCACTCCCCGGCATTCCTTTGAGGCTCAAAGGAACGTGTTTTTTGTCATTGTCCTTTCATTTTCTACACTTGTAATTTACTCTGCTCACCCAAACCCCTGGATTTGGAGAAGGCTGAGGTTCTTAATGACTTCTTTGCCTCAGTCTTCACTGGCAAATGCTCTGACCACACCACCCAAGTCTTGGAAGGCAGATGCAGGGACAGTGAGAATGAAGACCCTGGGCCCACTGTAGGAGCGGATCTGGTTCCAGACCATCTTAGGAACCTGAACGTATACAAGTCGATGGGACCTGATGAAATCCATCCGTAGGTCCTGAAGGAGCTGGCAAATGAAGTTGCTAAGCCACTGCTCATCATATTTGAAAAATCATGGCAGTCAGGTGAAGTTCCCAATGACTGGAAAAAGGGTAATATAATATATATATATTGAAATATAGATTGTTATATTTATAAATATATATAAATACACATTATTATATTTAAATATATATTATAATATATAAATATATATATTTCCCCATTTTCAAGAAGGGGAAAATGGATGAGCTGGGGAACTACAGACCACTCAGTCTCACCTCTGTGCCTGGCAAAATCTTGGAGCAAATTCTCCTGGAAGGCATGCCGAGGCACATGAAAAACAACAAGGTGCTTGGTGACAGCCAGCATGGCTTCACTAAGGGGAAATCCTGCCTGACCAATCTGGTGGCCTTCTATGATGGGGCTACGGAACTGATGGACAGGGGTAGAGCAGTTGACGTCATCTACCTGGACTTGTGCAAAGAGTTCAACACTGTCCCACACGACATCCTTGTCTCTAAGTTGGAGAGACATGAATTTGATAGGTGGACCACTCAGTGGATAAAGAACTGGCTGGATGGCCGCATGCAAAGAGTTGTGGTCAATGGCTTAATGTCCAGCTGGAGACCAGTAATGAGTGGTGTCCCTCAGGGATTGGTGTTGGGACCAGTCTTGTTCAACATCTGTGTTGGCGACATGGAGAGTGGGATTGAGTGCGCCCTCAGCAAGTTTGCTGATGACACCAAGCTGTGTGGTTTGGTTGATACGTTGGAGGGAAGGAATGCCATCCAGAGGGACCTTGACATGCTTGTGAGGTGGGCTGATGCCAACATGATGAAGTTTAACCATGCCAAGGGCAAGGTCCTACACATGGGTCAGAGCAATCCCAGGCACAGCTCCAGGGTGGGCAGAGAGGAGATTCAGAGCAGCCCTGCGCAGAAGGACTTGGGGGTGTTGGTCGATGAGAAAATGAACATGAGCCGGCTGCAGTGTGCGCTCACACCCAGAAAGCCAACCATATCCTGGGCTGCATCAAGAGGAGTGTGACCAGCAGGTCAAGGGAGGTGATCCTGCCCCTCTGCTCTGCTCTCTGTGAGACCTCACTTGGAGTATTGTGTGCAGTTCTGGTGTCCTCAACATAAAAAGGACTTGGAACTGTTGGAACAAGTGCAGAGGAGGGCCACGAGGATGATCAGGGACTGGAGCACCTCCTGTATGAAGATAGGATGAGAAAGTTGGGGCTGTTCAGCCTGGAGAAGAGAAGGCTGTGTGGAGACCTCATAGCAGCCTTCCAGTATCTGAAGGGGGCCTATAGGGATGCTGGGGAGGGACTCTTCATGAGGGACTGTAATGAGAGGACAAGGGG
Source organism: Myiopsitta monachus (assembly GCA_017639245.1). Classification (NCBI taxonomy): domain Eukaryota; kingdom Metazoa; phylum Chordata; class Aves; order Psittaciformes; family Psittacidae; genus Myiopsitta; species Myiopsitta monachus. The sequence goes on from CM029928.1 coordinate 25,922,439, forward strand.
TAACAGGTTCAAACATAAACAGGGGAAGTTTAGATTGGATATGAGGAAGAAGTTCTGTCCTGTGAGGGTGGTGAGGCACTGGAATATGTTGCCCAGGGAAGCTGTGAATGCTCCATTGCTGGCAGTGTTCAAAGCCAGTTTGGAGAGAGCCTTGGATAGCATGGTTTAGTGTGAGGTGTCCCAGCCCATGGCAGGGGTGTTGGAACTGGGTGATCTTAAGGTCCTTTCCAACCCTAACTGTTCAATGATCCTATGAAATTCAGCTTCTGTCCCTTTCCTGATGCTGTGGAAATCTACCTGCTTACACCGCATCTGTCTCCTTGATGTCCCCTTGCAGATGACCACCTCTCAGATAATTTTCAATACCTAAAAGAAAGCAATTCCCCATAGATCTGCTCTCTAATGAATGACGGGAGATTGAGATGAGCTCTTAGGCACAAGTTCTTCCCTGTGAGGGCGCTGAGGCACCGGCACAGGGTGCCCAGGGAAGCTGTGGCTGCCCCATCCCTGGCAGTGTTGAAGGCAAGGTTGGACACAGGGGCTTGGAGCAAGCTGCTCTAGTGGAAGGGGTCCCTGCCCATGGCAGGGGTTGGAACTGGAGGAGCTTTAAGGTCTCTTCCAACCCAAACCAGGCTGTGAGTCTATGAACGTTAGTGGTTTCCATGGAACCCCCCTTGTCTGTAACATCATCTGTCAGCTTTTGGCTTGGAGTGCAAACTCCCTGGTTCAAGAACTATCTGTGCTGGCTCTGCAGGGTGTTCTGTCACTGTGGGCCCGTGTCCCATGAAGGGAATCCACAGGTGCTATGGTAATTCAAAATAATAACAACAATTTAAAAGCAAGTATTAATAGCACCATGTGTCTCTTGCCACTGGTCTGCCATTATCAGCAAGCACTGATTCTGGAGAAGGGTGATGTGTTTTACTCGCTTCTTGAAGAATGTAGAGTAGTGGATTCCCCGCCCTGCTCTATGCCTCTTACACAGGGCCCTTTCACTGCTCCGTTGTCCATTAAAATTAAGGTAACAAGCTTTAACAGCAGGATGGCTTGTGATAGGACTAGCATTATGCAATTGCACATGTTGGTCTTCTGTCCACTCTGCTCAGAGATCATCGCCACTTCGTAGATAGTTTGGGGAACATGAAGAAAATGAGCTGGTGTTTGTTTATGAGAATAGACAAAGCATTGTTAAGGGTCCACATCCGATTCCACTTTTCTGTTCTTGTTGGGGTGCTCATTGGAGAAGCTTGTCATTGTATGCGGAGTCTATGGTCCTGGTCTGTGAAGGATAGGATAAGACACATACTGATCAGACTTTGCAGCATGCTCTGCAGCTATATTCCAGCCCTGGAATATTACAGCCTCCTGAAGCTTCCAGCCATGGGAAACCAGTGTGAACAATGGGCTGAAATCCATTTGCTAAATAGAGTTTTGCCTGTGAACAGAAACTGTTGGATGCCCAAATGTCAGGCTGCAAACCCCAACTGCTGAACGGTTCTTCTGCCTGTGAAAAGGAAGAACTGGTGAAAACCAACCACTGCTCCAGCCCTGTGTCAGGAACAAAGGTCACTGTTGCTGCAGCAGCCAAGTGTGTCGCCCAAGGCCAGGCAACATCTTGAGCCTTCTGCTGTGGCTTTGGGGCCTTTGACAAAATCTGGGCATGTTTCCAGCATGGAGCTGGAAGAAGGACGGTTGACCCATGCTGCACCTGGGGCATCACGGCCTCATTTCAGTTTCACATAAACCTTTGTCCAGGCTCACTTTATTTAATGGGCTTGCTTTTCTTTTCCTTTTTTTCTTCCAGGTCCCCTGTCACAGGAAATTCTCCCTCTTCTATTACCTTTTTCCTGTTGGAACTAGCCATAAAATAAAATGCATAAATAAATAAATATACATACATATAAAAATATGCAGACAGGAAAGCCATTGAGATCTGGAGAGGCCTTGATAACACTGCTGATGAGGTTGCCAGCTTTCCCTGGGTCTGAGCTGAACAATTCCTCACCACCTCCCCAACCCCTGGGAACCTCAGCTGTGGTAGTTGTGAAGCTTCTCATTCTGCCTACAGGTGTCTGGTTTGAAAGACACCACGTGCCACGTTGTAATCTCTTTTAAGAAAAAGGTAATTAAATAAAAATACAGATCTGTTACAGCCACAGTTCCTGAACATCTGAAATTCCCATTGATTTAAAAAGAGTAAAAAATAAACCTCTCCCAAGGAGCACCGTCCTCTCCTCTTTTGTAATATTAGCCAGTATTAGTATTTTAAATTAAAAATTAAAAAAAACCCAGAATGTCAAATGGCAACATCTGCTCTTAACCACCTCTTTGCAGCAGGAGCATCATGTTTAGAAACAAACAGAATAGGAATGCCTGAACTCCCTCATTTAGCTGCTCTACACATCCAAATATTCCTACTAGTATTTACTTGTGGCACATTCTGCTCCATCATTTAGTGCTTTGCACCATTTTCTTAAGGTACCAGAGCTTATCAAAGCCATTTCTGGGTGCAGTTAGTCAGTAGACCTCAGCTTTGTCTTAACAAACTGGGTAGTTGCTGATCTTGATCTTTTGAATCATGAATTTAGGATGTGTAAATGCCAGCATAGGCTGGATAAACGGCGCGAACACAGTTCTGAAAAAGGCTAGCCAGCTTTACCATGGACTGTTGTCTGCTCAGTAGTAGTGATGATCGTAGTAGTGATAACAATAAACTAACTACGAAATTCATCTGGTCTCAATCCGGCAAAATATTTAATCCGATGCTTAATTTTTTAAGCACGTGTGCTCCTGTTCATCAGTTAAGCATAAGCTTTAGCTCTTTGCTCTGCTGCTGCTTGATTCCAGCATGGGCCACTCCTGTTATTTGTCTGAGATGGGCTATTTCTGGTTTTGACTGGCTGGGATAAACCTTTGGAATTAGCAAATGCTGAAGAATGGCTAATACATGATTTATCCAGTATAATCTGGTGGGGTTGCAAAAACAGATGAGTGCTGTTACCCTGCTTGGTTACTATGTTTTACAAGCTTGTTGGTCTCTCCATGCACTGTTAACTGTTTAGTGCTACCTGAGGGAGGAGATCCTCAGCTGTGAGTGGAGACTGTCATACTTGGACAAATAGTACAAAGGTACTGAGCCTGGTAATATTACTGTGAATCTTTCCAGTAATGCCTAGGGGGTCTCTTAAAGCCTAAACTCTTGTAATCTTGCTATTTCCTTGAACTCTCACTTTTTGTATACAAACAAATATAAACCCCAGCACATTTCTTCTTTCTAGAGGTGCAAACTCCACACCATTTCTAGTCTTCATGGTGTGATGGAAGAGAGCTTGAAACATGAGGTGGTTATTTGTGTTCTAGGTACCAAAATCAAAAAGCAAATAAAAAAGTCCAATATATTTCTTACTATGTTTTTCATTATTTCCAAGCTAATTTGAAGCCTTTCTGAGAGCTGACAGGTTGTGAGGACTTTGGGCTGGCAATTCCTTGAGCCCCTCAAACCCAGTTTATAGGAGATCATATCTTTATTGAGCTTTTTAGAAAAAATTCCTGTGCTGAGCATTATGGAACCAGCCCATGAGGGGGGATCAGGGCTTTCAAGTCTGTGCCATCTGAAATGATTGCCAAATAATAGGAACTACAACAACTTTTGACATCTCAGATCCCATTTTCCAGCAATCACATAGGAGCAGAGCCCTAACACCTCACCCAGCTCCTGTTGTATGTGGCTAACTGCGGCTGCAGGTCTGAGATTTCTTGGGATGCAGGCATGGCACACATCTGCGCTTGCAGACATGTGAAACCACCAGTGAGCAGGGGGAGCATAGATTCCCAGCAGGCCCCTGAGAGTAATGACTTTCCAACTGGACTCGTTGGGTTATTATTAAATGCCTACAAAATACATGAGAATCCTGCTATTGTCTCAAATGGTCTTTGAATCAAGGGCTCTTAAACAAAGGATGTGCTATTCTTCTTTTGTTCCACATTCCCATAATGCTTTTAAAAGAAAAGCAAGAAAATAATGAAACAAAAGCCCAAACCTGAAATGTGATGTCAGTTTTACCCTGAAAGGCAGAGGTGGAAGGGTTGGTTAGCCAAGATTAAACTCCTAGGCTCTGCAATTTATTTATGTAAGTTATGGCTGTATGTCAGTAGCAGCAAGGAAAGCAAAATGCAGTAGCTAGACCAGTGCTCTGTTCAATTGCCTGGGGCCCCAACTGAAATCTAATAAGCAAATGTAAGATTTTAGTGCTTTGGAATGGAAACTTTATGGTAACTTCTTTCTGCAGCCCCCTTTTAAGAACTGTATCACATCTGGTTTGTGCAGTGCACCTTGGATGTTGAATCCAGTTCTGCTGTTGTGCTGCCAGTCCTACTCTTCCCCTCTGGGTAGGACAGTGTTGGCTTTGTACTGTGCCTGGCTGTGGCAGTGAGGTGGCAAGCCACACCATGGTCTTCCTCTCACAGGCTGGAGCCAGGTAAATCATCAGGTCACAGAGCAAGCTGGTGTTGAGTGCAACTGTGGTTGAGGCATCTTCCCTGTAACTCCCATTCATGTGGTTTCTGGTGGGGGAATCTCTACTGAGGATTTCTTTTCAGTCAAGAGTTACCAAATAATGTTCAGAGATGGTTGATGGAGTGTAAATCCTGGCTTGGGGGATGGGAGAAAGGGGCATGGCTTTTTCCAGTGCTGTTTGTTCTTATTCTTTGGGTCATTTTTCAACTTTCAAAATACAGAGATCTTGTGGAATTCTCCAATATACTTTCCTAAGGCACAAATTCATTTATTACTCAAGGAGTTGCCTGTCAAAGCACTAGAGAGGATGCAGAACACTCTCATAGGAAATGAGGAAAAAAGCTCATAATCTTAACTATCCGACACCTCTGTTCCCTGCACAACAGTAGGTGAGGAATGCAATGTTCTTCTCTGTTGCCAGCTTGTGTTTTTCTGTATCTGATATTTAGAGTTTCTTCATTATGGTGGTTCATGCAGACTTGCTGGAAGCTGTTCCTCGTCTCTCTCCAAGCATGAAAATCTAGTCTTGATGGTTGTGTTTAGAATTAGATTGTATCAGTAGCTGTTGGCAAGAATGCACTGAGAGGATGAAGGGAGCTTTACTCTTTCCCCAGCTCCCTACCGCTCTTTCCCATTAGTACTGGCTGGTACAGCCCATTTGTCTGGGATTTTCTGCATGTTACTCAATACTTCAAGACCTGTTGCTGTCTTTAGGAGATGAGGAGGCTGAACAACTCTCAAGGAGTGTTTAACATCTCGAATTCAGTCTAACTAGGAAAACCAAAGATCCTCTTTACCTTGAGCAACTGACTATTCCAACTTTATGTCCTAACAGCACGTGCAGATGGTGTGCAAATGGCCAGTCAAACATGGAGGCCTCTCTCTAGAGAAACATGTAAAACCCAGCCGTGATTCGTATGCTCTTGGGGTACCTTATGTATGCTTTTCCTGTGTGTGGGTCCAAGATGAAGCTGTCTCACTGTGCACATTCAGACACAGTTACTGAGGACAAAAATTCCATAGACTCTGTTTCAAAACCCATGTCTCTACTGGTAAACTCTTTCGAGTTCAGTCAGTGGAAGTTGCCCCATGGTAACAAACCACTGTTCATTCCTCTTGCCTCCTCATGCCTGTGTTTATTTCTGTTTTCTCTTTTCTTTCTCACAGATGGCAGATGAATCTTGTCAGTGCTTTTTTGGCTTTGCAGCCTTTTCTCAATCATCTTTGCTTTTGCATCTCCAGCAATGTGCAAATCTGATGGTTTGCTATTTCTGTGAAGCGTATTTCTTTTTCATGCTGTCTCATTGTCTCATTCCTGTGCTTTTTTTGCTGGGTGAAAGAAAGAGACAAATTTCTAGTAGGCAAAAAATAAACCATCCCCAGCTCATGAAAGAAATGAACCCTTTTTAATCACTGCTGTAAGGTGCAACAGTTTGATGTGAGTTCCCTATCAAGGTTGGAAGAGTGACCAATAGGGTCCTGAACAGCATCTTTTGATGTGTCTGTTGGATCAATTGGAATTGTACTGCGCATGAGGAGAACAATACTGCACGAGCCCTTGAAGTGGAGCGAACACAGATGACATTTTTATTCATTCTTAGCCAGATTCTTGGTATTGTGTCCTTTCTGTGAAAAAAGACAATCTGGCAACACGCCACTGCCTGCAGAACAACTTGGCATGGGCCTCCTGTTTGCCTTTAGCCTGAGCTGAGCATCACCAGAGATGCCAGACTGCTGACCACAAGCCAAGAGTGTTAAAGCACTGTCCTTCCTAATCGGCATTTCTCTGCTATTTTTGGTGGAAAATACTTTAGGGATGAGGGGATAGTTCCTGACTCTTCAGATCCTTGGTGGCATCAGTGATGGTAGTTTTCTGTCCCCTTGGTAAGAGCATTAGCTGTCCTGGCTGAAAAAGACTGCAAACTTGGCATGGTGTAGCCAACCCTAAACAAATTCTTTTCCAGAGTTTCTGGTTCTGTGCTTCCCATCTCCTTTTTCTTTTCTGGTATCTGAAGTGGAATTTTTAAAAGCCTTCAGGTGATTAGGAAGCTAAATCTGGGTGACTTCCAGTTCCATCTGGCCCACCACAGGTACTGCAGCAGGTACTGACAGAGTGAAACCCCACAGATTTCCTTGGATTTCTCAGAGACAACTCCAGTTTGTCTGTGACTGGAGGCTTTCATGAGGTGACTGGATGTGCTGGGGACAAGGTGACACTGAGCTGTAGGTTGTGCTGTAGCTGGGCTCTTGGCATCAAAACCAGGTGCAATACTGGGTATTTCCGCCAGTGTCCAATAATCCATATCGTAAATCATCTTTCCAAGGTCCCTGTTGGCTCTTTCGGTTTTCTAAGAAAGTAGTTTAAGTGGTGAAAGTAGAGGTAAGATTGTCTTCTTCAAGGCACAGGTTTAACTATTAATTTGGTAGGATGAGCAGGTATTTTATTCAAGTTAAATGGTTTTTGTTCCATCCAAGTAGGAGTGTGGTAAGATACACACCAGCAACCACTGTGCACTAGGAGACATGGGACTAAAGAATTGGATGTGACTTTCTGTTCTGCCTGCTGGAACCAGGCTCTGCCTGTGCCTACTGCTCTGAGTAAATAGTTGTTTTTTTCTGAAGTAAGGACAGTGTCTTTGCTTTCAGCTTTAATGCATTGTGACGCGTATAGTAGGACCTGTCATAATTCATGAAGTCAGTTCTGTTTCAATGTTAATAAGTCCTTAATCAAGACATTTGTTTCACCCAGGATGTCATATTTAGCAGTGGATTGTGAAATGCTTGAAAACTGGAATCGTAGAAGCATTATTTAATGCTAAGTGTTATCCGCATCATAGCAGAAGCTGGAACATGCCAGGAAAACATCCTCCACATTCCGCATCTAATACAGCTGAGCTTTCAGGATCAATCGTGAGTTGGCTGGGTATGCGTGCTATTTCTCTCTGATTATGTGTGGTTTAATATTATATGCTATATTCAGTAACTCATTCTCACATTGCTTATCTGTTACCTATTTTCTATGGCTGGTTCTTTTTTCTTTATGAAATAATACTGTGCAATGTTGGACCCATCACTTTAAACCAAGATTGGCACTTTAAGTCCAAGAGAAAATAATTGAAATTTAAAACTAGTAGTCCTTGTTCCAGTCTGTTTGTGATGTGTAAGGAAGAAGGGGAGGTTTGGGCCAAACAGCTGCTGGTGGGATTAAATGGAAAGCTATCCAGAGAGACCAGGTTTATGATTATCATCTCCTATTCTTGATGTTGTCTTCAAGAGGAACAGAGCTAAGGGCTAAATTTTCCTCTTTAATATCTAGTTCTCCTGAGTCTTTTACACTTCCAGAAAAGAAAAGGAATCCATAGTGAGCTCAGGGAAAACATTGTTCCAGTGTGGTTTTCTTCTTTGCTTAAATTATGTTTAATGTTGTGCCATTTTTTTTCTTATAAGCTTATTTCTGTCTGCAATTAGGTATATTACTTACAGTCAGTAATGACAAAAAACATACCTATATATGTGACACGTGTTGCTGTACAAAAATGTCATGTACAAAATTTCTGAGGAGAGCAACACTGGAAAGTCATTATTTGCCTTAGGGAATTGTTTGCATTGATATTGTAAATCTGTCAGATTGTTGCATCCTTCCTGTGAACCAGACCTCTTGTGGTGGGTGCTGTGAAGTCACAGAAGAAGGAGTCCTCATCATATATGCAAGGAAAATGTTTTGGTTGGGGTTTTTTCCAGTTTCTGTCCTGAAATACTCAGTAAAGAACTGTAGAAAAAGAGAATTATAAAATATTTATTCAGGTTTTATTTTGTATTTCCACAGGCTCTATCAAAATGAATCCTTCCAAGTTCCAACCAGTCGATCAAAAATAGTTGATGTTTTAAGGGTCCATGTTTTGTGCGCTTCTAAAAGCTATTTTTCACTATAAAAAGTTTTATTTGAATTTAGTCCAAGTCACAATAAGTGCTGGAGCAATTAAAGCATCAGGCACTATGAGAAGTCTGGGGAGCACAGGAGACAGATAGGATCAGGGCTTAAGCTACTGAAGTACCTTTTATGAGAAATAAAGATTCCACAGACCTGCGTTTCAAACAGAATAGTTGACATATGCTAAACTCCAAATGCTAAACTCCTCCTGCCCTCTCCCACTGAACAAATAAAGATCCATGAAATATTCACACTTTATCTCTGCAGGAAGAAAGAAAAGGCTTTATTTCTATTTTAAAATCTTTGTTAGGTGCTCAGATGTTTATGCTGATGGGACCAGAAATGCCATCAAAAGGTGAGTGGGGAAGGTGTGGTGGGAATTTTGAGCATGACTTTGTCAACTATCACATTTGTTCAATCTTTATACTTCCAATCCCAGCCAGGCTGCCAGTTTATGGGCGTCTGTCAGTGGAGATATTGTGCACTAGGAGATTTTTAAAGCAATTAAGTGTTTCTGTGCAGGGCTGGATCATATTCTGCAATCAATTAAATTCCTTTTATTTAATTCTTGTAACCATTACCCTTAAAAAAAAGGAAGGAGAGACAAAGTCTTTTAAATATTTTTCATTAGCACTTACTATTAAGTGGGGAAGTGCCCTAAGTGCATTTTAATTTAATTTAGATATAACAGCAACATTTTTCCCATACTAATTAAATGCCAGTTTGTTACTAAGAAAATATTTATTGAAGTTGAACTTGCTGATAGATACATATCTATTACATCACTGTTGAACCTCATTAAATGGCGTTTTAATTGCAATTTGTTTTTAATTACCATTCATTAAGCATATTATTAAATCTAAATTGCATGCTTATGAAAGATGGGTTTGCCAATACAAGCGGCTGAGGCCCTTAACTACTGCTTTACTTCCAGATTCCCGTAACTTGAGGTGTGTAAGGTGAAAGTTTGATCTGTTTACATTACTACTGTGTGCCCTCCCTCGCTGTTTGTGTCTCCCATCTTTATTAAATAGAATTAATAGCACCTGAAACAGTCAACAGATCTAAAAAGAAAATGAAGGAGGAAAAAATGGTGCCAAACCAGCTGTTTGGGCAAGGAAGCAAGGAGCCAGCAGGGAGGAAACTGAATCAGAAGGGCACAGACAGGGAAAACAGAAGTTAGAGAGGGCATGGAAACCAATTACCTAAATTAAAAGTAGAGGATGGGGACTGGATGCCTGAAGGATGCAGGAGGATGCGGTAACGATTTGCAGAGCTTTTTCTCTTTGGCTTCTGGTGGCAAGTGCGGGTGGGGTTGGTCACTCTTACGTTAGCCCAGACGCTTTTCAGCAAAAGGAGTTGCTGGTCTCAGTTTTCCTTTCTAAGTATATCAGTTCTTTCAATAAAAAGACCTCATTGAGGTTTGGTTTTAAAAGCTAGATGTTTCTTTTAGATCCTAAGAGTCTTTTGGAGCCTTTCCTCTAGGAACAATGCTCTCTGAAAGGAGAAAGGCTGGGAAGAAGGGTGTGAGGGTGCTCTTCTGATGGAGACCAGCTCAACCGGTTAGCAAACTGGAGAGCTCTTCCCAGGGTAGATGGAGGTAACAGACAAAAGGCATGATCCCTTATGGGGTGCAGTGTTGGCATCCTCTAGGATGACAGTGTCTGATCCTCTCAGAGCACCTGGGGAGGAGTTACTGGGGTTGGGCCTGCTGGGCAATGCCATAGGGGTGAAAAGAGAATTGAATGATGGAAATAGCTGAAGTAATCTGACCTATTGCAGACTTCCCCATGGGCTGGATAAAGCAAGGCAGTAAGGCTCTGTGCATTGACGCTCTTTGGCTGTGGTTCTCCTTTCATTGAGGGTAGTCTTGTGCCAGGTTATCTCCATTGACTCCAATGGATTATCTCCAATTCACAGTGCAGTTTAATGCATATGCAGGACTTCTTTTCTCCTCAGTTCATGGACCTCTTTCAGATCTTTCTGTACCAGATGTTACAATTGTAAACAAATCATCCTGGCAAACCAAAGTATCTTTTCCTATGTCTGTGTCACAGTGCCTCTGGATCTTCTGCTCATAAACCATCAGTTACACAACAGGGTTTTTTTGGCAGATGGGTATCTTCCATGAAAAAAGCCATTTCCATCCCAATACAACAGTGCTTTTATATGGACTGTTTCAGCCCGCATTGCGCAACCCTTTGGCACAATGATGCATTATGCTATCTTGCTTCTTGATATGCTGAATCATGGGATGACACTTTGCCAGCTTCTTTGTATAACAACAGTAACTTGCTCGTGTTTCAAAGATAGAGAAGGCCGCACAAATCACTACAGTGCAGGGAGCCTGAACATTTGAATGAGGGAAATTCTCAGCAGCCTTTAAACTCCTCCACATGGGTGGGGAAGTTACCTTTCAGCTCCTGCTCTCTTTAGATAGCTGTAGGAAATCACATATGGCTTCCACTTGTCTGTACAAAGCTGGAGAAGGCCCAGATTCCTGCCCCCTCTGAACTGATAGCAATCAGCCACTCTGTGCTGTGTCCCCTTAACTGAAAGAACATAAATCAATTCACCTACCCATGGAACACCATCTGCGTTCAAAGCCTTGGTCACGCATAGACGTGGAACTGTGGAGAAGACTTTAGAAATACCCCCATGGGTACATCAGGTGGGATTTCCTGACATTGTCTCTAGCACGTGGATGTGAAGAGGCAGCTAAATTAAACCCTCTCCTGCTGCAGTGGCCACAACAATATTCACTTGTCTACATGTTCTTCAATGCCTCCTGGGTACATTGGGTGCTGTGTTACAGTATAGCTGCTCATGTTCAATATCTCAGGGTTCTGGTGATGGTTTCTAGATTGTGTTTTAAGGATTGTTTTACTGTTCGTTAGTCATGCACAGGCTCCTTGTGGAATCAAATGATGCTTTCCCTTGGCCATTCTGGAGTTCTGATTAGTATTTGTTAAGAGTTTCTAACTGTAACGATTTATCTGATCGCAGAGAATTCAGAAGCAACTGAGTGTATGCACAGCTGTTCTGAGGAAAGGGATAAGATTTTGGTCTGAAGGGAACACATTACAGTGCTTGAAAATGGAGTTTTAAAGGAAAGACACTTGTATTTTTTAAATACATGTGTATCTGAATACTGGGTTGTATTCTCAGCACATTTCAGTTTGTAGCACAACATAGGACTACACCTTTTGCACTTTGGACAAGTATTTGAAAAGCTAGTGGTTTGCCTCTGAAGACACACACTCTGAATCCCACTGGAAAGCTCTAAATTATGGAGGTGATGTCTTGACAGACCTCAAGGGTGAGTTTGCACATCTGATTCTTAAGTGTAATTGTTGCAGCAATTTAATTTACAAAAGTATCCACTATTAACTGGGGCTTCTGTAACACAAGCAGCTTTAATGCCCTTTCCACCCCCTGTGCCTATTGCATGCTCATATTCCATAAGATTCTGACCACGTGCAGTTAGGCTTTGATGTGAGATATAATAAATATCAGCTTTTAAAAAGCATCAAGTGCATATTTGTCTGACATGCATATGTATAGAGAAGGTCAAGGGAGTTACTCGTAGTGTTTTTACGCAGGGTCATGAACATGTGAAACATTCTTCATATGGATGCTATGTTTTCTAGAATATTTCTATTTCTTTGGTATTTGTAGTTCAGTGTTTCAGCCATTCCTAAGTTTTCTGAGTGATTTTTCCATATATTTACATGTTTATTAGCTTAAGTCTTCATTCCTTTGTGTCGACTCCTTGTCTCCCCGCCTTCTCTCATGCCCAAATCATTTTACAGAGCTGCCCTGCCACAGAAATGGGTCAGACAAGTTACAGGACCTGTAGATTGCTTGGATGGGGATCCACCCAGCAACATCACCGCACTAATGCTGGATTGGGAAATTTGCCCTACAGGAGTTTGTCTTGATTAAAGGCTTCAGCCTGTCTTTGCAACACAAACACAGGAGCCCCCATGCTGCTTTCTGAAATTTACAGCGTATTTTCTTTTTACTCAAGCATATTGAAGCAGAACAGAAGAAAGGATCAAAGGTACCGTAATGTTTCTATAAACAAGTACTACTTAGTTTGGTTTTTTTTATCTTAGGTTTATTTTTTCCAAACAAATCTTCCAGGCACATTAGGCTCAGATTTCATTTTATTGCCAAATCACCAGCTGGCAACAAAATCACATATGTCTGTGTAAATAAAGTAGATGAGAAGCTGAACAGGAGATTGGGAGATGATTCAAGCAGTCATATTGGCTTCTACACCTTAAAATTGGACTGCTTTCGCTGTCTATTCAGCAATGTCCTGTACAGGCCCCTTTTCAGCATGAAATACAGAATTACCCCAAGCTGAGATTTTAGCCTGTGGTTTTCCTCCCTTTGAGTGAATTTACAGGAAACAGATAATTCTTTGGGACTGTAACCCAAAAATTCATTTTTTGTCTGCTCATCAAGCAGTGACTCATACACTCCCTGTTACTCAAATGTAGGTGTAACTCTTGTGATGACTGATATTATTATGAAGCATTTTCACTTTGGGGGCCAGATGATCCTTCCTTTGAAGATAATGCAATTTTGGAATTGGCCTGAGGGTTCTATTACTGCCTTCTTGGTATGTTTGAATTCACTTGGCAATGAAATCTCAAAATTGATTAATTTACCTTTATGGTCAATGTAGCTATACAGATCTTTGCCATTTTAGGTAGTCAGTGGCATGGTCATCTCCATTTGAAACCTTCCATTAAGTTTCTTCATGCCACCCTGTAATTCCCATGGAAAAAAAAGCCTGATCATTACTATTAGGCAAACATATAAAAAAGTTAGTAACTGTTATCTTGCTTCGAAAAGCAGACGAACTAGAGCATGTTTTCAGACCTGGGTGATAATGGGATATATTTTTCCCATGTAGTTGTGAAAAATGGGTTCCTTTTAGCTGCAGTGCTGCTCTTTTTGTGTTCCTGATGAAAGAATATTGGAGTTTTGGATAACTACTAAAGAATTAGGATATTTGCTCATATTGATCTATCCAAATCTCTCTCATCCAGAGATGCTCCTTGGCAGAGCTGGGTAATAGGATACCCTTTGTGAGGGCAGAAATGCTGTACCAACTATCAAGTATCTATTTGCAGGAGCAATTTTGCCCTCAGTCAGTAAACTCTAGAAGAGCTTAATTAATGCATGGGGAAAGAGCTCCATTGTCTGGGAGGTGGAAGACAGAAATAAAAGCAGTTAAACAGTAAACAGGTTTTGTTTCATGCTGAAGATTTTTAATCCTTGCCTTTTCCCTAACATACTCCTTTTAGGAGTTTTCGATCCCAACCGACTTCTTGAAGCTCTTGTCCCTGCTGCAAGTTCTGCTTTTTCTGTCAAGGGCTCAAACTTTGCTCTTTCTCCCTAATGTTTCCCTTTATGCAACCTAATCCCTATTTCCTAATGCGACCTGGGATGTAATGAGGGGGAGAGGGGCCTTCAGTTTGGGAAATACCAGTGCATGTTCACTAGCTGACTTTGTTCATAAATTGGACAGAACAGAGAATACTTCCTGCCCCACTCAAATCATCTGCATAGAAAGATAAAATGCGAGTTAACAAGGGTCAGGTTTATGACAGGGAAAGACTGCTAATGACCATTATCTATACCACAGGTTTAACTTCATTACTTTTGCATTAAGTTCTTAATGCCCAAAGCAATAAGCAAACTGAGTCCTGTTGAACTGTAGTAACCTAATCTTCTCTCCAAACGAAATAGAAGGGAAGGCAGAGACATTTGACATGGCCTTTATTTCATCTTCTTTTTCCCCATCCCCCATGCACTCACATGTTGTAAGCTTGCCGTTCCTTCTCACAGCCTGTTTCTTTTTTCTCTCTCCTTCCTTCCTGAGTTTTTGTAGCTCTCCGAAGTGGTAGTTGGTGCCAGATTTACTCTGCTGAGAGAGTTAGGCCTTCCATAATTGTGGCTTCAGGGTTTGTCACATGGAGAAGTCTACACTGATAATCTTTTAAAGTATAGAATTACACAAACTATGTTCAAAATCAAAAGCTTTTAATTCCAGAGGTAAGACAAACTTGGGCTGGCCATTCCTTTGTGGTTCCCAGTAATTCACATCTAGGAGAGCACGTCTGATGGGTGTTTTGAAGTGTCATCACAGTTTTCCAAGGAGAGTTGAAGGTCCTGCATGCTCATATCCAAATGTGACTTGTGGGCATATACCAGCCTTGACTCCAACCATTAGTTCATTTTCTGTTCTTTCTCCAGTTATGACCCCTGCTGGCATTTATGGCTCTGAACTTGCCCCACCAGATGTGTGAACAGTTTAAGTTTAGTGAACAATGAACAAACACCAACAGAGAATTAAATGTAACTCGTGATTTAGAATGAGATCAACATTTCTGTTGTTTCAGCTCTTTTCTTTCTCACCCTCAACTTTGTCAACTAAAAAATAATGAATTACCCTCTTCTGGGGTGACCTGCAGACTTTTGCTCTGAAGCTGGAAAAGGAAATGACGTTGAGTAAGAAGAGGGAGCACAAATGAATTTCCTAATACACACAATTCCCAGACCAACAGCCTCAGCTTTTGGCAAAGGATGAAATCAACAGTGCATCTTTTTTGGGTTCCCCAACAGAATGAGAGGGAAAGAAGCAGTGCTGGCAGGTAACTGGTGAATCTATCCCATATGTAAGAAATACGTTACTGCTTCTAGAAGGATACCAAAGTGATAGGTGCCTGAGAAACATGATAGATTAGATAGATAGAAGAAAATAATATAAACTATGGAGAGCTAAGCAATGAACGTGAAAACCTATGAAAAATCCCTATCAGCAATGCAATGTAATATATTACCATAATCCAATATTATATGGTAACCTCCCTATGAGAGCCTTGCACTCTGAGTAATAAATGCCGAAGGCTGAACATTTATCTTCTGACCTGTTCCCTGTTCAGAGTGATCAGGGTTACCAGATATTTGGGACTCTTGAGAAAATTGTCCCTTTGTAATAATGTTTCCTTCCCATGCAGCACAAAGGGGTTTCATTTCCTTGCCCCTTTCTGTCTTGGAAAGGACATACCAATGTTCCTTTTTCCTGTGGCCAGGAAACTGCCTACAGTAAGGTCTGAGTACTACAGTAAGGCTTGATGTATCAGTCTGACAGCCATCATCTGTTTCAAGAAGCAGTATCACCTCTCTACAGACCTGTCTACCTCCTGACTGCTTGGCTTGACTCTATGACTGCTTTGCTGGTTTGTACTCGTGACAGTCTCCTTCAAATTGCTCATCACTGCTCCCAAATGAGCTGCTGCCTATACTTCTAAAATGAGAGACTTGAGTGAACTACAGGACCTGTCAATTCAAACTGCTGGGAATGACACAAGTAGAAAGGAGGGAAGGGTGGATCCTACCCCAAGTATGTGCCAATGCAAGCAGATTAGATGGTCTCTAGCTGTGTCTTTGTTACTGTCTTGCTGAGCTCTGTCTCCCTTCTGTGGGAGGGAAAGGAGTGCATTGTATCCCTGCACTGGGCTTTTTTAACGTTGCTGACTATTAAACTCAACTGTCTCATACGTTGATAAGTTTCTGGCCTTTCCCACTTCTCACTTGCTTCATGCTTTTTCCCGTTGGTCACATCTTTTGAGTAACATCATCTCTTGATGTTTTTCAGATTGCCTGAGATTCACAAGAACCCAATTTTATTAAGATATCACTACTGAGTTCTGCAAGAAACAAACAGCCAAAAAGACTTCCATTCTGGTAAAGTAAGCTACCCCTTCTATAGAAGAGATGGGTAGAGGTTCACACTTTTAAATCCTGATTGTTGTCTCCATTCAGATATGGGAAACAATTCCGTGCTGCCAAACTGGGTATTTAGCTACTAAATGCTTATTTTTTGAACAAGCAAGCTTCCACAGCTCTGAAGTTCAGGGGGAAAAGGGCTTAGGGAGAAGCAACACCCTTTTCTAGGAGCGCAGAGCAGATAAAGGGCCCGTGTGCAGTGAACTCTGCCTGATTCAGTACAGCCTTCAAGATTAAATTTTGTTCACCCTAAGCATTTAATGGCTGCAGATGTTCGGGAGGTACTGCATCACCTACTGCAGCCCTTTGGACAGATGCTGTTTACTTTGACACTCCATCTGTCACTTTAAAATAATCACTGAAGCTTTAACTAACATAACCCTGCAGGGCTGGCATCAAGGCATGGCATGTCAGAGGTTAAAAATAGGGTCAAGGTCATTGCATGCCATGCGTGCTAGAACATCAGGGAACAGCAATTGCCACTTCTTGTTCTCCGTGATTTTCAGCAGAGAGCACTGTATGTATCACACAGGCTTTTGCTTTGGTTTCTGGAAGATCTTCTAATACCAATGATATGGGCCCCACAGCTTGTCAGATACTTAGATTCTGGGTATATTTTGGAGATGGACATGGTTATGGTGGCAAATAATGGGTGTGACTTCAGCCAAATGAAAAGCTTGGTTGTTCTATACCAACAGAGATGTTGTATTGGGATGGATACGGGACACCACTGGGACCTACCAAAAGTCAGCATAGTTATTAATTGGCCTCAGAAAAGAATACTGCCTCTGGAAGACATTTTCTTTCTGTGTTTCCATTCCTCAGGTGTTCCTCCATGTCTCAGGAGGAGGAAGACATTGTGGAGACAATGAACTAGGCTAGTAACTGTGCCTTATCATGTGTATAAAGTCATGTAAAGCCCAGACTATTCTTGCTCCTGGTATGTCTGGAGAATCCATCTGCTCTGAAGCTGTAAATAGCCTCAGTAGAGGTGCTGCTGTAATGGAAGTGGCAGGATGTCTTTACCCTCCATTGTTGATGGTGGCAGTCAGCTCTTCCCCTGCACTGCAGTTCCCAGCCCTGTTAGTACCACGTATTATGAAGCCAAAGGGTACAACAGACCTGTGCATTTTGATCCATTCTGTAACATTCAATTCTGTATAAATCTGATTTCAAACACTTAATAGAAATCTGATCATAAGCTATTTTTTATCTCCATTTATAATTTCATAAGAGAAGTGAAATGGATTTGGTAGGCTGTGGTTTCCATAAACTCATGGTGATTGCTTATATGTTTATCCATTTCCATGTTTTGAGGTTCACATGATTCCTTTGGTTATTTTCTTTTTGTTGGTACCTGGATAATATGTCTGTTCATTGTATTAAGACATTAGCATAACATCAAGTTAATTTTCTAGAGTCTTACTTCTTCCAAGGTATGCCGAAAACATTTGCTTCCCAGTTTGGGAACTCTTAGATGGGAATTGCTTAGGTGTATTGTCTTGAAAAACGTCTTTGTCTGGTATTAGTCTTTTGCATTTCAGTGTTAGCTGTAAGCACAAATTGCATTTTAAGGTTCCTAGTAAACTCCAGATTTACTCTATTTTGTGCATCATTCTTCTGGGTATATTATTTTCCTTGCTTTTATTAGGTTTCTGCAACCTGTTAGTGTAGATTAGTTTTTTCAACAGTACCATCTCTTCTCTTGACTACTGGGTTGTGGCATCTGGGGCTTTTTGTAAGACCTTCATAAGCATTTCCAGGACATGCTTGGTCAGTGAGACTTTTTCCCTCAACTGAATTGCCCTTAATGGTTTCATAAGGCTGAAAGCTTTTCAGAGCACCAAGTAAATATTATTACTAGTTTACATAGTTTGCTCTTGTTGCCTGTAACAAGGGTGACTGACTCATAATTAGTTGTAGTTGTGTTACTACTGTATGTTGGATGATTGGTTCCTCTGTCAAGAGTAAGTTGGTAGAGGTTTTCCCCACTGTGGTGAATTCTCCACCACCTTGACAGATTAGAGCTTGGATATTTAGCAGTTCTAAGAGGGATTAGCATCAACCTCTCATATGGGAGACCTGCAGGTTAGAGTATCTTTTCATCCTACACCTGATAAGCGAGCAGTTTCTGTGTTAGTCGCCATGCTTCCTAGCATGATGGTAGGGGATGTCATAATTATGAGTGACTGTTATAGGTAATGCCATCTTTTCCACTTCTCATTTTCTTCTAAGACCTAGGCCCTATCTAAGTAGATTATAACCATTGATTTAAACATTCAGTCATGCAGATCATTCTACAAGGCTCAGTAATACCATCTAGGACAAATTAGTGCTCATAAATGACTAATTCTATTTCCTCTTGTTTATTAGCCAGGCTTTTGGCGCTGCTGTGTAGTTAATTAAAGAATTTCTTCTTCCCATCCTCCCTTTGCATTTAATACCTTACTTGCCATAGCGTCTAATTGAAGTACATCAAGGGCAGGGTTTACTGATGTCACTGTTTGTAGATGATGGTTGGGTGCTCTATTTCCCTAAGGTCCTTCCAAGTGAGAGCTGAGTGCAAGAAGCTGTTACTACCTTTGCTCTTCCTGTCTTGCATCAAAGCTGAGAGCTGAAAGAGGGAGGTCAAGGCCTCCCTTTACGGCTTTCCTTTTGTCTTACAGCATACAATCTTATCTCTGTTTCTTCTCTGTCTTCCTCAATTGGCAGATAATCTTACGTTGTCATTTTTTCATCCCTGCCCCTATTGAAAGAGCTGTCTGACTTCAAGGGATGTGGTTTGCATCAGGAGGTCAATTAGGCTTGCTCACTGTCCCTTCTTGGAGCTTCTTTTTTCTCATATCCCAACTTATGCTTTCATGTCTGATTTCTGTTAGTGCTTGTCCTCTATATAGACTTTGTTAGCTGCTTCATCTGAAGGCGAATATTTTTTCCTATTAAGTGATGAATGCTGCAGCTCCTCATCCTAGGATTTAAATAGACCAGCATTTTTTTCCCCTTTTTACCAGCACTAAATTCACATAACGTAACAGCAAACCAAGCCCATACCCTGTCAAACAGAGACTCTCTCAGTGTGATGACCCTCTTTCTGTCACCTGCCACATTTTTCGTGCTCAACCTACAGCTGTGAAACTGTTTTCTCCCCACTTCTCTTTGAACAACGAAGTCCAAAGAGCACTCCTCAGTTTGATGCCTGTCTGAATTTGCAGAACATCCTTAGACAGAAATGACACTGATAACAGCGATGGAAATGTCTTCACGAAAGCAGCAGCTTTTCATTGCCAGCTCCTCCAGTGGGGCTGAGCTAATAACAGCCGTGCTGCAAACTTGATTTAATTTGTGTGCGCCGTTCTAGAGCTTTCCTGTTGACTTGAGGAGCACTGAATCGGGCTGCGTGGTAGCTATGGCTTGGCTTTCTGACTCAGTATCTTGGAATGGTCTCTGCCAGATCAGTCAGATTTTCCACTCAGACATTCTCTGAGGAGTCATGAGTGTTCAGCTTTAGCTGCCTGTGAGCAGAAATGGCTCATTTTTCACTTGTGTCTTTTTCCCCAAACAGCTTTCTCCACCATGAGAAACTTCTGGGTTTCAGGTGGGATAATTCTGTGAGTGTCTGATAGATTGCTGAGAATACCTGTTTGAACTTAACTAGCTGACCCTGCTTACTGTCTTCAAAGGTTCCCTTTTGTCCTTTCAGTGCATTTCCATATTGTTACCTGAAATGAGGGCAAACTGGTTTTTGAGGAATAAAATATGCAGGCCATACTTACAGTTAATCTTCTGTGTCAGCAGTTGCTATTGTGTGACTGATTGCCCTGTGACTAAATAACTACAATAGTAAAACAGTTAGCCTAACAACATAAAAATCAAAACTCAAGCTATGTCTCCGTAAAGCAGTGTTTGTTACGAGGTGGGCATATACCCCAGTAGCAAAAAGGAGACTGTTTGCATTACCAAGATGTAGTATATACCTCCCGCTTCCCATAGAAGTGATTTCCAAAGGTTGGGGATTTTTGGGTCTATTTTTTCCTGTTAGTTTTTTTTCCCAAGGGAGTGCCAGGCCTAAGTATTGTAGTCTGATTTGCATTTGTTTTGTTGCTTGAGATGATGAAGGGTGTGAAGTTAATCTGCCCATGTTACATACCTCCTGCCACTTTGACTTGGTTCCTTATTTGCTGTGGGATTTTAGTTGATGATCCATCCATCCTGCACTCGAGACAGTGCAGCCCCAAGAAGGAAGGGGATTAATTTCTCTTTATACAAGTCAGTGTGTTGGTTACAGTTGCTTTCTGGCTGCTTGCTGTGACAGGCAGGGAGACATGCAGAGTTATAGGACTTCAGGAACCAAAGAAAATGTGCATGAAAGCAGTGGCTGGAGATACACAAATGCATAGAGGAGTTGTAGAAGAAGGTAACTGCACCTAGAAATCACTGAATCATCTGATATCCATCTGACTATCTTGCCCCCCTAATGATAGTGAAATGTAGAAGATTTTTTGATCTGAGCAAATATATAAGGTAATGGTATAAAGAGACGTGTGTTCAGTAACCCCCTGCTAGGTGCCCTATGGAACGTAGTGGCATGATGTCTGTGATGGAGTCATGTCTGAATAGAGAGAAGTGTAGATGGTCACAGAGAACACCATGGCACACTGTACTGAGGTCAGGACATGAGCGGAAAGAACTTCTCATGTACCTTAGCACTCAGAAGAAAAACCAAGTAAACAAACAGTGCTGAGCAGTTTGCTGCTGTCTACTGCTCTTGTTGGTTTTATTTCTCTCTCTTCTAGGAATTTTGTAGTAGTGCAATGAGGAATAATCTAATAATGCTTAGAAAGCAATTATAATGATTCCCAGCTTACACACGAATAAACAGAATGGAGCTTAGGTGACTGAGTCACAATCATTTTCTTAGTCTGATAGGGCATGGGCAGCAACAAAGAGCCAGCTCAGCACTTGTGCTCTAATTGCTATTTTGCCAGAAAAGTTGAAGCTGGAGATCAAACAGGCAGAAATGAGTTATAAAGCTCTCTGAATGTAAATTGCTGTACACCCAGTAGTAATTTCATGCTACATAGCTAAGATAAGTCTTGCTTTTGAGGTCTCACAGGATGACCACAGGTCATAACAAGGACAGGCTTTGTAACTCCAGTGCTGCGCTTAAGCACAAGACCATTCTTCCTCTCTCTATGAACTTGGCATTTTATTACAGAGTACCTTATCGTATAAGTCCATATATGATACTTTCACATGTATTCAACCCTGAAACATGGTTAATGTAGAAATACCCATCACTGATGATGCATAATGTGAATCATCATAATGTCTTGCTTTTATGGAAAAATTCACAGCTCCAGTTCAGACACGTGGTGTGGTACTTGGATCACTTATTGATATTGCAGTTTTGTATGTCCACAGTGTTCAAGACTAGGTTCGACGAGGCTTGGAGCAGCCTGGTCTAGTGGAAGGTGTCCCTGCCTGTGGCAGGGGTTTGGAACTGGATGAGCTATAAGGTCCCTTCCAGCCCAGACCATTCGGTGATTCTATGATACTTTATGAGGATCACTCTTTTCTCCTCCAGGGGTGAAGTTGTTACTATGATATGTAAAACCAGGTCAGGATGAAGTTCTCCCTTCATGTCTGGGGACATATTTTTGTTATTTGAAAGCCCACCTAGCCCATATAGTGGCAGAAGCACAAGTACAAGCCTTATTATCCTGCTTCATACGCTATCAGCCAAAGAAGCGAGCCAGCTTTTTGAGTCCTCCAGGGTCATTTTATTTTTAGGGCTGGTGCCTGATGCAGGAAGAAAACAGCTTGATCTGGAAGTTCTGCCTTGAGTTTCCAGCGCTGGCAGCAAAAAGTAACTGCTTTTGACGTGAGGCTGAGTTTAACCAAGGGAAAAAGCTGTACAGGCCAGTGAGTTGCCATATTTTGAGCGTTGCTGTTCCAAAGCACAGCACAGTTCCTTGCCTATCACAGAGCTGATTTACTTCTGATCTCTTCAGGCTCCACTTGACATTCCAGCTGTTTTTCTGTCTCTTCAGTTAATCTCAGGCTTTTTCTCTTGCTGTTTTTTCAGGTTTTTCCCTGTTTGTCTGAAATCTGTCTTGGGGACACTTGTTGCCCATTCTCTGATCTGTTTTGAGCCTCTGCCAAGCACTGCTGCTGCCAGGGGATGAAATGCCGGAGTCGCCACTTTGTGAATGTTGCATTTGCCGGTGGGGTGGCAGAGCCAAGGCCATCATGAACAAATCAAGTAACCACAACAAAGGCCCAAAACACAAACACTGGGACTTAACCTCAAAGCATATGCTGGAGCCCACTGAGGTGACAGACAGCAAAATGCATGCTGA